>CM018032.1:2175000-3610000 GCA_008638375.1 Nyssa sinensis | reverse complement strand
CCACCTCCATGGGGATGGTGAAAAAGTCCTGACATTGGTTGCTAAGCTAGACAACGTACTTCTTATCAACGTTAGTTTGGCTCTGTTAGACAAGTATAATTTTTTCTATCATGCAAGCCTCATTTCAAATCATTCGACTATCAAATCCCACACCATTGTAGCCTTGAATGACGACCCTCGCGGAAGCTTGGGGTGACTAGTAGGCAATGCACCCACTTTACATTCCAAATTGATAGCCAAATCCTCTGCTGCACTGATCGTTCACTTTTGGCGAGATTCACATGCGAGCTAGCAATTGCCTCAAAGCAAAACATAAGACATCATAAATATCTCAACTATTCATCATAACCCCCCTTTTCTTCTTTCTCTATCTTCTTTCCTCCTCAATTTCCTGTCTTGCTCAATTGCAGCAAACAGTTCCACAAACTCATCCTCATAACTGGAAACTGACACCCCTAAGATCTGCCTACACTCTTGATTTTCCTCATTACCCAAGCTGAGGCCCCAGTCATTTTCTCGTCCTTCCCCTTTCTTCTACCACCCTATTATAGACTTTGTCTATTGCCCACTGACCCTCCTATGAAGCTCCCCCAATCCCTGATAAATGATTAAATCTTTACCTCCCACCTTTTGTGGCTTCACCACTGCAAGAGGCTTACAAATTGGTGACTGACAGTTTGCTCAATTGCAGCCCCCAAAGTTGACAGCTCATCAGAAGCCACTGATCACCCCTCTGTGCCCCCCACGCCTTTGAATTACCCTCATCTGAACTCACAACATCCCCCCACTTAAAACTTTTCTGAATGCCTCCTGCACAATGGCCAAATCAGTTGGTTCTGCCAGATCCTCGTCCCCATCAATTCCTGTAAACGTCTCAGCACAGCTTCGGTTAACCCCTGCTGCTTCATCATTTCTAGTTCCATCCTTCTCTGATGACAGCCCTCCTGGCATTGCACCTCCCCCCTCTGGATCGCCCAAGTCTGAGAATCCTTCGTCTACTTACTAGACCCAGACATGGCCCCTGAGCCTCTCCCTTTCCTTATTGCACTAAACCACCCTATTTTTGCTGCAGGTCTGAGTCCCTGCCTTCGGATCCTCCTTGCTGTGGCCAATTCCCTTCCAATCTATATAACTCTATACATCTCCCTGAAAATTGACCAGTTCTTTTTGCTGGGCCAGAAATCATCTGTTCTTTAGAAACAAGCTTTATAATGGCTGTAGTTATTGTTTGTAACCTTCCCAGGCCTGCTTTGAGCCCTATCTCTAGCCCTCTTCTAAAACCTGGGCTTTGTGTCCTGCCCCCCTTGAGTGTACCAATATCAAGAGTGTCATTCCTGTTTGATAACTGCAGACCAGGCCTGTCACGCCCTTCTCGTTCTCCTTGCATGGCTTATTCTATCCTTTGGGTCTGGGCCTCGCCTCTCCCACAAAGAACTGTTGAGCTCATGGCCCATATCTGACCCACCAGTCTTATGGGTTTGACTGAATTCCTTCAGCTCAACATACTGCACTCCTCCTATAAAAGCTTGGTCCATAATAATTGACTTACCCATTTGTCGATTTCTCTCCTATGTTAGCAAAGGCACATGATCATTTTAAAGACACGCAAGCCTCTTTCCGAAATTTTGAATATGCTGCAACGTGTCCTTATCTGAACCCAATATCAGACCCCCCTACATGGCATTCCATCCCTTCCCCTCTTATCTTGTCTTAGCCAACCTCCCCTCAGGCGTGAGCACTACCTATGTTCTTCCCCATCTTGACGATGATGTGCAGTCTGTATTTGTGATTCACCTCAAAAGACATTACCGTATTGACCAAACAGGTTGAAGCCACTTGAACACCTAACATGGCTAGAATCTATCTTTTGGTGAGCCTGGTAAGAACTTGAGCCCACAATGGCTTCTTCTTGCCGTTACTTCATCCACAGTCATGAATAAACCATATTTGTCTTCAAGGGCCTTAAACACTTCATCTCTCCACAACAACAGCAAAAGGCCTAAAAATCTTATCCAAACCTCTTTTGGGCCTTCCCCAGGTTTGTAACAACCTGCGGATGCCTACCAGTCCAGAAACTGAGGTTCTCCTTCAAACAACCAATTCCTCTTCTCCAAACACCTTTTGCCTCTTCCCTTGATGGGAATTCAAACAAGAACAGGGGCTCCATTGAGTTGCTTTACATTGACTTTGGTAGACTCTCCACTTCTAGTCACGGATTTAAATTGTGACCGCGGTGTAACGGTATCAGGTCATCCGTAACAGGAATTGGAAATCGCAACCGTGAGTTTTTTTTTTTTCAAATACTAGCAAATCTCTTAAAAGCCAATGATATACATATCTTGACTATACTTTATCACATTTTAATATTATTTTTAAATTTTCTAACATCTGAAAAAATATTTTTCTTATAAATAACACTTAAGAAAGATATTTTATATGAATTTTTTAAAGTTAAGTAAAAGTATCACTTAATTTGATTACGACGGGTAATATAAATAATAACAAAAAATGATTATAAGTATAAAAATTAATTTAGTTTATTAGAAAAGTTTTAAAAATTTTGAGGCCAAGAGGCCTTTTCGAGGTTGTATTGACTCCAATGTTTTGGTGACCCATTTAAATTTTTTTGGATTATTTTTTTAAGTATTTCTCTTGTATATAAATCTTATAAAAATAGAAATCATTATAAATGTGAAAAAAAGTAAATTAAAAAAGAAAAAAACTCAAAACAACTGCAACAGTCTCGTAATGGCTATAATGGTCTTGTATCGGCCCATAATGGCCGAAACGACTAATGCGGTTGTGAATTTTGGTCACACCGATATATTAGCTTGTATCTGTATCGGAGGGTCAAAAAATCGATACGTAACGATTGATATGATACATAACAACTATTATTTAAAACCATGCTTCCAGTTCATCCATTCCAGGAGGACCTGGACTTTCCGACACTCGACGCGACATGATCCAACTCTCCCATTTGCTCAACCAGACATGTCCCTAAAATCCTCGTTGTCTCAGTATAGGACTAAAAATAACCTCTACATCTCCACTCTCAACCTCCTCCGTTGATAAGATTTTTAGAGGTTTGAAAGGCCAAGGATCCTTTTTAGTAGCTTGCGGTTATGACCAAACTTCTCCCATGTTAGCAAAAACCCTAGAAATGGCCTCCCAGCCATGGTGTTAAATAACGGCCGTTACGTTACGTATTGGCCGTTATGTATTTGTTTTTTGACCCTCCGATACCGATACTGACCGATATATTGGTGTTACTAAAATTCACAGCCGTATCGGCCGATACCGTTACGTATTGACTGTTATGGGCGTTACAGGCCGTTACAGGACCGTTATGGTACCATTACGAGACTATTACATCTATTTTATGTTTTTTTTTCAATTTTTCAATTTTTTTTTTTTGTTTTTTTTTTTTAATTTTTTTCTATAGAATTCTGATGATTTCTCTTTTTATAACATTTATATAGAAGAGAGATACTTAACAAAACAATCCAAAAAAAATAAAAATGGGTTACCAAAACATTCGAGTCAATATGAACTCGAAAAGACCTCTTGGTCTCAAAATTTTTAATTTTTTTTTTATTCCATAACTAATCAACTAAATTGATTTTCATGCTTATAATTATTTTTTGTTATTATTTATATTATTCTTTATAATTCCACTCAAATTAAATGATATTTCTTATTAGTTTAACTTTCAAATATCCATATAAATTAATAAAATATCTTCTTAAGTGTTATTAAAAAAAAAAAAAATCTTTTAGGTGTTAGAAAATTAAAAATTAATAGTTAAAAAGATTAAAATGTGATGATTGTAATCAAGATATGTGTATCAATGACTTTTATGAAATTTGCTAGTGTTTGAAAAAAATTCACGTTTATGGTTTCGGATTCATGTTACGAATGACCTGATACTCCCGATATCGTTACACTGCGACCGTTATCGTGACCGCGAACGATTCGTATCCCGCGATCACGATTTAAATCCATGCTCCCAGCCCCCGCCTCCATCAATCTCTGGAATGAACAGGCCTGAAAACTTCTCATCCTTACTGACCTCCAATTAAACAAATCAACCCTTCTCATTCTGGTTACCCCCTAGTTTCACCCTTGATCACCCTGGCTAGAAATTCTAACAAAATCATCTTTCACTTCTCTCGAAATTTCAATCAGATTTCTGCAGATACATCCTAGCCCCTCTCATTCAACTCTCACCCTTTTGACAACCCCTATTACTTATTATTTTAAAAAAGACAAGGCCAAAAATTTCTCAAAAGAAGGCAGAAGGAAAATTTCATTGTTGATTTAAATGTTTCTCAATAATTTCGCAAATGAAATTGCAGGAGGTGAATTTCATTATTGATTTAGAGCACCCAATATCCTTGTGGCCTCCTTGGAGAAATTTAAAACCCTAGAACGAACTAAAAACTTAATGAACAAGTTACAACCACTAAATTACCAACAACGAAAAAAGTCTCAGCCCCTAATATAAAGGCAACCTAAAGGAAAAGGAAGAAAACAAAAACTAAAATGACTTAGTTTGGACATTTCATCTTTTATGTTGAAGGGTTCGTCTTTTTTTTTTCTTCTTTTTTTTCTTTTTCTTCATGTCAATGATGGGTGTGCCGGATAGTGAGCTCATTATGGTCTAGGACAACCCTTCTCAGGGTTTGTTCCATTATTGCTGAATAATGACTCTATGGGGTCACTAGGTTGTTTCTTACTAGTTTTTTATTTTTCTTATTTCCCTTGTCGGAAAAAAAATTATGTTCGAGTTTTGGTTAGTGTATGGGAAGTTTGCTTATCCTATGTGTCATTCAATTCAACATTGCAATTTGATTATCCCATAGGAATTTTTGGCACGTCAACTATAGTGTACTTTGAGAAGTATAATATGCCCTGTACAGTCAATGTGAAATACTGAAGAAACAAGGAAAGCCTGCTTATGATAGGGCCTAGAATGGCTTTGTATGAGTACTAATGATAATTGAGGATGTAGGAATCTATTTTTAACTAATTGCTAGTTTATTTATTTATTTAATGGAAACCCCCATCAGAGGTTTGTAACAGCCTTTAATAATATGAACACGTGATATGGACCATCTAATTGAAGATTTTTTCCCCCACTTCTTCATAATAGTTTATCACATCTTGAAATGTTGAATCAGGAGCTGAAAAGTTTATCCAATGATTCTAAATTTGTCTGTAGATTGTTATGGATGTGGTTGTAGGTGGGTCTTTATCTTTTTTCTTGTCAATCAGACATGCAATAAATATGTTGCTTTTTCCCTAGTACTCGTGTAATATATTTCTTTTGTGAACTTCAAGTATTCGATTTTAATAATCTTTTCATCCAAAAACTCTGCAATGCAATTTAACCATTTCTTTTTTCTTATCTGTTTAAGAGTATTGAGGCTCCGTTTGGATTGTGATTCAGAAACAATTTTTAAAATTTTTTTTTAAAATATATTCAAAATTTTGTAATTAATTTTTTAAAAATTGTAAAAATATATTTGGATATGATAATATAAATTTTAAAAAATTAAAAAAAATATATTTTGAAATGCGTATTCCGCATTTTAAAATTAGAAAACTGTTTTTGAAAACGAAAACAAACGGAGCCTCAGTTTTTCAATCCTACTGGTTTTAGTTATCATTTTGAGCTGTGTCATGCTTTCACTGAATTATATTACTTTGAGTGTTGTTTCAGAGATCATCTTGTGACATATGCTAAAGCTTACCCAGCAAAATTTGTCCTGGGTTACTGCTCCACTTATATATTCATGCAGACATTTATGATTCCTGGCACGATTTTCATGTCATTGCTTGCTGGAGCACTATTTGGTGTCATCAGAGGCCTTTTATTGGTTGTTTTTAATGCCACTGCTGGAGCGTCATCCTGCTATTTTCTGTCTAAGTTAATAGGCAGGCCCATAGTTGGCTGGTTGTGGCCTGAAAAATTGAGATTTTTCCAGTCCGAGGTATTATTTTGTTGCCATATCGTCATTGTCTTTTCTGAAGCAGTTCTTATATTTACCATCTATTAAATTCTTTCACAATACCTTTCACTTCTGATACCGTACCTGAAACTTTGTGAATTCAGATATCAAAGCGTAAGGAAAAGTTGCTGAATTACATGCTTTTTTTGAGGATAACTCCAACCTTACCCAACCTTTTTATCAATTTGGCATCTCCAATTGTGGATATACCATTTCATATTTTCTTTCTAGCAACAGTGATTGGTCTTATTCCAGCCTCCTATATTACTGTCAGAGTAAGTCTTTTTAAGTCCATTCACGCTTGATCCTTTTCTACTTTTTTCATCATTTCTATTTTATTTGGAGATTGATTTTCATCATTTTTATTTCTCTATTAGACAGAAATTTTTACATGCTATGATAGTGGCTGCTTTTTGTTTTCTTTTTATTATTTTTACTTTCCACTTCATGGTATTGGCATTTTAATAGGCACTGTTGACATTTTAGACACTCATTCTGAGGCAGATTCAGAAAATTCTAAAATTAAATTTTCAATCAGAGCAAAAAGCCCAAATTCCAAACTAATTCTTCATTTCAGAACAAATTGAGCAGGGATTGATTTACATCGGTAATCCAATCCTATCTGGTATAGTTGTTGATCTCAAAATTAAATATGGCCAATTAATCAATAAAGTGCGGAAAAATAAAACCAATCACACAAGTAAAGAGGCACAAGGTTTTACATGGGAAAAACCTTAATACAGTGGGAAAAAACTTGAGGTTTTGTCAAATCTACTAGCAAGCAAATCAAGTTACAAGCATGTTCATATCCAGACTGAATCTTTCTACTCAAAGTCACATGAGCAATACTAGTAATCCTATGATCAGTCTGTTTGAGTCTTCACTTGAAGTCTTCTAATTTGCTTATCCAATAGCAATGAACATGAACCTCAAATCCACGATCCCTGAACCACGTACCAAAATCACTATAATTGATCCAAGCAATCAATTAAGCCGTGTGCAAAACCATGCAATGAATGTGCATGCGCGCTATACTCTTATCCAATAGCCTATAAGAATTCTACCCCAATTCCTCACTCTCAAGCAATATAGCTTTTAAGACATTAAATTCACATAGAACTCTGCAGAAGAATGATTATATGAATTTTGTTAATGTCTAAAAAAATAGCCCAATGTATTCAAGGAGGTCATTAGTCCATACATCAATTTTAATGAGAGCTATATGTAGGAAACAGGAAACCTAAACCAGTTAGAAATCCAATTCCTGAAGATGTTCAACATGTAATTGAAAACTAGACGTGTTTGAATGAGTGACATGCGCATTTGAACAAACACATCTGGAAATAAATGCATTCAAATGAGGATGGGGTGCATGAAGGGATTTACCATTTTTCAGGACCATTTGAGAATCACGGTGCTCAAAAGGTGGTGACGACACTGATCAATTGCGTTAATAAAATTGCTGACACATTCAGAATAAGCACGTGTGTTTGAATGAATCTAGCACACACATTCGAACAAGTTTGGTGTGTGTTTGAACGAACAGTCTACTGTGCTGCTATTTGTTTTGTACAGCAAACACAATAATAGCCCATTAGGGCCATTACAGTCCGGGGGCACTAAAATCATTTTCATTGGCTAGTTTAACTTATTGGCAAAACTAAGTTAACTAAAGTCGTGAACGTAATTAAAAACAAATTCAGTTAGACTAAGAAGAATAAACACCCACTAAGTGTAAAATGCAAATGCTGTGAATTACCCTTGCACATTTTTGAATGGCTGGATTTGCCTGAATGCAAACTTTAGAACTGTTGTCGTATTCAGTCATGTTTCTTGAGTCTTCATCTTGATAAATAAATTGCTCATGTAAGTCAACCTAAGCCTAACAAATACAGACTCATATTTTGGAATGAATTTCCAATACAAAAATGTCAGTGACATCTATATGAAGAGGAAAGAGAATGGGTTAGTTTGCAAGCTAAATATTGAGAAAGCATATGATCATGTGAATTAGAATTTTGTGTTATTTCTGTTGGCTAGGATGGGTTTCGGGGAGAAATGGAGACTATGGATTCATGCTTGTATTTTCTTAGTGTCCTTTTCAGTTCTGGTGAATGGAACTCCAACTCGTTTCTTTTATCCCCGTTCCTTTTTAGAGCTAGAATTGGGGGTTTGATTCGAGGCTTTGTAATTGATGGTACAGAGAGGTGGAGGGAGGAGATCTCACATCTTCTATTTGCGGATAAATCCATCTTTTTTTGCAAGGCAGAGGAGGAAGAGTTTTGTATTTGAGATGCATCTTAATTTTCTTTGAGGCAGTCTTAGGGTTGAAAGTGAATCTTAAGAAAATGGAAATCATTCCAGTTGGGGAGGTAGCAAGAGTTCAGGAGATGTCACGGGGTATGGGGTGTGAGGTAGGTAGTTTCCCTTACAGCTATCTTGGATTTCCTTTGGGTGGTCATTCGAGATAGACCGAGGTGTGAGATGCAATTATTGAGAGATTTAAAAGAGATTAGCGGGATGGAAGAGGCAGTATCTTTCAAAAAAGGGGGGGGGGGGGGGGATAACACTTATTAGAAGTACTTTCCCACTTACTATATATCCTTATTTCCAATGCCACTTGTAGTAAAAAAAGAAGTTAGAGAAGAGTTAGTGGTACTTCTTATGGGGAGGCACAAAGGAGGGGAAGAAAATACATTTGGTTAGTTGGGACAAAGTGAAGTCATCAATTGTGGAAGGTAGATTGGGAATTAAAGATTTATCTTTGTTCAATCAAGCTTTGTTTGGGAAGTGGATTTGGAGATTCACCATAGAGGAAAATGCTTTATGGAGAAAGGTGATTACGACTAAGTATGGATGTAAAGATGGGGGCTGGTATACTAGGGATGTGTTGGGTGCCTATGGATTTGTGGGGTTTGGAAGGCCACAAGGAGGGGGAAGGAGGTTGTCATTGACTGTATAAATTTTGATGTTGGAGATGGTATGAGGGTGAAATTCTGGGGTGACTCTTGAAGTGGGGATGGAGCTTTGAAGAAGAGGTTCCTCATCCTTTGTAATTTAGTAAGGAATAAGGAAGGAGTGGTAGCGGATTGCATTGAGACGGAGGAGGGTAGGAGAGTGTGGAGCCCAAAGTTTAGAAGAAACCTTTTTGATTGGGAGTTGGGGGAAGTTGTAGAGTTGATGGATGTTTTTCGTAGAGTGGAATTGACGGAAGGGGATGGATGGAATAAAGTGCAAGGAAAATGGTGATGGGAGATTTATGGTTCATTCTTTTTATACGAAAATGGTGGAGGGGAAGGGTAATTCCTTTCCTTGGAAGTCAATTTGGAAGGCTAGAGTGTCGTTAAAAGTTGTGTTTTTTTTGCTTGGGAAGCAACACGGGGAGCTATTCTAATGACGAAAAGTCTTTAGAAAAAGGGTTATTGTCTTCCAAGTCGTTGCCCTTTATGCAAAGAGGAGGAAGAGACGGTGGATCACCTTCTTATACATTGCAAAGTAGCATGGGATGTTTGGAGTGTGTTGGTTTCCATGTTTGGTTGTAATTGGTTTATGCCGACCAAGATCAAGTGATTCTTATTGGGTTGGAGATGTAAAAGAATTAGGAAGGAATTGAGAATAGCATGGAAAATGGTTCCTATTTGTCTTGTTTGGTGCATGTGGAAGTAGTGAAATGGAAGAGTCTTTTAAGGCGTGGAGTCTCCCATATGGAAATTGAACGATATTTTTTTTGAGATTTTTTTCTTTTGGATCAAAGAAGAGTTTCCTATGTATCTAGATAGGCTTCTTGATTTTTTGGGGGGATTTTAAGCTTTAATTTATGTAGCCAGTCCCTTGTCTTTTGTACATTGGATTGCCCTTCTTGGGCTCCTTGTTTATAATACAAGTTATTTTACCGATCGAAAAAATAATAATCCTATGGGTAGACTTCAGCAGAGGTGGATGGCCCATATGGTGTTATTTTGTGGAGGGGAATTACAAAGGGGTGGAGAGAGTTTCCTGAGCTTATTGGGTTTCTGGTGGGGAATGGTATTGGAGTTCTATTTTTGCTTGGTGTGCCGATACTCCTTTGAAGACTAGATTATTGGGACCTTTTAAGGATTACCTCGGGTAGAGGAGTGCTGGTGGCAGATTAGTTCGATTTTCAGAGAATAGGGTTGTTGGGGATTACTAATTTTTAGAGCCTTCAAGGGTTGGGAGTTAGATTTGATGGATCCTCTTTTGGAGATGTTGTATAGTTTCTCGGTCATGGCTGATAAGGCTGATGTTATTAGATGGAATGCAGGACTTAGTGAGGGATTCACGGTTCGATATTCCATTGAGTGCTTTGTGGCGATGGAGGAACTGGATTCCTTTGGGGGGATATTTTGAAAGATTAATGTTCATTTCAAAATATCTTCCTCTCTTTGGAGGCTATCCTCACATTGGATAACTTAGGGAGAAAGGGAAAACTTATTCCCAACTAGGGTTACATGTGTAAGAGGGTAGAGGAGTCTACTAATAATCTCCTCCATTTCATGATCAGTAGCGATATATGGTCTATGGGTCTCCTTATTTGGAGTGGACGAAGGTGGTAGACCTTATGGTCGGTTAATTGGGAGTGTGTCCTTCCGGGAGGATTAGAAAAACTTGGAAGGCTGAGCCTCTTTGTGTAATCTGGATTATATGGCGAGAACATCGTAGACATACTTTGGATGACTTGGAGTTACTTGTTCAGATTGAAGAAGTTGATTCTTGATACCTTCCATATTTGGACTTCTTGGACATACCCAATATCGCAGTTTCTTTTGTTGACTTTTTGGTAGAAATGAATTATATAGATGGGATGTAGTTTAAGCTTTTATACACTCAACCCTCTTACAATTAATAGACATAGGAGATTGAAAATTTATTATTTATTAGAAATATTAATTACTAAGTTTTCTCATACTTTCATTAACCAATAAGTGTTTCTTACATGTAAATGATTTTCAATACAAAAATAGGACCTTATTTGCAACTTTTCCACGACAATTTAGTTTTTCAAATAAAATATATGTAATACTCAACTTATAGCATAAAAAACTCTTAATGTCTATTTTAAGTAAAGAAGTCGTGTTTTCTGATATCATAATTTTTCTCATTTACAATACTTTTGATTTCAATCAAGTCAAATTAATAAATATAATTACTAAGATATTTCATAAATGGGATATATATAAGTAAATATATAACTATTTTGTTTTTATAATAATTAATATTATAAAGATATTTTTTGAAAAAATTATTCATTATTAAGTAATAGAATTATCATTCATGGAACCACGTTGGTTCCTTAAAAATTTATTAATTATTAGAGATTGTTAACTTATTGAATATTAATTATAAGAGAGCCAGCTGTATATTTAATGTGTACATGGGCTACGCCCCCCCTCTGGCACGTTTGTTATGATATACTAATGAAAAACAATTCAACGTTAAATTTGATTTTCTATTACTTTGTTGTACTTTATGGTTCCACAAAGGCATCACCCTTGATTCTTCACACTTTCTTTTCAAGGTGGGAAATGAAACAACATACCTTAAAATTATATCAAATTTTTGAACTTGAGACATTAGGTTACACCTTTTTTTTACTTCCACTCCTTTTACTGTGGCATAACATATACGTACATACATATATTGATGCATGTACTTACCTGCTATGAAGCATGGAAACCTCTCCAATGTTAGTTTTTTTTTTTTTTTGGATGCTTATGGGATTAGAATTTTAGTGTCAGACACGTATTCGATACGTTAAAATAAGTATCTGATTTCTTTTTTTTTTATATATATATATATATAGAAAAAAAAATTTGGATGCATGGGGATACATTGGGACACCTTACCCGACACGCAGGGACACGAGGATATGTTCGGGTCCGGGGGGGGGGGGGGGGTGCTGTTACGAGAAGGGGCGATCTTTTTTTTTTTTTTGTTTTTATTTTTTCCCCCAATGTTGGGGTGCTTAAGGTTGCAAATCTCTCAATTGATGGCTTGTGGATTATTTTACTCATTTGATTGAAATTCATGTCCCTGATATATTCATATCTTACTTTTTTGAAAAAAATTGTATCAGCGTGTCCGTGTTGTGTCTTATCTGAGTCCTGTATCCGTATCTAGATCCATGCTTCTTTGTTTCTCTACATGTATGTAATGCTCTGGAAGCTCTCTTCCTCGGAAAATATTTTTATAATCAATGCTCTCACAACCATCAAATATGCTCATGTTTTCACTTTAGTTCTTAGGTTCTCTCTGCCTGTCTCTCTCTCCCTCCTTCCCTCCACACACAATTTTGTTCTCTATAATCAATGATCCAACAACCGGCTGACAACGTTGTGTCTTCATTTGCTAATTTTCATTGTTAGTTTCATCACCCTGGCACCTGCATCACCCCTTACAACTATCAACATATCTTTTATTGGTAATGCTGGTGATATATTGGCAACCTAAGAAACACGGATACTCTATTTTGGCTCACGTATCTGTGTCGAACACCAACACTCTTGGACACTTCTCGGACACGTGTCCGGACACTTGAATCATGGATGTTAATGATTAAATGAAGAAGTTCTTTAATTGTTATTTAATGGCTTTGTTATTTTAATATCTTAATAATATTTTTTAAATTTGTATATTTTTATGTCAAGTTTAATTGAAAGAATATTAAGTTTTTATTATATGATCATATAAAAAATTTATATATATTTAACGTGTCTGTGTCTTACTTTTTTGAGAAATAACGTGTTTGCGTATCCGTTTTCGTGCTTCTTAGTTAGCAACAATGATAGTATGTTTTTGTCATATCTTTGCAAAGCCACCACTAGATTTAGGGTTTTTTTTAAATTGTTACCCTGGAGATGTGGACGGTGATGCTTGCTCTTTTCAGTGTCCATTGGCTGGCTTATGCCTCGGATAGCGAAGAAGTTGTTGATAGAAACTGAAATGTGAGCATGTTAGAACATCAGAATGTTGTTCTCGTCTGTTAGTTTTTATCTGAACACAAGTTAGATTGGACTTGAAATGTTGACAATACCAAAGTTATTGAAGTAAAGCATGGACTGAAATTTTTTTATTTTGGGTAATAAACTCTAATGATATCTTGCCTACAAATGGGTATTATCTGATGTAATCAGATTAAAAAGTCCCGATGCACGAGGCTCTTGCCACTACGAGTTTGGGAGGGTCAGATGTACACAGCCTAATCCTGTAATAAGTAAAGAGGCTGTAAAACTCAAGATTATAGTGCATTCTAATAATCAGATTATAGTCCATAAAACTCAGAAGCTGTGTAAAATTAACACTCAAATTTGAAAAGTTAAATGCAATAAACTGGAACTTAGGAAGCAGGATAGAAAGGGCTTCCCTTTAAAGAACCAACCAGATACATGGCTTACATACCCGGCTCAACATTCTTGGAAAACAATCGAATCGAGGGTCCGGAGGAGAATTGGCCATTCAATCTTGTGAACTAATCGAGACCGAAATTGGAAAAAGAGATACGAACGGAGAGGAATAACCAATCGATGAAAGAACATGAAACCTTTCTGTTTCAATAGAGGTACGAGAAAGGGTTGGGGGCAATGAAGTAGGTGAAGTGGTTGGATTTTGCGAGCTGTTCCAACCACTGCTGGATGTGATTCCAAGAGCCGAACGAGAATGAATACCACACAGAAGAGTCAAGACCAGGCTCCCTAATGGAATGTTTAACCGATCCATTCCGGATCGACCGAATTGGTACGGATCTCGCTTGCCGTTAGTCCGTCTAGCGCCTTTCGGTTGGGGCCCGCCCCGGGGGTTAGACCACTTGGGTTATATTTTTTAGTATCGAAGGCAGTCAACGTCTCAGCCATTCTTCTCCCATTAGACTTGTAAATCCTTTGCTCTTTTTCCTTCTCTCTTCCACCCTCTACTTTATTTGACAGGGGCGGAGAATACCACTCTATCAATAAAAAGAAAAAAGTAGCAATTAAGTTTCAAGCTTGGAAGCAACCTGCTATCTATCGATAGGCGAGAACAGACTGCTATTGGCTGCTTCGCCTATCTATTCTATTATGGCCGGCTTGGAGACATCAGAGGTACTAAGAGTCCTCTCTATCCAGGACATCTGAAATTAGGGATAGACTGCTCATATTTTCTTACTCGGCATCAATTGGATGTGAGCATTATGGAGGAATTATTTTAAAGCTCTATAAATAAACAGCAGTCAAATAGTAAAACCATGTAAGCTTCTGGAAGATTTAGCTGTGTACAGTAGTAGAACCTACATTCATAAGTATTTAGTTTCTGGCTGTTTAAGCAGCTTTATAAAAATGATTATCTACTTATGTGTGTTCTCATGGCACTCTGACCAAACTGTTGCTGCTGCCTTGTTATCATCAGGCCGGACTTGCTCTCGGGGATCTGAAGTCAGTCAAAGATCTATATGATTTTAAGACCTTATCTGTGCTTTTCCTCATTGGCTCTATCTCAATATTGCCTACCCTCTTGAAGAGAAAGCGAATTTATGAATAAAAGCTGTTGGTAAAGCCCCTTCCCTTTTTGTAGTCAAAGGGAATTTAATGACTACTTGACTTATACGCATGCCGTGGACCTGAGAAGGAATTACCCTTGTTTTTTTTTTGCTAAAATGCACCAGAAGGCAGGAAAGGGCTTCATCTTTGCTTGTGATACACTGGTCAACAACTCACCCTGTAAAAGCGAAGAAGCATCCCTTTCATTGCTTGTTTTCTGTATGTTAATTAAATCATTATGAACAGCCGGGAGACACAATTCCTGATTTTCCCGATTATATGGAAATTTTGATTGTAGCAGTTATATACAAAATGGTTTGTGATCACGTTGTCTATCTTTTAGCCATTTCAGTCCTCCGTTGGGGAAAAGGATAAATATTATGTACTCCTATGGTTTCTCCTTGCTCAGATTTGGAACTCTGTTTTTCTGTCTTATATAGTCTGTTGAAGAAAACTACAAAATGCTGAGCTGAAAGTTTGAATGAATATTAATTTACTTTGTGAATTTATATTAAATTATTTTGTTTTCTGGTGATATCTTAATCCTTCACTTTTTAGTAAGTAGTTGTAACCTTGCCTTTCTTATTTGAAACGGCTTTTTTGGATATGGGGTTTCCCCATGCCTCATTTTTCTCATATATCATGACTCCTTAAACAGTCTGAAAACTATAAAGTCTGCATCACTACAACTGGTTTTAATATCCTCCTTCAGAAGTATTTCAGTCTCTACTGTAGCCAAGGTGGAAGCTCTCAGGGGCAGGGTTATCAAAAATGAACCGGACAATGAATCAGTGAAGGGGCTGGTTTACAGTTCAACTAGTGAACCGATTTATAATTAGAAATATATATATATATATATATACATACAAATATAGTAAAAATTAAGAAAAATGAAATGGAGAATTTTTATTTTTATTATTTAGTGCTTTTTTGTTAGACAATGATGGAAGAGGGAAAACTCAGGCCAATTGCATGGGGAGTGGGTAGTTGTACTACTTGATAGTTCTTATTATCTATTGTTAATTACAAATTATGAGCATAATTATTCAGATTATCTTAATTTTATGTTTCATATATTTATATATACACAAAAATACATAAAATAATATCTTATTTCAATCCAAATTTGATTATTGAACAAAAGAGTTTTTGTGAAAAAAAAGGCTGTTTAAAAGACCCCCCAAAAAAAAAAATTTAAAAAAGATTTGTCTTTTAGCTCGTGTAATAAAAAAAAAAATCCCATTCTAATTAAATCAATGGTGTTTTTTGAGAAATTAGCCCATTCAATCAGTTTTTTTTTTAAAAAAAATTTAAGAATAAATGATAAATTAATTAAATCTAATCAAGTTAATGTCCAATTCCAGATCGAACTTGTTGAACCAACCGATTCTGATAACTGTGCTCTCAAGCATACGATGGCCCAAGGTCCTAAAATCTCATGTGAATGTGAGACAATATGGTGAAGAAAGGAACATGAAGTAATGAGGTTTTAGTCAAAGCCATGGCTAACGGCAACTTGCAATAGCCACGACTTTGCAGCCCAATCTCATGAGAATGTGGGAATTTGTGGTCGCCTTTTTCAATTTTCGGCGATAAAAATGTCTAACAAATGAAACAAAGATGCTGAAATTAGTATGGAGTTCAAGGTCTGTCTTATTGTGTAAAGTACTACTAGAAAGGGGGGACTGTATGCAACCCTAAACCTTGATATTACTTTTACATAAAATGGCTACTTTTTTATTCAAAACCATGTTCTCGTGCTTGGCAATTGTGCTTTTACCATGCACCAAGCAAGCAATGGTCCCTCTGTGCCCCATGGCACTGAACCTTGACAGAGGAGGATCTATGGTTTAATGATCCGAAAAGTAAATGTCCATTGATAGAATTGGAGTTTTCCGTAGTTTTTTTTACATCACCAATGCACTTTTTTTTTTTAAGTTTTCCAAACCCATGTGTTTTTTTGTTATTGTCCAAATCCATGCACTTGTTAAAAGTGTGTTTGATCTAAACCCATGCTGTTTTTTGCATTAGGGGTGGAAAAAATTCGAAGTTTCTGCCAGCCTCTTCAAGGTTATAGAAGCGTAGTGTAGCATGTTGCAGTTCCAGAAAGTAAATACATAATGAGATGATGGACATACACAACTATAGACACTGAACTGCATAATAACATCAGAACTTCGGTAAAGAACCTAAAAACAGGAACTTCAATCTGGTCCTCAAAATAAGCATGCCAATTAACAAGGTGTCCAAAAGTATATGGAAAATTACAAAGTCCACCAAATACACAACGTACAACTACAAGAAAAAGAATCCAAGCATTTTGATTTTGATGTCACTGTCCAGCACCCATGCACAAGTCCTATGAAAGTGTGACTGCCGGCGAGTCTTGATACCCCGTGATACCTGTTATCCTTATCCGCGTATTTGGCTGTATAGTTTTAAGTCACAACATCACAAAGTCATGCTTTTTAGGAAATTACAAGTTGATGCGAAGACAATCTTGAACTACCACTCAACAAGGTATGCTAGCATTTAGAAAATGGAGAATTATCAGAAGCAATACAAGTAAAATATGTTGAAATAATTCCCCCAAGGAAAAATTACACTAATATAAACTTTATAATCCACAATTGCCAAGAGCTTACCAAATAGCCCATTTTATATGTTAAAGGTTTGTAAACAGTACAAGCTCAACGCCTGAAGCATAACGGAAACCAGGACGAAAGAGGATCAAAGAATGATTTGAACATGGATACCCAAGGAAAACATAAAAGGGAAGGATCACTTGCACCGTAGGCACCACATGGGCTTCTGTGCACCTAAGAATGTGCAGCAAGTGGTCCATAGATATATTTGGGTAGAGGGAGGAAATAGAGAGGGGAACAAGAATAATAGAGAGAGGAAATAGAAAGAGAGCAAAAACAAGGGGAGAGATGTAGGAGAGCGATAGAAGAGGAGGAGAGAGAGAAGAAAAGGTGCAGCATAGGGATCTTCAAATATCTGACCAAAATCCCTCAATGACTCAAAACAAGGTATATACAAGAAACCCTGAAGAGCTTGGGATCCTAACCATTGATTTCCCTACCCAATTACATCTCTTATAATCCTCCATGCCATGTCAGTTGGGTCACTTAAGTTGTGTACATTGCCTTTGACAACTTAAGTGGATGTGAAAACACTCCACATCTCAAGAAACAAGGACACAATCAGAGAACATGGATACAACATGACACAAATACCTTAAAACATCTATACTTGATAACGTGACAGACATGGACATGGCTGTGTTTTGTGTTTTTTTTTTTTTTTTTTGTGTGTGTAAAGCAAATAAAATGATAGACTTCTACTTGGAGATGGGTATGCTTGTTACTTGGAGCATAATGGAAGTAAATTAACAAAAAAAGTTAGATCCCAAAAAAGAGAATGAGTTATCAAAGTACTTTATATAAGAGCACATGGGCGGCTCTCATACATGAAGCTAACAAAGCAATTGCTTTAGGCCCCACTTATAAAAAAGGCCCCAAATTTTATATTTTATAGTATAATTTAAACTAAAAGTCTAAGTTCAATAGAATTCTAATTCTACAAATAAGTCCCAAATTTTATGTTTTATAGTATAATTTAAACTTAAAGTTTAAGTTCAATAGAAGTAGGGGTGTCAATTCGTGTTATCGTGTCGTGTTCAGGTCGTGTCAAGGCATACATATTCGAAAATATGTGTGAACCCTAACCTGACACTATTAACTAATCGTGTCAAGTTTCAAAACCCAAACCCAACCCATTTATTAAACAGGTTACACGTGTCGACCTACTTAACCTGTTTATTTTAATTTTTTTATTTTTTAAATAAAAAAATTTACCTATCTTTTAATATGTATAGATAATTATCAAGTTTAGTAACTTTGGATATGAGCCAAATCAAAGTAAAAACCTCTTTTATAAATAAAAAATCTCAAAACCTTGATAAATATTTGATGTGAGATGAATTACCTTAACTCATAATATATTTTATAATTAAACGTGTTAAGTCGTGTTAAACGGGTTGACACTAGTAAAACCCAAACCTGACCTGTTTATTAATAGTGTTATTCATGTCAACCCGTTTATGACCCAAACCCATTTATATTAAACCCAAACCCGTTAACTTCGTGTCGTGTTCGAATCGTGTTGTCGTGTCGTGTTAAAAATTGACACCCCTAAATAGAAGTCTATATCAACCAATAAGGCCCATAACAACTCCAAATTTTTTTTTAATTCTATTGAAAGAGCTTTATTCTGCAGTTTTTTTTGTGTTTCTTAATTTATATTTTATAGATTTTATTAGAATTACTTAATTATTAGATTATATAAGAACTCTATTATTAGAAATTTTATTCGATATATAAATCTCTCCTATTTAAATACTATTATAATTTTAGATTACAAAAATATATATGTATATATGGAAAAAAGTATTAAAAACATTTATATATATATATTATATTTATTAGAATTTTATTATATATTTAAAAATTAAATAATTTTTTATATTATTATTAAAATTAAAAAAAATATATATCATTTAGAGTGGTCGCTTTAGGCCTCCTATTGTCTTGAACCGGCCCTATAAGAGCATCTCTATTAATAAAAGAATGTGCATTCTATCAAAATAAAATTAATATGAAAGTCAGTCAACTTCAATAAATATAACAAATAAGATGTAAGACAGAAAAATATGTCCCCATCTTCTTCTCCTCCTCCTTCCTTTCTCTCTAATTTGGTCAACTTAGTAGTAGGGCTTCAAAGATCAAAGCATGATAAAAATTATTCTTTATTTTATTTTAAAACTGAAACCTTTTTTTTTTTTCTTGTTACAAAATGAACGTCGTTTTTTAAGCTTAAAATTGCAAAAGGAACTCATCATGTCAAATGTGTCAAAGTGAGTCCATTTGTCTGTAGTGTATCCCAAATGTGTCCAAATTTTAAAATAAAAAAAAAAAAACAAATTTTTTTTGATAAGTAAATCACATACACACTTTACCCCTTAAGGGAGACTTCAACTCTCAACGTCCCAGGTCCAGCAAGAACCAACTAAGTTAGCGTTTGTTGGTAAAAAGTAAAAAAAAAACAATTATTGGACACATTTGGTGCATGTCTGATACATACTGCATTGTCCAACATGTGTCGTTTGAAACATGTTGGACACAGCTGCAGCCCCCTAGAGGATGTGTCCGTGCTTCCTAGCCCACATCATAGGTTAAAAACACACCACCCAAAATAACTAAAATTGACATAACCAAAAAGAAAAATAAACTACTACTAATGTTAAAATAAAAGAAGATAATAAACACTAATAATAGTCTAAGTTACAACAGTATTGTCTGAAAAGAAAGTATATATGGATGAGATATATTTCTCGCTCTATCACATATGGTGCTCACGTTCACAGCGTAGTGCCTGATGAACTCATGAAATTTTGTATTCATGGAATCAAACATATTGTAATGGCAAAGCAAATTTCAATATTGCAAGTGAAGAACTATGTATTACCTGTCGGTGACCAATGTTTCTGCGATACTTCTTCTTCCTTTTGTACTTAAAGACGACTACTTTATCATCCAATCCCTACATGGAAAGGGTTACATTAGTTGGAGCAGTACATAAAAACTGAGCACAAAATAAATAAAGAAAATACTCATGAAGGGAGTGAACTACCTGCTCTTCAACTACAGCATGTACAGCTGCATTAGGCACCACAGGCTTTCCAATGTAGGTACTCATTTTCGTTCCTACCAGTAAAACCTTGTTCAGAATAACCTGCAGAAGAATTAAGTTGTATAGTACTAAGGGTCTTAGAGAGAGAAAAAAAAGAAAATAACGTAGGATAACTGTTGGTTGTGTCTCCATTATCTACATGCCACCACCATCTAATTAGGTAATGCAAAGAAACAAAGAATTGCAATATTGCCGTTGCTAGAATATATTGGCATATCCCAGAATATGACAGTAATATAGTAACTGTAAAAATATGAACTCTTAACACTTCTGCTTAAGCCGGAGAATAGAGATCGAATATGCCTAGCTTAGAAAATAAACCCAAGGCGGTGGACCAACCCAATTACTTGCTGAAAAGATTGCCTAGCTCAGCTATAGGCTAAACATAAGGGGTGACAATTTGCTTTTGCACGATAAGATCCTGAATAAAGTAGAAATGAACCTCGACGTGTTTGGTCCATTCATGAAACAGAGATTATTGGCAGTGAAGATAGTTGCCTAGTTATAACAATACATTGGCATAGGAAACAACACATCAATACTTATATCACAAAGTTGAAATCAAACCCACAATATTTCACATGCAGTATAAGCCATAGCATGGTACTCAGCCACAACACTAGAGCATGCCACCTCATTTCATTTTTTATTGTGCCAAGTAGTAAGATTATCACCAACAATTATGTAATATCCAAAACTAAGCCTCCTATCACTATGATTGCCTAACCAGTCAGCATTTAAAAATCCAATAACAGACGAGTGTTGTAAATATTGAATTAATCTGTAACTTAATTTAGGCATTAGATTGATTGTATTGATTGATTATATTGATTGCAGAAATTAATTTAAGATAATTTCCTTATTTACTTAAAAGTTGTGATTGATTATATTGATACGCGACTTTGAGAAAACAACTCAATCACTCACCAGTGCAAATGGATCTAAAATGATTATTAAATATAAATGTGACAATGTTTATATTTGTAAGGAAGGAATATGTCTTCCATCAACATTTCTATTAATTAGAAATTTATCCCAACAAATTATTTTAGGAACTCCATTCCTAATGGCAATAATGCCAATTATGAAAATTGACTCCACAGGAATTTATGCCAATATTGAAGGGCATCCTGTTACTTTTCAGTTCATAATAAAACCACAAACTAAAACAATACATGATATTGAAAATAATATCAATCTGAAAATATCCCAAATTAATTTTCTTCAAAACAAAATTAAAATACTTTCTCTAGAAGATCAATTACAATCTTTTCAAATCAAAGAAAAGATACACCAACTTCATCAGCAATTTGTTGCTGAAATCTGCAGTGACATCCCAAATGCTTTTTGGGAAAGAAAACAACATATTGTTTCTTTACCCTATGAATCTAATTTCCAGGAAAAATATATTCCTACTAAAGCCAGACCCAATCAAATGAAAAAAGACTATTTAGAATTATGCAAGAAAGAAATTCAAGAATTATTGGATAAAAAGCTAATTCGAAAAAGCTCATCTCCATGGAGCTGCATAGCTTTTTATGTCAATAAAAATGCTGAAAAAGAAAGAGGAAGACCTAGGTTAGTAATAAACTACAAACCTCTTAATGATTGTTTAAAATGGATCAGATATCCAATTCCTAACAAAAAGAATTTATTGGATAGATTACATGCAGCCATAATTTTTTCAAAATTTGATCTCAAGTCAGGTTATTGGCAAATCCAAATTAAAGATGAAGACAGATATAAAACTGCCTTCACAATCCCATTTGGTCATTACGAGTGGAATGTAATGCCATTTGGTCTGAAAAATGCTCTTTCTGAATTTCAAAATATTATGAATGAAATATTCATTCCTTACTCTAATTTTTCTATTGTTTATATCGATGACATTCTCATTTTTTCTTCCTCAATAGATCAACATTTTAAACACCTTAATATTTAAAGATGTTATAAAAAGAAATGGTTTAGTAATTTCTGCTCCAAAAATGAAATTATTCCAAACCACTGTTAGATTTTTAGGGCATAATATCCATCAAGGAAAAATAGTCCCTATTGATAGAAGTATAGAATTTGCTTCTAAATTTCCTGATGAAATTAAAGATAAAACTCAATTACAAAGATTTTTAGGCAGTCTCAACTACATTTCAGACTATTATCCTAATTTAGCCCAGGATGCAGCCATCTTATATTCCAGACTAAGGAAAAATCCTAGTCCTTGGACCACAGCTCATACTCAAGCTGTTAGGAAAATCAAATTAAAAGCCAAACAATTACCCTGTTTAGCTTTGGCCAATCCCCAATGGTCTAAAATCGTTGAAACTGATGCTTCTAATCTAGGTTATGGTGGCATTTTGAAGCAATCCAATCCTACTACAGGAAAGGAAGAATTAATTCGATTTACTTCAGGCATTTGGAAAAATGCTCAAATCAATTATTCTACCATTAAGAAAGAAATTCTTTCTATTGTCAAATATATTCTGAAATTTCAAGATGATTTACTTAATCAACAATTTTTATTACGCATTGACTGCAGTGCGGCTAAACAGGTCCTTAAAAAGGATGTGAAAAATTTATCCTCCCGACAAATCTTTGCGGGCTGGCAGGCTGAATTATCTGCTTTTGATTTTAATATTGAATATATTCGACGAGAAAATAATTCTCTCCCTGACTTTTTAACCCGTGAATTTTTGCAGGGTCATGCACCGGTCATCTAATAGAGGCCGAGGACGTGGCAAGGCAACTCTTGGCAGGGGAATAACTTCTGATCCAGCCGAATGACCATCTGTCCAACATCTACAGGACCTAATAAAAGGCTCCTTATCAGGATCTTCGTCAGCTTCTAATAAAGATGCCCAAAAATCTAATAAAGACGCCCTTCAATCAGAAGACCTTCCTTTTATTGAAAATCAGGTAATAGAACCTGTAATTACCCTTGAATCAAAGAATCAACAATGGAAGCAGGACCCTTGGTATTTAAAGGATCGTTATTTGAGAAATCAAGGTTATCCTGCACTTGATAACAAATATCGTTATTTGCAAGAAGCCATTCTTAAAGAAACTGGCTCAGTGGAAATACACCACTATTATCTGGACAATAATAAAAAACCAGATACTCCCATTGCTTATAGCAAATGTCACGTTATGAAAATCATCAGGCCAAATGAATGGGGTTTAGATCCAAATAGATCAAGGCAATTATCTTTGAGAAGCAGTACTCATAATTTTAATTATTGGGATTACTAGCCTGCTTGGAATGAGACTTTTTATTACCAAAATCCCAAGCACAAGCATAATTGGTTTTCCCATTTTAATAAGAAATTAACTGAGCAAATATTGCCCAATTAGATTTTTCAATGGTGGGACACGTTTGGTCCTTCTCTGGATATTCTTCCAGAATCCATAAAGGTAAAATATTTACCATGGTTACAATTCCATCCTAAATCACAGGATATCCAGAAATATTCTGGACAAGCTTCATTTTATTATTTTACAGAATTTAGTATTCCATGGATTTGGCGATGGAATATTGAATATGTTATTAATAGCCTGAGAATTCCAATTTTAGCCAGAACATTCTATACTAGATGGTGGCAAGCCTATCCTGTTGATGATAAGGCTAAAGAAATCCAATCTTGTATTGAGGATTATGCAAAAGCCTCAAAGAAGCTAGCAATTACGTCAGCCCCAACACCAAATCCATTTGATGCTTTAAAAGCTACAATCAAGCAGCAATTTCCTATGCTTGGCGAAAAAGAATTAATGATTAAATGCATGGAAGCAATGAAGGAACAATTCTTCTCCACTTTCATTTCCACCGACCTTTCAGATGATATATCCATGACATCTGACACTAGTGGAGATCATAATCAAAACCAATTCACATGTCTAGCTGGAGAATCTCAAGACCCAACTGATGACGAGCCTACTTTTGGAGACATATGGGACGCTATGATTCAGCTGACATCTAATAAAACAGAATCGTCCAAAACAGATAAAGGAAAAGAACAGATCCAATAATTCAAACCACTATTGAAGATAAGGAGGAATAAAGTTACTCCACTAAGCTTTAATAATGCTTGCATAAGTCATCTCTTATGTCAGAGTTCTGTTTACCGGAATAACCGGTTGCCTGTAATAGCATAGGTGTTTGTTTATAAAAGGGAGGTCCTCACCCTTGTTGAGGCACGTCTAAGTTTCTCCTCTCTATCTCTATCAGACTCTCTCTTGTAAAATTTCCTGTATTTTTAATTTCAAGGTATCATAATCTTTTGTTATAATCTTTTTGGCTTGCTGCACTATCCTATGTTTTATTCCTGTGTTTTGTTTTGTTTTGTTTGTAATTAGTTTTGGTATCAGAGCCCGGGATATGGCTTGAATTCCCCATTGGCCCGGGATATGAGGCAAGGTATGGGATGTTGTTGCCATGTAAATCGTTGACAGACGTGTTAAAGAATTATATCTAGGTCGTTATGCAAAGAGATACTGGCATAACATACTGAGAATGATAATATCTTATATATTATAAGTCTAGGAAAATCACATATTCAACATATAATTACATTCCAGTTTATTATCATTTTGATGCTTAGACGCTTCCTAAATAAGGAAGAATGTGTTAAAAATAGTGAACTAATAGAGTTCAGTAATATCCAAGACCAATTGAATCGATGGACTATACCTCAGGTTAAACCTGAAACTATATACTGTGTAGGTATGTTCAATTTTTCAAGCAACATGGCAATCAAAACCATGGAGCAGACAATTAGTCTGGACAGTTGTGAAGAGTGTCTTAATTTATTAGATCCTTAAGATCTAATCAGACATATACCCAAATATAAATTCGTACATATAGGGTTAGTCCAAATTGCTTTCAAGCTCTTAACCTTATTAGGTATGAATGCTTGGTTACAAGCAACCTTGAGAGATGCAAGATGTTTAGATTGGAAACCTTCTCTAATGGGAGCCATAGAAACCAGTCTATGTCAAGGTCCAGTCTATTTTAATGTTTATCCCAATTTAACCTTATCTTTAACAGATCCACATATAGATGAAGCTATAAATCTAAGAATTCAGACCCAAGGATATAATTTCCTTCCTGGATCTGAAACTATAGCAGTCATCTATCGAATTTATTACAAGGTCATGAATACTTTGACCTCTAATATCCAAAATAAAAATACCCATGGCAAAACGCTTTTAATAGAATCAAATTTATTAACTTCTAATATAGCCCAACCTAGGATGATAGATTGGGAAGAAATTAAATTTCCAGAATCATGGACAATTTCTAATGCTGTTCCTCCCCAACCAGTTGTCCAACAAACAATAGATCACATCATGCAAACATCTGATGGTGATGTTGCAATCAGTTTCCATAGACAACCTAGGCAAATACTACCTAGATTATCCAGAAGTTCATCTTCTAATTATCTGCCAAGAGTGTCGATTCCCTCAACCTTCCGACATTCTTGTTCATCTAGACCATCTGTTTCTTCTTTTAAATTACAGGAAACCGAAGGAGAAAAATATAATGATAATGATTTAGAATCAGTTCCTCCTGAGTCATTGCACTTAGAAGGATTAACAATCTCTCCAAATCAAATTCCTCATGGAATTTATCAACAAAATCCTCAACAGCCAAGGAGAATGTCTCCAACGGCTAGTGAAATGAATTTTACAATCTCTTAACAATTTTAATAGATTCTGATGAATTTATTGTAGACCGTCCATCAATTAATACCGAATTTCAAAACTAATTACAAACAAAACAAAACAAAACACAGGAATAAAACACAAGATAGTGTAGCAAGCCAAAAAGATTATAACAAAAGATTATGATACCTTGAAATTAAAAATACAGGAAATTTTACAAGAGAGAGTCTGATAGAGATAGAGAGGAGAAACTTAGACGTGCCTCAACAAGGGTGAGGACCTCCCTTTTATAAACAAACACCTATGCTATTACAGGCAACCGGTTATTCCGGTAAACAGAACTCTGACATAAGAGATGACTTATGCAAGCATTATTAAAGCTTAGTAGAGTAACTTTATTCCTCCTTATCTTCAATAGTGGTTTGAATTATTGGATCTGTTCTTTTCCTTTATCTGTTTTGGACGATTCTGTTTTATTAGATGTCAGCTGAATCATAGCGTCCCATATGTCTCCAAAAGTAAGCTCGTCATCAGCTGAGGCTTGAGATTCTTCAGCTAGACATGTGAATTGGTTTTGATTATGATCTCCACTAGTGTCAGATGTCATGGACATATCATCTGAAAGGTCGGTGGAAATGAAAGTGGAGAAGAATTGTTCCTTCATTGCTTCCATGCATTTAATCATTAATTCTTTTTCGCCAAGCATAGGAAATTGCTGCTTGATTGTAGCTTTTAAAGCATCAAATGGATTTGGTGTTGGGACTGACGTAATTGCTAGCTTCTTTGAGGCTTTTGCATAATCCTCAATACAAGATTGGATTTCTTTAGCCTTATTATCAACAGGATAGGCTTGCCACCATCTAGTATGGAATGTTCTGGCTAAAATTGGAATTCTCAGGCTATTAATAACATATTCAATATTCCATCGCCAGATCCATGGAATACTAAATTCTGCAAAATAATAAAATAAAGCTTATCCAGAATATTTCTGAATATCCTGTGATTTAGGATGGAATTGTAACCATGGTAAATATTTTATCTTTATGGATTCTGGAAGAATATCCAGAGAAGGACCAAACGTGTCCCACCATTGAAAAATCCAATTGGGCAATATTTGCTCAGTTAATTTCTTATTAAAATGGGAAAACCAAGTATGCTTGTGCTTGGGATTTTGGTAATAAAAAGTCTCATTCCAAGCATGCTGGTAATCCCAATAATTAAAATTATGAGTACTGCTTCTCAAAGATAATTGCCTTGATCTATTTGGATCTAAACCCCATTCATTTGGCATGATGATTTTCATAACGCAACATTTGCTATAAGCAATGGGAGTATCTGGTTTTTTATTATTGTCCAGATAATAGTGGTGTATTTCCACTGAGCCAGTTTCTTTAAGAATGGCTTCTTGCAAATAACGATATTTGTTATCAATTGCAGGATAACCTTGATTTCCCAAATAACGATCCTTTAAATACCAAGGGTCCTGCTTCCATTATTGATCCTCTGATTCAAGGGTAATTACAGGTTCTATTACCTGATTTTCAATAAAAAGAAGGCCTTCTGATTAAAGGGCGTCTTTATTAGATTTTTGGGCATCTTTATTAGAAGCTGACGAAGATCCTGATGAGGAGCCTTTTATTAGGTCCTGTAGATGTTGGACAGATGGCCATTCGGCTGGATCAGAGGTTATTATAATTCAGCCTGCCACCCCGCAAAGATTTGTCGGGAGGATAAATTTTTCACATCCTTTTTAAGGACCTGTTTAGCCGCACTACAGTCAATGCGTAATAAAAATTGTTGATTAAGTAAATCATCTTGAAATTTCAGAATACATTTGACAATAGAAAGAATTTCTTTCTTAATGGTAGAATAATTGATTTAAAAATCCAATAACAGACAAGGATGACTGTTGTAAATATTGAATTAATCTGTAACTTAATTTAGGCATTAGATTGATTGTATTGATTGATTATATTGATTGTAGAAATTAATTTAGGATAATTTCCTTATTTACTTGAAAGTTGTGACTATAAATATTGACCTCCTAAAAAGAAACATATATTTTTTTTCATTCTCTAAAATACTTTCAACAAGATATCAGAGCAAGTTTTATAAACCATGAATGTCGATGCCTAGGTGGAGTTTGCTTTAGTCTCAGATAATCGAATGGTTTAGTGCCCAAGCTTTAGACATGCGTTCTATATTAGGAACTATATGTAGTCACTAATTTGATGGCTTCCCTTCAAAAAATCAGATGGGTGGAAAGGAATGAGGATGTTATCAGGGGGCATCGTATTTTACATTTTGTTTTTTTACATCTAGGTGCTAAAAGAGAAGCACCCATGAAGCGCTCAACCACACCTATTAAACCAAGTAACAAATGCAAAAGACCAATGAATCAATAGAAACTCCAACGTGTCTTAGAACTGAACAAAACAATATCAATGATGAAACCATCATGTCAAATCTATTTCTCTAAGATAAAGATTATCGACTGCAAAATCTTGCCTGAAGTTGCCAATCACACAAAAAGAAACTTGAAGACAATTGCAACACTTCACACTATATCAATGATGAAACCATTTGATCAAGCATGGCACCTTATGATAAGACTTTACTAAGAAATTGTTGAATTCAAAGGAGCTCACCCTCTCTCATTTGGCAATGTTGCATTAACCCTTGCTTCCTACAACAATTTCTACCATTAATCAAAAAATTCCAATTTCCAATTCAGCAACCTTCTTATAAATATCAAAGACCACACAATCTCTCAATCAGTGCTTGTATTTGATTGTTCAACTATGCAAAATGATCTACACCTTTGTAAAGTGATTGTAAAACAGTCATGCCACTAAAGGACCTACACTAAGATTATAGTACCTATTAGCCAAAGAGGAATCCTTCCAGTAGTATCGGCCATTTACCCCACTTCCCTCCACATTTCATCAAGCGGTCATGCTAGAGACATAAACAGTCATGGATAATTATGAGATGAGATCCTTCCGAATGGGCTAAGAGAATTTCTAGAATTCTTATTCTCTTTTCTTAATTGAAGAAATAATTAGAAAATAAAACAGCAAGTACAAAAATGAGTAATAACCCCCAGTAGAGACTGGTACGATTCAATTCAACATTTTGTTCGTTCGGGTTTGATTGTGTCGTAGCTCTATAATTCGGATTAGATTTATCGTAAGCACAGACACAAACACGGATACGACGTAGACACGACATTTCTTTAAAAAGTAGGACAATGATACATTAGAGACACATCGATTTTTTTTTTTTTTTATATTTTTTGATATTACCATATAATAAAAACTTAATATTATTTCAATCAAAATTGATATAAAAACACACAAATTTCAAAATTATTATTAACATATTAAAATAACAAAGCCATTAAAAATTCAAGAATTTCTTCATTTAATCAATGATTCAAGTTCCAAAACAAATTTACTAATTATATATGTGTCTATATATAACCCCCCCCCCCCCCAAAAAAAAAAAAAAGTAGAGAAAAAAGAGGAGATAAAAAAAAAAAAAGTGTCCCAATTTATACACTCTTTTCACGTGTTAGACATGTTTCTAGGTTGTGTCCGTGTTGGACACGTAAGTCAAAATAGAATGTTCATACTTCATAGAGCCTACATCTCACTATTTTTTCTTTCCCTTTTGGTGCTCTCTGTTGACTGATAAATTTGATGATCTTAGCCGACATTTTTATTTTTTTGATAAGTACCTTGGCCAACATCCTCAGTAGACCTAGTGAGGATTGCTAAGCCAATGAACATGTTGTTTGTCTGTGGCTTGGTGAATAATCAAGGTATACAGAACCAGAAAGTTTGGTGTCCTCTTGCCATGTGTTAAAAAAGTTATGCTAAAATTGTGTCTTTCACTTCTAAACACAAACTATGATGTTAGTAGTAGTTCGTATACTAAATGGAAATCTTCGTTTATTATTTTGCACAATTAGTCTACAAATTTTTTTTATGAATTTGGAAGGTTTCGTCTAGTTTAATAGGTCAGTTCCATAAAATTTCTTAAATACCAGCATGATTCTAGGCCCACTAATCTGTCAACAATCAACAATGGTGACACATGAGAATTATTTAAATAACCTGAGTGGGATATCAACAGCAGGACGCTTGTCTAAGGGTAGGAGAGTATCCTATCATAAGAGAATGTCGTCATACAACATGTATCAATCCACACTTTGAGAGACCCTGTTTCAGAAATCTTGCACCTCTCAGTGTTTCATGTCTGTAAGTATAGTCAAAGAGCTCCCAGGGTTGCCTTGCTATAAAAAGGCCTTGTACAGTCTTCATTTTAGATTCAAAGTTTTACTGAAGGTTTCTATGCCCAATATAAACTTGTCTAGAAGGTCAACATGACGGCTGAATTTTCGCAGACTGATTTCTTGGGATAGTAATCCAATCTGAATTCCCTCTATTCCACCAAATTCCTAAAATTTGTCAATATACATAGAAAATAAAACAGTCAAAACTCTTAAGAATCACAAATACAACATAACCGAAGTACTGAACAGATTGACAACCACAACTTAAATCACCAAAATGAAAGTCACACCAACAGACAACAATTCAAATATCCAAACTAAAGGCCATTGTAGGTTTGGAGTGCCTTTTTTATTCTTAAAAGGAAAGGATATTCAAGTTAAAGCTAGACAAATGGTATGGATTACAAAAGATATAGAAATTCATGCCAATCGCTTACCTTATCGTTAACATCTGCACCTTTGAGCCTCTGAGTGTAAATGAAACGTCCGGGAAAGACAATATACTGTCTAGACCCAATCTAAACATAGCCCAAAACACAAAAAGCCAGATCATAAATCAATCATCTGGGTAACCACAAATTTCATCTGAATAACATATACAATACTCACCATCCGAGTAACCACAGAATAACAACATAAGTAATCAAAGCAAAGATCTGGGTAACCTAGAGATCTCTGAATAACACAAACGAATATCATATGGATAACCAGAAAATTACTCTTAAAAACACAAATAATCCTATATTACCATCTGGGGATAACAAAATTCCTCTGAAACGCACACTAACAGCCAGATAGATAATCTAGACAGCCAAAAATATTTACAAAAATAAAACAACTTTTAACAAATTAAATACCAAGAAAAAAAAAAGTAATCTGGGTGACCATAAATTACAATGGAAACATAAAATCAAAAATAATGTGTAAACCCGCAAGATTACCGACACAACATAGATAACAATCAGAACTATTGGTTATTAAAAAAAATCAGAATTATCCTATGGTTAGCCACAAAATTGCTATAAAATTGCATAGAAGAGTGTTATGTTAAGTTACATATCACTCACCATAACAACTGCGAAGATCTCTTCGCGTTTGGGTTCTTCATTTGTGGTTTCAACAGCTTGGGAAGGTTCGACATCGGGTTTTGGTTCGGTTTCGACGAGGGTTGGTTCGGTTTCTGAAAATCTGGGAACAAGTGACGATGCGGATAACCTTGGAGAGGAGAAGGTTAGTCTGTGGGAAAATGGAGAAAGATTAGGAGATAGAAAGCTAAGGTTGGTCTTACAGAGAGAAAGGGTCGTCTGCTTGTGGGATAGTGTCGTTGTGAGAGAGGAACAAAAGGAAAGGCTCATCGACGCCATCTTTGGCAGCTCTATCCCCTCTCACACCGACTTAAATCCTATCCGTTTTAACATCAAATGACCAATATGCCCTTCCAACTGAGTCTTTTTACAATATATATGTCCTCCGTCACTAGCAGTTTAGTAACTAACTATGCAATTTAAATTTAACTTCTTCCGTTAGAACCGTCAATCTCATTTTTAATGAGACTTTGGAGAAAATATTTCCATTTTGTTAGAATTTTGGACCATTTTGGGAGAAAATATTCCCAGTCCGTTTGAATTTGAGGCAGATTTAGAAAAAAAAAATCTTGTCCTGCCCCGATTATATAAAATAAAATAATAAAAAAAATTTTATACTATATAATCAGTATTTATAATGATATTTTTTAATCACTCATTATAAATTTGATAAAGTTATATATTTTAAAAATAAAATAATGTCATTTTAATTCTCTGTAAACATATATATTTCTTATTATATATATATATATGTATCATTTTATTTGAAATGTGTTAATTACAATTAATTTATTAAAAATAAATAAATAGGGATCCTGGGACTTGCCCCCGCCTACCATTAGTTTAAATGAGTTTTGGGGGTAAATTTTGTTCGCATGGTAGAGTTAGGGAAGGGGTCCTTTGCTTCGAACCCGTTCTATTGTGATTCCTAATTGTCACTCCTCGAAATACAGTCAGCTCTCTTGTAATTAATATACTTAAGAGATAGAAAATTTATTGATTATAAAATCTTCTTACACTTTTATTAATAAAAAATTATTTCATACATGTATATGAATTTCAACACAAAAAGAGACCTTATATTCAACTTTTCAACGATATTTCAATATTTTATAAAAGTAAATAAATATAATGTTCAACTTAGGCATACAAAAATTTCTAATATACTTTTGAACTAAAAAAGTTATGTTTCTAAACTTACTCATGTCATAATTTTCTTCACTTACAATATATTTAACTTCAATATAAATAGAATTTACAAATACAATTATCAGAACATATAATAAATGGGATATATATTAGTACATGTATACCTATTTTATTTCTCTAATAATTAATATTATAAATATATTTTTTTTAAAAATATTAATTATTAAGTAATAAAATTATTAATTATCCACCATGAAACCAAGTCAGTTCCTTAAAAATTTATTAATTATTTATTATATATTATTAACTTATTGAATATTAATTATAAGAGAGTTAATTGTATCATTATTATTATTATTATGGGTTTGTTTCTTTCGTCTCAAACGGCCCACTCCACTCCACTCATAGATTCTTAGCAGCACTGAAGTCTGGCCCATTGAAAAGTTCATTCCAGAAAACACTAGAGCCTAGAGGCGTGTCACGCACTAAACTAATAATGGTTTTTTTTTTAATTAATCCAAATATTGTTTGATGATATTTTTTTAAGTATTTTTTCTCTATTATTGAAATAAGTAAAAGATAAATAAAAGTAGTGTTTGATTGATTTTACTTTTGATTGTCAAATGCAATTTTATTTTTACTTTTTGTTTTTAAGTAAAAAAAATAAATTTTAAAAAATAACTTTTTTACTTATTAAAAATACTTTAAAAAATGTGTATTTGTCTGATGCTTACTTTGTCTTTCTATTCTCTTTTCATTCACCAATACATTTATCTTATATGTAAATATAGAATTGACGAAATTGTATCCTTTGGATGAGGACAGGAAATGAGTTGATAACGCAACACAAAAATATGAAAATGAATTGAACATGTCGAATCTTTTAGTTGAATGAAATATGGAGATTACTTACCCAAATAAAAGAAAATTTTCTAAACTTGAAATTGTATTTTATTGGTAATAATTTGAATAATAAGAGTCTAATACAACATATTTATAAGATTGAAGAGAATTAATTTGAATAGGAGACTATTAATTCATCTACTAATCCTATTAGGAAACTACTAATTCATTATTCTTGTAAAACAAGAAACTATTAATACTACTTCAAACAAAATTAAGAAACCAAAATATCTCAAAAACGGGTAAAAAAAGTCAGGTCAAATTTTTTTTTTTTTTTTTTTCAGGTTGCTTATGGTCATAAAAGATTCGCCACTTGTTCTACATCAGTCCTCTCCACTTGAAGAGAATTCGACCTCGAGTTGTAATCTAGATGGAGAAGCACTTTTGTATGGTACTCATAAAAATTAGAAACATTGAAGGTCCTTGAAATACCCATATTTTCTAGCAAATCAACAAAACTGGCATTGGCATTGATTTTGTGCATAATCTTGTATGGCATGTATTCCTTTGGCTTCGACTTGTTGTAGCTCCCAACTAGAAACTTCTCTTTATGCAAGAATACCATAACATAATCTCCTTATTTAAACACCTTGGCTCACTTATGCTTATTTGTAGTTTTCTTATACTTAGCATTAGTATTCTCCAATTTCTGTTTCACCTCAGCATGAACCATTTGGGCTTATTCTACCATATTTTTTGTTGCAACACTCACACTAGGCCCTTTTGGCAAGTGAACCAAATCAATTGTATGCTTAGGAGGAGTGATGTAAACACTGCAAAAGGTGTTTCCTTGTGGCTATGAATAACACTGTTATATGCAAACTCAGCTTGTAGCAAAACATGATCTCACTACTTAGGTGTATCTCCACAAATGCTATGAATTAAGTATCAAACATCAGACACAAAGTGATCAAAATATGGCTAAGGAACTTTGTGTCTCAATCCGAAGTAATGAACTATGGAACTCCATAAATTCTAATAATCTCTCGGAAGAACAGTCATGCTATGTGTGAAGAATTAGAAGTCTTTCGGCATAGAATAAAATGTGTCATTTTGGAGAACCTGTCAACAACTATAAAATAGAATCTATCCTTCATTGTGTTCGAGGTAGTACCAATATAAAGTCCATGGACAAATCATCCCACGGATAATTAAGAATTGGTAAAAGAGTATAAAGACTAGTGTTTTGTGATTAACATTTAGATACTTGACAAGTATAACACTTTCAAACAAAGTTACCAACGTCCTTTTTGACTTGTGATAAAAAAAATAATGCTTCTCTCACTCACCACTCTCTTATCTCTGCCAATATGTCCACTCAACCTATTTTCATGTAGATCACGAATAAGCTTCTCTTGCAATGATGTTTGAGGAATGCACAAACGGTTGTCTTTCAACAAGTATCCCTTATGCATATAGAAATTCGCAATTGCTTGAGACTCCTTACATTTGGCCCAAATCTTCTTGAAATGTGCATCTTCTTCATACAATTCTTTTAAGAACTCAAATCTCACAACCTATTGAGATAAGGTCACAAAAGACTAGTCCTTTTACTCAAATCATTTACAACTCGATTCAAGCTAGCAGATTTGTGTATGATAACAAAAGAGAATTTCTAAAGGAATGTGGATCATCTCATATACATCTTTTTAAAATACTTTTGGTTGTTGATGTACTTCAAATCTTGGTGATATGTGAAAAGAACAAACTCTCGTTATACAAGTTAATGCTCCCAATGCTTCAAAACTCGAACAACTGCATAGAACTCTTAATCATAAATACTTCACTTTTGGCAAGTCTCATTCAAATTTTCGCTAAAGAAAGCTACTAGTCGATTCTCTTGGGACAAGACTGTCCCAATGCCAAGTCTACTCTTATCACACTCCACCTCAAAGATCTTCTCAAAGCAAGGTAAGGCCACAACTGGAGTGGTGTACAACTTCTCTTTAATATAGACAAAACTCATTTATGTCTCCTCACCCTAATTAAACTTCATTTCTTTAAGAATTCTGTGATTGAAGTTGTAATTGCACTAAAATTGCGAATGAATCTATGATATAATGTTTCTAGGCCATGAAAACTTTGAACATCACTAACTGTTTTGGGCGTTGACCAATCTCGCATTGCTTGCACCTTCTCTTCATCTACATGAATGTCATATGAACTAACCACATAACCCAAAAATAATAAACTATTAGTTGTAAAAATGCACTTTTTTAGGTTAGAGTAAATTTACTTTTCAACAACACTATTAGAAACTGATGTAGATGATCAAGGTGCTCATTTTCAAATTTGTTGTAAATAAGGATATTATCAAAGTAAACAACAAAAAAATTCCTAACAAAAGGCCTCAAAGTCTGGTTTATGGCTTGCATAAAGGTACTAGGTGCATTGGTTAAGCCGAAAGGCATCGCCAACCATTCATACAAGTTATCCTTTGTCTTGAACACAATCTTCTATTCATCACTAGGCCTAATTTGAATCTGGTGGTAACCACTACGAAAAGCAATATTAGAAGACAACTTTGAACCATCAAGCATATCAAGTATGTTATCTAAGCGTGAAATAAAAAATTCGCACTTGATGGTGATCTTGTTAATGGTTCTACAATTTATACACATACGCCAACTATCATCCTTCTTTGGCGTCAACAAGGTTGGAACTGCACAAATACTCACGCTCTCTTGAATGAACCCTTTTTTTCAAAAAGTCTTTTACCTTCTCTCTCAAAATCTTGCTCTCTTTTGGACTCATTCTATAATGTGCCAAATTTGGAAGACTTTCACTAGGCACTAGATCAATGTGGTGTTGAATGTCTCTCATTAGAGGCAAGCAATTAGGAATATCATCATAAATTAACTCATTGAACTCTTTCAATAATAACTGCAATTTTTCTGGTATAACCACTACTATTTTTGCCTTTGAATCTTTTATCCCTAATACTTTAACTACCAAAACATGCCTATAAATCAAGAAAGTTATTTATGCTCCAAGTCTGAACCCATCATATGTTTTAAGAGAAAAATATGAGCATTAAAAGCGAATCTTGATATAGCTCATTACTTCAATAAGTAAATCTTAAAGGCTATAAATCAAGATAGGTATATATGCTCTAAAATATTGAATCACATAAATAGGCTAAGTTGTTCAATTGAATAATACTAATTGGAATTCAAATATGCTTTTGAATATTCGTGTATATGAGTAGCCTATTCAAAGACCCTAAACATGAGTTAAGAATTGGTTAAACTACAACTCATGAAGATCAATATATATAAGTTGTGCATAAGGTTTAACATGTAAAGATTTAATAAGCATATGTATGAAAACAATGGTTAGATTCATGCATATTTAAACAAATGCACAAACTAGTTCTAAGTCATGACATTTATAGGCTCTTATCAATGGAAAAATGAGAAACTAATACAAGGTCATGATATTTAAGATGCATCCTTATAATAATAGTTTAAAAATCATATGGATGCATATTCTAGGAAGTCTTTCATGAATCAACAAATGTAGTAAACATAAAATTTATGAATGACTTTATGCTTGCAAATTTAACTATATAATTGGTCCATTAATTTAAGGCTTATAACATGTACTTAAATCTGATCTAACTATGCAACCTAGAAGTTTTTGTTTAAGCTTGAAATATGTTATAAATCAAGTGGACAATATAACGAATGAACCAACAATGCAAATTGGTCAAGTAAATCAAGAAATGGATAACCAATACTTGGAAGGTTTAAGCAAATAAAGAAATACACTTCAAAGATCTAGCATCAAGTCAAACTGGCAATGTCTAGGAGTGTTCGGCATGAGCGGCAAGATAGCTAGCCAGTTTAAGAGAGAAATGAGGGATAGTAATCTTGTAGAAACAGAAATGAGAAATTAGATTTTGCTTAATTTAAAAATATTACTCCTACAAATGAGTAGGTTGTTTAGAACCAATTCTTCAGCTTCTTCCAATACAAATCTGTCTAATATTCCACACATAGTAAACAGTGAAAAATACTAGTTACCTAATAGTAACCTTGACCTAGGAAATTAGAACATCCCTAAAGTTTCAACTAAGGAGATCTACAGATCTTTTTGGTTAGTAAACCCATTCACCACCGACTTCAATGTTAACACAATAGAACAAGTCTATGCCTTGAATAGAGAACATGAAAAATGTCAACTGTTCACACAGTTAGCCATAGATGCTCATAAAAGGAAAAGATATAACTTCCTTCACATTGGCTTAGTCCAAGTAACAGTTAGACCATTGATTCATAGAAGATTAAATGCCTCAGTTATGATAGCCCTTAGAGACACCAGACATATCAACTTTGATGAAAGTCTCTTAATATTTATTTGAAAATAAAAAAAAAGTTAAAAAAATGGTCAAAATTAAAAAGATGAAAAAAAATAAAATAAAAGGGGCATTGTAATTTTTCAGTAAAAGTATAAGATGAAAATGTAATTTCAGAAACCTTAAGAAATGCATTTGTAATTGTCAGAAACTTTAGAAAATGTCAGTGTAATTTACCCAAAAAAATTACATATTATTAGGAAATAGAAAAAACAAAAATTCTCTTTATATAATAATATAAATATAACTAATATACATAACTTTATTTTTCTTGTGATTCGGTATATTGAATGTTCGATTTAGTAGACTGAATTGAAAATTTAGTTTACTGAATTTGACAGTTTTGCAATATTGCCTATTTTGTTCAATGTTTTCTTTTTCAAATAACTTGACTTTTCAAAGATTATAGTTTATCAATGGTATGTTTTGAAAAATTATTTTGTTTATTGATTTTAATTAATCGCTTAGATACTAAATGTATTAAGTTCATGATCAATCAACCCTTTTAAAGTTTTTTAACTCCGATTAACTTGAATTTTCAAGTCTTGAGATATATCAGTATTTCCTTTTGAAAAATCATTTTGAGATTGATTTTAGTTTGATCACTTCAATAATTTAAGCATTATGTTTTGATCAATCAATCCTAATTCACTCAAAAATCCAAAAATAATAAGAATTGAAGTCTTCACTTAACTTTACTTGATTCCTTGGGCTATTGACATAGCTCACGATTTGCTAGTCTAAGGTTGAGGATTGGAACAAAAGACTTGTATACACAGATACGAAAAACTGGAAATGACTTAATCATAAAAGATTATTTTCAAAAATTAATGAGTTGAATACCACCATGCTTACAGCACTTATAGATTATCAACATTTATCGAACTTTGGCTCTGATACCAAAATACGGAATAAGAATACCAACAGAATGAGAATACCAAACAAAATGGCCTATCAACAAAGTCTTATAATGGATTAGGTACCATTTTTACTTTCATGGAAGTCTTTAACATAGGGAAGGTGAACTGTATGTTGCTTCCTATAGCAAAAAGTTGTGAGGAGCTTAGAGCAAACTTCTTGTTTAAGTTGGGATTCAAACTAACAAATCTGGGATTGTAGAGATGTGTTTCGTAACTGGTTCTCAATTCGTTTAAACTTAACTTCTTCCATGAGAAAATTTAATTGTGAATTTTTTCAAAAAAGAAGATTGATAGTTCTGTAAACAAAGACATCTTGTAAGGCATGTATCTCTTTGAGTTCTGGGTTTTTAATAAACTAAAATTTTACTATTTGTCCTAATGGCCTAGTAATTATAGCTTCACTATCTGTAGTGAAAGGGTATAACAGACATATGAATGGGTTGCCTATGATAACTTTGTATATCATGTTCTTGACTAAGACGAATGGGGTCTTGAAGCATACATTATCCTGGCACACATGTGCATTGGATAATTTATATCTAATATTCATTTTACTGCCATTGGCTGAAGATAATCATTCCTTTGATTTTTTGAAATACTTTATAGGAATGATTCATTCTTGGACGTAGTTAAGATTGGTGCTAGAGTTGATAAGGGGTTCATCTTTCTATGTCCAGAAAAATGCTGAGATAGAACATGGTGTCCCTAGATTGGTTATCAATTACAAGCCTCTCAACAAAGTCTTAGAATGGATCAGATACCCTATTCCTAACAAGAAAGACTTAGTAAATCGGTTTAGTCAAGCAGTCATCTTTAGCAAATTTGATATGAAAAGTGGATTCTGTATATATATTTACAATAACAAGATAACACCATAACAGTGGTATAATGGTTAAGGTTTAGTCTCTTAACTGGTTCAAATCCTAAGAGTAGCATTGCTGTTTTTTCTTTCATTTTTCCTTTTCATAGTATTATATATATATATATATATAAATAAATATTGAATAATATTTTTACACAACTACAACCGGTAGCCAAGTCGTTGGGATATGGGGTTCGAGCCTTGGGCGCTACACGTATACCTTTTTTTTAATTAAGTTCGTTAACCAAATAGTGAATAAGCATAGAATCGGGATAGGGTATCCCATTCTAACCTAGATTGATTTATAAAGCGCATAACCAAACACTCTCACTTCTTTTAAAAAAAAAAAACATAACATAACCCCAAAACGTTGTCGTTTCATTAAAGTGGCTAACATATTTGGCGCCTAGAATGGGTCTAACCTGGATCCGCATCCGAATTCAATCAGGCCCGACCCGCTATAGGGTTGTCTTCTCGAATCGCCTACACCGTTTACGCAGGAAAACCCTAGTTACGTAGTTGGTTTTTCCTCACAATTCTTACACTATTTTGACCCTATTTCATTCCATATTGTTACATAAATTTCCTTTATGTGTTTTTTATGAATTAAAACACCTCAAAGGTTATTGAAACATCATGAAAATATGACCTAGTCGTGACCTGCAACTCGTGATTATGGTCTTGTTCTTCCACCAAAATCAATGAAACTTGTTTCGTTAGCTTTATTTTCTCATGAGCTTTTAGTCCTTGTTGATGAGATAGAGTTTAAGTTTCAATTTTAATAGTCTGAGTTTTAGGTTCAAACCTGCAAACCCTTATTCTATGCTTATTTCTGAGCCTATAATCTTGGTTTCAATTGCATCATGCACCATTTTAGTTGTAGTTTCAATCCTTATTCACCAAACACAGTTTGGTGTTAGTTGGTTTGGACCCATTTCATCAAGGTTTTTCCATGACTGTTTCACTATATATAATCGGCTATGAAGGTTCTCAAGCCTTATTTTCATATCAATCTACCCTATAATACTACAGAAGATGAATAGAGATAGGAATATGGGGTTCTAACTTGTTATAAATTGTTCAACCCCTTCTTTCTCTCTCTTCGATGGTTTTTCTCCCCTGAGCTCCCTTTCCTCTATCTTCTGGTTGCTATAGGTCCTTCCGTTCTTCATTTTCTCTTCCCTTCTAGCAACATGCATGTAGACATGAAACTTGCATATCTCTCTCTCTCTCTCTCTCTCTCTCTCTCTCTCTCTCTCTCTCTCTTCTCTCGGTTGTATAGCTTGACCAAATTCCAGCACACAAATGCGCAAGTCTCATATATATGGGAGGGGTTCACTGCAAGCATTTTAATTGGTTAGGAGGATGGTCCAATCATGTAATGACACCCAGAATTTGACTACATGAGGGCTTGACACCTCATTTTGCATGCAAGTCTCATACATGCATATTATGGGTTATATATAAGTTGATATTATAGCACAAAAGTGTTGGTAGCCTAGTGGTAAGTTTTTGGTAGTCCTTACATGTGGTCATGAATTCAAGACTTGGTACACCCATTTTAGTCTCTTTTACTCTTCCAATGTGTTAGTGGAAACTCCCATATTTTTCTTAATATTTCATTCATTATGTTTACTTAATTTGTGTGTTTTAATTACTTGATATATATTTTATGCCTATGAAAGGTAGTCTTTTCATGTAGTTTAATTCATGAAGCTTAGATGGTTATAATACTAGCTTGGGCTTTTAAGCTTAATAGTTATGCATTGGTTTAACAATTAGTCCTTAATTAAGTTGTTGTCTTCTTATACTATTCCCTACTATCTTATTTTACTTCAGAACTATCATTAATATATTATTGTTATAGTGTAATTATATACTAATGCCCTCTAAGGTTCACTAAGCAACCCTAATCACCTACTGATTAGATCAGGGTGTTACACATTGGTAGTTCATCCACCTAATTGGACTCATGATCATGCAGGGTCCTATTGAGAATCTTTAAGAGAGTCTTGTTGGTAGCTTCTGCTTGTCCATTTCTTTACAGATAACATAGGGTTGACTTATGATGGTCAATCCTATATGTCTCTAGTAATACCTGCACATATCTATTGATAAAGGGAGTGCCATTGTCTGATACTATGTTCTTGGGGATGCCAAAGCTATATATAATGTGTTCACGTGTGAAATTGGCCACAGAGGAACCAATGGCTTGCTTTAAGGGAATTGCTTATACCCATTTAGTGAAAAATTCGGTTGCCACATATATCCGTGTATGCCCTTTTGTCGTGGGACTGATGGGTCCGATTAGGTCTAATCCCCATGTATGGAACGACCAAGGTGTCGTGATACTATGCAGACTTACTGCTGAGGCACGAGTCTTATCATCGTGAAATGGCAAGCCCTGCATCTTTTGAAATGAGTCTTGGCGTCTTCCTCTATAGTGGGCTAGTAGAACCCATTTTAGAGGAGTTGTTGGTATAATTTGGCCCCTCATTGATGTCCCATCTAGTGAGTTGCCTTGAGGTCTTGTAATACTTACTTTCCAGCTAGGCATTTCAAGGCTTTATCCTTATAACTTCTTCTGCATAGTGTATTCTCATGTAGGAAAAAATGCAAAACTCTATTTTTTATTATTGCTGCATCAGCTCAGTTGGTGGGCAAAGCTCCTTCTTTTAGAAAATCGATGTAGTCTCCAATCTCTAAAGGGCTCTATAAAATTGCATTTTGCCCTATTGGGCAATTCCTAACACTTAGGACAAGCATGCTGGATCTTGAGCAAGTCTTATGACATGTACGACCAGTAGTATCCCTGCCTTTACACTTGTCTATACAAGTTGAGGTCCTCTAGCCCGCACACTTGCTCATGAATTTGTTAAAGTCTTTTCTTCACCTCTCTAATGCCTATACATCTTGCCAAGGTCCCCTAGTTGCTTTGAAATAGAGCTCATCGTGGAAGAGTAAAAATTTCTTAAGTTGAGTGAGAAGGAGATTCCCTTTATTATCACTCAATTGTTTCTTTATGGGTTCTCTCGAATTTCTTGCCTCAGTCCTCACTTAAGTTTAGTAATGTACATGGAATAGTTCTCTTGGATACCTCTGTGCTTGCGTTGTCTCCTTAAACTTCTATTTTGGAAGTTGAAGTGGCAAGAGTGTTAGGGGGTCTGTTGAGGGTCCATGGTGCATGCTCAATGGTTACTATCTAAAACTTATCCATCCATTCTGAACTAATGTTCTGTAGGCAGCCAAGGCTGATTCCTTGATTGCATATTCTCCTGAGGTTTGTCGTATGAGAAAGTTAGAATATCCTTCTTTACATAACAACGAAATCCCCACATTATTCACGACTATGAGTCTTAAAATTAGGGCTTCATATTCAACCTCATTGTTGGTGCATTTGAAGTTTAGCTTGTAGGAAAAACATCGTTTTTTACCATTTTCTGAGGTCAATACCACCCTTGCTCCTTCTTCGGACGAGCCATCAAAGTAGAGGGTACATGTCTCTATGGAAGTTTATGTCCTACATGCATGAAACTCTTCGTCGCGCAACTCCTCTGGTAGTGGCTCGAACTCTCCACTTGGAAATGAGGCTAAGAGGTCTGCAAGTGCTTGACCCTTGATCGCCCGTGGTACTTTATAGTTGATTTTGAATTCGGTTACGGAAAGTAACCACCGTGCTAGTTTTCCTAACATGGCAAGCCTCGTTAACAAGTATCGGACAGGGTTACATTTGGTCATTAAATGAAGAGGAAATGCCAGCAGATAATGTCTTGATTTCTGTGTGGCAAACATCATAGCGAAACAATGTCTTTTCAAAATAGAGTACCTTATTTCAGGTCCTCAAACTATTATACATATATAGTAGATTGTTCTTTCCTATCCATCTATTTCTTGTGTTAATAGTGCTTTAATTGATCGTGGTGTCGAAGTGAGATACAATAGGAATGACTTGCCAAGTTATGGAGCTATCATGGTTTGAGGGGAGATCAACACTTCTTTAACTTTCTTGAAAACTTTTTGGTATTCTTCCTCCCATTGAAATATGTCTTACCTTTTAGTACAGAGCTGAATGACTGAGTGATCTCCGCTAAGGTAGGGATGAACCTTCTCAAGTAACTAACTTTTTCCAAGAAGCTTTTAAGTTTTTTCTGTGTAGTTGGTCGAGGCATCTCTTTAATTCTTGCTACTTTTTCCAAGTCAGCTTCAATGCCATGCCTGTGAACAAAGCATCCAAGGAGTTTTCTGACTGTGACCCTAAAAACACATTTCAAGGGATTAAGGCATAGCTTAAAATGCCTGCACCGCTCAAATACCCTTCTTAAATTGCTCAGATGTTCTTCTTCTTTTACTGAGTTAACAACTGTGTCATCAACATAAAACTCCATATTTCAGTGAAGCATATCATGAAACATGTAGGTCATTGTCCGCTGGTAAGTGGCCCTTGCATTCTTTAACCAAACAACATGACCTAGTAGAAAAAATTTCCAATTGGTGTTCGAAAGGCTATTTTTCTACATCTGAGGGCTCCATTTTTATTTGATTGTAACCACTAAATCCGTCCATGAAGGAGAACATGTGGTGACCATCAGTGGATTCGATTAACATGTCAATATTTGGTAGTGGAAACTCATTTTTGGGACATGCCTTGTTCATATCTCTAAAGTTAACACATACTCAGATATGGTTGTTCCTCTTTTTCATGAGAACCACATTAGAAAGCCAAACAAGATACTGGATAAGCTTGATGAGATTGGATTTCAAAAGCTTTTCTACCTCTGCTTTAATCTGGAGTCCCAATGCTGGGTGAAATTTCTACGAAGGTTGTTTTACTGGGTTAACCGTTTGTAAGGTGTTGAGCTTGTGGGCTGTCACTTTGGGGTCTAGACTCGACATTTCATCATAAGACCATGCAAAAATATTTGAATATTCTCGTAGCAGAGAGAGCAACCCCTCCCTTTAACTTTTAGGGAGTTCTTTGCAAATGAACACAAGTTGTGAAACTTTCAGACCATATTCCAAATTAACTTCTTCGAGTTGTTCCTGCTAAGGTCTTGGACTGTCTTGAAAGCATTCAAGAGCCTTCTTTGGTTGGTCCACTATTATTGGCTCGGCCTCTTGAGTCGTTCAACACTCGTCACTAGGGTTGGTTATCTGATTGATAGCCAACCCCATGCCTCATCATAAGCGGTAGACAATTTTACCATTAGACGTCTTGATTGTTGTGACTTTTGGCTAGCTTTTCCCTTTCTTTTTTCGTTTTCTTTGTTGTATTGGAGAGTAAAGTTTATTCTGATCATTTTACCAAGTTGGGAGTGGTATAACATTTATGGCTATCGAGAAAGTGGCCTCTTTGTCCACATATTCTATGAAAAAGGCAACACCCACGTGGTGAGCTTCCCCTTAAGCAAAAGGCCTCATTGTTCATTTAATAGTGATTATCTTTTCATTTAAGATGTCATTCGCACATTATTGGTATGTCAATGGGATTAAGGCAAAATGACGTATCTAGATTCTTTCCAACAAAACATGATACGTAATGTCTACTTCAATGACATGGAACTTGACGTGGCATCTGATTGGTCCAACCTCCAAGTCTACATTAATGAAGCCTAAGCTTATCTATTTTTGGGCATTAAACCCTATGATTGAAATGGGTTGTCTGATCAAATTGTCTTCCGTTAAACCAACAACCAAGAAAGTATTTACTAGCAAAGAATATTAATGGAGGTTCTACCATCAAGAAATCCTCGTGAGAACTCTACTCTATTGTCGTGTAGGTTTCTTCTTTTTTCCTGGTTATATGCAAGATGGCCTTGGTTGCCTTCAACCTGGACTGTGCTTTAAAGCCCATTTGGTCAAAGAACCATTTAAACTTGGTACTTTCTTGCAGATTCAAGGCCTGATTAGAGACAAAAGTTTTTTGGCCATTTGGCTCTTGGAATGAGGCCATTGGAAGTTCATCGTATTCATCATGGAAAGATACCATTTTCATTGTTGCCTTGACTTTATCTTTTATATTGTGGGAGTTGATTGCCTTCGATCGCAAGTTGGCCTAGAAGCTAAACCTTCCCTTTCTTCAACTTTTTGTTGAAAAATTCTTGAGTGTCCAATAATCCTTGAGGAAATGACTGGTGGATTGATGATAGTTGCAATAAGTCTGGCTCTAATTATCTTTATTGCTTGGTGGTTTCTTTGGAGTTGGTAATTCCATGACCTTGTCTCATACCCAGCTCTTAAGAAGAACACACACCTCCTTATTATCACAAGGGAACTATGGTGGAAGAGTTTCGTGCATCTTCTTGTTAGCCCCAGGTCAGTCAGACTGCTCGTCTGTCGATACAGCCGAAGCTCCTCGGTGATGACTTCCTCGAGAGGTGAGGGTAAGTTCAGGTGGTTCTATGATGTATCCAACAGTGTCTAAAATATTTTAGACTAAGTCCAACAATCGCAACGTCTCAATTTTAATAGTTACCAATAGGATTTTATAATCTCGAAGCATGCCATCAATGCACATCTTCACCAGCTCTGCTTCTATTATCGACTCATAGCAATTAAGAGATTTATCTCAAAATCTCCTGATATATTCCATCATGTTTTTCGAATTGGACTAGGTTACCTTCGAGAGTGGGAGTTTGGTGAGCCGTTCTTCATGTAAAAGAATTTGGCGTGGAACTTTTGCATCATGTCTTCCCAAGTGAGAATTGAATTTCTTGAAAAGCCTAGGTACTAACTATAGGCTCTGTTAGTGAGAAACTTGGAGAATTTTGTCAAACGCAGTTATGATCATTGCCATAATGGTCGAGACTTTCCACAAACCGATGGATGTTCTCGTAAGAATTTCCCTTCTTCCCATCAAAACAAGAGAATTTCAAGGGAATATGTCCCTTGGGATAAGGCTGCAAGTCAACCTCAAAAGCATATGAAGGGGCAAACTCTATTGAAGGTAAGTGTGGTCGTTCCTATTGCAGCAAGGCTTGGACTCTTTTTTTAATGTCCATGGTAGTGAGCTGCAGGAGTAAAGGTGATGAGGTTTTCGGGTTTTGCACATGGGTGGTTAGGATAGATGGTAGTGGGGTAACAAGGTTAGAACCCGTAGTAGTAATAGTTGGGATTGCTTCAGAGGGTTCTCCAACAATTTGCGGTTAAGGAAAATGGTTTGCAACAACATCACTTTGTGGAAGTGGTTGGGCTTGAGGGACACCAATCTATAAGTTGTTTTCTGGTATTAGTGTCGTGGATTGATTAGTGACGACATTGACTATTGCACTGACGACTAGGTGTCTAATGGCAAAGAAGTAGGTATGGCTTGATAGCTTATCATTAACAACGAACATGCATTCTTGATTCTGAAATAACTACTACTGACTTTGAAAGATACACTCTTGAGCTTCTTGTAGAGAATGAATAGTAGCTAAAAGCTTTGTGGTGAAAGCAGAGTTAACATCTGTTGCGATGTTAGTCAATAAGTGAATGGCCAAATCAGGTGCCTTTTCTCCTTCATTCAGATTATCGCCTACATTCGCCCCACTTCTTAAGACTGATGGCATTATCGAAGAACTTCACTCCTCAGTGGAGTTGCCAAAGTTTTGATAAGGAAAAATGTTCTCTGAGAGTTGAGTTTGCAGGTCAGAGTGTGAGCTGTACAAAATGAGATATCCACGTCAGATGTTGGTGGGTCCTAAAGAGTAGTGCGGTAAGGTAAAAGTATGGCGATCCAGAATACTGAGAGAGCGAGAGAGTTGTTGGGGCTTGGAGGTTGGTGAAGACTATGTCTTCAGCACAAGATCCAATACTACTCTAATCATTAGCAATCATTTGGCTGCTCATTTCTTGTCCTCTTTTTTTTTTTTTCTACCGCAACAGGTATGACGTTGAGGCTTATTTATAGTAAGGCTGACATGTGTTAGTATGGTAAGGTTTCCCAAATATCCGAGATGAGCTTCACGTGGTCAATTAATGTCTAAAATAGAAGGTAGTTATAGAGTATTGTAGTAGGCTATAAAAGGTCAGGATGTAGAAGGTTTTAGAAAAGGTATAAGATCTCTCTGTTTATTCTGGAAGGTTTAAAGATTCTTACTACTCAAATCGTGAATGTCTTGAGTCGTGAAACTATCTAAAGAGTCCACTACTTTATCCTCAATACCACAAGACGTTAGGAATCGCGCAAGCGTGGGCTATGGTACCAATTTTGGTGTCAAATCCATGCTAGACTGTGAAGGTCTCCGTAAGACTTGCCCCCAAGTATTAGGCAACCACATAGTGGCAGGGCATAAAGACTTCCATTTCTCATGGGTGAAGCCTTTTTTTTTAAAGGTCATGTCAACATGATAAAAGAGTTGTTGATCTATGGTTCGACCAAGTCTTCCCTTATGTAGAGAGTAGGTCGGCTTGCTCTCCTCTAATGTCCACATGGCATTCTCTAAGCAACATGAAATAATAGCAGTCGTGGTACTGTCAAGATATCCAAAGTGTCCACGTATCACTTGGAGTATGACCGTGCAAGTCTCGTGAGTGATAGGTATACCAAGTACCTACCATGCATTTTTTTATTATTATTATTTTAAATAACTGTCTTATCCAAATATTTGTTTAAAAATAAATAAATAAATCTTTATTTGTTTGTAGACGGAATCAGTCATAATTAGGAATTGGTTACGACTTAGGTGTTAGTGTTTTACAACTATGAAGTTCTATGATTTACCAAGAGCTTTTATCTATATATTGATTTTTTGTCATCCCATGATTAAAATTAAATTCTAGTCGTTTTGTAAACTTCTAACTCTCAATCACATTAAGCTTTTCTTGAAAACAATCCAACCTCAAATTCTTCTCTCGTGTTCCGTATAAAGATATACATTTACACACATAATAATTCATGAAAAACTTTCCAAATAAATCACATCCACAAAACATTAATGTTCTGGACGAAAGAATAATATACATAGCCAATAATAACTTTATTAATACAAATAAATACTTTTGTTTATTAATACAATGGTTTCACTTTATCAGCAAGATTATTACATACAAGCAATGATGATTCTTTAAGACATATTAAGCTGCACGACTGTGTGGCCTGTGGTGTTCCATACTTGATGCCTAACTATCTATAGTCCTCATACCTTTTAATTTGGAGTAAAATCCTGTAGAGCGGAAAAAAAACTTATTTTTTAGTTTGGTGTTGTTTTAAATTCATTTATGAGATTAGGATTGTTTTTAAAATCGTCTTTCAAAAAAATGCTTTTGAAAGTATCTTTTTAAAAGACAATTTCAAACAATTTTTTTTTTTTAAATCTTCTTTTAGAAAAATGTTTTTGAAATTTGTTTTTATTAAAAAATCGTCTTTCAAAAGACGATTTCAAACAATTTTTTTTTATTTTTAAAATCGTTTTTCAGAAAAACGATTTCACAAATGACCCTAGTTTGATAAATAAGTTTACTGTAACCTTATTCTTGAAAAAAGTTTCAAAACAACTTTATTTTGGAAAAAAATTCTTTCAATTTTTGGCAAAATTATAATATAATATTGGCTTTAAATTGTTGGAAATCTACTCTACTTTTTTAATATAATAGAGACATTAAATTACATAATAAAAAACACAATACAATCTAAAACAAATTCCATGTATAATGAAAGTTTATAAATAACAAGAATCTGAAAAGATCATCCTAATGAAATCAAATTTAGCAATTCAATTACACTCTCAAACCACCTATCAAAAAAATTAACATTATTAATCAATCAAAAAAGATTCGATAATATACATTCTACAACAAATCAATTTTAGCAATTCAATGACAATACAACAATGGTAACAGTAAAACTCAATGGATAAGCTGCCATCGAATAAACGAAATGAACAAATGCAAAGAAAACAAAATATTAGGAAGTAATAAAAACATACCAAGCTGTTGGAGAAGTAAAAAGAGAACATAGAGTTTGAGGAGCCTAATAAGATTTAGGACACAAATATGTTGGGAAAAAATAATGGGTTAAACTTTTTCCTAGAAGCTAAAATGGGCAAGTGTATTGAAGATTTATAGGGGCAAGGTGCAAGTTTAGAAAAAGAAAATCAGTGGGGATAACTATAAAATTCTTATGAAAATTTATAAAATACTAAACTAACCCCAATATTTTTCAAAATTTCAGTGGGAGCAGGTGCCCCACTGCCCTCACCTTAAATCTTGCCAGTTTCTAGGAGACCAGGCTAATTCAGATCTGGACATCAGCATACACCAGATCTCCATTGTAAGATGACAGTTAAAGAAAAGATGGGCCAGTTCTTTTAATGGGCATACCACAAAAGAGACACTTCATAAAGCATGATCCTGTCTTGGGTATTCAAGCAATCTCTAATGGCTAGCCAGGGGAGGAAACTACATCTAGGGATGGCTTCAGAAAACTAAACAAGGTGCCACCAACTCACTGTCTTATTCAACTACTTTATTGATTGATAAGGTAAGGTTTCTTCCTTAAATCATCTCAAAGCTGTAATCATACACACAGATTGATTGCACAATAAAAGCCACACATTTTTAAATCTTACGTTATTAGAATGAATTGATTGCAGAGGCTTTTGACATCATAAAATCATCAAAATTGCATGACATGTATGAATGGGCAGACAACAAAAATTAAATTGATGCACATAAAATTAAACAAATTACTTCTTTCAAATTTAAAAATAAATAAATATGTTAGTAAAAATAAAAAGCACACTACAATTATTGAATTTAGTTTTTGAAGTTTAATAACAAATGTATATAAAATATTTTATATACTATCATATGGTTGATTAGATGAATAACTGTGACTTTAAGTCTATTAAATAAAATTAAAATGTTATCAACAATAAAAGGTGATGTGAAATCATGTCTTGTAACAAAATTACAGTCGTTATATCTCAAACTATTGCATTTCACAATCAAAAACCTCCTGTTGATCTCTTAAGTTTAATTATATTGGAGCTGCCCCTTTTTTGTTAAGTTACATTGGCTTCTAGCTAGGACCATGAAGTATAATTGACAAGAAGGTACTGCAAAAATTATGAAATAATCTAATCTTGATAAAAACCTCCTAACCTAAAACTATAGAAGAGTAGATATCAAAAACATCAACAAAAGCCAGGAATAATTAAAACTGGAAGATTAAACATTGCATTCCTTCTGCAGAAAACCATTCAACAACTATACAAAAGAGACCTTTAGTTAATTTTTAGAGATGTCTTTTCCTCCAAGTGCATCTGCCAAGTTAAAGTTCAAACTGCCTCTCAAGGTTCTGCTGCCAATTCCCCCATCACCCTTCCTCATCATTGTCGTAAATTCTGCATAGTCTATACGCCCATCCTGTGAAATGTATACAAGTGTATCATGGCTAGTATCAACACTTCATACAGTAATGTTCCTTCTTTTATGATTTACATTTTTTTGGTGAAAATGAAGGTGAAACTGATGTAATTTCAGGTAGCTGTAGCAATTCAAATGGCCTGTTTTGAAGCACCTACAAGCTCATTAATACAAGTAAACACACACACACACACACACAGAGTCAGACAACCTAGGTTATCGGAACACTGTCCTCTTTTATACATTCTCAGTTTTGAAGAATAAAATGCCACAATGTCAACAATACTACCAAAAGAACAAAAATAAATTCATCCTATGAACATCATGTAGAAACTAAGGCTGCTGCTTAAATTCATATTGATGTTTATGAGTACCCTAAAGTCATTACTTGATGAATCATGAGGCTTCACTATTATTTGCATTTGAATTATTATAAACTTTAAAAAGAACCTATACACAGATAGAAAAGGCTATTGCAATCAGAAAACCTGCACAATAGTAAAAACATATATACATAATTCAAAAATATCAAGTAAGTAGATCATATTCAATAACAGCCACAGGGAATGTGTAGAAGTGAGAGAATATATATGCTGCATGAGAAGGAATGTGTAGAAGTGAGAGAATATATATGTTGAAAAAAATATCAAAAACCACGATCCTTTCAGCCATATTGATAAGACCAAGTCACTTTTTGGCATAAAATTATCAAAGTTATTCTAAGTATCCATCATGGGAACTCAACAAATCATCAGATTTATATTTATATCATAGAATTTAAGAGAAGAAAGAAGATTATAAAGAAGAAAAACAAGTTAGGAGGAAGAAATGGTGGATTACACTTGAGGCAAAGCTCTAAAATTGAGTTATCTGACAATTGAATTAATTCTAAATCTTTTTATGGAGATGATTACAACTCTTTTTATGGAGTTAAAAAACCATAATAGAAATTAATTCTAAATCTTTAATCAAACTAATGTTAAGGATTCGTAAAGCCCAAGTAAAGAAAATAAGATGAAAATAACCAAACCAGTTGATGGAGATGACCTTCATGAAAGTTTGTGAAGAGTGGATTTCATTGATGGATCAATTGCCACAACCAATGAAAAGAGCTTTATTAGCCTCAATCTTTAATTTAGTGGGCATAAAATTATTTTTGTGATTATGATAGTTATGGGGATATTATTATAATTGTTGCCTAGCAGGATTAATTAACCACCAAGTATTTGTAACCTCCTTCAAGGTTATATATAGAGCTGTAAGTCTCTGTTCTAACTATTGAGATGATGAACAATTTTATTTTCTTCAGTGATTTTGTATGGTGAGATGCCATACATCTTGTGATGAGATTCCACAACACCCAGCATCAAGAAGAGCAATTCTTATTGCCTGCGGTGAGATGCTACGTGTGCTCTTGTTATGTGCTTCCACGAAGCTCTAGATTAAGAAGGGTGCATGATTCTTCTTCCTCTAGTATGGTGTGTTGCCTCAACATTTACTCTCTTTCTCTCTCTCTCTCTCTCTCTCTCTCATATTCACCATATACATATTTCAATTTTTTCTTCTTGCTTTGTAATTTTTCATTCTATCTGTGTGTGTGTGTTTTTGTGTGTGTGTGTGATAAGCAACATGTACAATAATCAAAGCATGACCTCCAATGACCTAAACAACTACCACATGCACTTTATATTGGACAAAAAATGTTTTATATTTATATTGAGGTTTATAACATGTTTTTTTTTGTTTCCAAAGCCCATCATAACTGTTTAGACAATCAAACAGAAGTCAATTCATGTTTATCCTCTAAAGATAAGTACCTCTCAGTAAAGATAATATCTTTCACTGAGATGTTTCGATTTCAATGAAAAATCATAAACACAGTTGTGCAGCAGCTGGCTCTAGAAAGCATTTGAATGAGAAATCAGTTTAAGTTTTGCTTTGCAACCAACATCTCTGTATCTATAATCAATATTCGGCTGTTGAAAAAATGTTTCATTCATTTTTATCTCAGAAATTCATTTCAAAATACGTGTTTGTAATTGTTAGGCTTAGTTGAGTTGCATGATCAGTATATCTCATTTGTTTGACGACTCAAGATCGAGTTTGACTTAATTACAGTGGCAGTTCTGAAGATTGCTTTCATTCAAATGCATAGCGCTTCATGATTGTGTGCAATGGAAGGTAAACACACATATATTTGCATTCTCACACTTAGTATGTAGTTTATCTTTCTAAGTCTTGTTTGGGGTCGTGTTTAATTGTGTTCACGTTCTTGGAAAATTTAGTTTTGACAATAGGCTAAATTGACCTAGGAAGTTGATTGTTTTAACCCTTGACTATTATTGGACATTTTATTTTTTGATGTGCAAGACGAGAAGCTAAAACAGAAGCTTACTTGCATGAATGCATTTCTTGCTAGTTCTAACGTGCCTCTCTAGTGTGTGGTTCATTCGAATGTGCAATGCATTCATTTGATTGCAATGGTAAAATTTTGGCGTAAATCATTCCGGCATGGAATCATTCAAACATGCTAGTTCCTTGTTTGAATACGTATTACGTTCTCATTCGACCACACTTGTTTTTGTTCGAACACATATCTGTTTTTGTGAATAGACTTGGTAGTCACTTTCCTAATTCTTTTAGGATTATCTATATATATTGACTATTCGGTTTCTATATAACCCTAAGGACATCGTGATATCATTGGACTATTCTGTGATAGATTGGGGAGAGTTCATATGGTCATTCTTCTCTAGAATTCTCTGTGAGTTCAGTGTTACTAAGTCTATATTTTTTTAGAGTAAGGAATTAAGATTATTCCTTAGGTTAATTCTTGTATAGTATATAGCATACACACACAATTGGTCGTACTGGCTTGATCTGTTTGCCTTGGACCACGAATTGTGATTGTGGTACGTGGGTTCGAGGTCGAAGACATTGCTAGTGGATAAAGAAAATTGGAAAAGTTCAAGCAAAAATCATACTGATGGCTTGGACAACCAATGGTAATGCTTATGAAACTTCAGTAGGTTAGTTTTCTGAATGTGGATCTTTGGATGCTTGTACTTGATTTGCTTTGCTAGTGCATTTGAAATCGGCTGTGATTTTTTCCCGTGTAAAACCTTATGTCATTTTTTTGGTTGTCTATTGAATTTAATTTCTGCACTTAATGATTGACTGAACATCTAAAATTGGATACAATTAATTAAATCAAGATCAATTCGGTTTACCGTTTTTGATCAACAGTTCTTGTTCAATTTTGTTTTAGTAGAAGAAAAAAGATTGGGACTTTTTGCACACTATGACTCAAAACTAAATTTTCAAAACCCGCTTCATCAGCATCACAAATGAACTCACCCATGAATGCCCCCAAAGATACAACTAGGCAATTAATTATCTTAACTCATTATGCGATCTGCAGGATCAGCACAGGATATATCATATCAAAGCATAGACTATCTGTCGCACAGGATATATCATATCAAAGCATAGACTATCTGTCACTTTTTTTCTTTTCTTTTTGCAAGGCAGGACATAAGGCCTAGAAACAAGGGAGATGAACCCTCATACATAGATATAAATATGATATATACAGATATTTATTTAAATATATATATATATATATATACACACACACACACACAATTAAAACCTCATGTTCTATTGTAGGATCCCAATTTTAACAACCTTGCTTCTTAATGAACCTTCAATATTTGCCGAGGGATTGGACCTGAGGCTTCTATCAGTGTTGAGATTAAGCCAGCCTGATAAGTGAAAGTTCTAACAGACCAGTCTAGGTTGTCTCAAGTAAGGACTGCTTAAGGCTGGAGGATAGGCTTGGTTGAGGCCTCTAGCGTAAAGGTGAATGTTCCTTAGTAGGGATTTGAGGCCTCTAGCGTAAAGCTGACTGTTCCTTAGTAGGGATCTAGGCTGTGACTAGTGAGACTGTTTTTAAAAATTTCAAGGCTTTTAGCTTTTCAAAGATGCCAAACAGCCGCAAAAAAATGACACCAAGGAATCTCACCCGACAGTGGAGGAAAAAGCTTTGGATGAAAAATTGGCCTTAAAGCAAGTGTTTAGTGAAAATTAAAGAAATCAAGAGCAGACTGAGGGTCAAGGCAAAAATTTCAGACTTTGTTAGCTATGAAACAATATCCGAGCACATGTATGACATCTTCACCTCTACTGGTGCATCTTTGGCAAATAGATGTGACCAAGTCTCTAGTAACTCTCAGGCTGTTAGTAAGATGCCTTTCATGAAGAACCAACCATATAATATTTAATTTCTGAGAATTTTCCGTTTTCCAGAGGCAGTTCCATTCATTGGTTTCAGAAGAAGAATTAATGAACTGAAGGATATCCTATGCATACTTGGAGGTGAACCTACCATCAGAAGAGAGATTCCTTGAAGAAGCACGTCTAGTTAAAGTAGTTGCAATAATGAAGTCCTTGAGTCTCAAATCTCAATCATGTCCAGATTCTAGTTACCATCCTCCCCAAGGAGTCACAAAATCTCAGAAACGGGTCATTAAGCCTAATATCAGAGTAAACCAGCTCATAAAAGGACAGGTACCAACCAACCCAAGAGACAGACCAACAGAATATATTATCCCCTCTCCCAACTCTCCAGGCTATACCAAATTCCAAATCTTTAAAACTTCTACAATACATCTTCAAGCGGGGGAGACACTGGGTTTAAGCCTATGACCAGAGATGCAAGTCTCTTTCAAATTTTTGGTTTTCAAGGTCTTAATCCAAAGGGTATCCTCATCCTTGAAAAATATTCCAACCAGCCTTGGATAGATGAGCTGTGTTCAACATCCTAGAAGATCTAATCCCTGTCCCCCACATTTTTTCGGTTTGGTAACCACCTCCCTCATTGACAAGATGAAGTTCCTTGTTCATAAGGTCAGGTCCACAGAAAATTTCTATTAAGTTTGTCAACAGGAATGTCACTGACCCTAGTCCTTGAGCTCTTAGGAACTGGGTGGGGGGCCAGGAATTGGAAAAATGAAACCAAATTCTGTAAGCACCACTTTACTCCATATGTCCATATAATGGCAAAAGTATATCCCTTACCATATCGTGTCTCCTAAATTATCATGTTAATACATTCTTAAGCAATACGATATTATCAGAAGAAAGCATCTTGGGTTGGAGCATGATATGTAACAAAAGATCTTTTATATTAAAGGAAAGAACCTAAGTATTTTTGGGAACAATGGAAATAGAATCCATAGCAGAAAGGATATCCCTTTTTCAGATATCAAAGAGATAAATGTGCTGTTAAGGAATTTTGATAGAATTTCGTTTTCTCAAGGAACACATTTGAAAATTAAATAATTAAAATTAAAACTCAACTTCACTTTCCTAAAATACAACATCCAATTACATGATAGTGTCTCCCACCTAGACATCATGACAAAACCTCATAGCCTCTACCCTCTGAGTCACTATAGATTATAGTCTGATTCTATACGTCCAACTAGAGTCTCACAATAAGTCAACTCCGGAACTAACCCACATAAGTAGTTGATATGATCTATATGTGATTCAATATGTCTGAATTCTTAAGCTATTATTCTTTTTAATATAGTTAAGAATGCTAAGAATATATTCAAAGACTTGTGCAAGTATGAACAACTGTACACTTAATAAGACCATATAAAGTAAAATGAAGAACAGATATAGCTGAAAATAATGAAACCATGCCACATGGAGAAGCTGTAAGGTCAAACTGATTACAAATGCTAATAGTATGATGTGACCAGAGAGACTCACATTGTCTTGATCAATTTCTTTGATCATCTCATCCACATGGACGTCACCTAGACCGAACTCTTTGCAAGCCTGTTGAAGCTCATCAATGGTTATGAAACCACTACCATCCTTGTCGAAGAAAGAGAAAGCTGCAATAAGATTCTCCTCCCTCTCCATCTTATTCAAGTGCAAGGTGGCAGCAAGAAATTCACCATAGTCAATTGTTCCACTGTTGTCAATATCAGCCTGCCATAGTTCCCAATTAAGGTAAACCAACTCGGTCTTGTTACAAAATAAAAGTTGAAGCAGTAAATCATTTGGAAGTGCAAATGTTTTTAAGCTACTGTTATGACAGTCTATTTACCGCATTCATAAGAGACTTGATCTCAGATTCCATTAGTTCAGAATCAACTTTCTTAAAACCCGCTTTTAGTTCCTCAAATGTTATTGTCCCACTGTTGTCTGTGTCAATCATCTTGAACAACTGCTTTAAACCACCAATTTCTTCTTCTGAAAGACTTTCTGCTATGACCTGCAAAAGTATTTCGAGTGCAAGAAACCAATGCTTTATTCACATAAATACCTTCCTAAAATTACTAGATTTTTCCACTGCAGAGCCCAAACCAAGTGAAAAATAGAGGCGAAAAGATAGTGCCTCCTCTATCTCATTCATGTCATCAAATATAATACGGATAAGAGGATTCTATATAGTCTCTTTTCATGGTTCAGAACTGAAAGAAAACTCACAAAAACTTGAAGAACAATTTCACAAAGAGATTCTCAAAATTCGGTAATTAATTCAATATAAAAAACTAGTCCAAAGAAATATAGCCTACATATTTATAGTGTCCTAAAACCCATAAGGGAAAGTCCCACAAATTATGGAAATTTCCAAAATTACGCCAAAAAAATAAATGTATAAATAAATAAATCCCTAAATTGATTAATTCCCAATCTTCTTGCACCTGCATTTGTAGCACGTGCGGAACTCCAATCAGAATCTATCATGATCTCCAATTCTTGCCAGTGGACAAGAACTTGACTCTGACAAGGTATGATTGTGGTAGCTCTCCAAAAGATCTAGGTCAAGATAACGAAACTCGTCCTTAGTAATTCAAGTAGAATCATGTGATATCCCTATGCCACATTAGATGGGTGAGAAGAGTTTGGTTGGCATATAAAACACCACAAGCTTGTTATTAATAACTTAGGCTTGAGCACTTTAGGCCGTGTGGTTGGGTTCTTTTATCAGGTTATTAGGCCATCAAACTTCAAGGTTGTTACTAATAACTCGGGGTTAAGAATTTTGGCCACGTAGTTGGACTATTTCGCCAGGTTATTGGGTCAGTAAGCTTGGGGTGTTACATAATAGAAACAAAATGATCTCTCCACTTGACCAAGTAGAGCTGGTATCTACCATGAGGCTAACCAATCACCTCATCCTCCATAACATCCTCAATTTAATCCATGTGTGGCTGCTGAAATGAAGGGATCCTAGGAAGTATGGCTGATAAAGAAATACTTTGACTTGCAGAGATGGCTAACGGCAACAAAAGAGGCTGAAAAGTACCTCGGTAAGGAAACAGATCCTCCACATTGAAAATTAGGCTCATATTCATTTCAACAAATAAAGCAAGTAAATAAACATTAAGTCCAAGATTAAGAATGATATGAAAAGGGCTAGTAGCATGAGCATGCAATTTCTTTAAAAAAAAAATCAGGGTAATGTTGAGGGTAAATGCGAATCACGACATAGTCACATTCATTAAATTTCAAGGTCCTACAATGCACATCATGAGAAAATTTATAATTTTCAGTACTCAAAACAATCTTACGTCGAATATCAGCATGTAAATCACGAATATGTTATATAAAGGATTCGATACCCACAATGGCAAGAATCAGGTGACAAAGAAATAAGGTCAATTGACTAGCAAGGCAAAATACCATGAAGAATTTCAAAAGGGCTTTTACCATAAAGTGACCTATTACAAGAAAACTCAACCTTAGGCAACAATAAATCCAAATTTCCCGTTTTTATCCCACAGGACACCTAACCAAATACCCCAAACTACGATTAACAACTATAGTTACCAAATGCTTGTAAGTGTCTTTCAAAAATAACCAACAAACTTAACATTCATGTCAGACACAACAGAAAAAGGCAACCCATGAAGTCCGACCTCCCCTCAAAAGAATAACTTAGCCACATGAGAAGCATCAAAGTTTTTGCTATACGGATGAAGTGAGCCATCGTAGTGAACCTATCAACCACAACTAAAATATAATCATGTCCTTTGGCCATTTTAGGTAGCTCGAGAACAAAATCCATACTAAGGTCTCTCCATGGTGTGTGTGGAACAAGTAAAGGAGTGTGCAAGTCAATGTTTTTCCTCCAAACTGTAGCAAGTTGACATGTTGCAAGAACATGGGCAACACTAGGACACAATTCTTGCAACATCTCTCTTCAATGATGGCCGAAAAAACTTATTCTCAGCCAGAGCAATGGTGTCTTATTGCAACTAAAGTGTCCTACTTAATCTTCTGTATGCAATTCCCAAACTTAAAAACCTAGAAGTGAAGTTTGAGGAATGCATAACCCCTAAACAAGTAGCCAATCCAAATTACAATCAATAAATTCTTAATGGTTTCCATCCTTCACCTCCTGATAAATGACACCAAATGTGGGACAAGTAGGATACTCATTCTTCAATCTATCAAAGCCAATGACACTAAAACTTATGATTTGCAAGACACATAGAACACAACTAAGGGCGTCAACAGAGCGCAATGATGAAGAACAACCATGTACTCTTGTAGGAACTCTACCCACTTAGCATGACTAGCACTTAATTTTTTTTAGGAGTGAAGATATCTAGGAGCTTGGTGGTTAGAATACAAAACAAACTCTTGGGGCAATAGATAATACCACCAATGAACAAAAGGATTGCAACATAGCCCAGAACTCTTTATCATAAGTGGATTATCTCTATGTAGCATCATTAACTTTCTCATTGAAGTATGCAACTCGATGACCCTCTTGACTCAAACTTTCGCAATCCCAACACCTGAAGCATCACAAGAGACCTAAAAAACTATGGAAAAATCAAGGTCTTGTACTTGATTTCCTTAAAAGGTCTTGAAGCAGTTAGACTCCATTGAAACTTAATAATGGACGCCATAATGGAGCTAAACCTCCTATAAATGGTGGCTAAACCATGAAAACTACGAACATTAGAAATGGTATTGGGTTCAGGCCACTCTCTAATTGCCCTCACTTTATCAAGGTCTACGGCAATATCCTGTATAGACACAATAAATCCTAAGAAGAGCACCTAGGATTATAAGGGTGAATAGTTCTTAAAAAGGAAATACAACTTCTCAAGCTTAAGAGTTTCAAAAACAAGATGCAGGTGATCCATGTGTTCATCCCTATACCCATTATAGATCAAGATGTAATTAAAGTAGACTACTAAGAATTTCCTGATGAAAGAACGCAAAACTTAAGTCACAACCCGCATGAAAGTACTAGGGACATTCGACAAACCAAATGGCAGAACAAACCACTTATAAAGTCCATCTGAGGTCCTAGAAGCAACTTTCACTCATCTCCCGACCTGATAAAAATCTGATGATATCCACTATGCAGGTTAATCTTGGAAAATCATTTAACACAAGCCAAAAGATCCAACATGTCATCTAGCCTAGGTATGGGAAACTATATTTTATTGTGATATTATTTATGGATAGGCTATCCATATAGATTCACCAAAAACTATCTTTTTTACGGGTCAACAATGCAGGAACAACACATGGACTAGATTGGGTTGAACATAACTTTTTTGTAGCAACCCCTCAACTTGCCTATTCAATTCAACATGCTCCACAAGATTCATACGATAATGTGAAAGCTTAGGCAATTGTGATCCTAGGATATAAATTAATGGCATGCTGTCACTCATCGGAAGTAATTTAGTAGGAAATTCATCAGGTGTGACATCGGAAAACTTATGCAACAAGTTACTGACTCGGGTGGGTGAACAACATTAAATTCAGAGGAATACATAGACACCAAAGCTAGCACAAAGTTCTTACCTTCCGTTTCAAACTTCCTAAGTGTTAAGACATGAAATGCCTACTTAGGAGGAGGCGTCTACTTGGGTGGTTCCTAAAAAAAAAGACCTATGCTTAGTTTCTTTGTTTTTTCTCCTAGGATTTAGCAAGCTTTAACATGAAGGTTCTACCCTTAAATTCAGTAACTCAAGTATTCTCCCTCGTATAATTAATTGCATCTAAATCATACAGCCATGCATGCCCAAGAAGTATATGAGCAACATCCCTTGGAGGACATTACACCAAATTTGATCGAAATACTACCCATCTGAGTGGGAACTAGGCACCTCCCTCTAAGTGATAAGGAAGTCTTATCTACCCAAACTATCCTAAAAGGCTGAGGATGTGGCTCAGGTTGAAGTTTCATCCTAGAAATACTAGTCTTGGACACCATATTCATGGGACTACCCCAATCTATGACAACTTTGCAAACTTTATCCCCCCAGTTAACATAGGTATGGAAAATACTGGAGCACATCAGCACCTTCATCAGCAAGGGTCGATAGAATACACCTCATAAAATTAAGACCGGGTCAACATCCTCACAATCAGTACCAGCTTCATCCACTAAACAGGGTTCAAAACCAGAATTAAATACACAATCAACATGTATCTCCTCACAAAGGAACTCGATCCTCCTGATCTATGGTCAAAGTCTGAAGAGGACAAACATTAATTCATACTAAGGAGCATTAGACGTACACAAAAACATTGAGTTATATGGTACTATCATTGATTTACTCTTCGGACAGATAGGCTAATCAAGAGCTTGTGATTTTCACAATTTTTGGCACAATTATTTCTCCAGGTTCTACGCACAGGACTATCAGTATTAGATTCAAAAATCACTTGATATGGACCTTAAAAATTCATTCATACTGCCATCTATTTGTGTGACTGTGTCAGGCTTCAATTTGAAACCATCTTCACTATCTATAAGTGTTATGATTAGCTTGCCCAATGGATCCGAACGGGAGGATAACCAAATTTATTATTCAAATTTGACAACAACTGGAATATAAAGTCAAAGCAAGGAAGATAAACCAAAACAGGAAACATATTAACGAAAGCATACCCGCAATGCCATTTTCTTAAGTTTGTTCATCGCTGAGAACTGCTTCAAGCGCGATAAAACTGCAGGATCTAGAGGTTTGTCTGGCGCAACTCTGTCATCCACAATCCATGGATGACCTGAAACCAAAACCAAATCCACTGTCATGAACAATAATGATATGCAAGAAGCAAGGAAATAATTACGGTCCTTTCTTGAAACAATAAACTTGGCCTAGTACTGAGATATGACTCACATAGGACTTCATGAGCAGATATTCTTTTCTTTGGATGCCTGTCAAGCATCTTTCTTATCAGATCTTTTGCACTTTCTGAAATGTGAGGCCATGGTTCAGATTCAAAATCTAATTTGCCTTCTAAAATCTGTCTGAAGATACCTGAGTCAGTTTCTGCAAGCCATAGAGAGAGAGAGAGAGAGAGAGAGAATACATTATTGGCCCAAGAGCCCAATGAAGATTAACAGTATTAATTTATCAGTAATACAGCAGCAACAGAAGAGAGCAGTAAATTTGACTCATCAAGAAGGCTACCTGCCCAAAATGGTGGAACACCAGATAATAAGATGTATAGGATCACACCAGAGCTCCATACATCTACTTCAGGTCCATAATATTTATGCAACACTTCAGGTGCAACATAATAGGGACTTCCAACGACATCACATAAATATTGCCCTGAAAGGAGAGGAAAAAGTAACCAACAATTATATTTGGTAAAATACAAGGAAGACATGAAATTAGGTTCTGGCCCACCATCTCAGGAATCTCATGGATATCATCAAACCTTCAAGCTGAATTTCTTAAAGTTTTTTATATTGATTGTGGCTCCTTTGCGTTTATACAAGAAGTATGCAACTTCAGAATGATTTATGCAAGAAAAACTAAATTACACTCTGTCACTGTGAGAAAACCCAGGCATGCTCCTAATTGGAGAAACTGAAACCAATTTCACTCTAGAACATGCATAAAAGAAGCCCGCCCCCCCCCCCCCCCCCCAAAAAAAAAAAACAAACAAAGAGAACATGAAAAATAACTGACTAGCTCAGAGCAAGTGAAAAACACGTGGGGAAGAAAAAACTGATATGTGATATCTGACTTCAGAACAATTAAACTACGAAAATGGTACAAACCCTTCAACCAAGAAGACATGGGAAACTAACTTACAGGACTCCTAATTTTTTCTCTTTTTTTAAAAATGTTAATCTTACAATTTAAACAACAAATTACATTCCCATAAACAAACCCAAAAATATTCACACATATCACAATATGGAAGCGAACTAATCAACCAATAGGCTACTCATTCGTCAGTGGCACATGAAAATTTTCACCCATCACAAAAACTGAAATCCACAATTCGATTGTAAACTGATACGCCAAAAATACCCCAAACCGACCTTCATAGGACACGTGTCTAACCTTGTTCTGTAAATTCATAAAATGACTTAAAACAGTCAAAATGACTTCGGTAAGGGGGTCCATGAGTTATAGCAATTTGGCATACCGATCTCGTTTCACACCTCGGTATGCCGACCTTGTGATAATAAGACAAAAACAGATAAAGCAAAATATCACAAGTAATTATGACGAAACTGTCACCTTCTGACACACGCCACACTCTAGTCCTGTAAAAGACGGAAAAGGTTCCTAGCCCTACATAATCAACATGGTCGGTGGCAGCTATGACACATGTAATCATTATAAAATGGTTCCACCGCTTGACTATTGGGTTGGATATTTCTTACAAACTTATAAATATGAAGAAGAAGGTATGTAGAGAGGGAGATCTTTTTGAATGATCAATATAATTATGTAACTGAGAATATACACTTCTATCTTCTCTAACTTAACCATCGGAGTGGCTACCACCGGAGCCCTCCCCGGTGGCAATCTAACTCTTTTTTCAGGATACACAGCCAGGAATGATTCAAGCCTAACGAAGTCAAAAATTGCAGCATCAGTTTGGCGCCGTCTGTGGGAACCGATTGGTAATCATCCCTATTTATTTCCTAATTTTCACACTTTGATCCTTCGTCATGGCCCCGAATCGCCGTTCCAGACAAATGACTCAAAGCCAGCCATTAGCTGGTGACGAAGAAGGTGAAACTTCCGATCCTGTACAACAACAGCTCGACCAAATTAGAGAGCAAATGCGGAGACAGTCCGATCAAATGCAAGGACAACTTTCGGCCATATCCCAGGTCCTGGTTTCTTTAACCCAGAACCTACCGGATATCCCCATATCTCTTCCACCAGGTATCCCTACCGGAAGAAATCCAATCTCGCCCCTTGCTGGCGCAAGGCTTTATGAAGATGGAGGTCCCAGTTCCCGTCCAGTTGATCTCCAGGACGCAGTTCGGGCCGGAGATGAACCTCGCCAATCCCATGTTATGGAACAAGAGGCACCAAATCTTCATCCGACTGTGCACCTCCACAGCACAAATAGGGATTTGAGTCCTGTTAATTTAGGAGCCAATCCTGCGGTCAGGCTCCCAGCCTCGGTAGGCGTCAATACCGCCCCAAAGAATCTCGGGACATGTTGCACCTAGTCAGGAACATCCAATACACGCTGGACATGAGGCTGGCGTGCTCGCGCCACAGCACTCTGCCCCATCCAGGATACGTCCAAGGATGGAAGAGGTGGCGGATTTCGTAGGACTGGCAGCCCATGCAAAAGAAGGAGACGCTCCCGCTAAACAAGATGAAATAGCACGGCTGCTTGGTAGGTTCACTACTCCCTTCACAGCAGCCATCTTATCGGAGGAACGTCCTCGGAAATTTATTGTTCCAAAATTTACTCCATATGATGGATCGGACGACCCTGGAGATCACCTCTCCAACTATCAACATACGATGGCCCTGCATGGTGCCACCGATGCTTTCTTGTGCCGAACATTCGTCACAAGTCTCAAAGGCGCAGCCTTACGATGGTTCCATAACCTCCCCCAGGAGTCAGTCCCGAGCTTTTATGAGCTCAGCAGACGTTTTCTTGACCGATTTTTAACTAGCCGGAGGCTGAGAAAGGGACCAGAGTTTCTTCTGACAACTAAGCAACAGAAAGGGGAATCACTTCGAGACTACATCGCCCGGTTCAACTCTGAACTCACCGAAATTACGGATTGCGGTCCGGGTTTTTTAGTGGCAACACTTCATGCGGGATTGTGGCCGGGACGATTCCATGATTCCTTAACCAAGAATCCTCCGGCTGACATGGCATCACTAATGGAGCGAGCCAGGATGCATATCAATTTGGAAGATACCAGGGCATCTCTTCGCAAAGCAAGAGAGCAATCACAGCAGAACGATGCTACTCAAAAGCAAAGTTCTGGAACTACAAACAAAAGGCAGCGGAGCCCGGATAAAAGAACCACCTCCCAAACTCAGAACCAATCAGCAACTGGGAGGCCTCAGTCATATGCACCTCTGAATACAACGTTGACACCCTTAAACGCCTCTCTTAAACAAGTCTATCATCAAGTACGGACACGAGAAAATTTGAAGGCTCCAGACCCTTTGTACTGCCATCCAGACTCCCGAGATCGGAGCAAGTATTGTGAATTCCATAAAGATCACGGGCACACAACAGAGATGTGTAAGAACCTCCAACAGGAGATCGAGCAATTGATCCGGAGAGGACATCTGAAAGAGTTTATTCAGCATGGAGGCTCGACTAATCAGAATCAAAGGCCCCAGCAGCCTAGGCAAGACCAACAGCCCCAACAGCCACGACAGGGTCAAGGTCTCGGACCAAATGAACCTCAAACTGACCAACCTCGTCCAAATAATCAGGTTATCCTTGTCCTCCACGCTGATAACTCGTTGACCGGTATGTCCAACCGGGCAAAGAAACGCTATGTTCGGGAAGCAAGGGCAGAAACAAGCCCTCTTCTTGTCTCTACAATTGAGAAAAAGCCTAAGCCGCTACCGCATATCCAGTTTTCAGAAATGGATCTGGTTGGCATACATTGTCCTCACAGTGATGCACTCATTATCTCTTGCAGAGTGGCAAACTTCGATGTCAAGAGAGTATTGGTTGATACCGGATGTTCCACCAACATCCTCTTTTATGAGTTTTTTAAAAGTATGCAGCTCAACACCACCGACCTCAAAGCGACTACCGCCGTAATAGCAGGTTTTGATGGTAACTTGAGCTCGCCATTGGGAGGGATCGAACTACCCACTACGGTGCGAGAAGGAGAGGATCAGAAAACTCTCATATCTGAATATATGATCATCGACTCTCGATCGTCTTATAACATCATCATCGGGAGACCATGGCTCCATCAAATGGGAGCAGTTACTTCCACTCTTCACCAATGCCTCAAATATGTGCATAATGATCACGTATGTACCATCAGATGCTCCCAGCTAACATCCCGAGAGTGCCATGTCGTTGCATTGAAGGAAAAATACCCCAAATAGCAATTACAGACACCTCGGGAGCCCTTTGAATCACATGAAGGTACGGAGACTCCTACCGAGCTCGACGAACCATTGAGCCCCCGAGGAAGAGATAGTGTGGCAAAACCAACTCAAGAGCCCCTCAAAGTGCTGGTGAGTTCTAACGGTGAAGAATGCTATTTACAGCTCGGTATGGATCTATCCCACTCAGAACGGGAGGAAATGATTAAGTTCTTAAAAAACAATTTGTCTGTCTTCGCTTGGGAAACGAGAGACATGGAAGGAATAGACCCCTCTATTGCCTGCCATAAGTTAATGGCGGACCCATGCCATCTCCTGGTCCGCCAGAAGCGGAGGATCCTCGCCCCATAAAGACATAAGATAATTAATGAGGAAATCCAGCGATTGTTGCAGGCACAAGTGATCGAAGAAGTGTTTTATCCAAATTGGCTTGCCAATACTGTACTTGTGAAGAAAAAGAATGGTAAATGGCGCGTTTGCGTCGATTATACTGATCTCAACAAAGCGTGTCCTAAAGACAGCTTCCCTCTCCCAAGAATAGATCAGTTGGTTGAAGCAACTCCCGGCCACGAATTAATGAGTTTTATGGACGCATATTCAGGGAACAATCAAATCCAGATGTACCTCCCAGATCAAGATAAGACATCCTTCATCTCGGAAAGAGGTTTATATTGTTATAAGGTGATGCCATTCGGTTTGAAAAATGCAGGTGCGACTTACCAGCGACTAGTAAACAAAATGTTCGAACCTCTGATTGGCCATACCATGGAGGTTTATATCGATGATATGCTGGTCAAGAGTCGGCACAAACATGACCAGATCGACCATCTAAAGCAAACCTTCCATATTTTGAAGCAATACCGAATGAAATTAAATCCTTCAAAGTGTACTTTTAGTGTCAGCGAAGGCAAATTTCTCGGTTTCTTAATCTCCCAAAGAGGAATAGAGGCAAATCCGTCGCAGATTAAAGCCTTAATCGCATTGGAACCTCCAAAATCAAGGAAAGACATCCAAGCGCTCAACGGTAGGATTGCAGCTCTGAATAGATTCATCTCCAGATCAACCGACCGTTGCCTCCCCTTCTTCAAAGCCCTACGGGGGAATAAGGCCCTTGAATGGACCCCTGAATGCACTAAAGCCTTTGACGATCTAAAAAGATATATGGCATCCCCAGCACTTCTTTCCAAACCAGTGAAAGGGGAGAAACTCTTCCTCTATCTCGCAGTATCCAGAAATGCGGTAAGTTCTGCACTCGTTTGAGAAGAAAAAGGATGTCAGAAACCTGTCTTTTATACCAGTAGGGCACTCCTTGGTTCGGAAAGAAGGTATCCCGAAGTAGAAAAATTGGCATTCGCTCTGATAATTTCAGCACGAAAACTTCGGCCTTACTTTCAAGCTCACTCAATTGTGATACCGGCCTCTTACCCCTTGAAAGCAATTCTGCATAAACCAGAAACCTCGGGACCCTTGATAAAGTGGTCGGTAGAATTGGGCGAGTTTGATATAACTTATATCCCTCGAACTGCCATCAAAGCCCAGGCTCTGGCAGACTTTGTTGCCGAATTTACACCGACCTCGGAAGGAAATCATGAGGCAGGTATAGGTATAACGACATGGCAGCTCCACGTCGATGGATCTTCCACTGATAAAGGTTCTGACGTTGGTATAGTACTCTGTTCCCCAGACGGAATCAAAATAGAAAAAGCTGTGGCCTTAGGTTTTAAATCTTCCAACAACGAAGCAGAATATGAAGCACTCATTCTCGGTATGAGGCTAGCCATAGAATATGAGGTTTATAACCTCGAAGCATTCTCGGATTCATAGTTAGTGGTGGGACAGGTCTCAGGAGAATTCGTGGCCAAAGATGACCGAATGATCAAATATGTGAAAATAGTGAATTCTCTGAAGAAGTCCTCTGCTAAAATTAGCATCCAGAAGATTGAAAGGAACCAGAATGCACAAGCTGATGCCCTCGCCAATATGGCCTCTCACTTAGAGCTTACCAAAGATTCAGAAATTAGCATTTCCTGTCAAATGGAACCAAGCATCCAGGAGGAACATTCTGTTTACACTACAGAACAACTTCAGGATTGGAGGACTCCTATCCTTCGTTACTTAGAAAAAGGAGAACTACCGGAGGATAAGAATCAAGCACGACGTATACGGATCAGAGCAGCGCGATACCTCATTATAAACAAAAAACTCTACCGCAGGTCCTATACACAACCACTTCTGAGATGCTTATCCCCAACAGAATCCGAGTATGTGTTAGCCGAAATCCATGAAGGAATATGCGGAAATCACAACGGCGGGAGGACCATCTCCCACCGAGCTCTTACTCAAGGCTATTATTGGCCCGGTATGCTCAGCGATGCTAAAGATTATGTAAGAAAATGTGATAAATGTCAACGCTTCGCTTCCTACCAACATCAACCACATCAACAGCTCACTTCTATCTCCAGTCCATGGCCTTTTGTCCAATGGGGGATGGATATAGTGGGTCCTTTACCAAAGGCCCCCCAGAGCCGAAAATATCTTCTTGTTGCTATTGATTACTTCTCAAAATGGGTGGAAGCAGAACCACTGACTCACATTACCGAGGTTGAAGTAAGAAATTTTACATAGAAAAATATTGTATGCAGGTTTGGTATACCACGAGTCATCATTTTGGACAACGGTACCCAGTTCTCTGGAAAAATATTCGGCAAATTCTGTGCCGATCTGCATATTAGCCATCATTTTTCCTCGCCAAGTCATCCTCAAGCAAATGGACAAGCCGAGGTTACCAATCATACGATCATCGACGCCATCAAAAAGAGATTAGAAAATGCCAAAGGCAGGTGGGTTGAAGAACTTCCCGGAGTACTTTGGGCATACCGAACTACGAAGAGAGCATCAACGTCTGAAACACCATTTTCACTTGCTTATGGTACCGAGGCAGTAATCCCGATAGAGATCGGTATGCCCACTCTAAGGACGGAAACCTTCCACCAAGATACCAATGATCTCCAATTAACAGAGAACCTCGATTTACTAGAAGGAAAAAGAGAACAAGCTGCGATTGCAACCGCAGCTGTACCAACGACGAGCAACCAATAGTTTCAATCAAGGAATGAAGCTCGTACATTTACAACTCTATGTTCTCAGAAGGATATTTCCTGACACCAAAGACCCCACTATGGGAAAGCTTTCCCCAAACTGGGAGGGGCCCTATAAAATCATCAAAATTATCAGGCCTATGACTTATTGGTTGGAGGACATGTCAGGAAAACCCATTCCTCGACCATGGAATATCGAGCATTTAAGGAAGTGTTATCAATAAAACTTCTCTCTGTTATGAAAACCAAATTTCGTGTATACGGATGTTCAAGCGTTGGACTATCCACACAGAGCTTCTATAAGCAATAGTGCTATATGTAAAAAACCCAAAAATGCGATGTATCAGTCTTTGAATTGATCTATCCAAATAAAGTGCCTCTATAAGCAAGCATATTACACATCTGCAAAAAAAACAAGCTCAGTATGCCAAGCTCAAAAGGTCCAGATCTGAAGGGGGCTAAGTAAACTCACCTTATTATGAAGGGTGATTACCTTGGACAAGTCTATTTTATAAACGATCGTCACTTCGGTATCCAGGTTAGCCTCATTATTTCAGTTTTTTACGTAAATTATTCCTATCATAAGTATTTTTATCACCAAACAATTATAGTCAAAATCTGGGCAACAAATTTATCTTAGACATATTATGCAAAGCACGAAACTTTACTAAAATATGAAATAGTTCTTTACATAAAAAGTTTGGGTCTACACTGAAGCATCAATAAAAATCATAAATTGTTTAAAAAAAAAAAAAATACAAAAAAGACACTACTTTGGCTTTACTGGGGGAATAACAGAAATAGGCACAGCATCTTCAATCACTTGATCCTGGGCTGGTTGTTCGGGTGAGTTCGGTACAGATGACTCAACCACCACCTCCTCCAACTTTGAGATATCCAGAGCTGGGTATAGCTTCTGAATCTTCTTTCTGCACAGAAGATAGCCCGAATCCATGAGTTCTCTTCCCATGGAGTGAACCAGATCCATCATCCCCGCCTTAGTAGCTGCCTTTGCTTCTTCAATCTTCTTAACCTCGGCAGCCTCGGCTTCCTTAAACTTTTTCTTTAACTCATCCAAATTCTGACGATACTTGTCCCTTTGATTAAGCATGGCATCTCTGGTCTGAGATACCTGTATATGCTTTACCTTAAGGGCTTCATGTTGAGTCTCCAAAGCGTGAACTTTGCTTTGAGACGCCGCCAGCTCGGAATGTGCTACTGTTAGTTCGGCTCGGGCTGCCTTGATATCTGACTGAGCCACGTTTAGCTCCAAGCGAGTCTTTTTTAGTTCTGCTTGAAGGTTACTCAGCTTCTCGGCTTGATCAAAACGGTCCATAAGGATCCCAATAGCTCGGAGACCCTATAAACACGGAGTAACCGAAATAAATACAATGAAAAGATATATATCTATATATTTGTAAAAAAGTAAAAAACTTACCCTTGCATGGGCGGTCATCATGTCACCAATGACTTGCCTTGAACTCTAGCCTTGAAAGCCGAGAGGAAGTCCCGCCTTGAGGGCTAACTTCATAGCCTCAATGCCCGAGGGTGCGTCGGCCGGATTGATTAAGGTTGGGCTTGGACCCTCCTGAGGAGCCGTCTGGGCCGAAGGGTCGGAAGTCTGGTTTGCTGAAGAAGCCCCCACATCAGCAGACAACGGAACATCGGCATAAGGGACCTCGGTTGTCCCCTGTGCTGGCATTTCGGAGGCTCCACGAGCAGCTCTGGAGATCATCCTCCTTTTCTTCTGTACCGGTGGAGGAACGGTCGATGAAGATGGTACTTCGACAGGCTTTGGTACTTCGGCAGGCTTTGGCACCGCTGAAGAGGCTGTTCCCCCGGTTTTTTCCTTGACTTGGGGAACATATCCAGCAATTATGGATTTCTTCACCGATGACGCATCTTCCTTCGTTAGACCGGCCGCCATTAGATTCCCAGGAGATAAGATGCTCGAATGAGGTCGGAGGACAGGCTGTAGAAGTCGACGATATCTTTCTTCAATCTCAGGAGTAAAATCCGCCCTCTTCCACTTCCTTGGATCTGCAAAATAAATATAACAAATATATAATCAGTACACGAGAAGAATATGCAAAAAACCTTACACCGACCTCAGATCTGAATGCTTACCCTTTGGACCGGTATGTCGAGGAAAAATACTCATATGATTTCCATAATCTTCTCGTTCCCAGCCACCCCCCACAAAGAAATACCATTTCTTCCATGTCTTGTTGGAAGATGGTACCGACGTCAGAGGTCTATACCTCTGATCAAAACATATGTAAAACAGCTCCTCCTGATTGAGGTATTTCATCTCCATCTGACTACGGATGAGGTCCAGATCTACTTGAACCTCATTTAGGTGACCTAAAACTATAATGGCCAACAGTTGCCTCCAACTATTTACGTTCAACTCGGCCGGACAGATATTGAACCATGTGAAAAATTCGATAAAAATAGGGTGGAAAGGGAACCTAACACCTAAATCGAACCATTCTAAGTAAGCACAGATTTCACCCCTTCTAATGTCAGAGGGGTGATCTGAAGATTTAGGAACCCTACATGACACATTTTTTGGAAACTTAAATTGTGTCCTAATAGCTTTCAACATCTTCTTCGTCATAGCACTTTCTCCTTCTTCTCTCTGAGACGTACTAGCCTCCCTATCGCTAGGCCCCGAAACAGATCCAAACGAAGAAGAAGAAGAGGACGAAGAAGAAGAATCGTCCCCACTTGTCGTATCTAAGTCAACCCTAACTTCCTCCCTGTCGAAATTCGACATGGTTGACAGTAGGGTTTGACGGAAATATGAAAAGAAAAAAGGAAGAAGAAGAATGAAGTAAAACGAAGAAATGAAAAGAAAACAGAAATTACCAGAAACAGAAGCTAAGACTCAGAAAATGATATGCCGGAATCCCTCACAACGATCGCCCGAAACTGCACTCCTTGCCAAGAGAAACACTCAAAGTACCAGTTTGAAAATATTTGAAAGAGGCAAACGGATTTCAAAATCCCGTCTACCGCTATTTTTTATAAAACTGGCATTTACTATCTCGATATATCAAACGACTGCATTTACATTATCTCGAGAAACACATAAAAAACAGCTACAGTAATCATGGCCTCGATCACTCAAAACGTCAAGAAACGCGCGTGGTGATAACTATGACAGTTGTCGCTTCTTTGGAAAAGGGAAACCACGCGCGCAATTAATAAACACGCGTGATCCTGTAAAAAACCCTAAACCTAAGTTCTGAACACATGATCAGAACTAAGGCTCGAGGGGGGAGTAGCCAATACGCCAAAAATACCCCAAACCGACCTTCATAGGGCACGTGTCTAACCTTGTTCTGTAAATTCATAAAATGACTTAAAACAGTCAAAATGACTTCGGTAAAGGGGTCCATGAGTTATAGCAACTTGGCATACCGATCTCGTTTCACACCTCGGTATGCCGACCTTGTGTTGATAAGACAAAAACAGATAAAGCAAAATATCACAAGTAATTATGACGAAACTGTCACCTTCTGACACACGCCACACTCTAGTCCTGTAAAAGACGGAAAGAGTTCCTAGCCATACATAATCAACATGGTCGGTGGCAGCTATGACACATGTAATCATTATAAAATGGTTCCACCGCTTGACTATTGGGTTGGATATTTCTTACAAACTTATAAATATGAAGAAGAAGGTATGTAGAGAGGGAGATCTTTTTGAATGATCAATATAATTATGTAACTGAGAATATACACTTCTATTTTCTCTAACTTAACCATCGGAGTGGCTACGACCGGAGCCCTCCCCGGTGGCAATCTAACTCTTTTTTCAGGATACACAGCCAAGAATGATTCAAGCCTGACGAAGTCGAAAATTGCAGCATCATAAACGATAAAATGAATCAAATGGGATAAAACCCACGAACCAAAGACTCATATTCCAGATCATGAGTAAGGAAATCGAACAAAACCCATCACCAAATAGGCTGCTAATCAAACAATAACACAAGAATCTCCCAACACACAAACCAAAGTCAACAAATTGATTTCCAAAAGTAAGCAAGACAACGAACAGTTAGAAAATGAACAAATATTAACTAATGAAACAGAGAAAAGGGAATGGAAACCGAGAACCAACCAGGTTTGTAGAATACGGACAAACCGAAATCTATGGCCTTAAGCTTAGCATCTCATCAGGAGTGTCAAACAAGAAATTCTCAGGCTTGAGATCTCTATGCATGACCCCAAGAGAGTGACAAGCCTCCACAACCCCAACAATTGTCTTGATCAATTGTGCCGCTTTTCGCTCACTGTATTGACCCTTTTGGATGATCCTATCAAATAGCTCGCCACCAGCGCACAGCTCCATCACAAGGTAAACAAACATATTGTCTTCGTACGTCTCTTTGATTCTCACGACGTTTGGGTTTTCAGACAAATGATGCATGATCTGAATCTCTCTCCAGACGTCGTCGTAGTCTTCACGGCACAAGAGCTTGCGTTTGGGGATCGATTTGCAGGCGTATTGCACGCCTGTGGATTTCTCTTTGCAGAGGTAGGTTGTGCCGAACTGGCCTTGGCCTAGCTTTCTATCCAGTATGTAGTGGTCTCTGAGTCTTGGGGTTTGATAGGGAAGGACCATGTTGGAGGGCTTTAACCTTGAAACGCTGGTTGGCTTCTCCATGCTTGTTTTCTGCGATCTTCTAAAATTGGATCCCACTTGCTCTCTCAAAAAATGTAAGGAGGACTTTTTCTCATATGGAATCGGATGGGTTTGGAACTCTGTTCCTCTTCTCTGAAAAATGGTTTTTTTTTTTTTTCTTCTGAAATGATATCTCAATAGCTCTCTCAACTTTTCTCCCTCTCTGTGTCTTATTTTCTCGAAGAAAAAAAAGTTGAGATTCTTCGACGTTGGGGCGATGGTCAGGAAAGTGCCGGTTTTTGTTGCTTAGTCCTGCCATTTGGCGGGGACTCTGGTCGAAACGACTGACGTACGTTTCAGCTCTGCGTAGTGATGGCTCAGTGGCGAATAAAATACAGGCACATTATCGCATGCCACACACATTGACTTCAGGTCCTTTGTTAATTAGTTAGACACTTTTTTTTTTTTTTTTAATTTTTCATGTAACAACCCTACCTGAATTATTTTGAAAATTTACATTTGATTTAATTAACCTAAAATTAGATGACAAAATTCTACAGTAGTGTTGATCACCCAATTAACAAATTAAAGCTTGTTATGCTTAAAAAGGAAATAATTGCATAAAATGACTAGTGTTAAACATGTAGGGATATAATATGGTGTGTAATGCATAACATATGTATGACATGTAATGGGCATAATGTATAATGATGTATACATCATACATGATGTATAATGATATATACACATAAAATATGCAACGTAGTGGATTTCTCCATCAACTTCCACCAACTTGGAGGAAACTTCCATGAAGTTTCAAGGAAATAACCTGATTTAAATGCCATGCGTAGGTGTACTTTGATCAAAGATTTTGGATGTATTTCATCCACCACTAGTCAACTTCATGTAATCACCAACAACACTATATAAGGCTCTAATATCTCATTTCTGAGATTTTCTTCAACCTAGGGAAAGAACCAGAATATCAAGCTCTCATTTCATGCCTATATATATAAAGAGAGAGAGAGAGAGAGAGAGAGAGAGAGAGAGAGTGATATAAAGAGAGAAAGGGAAGCCAAATCAGGTTAGAATCTGTTCTTTTCGACTGGTCATTTGAACGACATAGCGGAATAAGGTTTTACAGCGTGTTTTTAGTTTCAATTTTCAAAAGAAAAACCATAAATTATAAATGGGTTATATATATAAATATATCATTTTTGGAGACTTTTTGACTACGAGAATTTCATAAAATATCTTCAAGTTCTCAAAAAAATTTCAACTTCTAGTTTGAAAATAACTTAACATACACAACATCCTATCAACAAAATCCCAGATTTTTAGCTTTCTATATTACTTGGTAGAGTACTTGTGCAAAGGAATTCGATTTATGCAATCGATTGATACCGAGGCAGCGAGAAGTCGCGTTATGATTAATATTTGACATTGTTCAAGGGTTTGAAGACGTTGTAGTTGTGAAGAACGTCTTATAAGTCAACTCAAGAAAAGACCAGAACAGTATTGGCAAGACTTGAGGTACTAAGTCATGTGAGTCATATTGAGACTATACATCTATGATTTAGTGTGCATTTGGACGAGGTCCAATGATTTTTCCATGTAAAAAATCTTTTGTGTTTCTATTGTGTGCTTGCTCTATAATTTTCACCGATTGCTATTTCATGCATGCGAACCTTAAGATACTGCACTAAATCAAGTGATACTTTCATGAAAATTATTCTCAATTATTTTTTATTTCTCTTCCAAACTAAATTTCTCACTTGGTTCTTAAAAGTGTTAGAAACTAGATTCAAGAGAGTACTTAATTTGTTCCAATTCATTCACCTTGATAAGTAATTTTTTATTTAATTCTTTCTATTTAACACATTCAGAAATTATAAATTTCTAAAATTCTTCATCATCCATCTCAACTATGTATTTGTTATCACTATGTTTCATAGTTGATGATGAACTCTTATAATCAAAACCTACTGATAAATAAAATATTTAAATCTCTCATAATAAGAATCTCACCACTAAATTTCTAACATAAACCTACTCTGATACCAATTATAAAATATGCGATTTTGGATTGATATAAAAACTAGTAATAAAATTATCTACCAAGAGTAAATTTTAATTCATTAAATCTCAAATTTAATTAATAAATAATGCAGATCAAATGATCTTATTTATGCCTAGGTTGAATTACTGTCGAAGAAATCCTCTTATAAATTATAAATTCATGCATATATCAAGTCAACTAGAATAAAAATCAAATAGATAAATAAATTTAAATATTTGAAAGGCCTTCATAGGGAAGAAAACCTACTGGTTGCAAAAGATTCCACTAATCAACGAAGAACACAATACAAGTGGGGCAACACATGAGAGAGAATAAAGACGAGAACAAATATTAAGCGAGAATGAGAAAAAAATCGAGAAAGAAAAGAGAAACTAGAGAGAAAATCCAATATCTCACTATTCTAAAATCAATATTTAATAATCAAAGTCTACATTTCTTTACAACATCAACCCCAATATATAACCAAACCTAAATCAATTTATCTAAATAAAAATAACTCCTAAAATAAAAATTCCTTAATAAAATAAAATAAATACATAAATTAAAATTTTCTCTAAGATCAAATACAACTGGCCCGCAGGATCCTTCCTATTCTTATCATTTCTCCTTTGTTGAGAATAACTCAACTCTAGCGAGTTAAGATGCTAGTTATGATGTATAAGATCAAGAACATCCATAAAATGATCCATGTTGTGTTAAAGAAATGATAGAAAAACAACTGTGAATGCTGAGAAAAAAAGTAACACCAATTGTCTGAACACCTACCGTTAACAATAGAGTCTCAAAGGTACCTTGGTTAAGAAAAATAATCTCCACATAAAAATTTATATTAGTACCCATATTAAATGAGAAGTTAAGTAAACACGCATTAAAGTCCAATTTATAGGTAAGAAAAGAAAAATCAAAGGTTTGAAGATGAGGGGGAACATGAAATTGTTGTGCAAAAGAAACTATAAATGTAAATGAACAAGATTCCACTAGTTAAGGAACTAAGCCAACTGATGAAGGAGAGTCTAAAAGAGAAGGACTAGGCCACTAGGCTAACAAGGTAAGAGCCAATGAATGCTCTCACGTAGAGACTTACTAGGGATAGAAACTTTACATGTGACTCTAGGTTAATGACATTTCTATCAACACACATTTTCAATGAGTCATCTTTCTTGGGACTTAAGGTAGCAGAGATGACATATGAACTTTCACAAATTAAACCATTGGGTGAAACCCTATCTTTTTGACATGTTAATTCAATTAGATCTTTAGGATTCATTTGACCATAAGGAAGGCTAGGGAATTGAAGATTTGGGACCAAATTAGTGACATGCTGATCATTCCATAGTGGAGGCAATTCATCATGTAGTTCCTTTGGTGTCTCATCTAGAGAATCTTTTGACATGTTAGTGACTTGTGGTGGGTTAACTATTTCTTCTGATAGAAAACAAGGAACTTTCTTAACTTTCTCTTGACTAGTCTCACACTTTTCTTTCTTAGGTTTAGTCGAGGACAATCTAGTGAGGTATTTCTCACTTGGCACTTGAGAGGAGGATTTGTATGTTGGTTTTCTATCTTTTTTTTTTTTTTTTTTTTTTTGGTTTTGTAGGATTTAGCAAGATAAATTTTTCATTATATCAAATAAAATAGATATTTTCCTTCCCTTTAGTAACTTTAGTTTCTCTATAAACATCCATCCAACGACGACCAAGAAGGATATAGCCAATAGTTATAGGTAAGACATCATACCAAACATTTTCAGAATATAACAAATGAGAATTATTTTTCTGAGTTACCACACATGGTTCTGGATGTGATTCAACCTCTAGTTTTGTTCTGTCAATTCCAGATTTAGAAATCGCATTCATGGAAAAATTCTCATCAATGACAATTTTGTAACTTTTTCCCCGCAGGGAGCAAATGTGAAAGTTACTCGTAACTCGGTTAGGGATTACAACTAGGTTAGGCCACATTTCAAAATCTTGGATTCTACTTTCCCTAAATATTGGGGAAATAAATGTGTTACCCTTTTGTTATTGATAGAACGGTGTCCCAAAGGTTTATCTTAGTGAGGGAAAAGGCTCATTTAGTTTAGAATGAAAATTCACCAGCTCATCATGGAAGTACCTAAGTGAATCATAGCGCATGGTATCTCGTAAAGAACGCCTAAAGTATATTTCCTGATACTTATCTTGTGGTCTAAATGTATCTTTTCTTTCACCTTCAAAGAATCTAAAATACCTATCGCGATGACAATCCCTTGGTTAAGTTAACCTAGGGTAGTCCATAGCGTCCTCTCTAACGAGTCTATATTTAGATAATTTGTCATCACAAATAGACTTTTTCTTCTTTTTGATTTGGTTTTTTTTTTTTTTTTTTTTGTGTACAAAATCAAACTACAAGAAAGAAAGAAAAATGCTGATATATAAAAATTGTATAAGTAAATTAAATTATATACTATTGTAAAATGCACAAATAAGAATTTAAAATTTAAGAGAAAATTTTAAACAAGGCTACATGGTGAGGTTAGAAATAAAAGCCAAGGGTGGTGGTGTTATAGGATCAATCAAAGGAAGTAAGGATTTAAGCAAGGCTCAAGTAAGGACCTTTTTTTGCAAGATTTATGTGATCATCAAATTAAATATAGCACTAGCCATAATTCTCAAAAGAGTTCGCATACATTTTTTGAGGTCCAAGAAACCTTTTCACAATTTTTTCTGAAATATTTATGCCATTTTTTAAGCTTTATGAAAGTTGTGGGGCTAGTTTGAGATTTCCTAGAAATTTCAAGGTCAATTGGCAAACTCTAAAAGTGTTGGGTGGTTTATGGGATTTTGGGAAACAATTGGGGTCATTTTGGAAATTCTAGAATTTTAGGCTAGGGATACTCTGTTGGGTTTAATTGACTTAGGCTTGGTTTGGGTATGAATAGGTTTAACAGGGTTAAGCCAACTTGGTTACTAGATGGTCTAAGATCGGCCCAGTTTTGGAAATGTTAGCTTAATGAAAGTGGCTCGAGTCTAAGTGATTAGGGAAAATAAAGGGTTTGGGCTTGTATGTTTGTTGGGTTATGTGGGCATGCATTGGTTTAAATTAATTTGGACTGGGTTTGAGGAATTAGTTGTTTTTCTTTTGGTTTGGTGTATTGGACAAATCTGAGCCTGGGTAAAATACGTTGGATCGTGTTGGGTTGATGGGTCAACATCAAATCCGGTCGTTATAATTTCTTATTCTTTAATAGAATTAGTCTAGACTTCCGAAGCCATAAACAATGTTGTGCATGAGAAGCCAGCGACAACAAGGCTATCTCACAGTGGCGCTGACAATGATCTATAAGCGATGCCAGGTTGTGTCCGGCAATAGATGACAATGACTATTCTTGACAACGACAATGACATAAAGTAAAGACGGCCTGTGACGCATGACGATAATAGTGAGGATGATGGCGCAATTAGAGCTTTATAATGTTGACGACAATGGAGTTGATTCCCAATGATGGTGATCTACAACAACAAAGCAAAGAATAATAGGAGGGATGTGGACACAATTGAAGGAACTAATTGCTTCACAGCAACAATGACCCAATGACGATGGTGAAGGTTACGATCTAGCGCGAAGCCAACTAATTGTCTACAATGATGGGTTTGTGTTGTGATGGCTAAGCGGAGATCACTAGTGATGTTGACTAATGATTCCAATGACTATTACAATTATTAACAATGACCCAACGATGGGGTTGGTTTTAATGTTGATAAGGCTCTATAACAATGGTTGTACTAACGAGGGGCTAGTGACATGCGATTGGCGATGTTGAAGATGCTGATCATGAAACTCTTTTTTTTTTTTTCTTTAGTGAAGAGTGATTGACAAACAATTGTTGTGGTTTTGTGAGCAATATAGTGATGATGAATAGGGAAGAGGAGAGGAGATACTCTAAGCGAAAAGGGAGAACCAAAGAGAGAAAATCCAATATTCCAATAGCAATATTCAATAATCAAAGTTTACCTTTTGTCAAAACATCAACCCCTATATATATAAACCCTAAATATAAATAAATCATAAAATAGATAGTCCTAAAACAAACAAGTCCTAAATAAAATAAAATAAAATAAAATAAATACATAAATTAAAATTTTCTCTAGGATCAAATACAACTAGCCAATAGGATCCTTTCTATTCCCCATCAACAAGTCTATAAAGAAAAATTTCCAAATATCTAACCTGCCATGTCTTATGGATTAACATTAGTTTATTTCCAAATTTTTTTTCTTGTCATCTGTTTCTCTTTGATTAGTTTTTTAAAATCCCAATACCATTCATAATATGTAAATCTACAACCTCTAACATTGTGCAACTTCTCATGCAATGGATGTATGTACCTAGACTGTTATATGTTTTTATGTACTACCTGACATTAGGTATATAGACTTTAACATAAGGTACTAAACGATCTTGCAACAAGAACTAACTATATATGAGAGTATTGAAGTTAAATATCACTCTATTGATCTCTGTGCTTCAAGAGGTTAAGATTCCTCATGTGAGACACAACAAAATGCTATTTATAACAACAATAGAAAAACCTAATCCAATTCAGAAAAAAGGTTCACGAAACCAATTAAAAAGTGCGAAATATGACACGCTTTTGGACTATAATACGTCTATCATTTGGACGATGCGACCATTTAGACGATTAAGCCGTTGGAAAAAAATATGATCTAAAATACCACCACTATTCGAACAATTGATCCACGTGTTCGAACAATTAACATATTGTTTTTCTAGTTTGTAACAAAAGTCACTAAATTAAGTTTGGAATACTATTTTGTCAACTCCCATAAGTAAAATATAGTCTAAGCTCAAAACTAAATTGTACTTAAAGTAATTATAAGCTTTAAACTTCAAAGTCTAAACTAATACAATTCAAAAGCCAGGTGTCAATTGTGTAATGCATGATATTACTTTAAACTGCACGTCTTGAAACTTCAATTTAAGACGAACGATATCCACATAACTCAAATTTTTAAAAATAATTGCCAACATAAAAATTATAAGATTTTTCCTTACAAAACATGATAGCTAATTTTTTCATGTGCATTAAATATACATAAACGACTTAGCTCTAATTTTCAAGGGACTATAAATACTAATCAAGATCTAGTTGTTTTTCAAGAGATAAATGCTTTCAATGATCATTATTTGAGCCCTAAATCTAAGTCAATCATTTGTTAATTCATCGTTCAATGAATCTAATGAATTTTCATTTGCAAATTCAATTGTAGAGAAGTTGTTATTGTACTCAAAACCTGTCCATTCATTTGAGAGGGTGTGTAGAATAGTTAATGTAACCCTTGAGAAATGAAATGGAGTTTCACCTTGCGAAAAAAATAAAAATAAAAAGTGGTTTATTCGACTATAAGAGGTCTAAGGAAGTAGATTGAGATGCTTTTGTGTTTGATTCTCTTTCCTTCTCTTACTTTACTGATTACTATTGCTCTATTTTTGTATCTATTTATTTAAGTTCTTAATTTATAATTGCAAAGTACATTTCAAAGTCTGCTTATATACCCAATTCACCTTGCTCTCTTGGGTATATTAATTTATGTACAACTAATCCTTATGAAAATAAACCTAAGTTTATGACAAGGGGGTATATGAGCCAGCATCAATTGAGCCCACCGACTCCAGCAGAGTGAAGGCTCAAACCCTTGACAGCTGATTACTGAGAGTTCAATTTTAAAATCACTTGAAATAATTTGATAGGACCAACAAAAATTTATAAAATTTGATAGGCTACCTACTATTTCTTGCTCATTAATTATAGAGTATTGCTATCTTTACCAAGACATTTTATCAAATTTCTTTACCAGCTAATATGATTGTTCGAGCGCCGATCAATTAAGCTTCTTTTGATACTTATCAATTAAGCTCTCATCTGACATGACTAACAAAAATAAGTTTCATTGACGAACACCACAAAATACTGAATTCACTAACACCTGAAACTATATTTACTAACAACTGAACACCTACTTCAGCATGTAAAATTTTTTAGTAAAATGTTATAGCAAGGACAACATTACCCTTATTCATATTTGACTGGGGATAGAATCATATTGTGCCTAAATATATATATATATATATGAAAAAAATAACAATTCATTTTCTTTGCAAGCAACGAGCCAATCCCAAATAGCTTGTCTGTTTCTTCGTCCCCTTCTATTCCCCCTAACACGCGGCCCCCCAACCAAAAAAAAGAAGAAGTATTAATATTGTCAACATTCTTATCGAATTCAAATCAAATTTAATAAATTAATAAGTCCTATTCAAATTTCAAATATGATTTTCCTATAAAAGAAGGATAAAACTATTCTTATCATTTAAGTTTACCAAAAAGTGTTTACACGCTGATGTGACAGTGTAGTATTGGTTGTACATCACATCATGATAAAACTATTCTTATCATTTAAGTTTACCAAAAAGTGTTTACATGCTGATGTGGCAGTATAGTATTGGTTGTACATCACATCATCATGATGTGATGTACAACCAATACTATACTGCCACATCAGCGTATGTGATGTACAACTAATACTACACTACTACATCAGCGTGTAAACACTTTTTGGTAAACTTAAATGGTATGTATAGCATTGCTCATAAAAGAAAAGGAATAAGTATTACTGTCTGACCATTTTAGGCCTTTCCACAAAATATCAAACTGGTCCACCAACAGAACGAGCCAAAAAAGGAACCTTCAGCTTCGTGAAGGAACAGACTTGAATGCATCAAGACTATTACAGAGAGAGAGACAGAGAGAGTGTACCCCATGACTGCAAATTCAATTACCATGTTTCAAACAGCTAAAGCCTTGTACATCCCACTGATACTGAAATTCTTGTGGGTCATTCATTTCATCTTCGAAATCTGAGGCCTCCGATTTTAAAGACTGGATTGTGTAGCGTAAAAACTGTCCTGATTATGGTGTCCACAAGCTGTGCATGGCATGCAACTGACTGAGATTCGTGGACTTCAAAGACATCTTGTAAAGCTCCCTCAGCTTTCTGACATCTCCAGATCTATTCGATGGGAGCTGCTGAGAATTGAGAGAGGATTTGTTTGTATTGACCTGAAGTGTCATGGCCAGCATTCTCTTCAACAGCATCTGCAACTGACTCCAAAATTTAGCATAGACCTCAGGACTATCATTTCTTAAAGAATCTGATGTTGTTTCAGATACGTGGCATCCTTCAAGCAGAAAAGTTAGAGCTGATTCCAGCATCTGGAACAAAAGCAACTTGTTAGTAATTTGCATCCTTCAGAAAAAGAACAAACAAAAACAACGATTTCCATGATTAGCTTTCAAAATTGGCAAATACTAGGATAGATGATCCCCGGTATTTGTATTCCAAATATTGTTCTGGTTGGCTCACACAGTGAAGTAAAAATGGCTCACAACTTAATTGAAAGAGAAACCTTTTTTTAAGGTACCTTTGAATAGGTTTTTCTCTTCTTTTTTTTTTTTTGGAGGGGGGGGGGGGGGGGTGTGGGAGTGTTGGTTATTCCAAAATGTGCAACACCTGATTGACAGCCCACCTAATGTTTTATGGAAGTGTATTTTTTATGGTTAGCTACAAGAATCTTCCCCTTAACCCCACAGCTCCCTTTAGATACCATTCTGGCACTTTCTACTGTACTACAACATCTTTGGCTTTATGGAAGTGTATTATAAGGGGAAAAAATCCAGGATGTATCTAAAAACCAGTATGCCTTGTCATACAGAATCGTAAAGGTAATGATGGGGCTCAGCTCCTGAAAGTGTATGCTATGGATCCAGTCTGAATAGGGTAAATTTCAAATTCATGTAGATAGCATTAACAAGGCCTACAAATACATATGCATATACCCCTCTTTATCAATGACTAACAGACATTACTCTAAATTTCACCCCCAAGTGTAATCACAATTCCTGTCATATGCATATACCCCTCTTTATCAATAACTAGCAAAAACAAGAAGAACGACGACAATAATAATAATAACTGCCGCAAAGAAAAACCCATTTGGGCCATTTCTAATATGCTCGAATTGAACACAATAAAAAATATGACTTCTTAAAAAAAGGAGGACCCACTTGTACCATTCAACTAAACATTAATATATTGCTACAAATACACAAGACCAGTGGCAGACCTACATCCAAAATTTTGAAAATTTGATTTTTACCACTATTTTCTATATTTAAAAAAAAGAGTTGCCTACATATTTTTCATATTTCTATAACAGACCTCCTTAAATTCTTATTTTAAAATTTTCCCCCCTCCCCCACCCACCAAACTCTATGGTCCAGTTCCGCCATGGCATAAGACAATAGCCTATAAGAGACCAACAACTATCATCAGTGTTTTAAAAAGCTTCTCCCTGAGGCCTGCCTCAAGGCTCACCTAGAAGAAAGGCTTCCCTACAACACCTTGAAGCTTTGATGTTTTTTTGATGGTCATGAAAAACGTACACTTCAAACTCAAAAGCATTCAAAAGCAATGATGGAATAATTGTGTCTAAAACATTTCTATATCTTTGGGGCTTCAAAAAACCTTAAAAGAATATAAATCCTTAAACAAAAGAATGAGAAAACCATAACCCACAGTTTCAGGTCAATGGAACCCCTCGATTATGATTAATTTATAATCAATAATAATGCTTAACCACTTTTATTGAAACCATAGCATATTATTTAAAAATGGACGTCTAAATAGACGGGTTATGCGTTCCTATGACTTTTATATGATATTAGATATTTTTCTCTCCCACAAAAATTTAGAAAGAGGGAATGGAGGAAAGAAAATTGTACTGTGAGTTTTTGGATATAAAATGTTCATAAGATCGAACAATGTTAAGTTGGCTGTTAGCTACCTAATTGTGTAATGATATGACAAAAGTGTGTTTTGGATATAAAATATGTTTAATTAATGTTTATTAGTCAAAATATTTTTCAATAGAATTTTGAAATTATAATAACAGCACAAGTTTCAAAATATTGAAAATTTTCCTTTATGATTAACAATAATATTTATTTGTATTTTTTAATAAAGAAAGTTGAGTCCCAAAAAGCTTATGCCTCAACACCTTGAGACTTACACTTTGCCTTATAAAAGGTTAAGCGTCTCACCTTACACTTTTGCCTTTTAAAACATTGGCTACCCATGGAAACTTAGGGCTTTGACAGCTACAAGATGATCTTTACAGCAAACACTAAAATATGATTGATCAGTGTCCATTGTATAGACTCTCTGCTTGCGGGGGTAAGGTTGCTTACATCTAACCCTTCCCAGACTCCGCAGTGGTAGGAGCCTCATGCATTGGGTTTGCCAGTGTCCATTGCTCAGCCAACAAAATATCCAATTATAGTATTATATATTGAATTGTACCAAATTCATGTAAAATGCAAAACTAAGTATTAATGTTTTAAAATCGGACTGGACTGTACCAGCCACTTGAACAAGAAAAATCAAGAACCTGTTTGAACCCGGTTAGGCAAATCATCAAAAACTATTTGCAGGACAAAATCACCTTTTTAAACAAAAATCATGTGGCCTGGCGGTTGAAATAAACCGTTGACAACTCGGGAGAATTCAAGTTCACCTATAAATATTTTAGGCTTCATTTCAAATTCTGAATTCTAATCTCTCTAAGACAATGACAACATCATTTGCAGCCCTTTACCAATTCATCTCTCTTCCATTTTCAATGTTTCATTCAACAATTTCCACATGTTTTTTGTCCCGATATCTCCTACTTTCATCTTGATTTATCCCCTATATATTAGGGTAAGATACATACATATATATATATATATCTTGATTTATCCCCAATATATTAGACCTATGTGATATTCGTTGATATAGATCTATGTGACATTGATATACATATATCTAGTAGATCTATCATGTTGACCAAGGACTTTGGGTTGGAAATCCAACATTTCATCCATGTTCATTGAAATGAATTCTACATAGAATCAAAATCAATGAAAAACTCAATGAATTTCAAACACCATGTGACCGTAATTTTGCTTATACGAATTTCATGTTCTTTTTCTAAATCTGCTTTGTATCTTTTTTGTGGCTATTATGTTTAATCAACAATCTTAATTGAAGACTTCGATAACTTTTTGTGACATTTTGGTATTTTTGTGGTTGATTGAATTGAACTTCTTTTTCCCCCCTCCAAGCCATTAAGTTATTTTTTCACATCATAACTATCCCATATTAGGTATTGTAATATATAGACATACCATTATACTCAAAATCAAGGATCAAAATATCATATCGTTTCGGATGTTTCGGCCGAAATGTTTCGGTTTCGTCGGGAACCGAAACGAAACCGTGTAGGAATCATGATATTCCAGTGTTTCCATGGAAACACTTTGGTTTCGGTTTGTTTCGCACGAAATGCCATCGTTTCGAACGAACCGATGGCCTGATTCGAAACCATATGCGCAAATCTAGGATTCCTCTGCGCAAAGCCAGGACAAAGCAGAAAGCCAGAAAACAGAGAAGAACATGTGCACGAAGCCAGAAAAATTTGGAAAAAGCAAGAAAAAAAAAAGATTCTGCCTGATATGTCAGAAAAGTGAAAGAAGAGAGGAGAAAAGAGGAGCTAACCTGATTGTTGCTCGCCACTGCGACTCTCGACTCACGCGAACCAGCCGCAGCCGACCATTTTTCTTCCTCTTCCTCAGTTCTTCTTCGTTCTTTTTCACTCTCCTTCGAGTCAGAATCTTCAGATCTGCGTATCACTCTCCCGATCTTCAGATCTTTATATTTCGTGACTCACAGTGACAGATCGAAGCCCCCCTGGACCTCTCTCTGTCGTCGCGACTGCGACTCTCGTCTCCCTCTCCCCGACGGGCCCAACCCCAGGTTTGTTTCTAATCTCTTTCAGTTCTGTTTCTCTTAAGTCTTAAGCTAAGTTTCATTTATTTATATATATATATATATATTATGTATTAAGTGTATATTAAATTTATTGATTAAATATATATATATATTGTATTAACTATTAAGTATATATTAAGTATATTAATAATATATATAATAGTCTAATATATAATATAAATTATGTATTAATTATATATTAGATTAATATATAATAGTTAATTAAATTGATTAATATTGTTATTATGTTTTTATATTTAATATTATATTTTTATAGCAAATATTATTAAATTAAATTAATTAATATAATATATTAAAGATATGTAATTAATTAATTAATTTGATATAATATATGTGTGTATATATATATATATATATATTAGTATTAGACTAGTTAACATAGCATATCATATATGCTTAGTTATTTAAATTTTTTATAATTAATATTAATTTAAATTAATAAAATAAAAATTAAGTATGTATCAAATTATGTATTAAAATTTTATTTATTACATACATGCTTAGTTATTTACATACAAATAATATATTAGATTATATCATTTATTATTAATATTTATTTGAACCACCGGAAAAGAAAAGAAAACGTGATATTGGATGGAATTATGGAAAGCAAGTAGTTAGTTTTTAGTTTTTCAATTTAAATTAGTGTCATTTATCATGAATATGATGTATATGCCTTAAACATGCATAAATATTCAATAAATAGGCTTATTTGTATAAAAAAAATAAATTTTAAGTTATGTTTCCACATGTTTCCAATTTTTTCTCTGTTTCCATTATGTTTTCGAAACGTTTCCGTTTCCGGACAAACAGAAACTATACATCGAAACGATATTTTGATCCTTGCTCAAAATATTATTGTGTACAAGTAGATTTTTCAATTTGAAGTGTTCAATTCTCATATACAACATTTTTGTGTTATTTTGAACATCGTTGTTTTGTTATGTTATTCTAGATATTTTTAGTATTTTTTATTTTTAATAAAATCTATTGCTAAAATTAAATAAAAATATATATTTATTACATAATAATGACATCACCGTTTAATGTTGGTCGACCCAACAATTAAACCACTGACCCGGTCCTATATTAGGTTTGATGAACGGTCTGGGGGTTTCAAAACATTGCTAAGTAATCATAATGAATATATAACAAAGATATTGGTATTAAGTAAAAGTGTCAAAGAAAAGATCATGATTTGATACCAATTAAAGACGCTAATTTAGAATGTAACACGTATCAATGTTAAGGAATGGGGCTAACAAGCAATTTTTGCCACTAATAATTTGCCAGCATAATTTTTGTTTCTTGATAATGATAAAAAAAGACACCAAAGAGCCTCTATTGATCTCAAATAGTATCTAAATTATAATAGATAAAGCACTTGAACCATTAAACTCCCCACATCATATATTGTCGCTCTCTTTTTCCTTTCTTTGTTTTTAGATAGGTAAGACACACTACGTCCTAACTGGGACTGAATCCTCAACCCCCTTTTTGGAAGATGGAAATGATACCATTCAACCCAACACTTGATGGTATCATATATTGTCACTCTTAATTATAGTTCCCACTAATATAATATGCTAACAACCATTGACTCATGGATATGTAACAACTTCTAAAGGTGGAGTTGGAGAAAGAAGCAACCAATCCAGAGCCAATTCTTGCCCATAAGTTGAGACAATTTTCTTAGATGCAATTTCATAAGGGCAGTTTTTTTTTAAGAGCAAGATAGGTAAGAGGCATATCAAGACTCTCTCTCTCTCTCTCTCTCTCTCTCTATCTCTATCTCTATCTCTCTCTCTCTCATTGCTGCCGGAGTTATCTACTCTGGTAGCTTCTGTCTAGCTGTTTGACTCTTCCATGCCGCCGGAGTTATCTACTCAGGTAGCTTTTGGCGAGCTGTTCGTCTCTACTTCCTTCGTTGTGTCTGATGGTGAGAGTTGCTTCGCACTATGCCCAGTGGGGTACCAAAACTTTCGAGGTAGAGGAGCTTATAGATGCCCAGGGCTCATTCAAATCACAGAGAGGCGTTCTGGTATAGTGAGAAGGGTTCGAATGGAGGTGCAGGGCTTTAGGTGGGTCTGCAACTCTCTTGACTCAATGAACAAATTAAAGGAAGGACGACATTCAGAGTCTTCCATGGCAAAAAAAGAACTCTGATGATCCTGAAGTGAGTGAGGTTCTTTCATGAGAATAGACAAGTCCTCAGGAGGAAGGATTTACAGCATTTACCCGCCTGAATTCAATAACGGGAGGAGGGGGAGGCTGGAAAAGAGCTGCCGGGGCGTCGAAGGGGTTAGCGTCTATGGTGGTAGTTCCTGAACCCTCTTTGACTTGTCCCTTTAGAGATGTAGCCCAGAGAGCATCTTGGCCGGAGGGGAAGGTGAAGGTGGAGCTGGAGCTGGAGCTGGGTTGAGTAAGTAAACAGAGTTGCATCACGGTCGACATCTTATCTTACAAGGACAAGATAGATCATTAATACAAATGTTTGGTTCGAAGAATAGGGGTGGGGGGGGGGGGGGGGAGGTGAAATTAGAGAAGGAAATAGTGCAACGTTGGGTTGACATGTGTTGGAACGTGTCGACAGGAGTTAGGGTGTATGAAATCCATGGAGACTGGTTTTGTTCGAGTTTCCGTCAAGGGAAGAAGCTTCTCGCATATGGCAGAACAAGAAGTGGGTTTTGGAAAGTTGACCAGTGTTGTTGGATTGGTGGGTGGAGGCTGGGTGTTGCTCGAGGAAAGGGTTTCGAGACAAGGAAACCTGGCTTCGGTTCATCAGTCTCCCTCCTTTCTTGTGGAGCATCGAGGATTTTGCAGCGCTTGGTAATGTCAGTTTCTGAGGATTGATGAGGAGACGACAGCTAGAAAACACCTTAAGTGGGCAAGAGTGGTGATCGAGAGGTCGGAAGCTGATATTCCAGTATTAGTGGAGGTTGATGTTGGTACATGGAGTTACGAAGTTCCGATCTAGGGGGAGTGTGGCCCTCATTTCACAGTAGGTGAAGAAAATTTGGTGAGACAGCCACCCAACAACGCCAAAGGAGATGGAGATGAAACGGGAGTTTCTCGTCACACGAGTAAAATGTATGAGGGTGGAGCGGTGGGAAAAGATAAGGCTCAATCTAGAAAACTGGGGGCAGAAGGATGCATGGCACTATTGCCTCGTGATACGGGTTTTCAAATTTCAAAAGAGAAATGCTCCAAGATGGGCAACCAAAAGGGCTGGATTGGATCATGTGGCTTTGGGCCTAATCATAAGCGATCCCAAAATAGACTACCGACGGGGCCCAAGCAATTTAAAGCCCCGGTCAGAACGCAGAACAAGTTTTATTCGCAGAGGTGAAGTAGCCCGAACTCATCAAGTCCAAGGCAGCAAAATAGCCCAATCTCTTCAACCCATGGAAGGTGGCCCACACGCTACCACAGGGGAGAAGAGAAGAGGCGCTACTTCAAATACCCCATATGCTGGTATCTTGGCAGCTCAGTATGAGAAGGGGAACCAATTGTAGATAGTTTTAACAAAGAAGGGAAAGGAAGTAAAAACAATTCTGCAGTCAGACAAGGGAGTGGACATTGCTATTTGAAGGACCTGGGTCGACATTGACGAGTCGTCGTCTCAGGAGGAAGCTGTTTCTGAGGCTGGACCGGTTCCAGAGACGGATGAAGAAATTGGGAGCAGTGATGAAGCGAGTCTGTGAATGGACTTGCAAAATGTGGTGGACAGAGCTATAGAGACCAATCGTGCAAGGAGCTCTCGTGCACAGGCATTGGGTCAGATGTGGGTGACAGGGAGAGTTCAGGCATGCTGAAGCCTGGGCACATGACCCTTGTCATGGTAAATCAAGGAGAGGTTGGGCTGGGCAGAAAGGATAGAAGAGAGGCCCTTGGGGACAGAGGCTTCACACGCCCAAGTACTGTGAGTATGCTGACCTCATGCGAGGTGCATAATGATCTGGAACCTATGAGTTGTGTTCCTTTGGCAATGGTTCACCCAAGTCAAGGGGACAATGGGGAGTTGGGTCAAAGCAGTTTTTCTGCAGCGGAGGTATCGGGGTGGGTCAGGAGGAACTTTGGGAAGGTCAACCGCACCTTGGGGCTTGCTGTGCATGGCTTCAAGGGGAGATTGCTACAACTGTTTACGGATATTGATGAACACAACATCAAAGAGGGAATTATCACTCCAAGGAAAGCTCGGAGCACAGTGGAGGAGAGGTCGGCAAAAAAGTTGAGAAGGGAGATACGTAATTTAGCCTGCACAGTGAATTATGATGGTAGAAATGGAGAGGAAGGAAGGGATGGGAACTAGCCACAGTATGTGATAGATGTCTTTAAAACTCTTATCTTGGAATGTTAGGGGCCTTAATGACCTAGACAAGTGTGTGGTGGTGAAGGCCATGCTGAAAAAGTGGAAGCCTGGTATAGTGAGCCTTTAGGAAACTAAGATGGAAGATATGACATATGGTATAGTGAGAATCATTTGGGGGTGTCAATGGGTGAACTGGTGGTGTCTGCCGGCCACAGGGACTGCTGATGGCTTTGTGGTGATGTGAGATGGAAGGCCTTTAACGGGGGTGGATCACTAGACGGGCAGATTTTTTCTCTTGTTTGTTCGAGAGTTTGGAAGATAATGTCTCGTGGCTATTCACAGGGGTGTATGGTCCCAATCTAGATAATGATAGAGGGATGCTTTGGGAGGACTTGCGGCAGGCTTGGGCTAGGTTGAATGGGATGTGGGTGTTGGGTGGCGATTTCAATGTGCCTAGATTCCTTTCCAAAAGATCAAGGGGTGGGAGATTGACTAGGGCAACGAAGGAGTTCTATGTCTTTATTGATCATAACAGCCTGGTAGACTTAACTTTGGAGGGTGGGAGGTTTACCTGGTGTAGTGATAGGGACTTGCCATCTATGTCTCGCTTGGATCGTTTTCTATTTTCGACAAGGTCAGAGGAACAACATCCGAACATTACCCAATCTTGCCTGCCTAGACCAATATTTGATCACCTCCCACAGCTGTTAGACTATGAGGCGTGAACTGGGGAAACCCCTGTTTATTTTTTAGAACATGTGGTTGAAGGTTGAGGGGTTTAGAGATAGGGTGGCCTCTTGGTGGAGTAGCTAAAATATTAATGGGAATCCGAGTTTTATTTTCCCCAGAAAGTTGAAGCTTTTGAAAGAAGATTTGAAAAATTGGAATGAGGAGGTTTTTGGGAATGTCCATAGGAAAAAGGAGAGCATCCTGCAAAAAAATCAGACTCTTGATAGTAAGGAGCAACATTCTATCCTTACGAAGGAGGAGAAATCTAGTAGGGATGGTTTAAAGGAGAGCTTGGGGGTCTTCTGAAGTTGGAGGAGATATCTAAGGGCTAGAAATCTAGGGCTTTGTGGTTAAAGGAAGGGCATGAGAACGCTAAGTTCTTTCACAAAGTGGCCAACTCACATAGAAGAAGAAACAAAATTAGCTCAATGGTGATTGGTGATAGGGAGATTCAGGGAGTTAGGGAGGTGAGTGAGGGTATTGTGGAGTTTTATCGACAGTTATATACCGAATCTAGTGATTAGAGGCCAAACATGGATGGGATGGATTTTTCTTCCTTATCGGCAGAAGAGGCAAGGCTACTTGAACGTCCTTTTGAGGAGATAGAGAGATTGTGGAGGCTTTAGATTCTTGTGATAAGGACAAAGCTCCAAGCCTAGATGGCTTTACTTTGGCATTCTACAAACACTGTTGGGGAGTGATCAACAGGGATGTGGTGACTGTGTTCGATCATTTCTTTGAGAGAGGTTGCTTTGAGCGTAGCCTTAATGCCTCCTTTATTACTCTGATTCCGAAGAAAGAAGGCACTCAAAATATCAAGGACTTCCGCCTTATTCAAGGATCAAAATATCGTTTCGATGTATAGTTTCAGACTGTCCGGAAACGGAAACGTTTCGGAAACATAATAGAAACAGAAAAAAAATTAAAAACATGTGAAAACATAACTTAAAATTTATTTATTTATACAAATAAACCTATTTATTGAATATTTGTGCATGTTTAAGGCATATACATCATATTCATGATAAATGACACTAATTTAAATTGAAAAACTAAAGATTAACTACTTGTTTTTCATTGTACAGTGTGAAATACAATCTTTCTTGACTTTTTTTATCATGTAAATGACAATAATGGCATAAAAAGATCTTTGAAGGGACATAGATTCACAAATTGAGACGAATGAAGCAATTTTTAATATTTTTCATGCTTTTGAATTGTACAAAATCATTTCATAAATGTTTTTTTTTTTTTTTTGGTAGAGTTCATTAGTGATCTTTCATGGATAAATGAACATCCTCAACCGTTTCGTTTCGGTTTCCAGCGAAACCAAAACATTTCGGCCGAAACAACATGAAATTTAGTTCCTTGTATCTTTTACCACCTTCTAGAATTGTTTTTGATACAAAAGAAATGTTTCCACTGTTTCAGTGTGTTTCCACTAGTTTGGATATGTTTCCACATAAACATCTTTGTTTCCATAAAAACATGTGAATTTTGGTATTCCACTAGTGATTCGTTTCGGTGCACTGAGAAATGGAAACATTTCAGCCATTTCGATGGAAAAGAAACGAAATTTTGATCATTGGCCTTATTAGTTTGGTGGGTAGCTTGTACAAGATTATGGCCAAAGTTCTTTTAATCCACCTTCGTGGGGTTTTGGGAGCTATTATTTCAAAGAGTCAAAATGCTTTTGTGAAATGCAGATAGGTTTTGGATGCTACCCTTTTGGCTAATGAGTGCATCAACTCTAAGCGCAAAACAGGTGAGACGGGCCTGCCATGCAAGTTGGATATTGAAAAGGCCTACGATCATGTAAACTAGGACTTTTAATTTTCCTTCTTGCTAAAAGATGGGTTTTGGGGAGCATTGGCAAGGTTGGATTCGAACATGCACGTCTACGGTTTCTTTCTCAATGTTGGTCAATAGCTCTCCGGCAGGTTTCTTTGGCGCCTCCAGGGGCTTAAAGCAAGGTGATCCTTTGTCTCCTTTCCTCTTTGTAATTGTTATAGAAGCTTTAAGTCGTATATTGGACAAAGCAATGGTTCAAGGTTGGTTTCAAGGTTTCTCTGTCAATGATGGGTCGGGTGACATGGTCATGGTTTCTTACTTACACTTTGCTAATGATACTTCGATTTCCTATGGAGTGGAATACGCCAACTGTGCTACTTAAGATGCCTTTTGGTGTGTTCCGAGGCGGTCTTCGGTCTTCGGATTAACATGAGAAAAAGCGAGATTATCCCAATGAGAGTGGTTGAGGGGATTGAGGATTTGGTGTGGAGTGTTGGTTGTGGGGTAGGCTCTATGCTTTCTGTATACTTGGGCTTGCCGCTAGGTGCTCCTACGACTTCTTCCGCTATCTGGGACATGGTGTTGGAGCGGTTTTAGACGAGAATGGCCGAATGGAAGAAGTAGTACCTGTCCAAGGGAGGGAGGATAACTCTTATAAAGAGAACTCTTGAAAACCTCCCTCCCTATTACATGTCATTGTTCCCGTTTCCGTCTAAGGTGGAGAAAAGGTAGGAGAAGATCCAACGTGATTTTTTATGGGATGGGAAGGAGGGGAAAAGGAAGATTCATCTCGTCAGTTGGAAAAAGGCTAAAAGGCCGGAAGGAGGGTTGGGCTTCAAAGACCTGAAGATTTTTATAGAGCCCTCCTAGGTAAGTGGCTTTGGTAGTTCGCAGAGGAGGGGTGTGCTCGTTATGGAAGGATGTTGTGTCTTTAAAGTATGGGTGTGAAGGCTTGGGCTGGTATGTGAAGGATTTTAGAGGGCCTTGTGGGTGTTGCATTTGGAAGGCTATTCAAAAAGGAAGGGGTGAGTTCAGTCTTGTAACTCATTTTGAGGTTGGGAGGGGCTCTAGGGTGAGATTTTGGAGGGACCCCTAGTGCTGCAATGTTTCTCGAGGAGTTATTCCCGGCCCTGTACAACCTAACCTTCAATAAGGAGGCCTTGGTGGAGAAGTTCATGCAAGTGGCAGGGGATCATCGGGTGTGGAGCCCTTGTTTTAGAAGAAACTTTTTTGATTGGGGGATCATGGAGGTGGAGGGGCTCTTTAAGGTGCCGGACCATTGGAAGTGTCAGCAACAAGGAGAAGACATGATGATTTGGAAGTTGAACTGGGGCAAACATTTTTCAGTGCATTCGTTCTATAAACACTTGGTGGGTCAAAGGGTTGTTCAATTCCCTTGGCAGATTGTTTGGAATTCCAAGATCCCAAAGAAAGCTGCATTTTTTTATTGGGTGGCGACGTAGGGTTCCTTCCTCGCGGCGGATAACCTTAGGAGACAGGGTTGCCATCTTCCTAGCAGGTGTTATATGTGCAAGGAGGTGGAAGAAACAGTGGATCACCTTTTTGTTCATTGCGCTATAGCCATGGATGCGTGAAACATTGTGTTTTCTATTTTTGGCATTCAATGGACAATGTCAGGGACAGTTTGTGATGTTTTGCTTGGCTGGAAATGTAGTCCTATCTGTAAGGATTCAAAGCGGGCCTGGAAAGTAGCCCCTCTCTGCCTCTTGTAGTGCATTTGGAAGGAGAGGAATAGGAGAGTTTTTTATGGTGTGGAGCTCCCAATTGTGAGATTCAAAGACTCCTTTTTGAAGATGCTATGTTTTTCGGTTAGGAAGGATTATCCATTGTATTTAGACATTTTTGTTAATTTTGTGGGGGATTTAAGGCTTTGATTTTGTGGCCTTCCCTCTGTTTTTGTACATGGGTTTGCCCCCCCTCAGGGGCTGTGTAAATAATACAATACCTTTTACCGATCAAAAAAAATAGGGGCAGTTTTTTTTAAAACTCGTAGGGGCAGAATTTTAGAACGTTGCTATTACTAGATTCCTATAATACCAAGGATGCCCTATGAAATCTAATTTTGAGTGCAGCAAATTAAAAGGGGAAAGCTATAATCACTGAGCAGCTATTGTAAGAACAAAAGAAGTCACAAAGCATACCACATTTGAGTGAAATGAACTTGAAAGGCTTAATGAAAGAGCTGATCTCTCTATCAAAATAGTGAGGTACATCATCGGATGAGTCTTTGGCCCATAGAAGTCTATGGACTTTTGCCAGTTCCTCTCAGCCAAGGAAGCATACTGCTTGACCCTTTTGTTAACATTGTTTTCACCTTTAGATGAATTGTTCTTCTTCCGATCCAACTCCAAAAACTTCAAACAGCAATCCCTTTGGTAGCAAGCAAGCTGAAAATATGCATATGCAGCCTCCTGTTTGCGTAATTCACCCAGTGATTCATATGCAGACAAAGCTTCCCTAATGGCATCATTGGCTGAAATCTCATGCTTTCTAAGTTCTTTTTTAGCTCTTCTGATGCTAGGACCAGTAAAATCTTCCAGGGACCCATTTTCATAAACCTCTGCAATTGTATCTTCTTTCGCCAAAAGCATGCCAAGCCTCAGATATGTATGAGCAAACTGTGTATAGACTTCATTCCTCAAGTTGCTAAACATAGAAATTGCTTCTCCGGCAATAGCATTTAGTTCTTTCTTTGCTGCTCCATAATACCTCAGTGATTCACTGTATTCCAGTTTTGCAGTCTCAAGTGTTTGGTTGTATGCGCTCCCAAAGATTGCATGTTTTCTGAGACTTTCTGTCTTTGATACCATTTCTTCAGCCAATGCACGTCTGCCATGGCCCAAATTACAGTTGATTAATATAATGTTAGTGTGGTCAGAAACTTCTTTGAATGACTTAATAGCATCTGCAAATGCAAGTTCGGCTTTGTCCAATTCATTTCTTTCAAGCCTCTTTCGACCCAGTTCATTGCAAACCCATCCCTTCTTTTTTACCGCAGAATGTAGTTCTGCTGAACCACTAGGATGTCCACCTAATGCTTTTCTAGCTTCTTCATAACAGCTTAGGGCAGCTGAAAGATTGTATTCTGCATCTCCTATTAGAGGACCCCCAAGGTATTTGAATATACCACCATTTTTCACCTGGGTTGTTTCTCTTGAAGCAGTTTCAGATTGAGCAGCCACTGTTGATCCAAGATTATGCATTTCCGTAGTACCCTCAAACCTTTTGGAGACTTTAGCTGCCACAGACTTTTCCTCAGGCACGTCTATCTCTACATTAGAAGCTTCTTTTGAGGTATCTCTTCTGTTATGCTTCAGGTATCCATTTCCAGCATTTTCTCTGTTTTCCAGTTTGTGATGAACACTGCCATCTTCAGCCAGAAGTGAGTAGGAGCAGCTCTTGACATATGATCTTTTAATCTGCTTTCTGCCATAACCAAATGAGCGTGCATCCCCAGTGCTACTGCTTGCGCTGCTCCCACTACTGGCCCTATCATTTTGGCAGCTACAGTTTACCAAGGAACATGAACTGCAGTTCTGATTAAATTCTCCCAGCTTCCTCTTGAGCCTTTGGACCTCCTTTAAAACTTCAGACGACATTCTCAACTCCCTGGTAATAGGTTTCCTCTCTGCTTGTAATGAAATCTCATTACCCTTTATCACGTGGAACTCAACATACACATCCCCAACTAGTGTCCATGCATTGGCCCAGAAGAGGTAATTGGAAGAGAATTTTTCAAAATTAAGGCAATCATCATTTGAACTAGAGCTCACTTTTGTTGCACCACCTATAAAGGATTTAGTCTTATTATTTCTATCATTGATTTCCATCTGGGATGACGAGCTACAAACCATTGATGAAATAAACCTAGTGTCTTCAAGATGCTGTGGCATTGATCCATATACCAAACATGCTAATTCTACAACCTTCAGAGCTTGATACAACTGGCCGTCGTCCTTATACGCTTGTCCAAGCGCCAAATAAGATTCTCCAAGCAAAAGAACAAGTTTCCACAATTTATCATCAAGCCTTGATGTTGGAAGCCAGTCCCGAATGTCGCAAACTTCAATACAGTCAGCATCGCCACATGCACAAACAGAAAAATCTAAAGATGAAGGTGACCTATCCTGAGTTTTACTACTATGTTCCAGTTCTGGTTCAGTGCATTGTAGTTGGCGTTTCCATCTTAGAGACTTAATAGCTTGAGAAACATGATGTACCGCAGCTAACTTTGAGGAGATTGGATCAGCTACAGTTTGAACCACATGAGCTGCAGTTGTAGACACTTTGCAAACTGCAAAGCATGCATCACCAGAACTTGTCTTAGCTCTTGGATCTCCCATGTCTGTCTCACGTGATGCTATCTTTGTTCCAGAAGCAGATACATTTGCATCCAAAGCCAACTCCACAGAACCTCCAGACCCAGAATCTTGAGAAGTTTCTCCATCTTTAGTATCTTCAGGTTCATCCTCTCCAACTGGATAGTAGATCATTTCATGGGCAACCGATTCAGACATTCTACCAAAAAAGTCAAAAGATTCTTCTTTGACATCAGCAACTGAGACTTCAGACTCTACAGGAAGTGCTTCAGATGTTAAATCCAGCTCTTCATCATAATTTAAAAGGAGCCTTGCAAATTGTTCATGAGCAAATGCACGTACAACCTATTCAGGATAAAATTTGGTAGTATCAATTCCTTTCCCATATTAAAAAATAAACTATACAATATAAAAGATGACAACTCTTTTACTAAACATTATTCTGAGAACACAAGTACCAGATGATCTGGCTCATCCAAGAAATCAAGACATTTTTTGAAGAACCTTGCACACCTGGCCCTATTATTTGGAGACTGCAACAAAACCATCAATCATTAGTGACAGATAATTAGGCTACATATTGCCTGTAACAAAGACTAATTATTACACACCATTGAAAGTGAAAGCCTGTGGGCAATACGGTATAAAAGGGTTCCCAGAGAAAGTAAGGAATCACTTCTCCCTCTATGAATTAGAGATGGCAGAGTAGTTGAGCTATCATCACAATCATTGGAAGAATGGTTCTTGCGAATAATAGAAAGATCAAAAAGTTGAATGGCATCTTCTCCTGCACTTTTGTATAGCTGTAAAATACGAAGGCAGAAAAGAAGAAGAATGTTCACTAGCTTGAGAAGAAACCAGATAAAAGGGTAATTCACATAAAAAATTATCACAACAGTACCCAATAAGCACCAGGATCTTGCTTGCAGTTTTCCTGAAGGAACCTCAAAACAGAAAGGCCATTTTGATGGATGACATGAGGATGAAAAGCAGGCACACCATCCTCAGAGATTCCCTTTAATAGAAATATATCATCTGTTTTTAAAAGTTCATAACCCTGAACAACACCATCTTGATGATAACAGATGGCCAATTCAGGCACACTCGCCATGACATTATCGAGCCAAGCTTCAAGCCAAGTTAATGGAGTGACCTGTCAAAATGTAGAGGAAAAAAATTGAGGAATCTGTATTGAATGGGGAGGGAAAAAGTAATTTGCTCATTTTCCACCTACCTGTCTTGAAACATCCCATAAATGCAAGCTCACTGCAACATATTTCTCATTACTGAATAGAAGTAAGTCACTGCCCAGGAGCATACGGAAGTTGTGAAATTGCCAAAACAAAACCCTTAAGAACCCATCATTACCAACTCTTCTGTACTTTTCAGACTCCTGCATTGAGCATCTCGGCTTCTCTTTAACCTGTGAAGCCTTTTTGATTGTATCATGACCTTTGTTTCTCTTGTTCTTCTTGCTTCCCCAAAAGAAATTATCCTGTTTGGCCTGTGGGTACTCTGGGTGGTTGAATCCTTCCTCTTGAGCAACGTCATCATTCTGTCCAAAAAACTGAGATGTATGTCCTTGTACTGGTTGGTCAGAAGATTTGAATGATCCCCCACTAGACTTAAATCCCCCAGGAAGAACAAACGAGTTTGATTGCTCTTCTGATGGGGCACGATGAACTGGTGGACAATCGCAAGCCTCCATTCTAACTGAATGCATAGCAAAATTCAAAAATAAAGATTGATCTGCATCATTTGATTGGTTATGTCTTCTAACCAACTTCTCTCCCTCTTCAATGTCAGGCCTGTGATTCACAGAAATCAGGAAAATGGTAAGGCACTTAATGAGATGACAAAGGAGCAAAAACACAAAAACATACCCAGTATTCAGAACTAGAGTCTGCCCAACACGATGAACTGCAATCGACAATCGAGCCTTTGAATATGGTATCTTAAAAATTTGCTTCAGAATGTCAGCTGGAGCAATGACATCTATTGCATCTCCATACTCTGCCAGACCAGATACAGCAAGGGCCTCTCCTTTCCTAGTGAGATTTGATGTAATAGCACCACTTTCCCAAGGTAAATCTGCAAGCATCAGCATAAAAAAATTACCGTCACATGTTGCAGCTTTAAAATAAAAAAAGTGGAATAAGAAGTGATTATTTAGTGGCTCTTTACACAAGCATTATAGAAGTTAGTAGCATTTGAGAGTACAGATTAGCTATATTTTATGAAAATCTCAAATGGGATGCACACCTTTTTGGAAATTCATGCAACTATAATTCCAGGTAATAAGAAAAATATTAAGCAGTTAACCACTTATCTACCCAGAAAATTGCAAGGGAATTCTAACAACGTTTCTCTAGGTCACATGGTACTGTTCATGAGAAAATCCCATATTTCAGGGCATCCTAAATTATTTATTCATAAAACTAACCTGATAAGATAAATGCCAACAACGATTACAATCTTTTAGGACCACTGGGACACAACTGAACAAAAGCCTTAATGGTTGGCAATATGCATTAACTAGCTAAATACATAAAAGTTAACAAGATTGTACAGGCATTTGGCAGCAAATCTCAAGGAAACAGAGGTGGTAAGACTAGCACCAAGTAGAGAGTGTTGCTGACCACTGGAGATGGACATTACAACTATGTTCGAGGAATAGACAAGAATAAAATTCAGAAATAACAAAAGGCAGTTAATGGCAAAAGCAGATTACAGAAGATTCAGTAACACAAAGTTATGCCAGCTCCCTAATAACATATCTCAAAACTGCAAGATATTTTTGTGGGGGCATTAACTCAAATTTTTTCTTGACACTAAAAGGAAACCAAGTGTTCAAGTGGCCAAGGTGTTTGCCATGGTGAAATCTTGAAATCATGAATTCACGAGAGGGAACACACACGGAGCTGACTTAGACTTGCCAACCTTACTCAAACCAGACCAACCAATTAGCATCCTTTTGTTACTTGAAAAACATATGTCACCAATTTTCAACAGAATCAAGATCAAATTAGACCTGCTGCAACACTTGCCTCTCACATCTCTAAACAACTTTCCGTGGGATCCATGTTTTGCAAAATCCATCATCTGCTTGGATGACCATCTTATGCAGCCCAGCATCTTAGGCACTTGATAGCAGCAGACTCTAGCATACAAATTTATCCTTGACGACTTCTTTGACATGGGATCCAGGAAAAAGATGATATGGCTGCATATAGATTTTAGTTGTTCGAGTTTTATTAGGGATGTGTTTGGAATGGTATTTCTAAAATGACTTCTTGCCAACTATTATACATCATCTTCTTCATTTTCAACTTATCTTTAAGATGTAACTTAGGTCAATTTTTACCCTTTTAAGAAATAAAACTCTAGTTCTATCACTTTTAAATTGGAGAAGGGGATTTGATTACAGAAGTAACAGTTGTTGGCCAATAGCCACCACCATCCTTAGCCTCTTTGATTAGATCGTCTGCTCTATCATACTCTGCTCTCTACTTTCACCTCTTTCTCTCTTACATTTAAAGTCTTTTATACATGTAAAGTGAAAAGGAATACCCTCTTATTAACAAACATAGCCTAGGCAAAACAATACTGATTTACTTATTTTTAAATGTTTTATGATTTTAGTAATAAAATATAGGTCTTATGCTATTATCATGTTTGGTAGTGCTAATGTTGAAGGTAATTATGTGTTGTTAGGGTTTGTAGGTAGGCCTCTTAGGGGAAAGGAGCTATAATTTTGAAATGGATCAATAACAGTAAATATTTGGAAGAGCTACGAGCTCTCTCTCCCCCTTCTCTCTCTTCCCTTCCCTTCCCTTTTCTATCTCATTTTATATCTCTCTCTTCTCTTAAATCTAACGGGCATGAAAGTCACTCTTGGGCCCCTCTTCTCTTCTCACTTTCTCTCCCTCTTCTTTGCTTGTGAATAGGAGGCTTGGAAGATGCAACGCATCCCTCCTCTCTTATATGCAACGCGCCCCTCCTCTCTTATCTTCTATATTCTCTCCCTTTATTCTCTTTCCTCTCTTTCTTTCTTTCTCATTATAAAATTGAAAGAAATAAGCATAGTTTTTCCCACTGTGTCTTTGAAAAAAATCCTTGCAAGAGTCTAGTTACATCAGTGCAGGTAAAAGCAAAAAGCGTACTTAAGGTGCTAATGTAGAGCCTTAGAAAATTTTCCAATTAAATTAAATTAACAAATGATAATTATGTGATACAACAACAATTACTAATGACCATTGTTGATTACTAATCAAAATTTGACATAATTCGGTAGATAGCCAAAGTGTTGGGAAGAAAGGGCAATTTGGGGATTTTTCCTTGTAAGATGGAACCACACGGTGGTGGGAACCAAGGGTGTATGTAATGAATAGAATGAGATTTAAAATAAATTAAAATGTTTAAATGTGTGACAACTTAGTTTAAGTTGATCGACAAATGGTAAATGTCGATGTTTTGACAAAATAGGAAACTTTGAGTCGACGAGGTGGGGACCACAAGTGTAATGGGATCCGGAACATGTTTTGAGTTATAAAATTATGCAAATGGCACTAATTATGAATAAATAGTGTTGGAATGTTATGTAGGTAAAATGAGGTGAGTGAGGGAAATTTTGGAAGACTGAAATAGGTGGCATTTTGGTAATTAAGAGGGAGATATAGCATACAAAAGGGAGAACCTCTCTAGGGCAGCCGAAACTCCCAATTTCTCCTCCCCTTTGGCAGTCACCTCCTCTTCTCTCTATTCTCCCTGTCTTCTTACACCTTCCCCCCTTAATCCATGAAGGATAATGAGAGTTTTCCCTAAATTTTTTTTTGATAGCTGTGGGTGTCTAGGGACGTGATAACTGTGGGTGTCTAGTCCCTGCTGCAGAGCATGCTAGGTTGATCGACTAGTCCCACGAAGCCCTGAAGTTAACAACCAGGTAAACCTCCAATGGCCCCTTGGGGGTGACTCGAACTCAGGACCTGGGATCTTATTCTCAAGTCCTTACCGCTCAGCCAACCCCTTGGGGTTAAGAGTTTTCCCTAAATTGGTGACTGGGAACTTGACTTCACAACTAGAGGAGTGTTTGTATGGTTTGAAATTCAAGATTGAAAAAGTGGACAAGACTAGGATTTGGTGAAATCTTCGTTTAAAGGTAGGGGTTTTGCTACGCTTTCTAACTAATGATATATTATCATGTTTGTTGTGGGATTCATTTTGTTTAGATGAGGTTTTCATGCTTGTTATAGACTTGTGTTTTGATGTTTGTGAAAGATATCCCCAATGAAATTGTGTTGTATGTTTTCCTTGTTTTACATTCCTTTCCCCGACACTTGGATATATATAAATATATATTACAATATCACTATGGAAATACTAGGATGGAGGTGTGTTTGAGTCCCACTCGACAGGAGTTTATGGGAGTTTGGATACTTGATTGTGTATCTACCAGAGAATTCGGAGGGCTGCAAGGTGTGAGCAATATTATATCTTATGAATTTGGAACTAGTGGGCCTGAAAAAAGAAGAAGGAAGAGTCCACTTTGATTGGAAGGGGCTGCGGTTGTGTGTATTTGGAGAAGACCATGTGCCTGAAATGGAGTTGGGTCATTGTCCTAGAATTGAAGGGGGTAGGGGTTTGTACAATCCTAAGTTAACAGCCGGCTATTGCTTCTCAAGGCTGATGCCTTGTTATGAAGAAGTGGCGTACTCTGGGTGGTGCGTGTCATGCGTATTAGTTGTGTGTGCACAGGTGTCGGCTATATGTTGTGCTTGAAGATCAGCAGCTGAATTGGAGTGAAGAGGACCAAATGTCATGAGGCTTGAAGGTTTAAATGATGAAATAGGGCTGGTGGTAGGCGGGTGTGCATGTGTGAGAGGAACCAGTGTGTGAGTTATGTACCGTTATAGCCCATGTGTGTACTGCAGGACAGTTGAAGATGGGCAAGAGAGGCTACCGAGTACGTTGGCTAATGTTGAAGGAATTAGGGGGAATGTCTTGTTAATTGGTGGGATCCATACCCTCATTTCTATGTATATCTAATTAGATGAAATGTGTTGGAGATTCAATTTGGTAAACCTGATTTAAGGTGGTTGAAATCAACTAAAAGCATATTACATGAGTTTCTTGAAACTGGTTGAAGCATGCAGCTTTGTTTTGATGTTCTATTGCGAATGTGTGTGCAGGATAATGGGCGTGCAACAGGTGTTGAGACTTCGTGTGAGTGGGTGGGTGACCTATGGCATGTGTGTATGTGAGTGATTATCATAGAGTGCCGGATGCTGCTGCAACTGCCACAAACTGGCATGTCCTGGAGGGAAATTTGGGAATTGGCAAATAAGGGCCTGCCATGTATATGAAGAGGCTTAGTTATACCAATATTCAGCCCATGGAAAATTTTGAAATTTATTTAGGAAAAAAAAAGGTAAAATGGGGCTAAAGACAAGGGGACTTCATGCCTATGATAAAATTAGATTAAGAAATTGGAGTTTTTAACTCTTGCAGTCTAGATGTGTTAATAAAACCTTGGACAATTTGCCCTAGTACAAATACTTGTATTCGTTTGACATACCACAATGATTTAATTGAGTATGAATTGAAATACCCAAGAGTAGTTAGCAACAATAATGTTAAACATAATGTGAGAAAGCAATTTGATAGTATATTCAATCTTGTTCATCGAAGCAATGTTGTTCACTAATTTATTTGGAAATTAATGTTGCTACTAGTGTTTGATTTATGATGCAAGACATAGTTGATTAAATCCTCGAAATATTATCTTGTTAGTATTATTTTCCTGCAGTGTACCACTTGATTGATGAAATTATTGTATGAACATATTCCGTGCAACTTGCTTGTAAATTTTGGAGATTTTGAATAGAGTAGGTGGTACCTTTCCCATTTAAATATTTGTTTAGCGATGAATTGTGCATTCACATGACACTTTGTACATGCTACCATATCATGAATTAGCGGGTGTAACATTACTTCTACTGGGTGGTCATGCTCACCCCAAACATTTCAGGTAATGATTGAGGAGCTTGAAGGAAAAAGAGGTGGAAGTCAGCATTGATATTTGAGAGAGTTGTTATAGTCATGTAATTACGGATGTTGTGTAAGAGGCATGAAAGTTTTGACTACTTAAGGTCAAGACTTATGTTTTTGATATGCCTACTAATGAAATTATAAACTCATTATGTTTTGTATCAAGTTAATTTATGGACTAATTCTAATAAATAGAAATGTGACTTTAGATAGGAATTTAAGAAAGAAGTCCCCCCAAAATCTTGTGTTTTTTAACATTATGAAGAATGTAAAGGAAACTTAAAGATTTAGATTTGGGATTTGCATCTTGACTCCTTGGGGGAGTTTGGAGATGAAGCTCTTTTCTAGTAAAATAGGTAGATCAATGTTTATTATTTCGTAATCAGACACTGAAAGGAGTTCAAGTAGAAACTTATACTGTTTAAAGGACATTAATTCTTTTAAGAATTTTGAAGGAACCTTGAGATCGAATCAAGTTAATTTTGATTGAGAGAAACCAATTTTAAGGTTATCCTAAAATGGTGAACGTATGTTCAATCATGACCAAGCCTAATGAAGTGCCATTTTGAGTGTGACTAAGGAAAGGATGTAAAGAAACTAGCTTGAGAATGAACTCCTAGCACTCATGTAATGAGATTAATTTAAAAAATACAAAGGAAGGTAAGTGTAAACTTAATGACACTGAAAATTAACCGAGGCTAAAACAAATTATTGAAGCATTGTAAGTGAATAACCTCCTTGAGACGTAGATATATTCGAATAAAGATAATGATAAAGTAAATTGAATTAATTAAGATTAAGCCCCTTAAACTTTTATTATTGGGATCACCCTCGGGCCTTAGGGGCTTGGGGCGTGAGCTGTGATAGCTAAGGTCCCATATTTCCAGAAAAGCGAGGCTGCAAAAAAGTGCTAGCATGAGTAAAGTAGGGTGTTAACTATAAATACTAAGAAGCACGAATACAAACACGGGACACGGATACGACACGGACAAGCAGACACGTTATTTCTATAAAAAAAAAAAAAAAAAAAAACACGGACATGTTAGGGACACGTTGAATATATATAAATTTTTTATATGACAATATAATAAAAACCTAATGTTATTTTAATTAAAATTAGCATGAAACACACAAATTTAAAAAATATTATTAAGATATATTAAAATAATAAAGTGATTAAATAAAAATTAAATAACTTCTTCATTTAATCATCAACATCTATGATTCAAGAGTCCGGACACGTGTTCGGGAAGTGTCCGAGAGTATCGGTGTCCGACACGTGGACACGTGAACCAAAATAGAGTGTCCGTGCTTCATAGTATAAATACAATAAAAAAATACACATTAACTATTAAAAGTTAATTCATTGTAAGTTAAATGATATTTTATAGTTTAAATAATTATTAGGTACAAATAAAAAGTTCAAACTAAAGGTAACATATGATGTATTTAACTGATGTGACCATTTTAAGTTTTTGTGCTTTACTCTTAATGAATATTCAAAGTTTTGTTATCTATCAAAGTCCTATATAAAAAAAAATTTAATGAACCTACTAATCCTAATAATGCAGAAGACATGATAGGACCAATCTCATAATCCTCTAAACTGATTCTCAAAGGTCAAACTTATGTTGAGAATACTTTACTATAAGTGGTCAATCTGGTTGATGGAGGAAAAATGTTTTATTGTAGGCAACTCCAAATTTTGTGAAAAAATGATGGCAGGTTAATGGTTGGTTGTAGTGTAATAGCAATCCCTATTTATAATTTTTTTCATGTTGGAAGTGTTACTCTTCTAAAAGTCTTGTATTTTTTATGACAACTCAAATAATTTATATGTTGTTATGCCAATCTCATGCTAATATTTAATAATATTACTTGTATTAATATAATAGATTAGATAATAATACTTCTAGATTATAACTATTTTCTTTCATACTTATATACCTCTTACACAATTGTTAAATAAATGCATGGAACAATATAAACATAAGCAACATACAAGTAAAATATGTTATAATTAAAAGGTTATCATCTGAGTCTCTGACGCCTCTCACCTTGCCTAAGGCGATCACTTAAGTGTCACTTTTTCTAAAAACATTTGGCCTAGAACATGTTAAGGTGTTAATACTGAAAATCGTCTTGCCTGTTGCCGAGGCAACCAAGTGCTTGACTTTGACAACATTGGGTTACATCACCATCACATGCCCATCATGCTTACCAAACTTCAAGCTAATTGGAGACAAAAAGTTCAACTCAAGTCAAGTCAATAAAGCCTAATCCCACTTATTTAAAGTTTTAGTTACATGAATTATATTTTGCCATTCTATTCTATCTAGGCCCACAATTTCAATGAAATACACACGGTCATGTCTTTACTCACTATCTCAACAAACATTTAGTCTTCCATTTTCCTAGCAACATTCTCAATACGAATCAATTCCTTCTTCCTCATTGATGCAATTGTTAGCATTTATTGTACATGAACAACACATTTGAGTCAGTTTTCTCTCACTTTATCTTTAATATATGAAGCTTCTATCATCTCTCTTAATTGTTCATTTTCAATTTTTTCTCATTCACATTTTTGCTTTGTTATTAATTCAAAGGAAGTCTGCAAGTTTAGCACCAGTACTCCCCTTATTCTTAAAAGGAAAACCCTGCTTCATAACAATCTGAAGAAAGTCTCAAGGATCAAGCAACTAAGGGGAGGGATCACTGCTAATCTCACAGTTGCCACTCTTCTCTTCTAACTTAAAATGTGAATCAACTTTATGCCTACAAAAAACATATTGAGAAATAAGTCAAATTGCCCAGGCTCCCAGCAAAAGGTAGTGCAGTGACTTGGGCTAATGATTTTTCATATTTCAACGATTTTCAGAATTTAAACTACTCACAACCTTTTCCCATTGGTGTAGGTATTTCCAAAATTGAATACATTGAAAATAAATCAGTTCTTAAGCTCACTGATTAAGCCATTGGGTGGCACACCGAGTTCAAAATATATTACAGTATCACTAAATCAACATTACAAATTATTCAGAGCAAACAAGCACAATTAGAAGAACATTATTTAAACTCATTAATGAATATGAAGCACTCAAAAGTTAAAAACTAAAAAAATTGTACCTCCGCTTGTCATCGAATGTGCAGCCGCAATTGGAAGAACCTTCTCTGGAATATTCGGAAGAAGAGGGGGCATGTTGAGATTGGTCTCCGTCGGCAGCACTCGATACTGGGGAGCTCTAACTCTGAAAAAAAAAACGCATAATAATTAACACATTCAAGCTTTCGCAATTCATAAAACAAGAAAACTAATATATATGTATATATATGTGTGTGTGTGTGTATGTATGTATGTATCTCTGTATAGAATGGGAGTTATTACGTTTGGGTTGAGGGAACAAGGGCAGAATTGAAAGTGTGGAAAGCTTTGTCAGTGGGGACAGGAAGCGATCCACAGAGAAAACCAACGGGTTTTGGTCTGACAATTTCCAATCTCCCTATGCACTGAACCTCTCGCGAGCCATCCGAACTCGATGATGGTTTCTCCATGGGATTTTCTCTAGGCTAGGGTTTTGATTTCGCTTCGTTGAATCTCTATTTACAGTTGAATTTCCCTACAATTATTGGGCTTTACTGTGTTTTTCTCTCTTCCTATGATTTAATTGAAATGACTGGGCATTCTGACGTTAAAACGAAGAGGATATGTTTGGGTACAGGTCGGTGCATGTCCTCAATAGTCCCAAATTACATGGGATAACTTTTCCTCTATCTCTTACGCTAAATGTCATTTTATCTCTTACGCTAAATTACATGGGATAACTTTTCCTCTATCTCTTACGCTAAATGTCATTTTATCCGTGTTAAATTTATATTTTGACATTAGTATATATAAAAATGTCAAATTTTGATAATTCTACTCTAATCTTAAAATATTAATTTTTAACACCATTTTTGTTCTTAGAAAAAATAGAATGGATCTTACTTTCGTTTGAAAAAGTAGCTTGAAATATATAATAAATTAGCATCGACAACTCTTTATGACAAATATAACATTATCATTTTTTTAGTAAGCCAAGTAGCACCTCATTGAAACAATAATTTTTATATTAATGCCAAATTATAAAATTGACACATTAAATGAAGTTGCTCTTATAGTTAATAGATATGAGAGATTGAAAATTTATTCATTATTAAGTTTTTTCATTTTTTCATTAACTAATAAATATTTTTTTTCATATAAATAATTTTTTATACAAAAATAAAATTTTATGTGCAACTTTTTAATAACGTTTGAAATTTTCACAAAAATTACATATAATACTCAACTTAAAAAAAAAAAAAAAACTCCTAATATTATTTTCAAACAAATACATTTTATTTTATAATGTTATACTTTTTCTATTTATAATATTTTTTATTTCAATTGTGATGAATTAATAAATATAATTATCAATATATATTATAAATGAAAAATATACAAATATTTAATTTTTTTAATAATTAATATTATAAAAAATTCTTTAAAAAATCTTAATTATTGGATAATAGAATTACTAATTGTCTACAATAGAATTACTAATTGTCTATTATAGAATCAAATTGTTTCCTTAAAATTTTATTAAAGATAAATTATATTAATTTTTTAAAAATTTTGACAATAATAAATATTATTATTCTTATTTTTAAAATTACACTGCATACGAGACTTATTTAACAAATAGAGTTAATGTTGATTTACAAATTTACCCTTAATTTAATCATATTTTATTTAGTCAAAAAGTCTTACACTTCAATTTCTACACTCTCTCTCTTATTTTTTCCCTCTTTCTTTCAGACTCTCTACTTTTCAGCATCTCTATTCTCTTAATAACTTTTATTGAAAATCACGCAGATCAAATACAATACATTACCAATGAGATAGATGAAAGAGTACTTTGACCATTTGTAGATGATCTGTGTTGAAAGTGAATGTTGAAATTAAATAAGATTTGGAGGGAGTGGTAATTAAGCTTAGAATGACATACGAGGATATCAAACTAATATGGTTAGATCAGAGAGTGAAGCAATCTGGATAAGAAAATCAATGGAGAAGCACCATGGTCAGTCCTTTTCTTCCTTCTTTTTTATCATCGTCCATATCTATTGGTAGAATAGCTATTTATAGAAGAAAATTCTAACGGTTTCTTCGTCTATTATGCTCATCATTCCATGTGTACTTTAGTAGAAAATGATAGAAGATGATGGAAGCTTATAGAACTTAGTGGAAGATTCTCATAAATTCCAGAGAGGCTAGAGTGTACCAATTTTATAGTTCGGTCCACTCTTGGTAGTTCTTTCACCCTCATCCACCAATTTACATGACCTAAATTATCCCGTAAGAACAGACTTGGAGACTTCTATCTCTTTATCTCCAAGATTGTTTCAACATATGTATACAAGTTTAGATTTATTTTGGTAGTATCTTTACTTCAACTTTGTCCTTATGACCTCTCGACCTAATCTTATTTGGGCCATTTATTTGGTTTTTTTCGGCCTTATTTCCTATCTCTACAATCCGAAGATGAAAGTTGTAAGAGTTGCTTTGTCACCGCCGTCATCTCTGCGGCATCCGTCGATACCATTCCGCTAGCTTCCACGGCCGCCTCGCTTGCCATGCCATTCTCTTTCCTTTCCATCGTTGCTTCGTCACCCATTAGGAATGAGAGAGGACCATCACTCTAGCGAAAGAGTGTATATATGAAAATGATGGGAGAGGACCTCAATCAACGCCACTTTGTTCGCTACCATGGCCTCCGTGTGAGTGTGTGTGTGTGTGTATGTGTGTGTGTATATATATATATATATATATATATATAAAACTTCAAGTGTTTTGTTTACTAATATAAGAAACGATTGTTTTGAGAAAATTTATACGAAAACGATGTAGGTGGGTGGGTTTTTTTTTTGGTTTGATTGGCGGTGAAACAATAGAGATTTCCAAGTTGTTAGAGCAACTCAAAAGGGAGTTGCCATTTTAGGATGTTAAATTATCTATTTGTAACCTTGAACAGTGTTATGTCATTCCTAAATTATAAATATGTTCCAATGACAGGTGCTAAAATAGGGGTGTTATTTTAATATTTTTTAAATTCTAAATAACAATTAACCAAAATAGAAAAAAATTCTTCAATTATAAAAATTAGCTAAATAAATAAATTCACCATAAATTAACAAAAATATATAAATAAATAAATAAACTAAAATTAAAACATTCAATTTAAATTACAAAAATTAATTTAATTAAAAAATCAATTTAAATTCTAAATAACAATTAACTAAAATAGAAAAAAAATTCTTCAAGTATAAAAATTAGCTAAATAAATAAATTTATCCTAAATTAACAAAAATATATAAATAAATAAATAAATAAACTAAAATTAAAAAATTCAATTTAAATTACAAAAATTAATTTAATTTAAAGATTCAATTTAAATTCTAACAATTAACTAAAATAAAAACATTTATTTTAAATTAAAATCAATTATATATATAGGCAAATGACCGATTTCTCTCTGTATTTCTCCCCCCCCCCCCACCTGTGCCTCATTCCCCTTCCCCTTCCCCTATGTGCCTCCTCCCCTTTCCCTTTCCCTTTTGCACCTCCTTCCCCTTTCCATCTCTCTGTGCCTCATTCTTCTCCGTTTGCCACTGCGAGCCTCCGTCTGCCGCCGCAAGCCTCCCTCTGCTGCAAGTTCTTTCCACCACCTCTGGCAGCACGGCTACACCCCTCCAGATTTGCCATCACCAACATTCATGGCTGAAACAAAAATTAGGACCAAGGAGTAAGAAACTTATAGTGATTTTCACGACAAACAATTTTCACGACAGATGATTTTTCGGCCTTTGGTAAGTTGATCTTCACAAAATCTCTGTATTTATAGAATTTTTTGATTGAATAGAGCCATTGAGAGAAGTTCCGTTGAAACATTAGAATATGAAAAATAACAGAACGGTTCAATGCAACTTCTCTCTTTCTCTCTCTAGAGTTTGAAAAATTGGCACCCCAAAACCATTGCTGTCATTTTGCAACCCTGGATGCCACCTCCGTTGGAGTTAAAAAATTTAAATTTGAGGTGCCATTTCGGCAGTTATGGGGTTGGCACCCAGATAACACTCTCCTTAGAGTCGCTCTTAGTTCCCTCTTTTTTGTAAATCGGGTTAGTATGAGTCCTACAGATCTATATTTTGCTAGGAAATTGGATGTGATTGAATTTGAATTAGTTTAATTTCGGTGCTATATATAGAACTAATTTGATAATATGGAAATATGAAACATATTTTGTTGACTGCTCTTTAAGGTTTTCGTTTTCTTGTTAGAATAGGTTGCAACCACTAGAGCATTTTGATTATTTTTGAATTGTGTTGATGCAAGGGATATGCTTAGTATAGGTGTTTGTTGAGTGAAAGGGATTTTTGTTGGAGATCTGTAACGGTGATAAAGAAGAAGATCTTGATTGAAAATTATGGGTTTGTTAGGATGTTTTTAGTAGATTGAAGAAGGAGCAGTCCAGAGGTCATGGTCGGAAAAAGTATCACTGCGTTTTTTTTCACCTGAACATTAGAACAGGTTCTTGCCGGCGAGATAGAGGAAGAGCCCAGATGAGCAAACAAAGGCAGTGGGGTGATAAAATAAAAGTCTTAATCTAAGAAGGAAAACTCCTATGTCCATTTGATTACTAAATAGAGATGGTTATCCAAAAAGACTTACAATTGCCTCCTACACAAAATCCTTTCTTTTCTAGCAGGTTTAATCATGGGCAATTAAAACGGCTATTTTATGGAAAATGCTTAATATAAAGATTTGAGGGAGTTAAATCAATTTTGTAAGGAGTTGGCAGAGGAGCATATGTGTTTGGCGATGAGAGATGAAACTTTTGCCATTAACGGATGTTAGAGATTTGACGCCAAAACAGGGGTGGGTGTGTAACCGATGGGGCTGTGTAAGATTATTCATGGGTTTTAATGGTGGATTTTTCGTGGGGCTAGTTTTTTATTTTTTGTTTGTATATATTGATGACATTGTCATCCATGAATCCGTTGATTGTGGGGTTTTTGTCTATGACAGCTAAGCTCATTCCTAGCTGCTGCTGGACTGGGCTTAGAGAAAGAGAGAGAGAGAGAGAGAGAGAGAGAGAGAGAGACACAACAACAAAATGGACTATTAGCGACGCTCATGAGCGTCGCTAATAGTCCAAATGAGCGTCGCTAAAGGTCTTTAGCGACGCACATACGTGCGTCGCTAAGGCGTCACAAAAAGTGGCGTCGCTAATACTATTAGCGACGCATAAACTGTTGGCGTCGCTAAAAGTGAATATTAGAGACGCCCAAGGAGCGTCGCTAATAATTGGATCCATGCGTCGCCAATACTACCCAAGAACGTTTTGAGCGTCGCAAAAAATCACTTTTAGCGACGCCCCCTGTGCGTCGCTAAAAGTGATTATTAGCGACGCTCAGTGCGTGCGTCGCCAATAATGACTTTTAGCGACGCACAGGGGCGTCGCTAAAAGTGATTTTTTGCGATTTTAAATTAAATTCAGCCTTTTAGCGACGCTATGGTGTGCGTCGCTAAAAGTGTTTTTTTTTTTTTTTTTCCAACACTATCTGCTTTGTTTTAATATATTTTTCTTCATGTTTAAACCTGTATCAATCATCCATCCTGATATACAATAAAATCCAAGCATTCTGAAATGATCAATATTTTGAAACAGAAAAATACATTCATATATATATATATATATTAAACTAATTATGTACAATTGTAAATGTACCATTCATCACTAAATAGAAAAAATTAAAAATTGTGTCCAAAATGTTACTACAGATGTCCATGAAAATAAAAAATAAAAATAACAAGTTTTGATGCAAAACATAAAGACAGCGTCGCGACAATAATCTCCGATCAATCTGAAATAAAGATCAAACGACATATATTAGAACAATTATTAAATATATATGAACATAGAATGTGAATAGTTTTTTGTTTTTTTGTTTTTTGCATGCATAAATAATAAGAACGACATAAAGTAGCATAAGTCTATTTTATCATTTGTGAGGTGTGTGAGGTGGTTTCGATGCAGTTACGCCGATATGCGGCATTTTGGTCTGTCAAAACCCCAAAATGGGTCTTTTTGAGGCTGAAACTTGCATAACTTTCAAACCGGGTATCGGAACCGAGTGTCGTAAGTTCGTGCAAGTCTATTTTATCATTTGTGATGTGTGTGAGGTCGTTTTGGTGCAGTTAGGCCGATATGCGGCATTTTGGTCTGTCAAAACCCCAAAATGGGAGTTTTTGAGGCTGAAACTTGCATAAGTTTCAAACCGGGCATCGGAACCGAGTGTCGTAAGTTCGTGCAAGTCTATTTTATCATTTTTGAGGTGTGTGAGGTGGTTTCGGTGCAATTAGGCCGATATCCGGCATTTTGGTCTGTCAAAACCCCCAAATGGGCCTTTTTGAGGCTGAAACTTGCATAAGTTTCAAACCGGGCATCGGAACCGAGTGTCGGAAGTTCGTGCAAGTCTATTTTATCATTTGTGAGGTGTGTGAGGTGGTTTCGGTGCAGTTAGGCCGATATCCAGTATTTTGGTCTGTCAAAACCCCCAAATGGGCCTTTTTGAGGCTGAAACTTGCATAAGTTTCAAACCAGGCATCGGAACCGAGTGTCGTAAGTTCGTGCAAGTCTATTTTATCATTTTTGAGGTGTGTGAGGTGGTTTCGGTGCAGTTAGGCCGATATCCGGCATTTTGGTCTGTCAAAACCCCAAAATGGGCATTTTTTAGGCTGAAACTTGCATAAGTTTCAAACCGGGCATCGGAACCGAGTTCCGTAAGTTCATGCAAGTCTATTTTATCATTTGTGAGGTGTGTGAGGTGGTTTCAGTGCAATTAGGCCGATATCCGACATTTTGGTCAGTCAAAACCCCAAAATGGGCCTTTTTGAGGCTGAAACTTGCATAAGTTTCAAACCGGGCATCGGAACCGAGTGTCGGAAGTTCGTGCAAGTCTATTTTATCATTTGTGAGGTGTGTGAGGTGGTTTCGGTGAAATTAGGCCGATATCCGGCATTTTGGTCTATCAAAACCCCCAAATGGGCCTTTTTGAGGCTGAAACTTGCATAAGTTTCAAACCGGGCATCGGAACCGAGTGTCGGAAGTTAGTACAAGTCTATTTTATCATTTTTGAGGTGTGTGAGGTGGTTTCGGTGCAGTTAGGCCGATATCCGACATTTTGGTCTGTCAAAACCCCCAAATGGGCCTTTTTGAGGCTGAAACTTGCATAAGTTTCAAACCGGGCATCGGAACCGAGTTCCGTAAGTTTGTGCAACTCTATTTTATCATTTGTGAGGTGTGTGAGGTGGTTTCGGTGCAGTTAGGCCGATATCCGGCATTTTGGTCTGTCAAAACCCCCAAATGGGCATTTTTTAGGCTGAAACTTGCATAAGTTTCAAACCGGGCATCGGAACCGAGTTCCGTAAGTTCGTGCAACTCTATTTTATCATTTGTGAGGTGTGTGAGGTGGTTTCGGTGTAGTTAGGCCGATATCCGGCATTTTGGTCTGTCAAAACCCCCAAATGGGCCTTTTTGAGGCTGAAACTTGCGTAAGTTTCAAACCGGGCATCGGAACCGAGTGTCGTAAGTTCGTGCAAGTCTATTTTATCATTTGTGAGGTGTGTGAGGTGGTTTCGGTACAATTAGGCCGATATCCGGCATTTTGGTCTGTCAAAACCCCCAAATGGGCCTTTTTGAGGCTGAAACTTGCATAAGTTTCAAACCGGGCATCGGAACCGAGTGTCGGAAGTTCGTGCAAGTCTATTTTATCATTTTTGAGGTTTGTGAGGTGGTTTCGGTGCAGTTAGGCCGATATCCAGTATTTTGGTCTGTCAAAACCCCCAAATGGGCCTTTTTGAGGCTGAAACTTGCATAAGTTTCAAACCAGGCATCGGAACCGAGTGTCGTAAGTTCGTGCAAGTCTATTTTATCATTTTTGAGGTGTGTGAGGTGGTTTCAGTGCAGTTAGGCCGATATCCGGCATTTTGGTCTGTCAAAACCCCAAAATGGGCATTTTTTAGGCTGAAACTTGCATAAGTTTCAAACCGGGCATCGGAACCGAGTTCCGTAAGTTCGTGCAAGTCTATTTTATCATTTGTGAGGTGTGTGAGGTGGTTTCAGTGCAATTAGGCCGATATCCGACATTTTGGTCTGTCAAAACCCCAAAATGGGCCTTTTTGAGGCTGAAACTTGCATAAGTTTCAAACCGGGCATCGGAACCGAGTGTCGGAAGTTCGTGCAAGTCTATTTTATCATTTGTGAGGTGTGTGAGGTGGTTTCAGTGAAATTAGGCCGATATCCGGCATTTTGGTCTATCAAAACCCCCAAATGGGCCTTTTTGAGGCTGAAACTTGCATAAGTTTCAAACCGGGCATCGGAACCGAGTGTCGGAAGTTAGTACAAGTCTATTTTATCATTTTTGAGGTGTGTGAGGTGGTTTCGGTGCAGTTAGGCCGATATCCGGCATTTTGGTCTGTCACAACCCCCAAATGGGCCTTTTTGAGGCTGAAACTTGCATAAGTTTCAAACCGGGCATCGGAACCGAGTTCTGTAAGTTCGTGCAACTCTATTTTATCATTTGTGAGGTGTGTGAGGTGGTTTCGGTGCAGTTAGGCCGATATCCGGCATTTTGGTCTGTCAAAACCCCCAAATGGGCATTTTTTAGGCTGAAACTTGCATAAGTTTCAAACCGGGCATCGGAACCGAGTTCCGTAAGTTCGTGCAACTCTATTTTATCATTTTTGAGATGTGTGAGGTGGTTTCGGTGTAGTTAGGCCGATATCCGGCATTTTGGTCTGTCAAAACCCCCAAATGGGCCTTTTTGAGGCTGAAACTTGCGTAAGTTTCAAACCGGGCATCGGAACCGAGTGTCGTAAGTTCGTGCAAGTCTATTTTATCATTTGTGAGGTGTGTGAGTTGGTTTCGGTGCAATTAGGCCGATATCCGGCATTTTGGTCTGTCAAAACCCCCAAATGGGCCTTTTTGAGGCTGAAACTTGCATAAGTTTCAAACCGGGCATCGGAACCGAGTTCCGTAAGTTCGTGCAAGTCTATTTTATCATTTTTGAGGTATGTGATGTGACTTCGGTGCATTTTCTATAAATAATAAATCCACAAAAGTATATAATTTTAAAAACTTACCAAGGTTGTGAAGAGTCACGCTGTTGGCTTATCATCGTTTGCAAAAGAGTCTGTATCTCGGCATATCGCTCCTCGAGGCTATCTAGTCTCTGGCGCAGCATTACATTCTCTTGTTGAACTGCCGCCGTAGCTGAGTGTGCCCTAGCATCACTCTCAAAGGACGATGTCGTCGGCGCCATCCCAGTCCCTAAGCCACGCACATAGCCACGCCTCTTGCCCAGAACAGTCTCCCGTATCTGGTCATCGGTCGGCGGATCCTGACCCTCTGGTGTCGGCTGATCACGCAGCCGGACCATCTCCTCCTATAAAAACATAAATACATGTTACTACTTTTATAACTTTAGATTAATATTAAATTAGTAATACTGTAGCAAGTTACATAAAAACTTACATAAAGCCGCTGTGCTTCAGGCCCAGCCCAACCCTTATTGGGGTTGTAGTGCGTCCTGTGCCACAAATCAATGGGGCTGGGTGGTGCACCGGTGTCCTGGTCTCGCTGGAGCAAATAAATAGTAGCTTATGAAGAGTGATTTCATGAATAGATTATACAATAAGAACTTGATATAACTTACCATATCATGCCTATACTGTACAAAAGAACGTGATCCACCACAGTGGGTCACCTTCTGCTTGCTTCTACTCTCGCTATTCTTCCTACTTAGTTCCTACACTTGGCCAAAAGAAAGAAGGTCAGTATAAATGATACTGATTTAAACCAGACAACAAAAGTAATTTGAACAATTTTTACCTGGAATGTATCACTTGCGAACCGGTCGCACAGTAACATCCAATCCTCTACCGTCACCCCCCTGTAGGGTCTGTCACGGGGCTCTCTACTGGCTGCCACCTCCGCCTCGTAGTGCATGTGCAGACGGTGTCGATAGTCCCTGAAACGGACTCCCAGGTAACGATCCACAGCCCTCGCTACGTGAGGTAGGTGGAGATCGACGTCAAACTTCTCCTGTAAAGCATGTCATTGTCAAAACATTATGGCATTAGAAATGTTAAAATTTAGTTCAACACAATAATAAAAGACATACCAGGATCTGCGCATGAATAGCGTGTAGATCCTCTTGAGTGACCTGACTCCAGTCAGTAATATGGAGTGGGGCGCGTAGTCGGGAAATGATGCCGACCTCTGTAATGAACTGCTGTGCCCACCCACCAACGGGCTTCAGCAAGCCCTCGGGTATCTCAATCCGGAGTCGCGCACCCCCTGCTGCCTCCATCTGTGTCTGCAAACTCTGATTCTTCGACCTACCACGCCCTCGTCTAGCACTGGTGGTGGCCGAAGCTTTAGAAACAATAAAATAGAAACAATTAGTACCATATTTATATAAGCATTAATACAAAATGGAACTATCCATACCATCAATGTCAGGATCAGTCGATCCTCCAGTGGAAAGGGAAGGGGTCGATGGGTCCACCGGGGCTGCGCGTCTACGTGATCCTGGTCCAACCATATCTAAAACAAAAGTTTAAAAGTAAATTCCATTACATCATAAAAATTAAAATCCATTACAGCATAAAATTGAATATCCATTACACTTGATCTTACCACATGTAACACCTATTACAATTACTCATCTGAGTTTGTATCATCATCTGAACTTGAATTTTCTTTAGTCTCGGTACAATACTCTAACAATGTATCATCATCAAAATCACTTTCCTAGTCATCATCATCATTAATGAACGTTGCATCCCTCGGATCTAATTGTGTGGTATTGGTGACGTCGGAATCTACGACATGAATTGGTTCTACATCAGTTCTATTCAACCGATACGAACTAACATCTTCCTGATCATGCCGCACAACACCATCGTGTGCAGTTTGAGAGACTTCTTGTAGTGCCTCCTCAATCCTCTCCAACTCTTCATCTCCCTCGCCAACTTCTAGGACATCATAAACATTTCTAGTTTTTATTTTTTGGACAACATACCAATCACCTCTTATTTTTGTGTCCTTCAAATAGAAAACTTGTTTTGCAACTGATGCCAAAACATACGGATCATCTTTAAATGCCGTACGTGACGTATTAACACTTATGCAGTGCTTATCAATCTGCATTCCAGTCTTCTTATTAGTTACATCCCACCAATCACATTTAAAAATATATACAGAATGACCGTAACAATAATGAAACTGTATGATGTCTTTTAAAACACCATAGTACTCTACAGTTTGTCCTCCGTCACCATCTCCTTCAACAAGGACCCCGCTATTCTGTGTTCGTCGCATGACCTCACGTTCCCTCGTGTGAAATCGAACACCATCAACAATTAAACCGGTGTAGCGGGATATTCTTTGATCAGGACCACATGCCAAGGAATATAATTGATCGTACGCCTCAGGAGATTGTTGGTGGCGTAATAGTTTCATCTATTAATTCAGTACAAGTACAAAATTATCACTATACAAATGCATTAACTAATACAATTACAATTAATTGAAACATATTCTTACGTGATCTCCGAACCACTTTGGAAACAAATTTTTCTGTCTTTGCTCCAGATCAGAACTTGATACATGTTCTCTCTGAAGCTCGAGCGTATGCTCACTGCATAAGATGAAATATGTTATATGTAACTTACATTTGTCTATTAACGTAGTATTGCAATGATTTCGATAAACTTACTTAAAATATGGAAATGTCTCCTCGCAGTTGTTGAGCACGGTGTAGTGGGCTCTTTCCAAGTCTTGAGGATGACACCATTCATATATACGGGCACCTATTGGCCGCACAGTCTGATTAAACACCGCAAGGCCAGTTCGTTGTTGCCCTGGACATGTATCAGCATTTCGCTCTTGACGATTAAACCTTGTCTCAATATCTTCAAGATGCATAGAGCAGAAGGTGAGACATTCAGCATCAATGTAAGCCTCAGCAATTGACCCTTCCGGTCGTGCTCTGTTACGCACATATTGCTTCAATGTGTGCAAATATCTGTTTTGATAATTAAATGAGTTATAGATTAAAATAGTTAGGATGGATGGATAACACAATTGACAAAAGTAAATGTACCTTTCTATTGGATACATCCAACGGTATTGGACAGGTCCGCCAATTTTTGCCTCATGAGGCAAATGCACCGCTAAGTGGACCATGATATCGAAGAAAGCTGGAGGGAAAATCTGTTCCAACTTGCAGAGGATCACGACAACATCCCTTTCGAGCTTGTCAAGTACTTGCACATTCAACGTCTTCGCACATAATTCTCTAAAGAAGCAACCCAACTCAGTTATTGTAGTCGAAATGTGATCGGTGAGATACCCACGTAGTGCAACCGGAAGAAGTCGTTGTAAAAGGACATGGCAGTCATGGCTCTTCAATCCGGATATTTTCCCATCTATAACATTTACACACCGAGATATATTCGATGCGTATCCATCTGGGAACTTCACCGATTTAAACCACTCGCAAATCCTCATTCTCTCTGCGGATGATAACGTATACTGTGCAGGAGGCACGATATATTTATCACCACTACGTATTAAGTGCAGCTCTTTCCTTATTCCCAGCTCCTGCAAGTCCAACCGGGCTTTAACACTATCTTTTGTCTTCCCTTCAATGTTCATTACAGTTCCCAGCACATTATCACATATGTTTTTCTCGATGTGCATCACATCCAAATTGTGCTTCAACTTAATAGTCTCCCAGTACGACAAATCAAAAAATATGCTCTTCTTCGTCCAATTTAAGTCCACATCAGTACGCTTCCTCTTCTTACTACCCGGTATCTTCCCAAACCTCACTGGTTGGATGACTGCCAATTGCGCTAACACGTCTTTGCCAGACAACAATGGAGGTGGCAATCTGCGCTCAATTTGTCCATCAAATAGATGCTTCTGCCGATTTCGCCAGCCATGCGATGGCGGTAGAAAACGACGATGGGCCATGTAACATATTTTCCTCCCATTTGACAAATGTAGGGAACATGCATCCTTATTACAAACTGGACATGCCAGATACCCCTTAGTGCTCCATCCAGACAAGTTCCCGTATGCTGGAAAGTCATTTATGGTCCAAAGTAACGCGGCATGCAATTGAAATGTCTCATTCTTAGAGACGTCGTATGCCTTCACTCCCACCTCCCACAATTCCTTCAACTCGTCCACTAAAGGACGCAAGTACACATCAATTTCATTACCAGGAGACTTCGGCCCTGGAATAAGCAACGACATGTAGATAAATGGTTCTTTCATGCATTTCCACGGTGGCAAGTTATACGGCACAAGCAACACCGGCCACATGCTGTAGGCATTACTCATGTCACCGAACGGGTTGAAACCGTCGCTAGCCAACCCAAGTCGTACATTACGCGGCTCATTTGCAAACCATTCGTGATTTGTATCAAACTCAGCCCAAGCTTGTGAATCTGCCGGATGCCTACATACATTTTCCTCAGCAACACGCTTCTCCTTATGCCACCGCATATCTTCTGCCGTCTTCTGAGACATGTACAACCTTTGTAGCCTCGGTTTTAAGGGAAAATATCTAAGCACCTTGTGCGGAATTGTCTTCTTTTTTCCTTCATTCAGCTTGTACCTAGGTTCGTGGCACACCGTACACTCCTTCAATTGTTCAGTCTCCTTCCAAAATAACATGCAATCGTTTTTGCAAGCATGTATGGGAATATACCCGAGGCCCAAATCTCTTAATATTCTTTTCGCCTCGTAATATGAGTTCGGAAGGGTCTCCCCAGTAGGAAGCACTGCTTTAATCAATTCAATGGCCATAGTAACTGATTTGTTACTCCAACGGTTGATGGTCTTAAGATGAAGGAGTTTCACGAGAAAGTCCAGTTTGGAAAACTTATCACAACCCGGGTATAACGGCTGCCTTGCTTCCCTCAACAACGACTCAAACGCGGTCGATGGTTCCGTGTCACTCTTGTGACTACTCGCCCCAGTTGTAGCCCCCTGCAAGTCTGCCAGCATTTGTGGCAATCCTTCGTAACCAACCCCAACATTATCACCAAAATCAACATCGTCGTCTTCTTCTTCATCATCAAATACCACTCGTACGTCACGGCGTTCCCCGTGAAATTCCCAACACGTATAACGCTTGTCCATCCCGTGTTCGAGTAGGTGCTCTTTGACCTCATCTATGTGCATATAATCCCTATTATTGCACCTCCTACATGGACATCTTATCCTATTTCTCCCATCTGCAGATGCACGAGCAAACTCAATAAAATCTTTGATCCCCTTCACATACCCTGGCAAATGCCTGCCCCTCAAGTCCATCCAACTCTTATCCATTTTTGTCTACCTAATACAAGTCAAAAATGATAATCGTTATAAATATGAAACATGAATCCTATCACCTCCAACTTCTCTCTAAAGGGTAAGGTGGTCCTATCCCATTCGTGAATGCACAATCTACATTGCAATAAGCAGCAATCAAATGCTTGATTCCACTCCGACAAAATTTCGGCAGCATCTCCCCAGGGTTCTCCAAGTATACGAGATAGACGTTAACACGCCTAAATATATACCCAGAGAACAATAGGAGACCGTGCTGAAATTTTATTATAGTGAAATATTCAAGCATATGCGCTATTGATTGCAATGCAGATTTATGCATTCCCGAACTGTCCTCTCTGGACAATTCAAGAATCGATTTTCATACACACAAGCCCAATCGCGAATAAATTTCGCGACAAGATTCACATGTGATGAAAATGACTCCCGAACGGGGCTAGGCTTACATGAATGCAATTAAAAAATTCATTAGTATAAGTGCAAACTCTGATTGTCAGACAGAGTTTTGCTTTAAAAAACATTAACAATAGCATTCAAAATGCCAATACAAAACATATTGAATTTCGTTGATAACAAGTAAAAGCACCTAGCTTTCAATTTTTATCTATTAATTAAGGTCATTCATCAAGAATTACTTACTTCGCACCTGACAACAACAACTTAACCAACAAAAGCAAATCAATTGCTACCTAAAACCAAACCACTAACTGAGTTAATAGCTCAGGTGTATCTAGTTGATATCTCAATCAATAGGACTCAAGAACTCTTATTACTTGGCAGCTAAAACAAAATAAAAATAAAAATTAATGGATTAGACACAATCAACTAGTAAATAGCTAGATGTACTTACCAATAGACACTTGAAACACTGAAAGCACAGTTTCATAATCAAACTATCTAATGGTCCAACAGTTTAAATAAAGATTACATATATATGCAATACGTAAACTCATGTGGACATGTAGCCTCCAACTAAACTACTGGGACTAATGGTCCGAAAATCATTGAATATAAACTTGTATAGCTTATATTTGGCCTTATGAGAAATATGTAAAATTTTCTAACCTGCACCAAATGATTCATGATTGATAATGTTGTTATATTTTTTACAAAACAATGTCTTCGTAACAATGGCTTTTGCTATGTCCTAGACCCAGTATGAAGAGTAGTTAAGAAACTTGGCGTTATGATTTCTTTTGCTGTTATAGAAAAAATGTAAGCGTAAACAGCTGTCCTTTTAAAACTTATTATTAATAAGATCAAATTATTTGCACTTAATCGATTATTATGACTTGTGAGTAATTACAAGCATATCAGAATAAATAAAATTTAGCTCTAAATTAAGTAATAGAATTTTGTTCTACTCTAGATACTTATATTAATTATAATATGTTCCGTATACAATATACATATATTCTTTAATTTTTTTTTTTAGTTAAAATTAAATAATTACATGATATTAGTGCAATTATATATCTATATATATATATGTCATATTAAGGATGTGATAATATATGAATAGGAGAGGCTAGAATCGAAGCCAAGTACTATCCCATGAAATTTAACCGGTGCAACTAAAAAAAATAAAAAAATCAGAAAACACACTTCCTATTTAATGGAGCTATTGTAATAGACATGCTATTTAATGGGCTTCCTCTTGTCGATATTTTTAAGGTAAATTATACTTATTTTTATTAAATTTTTTAATAATTACATATATTATCTCTCTAATTTTTAAAATTATATTATACTTTTTGTCAAAGTTGTTGAACTAATGGAAAAAACAAAATAAGTAAATTGATTGAATATTTACTTTCTTTCCCAATATAATATTTTGACTTTCTTTCTCATCTTAATATTCTCTCTCTAACAAATAGCAATCTCACTGTATTGGGATTACACATACATACATACATACATACATACAGAGACGCACAAACACATACACATTTAATTTTATTTTTGGGAGAATCTTTTACTAAATGGTAGTGAGTTTTTTAGTTTATTTAATCCGACGTAGATAATTTTAATTTATTTATCAACTTTATATAATTTTTTAAATCGCATATTTAATATGTGGTTTTAAACTAATAACGATTTTGGATGACTTGTACAAATTAACAAAAATTTGAGATAATTTCAAAAATTTTATTAATTTAAATATATAATTTTGTTAAAAAATTATTTTTAGAATTATATTTTAAAAATTAAAATGAAAATTTACATATATTAAATTAAATCAAACTCAAATAAGTTGAGTTTGGTAAAAAAATTCTAATTAGAGGATTCATGGAGCATTGAAAACAGGCCATTAACTGAAAAAGGGGTCACTCTAAATTATTTTGACAGAACCGATTAATGGTAAACCCACCAATCATCTTAATTTAGGCCAGTGCTGTCACCTAATGAAATCAATGCCTAAGTCGGAACATAAAGGCTTGCATGGGATGTAAAATAGTAGTTTAATGATTATTAGTATAACACAGTAAGTTGAAATCATATACTGATTAGACACTTGAAATAATTAGAATAAATTATATCATTTGTTATCATTAGTTAATTTATAATTAGGACTAAATTTATTTAATTAAATAGCATTACTGAAAATAATTTCTAATGTTATTCTATCTTCCAACTCACATCATATATATGATATTTTAATTAGTAGATAATTTAAAATTAAAAATAAAATGATCAAGATTAATAAAAACTAAATATTTATACCATTTAATAATTAAAATATCTTATTTTATATATGTTCGAGTTATAATAATACTATCCTACTCAAAAAAATAAAAAAAAAAATACCATTTTTCACATAGTTAGAACATTATAGCCCATGCCACGTTGTGGGTACAGTCTCGAACTAAGCAGCATTGAAAAACTAAGATTCAAGAATACAATGTTACAAAAATTATAAAATACAACATCTCATCTCATCAATATACACCGGAAAGGGGATATGCATACAGTCTCCACCCAAATCTCTATCCAGGCATGAAATTTTCACCCAGAAACATGCCTAACACAGAAATTGCTATAAAAATCACCCACTAATCAATTATTCCCTGTGGCAGTGGGAAAAATATTATACCCCCAACAAACATGGTTCAATACTTGATTATAATTTGCAATTTGATCATTGCAGCCATATATACCTCAGTTTTCAAACCTATGGATTTTTTGTTTATTATTTTTCTTATTTTCTCGTCATACGTTTATAAAAAAAATTATGAAGTTAGTTTTTAGAGCATAATTGTGGTTTTTTTTAATGAGTATCTCTTGGTTGAATTACTTTAAAATAAATGATAGCCATTCTAAAGAAGTTCAATAGTTTTTTTTTTAATCAGTAAATAAGTTCAATAGCATTTGTAAATAGTATACATCACTCTAATTTGAAGGGAAACAAACTCTAGCAACTCCATGACAAAGCCATATCAAAACAACAACAAGACCACTTCCGGTAAGAAAGAGCCAAACAATAGACTTGAACAGATAAATTATTATGACCTATTAAAACATGGCTGAATTGGTAGAAAAAAAAAACTAAATGTAATAGTTTTTTGATTTTCAAAACAATGTTATTGTTGTATGAAAAATGAGTCAAAGGATTATTTTTCTAGCTTGCAAAATCAATCGTTAGAAAACACTTATATACCAATATTATGGCTCCATTAATCATTTCAATAAAATCATAGAAATTGAAATGTTGTAGGTTTTATGTATATTTCTTCAAAATATTAAAATCATAGAAATTGTCACATTGCGTGACTGATGGATACAATAATAATTTATCGTGTTATGAGCTCTTGGCTAAAAACAAAAGGGTTATATTAATTTCCCCCTTAGTGCTCTCAATGTCTTCATGTCACACTTGACATCTTCAACATTACACCACTAAATTCCCGTCCCATTTCTTGGTGGTCAGTGACAGTACCATGACGAATCAATGGACAATCCCAATTTTTATTTTTATTTTTTGAGAGTTATTATAAGATATTTATTTTGGAAAGAATTTCTACACAATTATACAAAATTTAATATTAAAATAAAATATTCACATATTTTCAAGGTTGATATTTTTTATTCTTGCAAAAAATAGATATTGTATGTTATAAATCTAATGGTTGGATTGGACCTTTTTGCAGTGCTTGTCATGCACGTCAAATATCAGTACATATTATAAATTAGTGTTAGATTCACGAACTTACATTTTTATTAATTAAGTATTAAAAATATTAATTTAAATGTGATCCTGATGAGACAACTGTAAATCTTTGATTAACTTAATTTTTTTTTTAACTCAATAAGATTTAGATAACTTTTTTACATGCAATGATAAAATGTCGATAGATAAGTTTTAATTTTATCAAAGGTTTGAAATTGGTTATTTTCATACTCGGAGAGTAACTTTCACTAACTTATATCTGTTACTTATGTGTGTGTGTGTGTGTGTATATATATATATATATATTATTATAAATATATGAAGGTTTCATGGTTACCTACTTAATTTCTTATGTTTATTATTTTGTAAAAGAAATGGTTTAGTGAACATTATTTTTTCACTATATAGGGATTAGAGAAGGAGTTCCCTACTCCATTATAAAAGTAATACCTCGATGGATACATTAGTATGTGATATATGGAATATATGATAAATTATTTTTTTTAATTTTTTTTTATTAATTCAAAAAAATATATGAATTTTACTAATCTAATATTTGAAACATTTTGATATTATTTGTGTATTATTATACACAAATGACATTTGTAAAACACAGATTAATAATGTTGTAATGTTTTAAACATTCTGTGTGAAATTAACATTCTCAAAAAATATTGTATGGTATGAAGCATTCACCCTCATCAACGGCACAAATTGTTATATATATGTAATTTTTTTTTTAAATGCGAATATTATAATTGGCTCAAGTATAAAATCAATAAAGCAATGATTTTAAAAATAATTATTAATTGATCTCAAGAGTCAGATTTATAATCATGTCTGTAACAATATACGGTTTAATTACAAAAATATATATATATATATATATTTTATGTCTTTATATGTTGATCTAAATTGAAAATATAAGACTAATAAAAGTTTAATTACCAAAAAAAAATTGTATTTTATATACATATGATCAAATCCAATCTAATCAGATAACAAACAAATTCATATTTAAATTAAAAATAGAATCTAATTCCATAATTTTTTTTAACAGACAAGATTAAAATTATTCAGAGATTCCATGTCTTTACACTCATAAATAGAACCATCAGGTCTTAATATATTTTCTAATAATATTGTATTATTTATCTTATGTTTTATTTTAAAAATTATATTATATTAACCTGAGTGTTATTCCGGTGATACATGTACTTACTTTTCACACAATTTTATATCTAAAAATAAAAAAATAAATTGTGTGTCTGCATCCAAAAAGTTTCCTTTCCCCTCACCCATTATCAAGATTTTTACTTTCAATTTTAGAGAAGCCAAATACACAGAATAAATAATAGAAGAAGGTAACAATCCGAAATTGTCAAATAAGGTTAACAATCCGAAATCCAAAAAAAAAAATTTAGACAAGCCAAAGACACCGAATAAACATGCTAGAAGATTAACAACAGTGTTCAGATTTTAACATATTAAACAAACAAGCATGCATTCAGATATAAGGTTATAAAGATAATCATCCACTGGTACCCAAAAAAATAATAAAAGAAGGTAACAATCCGAAATCGTGAAACCAAATAAGGGAATCTAAATCCAAAGACAAGGCATACCTACTTGAGAGACAGCACAATTTTGATGTTTTCCCCCTTGTCAATCGATGTGTCTGATGCAAGAGATAGCCTCCAATGGATCAAAAGCAAAGAGACCGAGAGAGAGAGATAGTCGTCGATCAAAAACACAGAGCAAGAATGAGAGAGAGAGAGAGAGAGAGAGAAAACAGGGGGCGGCGCGAAGTTTTATAAGACTTATTAGCGACGCCCACGTGAGTGTCGCTAATAAGTCAATGTCCGTCGCTAATGCCCCAACGAAACGACATCGTTCCTCTTTCACCACTATTCGCGACGCTCGAATGAACGTCGCTAAAAGGTTTTGATTATTAGCGACGCCTATGTGCGTCGCTAATACTTGAATGTGCGTCGCCAATAGGTTGCCGCCAACTTTTTTTGTGCGGGAACCAATTTTGTTGCCTTTTTTAGCGACGCACGCTTTGTGCGTCGCAAAAGGGCCCTTTTAGCGACGCTTTATGGGCGTCGCAAATACCGTGCTTCGCAAATACTCCAATTTTTTGTAGTGAGAGAGAGAGAGAGCGAGAGTAACTTTTACAGAAAATACAACTAAAAGACAAGTTGCAGACTTGCTATACATAGATATTGTTTATAAAAAATTGACTTCTAGAAGGATAAAGTTGGTATTTAAAAAAATTATGAGAATGATATCATCAATTATCGTTGAAACACTGAGGTGTTTAGTGGTAAGCAGTGATTTCAGTGTACTTTTATAAATAAAAAAGGCATTTGTAATTATCAAAAAGTTTAAGAAACATAAGTACAATTTATTATTTTATTAATTATTAAAAAATAATTTTTTAAATATTAACTATAAGAAATTTGACTGTATTGATCTTAAATTACTTAGTAGCTTATATTGGTTCTAAACTTATTGACAAGTTGGCACAAAAAAGAAAAAAGAAAAAAACTTCTAAGACAAGTTATCATTTTTATCCTTTTGCCACCTCTCTCATATTGATTATACATTTACAACTTGTTCAAAAGTTTTGAAGAAAAAAAAAAAGAAAAGGGAAGGAAAGAAAAGAAAAGAATATTTAAAATATAAGAGAAAGAGAACAAAATATATATCTTTATGGTGAATAATTAGGATAGAAAAGAAAAGAAAAGTAATTATAAATAACTATTGGCAGTTATACCTTAAAAGAAAAGCTACGGTGCATTTAAGGGCATATTTAATATTTTAAAAACTTTAATTTAATGAACTTTATTTTCTTTCCAAATCTTTCTACTATCGAAGAAATTATAGAAGTGAGTCTAATTACTTATCCTCTTAATCTTCTATTTTTTCACTTTCATAAAAATTTTAAGAAATCATAAAATGATATTACTCGACTTAAATCTTTTCTTTTCTTTACAAATGATCCCATTTATACAACTTGTAGTTTTTTTTTTTTTCTTTTTTTTTTTTTTGGGATATTCTAAGGGTGTTCCAATCCTTATTTAAAGTGTCTTTATTTAAAAATTAGTTTATTTTTATTTTGATCATTTTAATAATGTAGACACCTCATTTTGTGACCCTTGATTGGGTAGGAACAATTTAGCGATTGTGCCAAGAAACTTACTTCCAATAGGACTTTTCCGAACATAGTCCCACTCTGTTAGGACTCTCCTATCAGAGTCCTAGTTCTACTAGGAGTATTCTCGGTAGAGTCTCATTCCTATTAGGACTCTCATGCTAGAGTCCTAAACTAAGTAAGACTCTTTCTGACAGAGTCTCACTCCTGTTAAGACTCTCCTTCCAGAATCCTAGTTCTAGTAGGACTCTTTCTAGTAGAGTCTCATTCTTGTTAGGACTCTCATGCTAGAGTCCTAGTCCAAGTAGGACTTTTTCCGATAGAATCTCACTCTTGTTAGAACTCTCTTATCAGAGTCCTAGTTCTAGTAGGACTCTTCCCGGTAAAGTTTTATTCCTATCAAGACTCTCTTGCCAAAGTCCTAATCCAAATAGGACTCTTCCCGATAGAGTCCTACTCCTATTAGAACTCTGCTATTAGAGTCCTAGTTCTGGTAGGACTCTTCCCGGTAGAGTCTCATTCATGTTAGGACTCTCATGTCGGAGTCCTAGTCTAAGTAGGACTCTTATGCCAGAGTCCTAGTTTAAGTAGGACTATTCTCGATAGAGTTCCACTTCTATTAGGACTCTCCTACTAGTGTCCTAGTCCAAATAAGACTCTTCTCGATAGAGTCTCACTCCTGTTAAGACTCTCCTGTCAAAGTTTCACACCTAGTAAGATTCTTCCCGATAGAGTCCTACCTTTGTTAAGACTCTTCTACCCATCAAAGGTCGTTTCGGTAATTTTGGCACTATTTTGCCTTTTGGGGGCAGTTTGGTAACTTTGGCACAATTCCACCCTCATTAGGACTTTTTGGTCACTTAAGGGGGCATTTTTGTAATTTCTATATCATTTTGCCATCTTAGTAAATATAGCCCTTTGGTGACAAATTAGGGGTAATTCGGTCATTTCACGTGTCTTGGGCAATCTAAAGATTCTTCATCGAATTAGAGACAATTTGGTAATCTTGAGTGATAATAGTTTAATTAGGTATAATTAAGACTTTCCATTTTTAGAGTTTCCATAAATCTGATTGCTTGAAATTTCTTTAAGATGAGATACATTGAACCTAGACATTTTTATTTTAGAGTTTATTTTCAATTAAATCCCATTTCTCTTTTATCTCATTAGCTCTTGCATGTAGACATCAATTTTATTTGTTTTTGAATTATCATAATTATTAATTAATTCATTTATTTAGGATATTCATCACTTAGGATAATTATTTGGTTTTTTATTTATTTAATTAGATAATTATCACTCAAGACATGATCCTAACCCTCCGTTTTAGGGATTCATTTTAGGCCATTGGATTGAATCTCTACAATTTTCCTATAAATAAAACCCTTTGGCCATCACTTTTCAACACACAATTTTCATAACTTTATGTTGTTAGTTTAGTTATAGAGTTCTCTCTACAAGAACTCTCCCTCTCCTAAGGTCGAAACCCTGCCAAAGTGACGATCTTCCTTCAAGAAGCAAACTAAAGCAACGGTTTCCGAACTAAAGAAACAAGCTGGAGATCTGCCCGATTAAAGTCTCCGAATCAAACTTTCATAATCGAAGTGTTGTCCGACTAGCACGACTAAATAAGATACGCATCTCAAACCCTTAACAATCTCTTTTTATTCAGTTGATCGCGTCTCTTTTATCACTCTTGATAAGAGAAGGTAAACTGGAGAAACACATGACTCTGATTTCATTTTTTAAACAGATACGTAGGAAGCCTTCGAGCCCGAGTCAAATCTTCTTTCTATTTTCTGTTTATTTTATTTCTTTACACTAGATTATTTATTCTTTATCTTTTTCGAACTTACGTATCTCTTTTCTCTATTTTTTAATGAAATAGCCTTGCAAGTGAATATTTGAAGCCGATCCATTCAGATCGGGTAGGGTGGATGCCTAATATCTTCCCATTCCGTACCTTATCCCCCGAATCTATTTTTTCTTTTCTTTCATATTGCTTAGTGCTTTACTTTACTTTTGATCCATGTCGAGGGATCTTTATAATGTAATTAGGAGACAAAGCGTTGTAATTTTAATTATTTAATTCTTTTTTCAATTTCCTTTTATTTACATTCTGTTGTAACGAGTTTGCTTGTTTCTTGCTAAAAAACAAGCTGACGACTCCTCATTTTCATTTTTCTCATAAGAAGCATTCCTTCTTACCTCTAGGGAATGAGGTAGCCAGGATCCATTTAATCCATACTAAAGAGGATTTTTTCAGGCATTAGTGCCCACAAGTAACATTAACAATATGATAAATTACACTGGCTTCCCCTAAGGTTTGTAGATATTACACACAAACTCTTGAACTTTTAAAAATTACACTAACCTCCCCTACTAGAGTTTGTTCAAAACGGATGAAATAGTGGAAATGAAATATCTTTTATAGTCTTTACTTGTTTCAACATATGTAGTCAACAAATAATGTTTAGAAGTCAACATAGTTAAAATTTCTTTTATATCATTTTTTATTCATCAGGTTAGGAGTCTTAGACCACCCTCTTTTCCATCTTTTCCACCTTCGGTAACAACAAAGTCCCCAACAAGAAAACCCTCAATACCAATCATCTCAGATTTTGTCTACTTCGATTACGAGTTCATCACTGTCAATTAACCTAATTGATCCAGAGTTACATAACAACAAAGTCCCCAACAAGAAAACCCTCAATACCAATCATCTCAGATTTTGTCTACTTCGATTACGAGTTCATCACTGTCAATTAACCTAATTGATCCAGAGTTACATCCAAAGTTGGCGTGAACTTAGTGTGCAGAAATATAAGAGACATGAATGATGTAGTGTGATACCTAGTGTTTGTCGGTGATGGTGGCTGTTAATTATGTAAAAGGGTGGATTAGGTGCTGATATTTGAGCAAGGTACCACAATCGAATTGAACTTAGCAACATGGAGAAACTGATGGCTATGCAGTTCAAGTACATGATGCAAGTGGGTCTAGGGTTATAGAGAGTGATGGTAACGTGAAACTACAACAAAAAGGTTTTTGAAGATCCAAATTTTATGAATGATAATTTGATTTTGTTGTTGATGAAAGAGGTGATAAAAGATGATGTATGGGTAGAGAATGATGATATTTCGATTGGTAAAAGCAAGAACTTTAGGAAACTTGATATAAATGAGGGTGATATTCATGATTTGGGTTCAATTGGTCAATCGGTCTCTGGGGTTTTTGACGTAGTGGGTTATTAGAGAGGCTTGAATTTTGGGACTCCTAGTTTTAGAAATTCTCTTGGTGGCAAAAATAGATCCATCTCTTAAAATTCCTCTATAGATGGCTGAAAAGTTGTTCTTACCAAACAATTTTTTTTCTACAAAATACTGAGGGTTAGATTCCATTGGTGCACAGGTTAAGCTCTTTGACTGGTGGGAAAAGAAAACTGAGTCGTAACTTTTTTTTGTTGTTGAATGCGAAATGAAACTCTTCCTGCAATAAGAATAGTTGCTAGTGTTGATTTCACTTTTATGTTGGGTATCTTCCATTATGGCTTCGTGGGTTTCATTTTTTTCTCCTGTGAATTTAATGCAATCTATTGCAGTTGGAGTGGATTAATCTGGATTGTAATTATTGTAGTGAAAACATGGTATTTGTTTCATTAATTAGTGATGGTTAAGTTGATCAATGGCGTTTAATTATTTTTTCATATCTTACTTGAAAAGATGTGAATAAAATGAGTGATAATTAAAATTTAATTATTAGTTTAAATGCAATAAGTTGATAAATGGAATTTAATTATTAGTTCAATTGAAATCTTTTCTAGTTTTGTTGTTTGTTTGTGTGTGTGTGTGTATGTATGTATATATATATATATTGTGGTAATTTTGTAATAATTTGAGGTTTAATTATAAAAATAAAATAAAATATTGTTAAAATTACATGAAAAATGGAGGAATAAATATGCTTTGGAATATTGTTTAAAGGATATAATTGTCCAAGTAAAAATCAGCTTTTTGGATAAAATAGTAATTTTAAGGGACTCTAAAGTGGCAATTTGGACTTTTTGAAACACTAAGGGTAATTTTGGTAGTCTAAAATGATCAGAAATATGTTCCGTAACTAGTACTAATGGCTAAGTAACAACAGGGGGCAATTTGTTCCGACGATTAAAGCTGGGGAGAGGCTTGTGTAATTTTTCAAACTATAAGGAGTTCTTGTGTAATATCATTAATTCTTATGAAAGGTTAGTGTAATTTACTCTTAAGAATAAATAACTTGTATTATTTGGACAAGTGACTAATGTGTTTTGAACATTAAATTTGGCAACGAATATTACACATTATACATTATGCTATAAAAGGTAGTGGTATTGTTCACCACTAAGGTAATAATTACTTACCATGTATTATACATCTCGGTCGATTAAATAGTATTACTGTAAATAAAGGTTTTGCTAGTCACGTGCCATTTAAGAAAATATTTGGCATCTCCAAGTTCTTTCAATTTTTTTTTGGAAGATCCATACTTGGTGAAAAAGACGAAGACCGGATTTTTTTTTTTTCAAGAAAACTATCAAATTGTGTTTCTCTTCAAGACTCAAAGTTGAACCAAGCTAGATCACTTTATCGGGGTCCTAGGGGTTTAATTATATCTTTTGAACCTCTTATTGGGCTTGGACTAAACTGCTTCATCCTCTAGGGCTGAGTGGTTCTTCTACCTCTGAAGGACACATTCCCCGTTATCCTCCCGATATGCACTCAAGAGTTCATTACTCCTGGGGGCTTTCCATAATTTCTATTGTGAAGTCCTAGCGTTCAAGGTAATGACATGGCATTCCTTTGAGGTCGGTTGACAAAATTTGATAGTAACAACGTTGTCCCCTCATAGAAACTTCAAACACTAGTAGAAATTTGAGGTGACTACCTGTATTCAATGAATCTAAGGTCTCCCCACTATCATGTAGTAAGGAAATTTGGCATCCAAAATCATCAGTCACATGACTAAAGTATTTTGGTCTTGACCATTTCTAATGGTAATCGAGAGTTCGATTGTCCCCATGGGGAAACTCAAATGTCTATAGAAGCGGGACATTAGAGTTATGGTTGGATGGACCTCATTTGGATCTATCTTCATCTTCTGAAATAGTAAGTTTAACAACACATTGGTCGAGCTACATGTATCCACAATAACTTTCCCGATTTCTAAGTTAGGAACTTTTAAAGAAATTACCAAGAAGTCACTATAATGAAAGTTTATTCCTGTCAGGTCCAACTTCGTGAATTGGATCTGGGACGTTGGCCTCTACTTCTTTTCAATAGTATTAATATTGAGGATCAATGGCTCTACCATTGCTTCTTGGGCATACTTCTTCCCTGATCGGTTTGAGAATCCGATCTAAATATCGTTGGTGTGTAGAACATAGGTCATATGTTGGGGCTAATATCCTATTTTTTGGTTGTCTGGCTTCTGTGGTCTATAGTCTTATTTCCTTTAGGATTGTCTAGCCTCCCCATGTTTAAGTCTAGTCTTTATTTGCTGTACATACTCCCGAAGGCTTCCATTTTAAATCGGCCTAACTACCACGCAACCCCATCACATACCTCACAAGTGATAAAATAGATTTGCAAGAACTTACGGCACTTGGTTCGGATCACCGGTTTGAAATTTATGCAAGATTCTGCTCTAAAAGGCTCATTTTCAGGTTTTGACAGACCAAAACACTGGATATCAGCCTAACCACCACGAAACCCCATCACACACCTTACAAATGATAAAATAGACTTGCAAAAACTTATGGCACTCGGTTCAGATCACCGGTTTGAAATTTATGCAAGTTTCTGTTCTAAAAAGGCCTATTTTCCAATTTTGATAGACCAAAACACCGAATACCCACCTACCGACCCCAAAACCCCATCACACACCTCACAAATGATAAAATAGACTTTTACAAACTTACGACACTCGATTCGGATCACCGGTTTGAAACTTATGCAAGTTTCTACTCCAAAAAGGCCCATTTTCGGGTTTTGACGGACCAAAACATCGAATATCTGCGTAACTACCACGAAACCCCATCACATATCTCAAAAATTATAAAATAGACTTACACGAAGTTATAGCACTCGGTTCGGATCACCAGTTTGAAAATTATGCAAGTTTTTGCTCCAAAAAGGTCTATTTTCGAGTTTTGACAAACCAAAATGCCGGATATCGGCCTACCGACCCCGAAACCCCATCACACACCTCACAAATGATAAACTAAACTTGCACGAACTTACGGCACTAGATTCGGATCAATGATTTGAAACTTATGCAAGTTTTTGCTTCGAAAAGACGAGTTTTGGGGTTTTCACAGACCAAAATACCGGATATCCGCCTAATTATCTCGATGTCAAAACTCCAAAATGGGCCTTTTTGGAGCAGAAACTTGCATAAGTTTCAAACCGGTGATCCGAACAGAGTTCTGTAAGTTGGTGCAAGTTTATTTTATCATTTAGGAGGTGTGTGATGGGGTTTCAGGGTCGGTAGGCCGATATCTGGCAATTTGGTCCGTCAAAACTCCAAAATTGGCATTTTTGGAGCAGAAACTTGCATAAGTTTCAAACCACTAATCCGAACCGAGTTCCGTAAGTTGGTGCAAGTCTATTTTATCATTTGGGAGGTGTGTGATGGGGTTTTGAGGTTGGTAGACCAATATTCGACATTTTGGTCCGTCAAAACTCCAAAATAGGCCTTTTTGGAGCAGAAACTTGCATAAGTTTTAAACCGGTAATCCGAACCGAGTTCTGTAAGTTGGTGTAAGTCTATTTTATCATTTGGGAGGTGTGTGATGGGGTTTTGGGGTCGGTAGGCCTATATCTGGCAATTTGGTCCATCAAAACTCCAAAATGGGCCTTTTTGGAACAGAAACTTGCATAAGTTTCAAACCACTAATCCGAACTGAGTTCCGTAAGTTGGTGCAAGTCTATTTTATCATTTGAGAGGTGTATGATGGGGTTTCGGGGTCGGTAGGTCGATATCCGACATTTTGGTCCGTCAAAATTCTAAAATGGGCCTTTTTGGAGCATAAACTTGCATAAGTTTCATGTGGTCACTTTTTTAGAGAAGGCCTGATTACGCCCAAAGAATAACGCGTTAGTTGTAGTGTAGCTTTGGGGTGTCGATTCCACAGGGAGACTAAATTAAAAGAATAATAAACAGAATTTTTGAAACTACAGAAGTATTAGACGGTTAACGAGAAAAGAAAATCTAAAAAGTGATTTTTGAATGCAAATTGAAAATTAAACAAATTGATTAACGGGAGAAAAGTATCAATTTAACGAACAGTAGAGTTTCGGGAATCCCTTGCACATAGCTGGTATTTTAATTATTTTTAACTCACTGTTAACTCAATTGAGAATTTAAATTCCAAATATCTCAATCGGAATATATAAAATTATGAACCAAAATTAAACTGAAAATAACCCTTTGAAAAATCATTCAACACTTTTAAATCACTCAAATTATTATTCACATTGAGAAAACCCAACGACGACAATATACCCAACGAGCAATATTGCAGCAGAGAATTGAATCAATATAAATAAGTAATTGTTCCAAAAATACTCAAAACATGAATCCATTCAATAGAAAAAGCATGACTGAATCTATAAACGGACTAAACCCTTTAGTTATTCGGAGAATAAAATCCAACAATTAATTATGAATGATCATCAAAGAATTTAACAAGTGAAAATCACGTACAGGAATCAAAAATAAATTAAAACAATCATTTATGGTGCAAGTTCATCCCTAACTCTACTTGAAAATTTAGTTACCCATGTACAGGATGGATAACGTAAATTTCACGGAGAAATAATCCGCCATGGAGTCGCTGCGACGGATTTTCCTGTTCTGCTCCTCACTGCGCCAGCCGCACAGCCGCAGCTCTCTAATTCTCCCTGCTGCCGCCGTCTGCTCTCACTCCTCCGATTCAGAACTCTCTGTCTCTTAAATACTTCCCCTGCCACAACCTAAAACTCTCATGGCCCCAAGCCGCATCTCACATCAAGCCCTCAAACAGTTGCATAAAAGGCCCAATTCCAGCGCACAAGCCAATGCGATGCAGCAACACGTTCAAGCCCAGCTCCGCGCTTAGACCAGCGCCCATCTCCTTGTTTAATTCGGCCCATCACCCAACCACAAGCCACCATAAGCCTTTTGATTGAATCAGCGCCTCACCACCCTACACGAACAGTCGCACAATTTGACTTAGCCAAAGACTCCTTTGACTTTTCTTTATTATTTTTTTTCTTTTCCTGCAGCCGCACAAGCCAGCAATGCTAACTTTTAGGCTCCGTTTTCTCTAAGATAACAACTGAATCTCGACTTAGACTCTTCACGAAAATTGTAGCCCTGGATGAGTAGATAATTTTAGGCATAAATATCACCTGCTTTGGACTTCGGAGGCTCAAGTTATAACCTCTTGAAGTTGGCTGGTCGGACAAGTTCGCGGCAGCTTTCCAGGCCTGATTTCGAAATAATATTTGGAGGCCCAAACGAACTCCGATTTTTGCAAACTAAACCTTTTTGAAAATCTCAAGACGTCCTCTAAAAACTTTATGAAGAACACTTTCTCATTATGAAATTCTAATGCCATCCAAATCTCAATTGAAACTCAATGGTCGAATCTGCAAAAAAGCCAAAAATAGTTCCAAAAATATTAAGTGTAAAGCGCAATTGCAAACTATCTCTCGCCAACAAAAAATGCAGTATTTTAGATTTAAAATATTATAAAATAATGCTCAAACCAATCTCACTGTGAATAAAAATTAAATCAAATAAGATCAATTACAACCCAACATTTTTATTCACATTCTACCAATTTAATATAATAATAGGGTATTTTAGAGTGCACTTCTGCGCACTCATCAAGGCCACAAAAGAAACATGCCCTAAATCTAAAGAGGGCTTATATATATGTATATAGATTGTGTATGTGTATGTGTGTGTGTGTGTGAGAGAGAGAGAGAGAGAGAGAGAGAGAGACAGAGAGAGAGAGCAGGTGAGGATTACAAGGATTTGGGCAATAAATAAAAGCTCTTAAATCATAGTATCAAGGGTAGGACGACCAAAGTTTAAACCTTTAATTTTCTCTTTAATCATTGTTTCATTGAGCATGCTATATCCACACATCAACATATTATATAATGTCTCTCACCAAACCATTTGTTGATATTCTCATTAAAAAAACACAAACCATGGTTATCCCTCTATTTATTAAATGATTTTGCAAGTATTTAAGAGGTGTATGTATATCTGTGTTTTTGTGTGTGTGTGTGTGTAAGAGATGGTGCAGCATAAAATATTTATATAAAAGAGGAATACCTTCTGTCATAGAAGATGTAGCTTCCTTGATCTCATGCGCTACATCGAGTTCCCTTTTTATCTCACGAGCTAACTGTAGTGGAAACTCTTTCTTACAAAAACTACTTGAATCAAACAAACACACATTAAAATGCATGTCTCCTATATGCTCAAATACTGCAAAATCTCCAAGACAAAGGCCATGGTGTTGCACACAATTATCCCAACCTTTTCGGAAGTAAATAAATCCTTTGGCACATTTACCAATTTTAACATGCCATGACCCTTGACAACTTGTTAGAATTGCTTCTTCCGATTTTACTTCACCTAGTTTTCTACAAAAAGCCTGTGGAATGAGCTGTGCAAATTTGAAATTCAGAAAAGTATTTTACAGTGATTGAGTCACTATAAAATGTTGCTATATTAAGAAAAGAAAAGACACTTAAACTGACCACACACACACACACACAAACACAGATATACATATATATATATATAGAAAGAGAGAGGACATACAAGTTCTGTAAGGAAACCAGGCATCATGACTTTGAAGAAATACCTGGAAATGGGAAGCTTCTTTTCCATCCGAGAAGAAGACATATTCTCACCTAGTTAACAAGTATGACAATCAAAACAGATCAAGGATTATAATAGTTATGTCAAATTGACAAGTTAACTAAATATAATAGCACATCATATAATTTATTATAAATTTATAAATGATTTTTTTAGTTGTACTTTAGTCAATTTATTACTTTAGTAAAAAATAAATCCACCAACAAAAGAGCAATGATTTAATATTTAAACATTTGATGCTTAAATAGTGTCAAACTCAACATGAGAATGTGAAAAAAATTGAAAAAGTTGAATTTTTTTTTTTAATAATTAAGAACAAAGGAAATTCTTCACCCAAAAAGAAAAAAAAACTCTTAAATTTTAAAAATAAAATATTATTGATAATCTGAAAAACAAAAATTATTTATCTATATATATATATAAATATAAATATAAATATAAATATATGTCCATGTATATCAAATTTGACCTGTGATAAAAATGATGTAATGGTCCAATTGCTATATAATCTATTATGAAATGAAAAATAATTGGTACACTAGTTTGATGTATCGATTGGGTTTATCGGATGACGCATTAATAGATTTTTATAATTAATAGATATGTTTGGTGTTTTTATTTAAATTTTAAAAAAGATTTATGATAAATAATGTCATTCGATGAACCAATCCAATAAATCAGTGTATCTAACATTACTCGAAATGAAATATATTTCATATCTTAGATTTTGATATGTATGCATATAAAGTTCTTTGATACAACTTTATCACTGTACTTTTTTTTCCCCTCTTCCTACGGCTTGGTCTTGAATTCTTATTGAGAGAGAATTACTAAAAACAAAGCAAATTAGTGATGTTTATTATTTTTATAAAAAAATTAGAGTAATAAAATTAATAATTAGATAACATAAATCTAGATCCTAATTAACTTAAATAATGCTTTTACTGAGTTGAACTAAACCTGATATCATATTCTCATTTTTGTGTAATATAATTTTTTTTTCTTGGACAATACATTATGAAGCTTTAACCAAACATCATATCTTACAAAAATAATTTATAAATATAAGTAAAATCAATCTTACCAGGGGGAGATTGATCGAACGAGGCTAGAGAGGGACTGTTCCGTCCGCCGTCGCCGTCGAGAGGAGTGAGAATGGAGAAGAAGAAACCACTGCGCCACCGACAGATCGAGAGGAGAAGAGGAATATGAGGGGTCGAAGTACTGATCGAGAAGGGAAGAAGAAAAAGAAAGGTCGGGCGCATATATGGTGACATTTTTAGCGATGCACATTGAGTGTCGCTAAAAGTAAATGAGCGTCGCAAATAGTGTGACAGCACGACATTGTTCCAACTAAACAAATATTAGCGACGCACACTGAGCGTTGCTAAAATTTGGTGACGCACAATATTTGTTTGTCCATCCCTAATTGTTTGGCGCCCTTTTTTTTGAGTGGGAAAGGCCCATTTTTGTTGCTTTTAGCGACCCCCACAGTGTGAGTCGCTAATAGTGGCCTTTTGAGACGTACACCTGTACGTCGCAAATAACGGGCGTAGCAAAAAATGGATATTTTTGTAGTGACTATTTATGCATGGAAAAAAATAATATATTCACTTTCATATATATATATATATATTTAATAAGTGTTATAATATATATCATTTGATCTTTATTTCAGATTGATCGGGATTATTGCACCGGGGTTTTTAGGTCTTGCATCGGGACTGGCTATTTTTATCTGTTTTTTTTTCATCGACATCTGTAGTTACATTTTTTGAGACAATTTTTTATTTTTGTATTTATTCTTAAATTGTACTTTTACAAATGTAACAAGTTAATTATTATAATATATATATATATATGAATGTATTTTTCTTTTTCAATATATATTCATTTTAGAATGTTTGAATTTTACTGTATATCAGGATGATTGATACATGTTTAAACATGAATAAAACAACAAATAAAATAAATCATGTAGGGAAAAAAAATTTAAACTTTTAGGGATGCACAAAATGCGTTGCTAAAAACTAAGAAATCAATTTATAGCAACGCTTCAAATTCGTCGCTAAAGGTCAGAAAATATACCATTTGCGACGCACATTGCGTTCGTGTATAGTATTTACCACGCACCAGTCGAATTATTAGCGACACATGGTACGCGTCGCTAATAGTTACCTTTAGCGACGCAAAGGGATGTGTGCGTCACTAATACTATTAGCGACACTACTATTTGCGACGTCTTTAACGACGCCTCTTTGTGTGTTGCAAAATCTCTTTAGCAACACATTTTTTCACTATTCGCGACGCACGTGTGCGTCGCTAATAGTGCCATTTCCTGTAGTGTGTGGCCATGATCCTTGTGGAAATCATAGTACTTGTTCTTATTTCTCTTTTCAAGGTCTCCTCTAAGCTAATCTAAGGTCCTTCATGGATTGAATTGGCAGAGAATTTTTCTTAAAGGGGCATGTAGTGGGGTATAGGTGTTAGCCTTCTACGTAGAAGAGCTAGGCTACTCGATCTTTCCATCTTAATTTCTCTAGTCTTCGACATCTCTTCTTTTTCCTCCTTTAGAGCCTTTGTTAGGACATGTTCTTCCCTTCGACCTTGCTTTTTGTTTTCTCTAAAAGAGATTTTTAGTTCTTCAAGTGTAATATACTTTTGGGCTTTTAGGAGCTACTCTGACATGTTTGGAAAAGGGACTCTTGGTGAGTGACTCTTTGAATCTCCCAGGCATTAACCTAGTCATTAGAGCTGTTATGGTGAATCTTTCTTCACATACTTCCACTAACGTCAACTCCAGACTGAACCTACTGATGAAGTCTCTCAAGGTCTCCTTTTTGACTTGTTTTACAATTATGAGGGATTTAGGCCCTTTCTTGAGTCTCTTGCTCTTGATGAAATGGTTCACGAACTTTCGACTCAAATTTGTAAAAGAGAAAATTGAGTTTGGAGGAAGACAATAGAACTATTCAAGAAATGCATCATTGAGGCTCGTGACAGAGAAATCACACATGAGAATGAGAGTGTCAGTACTACTCTGGAAAGCCCTTGTGTGGTGAAAGTGGGATAGGTGATTGGTAGGATTCGAGCACCTATCATAAGGTTTGAATTTAGGTAGAATGAACCTTTTGGGGCGTTCTTCTGTCATGACCTTTAGAGTAAATGGAGTTCTAGGCATGTTAAACAGATAATACAATTGATGTTTGTCAGGTTGTTGGGGTGTTTTACCTTTGATATCTCCCTTATCAACTTTTTGAGAGTTCCTCATTCTTCAGTCTTGTGTGCAACAATCTGGAGTGGTGTTGGGAGCAGTATGGTTGAACCAAAGCGTCCCCTTTGGCCCCTTGGGGTTGTTCTTATTTTTCGTTATTACCGAGATTAACAGCTTGTTATGGAAGAGGTAGGAGATTATGTGCTTACAATTGAATAAGGGCCTGTTGTTGGTCCTGTCGAACAAGAGCCTATGATTAATTCTGTTGAGCGGGTGGCTCTTGCTAGTTTTGCTAAACGAGCGCCTATTGTTGGTTCTGCACTAGAGAGGCTACCTTGTTCAACATCTTGACTTGTTGAGTGAGAAAATCCATCATCCCTATTTCTAGAAAGCCCAGATAGGCTGCAGATCATCCACACACAGACGGTGTCAAATTGTTGTGGATAATTCTGGGGTAGTTTAAATCAACAGCAAAAATCCTTGATTGTGATCCTACATAACAAAGAAGTTAAGGGTCACTGGAGGAGGTACAGTGAAGAACTCTCCGACGATCAAGTCAGTTGAGAATCTAGATGATGTAAACTGTAACTTAATCGAGAGTTAGGTCATACCTTGAGGCGAGCTGTTGCTACCTTTTATGGGCTTACATATGTTGTTTTGATAAGATTAAGATGGAGAGAAAGTTGGGGTCATGTTTAACCCTTTGTTGCATTTCCCTAATTTGATTCTGTTATTAATGCGAGATAATGGCTTACTCAAGCTCGGTAGTCCCCATGCTAAGTTTGATAATAAAGGGTGACATTTTGCCACCTCCTCTGAATGGGCTCAACTCTCTAAAGTGGCATAACTCGGGACCCTCTCTTAGTGCAACTTTATTTCATCCACATGTCATCATCTTAAAACTAGGGTTTGCTTTGGGCACACCACCAAGAAAAACTAGAAAAAAATTCCTTCCTCCATATGTTGGTGGCATTGCTTAGAGGAGGTCAAATTTGAAAATTTTGAATAGACTGAAGATAAAAGGACTCTGAAGAATTTTTTTTTTTTCTTTTTGAGAATGCAAAAATTTTAGAAAGAATTGATAGCCTTATGGATTCTGAAAGCTGCAACTGGTACACACTATATATGAAGCTTTTTAGTAATCCCAATCTTCATTCAGTAGGGGCTGACCTTGTGTTTTCATTATATTTTATCATATGTAGAACAAAATTTATCATAAAAGCTGGTTTTCATTTGCCATTTTTGCAAAGTAATTAAACAACATTAATTGAAAGACTTGCTCTCTCAATTCTTTACATTTACTAAATGTTGATACTTCAATCACAGTTATTGTGAATCCATTAGGCATATATACCACATAGCAGCAATCCGCAGAGCTTCCAAAGTCCAACCTCTATCTGCATCATTCGATCACTTGAAATGTTACAAATATATTGAGGTCTAATGAAGAATAAAGACCCCAAAAGTGTCACTAAATTTCAAGCTCTGATGCGCCTCAATGCGAGATAGGCAAGTAACCTGTAGCCTATAAACATGGTAATCAATACGCCAACGCTCACTGCCGGCTGAATTTGCCCTCCAACATCTTCTTCGATAAACTTGCAACTGGCTTTGTTGCTTCCATAGTGGTTGCAACCTAGTAGTGATGTAATTCTCTTTCCTTCCCCATACTGGACATTGATAAGAAGCCTATAACAGTAAAATGTGGTTGATATATACTTAATCCAAGCCATGCAAGATGGCACCTTATGCACGTAAAACCCTCCTGTCAAAACAAATGCTAGCATTATGACAGTGACCACTGTTGAAGCCTGTTTGGCATCCATGATTGCCGCGCCAAGAGCTAGGCCAAGCCCTTGAGACACAAGCACATAGCCAAGCAAAACCACCAGAGTTAAAAGAAAAGCACCCACATCAGGTCTTAGCCCAGTCATCCAGTAGGTTATGGTGAGAAATATTGTGGGAAGAATGAGCTCCATGGGTAAATCCCCAACAATTCGAGCCATGAAGTAAGATGAGAGTGTGTACATGCCAGAAGCACGTTCCTTCATAAAGATGGCTCGTTCTTGGGGGAAGGCAAACACGGCATTAAACGATGGGAAGACTCCCCAGAAGACGGAAATGAAGAAGAGAAGGCCAAGCCGGTCTTGAATGTCTTGAACATTTGAGTGCCACCACATTGAACCTGCTAGTATCGAGGTTACAATTACTTGGAAAACTCTAAGAGAGTTGAAGGCTTCTGGCCTTCTCTCTTTGAGGCTTCTTTGGAAGAGAATTCCGAATTGATTAAACCAAGTGGAAATGCTGGTTGTGGTACTTCTTCTGCACTCTTTGAAAGTATAGCCTCCATTGATCGTAGTCTCTTTTTTAGCTACATGAGCTGTAGTGTCCATGCAGGCAGCTTTAACCTTTGGCGCTAGCAAGCTGTTGTAAGAGGACACAAGGGTTTGCTTCACATTGGGCTTCTCTCTTTCAGTTATACCATCAAGATGGCACACACCTACACATTAAACATGAATCAATATATATATATATATATATATATATATATATATATATATATAAGAACAAAGCAACAGACACACACACACACATCCCTCCACACCACCACAAACAAAAGAACAGAAAATTACTACAATTACTCTTCCACTATTTTGGTGGAAGTTGGAACTCAAATGCCAAATACATGGTACTCGAACTTAGGACGTCCGAATTTACAATTGCCCCTTTCCACAAGTATTTCGCTTTCAGGAAAGTGACCACCCCTTACGTCCTTGGTTAATCAAAGTTTTTTTTTTTTTTTTTTTTGGAGGGGGAGGGTAAGGGATGTCCGAACCTACGGCACGTCCCAGAATTCTCCTTACCACTGGGCAGTGGTTATGGTACTAAGATTAAAAGTGCATTTAGCATATATAATCTAAATGGTGAATATTATGTATTCTCCTCAAAGGGACAGTACATAATGCCACATGTTAAATTATCAAATGAATCTAATTTCATTAAATTCATAATGCCATGTGATACCTTTCTTTCTTACACGACATGTTCTTTTAGAATCAAATGAATTTGAAAGTTGAAACTACAAGTCAGTCAATCTATTCAGCGATATTTAGAGTGATAATATATATATATATATATATATATATATATATATATATATATATATAATAACAAATAACGCATAGTGCACATGATAATGGAGAAGTCATCTTGATTGTAAAGTTTTATCTATCTAGCTAGCCAGAGCATGGTGCAAATTCAATCAAGTCATAAAAATTAGGCTCTATAATATATATAGTTATATACCATGCACCTTTCCTAGAAAGCCTTGTCACTGCGTACAGCCTTTTAGCACATCATTATAACATTAAGTTAAACATAAAAGAGCATCTAAACCTTAAGAGAGGAGGTTGTCACAGTCAACATTTTGCCACTGTACTTGCAAAAAATGACCATCTGTACCTCTTTGGTCCACAAGCAGAATGGCGTGTGAATTAACTATAAATATAGAATAAAGAAGGGGCAAACTCAGCAATTAAATTTTTTGTTAAAAAAATGATATATTATTATAGTTATTTGATACCATTTTAAGAAAGATTGAGTTGTATTATATATACTAATAACTAATAAGGGGCACAGTATTACCAATAAAAGCTGTCCAATGTTGGTGGTAAGGTGGGAGTCCACTAAAGTTGGTGCCACTGACGGATTGGACCACCACAGCGCACTTCATTTCCTCCGCCATTCTTTATTTTCAATAATATTCAAACCCACAGACTTCACTTTGGTGGGTTGAATACAAACCATCCCTACACGTGGTGCTCTCGACAGATATATCCTAAGTTTGAGTCACTATATATATATATATATATATATATGTTTGAACTGGGTTCAATGCATGATGAGATGGAGGTCAAAGTACAACAGCTGTAAGGAAAGGCCTTTGAGTTCCCTACTGATAATCTGATTTGTTGGCCACCAGTTTTGGTTGTTCACCACTGGTTTTATCAGTTGGCCAAGTTTTCTAATTCACAGGCCTAGGTGTTACTAGCTAAGTGTGATACTTGAGTGATGCTGCACATTCATCCAAAGACGAAGAAACATATCTCGACGTATAGACATATATATACCTACATATAATGAGAACCTGAGATGACAAGACCAAGAGTGAACACTACAGTTCAAACACAAACACCACACCCCCACCCAAACATACACATTTATATATATACATCTATACATACATATACTAGGGAAGAACAAGTGACAGCTGAAAAAAGTTGAATTGTTATAATCAAAAGAATAGTATTATTTTTGCCAGGGGTAAGAGGAGGGAATCTCTCTGAGATCAGCACTGAAAATGTTGACCAAAATAATATTGATAGCTTTCACAATTGTATTATTGTCAAAGCAAGATAGATAGGACCACCAAACATTTGAAGAAAATCAAATGTGTAACTATCCAACCAAGCTAATTAATAGATTGCATAGTGGATCCCATATGTCTTAGAACATGCCATGCGGCATTACATTAGTCATCACATGCTCTCCAACTAGGAATTGTCACGAGAGTAGACATTTAAAAGCGTAGATATGTTGTCTAATGATCTCTCTCTCTCTCTCTCTCTCTCTCTCTCTCTCTATATATATATATATATATATATTAGTTAAGATATAGCACCAAGAAGTTGGCACTAATGCTCACTTTACCCATTAAAATTCATGTAATAAGCCACGTCTAACTCCACTAGCCTCAATTTTTTTTACATATATATATAGATATGGCATCTCACGCAATGAATGTCATCACCCTTTCTTAATCTACAATACCATCATTATGTCGAACAATTGATTAAGTGAACAATGCCTCCCTTCATGTTTGTTTAATCTTTTAAAGGTGCAATAAGATTTAAGGCTTAAACAATACCTAAGAAAGATAATGCCAAGCCAAAATGCTCTCCACCTGCACTTGTACCCCCATTACTAATTACCTATGGAGACTTGGTTTAGTGACATGCCCCCACCATTGTATTTTCTAAAACAATTAAAAAAATAGCAGTCCCTTTCTCTTGCAATCTCACTCCAATCAAAACTGGACTGCAGAAAATCTTTTGACCTCTTTGAGAGTGTCATAAAATCTTTCCAAAAAGAAAAAAAGTAATATTACTGTACGCTTAAGTTTGTATGAGACAGTGTATTTAATCATTAGATGATTCAGTAATTAGAGATAAAGTGATTGAAATAAATAAAAATTTAATCCCTAATTCATTAAATAATTTTTTTTGAAAAAAAAAAAAGTTTAAATCGTTTACAGTAACACTGACAGAAAGAAAAAAAAAAAAAAGCCTTGAAATCTATACATAAGTTAGAAGCTTGAAAATGATCACACCTTGACATCCAATAAATCAAACATCCTTAAAAACTTCTTAAAAATCATATGACTTGAACATGATGCAATTTATGGTCACATGTCTCCCCATACAAATTTACTCTTTGAGTATGGAGTTGGGAAAGGGCATCCATTCCACTATATCTCTCTCTCTCTCTCTCTCTCTCTCTCTCTCTCTCTATATATATATATATATATACTTCAATAAGATAGATGTGTGTAAAGATCCTCTTCTCAAGGCATACCATAACCTGTCACTATCATAATCTTTCAATAATGGGTCACCTAAATTATGCTATGTTTTGAATTTGGATTTTTGAGTCAAACCAAATAATTCATTATTTAGGTATCTCTTCCCCAAGGGTTGATTAATAATGTCTTTGGACTTCCAACAGTCCACGAGACCATTATTCCTAAGGTATAAAGATAGCAAATGTAGGGCCCATTATCTATGCTAATATAATCTTCTTTTGCCTATGAAACTTTCCCATTATATTTATAAAAAGTCCGCAATCGGGCCCACTTTCCATCAATAGATCCCCCATTGGAAAATAGCATCAGGATTGAACGGTTCCCAATCTCTCTTATTATATTGTTTCTTCCATGTCCAGCACTGAGGATCTAAAAATCTGCCTTGGATGTATCGTGTGCTACTTTTATTTTAATATTTTATTAAAAAAATTTATTTATTGACGTGATTGTTTTTGATACTAATAAATTCGAGATCTTTGTACTAATGAATTCAATTTCTTAATACTAGTTATGTCAAATGAGTCTAAGAGGCTTAATTGACTAGCACTAAAAGGCTTAATTAATTAATATTTTTATATACCAAGAGATTTAATTAACTAGTACCCAAACAATTATAATTTAATAAAATTTTATAGTATGGATAGCATTACTCTTATTAAAGTGGATGGGATCTATCTAAACGCATCCCCAATGTTCTCAATCACAAGCGCCTCCACGCGCCAAGCTAGCTGTGGACCAATTGGACACTTTCGTGGCTGTTTCTCAGCTATAGCTAGGGATGTCAATTTTTAACACGACACGACAACACGACTCGAATACGACACGAGTTTAACGGGTTTGGGTTTAGCATAAACGGGTTTGGGTCATAAACGGGTTGACACGTATAACACGATTAATAAACAGGTCGAGTATGGGTTTTACTAGTGTCAACCCGTTTAACACGATTTAACACGTTTAATTATAAAATATATTATGAGTTAAGGTAATTCATCTCACATTAGATATTTATCAAGGTTTTGAGATTTTTTTATTTATAAAAAAGGTTTTTACTTTGATTTGGACCATATCTAAAGTTATTAAACTTGAAAATTATCTATACATATTAAAAGATAGGTAAATTTTTTATTTAAAAAATAAAAAAATTAAAATAAACGGGTTATGTGGGTCGACACGTATAACCTGTTTAATAAATGGGTTGGGTTTGGGTTTTGAAACTTGACACGATTAGTTAATAGTGTCGGGTTTGGGTTCACATATATTTTTGAATATGTATGCCTTGACACGACCCGAACACGACACGATAACACGAATTGGCACCCTTTAGCTTACTGGGTGTGTATTACACGGTCCGAAAATAGCCCGTGGATATAGAATAAATGAGTCATTTTTTGAGTTTGCTAAATGAGGAAAGATAAGAGACCGACCAATTCAAGCTATGAGGACACGTGGAGTGCAACAGAAGAACATTATATTCCCACTAACTGATCTCTCCGATTCAAAGGCCAATATGTATCTAATATTCGATTTTATCGACATCACCTCTCCATCACACCTTGTACTGAAATTTCTTTCTTCCATTACTGCTATACTTTTAATTATTTTAAAGTCTATACAAATATTAATATTTTGAAGAAAGAATTAATTATTATATATTGTAAGATAAAATAAAAAAATTATATAATTTTAAAATATTACAAAAATAAGAATAATTATAAAACATTTATACAAATAGTTAATATAAATGTAAAAATCTTAAAAAAGGTTTATATAACTTACCCTTACATTTTTCAACATACAAGTAAAGCTATGAGAGTTGTTGGCTTATTGCATTCAAAGTAGAGACCCATCAAGAAGTTCAAAAAACGTTAAGCATTTATGAATCGGAGTGGATGCAACGTTATTCATAATGCATGATTAGTTTCAACAGCTGTTTTCTGAGACTTGTTAACTGTGTTGGCAGACAAACCAACAAAAGACAAAACCATGCATATATATATATATAGTGTGTATATATATATATATATATATAGAGAGAGAGAGAGAGAGAGAGAGAGAGAGAGAGAGAGAGAAAAGAAGAAGAGAAGAATACGTACCATTTGCGAGATCAAGCAGGAAATCGGCAGGATTCATGGGGAAAGACGGCGAGAAGCCAACCGAATCAAAGTAGCCCATGGCCTCACTCCCTTTTCCGAAGTAAAGACATTTTCCCTCCGACAAAACCAGCACCGAGTTGAACATTTGGTAAACTCGGCTCGACGGCTGGTGCACCGACATAATCACCGTCTTCCCCTTTTGAGCCAGTGATCCCAACGTGGAAACCAACCGGTGCGCCGCCGTTGAGTCCAACCCGGAAGTGGGCTCGTCCAGAACCAGCAGACTAGGGTTTATGAGCATTTCATGTGCAATACTCACCCTCTTTCTCTCTCCACCGGAAACACCACGTATAAAGCTGTTCCCTATGATTGTGTTCTCACATTTCACCAAACCCAACTCGGAAATCACTGAGTCGGCTATCAAAGTCTTCTCTTTCTTGGACAGTGTCTTTGGTAAGCGTAGTAGTGAGCAGAAAATTAGGGTTTCACGGACAGTGAGGTGTGGGTAGAGAACATCGTCCTGAGTCACGAACCCGGTTCGTTTCAACAACGGTTTACTGAATTTGCGGCCGTTGGCGAGGACTGTTCCTGTGAAACAGTGCCCTTGGAGTCTTCCCGCAAGCACGTTCAGGAGCGTTGATTTGCCACTGCCAGATGGGCCAAGGATGGCTAGGACTTCTCCTGGGGACACCATTCCGGTAATTCCATTCAATATTGTACGTTCATGAATCGTGGCCGTTGATCTTGGATCAGAAGAAGTGGGCCCAGCGTTGAACATCTTTGTGATATTTTCTCCGCCCTTCTTCTCTAACTTAACCCTATAACACACGTCCATGAACTGCACAGACAGAGAAAAACAAAAGTCAAAACAATAGTCAACTGAGTTATCAGATCTTCCATGACCGAGTCAATTGTTTGACTCAGACAGTTCAACGTATAAAACAAACACGCAGACTCTCTCTGTGTCAAGTAGTTTACCTTGAGGGTGATGGGATAACAAGAAGCCATTATGGGTTGTAAGTCACGGAAATCTCGAGAAGTGTCAGAAGACTCTCCATTTGGATTCTCTCCTTCAGCAGACACTGGCATCATTTTCTCTCAACAGAAAAACCAACAAGAAAAGGTGATGGAAAATAAGGAAGTGACGGAAAATTCTGGAGGTCGAGAGAAAAGGGGGAGTGATGGAGAGAGACCAGAGATCTTTAGCCCAGCCCCCTATTTATTTGCTTTCAAGCTCTCAATGCTTGCCACGTCAAACTAAAACTCCCACAGCACATGTGCTACGTGGCTGCGCCACTAGCCAGCTGGCCATCAATAAAGTCGGGTTCATGGAAACTCCCCAATTAGGCGCCGCTCCACGTCCAAATATCTTTTCCCTCTCTCTCTTACTTAAGAGAGAGAAGAGCAATTACTACTTCGTTAATTCTTATGTAGAGAGAAATTTGAGAGCCATTACTCTTCCATTAATTCATAAGTTCATTTAGAGTAGTGTAATGCTGAAAAGTTTGCACGTAATATTTGGGATTCGTTGTTTTTTTAAAAAAAATCATTATGTTTAAAAAATAATATTTGATGTTGATGTTATTTTATTTTATTTTATTTTTCTGATATAAGGTTTTTATATGTTTATATTATTGTTAAAATTTAATACTATTAGTTTATCAAACCATCATAGTTAGCAGCATCATGTTTATAATGTGTGTGTATGCTATATCAGTAAACACATGCAAAATGTTAAATTATATCTATATATATATATATTAACCTAACAATTTGTACTATACAATTAAAATTATTTTTTTAATTTCAGTATACCAAAAGTTTCACTTTTCATATTCTTCAAAGACATATCAATCATTTTTAATATGGTACTAGTACTTGTCTACTATGCTATAACAACTTTAATTTCTACCTTAACTTAATTATACAATTTTTCAATAGAAAAAGCTTAACATTTATCTTTAGACTACGTTTGGACGATCAAATAATAAGTTCAGATCAGATACAATATGTTCAAATTTGATAAGAAATGAAATTCAATAGTATATTAAATATCCTATTTCAATATTTGGAACATGTCGGAAAAAAAAGTCTAAATATGTTATTTTATTTCAATTCTATTCTATTTCAATTTTATACTAATATCAATATAATTATTAATAAAAATAATAAAACCTCATGAAAATAAAATTTTATGTGACATTGAATTTGTAGTCTTAATAATATTATTTTATGAGATTTTAGAAAAACTAAATTCTTAAAAAGATATGCTTAAAAATTTTAAAAACAAAAGTTAAGAATAACAGAGATGTATAAATAAATAATAGAGGGTTCAACAAATTTAATAATTTATTGTGTATAAATATTAATAAAAATGATTAGTAATAGATGTAAGAAAAAAAAATAGTCGGTATATTTGAAATCTATTTAATAGTCTAGAAATGTCGTCAACATAAATGATAATATATTATGGGATTTTATATGGATAACGTCAGTGGTTGTTGGAAGTATTTTCCTTCCTCTTCTATCTTTTTTTCTTGTCATAAGAAAATGATTGAAGAGTTTTGTTTTACTTCTTATTTTATTGAGCATGGGATAAAAATAATACTACTACAGGTGGGATATAATTATAACTAATTTTATCTTAAGTAAATGTCCAAACATAAAATAGAATATCACTTATCTTATTTCGTCAAACAAATATGACCTTAGCATATAATTCATATTTAAATAAACATAAAACTTACCATAGAAAATAGTGTAAGGTTGTGTTTGATTAAAAAAAAATAAAAAATAAAAAGTAAAGTGAAATATATATATTACATATTTTGTTAAGATAAATAATTCTTAAAAAAATTTTATATATATATATATATATAACTATTACGGAGTACAATATATATATATATATATATATTTTGCATAATAATAATGAGTTACTCTTGAGAAATTTAACACTTAAATGAAAATTATCCTTTCAGTCCTTATCTTCAATTTTTTTTTTTCATTTATCTATCTTTTCCTTTTCTTCAATTTTTTTGATAATTTTTTAGTATTTAATATCTTTAATCACTTGATGGTGGGGGAGACTTGATGCGACAGTAAATATTATTTTATTATAATTATAATTATGTGTATATCTAATCTTTTTTTAAATTGTATAGTATAAAGAGTTTTATGCAATTAACTACTCTTTACACTTTAATATATATATATGTACATATATATATATAAAATATTATATATATATATAAATAGTATTTTGTAACACAATATTTTTATAACATAATTAGGATAATTACTCATGTAAATGTAATAAGTGTGAATCCCACGCCTATACAAAGAGTTATACTTAGTTTTACTATAAAAATGTTGTATTGGAAGACTTTACTCGAGAGATATAGATAGAGAGATAAAATGAGAAGATGGAAAAGGTATGAGTAAATCAAAAAGGGCAGCGGAATTTCAGCCTTTTCTAGTATACCTTCGGGAGGGAGACACGTCACGGAGATTGCTACTGTGGTGCTACACTACACTTCTACAACCTTCGGTGGGAAGTGGAGGGTTAAGCTGAAGCTACAGTGCCTCGGTGTTGACTGTGACGTAGGGACTATCCATTTTGCTTGGACTCAATTGGTAACTAAAAAGGAGGGTCAGTGATCTTTCACTGTTCATTTTAAGCTTCACTTATTGGGCAGTGATGGACAAAGATAATGGTGGTCCCCACTTTTGCTATGTTCGTTAGTGGGAGATGTGTGTCGGTCCCACCGTGGTTTGGGAAACGTTTTGACGCGTGTCAAGTAAACGAGCATGATTGCGTTAGCATGGAACGTGCTGCCCACTCATATCACCAAATCTTTTTTCCACCTTGTTTTGTTTTCTTCTTTCCCTTTAAAATTTAATTTTTATTCTTTTTTACTGAAGAGTTTTTGGTACTCGCGGTCTGAGGCGCGTATACCGTCACCATTTCAAGGGTATGCCGCGCGTAGTTGTTCAGAGAAAGAAAAGGAGATGTGGCATGGAGACTTGTGTGCTGTCATCCTACCATTGGACCACGTTAGCCATTAATCACTTTTGCAACGTGTCATGTTTATCCCGAGATATTCTTCGGTGTATTCTACTAAGAGTGAACAAATAAAAAAGTAATAAGAGTGAACAAATTAGAAAAAAGTCAAAATTACATATATATATATATATATATAATATTTCCTAGAGTTTATATGGGCTCCCGACCTAACTCCTTTGTGCTTCACCCCTTAATTGTACGGATCTCTTTGGACAATTTTCTGTTACAAATAAGTAATATTATATTTTTTAAATATTTATCATAAATTTTATATTTTAAATAATATGATATTATAATATTAATAATATATTAAAATCATATAATTAATAATAAAAAAATATTATACTTCTCAAATTTAAAATAAATTTTTATGATGTGTAACACTCCTAATTAAAAATTAAGCCCTACCATGTGATTGGACCCATAGAAATATATACATGTTTAATAATTCAATCTGATTTAATTTTGTTACATTTTTATGAGGACATTTTACAATTTTTTTATACAATTATAAAATAAAAAGAATTAAATTCATATTAATTAAAGCAAATACTTTTACTATTTTTCTTATAATTTTCAAATTATTCTTCTAAATATATATATATATATATATAGTGTATAAAATCAAACAAACCATTATTCTTGAATAAGGTGGAACTGGACCTCTTTTTTTTTTGCACTATTACGAATATAAAATAATTAAAAGAATTAAATTTAATTGTCAACCGGTCTTATCACTATAACGAATATAAAAATACTAAAAAAATTTACTTGTCAACTGTTCTTATCAAAATAGGGTCGATCACACTTTAAGCCATAACTTAATATAAAATTTTATTTAATAAAATTATTATATTAACAAAAAAAATTATAACACGTGACAGAGAAAAGGGTGGTCAACAGTAGTTGACAACACAGATTATGACACTTGCAATAGCAAACCTAATGTCTTTAAAAAGAACAGTAATTGCTTCCAAATCAGGTGAGAAATTTTTTTCTTATTTATATATGTATTAGAATTTTAATAGATTATATATATATATATATACTTATATTTAAATCATGTGATTATTTAGTTTTAACAAAAAAAATAAAAAAAATATATGTGCATTGCATGTGAATACATACGTGACCTATTAAGATTGTTACACGTAAATAAAAGGAGATTCCTTTTATATGGTTTGAAGCTAAGTATTGTCTAAAAACGAATAGTGTGCACCATTTTTATTTATTTTTGGTTCATTTGGCCTTTTATTCTCATATTTATCCCTATGTTATCCAACCAATCAATACAAGTATGTACGTCTTAAAAGAATCTCGTGAAGTTGACCTTAAACAACGCCAATCATTGTATCATATCTTCCTATTTTAAGGGAATTAGTTAAGGTCAAGAAAGTCATCTTTGCAGCATCGCCATCTATGCAGCATCGCCATCTATTTAAGCACTCAAACTCACAGTTTGAAGGTATGCCAATTTTGGTATTAGTCTTACTGTTGTAATTCAAGTATTCAATTTAGCATCACGCTAACTTGACCGTTGAAGAACCCTTAGCCAACAGCACACCAATGCCCCCTGACCAATTCCGACTGTCTCTTTCCTTTCTTGTAGGAGGACGCTCATTTGTAGAGAATTTTTCCCCACATGTAATTAATGAACATGGAGAGGGTGATCTCTATTTTGTAATTTATTGAACCTACACACACAAATAAAATGATGTAAGATATATTTAGTATCCCAAAAATAAGAATATTTGTTTTAGAATTGTATTAAAATTGTTTAGTTTCTAATTTTGATTTGTTCTTAATTTTTTTAGTTTCTTAATTTTATTAGGATTAGTATAGGCCTCTTTGAATTAAGGGTTATTTGGCCATAAGGAAAAATGAAAGTGCAAAATTATTCCCTAATCCAAGTATTTTAGTGCTATAAAATCGAGTCCACATTTTATTCTTTAGACCAAAATACCTTTATAGAGATTACCAAAATGTTATTCCTGTAAATATGAGAACATTCTATTAAAAGACATACTACAATTTGATTTCAAAAACAAAAGAAACAAATGGCAAAAACTAAAGAGCTTCCTATTTTAAAGGATAAAAACCAAAACCAGAGCTTGTATCAATAAAAAAATACTTATTCTAACAGAATATGAATTTTCATTTAATAACAAATAGAATTAACGTAGGGAAAGGGAAAAGAAAATGTACTTTTCTTAAGTGATCAAGAGTTTGAGTGAGGGTAAAAAAGTTTTACCTTAACTCAATAGAAAACATTAATGATAGGATATAAACGTAAGGTAAAAATTTACATACCTGAAAAAATTTACGTATATGAACGGAAGTTAAAAATTTACCTACATGGAAAAAAATTACGTATATGAACGTAAGGTAAAACTTACCTACCTAAAAAAAATTATGGACATGAACGTAAGGTAAAAATTTATCTACCTGAAAAAAATTACATAATTGCAAGAACCATAACTAAAATGCAGAACATAATTACGGTAAAATTTAAATTTAAAACATAATATATACTATGATATCTCAATTAGAGTTCATTGAAAAAAAATCGAAAAAGAAAATGCTAAAAACAAAACAGAAAACGAAAAAAACAAGAATAAAAAATGAAAAAATAAGAGTAAAAAATGAAAAACAGAAATAAAAAAAAAAATCAGAAAACTAATTTAACAAATGATAAGACAAAAAAATCTAAAAACAAAATAACTTTTAGGTGAATTTTGAAAATCTCGATTGAATGAAAGTGATGATTGTGTGGAATTAATTCTATATGCAACAAAACAAAATTCAAAACTCAAATCGAAAGCAAATTATTCTATACGGGGAATTAATTCTATATGTAGTAAATACAAATTCAAATAAATTTCAAATCATTCCAAAACGGATGAAACTGAATAAATCTTTCCCAAAACTATCGCAACTACAATAATAGTAAACAATAATAAAATGATAAATTAGTAAACAAAAAATATAAAATTTAATGTCATGTAAGATTGGTGGTCCCGTGTATAAATAAGTAACCATTATATGTCTTTTATACCAAATTGTAACTTACCATATATTTATCAATAATTAAATGACTATACTAGGGACTTTATACTAGTAATTAACTTTTGAATTAATAGTCTTTATTGTATTAAGATTATGATAAAAATAATAGTTATAGTTTTTTAGTTAAAACAGTAGTATTCTAGTTCTATAAATATCATATAATAGGTTTTTATCATTAAGTTTTTTATTAGTAAAATATTAATTTTGAATTTTAGAGAATTTATTCTCTTGTTTGGATGAGGAGTCCTCATGTTACTTAATTTATAAGGAATTCGACATCTTTGGTTCTCCTTCACGTTTGCGTGCCCTATTATTTGATATGAGAGTGAGAATTTTCCTTGCGGGATGCCAGTTAATGTCAACGGAAATTCTTATTCTATCGACGACGTTCGTATGAGACAATTCATTACTCGTTTAGAATCTTAGATATAAGAGAATTGTGAAGACAATAAGTATCTCATTGACGATAGAGCTTGCACTCATCCTGTTTGTGGACACGTTTTTATTCGAAGGGCTATTTGCAATTAAGAAAGACTTTCAGACTTTCATAGTAATTTTTATTTTGAGGACTTTCATGATTATATTTATAATTTGGATGATTATCTTGATAATTTGAGACTTTTAAAAGAAAAAAAAATTTGGGTAGAAGATAAACTTATTGGATTCACGAAAAGATGGTGGCTTGATTTATAGAGGCATAGAAAATTGTAAAGAAAAAAAAAATACATTCATTCATGGCCAAGAATGATGAAACTACTAATAGATAAATTTTTGTTAAGAAATTATTTACAAATTTTAGAAAATAAATACAGGTCAATATAGAAAAGCAACATGAAAAAAGTATAAGTAAAACTTGAAATTGTTAAGGAGACTTCAACTAATAAGGTTGCAACTATTACACTGTTGAAAGAAGTACACATTCTTATAGAAGACTCTCTTATCATTGAAAGTGCAGATCAAGTTATTTCATCTCTTGAGGACGATTATAAGGAGTTGGAAGAAAATAAAGTTGAATTTATTTCTATTAATGTTGCAGAAACAATTGGTGCAAATGATAAAGAAGAAAAATTGAATGAATTTTTTTTTGTGCAAGAAAAAGTTGTTACAGAAAAGTAAGAAAATTTCATCGAAATTGTCAATACTAAAAATGATGAAACTGAATTTGAATTCGCGAAGGATGATTCTAATGTTTATAGTAAGACTGAAAGTATAGTTGATTAAGAAGAGTTTTTTTTTTTTGTTTTATTATTGGAGTATTATTATCATCAAAAGAAGGGCCTAAAGTTACAAACTTCATGGAAAATGTGGTAGAAGAAATTCATGAATATTTTATTGTTATTCATAAGATTCAACTGTTATTTTCAGATTATGAACGAGTTCGAGGTCGTGTACATTCAGTTAACTCAAGTACAAGTTCTTTTCAAGTGAGAAATACTGATGTAAGACAAATTCGATACCTTAAAAATAAAATATTTTTTTTAGAATTGTATTAAGATTATTGAGTTTCTAATTTTGATTTATTCTTAATTTTTCTAGATTTCTAGTTTTATTAGAATTAATTTAAGAAATATAAGAATTAATACTTTCTTATTCGAATTAATAGTATTTATTTTTTTGCAATTATGATAAAAATAGTAGTTACAGTTTTCTAGTCAAAATAGTAGTATTCTAACTTTATAAATATAATGTATAATAGTTCTTTATCATTAAGTTTCTTATCAACAAAATATTAATTTCAAAATTTTAAAAATTTATTCTTTTGTTTGGGTAAAGAGTTTTCATGTTACTCGGTTTATAAAAAATTCGACGTGTTCAAACTCTCTTTTATATTTTCGTTCCACATTATAAAATCTGCCTTAGGAAATTTAACAATTAGTCTAGAAATTATTGGTAATACCCAAGATATTTAGGAGGGGATGAGGCTCAGTACAACAGTAAAGTTATTTTACTATAGCTTCAATGTCACATGTTTAAATTACAAAAATAATTTATTCACATATAAAAATAAGACTGAATAAATCTATCCATATGCAGACCGTGCATTATATTGGATGAATTAATATTTTCTTCTAAATCCGTGAAATGGGAGTGCCTTGTTGTTTTAAAGCAATGGTTGAATTCTTATATTGGTTTTCAAGCAAGCAAGCATAGTTGCTTTGTAATATGAATAAAGGTGTTCAGCACCGATCCATACAAGGCATTGAATCACATGACTATAAAGCACCAACTCATTTCATGGCCAAAACCCAAACCCACTTTGTCCTTTGGTACATGCCCAGCCAGGCAACTGTATCCGTCAGTACATGTAGCAATGCACCCAGTGCAATTGGTCACCCATAAACCCATGAACCAGTACATCACACATCCATTACCCTTACTAAATGTCTCCACTGATATAGACACCATGCATAGTCATGCACTTAGTTTGGTCATCAATGCAAATGTACTTGCTCATAAGTGCTAGACACAACTCATTCTATGTTCATTCATATCTGCTTATTGCTTTATGATATATTCAACCATCCATCAATTACACAAACACCCGTACACATATATAGATATTATTCCTGCCAATTGTTATTGTGGGTAGCATATATTTTATCGAAACGACGAGGATAGTTTTGATTTATGTGCAATAGAATTGTTCTTATTATTATTCAAACTTTGACTTTTATATAGTTATGCCAATTTCTGTCAAATTGTACAATAATTTGGTTAATAAATATCAAATCAAATGTTATTGTAAGTAATTTGCACCAATAATTTCAAAAAGTATATGTTCTTTTGGTAATAGTAAATATTGTATTGGTAATAGAATTTTTTTAAAATAATATTAGTGTCAGAAAGAGTGGAAGGAATGGGAGTGAGCTTTGTCATCCCACCAATATTGGACCACGTTGTCCAATATATTGTGCTTTCAACGCTATCTAATGTTTCATGTTTCCTTTTCCGTGACATAATTTTTTAAACATCTAAACTCTGTAGGCCCCTAGCTTCTTCAATCAGCATCTTGTAAGGCTGGTAGGGCATTTCAAATATCAGAAAGAAAACAGATCATAGGAATGTAATACAAGGGTCTGAGATTTTTTTAAAATACAACGATAAATGACTCCCGCCGTATGAAAGCAATACTCTAACCGCTGAGTTAAGTAGGTCATTTATCATCACAAAGAGAACCAAATGGGCCCATCGCATCGATGCATTATAAATATCATATTACTTAGAAGCAATACCAATCAAACAGATCAAACAGCTATGATATTAAATCATGGAATATTCATCTTGACAAGAAATTATCTACATGATAAAATATGTATCACAAGCACTAAGGGCTATAGCTCAGTTAGGTAGAGCACCTCGTTTACACGCGCGCCAATGTTTTTCAGGGGAGTCCATCATGCAATCAAAAGAATATTGAGAAATCGATGTCTTACTCGATAACTTTGAGGGAACAAGGGAACAATAGCCTGACAAATGGTTCGGTTCGATTCGGGTGCCCATTTAGGTGCCAAACAGAACCCATCATTGATTTGAGATATTGATAAGGTGAATACCCAGTTTATTCAATGCTAGGCATAATGAGTATAAGGACCTCAAAAAAATCTCTTTTCGTCCTATGAACTTTAAGGTGTTCTTATGTTTGATAGTATATTAGTTTTTACTTTTGTCTTATATTGTTTGTGTACTATTTTTTTTGTTAGTTTATGTTGCTTAGATATTTACCCTAAAGGATGATGAAGAGAGTATTTTGTAAATATTTGTAGCTTTTACAATTTTAAAATTATAAAATAATTAAAATGCAAGAAAGTAAAAGAGAGTAGGGAGAAGAAATGCAAACACAAAATTTTTACGAGGTTCGAAAAACTTCTTACGTACTCGACTCAAGTATCCATACTTGAGTTTTTCCACTATAGTGACCTCCTTGCAGGTGGAGACCGAACCATACAAAGCAAAGACCGTAGTCCTCTTATCTCAAAGCGAAGGCCTCAATCCTCTTATCCCAGCAAACCCCGTTTGCTTCACACACAAATAGCACCTATCCACAAATCTCACTACAATGAGATGTAAGAAGAAAGACTACTAATGATACTCTCTTGAAGAGTGGATTTGGTAAAATGAAAGCTCTCGTTTTATAGATTGATCAATGATAAATTCAGAGTATTTAAATATGAGTAGAACTTTTAGATCTAAATTTGAAAGTTGTTAGATCTAAAGTCAATAATAAACATTAAAAGTTTATGTGCAAAAGTTGTTAGCAATGAATGTTATATAAAGCTTTTATTTATAGACATTTGAAAAATATAGCCATTGAGTTTTAAAAAATAGTCGTTGTCTTTTTTAGATCTGTTCAGAATTTGAATTCGTGATTGTCAAATCGACAAAATCAATCGACTAATTTCAACAATCAATTGACTAGATTATAATTTAGTCGACTCATGTTTCTAGAGGCTTAGAGGTTCATATTTGTAAAATACAATCAGTTGACTGATTTGAGAACCGGTCGACTAATTTTGGAAAATTAACATTTTGCCTATCTTGACTAAAATTCTGATTTTCAAATAGCTTAATTTTTCAAGGCTTAAAGTACATCAATGAAATCCTTTAAAAAATTATTTTGTGATTGATCACTTAAATAAAAGTGCATTAAGTTTATGATCAATCAATCATTTCAAAGTTTTCAACTTCGATTTAACTTGTTTTTTCAAAACTTAAGGTACATCAATGACATCCTTTGAAAAATCATTTTATGATTGATTTTAGTTGATCATTTAAATAGAAATGTATTAAGTTCACGATCAATCAATTATTTCAAAGTTTTCAACTTCGACTTAACATGATTTTTCAAATCTTAAGGTATATCAATATTTCATTTTGAAATATCACTTGACTTGACTTTATTCTTTGGGTTTGAGTGCATCTACTTGCATGAGTTTGACTTGATGCTTGATCTTTGAATTGAATTTCATCATTTGCTTAACCCCTTTAAGTATAAGTCATCTCTATCTTGATCTAGTTAACCAATTTTTATTGTTGCTTCTTCCGTTATACTGTCCACTTGATTTGCAACCTATTTCAAGATAAAACAAATACTTCTAGGTGCATGATTAGATCACATTTAAGTACATGTTATAAACCTCAATTCAAGGGACCAATTGTATGGTTAAATATTCAAGTATAAAGTCATTCATGAATCTTATATTCGCTACATTTGTTTATCCGTGAAAGACTTTCTAAAATATGCATCCATATGATTTTACATTATTATTATAAGGATGCATCTTAAATATCACGACTTTATCTTAGGTGCTCATTTTTCTATTGATAAGAGCCTATGAATGTCATGATTTATAAATGGTTTGTGCATTTGTTTGAATATGCATAAACTAACAATTTCACATCCTGCATTTGCTTTGCATGCTAAACCTTATGCATAACTTATGTGTATATATATTGACCTTCATGAGTTATTGTCTAACCAGTTCTTAACTCATGTTTAAGGTTCTTGAATAGGCTACTCATATACATGAATGTTCAAAGGTAAATTTGAATTCCAATTAGTATTATGCAATCGAACAACTTAGCCTATTTATGTGATTCAACATTTTGGAACATATATACTTATCTTGATTGTAGCGTTTAAAATTTACATTTAGAAGTAATGAGTTATATAAAGATTTTGTCTTAGTTCTTCAATTTTTCTTTTATCCTTAGTTGAGCATTTTTACATGTTGCATATTTAAATGTTGAATACATACTTAGCTATTCTTGCTTAATGGTTTATCTCAATCCTAAGTACATTAGCAAGTTATAACATTAGTGTGTTACTTAGTCGTACTCTTTCTTTAGATATTAAATATCATCTTCATGAGCAAGCTATAGCAAAACACTTTTTATAATCCTAGATTTAGTACATTATTTCAATTATAATCACATAATAGCCATATCTATAAATTCAATATACAAGTTAAGTTTTACATTTGCTATCTTTATGCATATAATGCACAACTAAGATCATATGTTAATTTGTCTCATTATTTAGTATAGATACCATCAAGATTATCAATTTGAGTTATATACTTTGTAATTGTTTGGTTATGCTCAAGATTGATTCTCTTATTTTACATATAAGAGAAAGCATGATAATATAATTCAATTACTAAACAAACACTAATTGTTGTGTTGATGTTTAAATTACATCAAGCATATACATCATCAAAACTCTATTGCTAATAGTATATATATATATATATATATATATATATATACACACATATACATATATATGAAAATTGTTAGAAAAATGGATTTATATTAGAGTTTATGCCAAATTTGAGCTAAAATAAAAGTAGGCCCTATATATATTTGAGTTGGGTCCACATGGAAATGTGTTCTCCTCTTTGAAAATATTAAGAACATATATTAGGTTGCTCAAAACTATTAAGCAGTGAATAAAAAATTGACTCTAAATATCATCACTTGAAAATGGTAACAAAATTTGAAGCTTATGAAAAGCGTGTCCCACATAGGTTGGGCACAAAGAATTTAAAGAGTATATATATAATTATCTTGAAGGAGGGTTTGGGTCCCAAAAAGCACCCAAGTTTTGTGGTTAAGAATGAACCTAGCCCAAGCTGCGTTCACTACATCTGTCGCCGCCGCAACGAATTAGGTCGGGTTAGGTTCAGGCCATTGTGTATCTATCTTTTTGGAAAAAATTCATTTAATATTTTTTATTTAAAATTTTGAATTCAAAATGCTATCATATTTGTTATTAGTTTAATTAAATCCAAAAAGTTGTCATTTTTGTGATCACGTTTTGAGTGAACAGTTTGTTAGTTTCGTGTTTGTTTGGTACAAACACAAATTTTCTATATAAACACCATCGCACTCATCATATTTCACCCTATTTGAGAGAGTTCAAACAGAAGCTTGGTTGTGCACTGAGACTGTCCTGCTTCATTTCTGTACGATAACCATTTTATCTTGGGAGACAAACGTCAACATAACTCGTTAGCATTGTAGTTCGAGGGCGTATTATTTCTTAAGGAGATAGCGTCAAATGCTAAATTTGGTTCTATTGTTCTTCTAAATTCTGCTCAATACGGTAAGTTTTTGTAATATGTTCTTTCAGTTTATTAATATGTTAATATGGTTTACATAAACAATATTCAAATTCTTTGGTTAAATTTTACTTAAACAATATTTAAATTCTTTGGTTAAATTTCAATTTAGGAATTTCTGTTGCAAATTCTGTTTTGGTTTTTTTAAAAATACTAATGGATTTCAAAGATCTGATTTGTGAAACAGTTTTTGCTGAAATCAATTTTTTTTAGAAGTAAATCCGGTACTACTTTTCTAATAATATTAAGATAAAATACTTTTCAGTTTAATTTACAGTAATTTATTATCAGTTTCAGGTTTTACAATATTTTATATACTATAGAATTTTGTTCAAGTCGTCTATTACTATTTTGCAATTACTATTATTAATTTGTTATATCTTGGGTTTTCAATATACATGGAAAGTGAAATAACCCCACCCCCTGCTGTTGCTATTATTGTGGCACCTACACCTATTATAGGGCCAGTTCTTGTGAACCATAATGAAAAGCTAGAGAAACTCAATGGGACTGATTTTAAGAGATGACAACAAAAGATATTATTTTTATCTGACCACATTGAATTTGACTCAGTTCCTTCTTGAGAATGCTCCTACACTGAACGAGAATGAAACAGATAGACAAGTTGTTGCCGCTGTAGAGGCAAGGAAACATGCAGATTTCCTATGCCAGAATTACATCATCAACGTATTGGACAACACATTGTATAATGTGTATTGAACCATCAATACTATAAGAGAATTGTGGGATTCACTAGACAAAAATTACAAGATGAAAGATGTTGGAATGAATAGATTTATTGTAGGCAGATTCCTCGACTACAAAATGGTGAACTCTAAAACAGTGATCAATCAAGTCCAAGATTTCTAACTCATCCTATATAAAATTCATGCAAAAGGGATGCTTTTAAGTGAATCTTTTCAAGTGGCCAAAATAATTGAAAAATTACTACCATTTTGAAAAGAATTCAAGAATTACTTGAAGCATAAATGCAAGGAGATGTGGCTTGAAGATTTGATTATTAGATTGAGGATAGAGGATAGAGGAAGACAATCGTGCCTATGGAAAGCTATCATGGAATCTAAGACCAATGTAGCGGAACAAAGGAAAATTTATTAGAACAAGAAGGGGAAACACAATGGCAATGGTCCCAAATAGGGTCCCAATAAGAAATTCCAAGGCAGGTGCTTTGTGTGCAACATACTAGGACATTATGCTAAGGATTGTCGCAATTACAAGGACCAAGGGAATCTAAGCAAGAAACGTGCTCAGACTAATGTGGCCGAAGTGGACAGTATTTTTGATGATGTTTCTAATATGAACCTCTCAGTAATGGTTTTCGAAGCTAATAAAAATAACGACAATACTACAGAATGGTGAGTGGACACATGAGCTACTCACCATGTTTGCTTAGATAAAAAGATATTCTTATCATATCATAACATAGATAATGTAGAATGAATCTTTATAGGAAACTCCTCTTCTTCCAAGGTTGAAGGCTAAAGAAAAGTGATACCAAAGATGACTTCGGGAAAGAAACTTACTCTCAACTATGTGTTATACGTGCCATATATTCGAATGAATTTACTGTCTGGATCATTGTTGAGTAAAAAAGGTTTCAAATTGGTCTTTATATCTGGCAAGTTTTTCCTTACTAATAATATGATGTATGTGGGGAAGTGGTACATAAGCAATGGGCTTTTCAAAATGAATGTAAGGACTATTGTACAAACTAATTCTAATAATAACAAAAAAACATCTTTTGCTTATATTTTTGAGTCTTCTAATGTGTGGCATGGTAGACTAAGACATGTTAATTATGATACAATACATAGATTAATTAATATAGGTTGTTTACCTAATTTTGAAATTGATCCTACTCATAAATGTAAGACTTGTGTGGAAGCAAAACTTACAAGAACTTATTTTAATCAATTGAAAGAAGTATTGAACCTCTAGAATTCACATTTCTGACATTTGTTATATGAAGTTTGTACAAACTAGAGGTGATAAATTTTTTTTTACCTTTATTGGTGATTGCACAAGATACTGTTATGTTTACTTGCTGAGAAGTAAAGACGAGGAATTGAAAATGTTTATACATTACAATAATATGGTTGTGAACTAACTTGATAAAAAGATCAAAGTGCTAAGAAATGATAGAGGTCATGAATATGAATCACCTTTTGGTGAGTTCTGTTTACAATATGGTATTATACACCAAACAACTGCACTTTATTCACTTTAGTAAAATGGTGTTGCTGAACGGAAACATAGAACTTTAAAAGAAATGATGAATGCATTGTTATTAAGTTGTGGACTATCTCAAAATTTATAGGGGGAAGCAATTCTCTCTGCAAATCACATTCTCAACCGAATACCTCAGAAGAAAACCAATAAATTCTCTTACAAGTTGTGGAAAGGTCGAAGACTTTCTTACAAAAACTTAAAAGTACGAGGGTGTTTGGCTAAAGTAGCAGTTCTTATACCTAAAAAGGCTAAATTATGACCGAAAATAGTTGATTGTGTTTTCATAGGGTATGCTCAGAATGGTAATGCATATCGATTTATGATTCATAAATATGAAATTCTCGATATGAATGTTAATACTATTATTGAGTCAAGAAATGCATCGTTCTTCAAACAAGTACTTCCTTACAAATCCACATAAGAGTCGAGTTCAAATAAAAGAATTTATGAAACTGCAAAAGGCAGTAGTCAAGACTAACAAGATGATGATGAATCTAGACATAGCAAATGGGTTAGAACATCAAAATACTTTAGTCCAGATTTTTTAATTTATTTGTTAGAAGGCAAGCCTCAAAGTTTTAACAAAGCATTGTCCTATCTTGAAGCTCCATATTGGAAAGAGGCGACAAATAATGAAGTATAATCTATTTTGCAAAATCATACGTAGGAACTAGTGGAACTTCCACCAGGTTCTAATCCTCCTAGGTATAAGTGGATATTCAAGAAGAAAATGAAAGGAGATAGATCAATTGATAAGTACTAGGCCGGGCATGTTATCAAATGATACTAGCAAAAGGAAGGCTTGGATTATTTCGATCCATAGTCATCTGTTAGGAGGATATTATCCATTCAAATGTTAATAACTAGTGCAGCTATATACAATCTTAAGAAACATCAAATGGATGTCAAAAAAACTTTCTTAAATGGTAAATTAGATTAAGAAATATATATATATATATATATATATATATGAAATAACCAAAAGGGTTTATTGGCCCAGGTCAATAAAAGAAAGTCTGTCGGCTTGTTAAATGTCTTTATGGATTAAAACAAGCACTAATGCAGTGGCATGAAAAACTTGATAGTGTAATGATGTCAAACGGGTTCAACATCAATAAGTATGATAAATTTGTATATGTCAAGAACACATAAAATGACTATGTCATTATTTGTCTTTATTTTGATGATATACTCATTTTGGGAAGTAATAATGAAGTCATTAAAGGTACCAAAAAAATGTTGAATAATAATTTTAACATAAAAAATTTAGGTGTTGCTGATGTCAAAATAGAGATTAAAATCACTAGAACATCAAATGTACTACTATTGTCTCAATCACATTACATTGAGAGAACACTAAAGAAATTTAATTAATATGATAGCAGTCCAGCGAGAATACCTGTAAATGTAAATCTATGCTTTTCCAAAAATAATGGTAAAAGTATATTCCAACTATAGTATGCACAAATAATTGGCAATCTTATGTATGTGATGATTGTACACATTTAGACATAACATATGTTGTCAGCAAATTTAGTAGATACACAAGTAATCCAGGTCCAAACCACTAAAAGGCAATAGTTAGGGTTTTAAAGTATTTGAAATACACTCAAAACTATGGATTGCACTACTTAAGATATCCAACAGTACTTGAAGGATACTGTGATGCGAACTAAATATCCAATACCAAAAATTCAAAATTCACAAGTGATTATTTTTTTACACTTGCTGGTAGAGCGGTATCTTGAAAATTTTCTAAAAAAAATGTCCATTACTCGATCAATGATGGAATATGAGTTTATTGCACTAGACAAAGTTGGTGAAGAAGATGAGTGACTTTGTCACTTCCTAGAAGATACTCCAGTATGGCCAAAATTTGTGCCTACAATCTGTATGCATTGCAATAGTCAATCAACGATTGGTAGGGCACAGAGTTACATGTATTTCGGTAAGTCTCAACATATCTGTTGGAGACATAATACCATAAAACAACTAATCTCTAATGGCATTATGACTATTGAGTACATAAGGTCAAAATATAACATTATAGATCCGTTAACCAAAGGTTTGACCAGAGCGCAAGTAAATAGTTCATCTAGGGAAATAGGTTTAAAGCCTATGCATTAAGAGTCTCTATAATGGCAACCCAACCTAGTTGACTGGAGATCCCAAGATATAGGTTCAAAGGAATAACCGAATTGTGTATGACTCATTAAAATTACTATGGAGATCAAAACTCTTACTCATTCCTAGGATAAGAATAGTGATGCCTGCAACGTTAGTTGGGATAAACTAAGCTTTTAATGATTCTTATATCTTGTTAAACATAAGTGGGGTATAGCAGGATACTTTTAAGAAGAATCACCTATGTGAGTGTGAACTATCCCAGTTCTTTGAGAATGATAAGGCTAAATTCTTTAAGAACACTCATAAAAATCAAGAATTGTTCAGGGCCAAAATGAACACAATCATGAGCACCAACTGTGTCTGGAAAGATTTTGTGTGAATGCTATTATCTTGGTTTATACAAATGGTTGAACAGTTCAAGACATCATATTCACTAATCAATCAATAACACTGATAGTATTTCACAAGGAAAAGTTCAAGGCCATAAGTTACCTTTCTTTATATAGGAGATTTCTAAATGAACTCTCTTAGTATCTACATATCATTGCAGTGTTTTCATTCAATTTCTTTCATGTTAGGAATCGTAGTAGAAAATGGGTTTAGAGCAAATATTTTAGCCAATTTTGAGCTAAAATAAAAGTGGGCCCTATATATTATTTTGTTGGGTACGTAATCACGACGGAAGCGATTTCAAAAATCTATTAGGTCTTTTTCTTTACATGAATCATTCAATCTTGAAAAGAGGGTCAAAATTACATTATTTTTGATAATCTTGATTTTTGAAGAAGCCTTCTTAAAGAGATTGATGTAATCTTCATTGTTCTTGATAATTTTGATTATTGAAGAAATCTTCTTGAAGAGATTGATCCAATCTTCCTTTTTTTTACTTCTTTAGTTCTTTTCATCTTTTCCCTTTCTGCAAGTTGTACAGTACCAGAGAGGATGGTGGGATCCTCTTTTTCTCTCTCGCAGAAAAATAATCTTTTGTTGTTATATGGCTATCCCCTTTAAATCATATATTTATAGGTGTTTGCAAAATTAGGGCAAAATGAAGGATTTAGGGTCTCACCAAATTAGCTCAAATTAGTCAATTAATTTCTAATTAATTAATAACTAATTAATTCTACTAAATAATTGAAATTGCACTCTAATTTGGTAAAATAGAGAAAAAATTCATAATCATTGAACATATACAGTAGGCCCCTCTATTTGGATATCAATAATTAAGATTTGGGCTTAAACACCGTCAAATCAAATCGTAATTATTTTTACAACTTAATTCACCAATTATTAATTACTACAAAATGGTTAACATCTCAATAAACAATTTATTGAAAAGACTGGATCCGGATTTCAGTGATTAATCAATTGAATTAATACATTAGTGATATTACTATCTAATTTAGAGAGCGTAGATTCCATCTTGAGAATATGTGTTCCCACAGTTTAAACAATGATTTTTCAATATACCGAGGTGTTGATCTAAAAGACCTCACTCGTTGGTAACTCAAAGTCACCACCATTAAGAACTTGAATACATTATTCTCTCAAGATTAAGAGCTTATTGCGAATAGTGAATATAATAATCACGTCAAAGATGACAGCTATATATGACGTGTTTCTTATAATGATCCAGCTTAGTGTATTCCAAATACACCAATACAATAATCCAGAGTCTACTACTCTAATGGTTGAGATAAACTACAGTATCACATAGAGATCAAGTGTATTATAATCTTACAGACAAGATGCCTAGTCTCATCAATAATTGCAAACAATTCTAGAATTGCTTGATCATAAGTTTATATCTCATGTACATAAATCTCATTTATATATATGAATTATTTCCAATAACAATTCAAGGACTAACCATCTTATAGTATAAAATAACAATATTCACATGTATAAAAACATGAAACTTAATATTCCCTACATCCCGAATTAAAAGTCCTTTATTCCATTTTGAGATGTCCCATAATAAGAGTCCTCTTCAAAAAGTTAATGTATAAATAATTATAAAATTTTCAAATTACCATTTTCACAAATTTAATGTGAATGTATTAAATGTGAAAGAAGGTTAGTTTTGTAAATTTATCCTCTTAATCAAGTATGAAAACATTAAATGATTGTCCTCTTTAAAAAGTTAGTTTTCCCAAAAGGGACTATTTTTATGGGAGAGAGGGAGTAATAATAAATCAAATTTATTAAATAACAACAAAATGTCTTGAAAATGAGAGCATACATCCTTACATGTTTGAGGTGGGTCTACATGTGAAATGTGTTATTCTCCATGAAGAGATTAAGAACATTTATTAAGTTACTTAAAACAATTAAAGAGTGAATAAGAAATTGACTCTAAATGTTGCCCGCAAAAATATATTTTAACCTCACAAATATATTGTAAATTAAAATAGAGTAGTACTAAGTATTTTGAATTTGATGTATTATGATATAATAGCTTTGAAAATCACAATTTATAAGACCCAAAACTATCATATCCTAACACATTACATTGGAGATATAAATTAAGAATACATAGCATTTTTCTTTAAAATAATAAAATTAATTACACTAACCTCTCACATGAGATTTATGAAATCACATTAATCTCTCATATTTTATCTAATAAATTATAAATATTCTTTAAAATCAATTTTTTTCTTCAAAATAATAAGACTAAGGCTTCGTTTTTAAAAACAGATTTTTAATTTCAAAACACGATATACGTATTTGGCAATTATTCATTTTAATTTTTTTTAATTTTTAAAAATTTAGATTATCATATTCAAATGTATTTTCATAATTTTAAAAAAATTAATTACAAAATTTTTAAAAATATTTTTTAAAAAATTATATCTGAATCACTATTCAAGTCCAGCTTAACTTAGGATTCTGGTGACCTTAGGCAGAGCTTTTTTGACTTTTTGTCAAAGCAATATATAACATTAAATAAAATCGTTCAAAGTTGCACTTTTGACAAACGTTAGTGCTGCTTTGGTAATAAGTCTATATTTTGGACTTAGGATCTTGTATAATATGATTGGAAGCATAACACAACCCCTTATTTTCTCTGAAAGCTAAGCTTTTTGAATGGAGCAATTTACAGTGACAACATTGCCTACAGCATAATGACTTGAATCCAAGCATTAATTGGCACAATGAGCAACAGAAAGATAGTTTTGGACACATCAAATTAATATATTTTTAGAACTTTTTGGCTACATGTTCACAAAGATGTGGATGAAATTCAAGTCCATTCATTTTAATTCCCAAAACGTTTAACTTTATAAAACTTTCATGTTCATAACTTCCATCAGTTAATGTTTCGAAAGTTTTTTTAAATTTCAAATTTTAATAATTTATAATTTATAAATTTATTTTTAATAAAATATATATTTTTGAACTCTAAATATCAAAATTCTATCGAATAAGATTCATATTATAAAAATTTGACTTCAAATGTATTTTAAACACGCAATTCACAAAAATTATAAAATATTAATAGACCAATTATGAAACCAAGTAATTCAATTAAACCTTTCCTTTTAGAATAAGGAAAAGGAAAAGTTCTTAAACCTTTCTTACATGTCAGGGGGCCACCTTTTCTGTGTCATCATCATCATCATCACTCTCCATCATGACCCAAGTTCAGATTTATTCTGTTGTCCATTACCAAACTCAAGCCTATTTAACCAATGAAGGGGTTGTGCCTGCCGTTGAGAAGTAGATCACTTTTATCACTCTTGGAGTTGGAGCCCAACAGGAGAAAAACATGGAGACTGCTTTACCACTTCCTTTTAGAGTCCATGTGATCACGCCAAGGGAAAGAGAAAAAATCAACTCAGATGATGATCATGGCGAGGCACCACTGGACTTTTTTGTTTTTGTTTTTGGAGTTAGAAGGGTGTCTAACTAGCAAATTTTAAAAGAAATAAAGAAGGTTTTGACAGCTACTCTTTTCCATTAATTCATATAAGGCATTGAGTGTGATACCTATAATTGTTGTATGCACTAACTCAAAACCCAACTCCACTTTCTCCTTATATATATGTCCCGAAGAGGCAAAGGATGTACCAATCCGCCCACAATGCAGTTGGCCGGTACATCACGCATGCACATTATTAACCATCTCCTTCCAAATAAACATCATTCTCATTCATTCATGCCCCTTTACTTGGATTTTCCTATTCACACTCACTTTTGAAAGCATTACCTAATATTCTCCTCCACTTTGATATAATTGGTAACATGTTCATTCATCTATGCTTCTTGTTCTCAATAATTCTATGCTTCTCAAATTTTGAATTTCAAAGTAATATAAAGTGTGCATTAAACTATGTGAGTAATGTGATCCGAACTGAGTTGAAAGTGTCTACATTTCTCTCACAAACAGGTGAGACACATATGTTAAGATTGTAATATTTTTTAAGATTTGAGAGTGATCCCTATCTGTTTGTAAGAAAAATAGAAATTATTCATTTCACTAGAAATAGAGACACTCCCAACCCGAACTAAATATCATTAGAAATTTAAAATTTGAAATAAAAAAATTAAAAAGTCTAGCATTACTCTTTTGTTTTATGATATTGAGCATCAATATTTACATTTAACATATTAATACAAAGGTTATAATTATGGTTAAAGTAACACCGATTATAATCACAGTAAGGATTGTTATGGGTATTTGTATTAGTATTTTCCACCCACGTGATGTTTTGGAAATAGTCAAGATTGCATTGGCAAAATAAAAAATAAAAAAAAAAACCCTTATAAGTTAAAAATTAAGCCTTAAATATATGCATACAAGGCATAGCTATCAGAATTAGATCGAATCGGATCATAGCTATAAGAATTTGATCAGATTGGATAAGACAGTTCAACCGATTGAACTGAGAATCGGACCTCCAACCAATTTAATATTTTATTTGAATTATTTTTGCAATTAAGTTATATCAAACTGGTCAATTGAATTCCTAAAGCTGCGTGATATCCATTTATCAAGGATACAAGCATTTTTCATTGAGGCATTTACCATGGAAAATGACATATGTTATATATAAAAAATGTTGGGATAGACAGTCAAACACACACACACAGGCCCTTTGGGTAAAAAGTAACTTTATATATATTCAAGTAAAACAGAAACTACCTAAAATAATATTTTTTAAAATATCTTAATTATAAAACCGATAACTATAAGGTATGTATATTTGCAGGTAGCATCAATTTAGACTTGGGCTGAGCATTGGACAGGCTTGAATAAGCTTTAGGTGGGCCAACACTATGTACTAATGGATATGTACCCAGGGCCCAGGCAAAACATCAAGTTTAAAATAACCAAACTAAGCCTGTCCTAGTGAGATAATTGAGTTCATTTTAACCATTTTGAGATAACATAATTAAAAATATATATATTTTTCTTACTTAATTTTTTTTTCACATTTAAACTCATGTAAATTAATTTCTATTTTAAAGTACAATAAAAAATTATTAAATAAAGTACCATTGGGCTGGACTGAGTCGGGCTGGGACTAAATTTTAAAACCCAAGCCGGCCCAAAGTATGTCCCCGAAATCGAATCTAAACCCTCTTGATGACCTGACTGCATTTATGGATGCATCCAACTTAGTTGGATACATTAATCATTGGGCAAACCTTCCCTCATTTTGTCTCCTCTTTGCCTTTATATTTCTCATATATTCCAAGCCATTTCTACGGAGGAAAATCTTATATAACTATTGTTAAATTTGTAATCGTAATACTAATACATTGAGTAATGAAGGAAAAACTAAAATTAGAATCGCTCCCTCCAACGTTTCTCTTCTCTTTGAATGTTAAAAACTTTTGATTTAATCTCACCTAAGTGTTTTGGATTCAATTTGCAAGTAAACTTCCCTTATAAATAAGAGAGAACTCTTCCTAAGGATTCTTCAAGAAATATTTATTGCATCACAATGGTTCAAAAATGAGCCATTTTGGTCGTGAATTGAAAAATATGCTTATTTAAATGTCAAGTTTTGTTTTCCATCTAAATCTTTGAGCCAGTAAATGGTAGGTCAAAAGCATCTGACAATTTAGTATGACCCTTCCTAATTTGGTGATAGTTTTCCAATGCATGGCTCTTTTGTGTTTGGGAAGATCTTTTTGAGGATGATGTCCCCAATGAAGTAGTGAATGCAGCATCAATTTTAGTCAAGCTATGAACACCTAACCAGAAAGTGAAAGGATTGGTGGTGGTTGTGGGGATTGTCGCCGGTTGAATTCCGACCTAATTTCAACAGGGTCCGATCTCATTTTTATGAGGGTTCCATTTTCAGTATTTAAATTCAAGTTTGTCCGCTGTTTGGCACGCGAAATATAAGAAAAATAAAGGGGAGCCGCAACTCCCCAAACCCCTCCTCCATTATATATAAGCTATGTTGTGTATGCGTGTGGGGTGATCCAGACACTGCATTTTGGAGTTCGGATAGAGAGAGAAATGATAGAAAAGCAACCTCCCTATTTTCTCATTTGATATTCGTTGGAACGAAGGGTACTCGTTCAAACGAACTTCTAATTCGTTTAGACGAACATTGCGCCAAATCAAAATGGCATCGTTCCATTTACGTAAGAATCCGTTTCTATGCGGGTCAGCCCAGACCGTGATGATTTCGTCAATCAATCCATGATAACCCAAATAGTGTCATGTTCGCGTGGTGATCTAGGTAATTTTGATACCAAATCCATGATCATGTGCAAAAAACTGACAGTAATGATCATAGACAAAGACGAAAAATATCAAGGATATGGAATTCCCACTGAAATTAGGTTTAAACCCCGTTGATTTTACATCAGAAAGTGATCGGCAACGGTGACTGACGCCGAAGAGTGCGATCGGAAGCCAAAAATTTATTTAATGTTAATGCGCAATTAAATGTTTAATTTTACGATTAAGTGATTAAATAAAAATGAAAAGCATGCCTACTATAATTAGGTGAATAATTATACTGTGTAGGCCAAACAACCAAACACATTTCCTAAGATAGCTTTTGCAAACGCAAATGCAAAAACAAGGTGCAAAAGCAACGTACATAGGCTGCCCCAAACCGGTCCACCAATTCTAGCTTCCTGCAACAACGCATTTATTTTTTGCAATGCTTTTATTTGTAACACTTTTTTAGGCACCACAAAAACATTTTTTCTTATAGTGAAGGTTTTAGTTAAGAACACGGCACAAAAACGTAAAGGAGAATCGAATATTTTAAATTCTTTAGAAACCAAGAAGAAAGGGGACTCCTCATTCATTCTTGAGAAAAAGTCTTCAATTTTGAAATTGAAATATAGTTGATAAGCTGTATATAAGAGGTTACTAACTATTTCTACTAGTATAATTAGGAAATTACCAATTCCTTATACATGCAGAATAAAAAACTATTAACTCCAACCCCAACACAATTAGGAAACCAAAAAAATACGAGAAAATTGATGAAAATTGACCTAATTTTCTGGTTGCATTCAGGTCATCGTCGGTTTACGCATGACTTAGCTTGGAACAGGCCTTGGAATGCTCCCACTGATTCGTGAGGTCAAAGGTCATTTATTCTACATCATAAAGGCATTACTTAGTATTGGTTTTGCTTAGAGACTTAGACATGATGTTGGTACTTGGGAAGGATAGACGAAAACTTAGCATTCAACATTATTTTTGTACAAAATAGGTGCTTAATCCAAATTGCGTACTCACAACATAATAAAGTTTAGTCATGTCATAAACCTAAATGTCAAAGGTGTATAGAAGATAAGAAGACCACATGGGTTGGTAGTGTATGGTGGGGGCGAAGATTTGTTATCCCTCTTTGGATGCCATATCTCTACCTGTCTTCTTCCTCACATGAGGCAGCCACTTGTAGTTAAAATTCAAAGAACTTTTATGAAATGTATAACAGAATGAGATGGTCATTTCTAATTTATGCAGAGAAAAAACGTAGCCAAATATAATGTTTATTATTTACTGGAGAGAGAGAGAGAGAGAGAGAGAGAGAGAGAGAGAGAGAGAGAGAGAGAGAAGCACGTCCTATTGGGAGATGGATCTATTGGGTATGAAAAATGAATTAATATTTTCATCAACATATTTTTCTTGAAAATTCACTACGAAAACGTGGAAATAGTATGATTTGTATCCAAATGAAACTAGAGGCTAGCTGCAAGTTTAGAGAGAGAGAGAGAGAGTGAGAGAGAGAGATCTTATTGGGAGATTAGGGATAAGATGGTCGTTACATAATTGACAAATGGAATATTTTTTCGCCATACAAAAACTGAAAGAAATGTGAAAATAATTGAAAAGTGTCGTGAAAAAGGTGGTTGAAAGTTTGCAAAGCATGTGTTTTTCTCTTGAAAATTGACTATACATGCAAGGATGAAAACAATATTACTGTTTTTAGTGATTGCAACTACACATACAAATGCTTGTCCTTTCGTAACCTTAGGTCTTAAAGCTTTGTTGGTGGAGAAAGATGCATTACTTATTTTGAGTAATGAGACAAATTGTTCATTCAGTAATTAACATTTTATATCACACCCACTTGTTTGGGTAAGTTGGCAGGCATCACAGAGGGGCAAAAACATAAATATAAAAATTTGAGGGGGTTTCTATTTTCTTTTCACATGAAAACTTACAGTTTCAAGTCCACTGAGTAAGTGTGAAATCAAGTTTAACTTCAAACATGCATACTCTTTTTCACTGTACATCGTGGTGTCATTCTTATTTTTGTTTTTTCACTGAGTTATGTCATTTTTCCAATCGTTCTGAAACTTCCATATACAGATCAATCAACAAAAAGAGAGTTTTATAGGCATCAAACGACCCAAGAAAAGCCCATATAAATTTAGGGGCGAGGCAGCTCGAAAATGCAAAGACACAAATTACATGATTCAGTTCAAGTAATTTTGTTATTGATTCTTTCTTCATCACTAACTTTACCGTCGAAGTAACTGCCACCAGAACTCCACCAATGTCATGTTTATGCTAACGTGATTTTTTAGGCTTAGAAGAGAAGGGATTTCAGCCATCCGTTCAGTGAGACTGATTTTGACACATCAAAATTCTATTTTCAAAGTTAAAAGTATCACTTCCTTTTTTTCTTGTTATTCCTTCAGACCATACAAGTTACCTCAATCAAGTTGTGACAAGATTTAAGTTTTTTCATGTATTTTTTTAAAATCTTGAATGTAATATTCATCTTATAAATTTATAGGCAGGTCTTCTCTCGTGAGTCCAAAAAAAAAAGTTATTTCTCCATTATTTTGATTAAATTTCATTCTCCTAATTATGGAAAGTAAAAATGGTGAAGAAAATGGCAACGGCAAGCTTTTCCCTTAAAAGGAAAATGTTAAGCATACAATGAGTAAAATAATTGAAAGGGCTCCATTTGAATTTAAAACCAAAAGGTATATTGATACTCTACTCATTCAAATCTACATACACCCTCAATATGTTTTGGACCAAAACATTGAGAAGAAAAAGAAAAAAAAAATTGAACTCTTGAACCACCATCGAGGTTCATACCGGCAATTTTATTTTATTTTTGTTATTTTTATATAATTATAAATGAGCCGCGAACTTTAAATTATATCTAAACTTGACTTGTTTATTATTCAACTCAGTGCCAAAACATTGAGAAGAAAAAAAAAAAGAAAAAAAAAATTGAACTCTTGCACCACCATCGAGGTTCATACTGGCAATTTTATTTTATTTTTGTTATTTTTATATAATTGTAAATGAGCCGCAGACTTTAAATTATATCTAAACTTGACTTGTTTATTATTCAACTCAGTGTTGGCTCTAGCATAAGACGAGTAAAGAGATTGTTTTAGGCCCCATTTAGGATGAAGGTCCCAAATTTTGAGTATATCTATAGTATAATTGTATTAAAAATAGAAGTATAAAGTGCATAAAACTTTAAATCTTATAAAAAAAAATGTCTCATATTCAATAAATATCAAAATCAATGAATTTTTTTTAACAATAATATCTTGTGCGAAAAAAAAAAAAACAAAATAGAAAAACAATAATAATAAAAAGTTGAATGGTCATCTTGAAACTCAACCGTCACACGATAATAAGTATGACCTACTCATAACTCGCTATCTCATTCATACCTACTCAATGTCTCTTTGTCTTTCTCTTCCTGTGAGACTCTTTCTTTGTCTAATATCTCTCAATCTTTCTAATCAATTTACTTATCGCATAACATTATCTTAGTCCTAGGCATTCTCACTACCGAAAAATTAGGAGAATGGATAATTAAATTACCATCTATCCCAACTTTTTCCCCAACCGATGTAAGTTCACCATTTTATTTGTTATTTCATCATAGATTATTTGTCTCATTTTAATTAAAAATAAACAAAAAATAGTTTTTCTGTGAAGATTTTTTTTTTCCTAAATAGAAAAGGAAATAAAAATATAGGTAAATAAAAAAGACTTGGGTAAAGAAACTTATTGCAATACAACACAATTTCAAATATATATATATATATATATATATATATATATTAAAATAACATGAACACAAAAAAAAAAACCTGATAGGCACATGGAGATAAAGTATGGGGAGACAAAAAAAATTATAAATAAAAGGAATTTTATAATTTAAAATAAAATAAGTTTTTAGTAACAAAGAACTAGTGCTTAATTTGCTTGTAGGAAAAAGAATTAAATTATGTGTTATTTATTTTTAAATAATTTTAGTACTTATAATTCTTTTATATTAATATATTCTCGTCACTTAAAGCCTCAAATTCCCTTGAGCTAGCCGTGATCCATCTCAATCTAGCTTAAGCATATAATTGAGTTAAGATTCGAGCACTTTGAATTTTAATATAGCATTAAAGTAAATATTATCTTATCAAGTCGAATTCCATAAATTAATAAATTTTAAAATATGTTTAAATTTGAATTGTTTATGTGCCGAATTGATCTATGATGTATTTCTAATTGAACAATTTTTTTTGGTAGATCGGTAAGGGAATATCTTGAACCAATTTATGCGCATCAAATTACATATCCCTCCCCGTGACAGCCAGACTCATCTTTTAAGCCGTACTTGCCAACGATCGGTGAAAATGAGACTCAAACTTGAGACACTTAAATTTTATATTTAATGTCTTTACCGTTTGACCACACCTCTAAATGATTCTAATCAAATTGATTACTAGTCGTACTTGGCTAATGACCCACACTTTTTGTTTTATATATTTTTAAAGAATCTACTTAAATATTGACACTTAAACTTTTACTCTCAAATTATAATATTTTGGATCCGCAATCCCTTACCATGATAATACCCCTTCAAAAAGAAGTGGCCATACTAGAGCAACCCCAGCACCACCATTAATTTGCCGTTGTGATAATGTCATGGGGTCGTTTTTAGTTGATAATATACCTCTTTTACTCTCGCTAAAGCAAAAGACAAGAAGAGAAATGTATCTTTGTACGACGGTGGAGGTAGTGGGGCATCTGGGACAATCCCTGACTCCAAATTTTGAAAGAAAAAAAATAGTTAATTCAATATTTTAGAGGTTCTTAAAATTTCTTAAATTTGTTCTCACAAAATAATTTTTTTTTTAACTTGCCTCCAATGGTGTGTTTTTTTACAAATTTTCAATTTAGTTAGGATTTCAAATTATCTATTTGATGTAAAATAAGTTGCGGAGGCTTTTGAAACACAATGGGAACGTTCCAAGTCTCGTTCTAAGAAAGAGTACTAGTAGACTCAGAGTCAGTCATGTTTTTGGGAACAGAGACCCTATCTTGACCAAAAACAGCGAGACAGGCAATACTGATCATTCCGCCATAACTGAAATTGCCACGGGATCAAACGACTTCGCTTAGGTCTTCAATTGCACCTTTTTTTTCCATTAATAGTAATTTTTATTTTCGCAATTACTTGATTTAAGAAAGTCCAAATTGATTTCTACTTATACCTATAGTTTCTTAGTATGATAAGATTTCTAGTTTTCTAAAAAACCCCAAATTTTATTACTTTTGGACTTTTCCTCTTTTTCGGAATTATTATAGTTTCATAATTATAATAGGACTAGTATAAGGAATTAGTAGATTCCGATTCAGATTAGTAGCAGTCTTAGCATATATATATATATATATATCATGTAATCTAGTCTTTATTATTCTGATTATCAATAATATATTTCTATTTAAAAATTTGAGGTTTGTTCTCTTTAAGTGAGGATTCCCCTCTGTTCTTGGTTACTAAAGAATTCAACGTGTTTGATTCTTCTTCACATTCCGCACCGCGTTAGTTGGTATCAAAACGAGGATTTTCCTAACTCAATGGCAAACAACGGAGTCAAAAACCCAAATCTCATTGGCGTTCGTTGTGAAATGAAAACTGTATAGGCGGCAATTGGCGACTATGGGCAACAATTAGCACAAATCAATGATCAGCTCGGTGCTGCTCAATTTTAATGCCTTTAGAGACCCTCCAGTTGATAGGAATCGCACTGGAGGATTTGCTCAAGGCCATCCTGAAAACAGGACTATACTAGGTCAGTGTCCCAAAAGGCAGCCTGCCTATGGAGATGAATCAGATTCAGGCGATGAGAAGGACTACGAAGTTAGTACGCTTGCTAGACGAAATTGAAGTTTTGAGGATTATCGGATGAAGGTTGTCATCGTTACCTTTAATGGAAATCTTAACATTGAAGATTTCTTTGACTAGATTTTTGAGGCTAACCGATTTCTAAACAAGATGAAGGTTCCCGACGACAAGATGATCAAGTTTGTCGCGTTTAAACTAAAGGGTGGAGCAGCAATTTGGTGGGACCAATTACAGCGAAATCGATAGCGACGAGGCAAGCAACCGGTTCAAGTATGGAGAAAGATGAAGCAATATATGATGGGAAGATTTCTCCCTCCACATTATGAGTAGTACCTGTTTCAAGTATACCAAAATTGCACCCAAGGCAACCAATCAGTTTTTGATTATACAACAGACTTTAACTGATTGTCTGTTCGTAATAATCTAGCTAAAATAGAAGGGCAGAGGGTGGCACGATATTTGAGTGGACTTAAGCCCTCAATTTGTGACAAAATTGGATTGCAGGTTTTGTGGACAGTTGATGAGGCCTATAACATGGCACTGAAGGCAAAATTGTTGAAAAATGAGATAAGGGCTGGAAGTTTTAGTGCAATAACCTTTCATAGGAATTTTCCCGAATCCTCGTATGTAGCGAGTGATAAAGGAAAAGGCATTCAAACAACAACAATTCAGTCTCTTGTTCAACCTGTTCAGATCAAACTGTAAGGCCCAAGTTATGTAAAGGGCAATAGCAATAGAAGCCCTCCGAATAAGCCAGTACCCGTTACGAATACAAATCTCTATGCCAAGCCTACACCTGACAAGTGCTATCATTATAGTAAACTTGGGCATCACTCTAATAGCTATCCAGATCGATGGCATGTTAACTATGTTGAGAATTAGGATGTTGTTCAAGAGGTAGACGAAGAGGAACTTGCTAGAAAAGATGATTTCAATGGAGTAGAATTTGCAAAAAAATATGGAGAACGAGTCAATTATGTGATGTAGTAGTTGCTGTATGCACCAAAATAGATAGACACAAGCCAACGGCACAACATCTTTCGATCTTGTTGTATCATTAATTGGAAGGTCTACAATTTAATTATTGCTAGTGGAAGCTGTGACAAATTTGTGGCCAAGAAACTAGTGGATCACATAAAGTTGCCTACAGAAAAGCATCATTTTTCTTACACAATTGGTTGGGTTAAAAAGGGACCAACGGTGAAGGTAATATAAATATGTCATGTTCCTATTTCTATTGGTAAATATTATCATGATAAAGTAATTTATGATGTAGTTGATATGAATGCTAGTCATGTGTTGTTGGGTAGGCCATGACAGTATGATGTTGATATTACTTATAAGGGCAAAGATAATGTTTATATGTTTACATGGGGAGCACACAAAATTTTCATGACCCCTTCAAAATTTGATTTTGAGACTAACAATTCTAAAGATGAGGGACAATCTATGTTAGTTTTATCCAGCTTTGAAGTAAAGATCGAGGCTAAAGCTAAAGAGGCACAAGTTTACGCTTTAGTGGTTAAAGCTTTGGTGAAAGAAGATCCAAATGTAGATTTAACAATGGTTATGCCAGAAAAATTGTAGCCTTAATTGGAAGAATTCAGTGAATTAGTTTCTGAGTATCTGCCCAATTGCTTGCCTCTTATGAGAGATATTCAACACCACATTCATTTAGTACCTGGTGTAAGCCTTCTAAATCTGGCCTATTACAGAATGAGTCCAAAGGAGAATGAGATTGTGAGAGAGAGGGCAGAGGACTTGCTGGAAAAAGGATTCATTCAAGAGAGTATAAGTCATTGTGCAGTCCCAGCCTTGTTGGTGCTAAAGAAGGATGGTAGTTGGTGCATGTGCATAAATTGCAAAGCTATTAACAAGATTACCATCAAATACAGATTTCCTATTCCACGCTTAGATGACATGCTTGATATGCTCGTGGGTTCAAAGTTAGTTTCCAAGATTGATCTTCATAGTGGCTACCATCAAATTCGAATTAGGCCGGTTGATGAATGAAAAATTGCATTGAAGACTAAAGATGGCTTGTTTGAGCGGTTGGTGATACCTTTCAGCTTAACCAATAGACCTAGCACTTTTATGTGAGTAGTGAACTAAACTTTGAGGCCTTTTGTTAGAAAGTTTGTTGTTCTTTATTTTAATAATATTCTTATTTACAGCAAGACTGAAAAGGAGCATCTTGATCATCTGCGACAGATCCTAACAGTGCTGTTGGAAAGTAAGTTATACATCAATCTTAAAAAGTGCAATTTTTTTAACTAACAGTTTATTTTTTTTGGACTACATGGTCAGGGAAAATGGCATTCATGTGGATGAAGAAAAAGTGCGGGTAATTCATGAGTGACCAACGCCCAAATCAGTTGGCGATGTATGGAGTTTTCATGGTCTAGCAACATTTTATCGCAGATTCGTCTACAATTTCAGTGCAATAACAGCTCCAATTACTGAATGCTTGAAAAATGGGAAGTTAATTGGGGTGAAGAGGCAGAAAAAACTTTGCCTTGATTAAAGAGAAGTTGTACACTGCTCTAGTTTTGGCCTTGCCTAGCTTTGAGAAGGTTTTTGAAGTAGAGTGTAATGCGAGTGGAGTTGGCATTGGGGTAGTATTGTCTCAAGAAAAGCGACCAGTGAGATTCTTTAGTGAGAAGTTGAGTGAGACCTGTCAAAAGTGGAGTACCTATGATCATGAATTCTATGCGGTTGTTAAAGCTTTGAAGCATTGGAAACATTATCTTGTGCAATGAGAGTTTGTGCTCTATACAGATCACCAAACTTTAAAGTACATCAATAGCCAAAAACACTTGAATCAAATGCATATGAGATGGTCCACATTCCTTTAGAAGTTCCCATTTGTTATTAAACATAAATCTGATAGCTTAAATAAAATTGCAAATACGTTAAGTAGAAGGGCTAATCTTCCTGTTACATTGGCATAAGAGGTTGTGGGATTTGAGTTCCTAAAAGAATTATATGAAAAAGATGCAGATTTCAAAAAAAATTTGGCCAAGTCCAAAGAGTCTCAAGCCATTATAAATTTCTATGTACATGAAAGGTACTTATTCAAAGGTATATTTGTGCATCCCTCAAACATCTCTGTGAAAGAAACTAATAAGTGATCTACATGGCAGTTGATTGAGTGGACACATGGGTAGTGATAAGACAATAGCAAGTGTGGAGGAGCGGTATTTTTGGCCACAAGTCAAGAGGGACGTTGGTAATTATGTTCGAAAATGCTATACTTGTCAAGTCTCTAAAGGGTAGTCACAAAACATTGGTCTTTATACTCCTCTACCTATTCCTAATTTTGTTTGGGAAAACATGTCTATAGATTTTGTGTTAGGACTGCCTCGAACATAACGAGGGGTAGATTCTATTTTTGTAGTTATTGACAAGTTTTCTAAGATAGCGTACTTCATTCCATGTCAGAAGACATCAGATGCTTCATACATTGCACGGTTGTTCTTTCAAGAGAATGTGATACTCCATGGAGTTCCACAATCCATTACTTTAGATTGTGACACAAAGTTTCTTAGCCACTTTTGAATTACTCTGTGGAAGATGTTTAGCACTTCCTTGAAACATAGTACTGCAGTTCATCCCTAAACAGATGGCCAAACAAATCTGACAAACAAAACATTGGGTAACCTAGTTCATAGTATTTGTGGAGATAAGCCTAAGCAGTGGGATCATGTCTTGCTATAAGCTGAGTTTGCATATAACAGTGTTGTTCATAGTGCCATAGGAAGAACAGTTTTCGCAGTTGTCTACATCATTCAGCCAAAGCATACTATAGACTTGGTTTGATTGCCTAAATTAACACAGACCAATGCCAAATACAAAAGAGCTATAGATAAGCATCGACGTGCCAAGGTGTTCAAGGAAGGAGATTCCGTTATGGTCTTTTTACGGAGAGAGAGATTTTCAGTTGGCAGCTATAGAAAATTGAAGCCCAAGAAAAATGATCCATACAAAATTGTGCACAAGGTCAATGACAATACTTATGTTGTTGATTTTTCAGAAACTATGGAAATTTCACGAACTTTCAATGTTGTTGACATTTACGAGTACCATGCAGAAGATCCTCTATATCCCGATTGTAACTCAAGGTCAAGATCTTTTTAAAAAGAGGGGACTGATGTAAAACAAGTTGCGAAGGCTTTTGAAGCACAACGGGAACGTTCCAAGTCCCATTTTAAGAAAAAGTACTAGTAGACGAAGAATTGATCAGTAATGTTTTTGGGAACAGAGACCCTATCTTGACCCAAAATGGTGAAACGGAGAGTACTCTTCGCTTTGCCATGACCAAAGCTGCCACAGGACCAAACGCCTTCGTTTAGGCCTTCAATTGCACTCTTTTGCCATTTATAATAATTTTATTTTCGTAATTACTTTATTTAGGAAAGTCCGATTTGAGTTCTGCTTGTAACTATAGTTTCCTAGTATGATAAGGTATCTAGTTTTCTAAAAAGTTCAAATTTTATTACTTTCGGATTTTTCCTATTTTTTAGAATTATTATAATTCATTGTAATAGGACTAGTATAAGGAATTGGTAAATTCCTATTCAGATTATTAGTAATCTTAACTTTTATATATATATATATATATATAAAATGTAATTCAGTCTTTATTATTTAGATTATCAATAATATATTTCTGTTTAGAAATTTGATATTTGTTTTCTTTGGGTAAAGAGTCTCCTTTGTTCTTGGTTACTAAGGAATTTAACTTGTTTGATTCTCCTTCACGTTCTGCACTGCATTACTATTAAATTTATTTTGTCTGTTCTATTGGTTATTTAGTGATTAATAAAATAATGAGTAAATGACATTGACCTCCCACGAGATTACTAATAATTACAAAAAAAAATTTAAGTTTTCTAAAATGACACTGATCACTCCTAGCTTTACTAAAAAACTACAAAGAGTTCCCCTCCAGCCTAATTTATTTTATTAAAATGACAAAATTGTTCTTTTTCATGTTTTTTTTAGCATTTTTAGAATTTTGAACAATTTTTATAACTTTTTTTATTTTCAAATAATATTAATTAAAATATTTTTTGACTAAAAAATATAATTTGTTTGTCTTAAATTTATTTTTTATGCAAAATGAAAAAATTCTTTTAAAAAAAAGATAGACAAAAATGGTCAACATTGAAAAAATGCAAAAAAAAAAAAAATAAATAAATAAATAAAATGGGAGTTTTTGTCATTTTGAAAAATATTAAAACTGAGGGGAGGTCTTTGTAGTTTGTCAATAAAAATAAAAAAGGTCAGTGTCATTTTAAAAAATTCAGGATAGATCAGTGTAATTTATTCTAAAATAATTAATAAATTTGTCTTACTTTTTTCAAGATCATTCATGAAATTGCTAAAAAAATCCAATTTAAAAATTTAAAGCGTAAAATTTTGGCGTCCGAAAAAAAGGGAAAGCTATATATACCAATGAATAAATGACTATTTTTTTCATTTTAAATTTTTTTGTAAGGCACGTCATGGAATAATTCTTATTTTAATCTCTTTTTACTTTTTCTATGGAAAAACTATATATATATATATATAGATATAGATAGATATAAACAAATAAAGAGAGCAACATTTTCAGACTGCTTGAAGAGTAATTAGCCTAAAAAGTATAGTAAAAGTACTTTCAAAGAATCTTAAAAAATATTTAAATTCCAAGTGCTTAGATCGTTATTGTTAGTTTGGTCTCGGAACTTATTCAAATTTTTAAATTTTTATTCTTTTAAATTATTTCAAAGAATACAATAACTGTTAAATATTTTAAACTTTACATAATTAAATTTAATTTACTAGAGAATTAGGCTGTCCCACGGAGAGAGAATCCTCCCTCCGGCCCAGTATGTATAGAAACAAGAACAAGAAAAGGAGAGTAATACAACCCAAAAGAGAAGAAACCAGCTCCCTCTCCTCCTTCCTCAAAAGCAAATGGTTTCCACTGCCCAAACTGATCCAAATGAAACAGGCACTCCATTTTCGACTCCTTTAATCCGGCCATCCTCTCGGCGATCTTCAACCTTCTCTTCCTCGCCGTCGGTCTCCTCAAATTCATCTCTAGGATCATTGTCTTTCCGCGGTGATTCTCATTCCCCGTTCTGTCCCAAAACTCCCCTCCGTTTCTCAGGAATTCCATTTTCTTGGGAACATTTACCGGGGATTCCCAAGAAACAAACTCCCAAGAAGAAAGACCCTTCAAAAAATCTCCTCCCTTTACCTCCCGCCGGAACTCCAACTCCCCCCAAAAAATCGAACCGCCAAGAAATTTCCCTTACCCGGAAGAAGCCCTCTATCGAAGGCGATCCATTTTTCATGGCATTGGTTGAGTGTTCCAAGGACGGTGATCAAGACACAATTGGCAAATTTTGGAAAGGCTCTAAGGTCACCAGAACTTTGAGTGACCGGTTGGGATTTGTGAGCATGTACACTTCTTGTAAGACTACTAGCGAGGTCTCTGATTCAATCATGTATCTTCCAAGGTATAAGGACACATGATCTACTCAATGGTGGCAATTGCCGGCAGGCTGCTCCGGCAGCAGTATAGATAAGTGTTGTTAAAAGGGTTCTTTAAATTTGGGTTATGTGCTTTTGACTGTTTGGTTGGGAGGTTGTACAAGTCAATCTGCACCCAAATCAAAGAGTTTAATTTTCTGCATGTATTAATATTTACTAGGAACCAGTGTCAATGTGCATTTTGTTTAGTCTATGAATTGCATCATTCATTTGTGTCTTATTTGTAGTCCATATGTTACCACAATCTTATATGAATATATGATCCTTTCTGTATTCCATGTGATGTTTCATGGCATTATGAATAAAGGTTACTTACACCCATGTGAGCTACATGGAGTCTGGAGCAAGTAGAAAAAGGACAACCGCAATGGTAATTTATAACTTTTTTCTTGTTTTTTTTGTTTTGGTTCTTATAAGGGCTTGGCTATGGTTATTTTGATAAATTCTACATGTGTTTGAGCTGCATGAACACCAAAAGATTGATTTAGACACTAGTTCTTAATTAGTTAAAATGAAAAATCCAGCCCTCTTTATGTCTATAAATCTCAATGATTTTAATGAAATAAGGCTGAACTTTAAGCCCGCGAGCTTATTTCGGATGGGAATGTTTCCAGCGTTACTGTCTCAAGATTAAAAGTTCGGCTTTAAGGGTTACTATGTGAGCTGTAAAATTTGTGTCCACATCAAGAATTTGTCTTTTAGCCACGCGTCCAAAGGTTTGTAATTAGAAGGCTTCTCTGTAATTAAAAGACTTGTTAATTAACTTGGTACCTTTGGTCGGTAATTGCATTTGAATATCACTAAGTGCATGATTATGAAAATTTTGTAAATGACATATGATCTTGTCTTCGCAGTAAGAGGGTTGTTTTCTTCTGAACCAAATAAATTATTTCATTTTTAGTTATACATACATACATATATACATACATACATAGTCATATATGAATATATTGATATTTTGAGCTAGATTTAAAATTTATTATTACAGAAACCCTGATATCATTTTGTGGTAGGCAACTTGCATTCATGAGTTGCACAAGCATCATTTTACTTCTTCCTTCACCAGATGTGTTCTACACGATACCATGTGTGTACACTGTACTGGCAATTATATTGTTATGTACTCTTCTCACTCCAAAATTAAATAGTGATCTATTCAGCCTATATACATACAAACATACATGCATATGCACACACATATATACATACATATGGCATTGTCTGTGTAGCAAAACAACATGGCATCATAAGAAGCATAGTCATAAGTGAAACAAAGTACCATAATCCTAAAATATACTACTAAGTTTCTTTTGCCCCGCTTCAAAGGGGCAGTTGACATTTCCAGCACGCCAAACACGAGTTTGTGAATTATGTTTTTTAACGTGTGAAACTCACAAAATTGTGTAGAAAGATATGTTCTTTAGACAGATCCTTTTCCCATATATATATATATATATATATATATATATATATATTACTCTAATTTTTCTTAGTGGGATCTTAAATGCATGACAAATATAATTAGAAATAATTAAAACAATAAATGATATGACATTGAGAATTCATTATTAGAAAAAAAAATCAATGTTCCTTTATCTTATTATCATTTTGGTGGGTAAGTATATGCAATAATTTATATCAACAATCATAATGAAAGGAATAAAAGGTGAACCAAATGAGTTAGTAGGGTCACCACAATACAACATTAACAGAGAAACATAGGGGCCAAATTAAGGAAAGACAACACTTCCCAAGTCCCCAACTCTTAAATCCATTATAGAAGAAAACAAAGAAAGAGCCTCGAGTACCCCTAGAAGATTAGATCCATGTTTCAGGTCAACCTCGCCCACAATGTTCTCTCTTGTTTTTTACTACTTTTTATGTTCCATGTGATGAAAGTTCTAGTGGGCAATTTTCTATATTTAAGGTTATGCTAATTTCATGGCACTGGAAGTGCAGAAAGAAGGTTCGATATGATGAACAAACGGTCCACCCAGGACTTTGTGCCCCCCAGTTGCTCATCTATCAGCATCATTCAATTGAGTGCCATCTCTTTCTATCATGGCAATAGGCAATTGGCAATAAGCGCGCGCACGCACGCACACACTTGTGTGTCTGATGCCATACGAAATATTTTTTTCAATTAATTTTCTTATTCTAAATACAGGATATTGGGTTCACTATAATAAATATATGTCAAATTATTTATTTAAATTTAAGAATGAGAATTTCAATAAAAAAAAATTTCTTATACATAATTTTTACACACACACATAAATATATATATATATATAAATAATAAAAGTATAAAATAAAAGCTATAATACACTGGTCGGTTGACTTGTATAAAAGTGTTGAGGCAAGTTGTGGGGTCATAAATATATTTTTAAAAAAATTATATAATAAAAAAAACAATGTAGGTCCGATAGAAATTAAAAGTAATCTTTCTTTTCTTTTCTTTTCTTTTTTGGGGGCTGGGGGAAGAGATTGTATTGTATTATAAACAAAACAGAATTTTTTTATCAAATCTTCGTAGTTTTGATTTGATTTATTCAAATTCATGTCTTTTTTTAATTATTTTTTAAATTTATATAGTTTTTAAAATTATAATTTCAATAATAATATTTTAATAAAATCATATTTTGAAGATGCAATTACAAACAATAAGAATTTAGAACGACTCTCAAATCCTTATAAGTGAGATTGTATGTTCAAAATACGAATTCTAAAATTAAATGAGTTTAAAAAATAATTGAAAAACCACGCGAGTTTGGTTAAATGAAATCAAAACTACGTGGATTTAGTTAAAAATTCAAATGAAACAAACTAAGCACTACAATAGGAATTTTTTTACTAAATTCACGTGAGTTTTTTTTTATTTAACTCTACACATGCAGTTTTTAATTTTTTTTATTAAACTCATGTAGTTTTTTAAATCGCATTTTCAAGATATGATTTTAATTTCTATTTTTCAACGAAATCACATCTTGAAGATACGATTTTAAACTAATAATAATTTGGAATGACTTGCGCAAACCAGCAAGGATTTGGAATGACTCCCAACTCCTTGTTGGCTTGAAAAATGGAATCTGGTAAACCAAAGTTCCAGTTGTGGAAGGAATTCTCATTCCTTTTTCCACAATCCAGCTATCGTATGGATAATGTTGGGACAGTATGAATAAATTTGTAGGCTTTGAAACGTATCTAAAGACATTTTCTTTAAAATGTAATTTGCTCTCACTCGGTAGAGTCTGCTGATGGGGTACTAGCAAAATCGTTCTCAGGATACAACAAAACTTTCGGTTTAAAAAATTGAAACAAGCAAAGTTGAAGGATTTCCTGTGAAATCCTTTGATTATGATTTCTATTCTGAGAGAGAGAGTTAGATTGTCTTTTTTTCAATTCGTATTGTTGTATTTATAAATACAATGGTGTTTTTTCAAAACAAGAAATAACTTATTCATGAAAAGACATAACATTTTTAAATGACATGTCTTTAAAAAATGAGTCACAACTATTCCATTCAATATATCTTTTAAAAAAGACACAATTTTTCTATAATATCCATTGAACACACCTATTGGCTCCCTAATGTGGTGGCAAACCTGGACATGCCAATCCGTTGGCTCCCGAATGTGATGAAATACTATCCTACAACAAGTTCCCTACGAGGAACTCTCGATGAAGGATTAAGGAAGAAGAACTTGCACCAGTTGAATTTAATGAGTTTTGCTTTTAATTCCTTCGTCATTTGAATAAAGAGGAAATTTAGAGAGAGAGAGAGAGAGAGAGAGAGAGAGAGAGATGAAAGATGGGTAGTTTAATCATAAATATAGCCAGGGATTTTTGGAGCGAAAAAGAATAGTTTTGGACTAAATATTAATTAAACACTTATTGAGACACCTATTACTAAATCTTTCCTTTGTTAATGAATAGTGTTTGGCTCTGACTTAGTGTTAGACCCTTACTAAGTTGACACGGAGGCTTGGGGCATGGGGAGGCATGTCCGGCCTTGGTGACATTGGCATGGGCATGGGGAGGCATGCTATGCCTTGGAATAACATTCAGACTTGGAATGTTATTCAAGTGCGGAAAGACATTCAGGACTTGGAATGCTATTCAAGGAGGGAATAAAATTCGGAAGTGGGAATGACTTTCCAGAGTTGGGATATGTCAAAAATATTCTAAGTATCGGATACTTAGACAGTGCAGAGTTGGTGCAGCCGATGGCTTGTGAACAGTTGGGTGCATGGGTTGCCTTTGGCAAGGCAGATGCACACAGGGGGAAGGACTGGTTTTGCAAGGGGTTGTATCCACTCCTGTCAGGTGGACAAATTGTACTTTGACATATATAGGGGGGAGTACCTCCTCGAAGCGCCCATGGGCGAGTGGCTTGTGCGGCGAAGGAAGACCAAGGCATGTGGGGGCATGGCTTGGCAACAATGGATAACACGGAAGCATGGGATGGGTCAAGAAGTGCGCGGGTTCAAGGCTGACTATATATGGCCGTGTCCTTGGGTGAGGGCAGTTGCGAGGCAGTTGCTAGGCGCAAGGCAGTTGCGGCGCAGGGCAGTTGCATGGCAGTTGCGTGCAGTTGCGCAAAGTAGTTGCTGGGCGCAAGGCAGTTGCGGCGCAGGGCAGTTGCGAGGCAGTTGCTGGGCGCAAGGCAGTTGCGTGCGGTTGCGCAAGGCAGTTGCGGGGCAGTTGCGTGCGGTTGTGCAAGGCAGTTGCGTGCGGTTTCGCAAGGCAGTTGCGGGGCTGACAGAGGGCGCAAGGCAACTGCCTGCTGAGTTGGCGCATGAATAGTGTGCGACAATGGGAGGCACGGATCCTCACAGGTGGCATGCTGATCCAAAGGTCCCTATTGTGTGCGGCAAAGTGAGGCACGGATCCTCACAGGTGGCGCACATCCCAGGCTTCCGAGAGCACTAGCAGTTGTGGGCGCAACTGCAAGGCACAGATGGCAGTCTGTGACAAACCCTAGCAGTTGGGGGTAACTGCATGTCATGTGCATGTCACATGTGAGCGGTTGAGATCTTTGGCTATAAAAGGGTGCGAGGTCTCTTGTAAACGGGAGAGAAAACAGAGCATAGTGTAGAGAGCAAGGCTGAGAGCATTGTTGTGTTTCTCTTTGTGTGTGAGCAAGAGTGTCTTGTATTCCTACGGGAATCATATTCCTTTGTATTCATAATTCCGGTGGGTTAGTGAATAAAAGGTTGGGGGTTTTTCCCTGTATGCTTTGGTGTCTTCTTTCTTATTCCGCTATGCTAAACACTGTGTGTGTTTGTGGGTGTTTTGAGTGGCTGGTTGTCCGGTGACAACGCCATCACAGGCAAAAATTTGGTGTCAGAAATTAACCCTGTGACACTTAGATAGTAAGAACATCCTTCTATTCACGTAAGTGTCACATTTTTAATGTGTCACATATGCAATCATATGTATATTATGTGACTATCTAGTTAAAATTAAAAAAGTAAAATTAAAAAAAATTAAAAAAACATATGAGTATTATATATGTGATAAATTATAATTAAAATACGTACTTAAATAAAAGAAGATTTTGCTTACTTAATTTAGAAGTAAACATCGGCAATTTCAGCAATCATTTTACTAAATTAACAAATATGAAGGAAAGTAAATGAAAATTACTTTAAATTAAACTGAACATGACAAATTTATTTTTAAAACATTATTTCATAAACAAACCTATCATCTTGACTAGTAATCCAAACGAGCATTTTTGGAGCATTTGTCAAACGATGGATTAGTAATATTATCACCAAAAGTAGCTTTGCTTTCGTAGAAACATAATCATGCATTAAGAGGCTTCCACTAGAAACATAATCATGCATTAAGAGGCTTCCACCATCATCACTAAGCAATTACTTTAACTCCCCGTGACACCATGAAATGATTACCCAAAGTAAGGATGTACATGAGTCCGATTGGATCAGATTGTCAGAGAACCAAAATCGATTCGGCTTTTCCCGATACTAGAAAAACATAACTGAAATCAGAACTGAACTCTTGTTGGACTCGACTCAATCCTTCCCGATTTTTTTATGCACTACTAACTCGAAGCATTGCGGATCCTAGAACGGTTACTATGTTATTTATATAGATAATTAAGTAAACAAAAATGTAAGTATAAATAATGATCAAAGTCTTTTTCAAGTAGTGTAACTGTCCACTCTTCACAAAATAGGCATGAGTTCGATTCTCTTTTTTCACATCGTTAAATAAAAAAAATAGAAATAAAAAATTCATACTCAGTGACTCAAATTCACGCTATGGATAACAACCTGGTTTAATTTATAACATATAAATATGATTACAATTTAATTATTAATTTTAAAATTTTTTTTATCAAGAAAAACAAATAAATAAATAAGTAAAGCAGAGTCAGGACTCATTTAGGGCAATTTTTATACTTTGCTTTTATATTTACAGAAGTTTATCTAAAAAAATATACTCAGTCTGATTCACTAAAGAACTTATCATCCATGTCTCAGCCATTATTTTGGTTATGATGTTCATTGTTTTTTATCTTGTCTGGACAATTAAGGATCTTTACTTCAGTGAATATAAGCCAATAAAATGGGATTGATAGCAAAAAAACTCAACTTCATTGCGCCTGGACATGCCAATCAATATTACTACAACATTATTATATTATTATCATCATCATGCCCATTAAAAAGATACACACGAGTCATGCTGGCAGGCACTCAGCCGTCCACGACCAGTTGATGGATATGGAAATGCAGCGAGCATGATACATTATGTGGGACCGATTACAATAACTGTGCTGGTTGCTTAGATAGGAAGGGAGCATATGTCTCCGGAATTGAAGCTTTGTGCTTTTTGCTCCCACGGCATACGCTTGTCCAACACCCCCAATGGTTTCCGACCAAGTCATTGGTCAAACGGATAAAAAAATTTAGAAAAAAAACTAAAAGGTTTGGATTAAAATTTTTAATTCTAAAAATCTGTGATATATTTTTTTTATTTAAAATTTTTTTTAAAAAAATTAATATAAAAATAAATTTTATTAATTTTTATTTTAATACTATTAAAAAAATTATTAATTAGACTAAAATAATTTTCAAGATATATTTTTAAAAGAATACTTAAAAATATATAGAATAACTTCTTTAATTCAAAAAAATTATAAAATTTTATGAAGTAGAATTTTCTTTTTTAGAACATCTAGATAAATAAAAAAAATATGCTTTTTTAAAGAAATAATTTATTTTTTCAACTATTGAATGTTTTTTAAAAAATGTATATTGAAGGTTATTTTAGTCTAATTATTAATACTTTTAACGTTGTTAATATGGAAGTTAACAATTGGATTTTTTTTTTTATGTTAAAAGTTTCTTTTTTGAATCTTTTAGAGAGAAAAAATGTATCTTGAATTTTTTGGATTGAAAAAATTATTTTAAGAGTTTTTTAGTATTTTTTTCAAAAATATTACTCCAAAGATATGAATTTTTTACCAAATTCACATGATTTTGGTTTCATTTTAACTGACCCACGTAGTTTTTTAACTGTTTTTTAAATTCATGTACTTTTAAAAATTTCATTTTAAACATACAATTTCATCGTTAATTTTTCTTTGAAATTATATTTTCAAGATGGGATTTTAAATTAAGAAGGATTTGGAATAACTTGTCCAAATCAATAAAGATTTGAGAGTTGTTCCAAATCTTTGTTGATTTGAAATTACAACTTCAAAATGTAATTTTAAAATCACATCTTAAAAATGTGATTTAAAAAACTATGTGAGTTTAGAAAATAGTTAAAAAAGAGCATGAATTTAATTAAATCAAACTAAAATTACGTGAATTTGGTAAAAATTTTCCAAAAATACATATCTCAAAAAATAAAATAAAGTGTTCAAGTGACATCTCATGCATTTCATTTATTAATCTGGTTTCACACAATTTTATAGTTTTTATTTTATATTTTGCTTATAAATTTTATATAGAAAAACAAAATAGTTTTAAATAAAAAAAATAATCATCTTAAATTTATTTATATGCTTTTAGAAGAAGAAAAAAAATAAGGTTCATATATTTATGTGTATGGACATAAAATTAATTTTTACATCTAAGAGTGATTGGTGTTCAATAACATATTTAACATATTCAAAAAAATTCATTAAATGAAATTCTCTTTTCAAATTATTCCACTTTTGGACAAATTGAAGAGATTCTTAAAAAAAATTCATTTATTCTCACTCACCAATGTTATTTCTTCACTTGTATAAGGTTAAAAATAGAGATTGTGATATCACTTCACTTGAATTTCTTCCTCTCACTAAATTGATCATCCAAATTAACGATTATCATCCTCCTTCATTCTCACTCACCAATGTTATTTTTATTTTATTTTACAGATGTAAACTTGATTTCAGTTTTTCTGTTGATTTACTAGATATTCATTTTGACTATAAATAAATTATAATTTTGTGTTAATTTTGAAAAACAAAATTAACACAAAAATAATTTTAAAATTTTAATCAAATGGTTAAATATGTTTCCCAAAGAAATTTTTACAAATACAATATATATATATATATATATATGTTGTTCCAAACAAAACTCCAAGGGGGTGGCCGAGTAAGCGGTACACAGTAATTAAAAGATTTATCCTCCAAGATCATATGGTTGAAACTCAATTGATGCTACTTTCTCTTGAGAATAGTCCATACAAGACATTATCCCGACTTTAATCGGGCCTCTTGTTAATAGACGATAGAATTAGTCTTCCGAATTAATCAATCCAAATAATCAAATACTGAGTTATTCAAAAAATATATATATTATTCCAAACAAGCCCCACAACCAAAATCAATTTTCAACACAAATGCACACTTTGGCCCTACTCACGTTTGGTAACCATCCACTTACTTGTCACCGACACATAAGTTGACATTGAAAAGTAGATCAACCTTGAGTATAACATTTGGCCCACTGCAGTGCCTTGTGATATTCCATTTATCTCATACTATTTAGTGAGAAAAACAAATTAGGCCAATCTATCTGCACTCTTATTTTATACTCATCCAGTCCAATGCATTGTGTATAAGTGCAAGGGCCAATTTTTTGAGGGGCCTATGATTTTTTTTTGAGAAAACTTTAGAAGGGGATTTTTTTTTTTTAAGTTGGGGTGGAGGGTTTTAATTTAAACAAATTTTATTTTCAAAATTGGAGGAAAATTTAGATGTAATATATTTTTTTTGGGAAAATTTGGAAAGGAAATTTTTTCCCTCAAAATTAGATGAGAAATTTACATACTTTTTTTCCCTCAAAACTAGACTGTTATATATATCATTTATCCATTGATTTCACAATTATTTAACTCATTTTTATTTAATTCTTTACCTGCTATCGAATAAGACTAGAAAATTATTAAATTATCCTTTGACAATTTTTCGGGTCTTTACAATTAAGGTAGGTCATGACCTTCAAAACTTTTGAATTGTATTTTTAATCACGTATTTTGTTAGAAATTTTTCTTTTAAAAAAAAAAGGTAAATTACACTGACCTCCACTGAAGTTTTTGAAATGACACTAACATTTTCTACTTTAACTGAGAAACTACAAAGACTTCCCTTCTAACCTTATTTTTTTCAAAATAACAAAAGTACCCCTTTAATTTTATTATTATTTTTTCATTTTTTCAATTTTGACCATTTTTGTTAACTTTTTTTAAAGGTTTTTTTTTCATTTTATATAAAAATAAATTTAAGATAAATAATTTATATTTTTTAGACAAAGAAGATTTTAATTAGTATTTATTTGAAAATAAAGAAAAAAGTTAGAAAAAAATGGTCAAATTTAAAAAAATTCAAAAACAAAAAACATGAAAGGGACGTTTTTGTTATTTTGAAAAAAATAAAATTGTAAGGGAAGTCTTTGTAATCTGTCAATAAAAATAGGAGATGTCAATGTCAGTTCAGAAATCTCAAAAAATATTTTTTGTAATTGTCAGAAATCTTAAAAGAAGACAGCCTAACTTATCCCAAAAAATTATATATACTTTTTCCCCCAAAATATTTGTATATATTTATATGAATTTTACCTAAGTTTTAATACTTACGCTTTTTCCCTCTCTAATTATAATTTATGATTCTACCACTGTATATATATACACGTATATAATACAATATATATAATATATTTAAAACATTAACTATTTGATTATATTGAATTTAATTCGATAATAATATTAATGTATATAATGTATTTAAAATGTTATATTATAATAGATTATACATATAATATTATGTTATAATATGTAATTTTAAAAGATATAAACTCAACTCAAAATTTTTTTATATAATTTAATATTTAATTTATTATAAAAAAATTTAATATATATTATATAAATTATAATAAATCAGATGGAATGATTTGAGATCAAATTTGTTTAATTTAGATCTAATTTATTTAATTAAAAAATATTCAAATTCGGACTTAGATCATGAAAATAAAATCTGGTATTATATTCAAATAAATAATTCGATCCAGAATTCAATTCATTGAAATACATAGGTTCATGAAATATACAATCCCTAGCAAGCCATTTCATTTAATTGATTTTGAATGCATCACATGCGGACAAATGTTTCAAGTCTCCACGTCAATCCGTAGTCATCATGTCCCTTATAATTAATGTGCCAAATAGCAATGCAACATTTTGTCGCGGGTGATTAAAATTTGTGATTTGATTGGTGTGGCATGCACGTATCTATATCACTTGTGCGTATATATTGTATACAATAATTAAATAGCAAATGATGATTATTCGTGATTGATCTTAACATTTTTCATACGCTAAATTCTTATATTTAAATACAATAATTAGTTTTAAATTCAATAAGATTAAGTATGTGTGTTAATCATAATTTATCACATACATAATAATGATATACCATAATTTAACTATCGTATTTAAGACGTGACAGGTGTTTATAATGAGTTCTTCAAGGTATAGATCATGAAAGGATTATTACATCCAAGTCAATCAAGCACGGAGGGTTCAAAGATAATGGTTTCCGAACTTATCACCGCTTTCCATAGACTATCGATATCAAAATAGGGAAACATAGTTATACATGAAAAATACTATCTTTGGATGTTCTCAAATTCTTATTTTTATAACTCCTAATCTTACTCAACTTATGATATCTAATACCTATAAATAAAGCCATAAGGTACGCTTTTAATTATGTTCGATTCGTCTCATAAATTACTGTTTTGATTTCTTTACTGACTTTATCATCGTAACACCTACCACCATAGCCTTCTCGGTGACTTTCTGATATCAAGTTCTTTACAGGTACTTCGGGATGGGAAACCTTCAGACTAGAAAAGAGTAAATCAGTTTGGCGCTATCTATGGGAACGACGATCGTTCTCCTTACTTTACATCGGAAACTAAGCTTCTTCTCTCAAAGAAATTATGACTCCCAACCTTCGTCCTAAAAAGAACTATCAAAACCTTCAAAATCAGCCTCCTATTAGAAGAGGAAAGAGACAAACACCTATTCGTTTGCAACACCAACTTGATCGAATTCAACGACAGTCTAATTAGATGCAAGAACAACTCACAACCATGTCACAAGCTCTAGTTTCACTGGCTCAGAACCAACGGAACAATCCTCCTCCTCTTGCTAATGTTGTTCATAGAGGACCTTAACCTTTCGCCACCACTACGAGTGAAAGATCCCATAATGAAGAGTTGCTTAATGTGCAGCTTGTATACCCTCAAGGCACTGCCCATATAGGGACCGATCCCCAATCGTCAATAGCTATGGGGAGAAGAATACTGATATTCCATCTTGTCATCCATTATTAGAGTAGGACGAGAATACCAATCCTAATGGTCTTTGGAGCCAATCCTTGTCTCAGGTCCACTAGTTTTAGGAGAGTAGCACCCTTCTGCTGTTGCCAGACAAATTCCCCCTGTAAATCTAGGACCTTGGAAACACGGGATAAGACCAACAATGAGTACCGATCGCACAACAAAACCTGCTCAAAGCCCCTCAGAAGATAGAGGAGATAGCAAACTCTCAAGATCAAACAATCTCAATCAAGGGATTCCACGTCCCTCCAAAACAAGACGAGCTAAGTAAGTTGCTGGTAGGTTTTCCACATCGTTCACCTCTGCCATAAAGATAAAAGAGCGATCCAAGAAATTTGTTGTCCCAAAATTTACTCTCTGTGACGGGTTTGAGGACCCTGGGGACACCTATCTTATTATCAGTATATAATGGCCCTGCACGGGGCTACCAATGCCTTCATGTGTCAAAATTTTGTGACCAACCTCAAGGGTACTGCCCTTAAATGGTTTTATAACCTTCTCTAAAAATCGGTCAGTAATTTTTATGAGCTCAGCAGGTTATTTCTTGACCGTTTCTCAACAAGCACGAAGTTGAGAAAAGGGTCAGAGTTCTTGTTGACTGTGAAGCACGCAAAGGGAGAGTCACTTCGAGAGTACATAACTCGTTTCAATACCGAACTCACAGAGATAATAGACTGTAATTCGAGTTTCTTGGTGGTCGCCCTCACTTCAGGCCTTGGGCCTGGACACTTTCAGGATTCCTTAACCAAGAATCCCCTTATCGATATAACAACGCTCATGGAAAGAGCACAGAAGTATATTAATTTTGAAGATATGAAAACCTTTTTTTGAAAAGTCAAAGAACAAACTCAGAATGATGAGAAAGTTTAGAAGAGGGATAACAGTGCCAATAAAAAAAAGACTAGGAGTCCCGACAAGAGAACAACACCAAGAACACAGAACAACTCTGGCTCTGGAAGGTATGGAACTTATACCCCATTAAATGCTTTTCTTACCCATATACTCCAACAAGTCGAGACTCATAAAAACTTGAGGTAGTTGGAACTATTAAAAAGCCACCCCGACTTAAGGAATCAAAACAAATATTGTGACTTCCATAAAGAGCAAAGGCACATAACCGAGGAGTGTAAAGTTCTGAAATAAGAGATAAAACATCTCATCAAGAGAGGACGACTAAGAGAGTTCATCCTTCAGGACGAGAGACAGAACCCCCGTGACAAAATACCCTCTTAAAGGAGGCAAGAGCAAAGGCCTGAACAGAGGGAAGTTCGGAATAATTAACAGTAGCAAAATAATCAAGTCATCTTCGTGCTCCATGCTGACAATGCGATGACAAGTATGTCTAACCAGGTCAGGAAGAAATATGATCGGGAAGCAAAAGCAGAGCCCCACGTCATCCAGATCTTGGCCATTGAGATAAAGATGAATTCAAAGCCTTAGAATGAGTGGAAACGATGAAAAAACAACGAAGGTTTGTGAACCAAACCTGACCAAAGTCTTGATTGGAGGAGTTTTTTGGTATACCAGAGATCTCCTCACTTAGAAAGTCTCTCTTGTTGTTTGGAGTGTTCAAAATACCAAAGTCTCTCTTGCTGTTTGAAGTGTTCAAAATGCTAAAGTGTTGAAAAGGGGAGTAGTAATGTGTTGTCCTCGTTTTATATAAATCCAACAGGTGTCCACGTAGGGGGGGAATCGTTTCCGAACCGTTGTGGCAATTGAGGCAATGATGGCCTCATAACCTTAACCGACGGTTGATGCAATAAATGTCACATCAACGGTTATCTCTTCAAAATACGGAACGACGCATTTATGACGAACATGCGTATGACATCCTAGAAGCCCTAACCTAAGCTCTGAATATGCCACAAAATTGAGGCTCGGGGAGAAGTAGTTGATATACCATAATTTGACTACCGTATTTAGGGCGTGACATGTGTTCATAATGACCTCTTCAGGGCGCAGAATATGAGAGGGTTATTACATCCCAGTCAACTAGGCACTGAGGGCTCAAAGGTAATGGATTCCGAAATTATCACTGCCTTCTAGAGGTTACCAACCTCAGAATAAGAAAACAGAGTTATACATGAAAACTACTATTTTCGGATATCCTCAAATCCCTACTTTTATAACTCTTAATACTACTCAACTTAGGATATCTACTACCTATAAATAAGGCCATAAGGTACACTTTCAATTTATATTCAATTCGTCTCTTGAATTATTGTTTTGATTTCTTTACTGATTTTATCATCAGAGCTGCTACCACCGAAGTCTTTTCGATGACCTTCTGGTTTCAAGTTCTTGACAGATATTTCGAAAAAAAAGTTTTCAAACTGAAAAAGAACAACATCAATATATATGTATTTTTTAATTTTATTTAATTTTTATTTTTTAATTAAAATTAAATAATCATATTATAAAAATATAATTATATGCAAAACACATTCAAATTATGACAGATGTTTAATTTGAAAGCAGGCTTAAAAGTAGGCGTTCTCTTATATTTAATGCGAAATAAATAGGACTGAAAGACACAAGAAGCTCCGCGCCACAGCCACGAGAAAATTGAGTACTGAGAAAGTCAGACAATCCCTGACATTTCTTGCACCCCAAGGAATCTTTGAATCAGACTGACACAAACTTTCCTTCTTCCCAAACAGTGCGCAATATATAATTACATTGATCGGCTTCAACCTATTTATATCTGTGCTTTAATTGCTGTTCTGCGACGTTTATATGATGGAGGACTTTGGCATTACAACAACCTGCAATATCACTGTACCTAGTCTAGTCTATTTATTGATTTTACATGTATACATGTATACATATATATATATATCATGCATATGCATGCATCCATGAATTCATGTACTTTTGACAAATAACTGGTATAAGAAAAGCTTTTAATTCACAAATTCTTAGAGTGAGGTCTTTAATATTTTGTATGAAATGAGAAGTAATCAACCAAATGATATTGGTTGATGTCAAATATATCTAAATGAGTGTATATATAGATTGTTAATGTTTACAAGTCTGGTATTGTAAACACACGATTAAAATGTCTAAAGTTATCATTTAGCTTGCTTGATCATTAATCTACAAAGTCGTAGTCAATGTTAACATCTGAATCCCTCTTGCTTCCAAGTTATTACCATCTCTTTTGGAGCCTAATTTTGTATGACAATGATGCTCTTTTTGTCGGTGATTTTACTGTACATGCAGCACGCATTCATGCCTACTTCATGTTTTTCATTTAGTATACAAATAAGCAACCTTGTAGGAAATCTAAGCCACTCAAATTTACTTCATTACTGAAAATCAAAAGATTATTATATACTTTCGATATCTCATAAAGTTACAAGTGTATTCAAGACATGACGTGTATATATACATAATTCTTTAAATATCAATCAAGAAAAATTCTTCTATTTAAATCAAACAAATACGAGAGATTCAAAGATACATTATTTATAATGGTGCACCACCTCTAGAACAGATGAGGTACTGATCTGCTCATTACAAATCTCGTGGTAAGGAAAATAAAATATCTACATGAAGGATTTCGAACTGATCACCACCTTTCATATCTTACTGAACTCAGAATAAGAAAACATAGTTCAATATGTCAACTGCTATCTTTAGATATTTTCGAATTCCTATTTTTATGGCTCTAATCATACTCAACTTAAGAGATTTATAACCTATAAATAAGACTCAGAGGTACGCTTTCAATTGATACTTAATTATTCTTCTCAATTAGAGTCTCTTTTATTTAGTGACTTTAACATCGGAACGGTTATTACCAGAGTCTATTCGGTGACCCTTTAATCCCGAATTCTTGACAGGTGACAAAAGAGGGAAAGCTCCTCTAATCGGAAAGAGCAACATCAACTTCATTAAAAAGTTTTGATACCATGACTTATATATCCTATGTAAAAAGAGATACAAGATGCCCAATTGAGCTGGTTGATCCCGCTTTGGGGCACATTGTAAATCAAGGAGACTAAGGGAGGTCATGCCCTCTAAAATTTTGTATTTTTTATCCCTTAATTGTTAGAAATTTTTTTTAAAAAATTAAGACTTAGTTCTCCTAATTTTTTTTTTTTATATATTCAAGAAGACCATTTTAAAATTTTAATACCTACATTTTTACCTCCCTAACTCAATTTCTAAATTCGCCGCGTTAGGGATTATCCTTTCTAAAGAATATACTTATTTCTTGAAGATTTTCATAGATTTCTTCTTTAATTATATATATATATACACACACACATACATACAAACAAGTGATGTGGGTTCACATGACATAAGTTCTATTACTTGGGTTTATGGGTAAGAAAAAATATTTGAAAAATAGATTTATATAGCATTACTCAATTTTATATATATATAATATCAATTTGTTGGGATCCGATGCCATGCGGGACCCGATGCCTAAATTTTATTTTCAATTAATTTGGAAGAGAAATCCTACATTAATTAGAAGTGTATGTAGTTGAGAGAGATCCAAGTTGTGAGAGATGCATTTTACATGTGAGAGCCCAATTATCGGTCTAGAAACATTATTTCACTGCAAAAATTTATTTTTAAAAAATTGTTTTCTATCCTCAAAAAACGTATTTGGTATATCATTTTCCAAAACTATTTTTGAAAAAAAAAAATTGAAAATAATAAACCATTTTGGAAACAACTAAAAGTAAATTTTTTATATTTTTTAAAATCTGAATTCATTAGAAAATGAATATGACCCAAAATACATGTATTTTCAAAATTCTCATTATTTATATTCTTGGAAACACAAATTGAAAACAAAAACATAAACATAAACAATGAAAACAAATTGTATCCAAACGGCTAGATTTTGCTTTTATTCCCATCATCCATTAATTCAGACTCACCCCTCTAAAACATCCCATGACAAGTACAAAGCAATGTAGTTGGTCCTTGTGAGCCAGACTTCTGGGCCATCAAGTATACTGCTGCTGGGCAACGGACCCGAGGTCTACAAAGTTGGGCCGAGGGGATCAAGATCTTTCTAAGCTAATTCAGAAACAAAAGGACCGAGCCCAGCCCATAAAGTTTTTCATCTGACCCATCTGGGTGCCTCTCTTTGATCTTGGCACTAAAAACATATATTAGGTTTTTAAGGGTGAGTTTAGCCCCCCGGGCAAAAAGATTTCCAAGGATCAATGAGAGAGAGAAAATTTTGGGGACCATATAACATTGAGAGACTGTTTCATTAGCAGGGTTCACTTCTTTTTTTTTTTTTGTTGGTTCAAAAATGTGAGAAAGAGAATCGAACTCACGTCAATCGCGTAAAGTGTGAATCCTTACACCACTTAAATAGAACTTCGATCCTTAAGACTTACTATTTTACAGTGCCGACACATATATAAATGCAGGTCATAAGATTTTAATGATTTTTTTTTTTTAAACCCATCTTACTATTTTTCTATCCTTGATAAAAACGCGTCCCATAAATATATAAATAAGTTAGTGACAATTTTTTTATAAAAAAAATGTTAAAGATTCAAAAGGGTTATAAACGGGTTTAGAAAAAAAATTAAATCCCCTTTGCGACAAATATAGTATAAAATTATTTAAATAATTGTTCTATATTTTAAAATTCCTCACATATTCATGAATATATATAATTAAATAATAATATAAAAAATAAATATATTTTAACGAGAATATTAAATATTTATACAATAGAAGCAGAACGGGACAGAGCTAGGTATGGATTTAAATTAATGCGCATGAGATTTGTATGAGATAACATTATTGGAAGCAAAATAAGGTAGGTTTAAAAAAAGTTTTTATTTCTGTATAACGAGGTTAGCTTATTGTCTTTGAGAAGAAAATTAAGCACCTAACTCAAAACTAGTTATTTTGGTGCAACAAGCAATATTAATGTTATAACAAAACAGGCCTTTTGCGGCACTTGTCATTTGCCGTTAAAGGATAAAAAAACGATGCTAATTACATTTGCGGCATTTTCTCGTTTTGATGCCAATGCTTTTGTTGTAATTCTTTTGGGCACTTCAAGAGCACCACAAATTTTTGTGTTGATTTGATTTGTCATTAAAACAAAAGGCATCGTTTGAGGTCTTAAAGGATTGGTTTGTCCAAAAAGAATGAAAGTTCAAATTAGAGAGTAATTGTTGTGCCAAAAATAATGTTAAAAATTAAATTGTGTTAGTATATTTCTTTTAACATCTTATGTAAACAAGTAGTCACTTTTTTTGGAAACTTTTTTCTTGTGAAAATAAAATAAATCAAAATAAGATTTATTCATCTTTTTGTAAGTTTCTATTAATTTAAACAAAAAAATAAAGTAAGTCATATTCATATTTTTTTAGAGTAAATTATATTAATTTTTCCTGTGGTTTATAACAGTTATACTGATCTTTAGTGAGATTTAATGATTTATGACAATTACACTGATATTTTCTATTTTATAAAATAATATACAGATATCTTTTTTTTGACAATTTGTTTTCTTCAAAATGACAAAATTTTCTATTTTTTTTTCTAATTTTGATCAATTTGTTCTAACTTTTTTTTAAAGATTTTTATTTTTTTATTTAAAAATAAATTTAAGGTAAATAATTATTTTTATTTTATATAAAAATAAATTTAAGATTTTTATCAATATTTATTTAAAAAATTATAAAATATTGGTTAATATTTAAAAAATTAAAAAAAAATAAATAATTTTATTATTTTGAAGAAAAAATTGACAAGAGAGTAGTATCTGTATATTATTTTATAAAATATGAAAAATCAGTATAATTTTAAAAACTTGAAGAGAAATTAGTGTAATTATCTTAAATTTTATGAGAAGTTAGTATAGTTGATTATTTTTATTAAAATAATCACTAATATCATTTATTAATTTAAATGTTTTTGAAGGACTCTCAAGCAATAATTTCTGAAAATCTATCCAATTGGCAGTGGAGTAATCGACCTGGGTTTAAAAAATCCTACCCGATCTAACTCGGTCCGGGTTTGGAACTTTGGATAAATGTATATGTGAAAAATGCAAAAGCGGTCGGGTTTAACTTGGAAGACAAGCCAATCGCACTTTACCTGGAGCCCTAGCCTGCTTTTCCTTCTTTCATCTGCTTCTCTCCGTATCAACTAAGCCTCACTTTCCTCTCCGTGATTGACATTGACGACTACTGGTTAGTTTTTCTCTCAATCAATCTTAATTTTGTGATGTATGTATATATTTTCTTGAATGATCTCCGCACTTTTGGTCAATTGCCCCAAATGTTGTGTGTGTGTCTGTGTATATGTATGCATACATGTGTTTGTCCTGGAACCTTGTTTGTTTGAATATGTATGCGAATAATGCGAAGTGAAAAGGTTAATTTGAAGAGTCTAAAATGAGCTTTTGCTTTTCACTCAACCGTTCTTATTGCTACTAGTCGACTCCCTGGCTGCAGGGAAATAGTAGGACAAGGAGACAAATAATTTTTGAATCTTTGGTTTGCTAATTTTGGGTGTCTGGGAAAACGAATCGTCTGCTCAAGTGAGCCTAATGCAGCCATGGTCGAGTTGAGTTTTTCCCCCTTTTGAGGAAAGCAAAGTGCAAAACAACTGGAAACATATCACGAGTCTGATTTCTTTTGTTTACTCAGCTATCAAATAATGGGCAAGAGAAGTTTCAAAAGTTCTGTCCTGACTCAACCAAACTCAACAATCCTTGACCCAGCTATTCTGGGGAAAGTTCTGTGCCTGAAAAATATAAAACTAAAATCAAAATGGAACTTTTATTTTAACTGGTTTTCCTATTATAAGATTTTTTTTTTAAAAAAAATTATGTTAATGAACTTGTGCATGACACATTGGGAGGCTGCCTATATGTGTATGCAACTAATGGGACCATCCCCTGTGTTGCCTACACCGTGTCTTTTCATTTAAGTGATTGGCTTCGCTCATTAATATTTTGGTAAAATTTTCCTTGAAAATTGTGTTTGTTACTTGCTTAGCATACTTTAATATGTGTACATTGTAAAAGCTAGAAGATGTTGAAGCCATCTAAATTGAAGGAGCCATGCACACTTGAATCATCACGAATTAAGATGGTTGGAATCATAACTTTTGCAGCACACAATTGCAATCTTATACTTATAATGGGACCAATTCTTTGTGTCAATGATTTCCCTAATGCTTTAGTTGTTGCTCGCTAATGCATGGTTTCAAATGTAGAACATAATGCGATCCCCATAATGGGATCCAGTGGTATATATTTTTTGTTGTTGCATTGTGTCATGAATTTTGGGGAACATAAGCAAAAAAGCATGGATTACAGAATCCAACATGCTGACACAGGCTTCAGCTTTGGGTGCGGGTAGATGTCTTGCCATTTGGTAAATTTTATATCACTCTAGGTAGCAAAAATAATTATCTATTTCTTCTACTTTCTTAGGATGCTAGTCACTCTCTTGCCTACTTACTTCATTGTTTGGTTAGTATTTATTGGTCTTGGAATGCAATTGTCATGGATGCATGTACTGTTTCCTCCTCCAGCCAAACTTGGAATTTCAATTCAAGAAGTTTTCCATTTTCCAACAACTCTTTAGTGATGTTTACATATTATATTCTTTCCAAAGGTGATAGGGTCTGAGTTTTTCAACCAAGTGGTATTATTTGTATCTTAAGTCCCAGAGTTTGTATCTAGACTTCTTTCTCCAAGATTTTTTCTTCAACAAGACAGATTTAGTCTTATGAAGTCGCAGACCATGCTGTGCGAAAGTGAACACTTTTGCTTGGACAGTTGCTTTGGAGAGGTTAATGCAATTGAAATTTCTTTTGAAAAAAGATTAGAAAATAAGACAAGTATAGAACTCTTTATCCTATAAATGAATCCTTTGTGATAGTGCGAGTTTATCGAGCATATGTTCCTGTTGTTTCTCTTTTAGTCTTGCAATTTGGAACATTATTTCAAGAACAACAAGTATTTTGGGGTCATTGATGTATATTTTTTTAAAAGTATTAACGTGACATTTCTATACCAAATGAATTCTTTTTCTGGTTTTTGTGGCACTAGGAAAAAAATGATAGTGAACACCTTTCTGCCATATTATTATGTTGACCATCTAAGAAGGAAGAATTTTTTTTTTTTTTTTATATTCTGAGTTCTCTTCAAATACTATCTTATAGTTTTTTTATTTATTATGAGATCTTTTATTCAAATACTATCTTATAGACAATTAGGATGATTATATTGATGTGGTATATGTGCCTAATGAATTTTAGCTATTCCTTTTCTCCTCACATATTTGTGATTGGTCTATGATGGTCCATATATTTCCATTTGATATCTGCTTCTTGCCTGGCTTGGATAGTACTTTGACGAGCACAGTTGGATAGTTTTGGGATTTTTAGGGTTGGTGGTTTTTCTGGAGCCTTGTCATTTTCTGAACTGATACACATGGGTAATTTTACAACATGGAGCTATTACTTATTGTTCCCTTAGGAATCTAAAGCTGGGGGCTGATCTAATGTATTTTGGAGGTGGTTTTGGCCAGTGTTATATTTTAGGGTGCTGCAGCCTGGCTGGTCCAGACTCCACACCATTTTGTTCATGCAACTTGGGACTTGGGAGATCATTAAATTGTCTTTTTTGGGGTATTTTAATATAGTTGGATCCCATTAACGGGGAATGTGGAGGCTGCATTCTTAGCTAAGATGGGAGCCTCTTCTTTTGGTTGTTTTTCTCTCACCAACTATATTTACTGATGGGAGCTTCTTCTTTTGGTTGTTTTTCTCTCACCAACTATATTTACTAATAGGGTTTCACAGCTTGCTTATATCATACTTCAGTCTTCTATTATTTGTTTTTATTATTTTTGGATAGGTAAATGTGTTCACACACACACACACACACTTTTCCCCTTTTAGGGACTTGAACCCTCAACCGCCTATATGGGGAGGTGGAGAAGATATCAACCAAATTAGAGCTTGTTGGTCTTCTATTATTTGTATTCAGTTCTTCCTTGTTGAGGCTGTCCTCATCTTTTGCATTGTGTTATATTGGAATGAAAATATGCAATTCTGTGAAACCATGCACAATGTGAAGGGGATTCTTACTTGAAACAATATAGTTCTCCAAAATATTGTTCAAAATTTACTCATAAAAAAATATATTTTAGAATTTGGAAAATTCTATAATAAGCTTGTTTGCTTGCATAAAATTGAATTACAAAAATGTCGTATAAGCTAAGGCACTTGTTTTCAACCAAAAAAAAGACCAAGGTACTTGCAGTAATTAATGATATGCACCATGAATCACCTTTGCTTTGCCAAGTGCCAATGAGTGTTCGCCGACATATTGATTTATGTTATGTCTACATTCATTATACATACTGTTTGAGATTGCTGTTAGGCTTGCAAAGTTGTGATTTTTTTTTTTTTTTTTTTTTTGGGGGGGGGGGGGGGGGGGTTGATTTTGTGTTGAGAAGTGGCGTGAATTGTCTTGGCAGTCTAAAGGTGCTTGTCATTTCACAATTGAGGCTAGTCCCGAGGTGAACATGTGTCCAAGGTTGTAAAAATAAATGTTATTAGATAAGTCGATGTATCAGATTTGAGATTTAAAGTTGGATATTGATGTTGAAGTTGATATCACAAAGATTTGAAATGTAGAGGAAAGCTTCAAATCAATGAAACTTTTGGAAATAGAAAAAAAATAAGCCTTAATACATGAACAAACTCTTAGTCCTGAAAATCCAGAAGTGAAACTATGTGAAGGTCATGTTAAAGTAGTTGGTTTGACTGTTTAAACGTAATAAGCTCACGGGATAGTTAATCTGACTATTTAAATATAAATTATAATAACAGATTAAGTGTACCACATTTCGTATCATATAACAATTAAAAGAAGTACTAAATTTTTTTATGCTAAACTCAGCATGTGAGTAACCATGAATTGCTGCTTGCACCATAGAAGTTTTGGAGATTTACTTGTGAACAACACTAGCTTTGATATTTTTCTGTTGTGGGCAAAATGGGGATCTCTTTAATTGATTGGTGAACCATGCATGATTACAAGGATAGGAGTAAGTCGGGACTTGGGAGTAAGGTGGGAATTTTGTGTAACATTTGCAAACTTATCTAATCAAGTTTTGGTTTGAATTAGGTTTACTTTATGTTTTCTTTAGTTTGTTTTTGGTTGGTTTAGTTTTTTGTTTACACTTTTGTGTTTTGTTAAGGTTATTTTAGTAATTTTTTGGTCCTTGGGCCTGAGTTGTAGTTGGGGTGAATGGTTTTAACAAGGGGGCTTTGTTGGGGAACCAACTAGTGGTGTCCATCATCATCATCATGTATAGCATGGATTGGTTCTACATCTGTTTTACTAGTTAAAGCTTGAAGTGTTTAATTTGGAGTCTGAGTCCTGTTGAAGTTAGGTGACAATCAGCCGCCTGTCTATATCTTTATACTTTTCAATTTGATAAAGTTTGTATTAGTAAATACACCAGCAGCTTTTCCAATAAACTCTCTCTCGGTCATCTCTCTCTCCAATCATCTCCATTCTGTTTTTTTTTTTTTTTTGTTTTTCTGGATTTGTAGAGTTTCAACGACCTCTCCTCCTGTCTCTAATTTGAAAGACTATAGTTTTTTTTCGCTCTTTTTGGATCATCTTTTTTGCTTCAATCATCTCCTCCAATTGTCTCTTTTCTTTCTGAATCATCTCGTTTGTTTCAATTTTTTCTTTTAAAAATATTATTGTGATCTTGGTGTGGTGTGCTTCTTGGAACAAGTGGTGTTAGAAGTCGATACTCATCGGACTTTGGTAGGACTTAGGAGCTTTTTTGTAGCTTTTGATCTTCATAGGAGTTGGGAATTTCGGTTAATATATATGCATTTCTCTTTTTCTTAATAAGTCTTGGGTCTTTGCTTGTTTTAAAATATTTTGCTCCTATTGCCAGAACCAGGAGGGTGTCCCTAGACTCCCTATTAGTGCCATTTTGGTTTGCTAATTTTTGTGTCTAAAAAAAGGAAAAAATTATTAACACTGAACATTATTGAAATTATAGATGATTTTGCATTGATGCATAATTATTACTGAAATTATGGCTTTACGTTGTGAAATGTTAGGATTGTTGAACATTAGCATTGAATGATAATTATTATGATATATTGATACGAAATGTTAATTGTGGAATGTTGAAACTTTTGAGTGATTAATTGATAGTTGATCTCTTATAATTTGTGAATCTTTTACACCTAATTTGTTTGAAATAATGTTAGAATTGGATTATATGATCATATATATATAATAATATATTATTCAGCATGTCTCCATCGTGGCCTACTTTTTGGAAAAATCATGTGTCGGGCGTGTTTGGGTCATGTCCTGTGTCCGTATGCGTGCCTCTTAGGAGCCTAGCAAATTCTTGCTAATATTCTTATAATATTATTTTCTTTCTAATTCTTCTCTTCCCTTTTTTTTTTTTTTTCTGTGATAAGATTTTCTATTTTAATCATAGCCAGCCCTGATTGCTTTAGTTTCCATTCCAAAAGTTATATTACAAAACCCTAAAACTTTCCCTAGTCTTTTACTCTTTACTTACCACTCTAACTCTAGAAGTATTTGCTGTCCAGAAATTTAATAGAATAGTTTCTGCAATCTTGACGGGTAAATTGTATTCACCTCCTTGAGATAAGGCATAAATACACACACGGTTCCCTTACACTTACATCCCCTTTGGCTTCTTGACCAATTCACGTATTAACGGTAGATGCAATTTTACAATTGTATCCCGGCATAAATATTATCATTTTTACACTTTACATCTGCAACTATTGAAGCTTATACATAAGAACTCCATTAATAGATGAAAAATTTACGACATCCAAACATAGCTCCATTAATAGATGAAAACAGTGAAGGGGTTCGGCAACCGGAAGTCTGGTATTGTAGATCCGAACGAGAAAATTGGGGACAACTTGTAAAAATAGATTGGAATGCAAACACTGAAGGGGTCAAATACAAATCAAGGGGTCAAATACAAATCACATAGTGCTTCAGCCCAAATATCACCCCGTCACAGGTTACCTACCTTTCTGAAATTGTTTAATAAAATTTCCCCAATAATTTAATAGGTTGCGAATGACGAAAAAGTAACATAGCATCTTCAAGAGGCCAATTAAACACGACACTAAGGTTTTTATTTATCTTTTTTGCACTCTATGAGTATTGAACCAGAGCGTTTTGTGTTAGGTGCACCCCCTTGGTGGTGGTTTTTAATGAATACTTGTCAAAAAATAAAATTGCTGGTAGATGCATCAAAGGCAGTGAAATTTCTCTTTCATAATCATTAGGCTTTTAGTCCAAATCTGAAATATATCCTTGGATCTTGACCCTTGTATTATATGAGTCTAAGAAGGGGACCTTTTCCTTTGTTTCTCTTCATTTGCCAATTCCATCTGTTTCGATTGCGTTGTCTCTAACGGAGACTTACGACCTTACATATAGAGAATTAGTACTAATCCCTGTAGGACACAAAAATAATAAAAAAAAATAAGAATTACCAAAAATGAAAAAATTTGAGTTAAACTTAAATTTGGATAATATAAAGTTCAAGAACAACTCTAGAACAAATGACAACGAAATGGGAAATTTCTAGGCGAAGTTATTAACATTACAAAACTTTCATAAAGTAGCCAAAACATGTTTTTCGTGGCCTTAACAATTGAATTTACTCGAAAAGGGGATTCCTCATGGAGAAGTTTTGACTTTTGAATTCTGATCACCATGCTGCTTTGGATTAGACATGGGAGGTTTCAGGTATGTGTATGTGAGGTGACACATTTCTAGCACATTTTCTGATATAAACGTCAACTACCAATTGGAATTTTGACATCTAATTGGTCCCAAAATGCTTTGGCAACTCGTTTTACATTAGTCTCCCCTCCTTTGAAAGCACTCGTCCTTGAGTGAATTAAAGGTACCACATGACGTGGGTGCATGGTACTCAAAAAAATCTTGAACATTGAAGGGCTTGGAAATTGGTAAGTCATAGGGAGTTCCATGAGGTTTGGATTATTGGGGTTATTATTAGCAGTCATTGAGATTGAATCAATGGTTGTCCATGCTCTTATACCATTTGATGTAATGGTAATATCAAAGGGGAATTGATATCGTTCTAGTAGACGGGGTTATCGAATTTACAAGGGAACCTCGAATTCACTAGGAAAAACTTGAAAATTTATTCATGAATGAATTGAATTGTCTCTATTAAAGACTTAGCTTATTTATAGAGAATTTGTTCAAATCCTTGTAGGACACATTTTTATTTATTATTATTATTTTTTAAAAAAAATGGCAAATTTGAGTTAAGCTCAAATTTGGATAATATGAAGTCTAAGAAAACTTAACTTTTGATCCCCACGTTGTTTCAGATTGGGCATGGGTGGTTTTGAGTATGCATATGTTGAGGTGGCACATTTAAACTACCAATTGGATTCTTGGGGATTCAATCGCTCCCAAAACAACTCTTTTTGCATCAAACTTTGATGATGTTTGCATTAGGGGAACTCGCAATTTGTTATTTGTCTTTTGTTATGTATACTTCTATTCATTATTCTTTGTATAGCGCTCAATCCTAGATACGGTCTCTCTCTCTCTCTCTCTGGCTTTTCAATTGTTTAATTCTTTTAGTTTGAACCGATTTTGTTGCGATGGTGCCTCCAAAGTTGTGGACATTGCATGGGCTGCTCTTGTAATAGTTTTAGATAGCCTTTTTGGGGTTTGCTGAAAGCTTTTTTTGATAAATAAAAGTATTATAATTTATAAGAAAAGGCGCCAAAGGGGGCACAACCTATGTGCACAAAGATTATACAGGAGCAAGAAAACTAAGAGTGTAAGATCCCCTAAGAAATCCACTAAACAACGAATCCAAAAAGTGTGCTTATTCGTTTCCCTTCAACTATACCACTTCACGCACTTGGATCTAGCTTGACATGTCACTCAAACTGTCTTATAACACAACCGTCAATCCAGCACTAGACCAGCTCCTCAACAAACCGAGCCATAATTCTATGCACTCCAAAGAGACTAAATAACATACCCCATAGATCTTGGTCAACCCTATAGTCAATATGTTTGCCAAGTCATTTAAGTTCTCCACCTCCCCTATAAGGATGATCTTGCTGTTTGCCAAATTAACCTTCAAGCTTGATACCACCTCATAACACTGAAGAATGCATTGGGCATATTAGTACAGATGCCAGGATTAAATTGGTAGAGACGCTACGGATATATTAGCATAGGCGCCCTGAGCGTAATGACAGAAGTGCGTTGGTATAATAATAAAAACATTGCCCTGAGTAGATTGGCAGAGACACCATGAGCATAATGACACAAGCATTTCCATGAGCATAATAGCATTGTAAATTGCCAAAGAGCATGAGCATAATAATAGCAGAGGTGTTTTCAGCAAAGTGGCAGAAGTGCCACAAGTAAATTAGCGATGTGGGTAGTAGTGCCCTGGGAAAGCGTTGCTGGTGATACAAAAACCCAAGTATTTCAGAATAGCGCCACTCAGAATAATGAGTATGGGCAGAGAAAATAACGTGTAGTAAAAAAACAGGTAAGCACATGAAGCATACACTAAATGAAGATCATGCATTGAGAAATTGACAAAAAGCAACAAGTTTCCTGAAGTTAATTAGAATGCTTGTTGAATGTTTGTTCTAGAGAAAAATTAACTCAGCACATTAGAATACAGTCTCTAAGATTGTAATCTTAAAAGAGAGATTTAGCTTAGAAATAGAGAAATCTTAGTTTAAACAGCTAATAAAGTACCTAAGGTGCTGGAGTATGCATGGAGTAGTTATCTTGGGTGATTATTACAGGCGCTGCCCAGAAGCAAAGGTGCCATGAGTAAATAAAATGGTCACTTAAATAACACCCTGAGGAATGAGAATGAAACAGAAAGGGGCCATAGTATTTTAGGTTTTTGAGTAAGAAGCATCAGTAATCAGCAAACAAGTAAAAGGCCCAAAACAATTGGAATTAAAAATTGATTTTTGGCTTGATTTTCGTATCTACATTTTTTATGACTTCCCCATTGGAGTTACCAAAAATCTAAATACAAAAACTTAAACTAGGGATAGATTCCAAATTCCATTGATTAAGTGTGTAAATTTTTGATATATGATAGTTAACTACATGATTATAAGTTAAATTGAAATTTATTCTGTGCAATCCGCAACTGTGCAAACATATTGTGGATGGGTAGAGAGAGAAACTGGGGGTATAGAGGAGTGAGAAACTGGGAGTATGGAGGAGAGAAAAGAGAGTTAGTGTTCTAATCTATCATTGTTCTTGAAGTTCTTTTTCCTTTTATATCTAGATTTACTTGAAGCTGGCAATGGGCCATGTGAAATCCATGTGACCTCAACTAATCAATGAGTGCCATGTAGGTAATTGTGTTATGCATGTCTTACATGTGTAACTCTTTCTCTCTCTTTATGTTTCTGTCTCTTTATGTTTGAAGTAATAAAGGACACAGCTCTTGAAACAGTTTAGATGACAGTCCTTCCTGGACTGGATTTTGATGTTAATTGTTTTGGAATTCAGTATATGCTTGCATCTTTGTTTTCTTATTCCTTTCATAAGATGATAAATCTTCAATGTCCATGTCATTCTTCTCTTTGGATTAACTTTTTAATGTTTTCACTGTGATATATTAGATGTCTCGAAGGTACGATAGCCGAACAACGACCTTCTCCCCAGAAGGTCGTCTCTACCAGGTTGAGTATGCAATGGAGGCCATTGGAAATGCAGGGAGTGCAATAGGTATATTGTCAAAGGATGGGGTTGTCTTGGTCGGTGAAAAGAAAGTCACTTCCAAACTTCTTCAGACCTCAACATCAACTGAGAAGATGTATAAGATTGATGACCATGTAGCATGTGCTGTGGCTGGAATTATGTCTGATGCCAACATTCTTATTAACACAGCCAGGGTCCAAGCTCAGCGCTATACTTATGCTTACCAGGAACCAATGCCTGTTGAACAGCTAGTTCAGTCTCTATGTGACACCAAGCAAGGCTACACACAATTTGGTGGGCTGCGCCCCTTTGGTGTTTCTTTTCTTTTTGCGGGCTGGGATAAAAATTTTGGCTTCCAGCTTTACATGAGCGACCCAAGTGGAAATTATGGTGGTTGGAAGGCTGCAGCAATTGGAGCAAATAACCAGGCGGCTCAATCAATGCTTAAGCAGGAGTACAAGGATGGCATCACAAGGGAAGAAGCGGTACAGGTTGCATTGAAAGTGCTCAGTCGGACAATGGACAGCACCAGTCTTACTTCAGATAAGCTTGAGCTGGCCGAGGTATTCCTTTCTGCAGGGAAAGTAAAGTACCAGGTGTGCTCGCCTGAGTCCCTGAGTGAGATGCTATTGAAGTTTGGGTTGACCCAACCTCCTGCCGAGGCTGCTTAAGTTGTATTTGGACGTAGACCTCAAGTCTCGGGACTTGTTTGGATCATCACTTTTATGCTTCCTGGGGTATGATTTTACAAAACACTCTCTTACAATCTCTTTTTATGTTGAAAGAAAGAGACTATATTGTTATGTATTGGAGCTCAATTTTATAAGCTTGTTGAAGTTGGATAATCAGATTTATATCAGTATTTCTGTTGAACTACTACTGCAGAATGTCTCTGTTTTATTTTTCAGATGTTACCTGTGTTGTTTTTAATTCTGAATACAGCAGTTTCATATATTTATAGCAAATAATACAACACTCCTTGATTTTCCAATGTAGATCGAAACACCTTGATGGTGAAGAATAGATTATTTCCAGAGGCCACACGGTTTATTCCTTTATTTTTTTTAGGGTAATACCGATGATGAAATGCATCATCTGCATTTGCACATATTTTTTGGGATGGCAAAAGGTCCGGAAGAGTCCTTAAATTGTTGTTTCCTTTTCCCCAGTCTGATTGATATTTATGATTTTTCATCCAAATGATATATGATTGTACATCAAAACCAAAAGGCAGTAGTGGAGGGTTTGGGAAGGATCATAGTTTTTTATTTTTACAAGGGGGGAGAGTCTTTTTGTGACTCCAACTTCTGATGGAGTAATTTTACTATTGATCAAAGGACTGATGTGCATCTATGCGATTGGATGATTGACGCGCATGGAAATACATCTATATGCATCTATCTTTATATGTATTTGCTACCAGCAGCGTGGATATATTTCGTGTTAATGCAAAGCTTTGCCATAGTGTCCTTTTTGCTTTTTCCTATCAGCATTGATTTTCCTTCATTTCATGTCTATTTCTTTCCAAACGCCACATATAGCTATATAATGTCCTTTATTTCCCCTGCTCTCTTTAATACATGGCGGTGGTATAGAATGTTCGTCGGAAAAATAGGATTTCAAAATTTTCAAAGAAATCAATTTACATCTGCACATACTACATTTTATCTTTTCTATTTCCAAATTTAGAAAGATTTAAGACCATTTAGTTTTCAAATTTGGTGAGAAAGAGAGAAGGAAGGAAATCAATTTCCCTCGTTTTTTCTTCTTCTTTCTCTTTCTTGCTGATATGCTATAAATAAATACTAGTTTAAATGGTAATTAGAAGTGGAGGAAAAAGCAAAAGAATAATAAAAATAAAACCAACTGTAGACTTTTTAATTAAAATTTCTAATAACAAAAAAATTATATGGTAATTTAAGTTTGAATCTAATTTAAATGGATTTAACAATAAGTATTTTTTAAAATTCTAAACAAAAAATTGTGACAAAATAGGAGTAGCCAAAAATGTAAAAAAAAAAAAAAAAAGGAGAAGAAGAAGAAAAAGAATGACTGTGTAGACTTTTTTTGTAATTAAAATTTTCAATATTAATAACAAGATTATAAAACCCTAAAATTTTAAAAATGGTGACAAAATAGAAGTGGGGGAAAATAGAAAAAAAAAAAAAAAAAAAACAGAAAGACAATGACAAATAGCTGTAGGATTTTTTAATTTATAATATCTAATCTTAACAACAAGGGGATCAAAGTCTCATATGAGATGATAAAGTCTTCTCATTCTAAGGACATGGTCCAAGTTCGAGACTTAGTGTATGCACATATACACACTTAGATAAAATTTTTCACTCCCCAATTATTATACTAAAAAATAAAATTCTAAAATTTAAAAAAAGGTGAAAAAATAGAAGTGAAAGAAAAATTAAAAAAAAAACATGCAGTTGTAGGCATTTTTTATACTTAATATCTAATTTCCTTTAACAACATGTGCATTCATAGGCGGATTTGGGGTGGCTACGGAGGCTACCATCCCTCCAAAGAATTGCCCAATAAAAATTGTTTACTAAAACATTATATAATATAAAAATTATTACCTCTAAAATCTCTATAATAATTTTCTAAGAACATCTCCAACCCACCTTCAAGTTCAAATCTTCAAATTTGAAGGTGGGAAAGAAAAATAGACACTCTAACCCATCTTGAAATTAATATCAAATTTAAATAAATGAATAGTATTTTTAATTTTAATTTTCATATTTAAAAGTTCACTATTAATTCTTCAAATCACTATTCATCAATTATTCATTCACTATTCATCCACTAATTAGTTTTATAATATTTCAAAAAAATAATTAATTATTTTAATATTTTTAAATAAAAATTTAAAATTAATTTTTCAATATTTTTTTCAATTATTATTTATTATCAAAATATTTCTTGGAGTTTTTAACCCAAAAAAAGTGATAAATAATTAAAGTTTGGATAAATATATATTAAATAATTATATTTTAGACATAAATAGTATTATGAAAAACAGAATTTAAAGAATGAATATTAATTTAAAAATTAATATAATTAGAATAAAAATGTAAAATATGAAAAACTCACTATCTTATATGAAAAACATGTCAAGATAAAGATAAATTTAACTATAAATTCGAGATGCTGTTATATATTCTCCCATGCAAGTAGCCTTAGAGCCGCCGTTATTAGGGGTTAAATTTTGAACTAGCGTAAAAAAAAACTTTGTGTCTGGATAGTGATTCAGATATGATTTTTTTAAAAATGTTTTTGAAATGTGTTTCAGAATTTTGTAATTGATTTTTTTAAAACTACAAAAATGCGTTTGGTTATGCTAATCAGAATTCAATTTTTGAGTTAAAAACTGTGAAAATACGTTTGGATATAATATTTGAATTTAAGTTTCTGAGAACAAAATTATGAAAATACATTTGATCTGAAATTTGATTTCATATTTTTTAAGATAAAAAATAATGACAATGCATTTAGATAAGTTATTTTTTAAGATAACTTTTTATTTTTAAATTTTTAAAAAGTAAAATTACTGTTAGTAGCTTCTTAAAGAGAGTCTATAATTATCAATTTTTTTTTTTTGAAAATTCATTTTCAAGTGAATTTATGTTAATATTTTTATGTTTTCTGTTTTTGAAGAGAGAGAGAGAGAGAGAGAGCATGGCTTAGGAAGTTTTGCCACTTTTTTTCTATTCTAATGAGAGAGAGAGAGAGCATTTTTTTTTTTGTTCTTAAAAATGAAAATGAAAATGATAATGTTTTTGTAAAACCTGCTTGCTTGGATTTGTTTTTGTTTTTAATTTTTGTATTTTCAACCATGAAAATGATAAAAATAAAAATAGATGTGTGTTTTCGGTTCATTTGATTTTTTAATGAATTTAAATTTTAAAAAATTAAAATTACTGTTAATTGTTTCCTAAAGAGAGACTACTATTATCAGATTTATTTATTTTTTTAAATTCCTTTCCAAAAGAATTTATGTTAATATTTTTATGTTCCCTGTTTTTGAAGAGAGAGAGAGAGAGAGAGATTTTTTTTTTGCATTTTTGTTCTTAAAAATGAAAATGATAGCGTTCTTGTAAAACCCGTGTTCTTGGATTTGTTTTTATTTTTAATTTTTGTGGTTTCAACAACAAAAAAAATTAAAAATACATGTGCGTTATCTAGTAATTTCATTTTTTAATGAATTTAAAATTTTAAAATTAAAAATACTGTTTGTTATTTCCTAAAGAGAGGCTATTATCAGATTTTTTTTTTTATTTTTGAAAATTCCTTTCTAAAAGAATTTATGTTAATATTTTTATTTTTTAAAACAGAAAACAATTTTTTAAAAAGTACTCAATTATTCTTTAAAACGTGTCTTTTAGGAACATTTTTGAATAGATATTTTCAAAAATGGGAAAAAATTATAATCTATCTATTAATTATTATTTTTATTTGATTTTACTTAATTGAGATATTATCAACAAAATATATATATATATATATATATAAATAGCCAAAAAAAATATGGATAAAACGTCATCAATTATAATCATAAATAAATGAGATGTAATCATTTTTTTTCAATTAATACTTAAATAGAAATATTATTATTTTTATCATTTCATATTTTTCAGGATCACAAAATAATTTAATAATTACTTTAAAGTTTTAAAAATGTTATGTAAAAAGTAGTCAAATTATTTTTAAAAATGAAAAGTGGGATGTAAAAGATATTCAGAATGCTTTTAAAATAATGTTCAGGATTTTATTTTAGAAGATGACTAAATAAACAGGTTCCAAATATGATTTTCAAAAAAATCTGTTTTTGGATTTATAACCAAACAGGACCTTATTTTTTAGTTTTGTGTTGTTTTTAACTTATTTATAGGGTTATAATTGTTGTAAAATTGTCTTTCTAAAAAATATTTTTTTATTAAGAAATCGTGATAAAAAGATGTTTTTTAAAACGCTTTTCTAAAAGACGGTTTTAAACAATTATTTATTTATTTTTTAAAATTCTCTTTTAAAAAAATATTTTTGAAAATTTTTTTATTAAAAAATCGTGTTAAAAAGATGCTTTTAAAAACATCTTTCTAAATGACGATTTTAAATATATATTTTTTTAAAATGATTTTACAGATAACTATATTTTAATAAATAAGTTTATCATAACGTTAAAAAAGAATCTTATATTATGACAACTATTTCTATCTCACGTGGAGGATTTTTGTTTTTTTTTTCTGAGCACCACGTGGAAGATTTAAATATGCATCAGACAACTTTTTTTTTTTTATACAATAAGATTACAAAAGCCTTGATTGGGTGGGTACGTAGTATGTAGCATACTAGCCACGTCGGTAGGTTTACTTTTACGTCAAACCCCATGTATATATATATATATATACATATACATGTATTTGTATATTAATACCCAAATTGAATTGAATTTTCCCTTTCAACTACGAAATTCTCTCTCTTTCTTTTATTGACCCCTAAAAAAAATTCTAAAATTCCCAATCCGATACCGACAGCATCAAACACTACAGAGATTTCGAGAAATGGAAGCTGATGTTTCCATTCTAAAGCCCTAATTTGTTTCTCTCTCTAGAACAAAATTTGGGCTTAGGGTTTTATTAATTTTTCAGATTTTACAAGAGAGATGGTGAAGTTTTTGGTGTTTCTTTTCAGTTGTCTCTCTCTAATGTCTTGTACGGCTTTTGCTAACGTGATCTTGATTGGGAACAACACGACCTTATCTTTTGACGACATCGAAGCTAACTTTAGTGAGTTTTTCAGTGGTTCATGATTGTCTTTACTATTTATTCTGACTGCTGTTTGTTGGAAGACATACAGATGATGAAATTGAGCTTTTGGATTATTTTAGGTCTTATTGAATTGATAGTTGAATTTGGATTTGTTGATTAGTGTTGAAAGAGCTTCATTCTATTCCTAATATCATTGCGCACAATAAAAGCCATGCATATTTTACTGTAACTTATTGAGAACTATACAATCTCTCAGGGGTTATTCCTTCAATTTTGGTTAGATCAGAGTAATTTGTGAATAATTAAAAAATAAAATAAGTTCATTTCATCTGAAAGTAAGTCAGGATAGATTAAGACGTTTGGGACCTGAGAAATTTGGCCAATCCAGGAATTATCAAACTATACTGGATGAATGCGGGTTTTGTTTGTGTGATGAATAAGTTTCCATAAATTAGAAAAAATTATGGGAGTAATGCAAGAATTTGGTTACAAGGGTTGTAATGGCTATGATATTATCATTGTGATTAAGAATTGAACCCTAAGTGATAGGGCAGTGATTGGATGCGATCTTACACATCTCTTGACTTTTTTGTTCCATTGATAATTTCAGCTCCGGATGTGAAAGGTTCTGGGAAATGTGGCACATTGTATTTGGCGAAGCCTCTAGATGCATGTTCGCCTTTGGATAATAAGGTTGATTCACCTGAAGAGGGCATCCATGCCCCATTTGCATTGATTATTCGAGGAGGATGTAGCTTTGAGGATAAAGTTAGAAGAGCACAATCTGCAGGATTTAAAGCTGCTATTGTCTATGACAATGAAGATGGCGATTTGGTTGCAAGTAATGATCTTTTCCCTTATGCAACTTTGTAAGCACTGTATTGTTTGTTACATACGATAAGGCTAAAAAATCAAAAGAAAAATTGAAATTGAAATTCTCTCCTATAATATATTAAGATAAACTGATCAAAATATATATATATATATATATATCATAAAATAAATTCAACTTAAATTTTTTTAACTATATATATATATATTAAAAGATAAGTTAGGCTGAACTTCTAAATTCAAGATTTTCCTGATCTCTTTAAAATTCTCTTCTACATTTCAACCTTGAAGTCATACTCCCAATTTACTTTCACTGGCTACTGGAAAGGGGTGTTTGTGTGTGTGTGTGTGTGTGTATCTGTGTGACTACACATGTTGTGCACACCATTCATGCTTTTTTTGATTATAGTAAAAAAATGATAACATATGACACGCTCATTTTATGTAACCCACGCACTGTTTTTTACTTCTCAGGTTGTATTATTAAAGAAGCCAGATGCAGAGACTATATCTGAACTGGTTTTACAATAGTAACAATACAATACAATGCAGTACTTATTGTGGACCACAATCCTAAGGACTCGTAGCATGGCTTCTCCTCTCCCTTTCGTCATTAGGCACTGCTCTCCTCCAATTCCTTTATCTTTTATTGATAATTATAGTTAGCAGTTTTTGATCCCTTAATTTGCGACTTAGTTGAAGACTATTTCTCCTTTTGGCTATTATAATTTTCAGAATTGAAGCATGTTCGATAGTTCCAACTCTCAAAGAATAGAACTCGCACTTCAATCACTTCAATTATATTGAATAAGCAAAACTGATGGGGATCATGCAATCGTACTATTCTGTGGTTTCTGTTCATAGCCGCCCAATAGCCCTGAAAACTCTTTTTTTTTAGTGAGTGATGTTGGGGACATGGAGAATTTGGCAATTAACATGGCTTGCTGGTGGGCTCTCTCGCAACAATGTGCTCGGGGCTTCCATTAGGATCTTCTTATGAGGCTAAGGCAATTTGGGTCCTTTGGGTTGTAGATGCTGAGGGATTTTGGACGTGACTAGCGGGGTGGAAGGTGTTGTATTTATCGAAAGGGAGTTGACTTACTCTTATCATGACTACACTGGCGAGCTTGCCAACACACATAATCTTTATTCACCATTTTGGCTTTAGGGGAGAGGAAGATGGACAAGCTTCAAAGGGATTTTTTTTTTGGGGGGGGAGGAGATATTGGAGAAGAGTGGAACTTATCCAAAAAATATATATTATACAAGTGAGGAAATTTCATTTGGTGGGATGGGAGAGAGTGTAGGTCCATTAGGATGGGAAGGCTTGGGATAAAAAGAATGAAGGTGTTTAATCAGGCATCATTGGGTTTGCTGGGGAGAAAGAGCCGCAGAGGAGGTTGATTAAGAGGAAGTTTAGGTGCGGGTGGACTTAGGCAGAAATAGGTTTACCTTATGGGATGGGCTTGTGAAAGGGTATTAGGAGGGGATGGGAGGTTTTTGTGAGAAATATAGAGTTTGTTATAGGAACAGGGGATAATGTAACATTTTGGTATGATAGGTGGTGTGAGGGCATGGTTTCGGAGAATGAGAACGTTTTGGTTGAGAATTTTATTTCTATTTCGGTTAATGGGATAGTTTGTGGTTTTGGCTTTAAGAGAGACTTTGAAGCTAGGAATTAGACGCTTTTTCATTGCTGCTTCAGCTCTTGAATGATTGCAGGATAAGGGTAGGAGAGGAGAATAGCATGAGATGGTGGACAACAAGTGGGGGATTATTTTCAATTCGGTCCTTTTATGAGACGCTAGCAGAGGTTAGGGTGGCTATGTTTCCATCAGAGAGCATATGGAGGATGAAGGAGCCTTTGGTGGTGAAGTTTTTTGTGTGGACTGTTATTCCCCAGTCCAAAGACCTGAAGAGTGATTGGAAATTACCAATAGATTTATCAATAACTAACTTACCAAGGGTGAACAGGTCATTGAAAGTCAACGAACTTTCGAATATTCAAGTTTGACCAAGGTGCTATCACACCAAGGCTCCCAAAATTAGGTACTTTCAAATACTTGGAATTAAGATTTTAAAAGTGCAGATAATTACTTCTTAGGTCTTCAATAGGCTAAAAATGAGTTTATAATAAATCACAACTCAAAGGTAACCCTTTTATCTAGCTATTGGCCAAAGCGTGATTTTCAGAAATTTTGAACGCGTTTGGTTAGTCGTTTTCTTTTTTTTTTTTTTGGAAAACATTTTTAAATTTAGGCTAAAAATCAGAAACGAAAAAGTGGTTTCCAAAATTTTTGAAAACGGAAATCTAAAACAGAACAACACGTGCGTCTATCGTTTTTTTAAATGAGATTGGGACATCAAGTTCTATTAACTCTAACTTCCTTCATTGTTTTGGACTTTTTAACAAAACCCTCCCCTCTTCTTTTTATAACTCTCGCTCTGTGCCATCTCCTCCATAATTACTCTCGTCATCTCCAGTCCAATCATCGCCCTCCCAGACCGATTTGCAGCATCACATCAGGTACATTACATTCTTGCTTCAGCGATATTCTTCGGCATAGGATTTTTTATTTTTTTTCCTTGTAGTCTTTCACTACTTTGTGGGCACTTTGTGCCACATAAGGTGTGAGCTGAAAAAGCCAAAAGCCAATTAGAGCCGTGAGTGAGCGTTTGCCAAAGAAGAATTTGAGTGATTGCTACAAGTAATAAAAGTATGAGAAATTGCCTCTTGATTACACGTTTCCCAAGACAACCTTTGTTATTTTGATACTTGATTTTAATTCAATACAGTAGCTTGGTTTCATCTTCTTTTGTTCACCAGACTTTTGTCTTTTTATTACACAATTTGACGTGATTTCATTCAACAAGTCTTTAGATTGTTTTGGGTCCAACATGTCATTAACGGAACCCTTTTGCCATATAAGAGACCAAATTGCTAATCAACTTTGGGCAAGTATTCATCATAATTGACTAGCTAATAATTGAAGATTTATGTATGTTATTTTTTATAAAAAAAACTTTTTTATTGAAAATGTTAATGAATGATATTTGAAACGTTAGCATTGTTTATAATACAATTTTGGGTTGAAATGAAAATTTGAAATTATATAATATGGATTTTAAGTTTGATGCTGCATTTGTTATCAAACACGTTTCCTGCTTTTGTTTTCATTCTTTTAACAAACAATATTGTTGTATCAAACGCGTTTTCTTTTTTTGTTTTTTTAAATAATAAACATAAACTAGTTTTTGTTTTTAGAAAGTTGAAAACCAAAAACAGAAAACATTACCAAACGTGTTTTTTGGTGGGAAAGTTGACTTTTTATTCTCAATAAGTTAATTTTTTAAACTATTTTTATTGAATCTAAATGGGGGGTACTTCCTTATTTACATTTAATGTCTTAAATAATTACTTAAATGACATTCAATGTAAATAAGGTATACTAATCACAGTTCCTATTGAGAAGCTGACGAAAGACTGACAAGGCAGTTTGCTGAAATCAATCGACTGAAATTAAAATTCAGTTGACTCAAATCCATTTTTAGTCTACTGAATGGTCAGGATTTTGTAATGTTTCAGTTTCTATTGAATTTTGTTGACCCAAAGAACCTATTAGTTGACTGAATTGGTCGACTATCACTTCCAACCTGCTGTTTTGTGACTTTTTCAGCTCCTTTTTGATTTCTTCCTTCACCTAACATACATACAACATGTTTTAAACATAAAGTGGAACATTTACGCATAATTCCTCACAAGATTCATGGGTCTAAAGGGAAATTTTATATACCAAATTATGGGGGTTTTCATTCATTTCCATACTTTCCAATCAAACCAACAGACATGCTTCATTTTCTTTCATTAATCCACATCATTTGTCACACAAGTGCATAAGTTACACACCATTTTCTTATATTTCAAACATTCAAAGGAACAGTGGAGAGTTTACGTAGTCCATTGTTTCTAAATACGCTAAAGACAATGTCTTTGCCTTCAATGCTACCAAGGTCTATAATCGCACGACCTCAAAGTGTAACCAAAAACTTCATGGTCTCGTTGCTCCAAGTCTCCGGTTCCTCCTCGATCCCCGGTAGGGGGGTAAGTTCTACGCCCCTGTAGAGGTAACCAACCAACAAGGTTAAACATGGATGGTGCCGAATGAGCATGTGCAAGTGTAGCGGCATGCTAGATAAGTCATGAACATACTTCCATTAATTTAAAGTAATTACTAATCATTTAATTAGCCAACGCATATGAGGAATGCACTACATACACACCCATTTCAAAGTATGCATTGCTCACTCCACGACACTATCAAGTCATCTCCACCTCAAACCAACAATCATTTTCACATACGAAGTCTTATTCACACACTTCATGTATACATGCTTTTCAAGCATATAGCCCAAGGTCCAATGCCATGTATTCATGAACAACAATGCATTCATAACCATCATATCTAATACAATTCAAGTATTCAAGAAATCATGCCAAGTTTTTGCATGGGACCCATTCAAACATTTATTCAAACATATGCTAGGCACACAACATATAAACCATGAGTTCTAGAATCAACACCAAATTAATTTTCTGTCTCAATCTAAAAGATTACGAACGTATATTTACCTCTAAAATGAAGAGAGGTGTTATCAACAAAATTTAAAACAAGTATTCTTGAAGATTCAAACATTTAAAGCCCTATAATACTCGTATGCTCATGTATATATAAACACATAGCAAGTAAAGCATGAAAACACGTGGGTACCCCCTTATTTAGCCCTCTAGGTAGAAACCCCTACGTTTATGTTGGATTTCTTGAAGATGTATCAAACCCTAGCTTGATTTCTTCAAGGATAGCAGAACCCTAGCTTGTAAATCTTCTTTCAAAGTCTCATCATTTATCACCTTCATTCTCTCTAGATGGTGTAGGATGTTCTCCTTGCAAAACCCTCATTAATTTCTCCTGTAATTTGAAGGAAAGGAGGAGGAGCAAAGGGGATTTGAGAATGGGGGATGAAGCTGCCAGGTTTTTGGAGAGAAAATGAGAGAGAGAGTTGGCTTGTCTCTCCAGCCCTCTCTGCCCTTTTATATGGTGCTCTATTAAAATTACCATTGTGCCACTTCTTTTTCAATTTCCCATTTTACCCTGTCTCACTCCCTAATTTTGATATAGGAGGAGAAAGGAAAGAGAAGAGAGAAAAGAGAAGAAGGGATAGAAGCAGAAGAGGGAAGACTAGTTAAGAAATTAAGAGAGAAATGAAGAGAAGAAGAAACAGAGAGGAAGAGAGAAGGGAGTAACGAGAGAGGAAAAATCCAATATCTCAATATCAATTCAATAATCGAAGTCTAAAGTCTCCAAAACATAAACACCTATATATAGGAAAACTCTAAACAAACCTTAATTAAACTTGCTAAAATAAAAATTTCTCAACTAGATTAAGTCCTAAAAAATATAAAATAAATACATAAATTAAAATTTCCTCCAGGAGGACCAGGATCAAATATAATTGGCTCATAGAGTCCTCCTTGATCCCCATCATTTCTCTCTGACTGAAAAGAACTTGACTCCGATGAGTAAAGATGGTGGAGATGCTCCAAAATATACAAATCATCATGAAAAATACATGGTTGGGAGACCAACAAGCTGAAGAAGCACCCCTCAATCTACGAAAACATGGAAAATCATGAAGTGAAGAATTTCCATATTGACTTGTAAGGAAAAATTCCATATGATGCATGGTAGTATGCTGGAGTGGTTGAGGTACTTGATCTGACATCGGAGAAATAACAGCTCCACATGCAAGAAGACCATCAAGAAAGACACGAGGTTCCAAAGTAACTCAATTAGATAGCATGTCGTCTACACTGAAAATTGATTTAATATTTAAATCTAATCATGTGTCAAGTAAATAAGCATGAGGTCCCAATTCAAAATTGCTGAAAATGTGTCAATGGATTTAGATGAAAAATTCGTGGAGGAAGGCATTACAGATTTAGACTCGACACAATGGTCTAACACAGGTGCGAAAATAAGAAAACTATTGCAGAGAGACTCTTGGGTTGACAATTGTGACACTTAAGTTATGACAATTGTAGATTTAGATGACTGATTAGAAATTCTTGTATGTTCCACATTTGTTATTAGGGTAAGACTCATTTCCTCACTCATGGGATTAAATGTCCTCTTTGCTCAGTTTGATTTAAGATATAAAGTGTTTTTTCATCTGGAGTATGAAGCACTGATCTAGGCACTTCACAAGTAGTTTCAAAGTTACAAGAAAGAAGACGGGAAGGCCTAAGTTTTTCTTCCTTTTCATTCTTTTTGGGTTTAGATGGCATTAACAAGAACTTATGCTTAAAACGAAAAGTGTTGTCTTCTAGGTTGTGAGTCACTCCAAGATCATCCATCGAAGGTTGACCTAGAAGCACATGACTAATTCTCATGGGCAAGACATCACACCAAACACTAGTTGAATAATCGTTCATTTGAATTGGCATTAAACACCACTCTGTGATTAGCACAGATGCATTACCTATGCACTTTATCATCAGTGTCTTGGGATGATTCTCAAGACGTAGTTTTATTCTTGTATTAGCAAATTTTGATACTATGTTAATGAGATTACATTCTTCAACGATAATTCTGCATCATTTAAGAATAGTTTGAAAGATGTGTAGGTGTTTCCATGCATCCTCATGGCGAGGGTCGGGTAAGTTACACCACAAATCTATAGGATGAGATTCCAAATTAGAAGTTTTCGAAGGATATCTCTGAGATCGATCTTGGGACCTGTCTTGTGAAAGTGGCATACAAACTCACTCGAAAATTCCTTACTGTCTTATGCAAGTACTTAGAGTCCTCTACTTTATCATGGTAGGACCTAAATTCCTCCACTTCATTATAAAAGTACTTAGACGAATCAAACTAGTAACTCTGCTGGGAATGCCTAAGGTACCTGTATTGACACCTATCTTGTGGTTGAATGGGTCTAAAGGTGTCCCTTGTGTAGCCCTTAAAGAACCTAGAGTACCTTTCAGTATGATGATCTCTGTGGTAGTGCATGGTAGCCTTTTTAATGGTTCTATTTCTATCTCTATATGTTGAAGTATCATGACTCCTCATTTTTTTTTTAAATTTTCCTGATGTGTGTGTTTTTTTTCTTGGTCTGTGAGACAAAAAGTATGCAAACTAAAAAGGAATGAAAGGATAAAATTAAATAAGACTCGAAAATACATTTTGAGGGCCAAATGCAACATTGAGAATGATGTGTTGAAAGAATAGTCAAATGTAAAGAAACTTCAATAGTCATATGAGGACCTTTGTGTGAATTTACCAACAAGCCGAATTGAATTTAAAAATAGCACAACTTTCAAAGGGAATATGCGTACCTTTTTTGAGGTTCAAAGTAACCATTTGCCATATTCCAAAGCTTCTTGTCAAAGTGAAATGGGTTTGAATGAAAGATGGGTCAACAAGAGGCTGTTTTGAAAATTCAAAAGTTTGAGAGTTTCCAATCTCCAGAAGCTGGGTGATTTTTGGCGGTCTGAAAATGGTTGGGTGATTCTGTGATTTTCTTTTCTCGTTTGGGTCAAATGGGCCTGGTTAGGGTCTGGTTTTGTTCCATGTTTTTTTTTATCAGATGGGCTTGGGTAGTTTGCTGGGCTGATCTGTGTTTGGGTAAATGAAAAAGTGGATCAGGCTCCCACTTGGGGATTAATGAATTTTGAGCTTGGATTGCGGGTTTAATGAATACGGGCTAGTTAAGATCAGTTCTGGTGTTGGGCCTGTTGGATATGGGCTGGTCTGAAAAATAGTTTAATGGATCAAATTGGACATGGCAGGTTAAATGATGGGTTACATCAAGCACTTGGGTTGGGTCAGATTGTTCGCGCGTCAGCCTTCAGTGTCTTTCTTTGACGATTCTACAATAGGGCTTAACACACAATTACAGCAGGGGTTTCAAATCTAATGCAACCCAAGGATGCCGACAATGACGGCGTTGGTAACGGCCAAGACAATGAGATCCTTTGTGATGATGGTGAAGCTTGCAATGGCGAGGATTGGAGTGGATGCTAGTCGGCACAATGTCTTCTTGATGATGGGGAGACGATCAATCTTCTAGCTTGATTCCGATTACGATGGAGACTTTCCAGCAATGTTGAATGACAATGGGCTGCTCTGTGATGAACAACGATGAACACTAGAGTTTTGTGCTTTGTGTTGCTCTTGGGACGATGGGTTGAAGTGGTTTTATGTGGGGCTTCAGATCTGCGATGATGGTGGCTGGGGTCTGCAATGATCATGTTTGCGATGTGATACTCCGACCTTGATGCTGTACTCGTGACCGTGAGGTTCCAGTAGAGTGTGATGTGTCTGTGACGATGATTTTGCGAAGCAATCATGACAGAAGGTTCAGTGATGAACGACGTTGGGCGGTGTGTACTGATGATGATGCTGAAGCCTCCAACGATGAAGATCGGTGAATTGGATGACTAATATGGGATGGAAATTAGGCGGTCGATTGCAACAATGGTCATGAGAGAGAGAGAGAGAGAGAGAGAGAGAGAGAGAGAGATTATGTGCAGAACGACATGATTGGAGTTTACTCTGATTCCAAATTGATGTAGGAGGAGAAAGGAAAGAGAAGAAGAATAAGAGAAGGGATAGAAGTAGGGAGTAACGAGAGAGGAAAAATCCAATATCTCAATATCAATTCAATAATCAAAGTCTGAAGTCTCCAAAACATACACACCCATATATAGGCAAACTTTAAGCAAACCCTAATTAAACTTGCCAAAATAAAAATATCTCCTAAAAATAGATTAAATCCTAAAAAATATATAATAAATACATAAATTAAAATTTCATCCAAGATCAAATATAATTGACTCGTAGAGTTCTTGATCCCCATCAAATTCACTCGCATGCCATTATAGCACTATTCACCCAAGATTTATGTTATTTATGTCCTCGTTATACTTTTGTAATATTCCACGGCCCCATTACGCACATGGCCCCCACTTTGTTGGCAAAATTACCAATTTTCCCTTTGGCCTCATCAAGCGATTAAACAACCTCCAGTAGTTGCCGAACTTGTTTCTCCTCACTAATTCTCATTATTACCCATTATGATTAATTTTAATTAATTATTTAATCATTAGAAAAATTCAAATCATTACATGGACAATTGTATTAGATGTTACTTTGATAACCGATAATCTAGAGGGAAAAAAAAGAGGCTTCGGGTTGGCGAATAGGTGATGTATATGTTGAAGAGCAGCCTGAATCATCTACTTTGGGTATTTTTGCTGGCTTAGGCTATATGGATTATGTTTTTCTCATATTTTTGGTATTGCTTGGGTGATGCCGGGGACAGTGATGGATCTATTTGGATGTTGGAGGAATAAAGTAGGTGAAAATGTAAAACGGTCCTTCAGGTGTGAGTTACAACCCTCTTTGCCTTTGTGGTGTGCATGGCGAGAGCGTATAGGAGGAGTTTTGAAGGGAAAGAGAGGACTTTGAATGAGTTGAAAGGGATATTGATACATACTTTGAATTTCTCAGTTGTACAAAATTACAATAAATCAGTAGATTCTTTTGTAAAGTTTCTGAGCGACGTGTAGATGATGTGAGGATTGTAATTTTTGTATTCTTCTGCACATGGGTACACTACCTTTTTTGGCACTTTTTATGAAATATTTTATTAAAAAGAAATAAAATAAAAAATCTATCCAACTAACACCTAACCAACTCTATACCTTTTTTATATTAAACCTAAAGTCCTATTGCAACATACATTCATCATAGGAAGGTTTTGTCCTACATCGAACAATGTTGTAGTTTTTGGAGAAAAATTTCTGACAAACAATTTTTTATTAATTTTTTTTTATGGCATGATGGTTTTTCTGTGCATGGCACAGGTTAAAAGCTGGTACATATAATATAAGAGAGAGCTCCATGTAGGTTGTGTGGTATTAAATATATATAAGATGTGCAGATCTATGCATGGTGTTAAATAATGGCCGTTACGTTACGTATTGGCCGTTACGTATTGGTCTTTTGACTTTCCAATACCGATACTGGCCGATATATCGGTGTAACTAAAATTCACAGCCGTATTGACCGATACCGTTACGTATCAGCCATTATGTCCATTACAGGCCGTTGCAAGACTGTTACGATTGTTTTAAGGTTTTTTTCTCAAATTTTTATTTTGTTTTACTTTTTAATTTTTTTCAACATAATTTTTATGATTTCTATTTTTATAAGATTTATAAACAAGTAAGATACCTAACAAAATAATTCAAAAAAATTGAAATGAGTTACCAAAACATTCGAGTTAATACAAACTCGAAAAGGCCTCTTGGCCTCAAAATTTTTATATTTTTTTACTCCATAACTAATCAATTATGATTTTCATGCTAATAATTATTTTTTGTTATTATTTATATTACTTGTTGTAATGTTATTAAAATTAAATGTTATTTCTTATTATTTTAACTTTAAAAACCTATATAAATTAAGAAAATATCTTTTAAAGTGTTTTTTATAAGAAAAATATTTTTTAGGTGTAAGAAAATTTAAAAATGATAATAAAAATATTAAAATATGATAATTGTAGTCAAGATATGCATATCAGTGACTTTTAAGATATTTGCTAGTGTTTGAAAAAAATTCACGGTTGCGGTTTTCGATTCTTGTTACGAATAACCCGATACTTCCGATACCGTTACACCATGACCGCGACCAATTCGTATCCCGCGATTTAAATCCATGGATCTATGTACCCCACACCCACCCTTTTGTTTTGGATAGGTTTCAACCAGCTTTTTGGTGAATAATAATGCGTCTTATGTTTCAAATACTCACCTGAAAAATGAAAAAGAAAAGAAAAATTGCAAATAATTTTTTTTTTTTTTCATTTCACCGTACATTGTTCCGATTTTCCTTGTTTTGAAAAGATTAATTGTGATATCTTCAAATTGGAACTTTTAACCAATGCTTCGTCTAGCAAGTGTTTTCAGGGGTATGGATTCAATGTATTTGGTTTAACACTGCAACATGTTGTTTATTATCTTGATTGTAATGTGCAAGTCAGTATAATACTTTTTGAACCAGTGGTACTCATAGAAATATCAACTTTCCGGTAAGACAGGGTCTGACCAGGCTTTTCACTGGTAATGATAATTTATAAATGGTTTGATACTATGATGTCTTTTGATATGTTGATTGTAATGTAAACATAGTCTCAATCTGATGCAAAATGTGAACTCCATTGACCATGAAGCTAAAATATTGTGGTTTCCCACTGCATTATTTGATTATAAAACATGTATACTTTCTAACTTGGACAATGATACTCAAGTTGTGTACTCACACGGTCGGACTTTATAAATAGTGTTTAAGAAGCCAAAAAAAGCGATAAAGTAAGCTCTAAGTCAAAGAGGAAGTTGTTACTTTTGGAAGCAAAATGTTTGCTGTTTTACCTCAAATGGCTGCCTCACCATCACCAAGTCAGAGCTGCTATTAACACAGCTACAATTATCACTAGTGTACCTGAAATGCTGCAATGTATGTGTGTGTCTGTCTATATATATATATATATATATATATATTTTTTTTTTTTTTTTTCCTCCTCAACAATTGCCACACATGTCATTGACTTTTTTCTTTTGTGCAAAAAGTGGACACTGGACAGGTATAAAAACAAAGAGGGTAACTCATTGCTTATTGAAAATTGCATTTTTTTTTTAAAAACCAACTAAATGGTTGTTAATGTTTGATGCTAACTTTAGCTTAGGCTTTAGTGGAGTAATTATCATAATTCAATTCCACAATGGGGTGTAGAAATTGATTTTAAATAAATGGTTTGGTGAATCCTGAGGGCAAATGCTTGCCTGGTAGATGAAGTCAAATTATGTAGTACCCGAGTTTAAACTACAGGGATGAAGTGGTCTTCCAACAGGCCAGCTTCTAATTGAAGTAGATGAGTAGTTGAAAATGTTGATTTAAATGCCACATTTGGGTGGTGTCAGAAAAATGGGGAATGCCATCAAGATTCATCAACTCTGTTTATCCGATTATTAAATTTATGCATGATTTGCCTTTGCCTTGTGTTAAGCATAAGTAATGGCCCAAGCTAATGCAGAAAAAGTCGTATGAAGTGTGCTGTGGAACATTTTATGCCATAAATTTTTTTCAACTTTTTACCGTCAAGCTAGCTTGAGTAGGTTCAAATCCGAAATGGATCAAACTGGGTGTGTGCATTCTTACTATTAAAAAAACTTTAACTTTATAATTATGAGCATAATACTTAACATAAAATACCTTTTTCCATTTTCTCTTTTCTTTTTGTTTGTAATATATAAGATATATCTAGTACATCTTTATTGAAGTTTTTAATATCTGTATAGGTGGATATGAAGCATAATCTGTTAAAATATATATATATATATATATATGAAGCATGATCTGTCACATCTTGGAAGGCAGGTAATGAAAATTTATCTATATGGGTGTTTCTTTATTCCCTTTCATGTAAAAAATTGAAAATCTTTTGCAAGGAGCCAAAGAACTCATAATTGAGATGAACTGAATACTTGTATAAAAAGAAGAAGAGATAAATTGAACTCCCATTTGACTTGGTTGCAAACTGTAGATGTGATTTTTTAAATCTCCATCTTTCTGCTTTTCCACAAAAAGTTAATTTTCTTTGAGTGGTTGAAGTTAACTTGTTTCATTTCAGTGGTATTTATATAGTTCTTTAAATCTGTTAAAATGTCTAATTAAGGCATATGAAAAATGCAGTGGCAGGAAATTCAGCTGGCATAAAAATATATGCTGTGTTCATTTCCAAAGCTTCAGGTGAGGTACTTTCAAAGTATGCTGGTGAAACTGACATGGAGCTGTGGATAATCCCAGGCTTTCAGAACTCGGTATGGACAATCATTGCCATATCTTTCATTTCCTTACTTGCCATGTCTGCTGTGCTGGCTACTTGTTTCTTTGTCCGGAGGCATCGCATAAGACAACGGCCACGAGCTTCGCATATTCGGGAATTCCATGGGATGAGTGGTCGTCTTGTGAAAGCAATGCCAAGCCTAATATTCACAGCTGTTTTAGAGGACAATTGTACTTCAAGAACATGCGCCATATGTCTTGAAGACTACAGCATTGGAGAGAAGCTTAGAATTCTGCCATGTCATCACAGTAAGTCTTCTCTTGTCATCCCAAAGCTGATATAACATGCTAAATGTTTGTATATACAGAAGTGATGTTTGCTGATGTTTCTGTATGTGAGCATTTGATATTCATTTATTAGTATTTGGGTTAATCTCTGGTGGGTTGTAGTAGTGGTCTATGGGTCTTTTTTAGGTTAGATTATGTGATTGGGTTTCAGTTGCCACCACAAGCTCTGGAAAAATTGCAACGATATCAGCTTAATTCATAATAATGCTTTAATCTTAGACTAATTGTCTTATGTAGAAATTCATTATCAAGATTAGATCCATTGAAGAGTGGATCAATGTATGTACAAATTTTGTTAAAATAAATAAATATTTTCTTCATGTATGTAGGAATTCTGTTAAAATAAATAAAATATTTTCTTTTGATAACTAAATATATATTGAAAAGCACTATAAGAGGGGTGCAACCCATTTACACGTGAGATATACAAAAACGCTCAACTCTCTATGCACGTATTTTATGCTTTAAAAAAATGACAGAATGCTCTTCGCCCTCAAAAATTAAAATAAATAAAATATTACCATTCACTAAAGAAGTCACCTAGGTGACAAATAATATTGAAATTTGTCATGGAATTATTTCAAGAATATCAAAACTGCCTTTCACAATTCATTGTGGGTATATTTCCTATTTTTTAATGGCTTTATTAAAAAAGGACTAGCTCAGTTGGATAGAATGTTTTCGCATTTTAATGGATTTGTTTTGTAGGATTTTTGTTTGCATCTTGGAATGCAAGTAAAGCATGATGGAACCATCAATTTCCCAGGACATGCAAATGCACCTTTAGTCATGTACAGCAATTGCTTATCTTGCCAAAAAAATAAAAAAATAAAAAGGTCAGTGAAAGAGCATGAGGGAAATATAAAATCAAAATGGCAGCAATAATAGTACATGCCATCAAATTTCTTAATATTTCCTTTCGAGTTGAAGTTATATCGGCAGTTATAATTGGATTGTCAACTTGCCCTCAATAACTTAGCCCCGTCCCCTTTTTTTTTTTTTTTTTGGGTGATCTAAGTTCAGCTCCTGCAGTAGTAAAGAGAAACTAGATATCTCTGGGAATGACAATATAGGTGGATGGATGTGGCTTTATGCATTTGCAAGTGGTGCTCTCCACATGGAAGTGCATCACATTCTGTTCTGCATGACCATTTGAAATTAAAGATGAGTTTTTGGCACTTGCAATGGATAAGCCTTTGAGTTCTCTTTTCAGTTATTACATTGCTAATTCTTCCATTATCTACAGAGCTTCTTTAACCATGTTACTATTGATTACATTATGTGAATTTTTGAGTAACTCGTTCTTGGAATTTTGACAGAATTTCATGCTACATGTGTCGATGCTTGGCTTACTATGTGGAGAACCTTTTGCCCTGTTTGCAAGCGTGATGCTAGAACTAACACAGCTGATCCACCAGCATCAGAGCATACACCATTGCTTTCGTCCAGCCCAGCCTCTGGTGCTTCATCTTCTGTTTTGTCATCCATCAGATCATCATCGGCCATACAGATGGCCCCAGCATTGTCTCGATCTCCTTCGGTTTCTCATATTCAATCCCTTGCTAGCATTCCTTATGTCCAGCAATCTCTTCAGTCCCGCCGCCGATCTCCTTACCTAAGTGTAAGCCGAAGTTCAGTAGACCTCAGGCGTGCTTCTTCCCAAAGATTTCTTGCTTCCCATTTGGTTTCACCCCACTCATCGGGTAATCCTTCTCTATTACGTGTTAACATTAGATGTATGTCTCTGTATATTCCTAGTCTGGGGAATGGTTCAAGTTACATTGGGTCTTCTAGTCAGCAACCAAACCCACTGCATTGTAGCGAGTCAGCTGTGAGCTTCTCGCCATATGCTTCTACACAATCTCTTCCAGGATGTTGATTCAAATTTTAGTATATTAAGCGGAGCTTCAAGCAGATTCTGCCAAATCTCATTAAGAGGGAGGTGAATGAAATTGAGTTAAAGTTCTTTTGACCTCTATTGCACAACCCTCAGGACACCACGACGATTGGGTTCCACTTCCACCCGACGACACATTTGCTTATGAGAGATCATTTGGAAGCTGTGTTGCGCTTGTTTTGTACATTTGTTGCGTAAGATTTGTGTTATTGATTTTGTGTTGAGCTGATATATGGGGGTGTTTTTATGTTGTGTTGATTGTTGTTTGAAGTTGACATTTTAGTAGTCGTTATTAGTAAATAGTTTTAACTATTACAAGAGAGCAAAGATTTAGGCCCATATAGAAATTTCCTGCTGAAAGCGCTCTCAGTGTGGGGATTATACTGATGAATGAATTATCTCTCTCTCTCTCTCCTGGGGTTGGATAAGTATTTTTATAGCAAAATATATATATATATATATATATATTTTTGCGAGAAGAGGAAAGGATGATTAGCAACAAGCCATTGTAAAGATAAAAGAGATAAAGAGAATATTTTATTATTATTCAATTGTTATATTACAGAAAGTAGATGCAGCTTTTATCTTTTTTACTGCCTCATTTCTTGAAAAAAAGAGTCAATAGTGTTTTCTCTTCGCCTCTCATTATCATTAATCAACATCAATTTTTTTTTTCCGAACCGTTGGTCGAGACGGACTGCAAACTGGCACTACCGGAAGAAAGAGGAAAGGACCCGATGCTGGTTAACATGGAGTAGCCCGTCGAAAAGGGCGAGGCACTGGGATAGACTTGTCAATCGGACTGACCCGGGTATGTTAATAAGCTGTACAAGATGGCATGGCATCGATAAGTTAGGTTAGGCACAACACAATATGATAGGTTGTGTCGGACTAGCCTTCTGAGGCATGCGATATGGGTACGGTACAATATGGCATGGCATCGATAAGTTAGGTTAGGCACAACACAATATGATAGGTTGTGTCGGACTAGCCTTCTGGTTAACATGGAGTAGCCCGTCGAAAAGGGCGAGGCACTGGGATAGACTTGTCAATCGGACTGACCCGGGTATGTTAATAAGCTGTACAATATGGCATGGCATCGATAAGTTAGGTTAGGCACAACACAATATGATAGGTTGTGTCGGACTAGCCTTCTGAGGCATGTGATATGGGTACGGTACAATTGAAAGTTTGGCTCAAACATGACTCAGCATAACGGTAAGTTGACATGACATGTTGGGTGCACCATTAATTTTTTGGGTTGAAAAACCTGACCCGTGATAATTAAAATGTTGTCATGATCTCATCCGTACACTATTATATAGATAGAGGTATGTTGGCATGTTTAATTGTTTTGTTTTTTTTCTTTTTCCGTACCATATGTACGGATCAGTGACCATTATGATTTTTATCAGAGGCGGGGCTAGGATTTTTTTATCAGTGAAGATAACTTAAAATTCACTAATAAAATAAAATAAAATGTTTATAAAAATTAATTATTATTATTATTATATGTATCCATAATAATTAAAAACAAAAAATAATAGATAATTTTTAACACAAAATTAAATATAATAGTCCTAAATAAATAATTCATAAAAGTTAAATTCTCAAATAAGCCTCTCCTAAAATTATTTTAGTTAGTAAATTTTTATTTTTTTATATCAGTTACTTGATTAGCAATTTTAACTGAATCTATTTTTTTTCTTATTCACATCTACTCCTTCAACTTTCAACTAAAAAACCAAGAAAATTTTGATTTTGATTAGTATTTGTAAATATAAAAAAAGAAACAATTCCTTTTAAAATTGAAAATTAGATTGTTGATGTACATTCTAATAATTAATAAATCTTATAAGACTCAAAAATTATTAATCAATATAAATATTAATTATAAATTACGTTAAAAGTATATAAATTTTACAATAAAAATAGAAAATTCATAAATATTTGCAAGGGTGATAAAAAAAATTTCTTAAAAAATATTTGTTATACCCATTTTAAATTCTAATAAAGCTACTACTTATATTTTTTATTACTAAAAAATTAGTGTTACTAGGAGATTTTCAATAATAGATATAAACAATTGTGTTTATTTTTTTCTCTTTTTCTTTATCCTTTTTTTTAGATATTTTTAAATACTTTTTTTATAGTTAAATACCTCTCTCTCTCTCTTTCTCTCTCTCACACACACACACACCACTTTGTCCCCTAAGGAGCCCACGTATGGGGATGTTACATAGTAATGAATATTTATATATTCCTTTGTCTTAAAGAAAAAAAAATCATTAATTAATATTTTAATTACTAAATCACCAACAAAAGATACAGACAAATTGAATAAATAAAGTTAAAAGAAAAAAAAACATCAAAATTTAGTACTGAAACCCATAGGAACAAACGAAATTGTATCTCACTTTCTCTTTTATCTCTTTCATGTCTATCTCTCAATATGACTAATTACAAAATTTGTAAAACAAATTTAGGGGGGTTAAGTTTAAAAATATTTATTTAGTGGGGGAAAGTTTTTAAAAAATTTACAAAGTTCTAAAATATCATTCTAACCCCAAGTTTTTTGCAATATGTCAGTGGGGATCCGCCCCTGGTTTGGTCTCATAATGCTAAGAGAAAATTGCGATATTTTGCAATTTTCTGAGTAATCTTCCAACTGTTATTCAGAATTTTGGGTGTGGGGGTGGGTAGCAATACATACACACACACACACACACACACACACTCATGTCCCAATCGGGACTTGAACCAAAACAGTCATAAATTTGTATGTATATATACACCACTCCCTTTGAAAGTGACAGGATATACTAGCTGATAGTCATAAATTTGAAATTTTCATTTTATTAAATCCAAAACAGTACTGTATATACATACAAATTACAATCAGCCCGTAAAGGTTCTCTAAGAAAATTAAGTTCCCCTCCTCCTTCCCTTCTTTTCCCTTTTCTGTTTTGAGTAGTCTAAAAGCATGCAGATGTTGAACCCTAGGTTTTCATAACAGATTACAAACAAAGGTGTGTTCTGCTTATTTGTATCAAATAACCCAACTCCATTAGACAAAAACAGACAACCACCCCCCCATCTACTCGTCAAAAATATATATATATATATATATATATATTTGCAATCATATATACCACAAAAGAACAAGAAAGAAATTACAGCCAATATGCATTATATCAGTGGATTTAAAACTAAATGAGTAGGAGCATGCACACAGATGGGAGGGAGGGAAGATGACTAAAATGAAGTCCAGCGCGTAATAAATAGAACAACACATTGACAAAGTAATTCGATAAACAAATGTAACTCTTAGGATCCATCTGGATGGATCTATTTTTATATCAAGGGCTTGGGGTTCAAAACACAAATATATAGGATTGGTATTAGATTTAGAGGAGGATAGAGTAGCATACAATAAATAAAGGAATATATATATTTTACTGGGATCCACCTATAAGGCCCTCAAATTTATCCATGAATCTAAAATCTAAATTTAAGACACTCCTTAAAATCATTGAAGCCTCCATCCATTAAAATGGAGCCTTAAAGAAACTCACTCTTAACACTTCCAATATATCACTTCGTGTTTTCCCTTCCCAACCCCAATACTTAAACTAATGCTTTTAACGATCGTATTCAATTCAGGCCCATGATTATTTTGAAGATTGAATACATAAGACTAGCATAGAGTGGCATGAAAAAAATCTCAACAAAACCCAGTAGTAATATTAAAAAAAAAGGACTTAATAAAAAATAACTAAAATATTACACTATTGAAAACCATCCCACAATTTAACTTTAAAAGATTGCATTTATGGAAGGAAAAAGGTAGAAAGAGAAAGGTCAGTAATCCTTCATGACTAACCACTCATACCATCATGCGTACATCAAATGAAATCGGAAAACAAAGTGTCTCACTTGATGAAAACATGATACAGAAACTAAAGCGTATCACATTGGACTAAGTTCTTTTCTGAAAACAAATTGCACTACACCATATAAATCAAATACACTGTAAGCGAAATGGAGAACTTACAGTTCTATTGGATATTCTATGGGTACTGTACTTCTGTCTTTTAAGCCTCCTTACTTTAACCATTTACCATGACCAAATTGAATTAGAAGTCTAGCAAATCCTGAGCTTAATCTTCCTTGTCTCCTGATCGATGTACTTCTCTGCTTTCAGCCTGAGAAGTAGAGCTGCTTGCATGATCTACTTGGTCTCGAGTACCGACCCTGAGAGGTTCTTCTTTGTTGATGGTTTGGATAAGCATGATGACAGCAACCACAAAAACAATGATGTAAACAGTTCTGATACCAATCAGTGAATTGATATATCCCATCAGCGATGGGCCACTAATTTGTTTCTGTATTACACTCCCATCTCTATATCCTTGAAGAAATCGTGTGATTTGGGACCCCTGATCTTCTTCATCAATGCTATCTGAACCAACAACCTTTTTGAGATATAAATATAACATATCAGTATATGTGTTTCATTTTCCTCGTGCCTAATAAAATGTGTCAAGACGGCAACAAACTAATCAAAAGAGAATATACCCTTCTTCGAACAGCACACACGACATACATATCAAGGGTACTTAAACGAACATATCATCATGACTAAATTTAACAGTACCTAGTATTTGTAAATATTTAAATCATAGCATTTATCGTTGTTAGGAAAATGAAATAAAGAAAAATAAAATGCAAAGCCAACAGCAGTGAGAGTATACTAAATGGTTGCATCTACAATTTCGGTTTGGGTATTGAAGTGATAATTATTTGCCCAGATGATCAATGCTAATAAAACAATTTCTCTTAAGGTACAACATGAAAAATACTTACCCTGCGACAACTAGTATGCTTGATGCTTGCTAAGAGACGGGCACATCCAGATGCTTCATGCATCCCACAAAGTTAACACCAATAAACATGTGCCAGCATGCAAAATGATGTATTTATTATGCTTGTCTCAGGAGTGTAATTCTTACTGCTAGCACCAAGAAGGATGGAAAAAAACACACATACACACTAATAAAGCAATGACTGTCATGCATTCATGTTAATTCCATCTATATTATAGACTTGATTCCATATTTTAACTCAACTAAGCACGATAACTTGCAAAGGTTATGGTTTATCTGAGTAGATATAGTCTGGTGGAGCACTACCAAACCACCCACTTTATTCTGACCACTTGTACTGTGACCTTTCCCATGGGACATTGAACAACCGAATTGCTTCTAAGCTTGGGCAACTTAGGCTCCAATGATTGACTGAGAAAGTGAAGGGAAGTTGAACAAACAAACAAACTACTTGCCATGGGCCCCACCAATTAAAATTTTCCTGCAGAAAGTATTTCCCTCAGATCTCTTCCCACTTTTTAAAAATTTTAACAGAAAATTCATCTGGAAATTTGAAGCCCTATTTCTTGGCAAGCTTTCCTATTAGTGAAACCTAATTTTATCTAGGTTTCTGAGCTCTTTTTGGAGAACCCAAGTGTTCGTTAACAATCAGTTCATCAATAATTCAACCCCAGACAATGGGTCACCAATTAACCAATATAGCAGAGGGGAGATTTTGCATAATTTTTTTTTTAAACATGCAAGACTGACTTTTAAAATTTTCATAAATAAGCTTTGAAAGGCAGGCACACTAGAAACTGCAACCAAAAATGAAAGAGAAAACCCCAAATCAAGGTAGTATAAGGTTAATTTCGTGAAAAACCAAGTTGCACTATAAGGCCTAGACATAGGAACAATGTAGTTAAAGGCGAAAGGTGCCTTTAAGGCATTAAAGTTCTACATTGCCTGAAAAGCAAAGCGACAAAAAAAGGCTAGCCTGAGTGATGCAAGGCACTAAATTATAAAAATAATCAAAAAAATACATTAGAAATTAATTTATTCTGAGTTAAATTTATTAGGTAACACTAAAAAGTTAAATTTAATGGTGACGTATGATGTATTAAAGTGACATAATCACTATAAGCTTTGGTGCTTTCTTCTCAATGAATATTCAAAAGTTTGTTATCTTTCCAAGTGCTCCATAAAAGAAATTTTTGTAAACTTGATCCTAATAATGTAGAAGACATGATAGGGCAATCTTATAAACTTCTAAGCTAATTCTCAAAGGTAAGGCTTATGTTGGGATTTGGGAAGACTTCATATATAAGTAATCAAATTAGTTGATGGAGGGACAATGTTTTTTATCATGGGTAGGCACAGATTTAGTGAAGAATGATGAGAATTTACTGGTTGCAACTTTCCTTGTAGCTTTATATTTATGGAAATAACTCAAATAATTTAAATGTTTATCGAGGCCAATTTTGAGATAATGTTTGATAATAATACTTATATTAATACGACAAATTGGATAATAATAATTTTAGACTACAATAATATTCTTTCATACTAATATGCCACTTATAAAATTGTTAAATAAGTGCATAATTAAAACACTAAAATATAAGGAATACAAGTGAAATACGTTACAATTTAAAAAGGCTATCGCCCAGTTGCCTCTCATAATCTAAGGTGAGCGCCTAGGCATCGCCTCTTTGAAGACACCTGGCCTGAAACATGTCAAGGCATTTTTTTTTTTTTTGATAAGTAATGAGTAAGATGTATATTAAAAGAGGAGCCCAAGAAAGGCAACACGGGCAAAAACCCCAAGAAGCTTTACATCAGTCTCAACGACCCCAAAAAATGAACAAAAAAAGAGACATTTACAAGAAAAGCCTCTTCGGCCCAAAAAAATAATAAACGCAAAAACGCGTCTTTAAAGAAAGGAATGGAGAGCTCCATATCTTCAAAGACGTGATTGTTTTTTTCAGTCCATAAACACCACAAAAGGCAAATGGAGGCCATTATGTCTAAAAATCGCCTTACCCGATTGCCTAGGCGACAAGGCGCTGGCTTTGACAACACTGCATAGGAATTAAACAAGGGTGGCCCAAATAATGAGAAAATAAGGAATGAAGTGAATGATGGGATGGATGTACACCAGGAAATATAGAATTGGAGAAAGTTAAGGAGAGATTATAAGTAATGTAGGAAGGAAAAGAAGAAAGGAAACTCACCAAGAAGAAGAAGAAGAGATGGTGGCAGCTTGGTACAATATTCAAAACTATTCCAAGAGAAAAACCTGATTTCTTGTGTATTCTACCATTTCTGGAAATCAAGTCACATGGTATAAGGGATTCAAGTTTGACATTGAAGTCTAACTATGATTTTGGGAAAATGTCACCTTCCCCGCGTTCATATCAAGATTAAGTGACTATGTGACATTGAGTTAATCTAAATCTAATTGTCATGGCTTTGCATACTGGTCTCAGTTATTGATAGGCCTGGATACAACTCGATATCTGAAATATAACTTGTTATTGTATGATAAGTTCTGATGTGCATAGTATTAATAATGTGTAAAATGTCAAAAGAGAAAGAAAAAAAACAGAGATAGTGCAGAAATGCAAATTGGTACAGTTTAATAGGTTAAAAATAAATAGACTTCTTCGTATAATATGGTACAAGAGTTCTATATGCTATGAGGTTGGTCTATAAACAATAACCTATGAATAAAATATTAGGTACTGAATAACATCCAGGAAATATCCATGAACAGCACGAAGAAAAAAATATTTGAATCTTCCCTTCTAACTTTAAATTTTTTTTCCATCAATTATCTACTTGATATTTTAACATGGCAAATAAACACTATGGAATAGTGATATTTCATTTTATTTCTTATAAAAATTGTTCTCCACATTGTTTTTTTCTTCTTTTTCTCCCTTTTAACTACCAGTGATGCACATAATTTACAGTGCTGCTGCTTAGTTAGGTATGCATCATTAAAACCCAATACATGAGAAAACTGGTTCAAAACGTTGCATTTTACTAAATGCATGTATCAGCTATAGCTCCAGATTGAAGTTTAGCAACATCAAATGTATTGTGTGAAACATCTTGTCATCATCTGATAATTTAAAATGATGAATTGGTTCCTTGGGAGTCATGCTTTTATCTTAAATTTTAAAGTACTAAGACCACAGCATGTATATATAAACACATGGACTGTAAATGTTATCTTATATTTCACACGATTGAAATTATTTTAATACTATAACTTATCATTACACTCTTTAATTGCAAGTTAATCATGAATACTGCACATAGAAAAGTTTCAATTCATAAAAGTCTTATCTCTTGCTCCTTAAGACTGTTTTCCAATGACGGTGGGTGTATAAGCTTTCAACATACTCAGTTAGTCATTATTAGTTTATTTTTACATCCAAATTTGCTTTATATATAGGTTTATATCCAAACGTGCTTCATTTGATATTTCCAAACATTTATTAGTTTATTTGTCCCTCTATTGCATTTGAAGGATTTTTCCATATCCATGTTAATTAAGATGACACATCAAAACAATGTGGCCACAACATTTTCTTCCTAATACATATGAAACTTTAACCAATAAAAATACACATTTAATATTCCCCCACAATTTTTTTGTTTTTGGCTAGGCATTGATCCACGATCTTTTTGCAATAATACTACCTTGTCATTTATGGTATTTTATCATAACAATGATATTTTCAAATACACTAGCAATGACATAACAATGAACTGATTCATATCCTGATTCAGGATCTTAAAAACTGTTATTGAGTACCATCTAAGGTGCAAAAAAAAAAATTTATCAGATTAATTACATTACTCATGATATCTCCTGTAACCAAGCTACAATAATGCATATGAATTATCAGTTACGCATGGCAATAACCATTAATCACCAAATATTAGAAATTTCATAACTTGCAAATACCAATGCTATTTCTAATACATCCACGAGAGAGGAACTGGTAACCAAATACCATCTATAGCACTGAAGTTGGGATGAAAAACTGAATTAACTTTAAAGAAAAACAGATTTATTAACTTACTGAAAAGTACTCTTCATTTCCGTCCCAAATGATCATTTTTGGTAGTTTAGTATACTTAGTGACCTCAAATGATTCAGCAAAGTCTTCCCACTGCTTCACCCCGACAAAACAAAATACTAAGTCACGGTTCGCAGATGCAGCCGCCTTCAATAGTTTGATTAATTTCTTTGACTTCTCATCTTCCTCATCCTCCATAATTGTCAGAACGATTTTCCTCGCATCATCTTTTAACGACTTCAGTGTTTCATGATTTATGGGAATAGCAAGAGGGAACAAACTCTGTTTTATGAAATCTTCCAAGAACTTTTCTGAATATTAAAAAAAGGGAAGGCTACATCAGTGTTTCTGTATGCAGCCACTGCCATGTACAAAGCTACTATGAAACAAAATTGGTTAAAGCACTTGCCAGATTATTACTCAAGGAATGTTGTAAATATCTATGCAACTCAGAAGGCTTTTCAAGTTGAAAACAATTAAAGAAAATGATCTAGTGCAAAACCTGAACAAAGTGCAGGAGTTTGTGCTGATTGTGGAGCAAGCTGACCGGAAGATATGGAGAGACTTGCAAATTACAAATGATATTTAATAACAATAACCAAATATATACGACTTCAAAAACATATTCTAAGAAATGCAAACTCTTATTATTAGACAAGGAGTATTCCAGGACAAAGTTTAGAATTCATATCCTGCAATCAAATATCAAGGTTGCAAAGGACGATAGAGAAGAAAATGAAGACATTTCATGACATTTCCAGTTGAAAATATCTTCCGGGGACCTCAATAGAACCATAATTCCATGGTCGTTAAATGTCTTTCAATTTGATTCCTCTTAGATGTCCTAGAAGTGGATCAAGCTCATACCTGATTTTCTTCTTTTCCTTTTTCCCTTTCAGTCAACTTTTCAAAATTCTATGCATTGGACCACTGATATCACCCATTTTCATAAGTAAAATATCATTGATAAGAATTGGATTTGACAAATGTTCTTAGAGAAGTTCAGCAATAAAAATTGAAAGGAAAAAAAAAAAAAAAAAGAGTAGGAAAGCTCCAATGAGAAAGAAACATGCCGGAACTAAGTGGCTGATACCATGACTGAGCCACAGGAGAAAGAGACATTTTGGGCATAAACACTGCCATCTTGGCAGATGATAGCAGTGGTGATGAGGTGATTGCCTTTGATTTCACAGAAGTGCTCATCTTTGTATGTTTGCCATTCCATCTCTATTATAGTTACAACTTATACCTTATCCTACGTCAACTTGGTCTGATGTTGTTTAAAATTTTTTAAAGACCAAAGAGAGGTTTGAAACTGGAGGAAAGATATATAGCTAAACCTCGTCATCTCTTTTTTCTGTCTCCTAACCCTCTGTCTCTCTCTCCCTCTCTCTCTCTTTGCATCTAGCATTCTGAAAATGGGTTCTGTCTGTATTTTCCTAAGATAAATACATTAATTATTTGTTGATGTTAAGAAGCTAAAATTATGATATCTCACATTTTTTCACACTTCCCAAAAATATCACTTATAATTTTAGGAAGCCCAAAGATTGCAGACAATTGAGACAAGCTGCAAATTATCTCCGGTAACTAGTCAAATATAACCACCTCTAATAGATTAATATATATATATATATATATGTATGTATGTGATATGGAATGGGGAAGACCAGCCCACAGGCTATATACATCTTTGATCCTGGAGGATAGGATAGGCCTTTATGATTATATTTTTGAACTTGAATTTTATATTTTACGTGTTGATCTTTTTAGTAGTTTATCTTTTGTGGTTTGTTTATAAATAGGTTGATTGTAAATGAATTATCAGATTTTTGGTTGAATGAAAATTTGTTTCTCTTTGGTATTGGTGTGCATTCCATTACCCTCCCTAGGTGCGGATTCCTAAGGCTATTAAAGTTGTCCTGCATCAGTATGTATGTGTGTGTGTGTGTATAAAACTGAGCCAAGCCTAAACGAAACAAGCTCAAACTCGCTCAGGCTTGGCTCTATTCTATCAAAGAGTATTTTGCAACATAAATTTTCCAACTACTAATACAAGATTATCAACCTTAATATAATATGATAACATCAAAGACTTGTGGGGAGCTGGAATGGGTGGTAAAGGAAACTCTCTACCTTGAATAATGTTGCAACTCTATCAAATTGGTTAATGATATGATAAAAGGCTACTGAATCATTTTCAAATCATGATTGATATTTAAGTGGCCCGGATCATGGATTAATTTTTGCCTTTTGTGGACATCCATGTTAGGCCTAAAACATGCTTCCCCATGTCTTATTGGATGACAAAGTATGTGTGTGTGTGTGTGTGATGTTTAGTAATGAAAATTTCCCTGACCTCCAAACCCCCTTTTTAAGGTGTTGGCTCCAAACTTCAACCACTATGCTGTCATGGATTTGGCAGTGCATAACAAAGTATATTTTTCCTAAATTCAAACTTATCCCTAAGAGTTGGGAGATCCTCTTGAACCCTATGTTGTCATTCCACCCAATCTAAGGAAATAAAATTTTACCTTCCAATATATAACTAAGGATTTGTTTAGAATTAGATAAATTGGCTACACCAAGGTGCCTCTGACTTTTTATATTGAGACTAATCCATATGGATGCGCACAATAACCTGAAAACCACATGAATCGTAAAAGCTGATAAAGTCGAATTCGAGACATCTAGGGTATTAGTCATCACCTTGATGAATTCACCTAATCATGTAAGTTGCTTAAACTACTATCATGATTATTGGACAAGAAAACTAAAATGTTCCATACATAAATTATACAAAAATGAAGGTAAGGATCTTCTTTTTCTTACATTATAGAAGGTAACACTAAGCGTAATAAGAGCCCTCCTTTTAATCGTGTCATATTATTCAATTACTTCAAAAATAGCATCCTGACATCAAATCATGATGATGCACACCTCATCTAACTATGTTAACACCTTTTTGCCAAATAACCTTACATTCAAGAAAAGAGAAGGGACATTGGGGCAAACCATTTGATGAGGGGTATGGACAAGAGCGGATGCCCCAAATCAAAAACAAAGAGTACAGATGAAATCAAGAACCAGAATCCAAAACTCCTATCCAAATATCACTATTCCTTCCGTTGTTGACTGTTATCCACCACTTCAAAAGCAAGTTAGATGTTTTGGAAAATATAACCCAAGAGATAGAAAAGACTGAAATCCACAAGTACCACAACACTCAACAATGAAAAATAAGTCATTCACCAATTAAGAAACTTTTTTATGCATCCTACATCAATATGAAATTACAACTTTCTACCAATCAAGTTATTACCAATCAAAAATTTACTTCCCTTTTGTACATAGGTGCACCCAATTGGTGTCCTTTAATGGATATTTACTCATAAAAATAATAATAAAACAAATAAAACCACCTAAATGGGAACTAAAGGAATTCATACGCTCTTTTTGTTTATAAGTAAAATGAATCCATACTTTATTTGGCAGAAAACTTAACTTCCTAACATTAAATAAACATCATAACAAAATTTAACCCAAAAGTAATCACATGCCTCCCCTTCTATAAGCCATCACATCATAAGCCCCTTAAGTATCATAAAGCTTTTAGAAAAATGCTCGACACTTTCCAACTTTCCATCAAGGAAATTTCTAGTACATACAACATTTGAATGCAAAATGTCCACCCCACACACACCATGCAGTCATCCAGCCATGCTTCTTTGTACAAAAAACATCTCGAAGAGATGCATAAATTCTCCATGAGGAGAACCTCCCCACAATATTTTTTTCCCAAGATAACAGTCAACCACACTTCCATTTAAATTTCATTTCTTTAATAAATCGACCAATGCCATTCAGAGTGGTTTCTCAAAGCCCCAGATTGTAGCTCCATAGACTTCCTTTGATCAACATTCCCCTCTATTAGGACCACCTTTCAATACCATAACTTTCCTTCACAATCTTTCCCTAGGCAAAGCAAATCTTCGTTACCATTTTCCCAAAAGAACTCTGTTCACAAGAACCACAAGTCTAATGCCCAAACCACCACTCATTTTAGCAGAACATAGAATTCCCCCAATCAATAAATAAGGTACTGGTTGAACTCATCCCATACTCGCTGGGAAAAATTCTTGGAATTTGGAAACCTGAAGAGAGACTATAAAAATGCATAGAAAGTACCCCAAAACAAGGTCAAGTCCCTACTAAAAAATAAGCACTCCTTATCAAAAAACAGAAAAGGGAGGGAGGGGGGGGGTGTTACCATTCGAACCATCCTATCTCCTCTCCACCCTCTCAAGAATTGGATCTCAGATCTCTTTTACCTCAAATGACAAGCCCAGGGGAAGTCCTAGATAAGAGGGAAAAGGTTCCCACTTTACATCCAAGAATTTGCAAGTGCCACCATAATCCCTACCAAGGATCAAAATATCGTGTCGATGTATAGTTTCGGTTTGTCCAAAAACGGAAACGTTTCGGAAACATAATAGAAACAAAGAAAAAATTGAAAACATGTGGAAACATAACTTAAAATTTATTTATTTATACAAATAAGCCTATTTATTGAATATTTGTGCATGTTTAAGACATATACATCATATTCATGATAAGTGACACTAATTCATGATAAATGACTTAATAGATATATACTATGTAATATCCACGAATTAGATAATTTGACATAATTACATATAAAATAAAAAGTAAAACAAATAACGATTTAAACCTATTATAATTAGTAACTTAGTATTAGAATAGTTGTTTCTCTACACTTTATTTCTCCTACTACTTTTTTATTATTTTAGGAAAAATAATAGAAATATCTTCTTGTAATTTTGAGTCTTAATCCTTGAAAAATAAATGGACATTATTTTTTACTAACTTTTAGAATTATTGTTGATACAAAAGAAATGTTTCCTCTTATTCGGTATGTTTCTACTAGTTTCGGTATGTTTCCACAAAAACAATTTTGTTTCCATGGAAACATGTGAATTTCGATATTCCACTAGTGTTTTGTTTCTATTCCTTGAGAAACGGAAACGTTTCAGTCGTTTCGATGGAAAAGAAACGAAATTTTGATCCTTGATCCCTACCTCCCCTGCAAAAATAATTTACTCTTATCCAAGGATCAAATTTTCATTTTAACGGCCAAAACATTTCCGTTTCTTTATGAACCAAAATGAAACACAGCTGGAATACCGAAATTCCCATGTTTCCATCGAGACAAAGTTGCTTCCATCGAAACATACTTTATTTTCATGAGAACCTACCAAAACTGGTTAAAACATACAAAAACAGTTGAAACATTTCCATTGTGTTAGCAATAATTCTGGAAGATAATCAAATATAATATTCATTTTTTCTCAAATGGATTGAAATATTTAAACCAAAAATTACAAGAAGATATCATTTTTTTTATAAATAGTATATAAGGAAAAGTAGAAGTATCTTATTAAAAAATGAAAAAAAAAAAGTAGTAGTGAAAATGAAAAAGTAGATAGAACAATTTATTTTATTATACTTAGTTACTAAATATAATATTTTTAACTTGTTATTTGTTTTACTGAAATTGTTATTTTATGTGTAACTCATGTGAAATTGTTTAATTCATGTATATTACATATCTATTATGTTATTATTTTTTATACTCTCTTTTAACTAGTAAAGAAGTATTGGGTATTAATGACTAATTTACGTTTACGTTTATTTCTCAATTCACCTTAGTATCCTTTTGTGTGGATGGATTGTACCTAAAAACATTTTCAATTAGTTAATTTAATTATAATATTCATCTTCCTTCATTCATACATTTTATTTTATACTCCAAGTATATCTACACGTTTTAATTTTTTTATTGTTCAATGATTCCGAAATGTCTCTATTTCGTAGGTGACCAAAACAATACTTTGAAACAATATTTTGATCCTTGCTCTTATCCCTATTAACTTTAAAACCCATACTGCCCCCAAACAAATCAACATGTTAAAGAATAGAAATTGCATTGCAAGTGCACCATACAAGACCAATATAGCATTACAATAAAGCAAAAAACCCTCCTCTCTCCTAATCTCCTTACACCAAAAATCCTTGAATCAAATTTCCATCTATAAATCTGTGAGCTGATCCACTGAAGGTCCCATAAACACACTAATGTAGGGGCAAATTGTTATATCCTGGGATATGCTAGAGTAATTAAGTAGAGGTAATGTTGTAATCTTTTGAGTTTTCCTTTGCATTGTAGAATTGATGGTATGTAGATAGAATATACACAACAAACACTTTATTACATTCTTTTCTCTCTTCTCTCTTCCCTTTTCTCTCTTTCTTTCTATAACCCTAAATACATTACAACTCAACTTCAAAAATATTGTATATGAAAAATACAATGTTGTTTATGCCTGTAAATGAGTTCGAATTGTTTAGTTCTAAAATATTTTACAATAAACTGTTTGTTTTTTTGAAATCATTTAGGTCAACCAAAATTAATTTAGTTGTGAATTTGTCTTCGTATCTTGATGAAATTATTAATGAAAAATTATTCAATTTTCAAAAGTAAAGTGTTTATTCAAATGATCATTGTTAAATTAAAGTTTGACTTGATTTAGAGTGGATATGAGCTCTGGTTTGAGTTTTTTTTTTTTTTTGCGTGAGGAATGGTTTACTACTATTGGCACTTTGGTTTGTGTCAGTGGTGGATTATTGCCATTGGCATGTCGACCAAGGTTTAATACTTTTGACCTCCAATGCTTGTGATGTTTGCAAGTTCCCTATGATGGGCATCCTATATGATTATTGTGCTAGCCATAATGAATAGTTCTACAAAATCGAAAATATTATTTGTTGCCACACTTCTTTGTTAATATTACTCCAGCATCAAATAAAAAATAATTCATTCTTTTGTTATGACTATTGAATTGATTTGAGTGATATGAAACTGTTTTCAAAATTACTCGTACTACTTGTTTAACATGTTCCAGTGTATTATGTTTCATAACTGTTAGGACTTTGTGTCAAAGTTGTGTTCGCTAATCCGTGTTAACAAAACTAGTTGAGTTGTAACATGTCCGAGCCATGTGTATTATTGTTCTCAAGCCTTGTGTTACTCAAGCATCGGAGCTACATGTTTAGAATTTATAGTGCTGAGTTCTCAAGGATTCATATGAGGTAATGGACAGGTTATGGTGTATAGGGTTTGCTGAACACACTCACATCATGCATAGAAAGTGGTTTTACATGTGTTAATATGTAAGTGTGTGATAGAGGATTGATGATGTGGTTGACAATATTTTTCAAAGTGTCAGTTTAACATCATCATTCCTTTTTTGTGCTAGCCAACAAAGCTCGCTCGAGCAAGGTCCTTCTTGCTCACTAGAGCGCGGTCCGGTGAACATCTTGTTGGAGCCCGCTTGAGAGCTTGCTTGAGCAAGCCTATTAGAAAATCTAGGGAGCCCGCTGGCCAGCCTGATAGAGTGAGATAGTTCACTCAAGCGAGGTCCGATCCCGCTCGAGCAAGGTCACTCTAGTAGCTACCTCACCCTAGCTCGCTAGACATCTTGCTCGAGCAAGGTGTCGTGCAGTGCAGTTTACTAATTCAATTTGGATTTCTGCACATTAACCTTATTTGTATACGGCTCTTGATACAAAAACAGGAGAGACTTTTTGGCTACTCTAAATCTGAGTTTTAATCTTTCCAAAAAGCATTTCATTGCATCTCATGTGCACCATATATAATTAGCCGAGAGATCAAGAACCCTACCACCATCTTTTACATCGTCATCCAAGGAGTACAAGCTTGTGAGGATTCGAGGTTATGCAATCGGTAGAGTTTGATATTGCATGGAGTTCGCAACTGTGATTGAGAGAGCTGTTTGAAGATTTAAAGCAGAGGATCGCTTGAAGGCTGTTTGAGGATTCGAGTTTGAGGAGGTTCAGACTGTGAGCAATGCTTGAGGTACAAAATCCATGTGTCAATAATTGTCCTAAGTTTTTCTAATGGATTGTGTGCATCTGGGTCAAAGCCTTTCCAAAGCACATTCAGTTCATCTGTGGCAGTTTGCTCGTCAACAAAAATCAGTGTGTTGTCTCTTTACTGCTTTTCGTATTTCTTTGCTATATCACATGTTGCAGTTGCACACACGATAACTTTAACTCGCACATAATCAAAGTGAAATCTCAATCACATCCAAAGCAATTCAAAATCAACAAGATTAATTATTAAAATTGCTACATAGACCTATTCACCCACCCTCTAGGTCTATTCCTATACCATCTAGACATTCCATAGGGCCGTCTCAATAACTTTACTGGGCTCTTTGAGTTTACCCCATATTTTTTACACAAATTAGTAGAGATCAATTATGATAACTTCTAGAACATTCTACGTTCACTCATCGTTCTCATTAAGAATCATTGTGCTAATAGTTTAAGTGGATGACATTATTATTAGTAGCAATGATTTAGCAAGCATAGCCAATTTAAAGCTACACCAAAGATTTGACTCGCCTTCACTATTTCTTTAGAATTGAGGGTATTTGATCCAAGGAAAGTATCAATTTGTGTCACCTAAAGTTTGTCTTGAACTTCCTCTTGATAATCTTGGTGTTTACTCTATTGATACTCATTTGATTCTATTGTAAAATTAGATGTTGATAATGGATAGGTTTTTGTGGACATGGGCTGATATTGAAGCACGGACACTCTATTTTGGCTCACGTGTCTGTATCGGACACCAACACTCTCAGACACGCCAAAAAAGAGTGTCCATTTTTTTATTATTTTTTTAATTTTCATACCCGTTCCGGACACATTATGGACACATTTTCTTTTTTTCTTTCTTTTTTTTCCCTCCTTTTCTCCTCTTCTCCTTGGCCCTTTTTTGGTTATACACACACACACACACACACACACACACACACACACATATATATATATATATATTCTATTACATAGTTAGTCTTGAATCATGGATGTTGATGATTAAATGAAAAAGTTTTTGAATTTTTATTTAATGCATTATTATTTTAATATCTTAATAATATTTTTGTGATTTGTGTTTTTATGCTAATTTTAATTGAAATAACGTTAGATTTTTATTATATGGTCATATAAAAAAATTATATATATTCAATGTGTCTCTAATGTGCCTATGTCCTAATTTTTTGAGAATTGGCGTGTCTGCGCCATGTCTCGTGTCTGTATTTATGCTTCTTAGCTGTTACATGTCCAGATATCACTTATGTTGTTGGTATAGTTAGTCAGTTTATGCATCCTCCTCGTAAGCCTCATTGGAAGGCTATATGTCATATTATTCGGTACCTCAAGGGAGGACTGCGCAAGCAGGTAATCGTAGTAATTGACGGTCTACTTTTGGATATTATACATTCTTTGGTGAAAAATCTTGTTATTTGACACTATAAAAAATAAAATGTGGTGGCAAACTCTAGTGCTGAGGCAAAGTATTGTGCTATGGCTCATACTGTGTGTGAGATGATGTTGGTGTAATCTCTACTTTATGATATAGGTGTTGATGTGTCGTCTCATATGTCGATATATTGTGATAATTAGGTAACTATCTTCGTTACTACTAATCTAGTGTTTCATTAACAGACGAAATATATCAATGTTGATCATCACTTTATTCAAGATCTGATCATGCAAATGCAAATTATCACACCTTATGTTCAATCTAGCACTAAGCTAGGGAATATTTTTACCAAGTCTTTAGCTTGGTCTTCAGCTTGAGTGGTAGTGTTTCTTATTTTGTTTCATTTTGAAATATACTAGAATATTCAAGTAGGGACAATATTGTAATCTTTGCATTCTGTTTTGCATTATATAAATATTTGGTTATGTATAAACAGAATATACACAATCAACACTCTATTACGTTCCTTTCTCTTTTCTCTTTCTTTCTACACACCTTAAATACAATACAACTTAACTATGTCTACAACTCAATTTATCCCATTACAACAGGGATGAACCCAATCCATAATATGAACCATAAAAGAAAATACCTATTAACCTAATCACAAGAATGCCAGTTACAGTACCTATTAGCCAAAGAGGAATCTTTGTAGGAGCATCAGCCATTTACCCCCACTTCCCTCGATATTTCATCAAGATAAGATGCTAGAGACACAAACAGTCATGGATAATTATGACCTATTGCACTTCTAAGAGGACAATGGCTCCCATTCACCAAGGTCAAGAGAGAAACTAGCAAAGAAAAATAAGAAATCCAACTCCTCCACCTTTCCACAAAACCCATCCTCTTGCATATATAGGCTTTTTCTAGATCAACTAGCAAATCAAACCCTTGATCCCACTCCTATGTCCCAAATCCAACCATTCATTTGAAATAAGCACAGCATATATTTCCAACCCTAAAGCTTTTGAGTATAAGAGGCAACCACACCCACCACCTTGTGGCTTGCTCAAACTGACCACCAAAAGTTTAGCAATAATCCACCAAACTAGCAGGACAAAACTCACTAATATTAGAGATCAAAGAAATGAAAGTAGTGTTCACACTGTTCTGAAAGAGATACTTCCATGGAATTCTTCTTACACATTTCCCTTTTGCTTTTAGGTACTTCCAATATATTCATCAGATTCTTTCTAAAAATTTCCAACCCTAATGAAAATCCTTAATATACATTAGGAACAAGAATTATCATCCCTCATTTATAACACTTTATGTTTTGCTTTAGAAAAAATGAAGCCTAGAGTAGATTCATAAGACAAAATAATGTGTGATGCTTGACATGATGCCTTCCAAAAAAACTTAAATGCTATAGATTATGATCATGTGTCTCACATAAAAATGACAATGTGTTAATAAGGCAAATAGTTTCTAATAGCAATCAATTCTAGTGGTTGAACAGGGTTTACTAATCTGAATATAAACTAACCTTCAAAGGGACCATAGAAAATGCTCTGTTCATTGTAGTTTGGATGAAGGGACGCCAAAGCAGGGACCTTATCAAAATCATACAACACCATCACGTCCTCTGAGAAATCTTTTGCCACAGAAAACCATGCTCTTTTCTTGTATTTGATGGCCAAATTTGATATCATGGATTCATTCAAACCAAAGCCTACATATATGGGAAAATGAGTGCCAGCTTCTTCAACAAATTCACTAATAGCAGAGTCAGAAGCGAGAATGGCAACATCAGGAGCAACAAATTTCTTCAAAAACCGAACAAGTAAATCTGCTTTCCTTGGTCCATAATACTCTGTGGGAACTCCATGCATAAATACCTTTAGGGTAGGAAACCCACTGCATCACGAAAAAGTACAGATTTCAGTGTAGTATTGAAATTATCTGCTAGTAAAGGTTTGCATTACATCAGGAAGCTTTCTTGTAAATTGCAGTGATGAAACTTTTTTCTTAAGAATTCGTACTGCTAGCCTAATGCAAGCAATATATTTTGTCCAAAAGCAATAAAATAATGTCCTAGTACAATAATAAACTCCATTGTCAAGGTATTAGACAATTTCATATTATTTTCAAAGTGGGATTAGAAAATAAGGCCATAGAAGCATACTCAATTTCATATTTAGAAGCAAGACGGGTATATTTGTCAGCATTCACTTTCGCAATTACTATGGGCTCCTTCAATCCAGCAAGAACAGGAGCAGCTTTGTCTAACTGCAATGCAACGATTAGAGTTATTATTCTTATTGCTATATATATATATATATATATATATAAGTTAATTAAATTGGATAAATAGAGCAACAATGTAGCTACTTTAAATTTGAAGGGAATTTGGAGATGGAGCTGTGGCACCATGCAAAAGGTGGCTTGTTACTATATCAAGAAAGCATGGCATGCATTCAATATAACAATAAAAATCAGAAAGAATTAATATACTACATCCGTTTGCACTGTGGTAACCACAAGGGATCTTAGAAACCAAGCATTGCACAAATCCCTCCACTCCCCCACCACCCCAAAAAAATAATATTAAAAAGGGAAAAAAATGTTTTCAGTCAGTAATAAAAACCTTTTATACATAATACATCTCAAGAGAGAGGCAGAAGTCCAATAAGACAAGCATGCCTGATAATTATTGAAAAAAATAAACTTAGTCATGAAACAGTGACAGTTTAAAGTAGCTACCATGAAAGGACCACTACCATATCTCGGATGAAATCTGATTATTTTCCATATTATGAATTCTAATGATATTAATATTCTCTATTTTGAGATAAAGGACTAAAAATTGAAAATTAAAAAAATGATTAAATGAGATTGAACAGTGATAAATCACTGACAACAACAAATGATGATCAATGCATCTAATACATCAAAAGACTGTATCCAATACACTGACTGATCATGCTTTTTAAAGACGTGTTTCGAGGCATGGACTAGATATCATTCAAAGATCGAAATTCAGTTGCAAATTAGCGGATCAGAGATCTGGAGAGAGAGAGAGAGAGAGAGAGACCTCGGGAGCAAGACGCTTGCAGTGGCCACACCAAGGGGCGTAGAAATCGACAAAGACGTAGTCGAAGGACGAAATGGCGGAATCGAAGTTGGATTCGTCGAGCTCGAGCACGGTCCCATCGAGGGCGAACTGGTGCGAAGCGATCGACGATTGGAGAGGGAAAAAGATGGAGAGTAGCAGTAGGAGCGCGCGCATCGTTAACAGTGATGAGGATTTTGATTTGATCTTTCTTGTTCGTTTGATAGATGATGTATGTTCCCCGATATTTGTAGGAGCCGGTGGTGTTTTGAAGACTGAGAAATTACTCGCCGCTTACGTTGTTGACGAAATTGAGTTTTAATATTATGTAATGTTTTGAAATTGAAATCCGTTGGGCGAATCCGTAAAAAGATGAGTCACGGGCACGTGACATCATAATTATATAATAAATATAATTATTATTAATATATAAAATATGAAACAAAATTCAAATAATATATAATAAATTATCCATAAAAAAAGGACATATCTATAAGATAATGTTTACAAATAAAATAATTCAAAATTTTGGATTAAAATTAATAATACACTAAGAATTGTAATTAAATCCACTTACCATAATAATTTATCATAAGTGATTAAAAAAGCACAAAAGAATAATATGAATTATTAAGTGTAAAAAGATAAATACTAATGTTGCTTTTTTCTGGTTTGAAGGTTTATCCTTACGAATTACTTGTCAAGAATTGGAGGTCAAAGGGTTACTGGAAAAGCTACGGTGGTAGCTACTCCAATGATAAAGTTAGCAGAGAAATAAAGACAATAATTCAATTGGAGAATTGAACATAAATTGAAAACATACCTTACTGCTTTATTTATAAGGTGTAGATCTCCTGAGTTTAGTATGATTATGAGCCATAAAAGTAGAGATTTGAAAATATCTATAAATAGTAGCTTTCATATTGGACTTTGTTTCCTTATTTTAAGGTCAGTAGGCTATGGAAGGCAATGACCAGTTCTGAACTCCTAGCCTTAGAAGTGTCTGTACTTGATCGGTTGAATGAACTAACTATCTCAAGATCTGCATATCGAATAACTCTTCGTGGACACATGTCATTTCCTAGTGGCTTTGAATTGCCGTAGCCAGATTATGGTACATCAGCTATTGCCCCCCTTCCCCGAGCCTTAGTTTTGTAGGACTCTTGAAGAATTGAGATTAGGGTTTCCGAAGAGTGGCACATATTTTTTTCATAAATGCATTGTTACGTATTCCAATAAAACAATCATTGATAAGACAATTAATGTCCCATTATTGCGTCAGTCACCGGTTGGACAACTGAGGCCATTATCATCCTAACTGTCGGTTAGGAGTGACGCCTTAAATGTCTCCCTCCTTAAATGATCTTATAAATAGGAGAAACCTCCTCAAGAAGAGATTTTTACGAACTTTCAAAAATACCAAATTCATTTCTGAGCAAAAAAAAAATCTCAATGCAATTTCCAATATACCTGAAAATCTTTCCGGCTGTCAACCTTCCAGTTTCTGGTCAGTTGTAAAAGTATTTTTAAATATCTTTCCATTTTTCTTCCCCTTCTTTTTATTTTTGTTTTAATTATACTTTTGGGAAAATGGCTGATTCTAACGCTTAGTCGAGCATAGGAGAGGAAGCAAGGGAAATTGTAGAGGTAGGAGATCAGGAGGCATTAGGCCTTATATTGAGTGATGAGGCAAGGAATGCTTTATTGAAACATGAGATGGTGTTGCACTCTTTAAGGTAGCTCATTAAAACAAAATTGTTGTTGGGGGTCATTCTAAATAGGCATTCATGACTATAAATCTCCATCACACACCTCATATCTTTTTTTTTTTAGGAATAGCTCAATTTCGAGCTTATAATAAAATGTGTACACCTTTTGGGTTTCAGGTATATGGCAAATGCCAAGTGGCATATTTAGTGTTATTCATGTAAAAGAAGGACAAAACGCTTTGGGAGGCCACTGCTACTTATGTTGAAATGAGCCCTTTCATGTGAGCTAATAAAATTTGAAAGCTTATCTTGCCTATTTATTGAGAAAAAGACAATAATTCATGATCGGTTTGATAAAGGTGGACTAGCAACCGAGGCTGAAAGGGTATTATTAAGGTTCAACCATAAAGGAGGACAAACAATGGAATTTCATTGTGTTACAAGAAACGGAAAGCAAAAGGAAGGAATTTCTATGGTGAGTTATGAAATAATTGCAAAGCTATCTTGTAAAAGGCAAGGAAAGTAAAATTAAAATGTTGGGTTTTCAAAAAATTGTAAAATTTCACCGTGTTTTCCAAAATAGTGAAATTTCATTGTATTTTTAAGAAAACAGTGAAATTTCTCAATATTCAAAATTTGATATAGGTGGACTAGCAACCAAGGCTGAAAGGGTATTATTAAGGTTCAATTATAAAGGAGGACAAACAACGGAATTTCACTGTGTTACAAGAAACGGAAAGCAAAAGGAAGGAATTTCCATGGTGAGTTATGAAATAATTGCAAAGCTATCTTGTAAAAGGCAAGGAAAGTAAAATTAAAATGTTGGGTTTTCAAAAAATTGTAAAATTTCACTGTGTTTTCCAAAATAGTGAAATTTCATTGTATTTTTAAGAAAACAGTGAAATTTCTCAATATTCAAAATTTGATTTTTTTTTTTTTTCAAAACTTCATATGCAATATAAATCTTATTTGATAGATCTCAATTTTTAGAGTACAAATATAAATTTTTTTTATAACAAATATATATATATATATATATTTGTAAGTTATTGAATTTTAAAATTTAATTTTTTTTTTACAATCATATGCCTAAATTTATGATAATGTAGGTTACGAATATAAAGAAGGTTGGGTTAAGAGATATTTTTGTCTTAAAATTATGGGGGGACTTTTGGGGTTAAGATGTTTGGGCTTAGACTCATCCCTAATTTCATCTTATTCATGAACAGTTGGCTGAAGTCTCCTTATTTACAATTTAAAAGTCCATTTAACATAATTTTGCATTTTGTAGTTAAAAAAATCATTTCCAAAAACGTCCCCTACCTTTTGACCAAAATTTTTAAAACAATTTTTGTATTAAGTTTAGTTTTGCAAACACACAAAAATACATTTAGAAAAATAATCCCAAAAACACTACATCCACATCTTTCTCCTAACCACCCACTATCTCAACATACCCTATGTTTTATTTTTTATTTTTAAAATTGAATGCTAATGGATAATCCAAGGGCAAACATAACCCAAGACCATTACAATTAAAACATTCTTCATGAACCTACTATTTTTATCTGCTATTAAAACTCCCTCTCTCTCTTTCATGTTGGCATAGCTTCATTTCATTGACAACATAATGACCCATATGCATTTCATATTTCAAGCACTGTTGGATACAGTTGAACTTGCTTCAATTGCTCATCACTTTTCTGAGGGAAACGAACTTCCAAAATGCAGTTAGGCACTATTAGCAGCTCAAAAATATAGAACACATCCAGGTTGTTAATGATTGTTGGGTCATTAGTACAAGTGGTTGTAAGGGATGAGTCGGCTTCAAATTTTACCATCATTCATGACGGCAGCTGTCCCATTTTGTTATTCATGCATGACCCCTATCTTTGCGGGACATACAAAAACACTGCAAGAATACCAGCATAAAAACCCAGGGGGGGGGGGGGGGGGGGGGGGGGGGCGCCCATACAACCTGGAATGGAAAGGACAGTACGTGGAAAGCATGACATGAAATTATGCTTTAGATTACTCAACTCCAAACATTCTCGTAAACATCATCATAATATTGCATTAACAAAACTTTAGCACCTGTTGAGGTTATGAACAAATAGGGGATCCAAACTTCAGCATCTGTTGAGGTTATGGATAAATAGAGGATCCATACAAAATTGTCTAAAAATAAATTCATTTTGATTCTCCTTTTTGTTTCTGTATTGGATTAAGGAAGAAGGGGGAAGGGTGATTGTGGTTTCTTTCCTGGTCTAGTATTGGTAATCTTTTTGTACACGGGATTATAATTTAAAATTAGTAATGCAAGTTAGAAACTGACTTTGCATCTAACTAAAATGAAAGCAAATGAATTTATGAGTTACTCCATCCTTGCACGTTTTGAATGATTTTGCCTCATCCAATCAACGCATTCCTCTGCAGTCCCCGAGGGATGGGCAAGTTGCCATTCAAGCAGTTTTTGTTGCTGCCAAGAATTTATAATATATTAGCATATTTTAAGTTATTTACCAATTCTTGACACAGGAAAGAATGCCTTACCCATTCCTTAACAATTGGTCCTCCGGTTTTAAGCTGCAAAACACTCATGATATCCTTTCCATTGACCAACGGCTTCATTTCCCAGATTCTGTCCAGATCTGCATTTCCAAAAACACAATTTAAACATCAAATAAGGTTCACTTGTCCGTTATAAGAGAGTAGAGAGGGTATATTTAGGATCATTACACTAGTAAACCAGGTCATCGTTGGAGGCCTCGTCCTGGGGAAATTATCAAGTTAAATTTTGACAGGTGCTTCAAACCATGCCAGTTGGGCATTGGCAGCACTTAAAGGGATACTGGTAGTAGCACCTTGTAAGCTTCTTATTGCCATATGGATCAACGAATGCTTTTATGGCTTTGGTGAGAGCGTGTTAGGGAAGCTAAAGGAAGAAGTTGAAACAATTTTCCACTGGACAGAGTTGCTATCTCATCAATTGGGTTAGCGACTTCAGATGGCATTTGGTAATGCATTCATCTTCTTGGTGGTGTTTAGGACATTGTGCAAGTTGTTTCCTTCATTTCTTGTGTCCATACTCCATAGCTCTGCTAACCAGGAGGGAACTTATTCAACTACGAGAACTTCTAATACCCATGAGGGGTTTAGGCTATGTTTGTTTGCCAGCTTAGCAATGGGATTTGATAAATTAGTCTCTATGGCCTTGTGAAGCCAATGTTTGGTAAAATAAAAAAGGGGGCTCAGTAATAGTACCGAGAGTAAATAATGACCCATAGCATGGATAAAATAATGGAATGGGATGGGAGCGGAGGGGAGGGGGGGGGATTACTAATCCTATCACTATTAGTGAAGGGATAGCTAATCCACCCTTATCCAATCCATGAAACAAACATGGCCTTAGGGTACATTATAATCCTTCCTAGTAGAGCTTCCCTATGTAGTTTCTGTTTCTTTCGATTTAGCAAGAGTGGTATTCGAGAACACTCTCTGAGCATGTATGTGTGTGTGTAAGTTCAATGCCAACATTATGCTATTAAGTGCTGCTGTAAATACCAAAAATATCCAAGAATCTCCATTTTATTTTCATTTTTCAAAGTGTTTCCACCAGAACGTCAGATACAACATTCCAAGAATCTGACCACCTCAGTACAATCCTAATTACTTTTGTTATATTTTCCCTTCCCTATTGATTTTGTTTTATTTTATTTTATCAATTTTCAGCTTTGTTTCTTTTATTTCTGAATTCAGCTGACCACTTATTTCCAGCTCAGCTACCACCTAAGAAGCATGGATACAGGCACAAGATATGGATACAACATGATATGGACACGCTGTCACCGTATTTTTCAAAAACTAGGCACAAATATATCAGGGTCACATTTAATATTCTCTCTCTCTCTCTCTCTCTCTCTCTCTCTATATATATATATATATATATATAAACACCCCAGCGTATCCCCAACACGTCCCCGCATGTCTAAAATTTTAAAAATAATAATAATAAAAAGGAAATTAGATAATCATTTTAATATGTCAGGTATGTGTCTGAAGCGCATGTGTCCCAAATGTGTTCGACATTAACACTTTGGCCACAGAGAAGTGTCCGTGCTTTATAGACTGCCACTTAAATAGTTTAAGAAACATTAGCAGCTGGCATTTTTTAGTTCTTTAAATAATTTATCATAATATTTATTTATCGGTAAAAGTTTCAAAAAGAGATATTATAAGCTAATAACAAATAAAACTGGTCTTCATACCATGAGCATTGACCCATAGCATTGGTGTCATTACAATCCACGATTGGGTTGATACCACTATGGATTCGTCAAGTGAAAGTGGGTTTGGCCTAACATTAATGTTCATGAACAATTTAGTTTATAGAACTAGCATGTGAATGCAACATCCAAAGGTGTATGGAAAGGATATGTGAAGATTTAAGCCAAACTAAATTCAATAATTTTACAAGGGAAATAATCGTAGTGCCCTTGTAACAATTGTGGGCACTAAACATCGTTTAAATTTTAATCCCATCCACTGCCTGTTTACTACCATGCTAGGCACAAAGAGAGTATGAGAAGCAAACCAGATATTGGATGACCATGAACAAGTAAATTAATTTGTGCAAGCAGGAAAAGGAATGTCTCCAAAAGTTTCTTTGTAAAGCAGGCAAAAGTAGAAATGTAGAATCCAAAAGAGGTCACGGGAAAGATATGGTAAATCTAGACTGGAGTATAGTACTGAATTTTGAAACCATATTGTTTGACCAAATGAGCAGGTCCCAATCATTGCATGTTACCCGGGCAAGGCATCAAGTCACCCACCACTAGTGGAGTCCTTCATAAGTTTGACCTTCTAAGCTTAGATACCAAATTTGTAGTATTAGCAAGCTATTATCAGGTATACCCAACTATTAGTATTGAAAATTCAAAGGAAAATGGCAAAGTCAACGGTATAAAAAGAAAGAGACACTGATAGTACCTAATTTCATAACTGAGTTCTCTACCGTCTTAAACAATTCTCTTCGTTTATCCAATTCGAAGTGCTTGTCTGAAGAATCTATAGACCAATCAATAGCTGTGGGGTATAACAACACAGACACCAACAGTGCAACACGCCAAAAATCTTTGATTTCTCGTAAAAGTAACCCTAGACAGGCAAGAAAAAATGTTAGCCACGAGACAACTAAACTCAAATAAGATGACCAAACAGCTCAATCACAGAATTTCATTTAAACAATGTATATATAATATGGAATTTCATTTCCAGATTCTTTCATAGTTTTAACAGGCCCCACAAAGCAAGTAAATTAGCTGCTAACCTCTTCCTCTGTCATAATGATCTGATAGACTTACAAGAAATTTTAAGGCACATAATGATGGCCTTCCATATTCATTTGGCACTCTCAAAGTCAACATGATTTCTTTCTAATTTTATGGTACATATCAAGAGAACCAAAAACTTTCCTCATTTTCTTCTTAATCATTTTTGTATATATCAACACCACCAGAAATTCAGTTGCTTATGTAATGGAAAACTTCTTAATTACCTCTGAACTTATTTATGGAAATGTCTCCCACATTTGCATTTCTTGTGCAGGCAGCAATACTTAAGTGCGATGATCGACTATCATTTAATCTTTTTTGCAAGGATCAAAATATCGTTTCGATGTATAGTTTCGGTCTATTCGGAAACGGAAACATTTCGGAAACGTTTCGGAAACATAATGGAAATAGAGAAAAAATTGGAAAAATGTGAAAACATAACTTAAAATTTATTTATTTATACAAATAAGCCTATTTATTGAATATTTGTGCATGTTTAAGGCATATACATCATATTCATGATAAATGACATAATAGATATATACTATGTAATATCCACGAATTAGATAATTTGACACAAGTTACATATAAAATAAAAAGTAAAACAAATAGCAATTTAAACCTATTACAATTAGTAACCTATTAAAATAAAAAGTAAAATAGTTGTTTCTCTACACTTTATTTCTCCTACTACTTTTCTATTATTTTAGGAAAAATAATAGAAATATCTTTTTGTAATTTTGAGTCTTAATCCTTGAAAAATAAATGGATATTGTTTTTTACTAACTTCTAAAATTATTGTTGATACAAAAGAAATGTTTCCTCTGATTCGGTACGTTTCCACTAATTTTGGTATGTTTCTACGGAAAAAATTTTGTTTCCATGGAAACATGTGAATTTCGATATTCTACTATTGTTTCGTTTCGGTTCCCTGAGAAACGGAAACGTTTCGGCCGTTTCGATGGAAAAAAATGAAATTTTGATCCTTGCTTTTTTGGTTCCGATGTTCGGCATCTCATTGCCATCCAATACAACTCATTCATCATCGCAGCATATTTAATAAGTATTTCACTGTACAGTGCAAAAATTTCAATTCCACTCTTTCTTATTAGTCTAGCTTAAGCTACTCCTCTATCAGTGATATTTAATTAACAGAGAATGCTGTAAAAATGCAGAAGTAAATAACTTTATGGCCATACATGTAAGACATCAGTAAGATCGAATCATCTCTCATGATGCCCAATGTAAGATTGAATTAAGTAATAGGTAACTTTACATCAAGGATTCTCACAATAACACTTGCCTCTCATGATGTCAGTAACAGAGTAACTCAAAATATTTGTCTTAGCACAAAAGACATTGAAAATGATATTTAACATCGTATAAGTTTCTAAAGAATCTAAACTATTGTCAAAAAGGTAAAAAAAAAAAAAAAAAAAACCTCAGGAAAAAAAATCAAAATCAAGTCCAATCTTAATTTATTATAATATCTCGTAATCAACATACAATAAAAGAAAATGAATTATCTTTAGAAAAAAAAACCCTTAATCTCACCCTCCCACCCAAGTGAAAAATGTTAGGTCCACCCTCAACATTAGGAAACTACTAATATTCAACACTAATAAGAGAGGTCCGTGTAACACCAGAAACCTTAATGGAGTTTTCTGAGGGTTACTAGAGGTCAACTAAAAGCAGGACTTTTGTATTTATTTAAAGACATAATGCCTAAATAATTGACATAGAAAATTGTTGACATATAAAATAAAATAGCATGACCTTTTTTACCTGCCAATACTCGGAGCTTTGAAGCAACAGGAACATCAAGAGTTTCTCTTTCCCAATCAACTTCAGCAATTTGTATGTCCTCATTGGATGCAATAAAAGGAATCAATGATAAGAACTTCTCAGTTGCTCTGTGTACACTTATAACCTGCAAAGAAGACAATTCTGTAACCAATCCAAATAATAAAATGAAGTTTCAAGATTCCTTGGAATTAGAACAATATGAAAATGATGAGTCAACAAAACAATCTATAATGCTAGCAAACATGTGAAATACAAGGAATTAAAAGAATATATCCAAACTAACTGTGTCAGCGTCGCTGGCCTTTAACTTGAGAGAATTGCGGAAGATGTAATTAACAACTGGAATCTGTGGAGCAGACAGCATTAATGCAGAACATGAGAACCAAAAACAAAACAAAAATAAAAATAACAATAAACATAGCAGAGGGTCAGCGTCAACATCTTCTTACAAACGTAATCAAATCCTAATAACAAAACTTCTATTGGGTAGATAACATTTTTTGTCAGCACTAGGGAAGCATGCCGTTTTAATTGGCTACAATAAAATGAAGAAAGAATTTGAACACTGCTCCTTCATGAAAGGAAAAACCATATAGGCCAGTCAAATGCTAAATGTCAGTTTTGCAAGTGGAAAGATTATTTATTAGGCTCCACTACTCATGACTTGGAAACTAAAAAGAGGAACTCAAAACAAGTTGACGCTGATAACCAGTAGACCCAGATTCCAGATAGCACATAAATTTCTGCATTAGCAATTACATCAACCTAATTGCTCCTATAAAGAAATGTATCAGTACCATGCTATAAACAAACAATTAGAACACAACAGGTTTTACAAAGAATTATTATTATTATTATTTTTCCTGATTAAGTTCTAGACCCAAGAAATAACAAAAAGGTATATGCCACATCCACAAGAAAAGATACAAACAGACTTTCTATGGGACAGAAAGGAAGGAGAGAATAAATTCCACTTAGTCAAGTGGGAAAAAGCAAAGTTTCCATTGAAGTTTTTTTTTTTTTTTTTTGGGGGGGGGGGGGGGGGGGCAGTGTTGTTAGGGTTCAAGCACTTGAAATCTTTCAATAAAGCGCTTATGAGCAAGTGGTTGTGTAGGTTCTTGGAGGAGCAGAACGCTTTGTGGAGGGAGGTGCTTGAATATGGGGAGGATAGTGGAGGGTGGATGTCTAGGGAGGTGAAGGAGCCAAATGGGTGTGGTGTTTGGAAACCTATAAGGAAAGGGGCCAGATATTTTCTCAATACATTCAGTTCAAGGTTGGGAGGGGGACCAGATTGAAGTTCTGGCCTGATTTGTGGAGTGGATCAGTGGATGCATGCCATTGAAAGACAGATTTCCTCTTTTATACAACATTGTAACCACTGGTAGATGATTGCATCCCAGGAGGAGGAGAGCGTTTGGAGCCCTTACTTTAGAAGAAATTTCAGAGACCCAGGAACTAGAGGAGGTGGCAGAGATGTTACATCTGTTAGCTGGCTGCAAGGTGGATCATGGTAAGGAGGACAGATTGATATGGGATTTTGAATCTCAGAATAAGTTTTTTGTTAAATCGTTTCACAGAGCATTAAATGAGAAGCACAAAGAGGATTTTCTTTTGTTGAGTTTTGGGGAGAGTTTAGGCTTTAACTGTAGCCGACTTCCTTTATTGTACATTTTTTTGCCCTTCTTGGGCTGTTTATAAAATTACACTTTACTGATCAACAGAGAAACAGCCCCAACTTCACCTCCAAAACTACTTTTTTTTTTTAAATTGACATCTAACCCCTAACCCCATCCTTTAGATGCCATCCTACCATGTATTTACTGTGCTACGACAAATTTGGCTACTCACCACCTCCCAACAAATATACACACACACACACACACACAATATCTTACAATAATTGAACAAATTTTAATCCTTCCCACTACCTTTTCACCTTTACCTTAACAACCTTACCTCTAAAATATTTACTGTCAAGAGACTCCAGCAACTAATTCTCTCAAATTGCAACCTGTCACATTCTAAAGCAATCTAATTCCAACCCCTTTCCATCTAGAAATCCTAGGACCTTTCTTCCACCCTAAGAAGCACAGATACGGACACGGGACACAGATACGACACGACACAGACATGCAGACACATTATTTCTAAAAAAATAGGAGACGGACATGTTAGGAACACGTTGAATATATAAATTTTTTATGTTTTTTATATGAACGTATAATAAAAACCTAATGTTATTTCAATTAAAACTGACATAAAAACACACAAATTCAAAAATATTATTAAAATATTAAATAACAAAGCCATTAAATAAAAATTGAAGAACTTTATTTAATCATCAACATCCATTATTCAAGTGTTCGGACACGTGTTAACTAACTGTCCTAGAGCGTCGGTGTCCGACACGGACACGTGAGCTAAAATAAAGTGTCCGTGCTTCATAGCTTCTACCCTTCTACACCCTAAACCTACAAGCTTTACATAACCCCTAACCCCACAGTCAATCCCAGGAAGCATTTTCTAAGTTTCCTAATTGTATCCTACAACTTTTAAGTAATAAACAATACAAAAATAAGCAATCAATAGTCTTATTTGCTTCTTTCTTGGATTGCAGCTAAAATGCCTTGAAGTAACAAACAATACAAGAATAAGTGAACAATAGTCCTATTTTTCAACCAGCTCTTCAACAAGTTCAATGTATACATACTCTGCGAGATGATGATCTCTCCCTTAAATTGACCAATTTCAACCAAAAAGAAAGTACAACTCAAGTCACTTACTCTAAACTCTAGTGCCATACCTCATGACATCACAAGTCTAACAACAATAAGCATTGTCCAAGTGATATGTCAACTATAATAAGGTAGGCTGCAGGTGAACACCATGGCTTAGCCACACAAGGTTCGCTCTGTACCACGTAAAAGATAGAAACCAAACCATCCAATGAAGCTCCCTTGGGTTAGGAACACCATTTTATAAACCTAAACACCATAATCTCTCTAATTCCATCAAGTTTGAGTAGGACTTCCTGTATGAAGCAGAGTTGACCAAGGTTAGAATCTCTCATCAATATTTAAAAATTCCAAAAATCCATGTACCGATAAAAGAAAATGAGAAGAGTGAATCCAATACCACCATATACATTAATATTTTGAATGGCAATGTGCTAACATCAGCAATATCCCTTATTTTTGTTACTTCAGAATGTCCTCTTCAAGTTATAATGACAAGAGGCCCTCTGATGATGAGTCTTTCACTAATATACATGTCATGCACACAAATATAAAAACTTTTGACAATTGTATTTCTTCAGCCAATATAAATGCAAATTTCTCAGCTATGCATTAAAAAATTTGTTAAACTTATTGGGGGCCATTTCAGTTCCCCTTGAGGAAGTTATATTTTTTGGTTATTGTACTAGTTTCTCTTCTTTTTCATTCATGATATTTCCATTTCTAATCAAAAGATTTAAAAAAAAGGAGCAACAATAAAAATGCAGGAGGCACAATGTGCTAAATAACATATCTGCTAGGGCGCTAAAATCTTGTTAGCATGTTATATGGACTTTTATAAAAAAAAAAGCCAAGCAGGCACACACTATATTCAACCGCACACATAAATTAGCATGTCACAGAAGTTCACTTTAGAAAGATGTGTGCTCAGAAAAAAATACACGCACACAAATGCACGCACGCGCACACACATTGAGAGAGATGGAAGGAGGACGGTACCTTTTTAGCTTTGTTATCTCTATATATAGTCTGTGTAAATGGTAGAAACAATGCTGCATATAAGAAGATCCTTCTTTGTTCATCCTAAAAATCACATTGAACAATAAATTATAACTCAAAACATCATACAAGAAAATGAAACATACTAGAAAAGATAATGAAATAGTGTAACTGTCACTACAGGACGGCTACCAAATGAAGCTGGTAGGTATGCTCTGCAATTCTACGTAGTTTTTCTTTTTTGATTAATTGAAGTAAAATAAAAGGCAAAAGGGGGTAAAACCCGTGGATGCATGGTGTATACAAAAAGCAAGAGGCCCAAAAAAAAACTATAGAATACATAAAAATATGCTAATGAGAAGCCCAACAAGATTTCAAAGCACACCTGCTAGCTAATGAGTTGAATTAAGGTTTTCATAAAAATATGCTAATGAGAAGCCCAACAAGATTTAACACATCACGATTACCTTATAATTTTCAAGTGTGAAAACAGAATAACCAGCAATATTTTCGGTAGCCAGCAACATAGAATATAGTACGACAAATATGAGTATTAAATTATTAATTGTTTGAAAAAGTTATTAAAACAAGCACACTTATATGTACCTAGGTGCTTGTTTTCCCATAATGACATGACTGGCGTAACACCCAATTTTCATCATTAAACAACTGAAACTCCTTATCATCTATGGATGTAATTGACCATTGTAAATATATTATTAAATTAGCATTCATTCAAAAAAGAATTTTATATAAGCAAAAGGCTACATACTACATACCTTACAAACATAAATGCATATAGGCACGCATGCATACGGATGTGCTTCTGTATACATGCGCTCACACACACAAAATTTTAATATATTACGCATGATTGTTTATGCATAAATATCAACGATTTGCAGATCTTTATAATCACGTATGTTTGAGATGTCATTATAACCAATAAATCATGGAGAAAAATTGAACTTATGAAAGTAGAAATCATGCAAGGATTGCACTACTCACATTGAATGTAGAGCATCCAGTTACTTGTATTAGGTTCCACGCAGCATCCATGTAAGAAACACAAAGCCTAACAGAACAGTTAAAGGAATAAAGAGTGAGAATAATACACAAACACACAAAATAAACAATAACACACAGCAGGAAAAAGGAAAGAAAGCTTATCTAAGCTTTAGGAAATAATTGAAGATGTAAACCAATGGCACTAAGGAAAAAAAAAAAAAAAAAAAAAGAAAAAGAAAAAATAGAATGAACAAAGTTAAGTTGGAGACCGAGAGTACAACTCAATTTTCCATGTTGTGCATGCTTAATGGACTTTCAACTGGAAATTTATGCCCAGAGTATCATGAATATAAACTCTGGAACAAATGGCACAGAACCAAGCTTGACCCCAACTGGAAATTAATTTTATGTTCGAGGGTAACTCTGGTAGAGCCACTAATAAAAGAGCTGCACACTTGCACCTAGTTTAAATTAATTTTAATAAATATATATAAAAAGAAAAAAGTATAATAAATAAAACATAAAAGGGTGTGAAGGAATTTTTGTTTGGGGGGGGGGGGGGGGGGGGACATGTCGCGAGCGAGCACGGAGGGGAGCAGTCGTGAACAAAGGTAGAAGAAGAGTCACGATTGGGGGGAGAGGAGAAGAAGAATAGTCGGCGCTCGTAGAGACAGAGAGAGAGAAGAAGAAGACGAAGAAGTACCTATGTCCTTGTGATCTTCAGGTAGGCAGCAACCCTTTTTCTCCTCTCTTTCTTTGCCTTTAGGTTTGATGATCTCCCTTCTTTTATCAATTTTTTTCTTTTTTTTGGAACACTCTATCTTCTACATGTTTGGCCGTGTCCCGACATGCTAGGAGCGTGTCCAAAAATTTGAAAAAAAAATTTGGGATGTCCGAGCGTGTTCGGAGTGTGTCCGTGTCCCATACATGTCGGACACCGACACTCGCCTCAATAGTGTGTCAATGCTTCTTAGCTCCAATGTTTCCGACCAAAGCTCGCAACAGAAATTCCACCATTGATGTGCAGGAATTCCTATCTAATAACACCATGCACTGATCTTCATCTCCATCAATTGTCATCATAACTTTCATTGTTGGCCATCCTTCCACCTCTGCAACTTCCTTGTATGATCAGGGCTTTCCAAATGGAGGAATGTCTCGCATAGGCATTTTGGGAGAAAATTGCCACGAACTCTTGTCAACCACCATTGGGGCTACATTCCAGAATCTCGACAAAGGAGTGCTTCCGGTTTGAGTTTACCTCCACCAAAAAATTTCTCTGACCATCTGTACCTCGGATTGAAATACAAAGGGTCGTGTTTCGAGATCCAGTGTAGTGTATAAAGCTTCCCTATACCCTTGTCGATGTTTCCACCATTTTCCTCTCTTAAAGGGCACTATAGAGCCCCATGCTAGCTAAGATCACAAAGCTGTTAAGTGAGCGTGACTTTGCATATAGAGATAAAGGCCCATCAAGGTCATTTCTCTCTTGAAACTTGAAAGCAATGGTATATGAATGTTACTTTATTTAAACATCATCCAATATTTAGATTATTTAGATATGTGTATGTGTATGTGTCATCGCATGTTGATCATTACTTTAGGTCTTGATTGTTACATTTATTTAAACATCATCCAATATTTAGATGTATGTGTATGTTATGTGTAGGTGTTATTGCATGTTGATCATTACTCATAGATCTTGCACAAAACCAGGTGCTACTAAACATCATTGGGCTGCCATGCCCTAATAAGGGGAATGACATAAGAGCTCAATGGGATTAACTCCATTCCAAAAGTTTAGTTTGAATGAATATAGTAAAAAATGAATAGCAAAAAAAAATTTAACATATATTCACCAATCCTACTATACTAACGTAAGAGTTTTTTTAAAAAAAATAAGTACAAAAGGGGCAAAGGGGGCACAACCCATATACATTCCAAAAACCAAAAAAGATAACTACCACCCCTTCTACAATTCATTTCTTTTGAAAAATCAATGAATGATGACAAAGAAATGGGATATTCCCCGACATCCAAAAATAAGAAGTATCTAGCATTTTCCATTTCAACTGAAAAATAGGGATCTCCACATCTTCAAAAGTCCAGCAATTTCGTTCCAACCAAAGACATCACATCAAGCAAAGAGGGGTATCCATGCTGACTTGACCCTTTTAGATGGGCAAATAACCCCCAACACATCATTAACTCCCTCCCCAACCTAGGCATGGTCCTAAAAAGTCAAAAAATCACAAAAAACATAGATCACACCTCCCAAGCTACTGAACAATGGAGTAATAGACGATTAGTCATCTCCCCAGCATGCTTGCACATACAATACCAAATCGGAAACATCATTCCCTTTTTGCCAAGATTATTCATTTGGAGAAATGCTTCCAACAACGCTATCTGAACAAAAAAAGACACATTGAAAAGAACATATACATTCCAAATATGTTTCCAGGGTAAACCATTCCCCATGTCCCTTTGAAGCACCCTATAATAAGATCGCATATTCAATCATCCATTCGGACCCGACTTCCATTTGATAACATCCTCTAGGACTGCAACTTGGGTAGACTAACCCTAGCCCAGCCCAAATTTTTTCAAGCTTGGACTACATTTTTTATAATTCGGTATGGCCTTGGACAGAATCATTCAAGCCTGATCCCAATTCGGGCTAGGCTTGGGCTGAGCCATTGGGCAACGCAATACAGCCCGAGCCCGAGCCCGATTACACATATATTTATTATTTTTTTTATGTCCATTGTTTTATTAAAAATTAATTTATTGCATTAGAAGTGATGAAATGGGTTGAGCTTGCCTTGGTAGTCTTCTTTTGCTTAAGCTGAAGTGGAGTTAAAGCATATAAATCACTGGGTTAATTTCACTGTCACCCCCTGTGGTTTGGCCTATTTTTACTGAGACCATCGTTTAAAAAATAGGTTGGGACCTCCCTTGCCGTTGCTTGGTGTTATATCAATTTAACGGTCAAAGGGTAAGAAGGTAATATTACAACATTAAAAAACTAAAAAGTAACTTTGCCGAGTTGAGGTTCACAAGAACCCTTATTCCCTCCATCCCTCCATTGTACCAAACCTTTCGCTTACAGATTCCATTCAAGCTCTCTCTCATCTCTCATCTTCCATCTTCCCTCAATCTTGATCCCTCATTTACAGATTCCATTCAAGGTCTTACCTTGGCAAAATCCGATGATTTATGTCCCGAGACAATTAGTTTGCACCGGGGAGTGTGGCCTAAGCTTGAGAGGCGCAGATAATAGCACAAGAGAGGCCCACATGGATGTCCTTTTTTTTTTTGAATCCGTATCACTAAGGTGTCTTTGAATATAGATTGCTCCAAATTGGTCTTGTTTCTCAAAGTTAATCCTATAATTCATGCATGCATAGCTGTGGCCACAACTCCATTCCCATTTTAGCCACCAAAATCACCATGACTGTCATTGTCATGAAAGGAAAATGGGATCAAAACTCACAAGTTTTGAAGTACTCTTTGCAAGGTGTTCTGAAATGTTCTGTTGGTTTTCTGGTGGTTGCGACATGAGTGCTAAGAGGAAATGGAAGATGGGCACTTGGGTGTTTTTGAAGTGGGTTACACAGCCCTAGAGAGATGTTACTCAAAAGGTTGAGAAATGTATTTGGGGAGATTGGAGTAAGGTTTAGCCACGGTCCCCAATTAGAGATAGATAAATGTAGAGAGTTGCAATACTTCTGTAAAGATTACAACATTAATACATGATTTTATTTTTCACAGAGCTTTTGCGAGTCAGTTGTCATTTGTTTGGCATCAATGTGTTAAGTATAGCCAAAAGCATCATTTGTAGAGCACAAGCACTCTGTTCGTGGTAGCCAAAATCACCATGATTTCGGCCATCCAAGTGGTAGCTTATGGCCAAAAAATTGTTAGCAGAGAGATTCAGGGATATGACAAGGAACCTCTGTAATTTAATCTCATTGAAAGTCTCACACGAGAAATGATTTAGAGCAAGAAAGTTGTTTTTTAAATATCACAAAACGATTTTTCAGTTTTCCAAAACACCAAGACGTGGGATAAGCGTTTGGCATGATCAAATGGAGAAACAGTTTTGAAAAATTTTCAATTATTTTTTTCTTGAAAACATAGAAAACATGGAGATCACCTGCTTCTTCCATAAATCAACTTTTCTTTCCATTCTTCTCTCCATTCTAAACCCCAATACCTACCTCTTCTCTTGCTAGAAATGGTTAATTATTAACAAAGAACATGAGAAGCAATAGTTCTGCATGAGAACAGCTTTCAAGGCTCCAGTCGACGATCCAAAGTTCATGTGCACAAAAAATTTCGAAGCATCGCAGCATCAAATGTTAACAGTGACTTCTTCATTGCCAACAACACTCACGCTTGACTCGATTGACTCGCCCTCCAAACCCATATCAAACAACAGATCAATCAAAACCCAACAGAAACCCGAACCCTATGGTGGTTAATTTTTTTGCATTGCCACTGTTTCTGAAATACGGGTTTAGAGATAGGTGGTTGTAATTTTTTTTTTGGTGAAAGCCTGAAAGGGAAACTGAAAGACAAAGAAAGCAAAGAAAAGCCTGAAACGGATTCTAAGATTTTTAAGGGAAAATGAGTCTTAGTATTTTTTTTTTCACTTTTTAGGGGCATTCAAAACTTTTCACCAATAAAAGGATGTCAGACGTCAAATCTCAGATTCTTTCATCTATCGGGAGTAACGGCAGGGGAGGTCCCTGCCTATTTTTGAAACGAGGGTGTCAGTAAAAATAGGCCAAACCACGGGGGTGTCAGTGGAATTAACCCTAAATCATTTTAACGTGCAATTTTGTTCCGTTGTGGGTAGGAACATAACACGGTTTTTACAGAAAAATTCCCTCACTACACTAATTTTTACATCTCACCAAATTCATTCATCAGTCGTCGTTTGCAACTCAAGTCTTCAATCACTGTCCTCATCAAAGCTACCTCACACTTCTGTTCTCACCATAGCTTCAATTCTAACTTCAAATGTCTTCATCAATTTCTCAGAGCTTCACTTTTCTTCACTTCTGTAATTTTTAATTGCATCAATCTCCAACCCTTAACCAATAGATCTAGTGGAAAGCCAACCCTAGATCTAGAATCTGTCGAAACTCGAAAGTATTATATCCTTTTCTTCCACCCATTGGCTAAGCGTAAGCGGTTAAAGTATAGCTGAAAGATGGATCTTTGAATAGGAGCAATAAGGAATGTTGTTAAGAAGGCCCAGTTTCCTGCTGCTCAAATAGTATCTAATCAGTGTCAATAAAGGGTATAAAATAGACAATTGACATTCTCAATGACTCTCTCAAAGAATTTCACATTCTTGAAATTTAAGTTTTGTGTCCACTGACAATGAAAAGCAAAAAGATAAGCATGTGTGTGTGTGTGTGCACGCGCACATGCCCGTGTACGTAGAGAGAGACAACAAGGTTGAAGTGTAGGAAAATTTAGGAACTTAGAGTGATTCAAATTGATGAGAAACCTGGAATTGTATTTCCGAGTCTTCTTTTTTTTTCGTTCTATTGAAGCTTTGTTTTTGAGTGGTGTAAATATAGTAGTTGGGGGAATTTTGAAGGCTTGAAGCTGTATAGGTTGTTTATTGGTTGAGATGCGGTTTCAAGTGAAGAAGTTTGAGAAGGTCACTGTGTGTAAGCTTCACCATGTAAACAAACAAATCTGTTAACAAAAAGTGAAAATAAAGCTCTAGATCAAAACCCAGCATAAAGAAAGAAATCAATGGACTACCAACTCTTCAACATTACAAAAGGGAAGAAAAAATTTGTAAAGGCTGCAACAAATAAGAAGGGGAAAGTAGATTCTTCGTTAATCTCATATTTCAGCTCCAGAGGCATACTTATCTGCTCCCAAGCATCTCACATCGGAAAGAGAACTGGAAGAGAAGGACTCTTATTTTATAAAAGCACCATCCTCATTTTATCTTTTGTTGCATTGCATGAATTTGCTTTAGACAGCTGTAAACTACACAGGAAAAAAAAAAGTTTAAAATTTTTGTAACTCATCGGGTACCCAAACGAACACGAAACAATTTAGTTTGAGATTGGGTTGTGCTTGGGCTGACTTGTGTGGGTTTAAGTTCGGGCTCGGGACAGGCTTGGGCAAGCACTTCTGAAGTTCAGACTGAGCCTGGGTAGTTTCAAAGCCCAGCCTGGCCCACCCGACTTGCAGCCCTAACATCCTCCCTCTCCTCTGCCACCTTCACCCCATACAGAACCAACAACTCCTCCACCATAGGAACTTCCCAATCTTGGGAAGCCCTAGAAAAACGAGGGTTCCAAACTAACCCTTAAGCCGATCTGCAAATATAATCTACCCCTATTCCTCTTTGTCCAATGCAATTCAGAACAAATCAGAATCGCTGCTTCAAGGGAACATCTTCGCACCATATATCATGCCAAAATTGAATCCTCGTACCATGACACGCCCCAAACTCTACCAAAGTATGGAACTTCTTGCTGCTCCACAAACTTACTCCATATGGATTTTCACTCTCAACAGAAGTCCATCCGCAAAAGCTAGAACCATATTTTCCTTCCACCATGGCACCACATAATGCCACAAATCCCCAGGTTCAACGGCAAAATGCCATAACCACTTTCCAAGCAAAGCTTTATTGAACTATCGTAGAGAATGCACCCCAAGCCCCCCTGAGCATAAAGGAAAGCACAACTTATCCCACGCAACTAGGTGAAATTTATGCTCCTCGCCCAACCCACTCCACAAAAAATTCCCGTTGCATTTTTTTTCTAACCTATTAGCAATTGAGGTCGGAGCAGAAAAAAAGGAGAGAGGGGGGCGGGGGTACCATCACAATTGAAATTTTTCAGGAAAAGATAAGGAGGGGGAGAGAAAAAAGAAGGGAGGGGGGGGGGGGGGGTGACCCACAACTCAAAAAATTTAAGAGGTTATGTAAGAGAAAAAAAGAAAAATGTGGGGGGATAAGCACAGACGTAGCTCTCCACATCCTTTGCATATGTTAAAATGGTTTTTCAATGGCAAGAATGGGGATGACTTGATGGACTTCTAGGACATTAGAAATGCAATACCAATAAAAAAAGGCATGCACAAATTAAGAAAATTCTCAGCAGATGTTCAAGGCCTTGCTCTTAACACGATCCACTTCTGAAGAACAACTACCAATGGTTTGAAGCCCCTCTCATTCAATTAGAGCTCGTCCAATTTGCGTCGAGTCACAAAGAATCACATCGTGGGATGTTTGGATGAGCGTATGAAATTGAAAATGAAGTCCCGATGACGCAAAAAGCAATGTTGAGTTGATGCTGCTAATAGCAGTGTTGAGGGATAATCTAAAAAATTGAGCTTGTACCTTGCCATCAACTTTCAGAAGAATTACAAAATTACTTGCCCACTATTTTGTCCTTTTCCCACTCTTTTCCTTCCTTGATTTTCAAGCAAAAAGGGTTGCGATTTCCGATGCTTCTTCCACATTCCATATATATAAAATATATAAATATACAACATATATATATTATACTATTAGTTTACTATCATATATAAAAATATATTCATATATATAGATATAATAAATTTTATTTATTTCAAACAAATTAATTAAAATGTTAAAATATTTATTTAATATTGGTATTTGTGATTATAAAATTAAATTTTATTATTTTAATTTTAATTTTATAACACACAACCAAACAACACTCAATATTATCTAATAATATGTGGAGGACAAAATAGACTTTCATGAGCTAGAATCACTTCCAATAATTTTAATCAAACACTCAATAAGTTATTATGTAATCATAAGCTAATTTTATCCAAACACTCAGAATCTATTCTTTAGAATCTACTCTCCATAAGCTGAAACTCTCCCAAACTAGCTCTTACTCACTGGAAGACAAACTGTTAAGGTGAAGTTCCAAAGGACTATGTATCAAATGGTTTCTCTCTTAACAAAACTAAATCTATGTTTTCATATCATGATTAAAATACCCACAACGTAGACATACAGCAGTAATTTTATATTAGAACAAACAATCAAATGCTAACTCCTTTGGGAGGGATAAAGTTCTAAGTTGGAGTTACCAACAAGCTCTAGCTTGACTATATATCCTCCACCTCCCTATATGGGAGGTTGAGGGTTCAAGTCCCCTTAGGAGCAAAAGTGGGGATGTGTGTGGGATTTACCTATCAAAAAAGAAAAACAAAAAAAGTTCTAAGTTGGAGCATCCTCTTTTTTGTAAACAGGCCCTCCAAAAGTGGTTATTCAATATACTTGCATAATTACTTGTCAAAGAAAAAATCCAAATGCTAACTCCAACAACAAAAGAAAGAAAGAAAGAAAAGGAACGAATAATAAACGCTACATTTAATAAATCCTAAAATACAACCACCAATCATACTAGAGTCCACTAAAACAATTTTTTATAAGTAAATTTATATTAAACAAAAGCCACCTGAGGAGGGCGAACCCATTTACAAAAAAATGAGGGGACTCACAAAAATAAAAGTCTCGGACCTTTTTCTTCCCAAAAACTTTACAAAAGAATTTACAAGAAAAGGGTATGCCTCTTGTACCCATTAGTAAAAAAGGAGGGGACTCACAAGAGTTAAAGTTTCAAACCTATTTGTTCCCCATAAACTCTATAAAAGAATCTAAAGTTCTAAACAAAAGAAGTACGACTCTTGTACCCATTAGCATAGTATTTTAAACATTATCTTTTAAATCTACAAAGAAGTATCTCCTCCCCTTCAAAAAATCTTCTATTCCTCTCAAGACTTGGGCACCAAAAAGACAAAGTGGCACTAGCCTCCACACCTTCCTCAATATGCTTCCTAGCACTCCCCCCTAACCATCCACTAAGGAAATCCAACACTAAAGCATGTTCCACAGACACCCAACCAATGAGAAGAGGAGGCACCACACATCCCCAACAACTGAGTAGTGAAGGAAAAGGTGGCTGATAGTCTTCCTCTGCTTTGTATGTACAACAACTATCGGCCCATCTGAATCTTCTCTTCTGACGTTTTCCATAGCCATGATCACTCCCTAAGTCAGAGACCACACAAAGAATGCTACCTTCACTAACACCAAACCAACACTAAAGCAGCCATGTTCCATGGACACCCAAACATCGAGAAGAGGAGGCACCACACATCCCTAACAACTGACTAGTGAATGAAAAGGTGGCTGATAGTCTTCCTCTGCTTTGTATATCCAACAACACCTACCAGCCCATCTGAATCTTCTCTTCTTAAGATTTCCATAGTCATGATCACCCCCTAAGTCAGAGACCACACAAATAATGTTACCTTCACCAAAACTTTCGAACACCAAATAATTTTCCAAGGGAATTGACGAACCCCACTAAAACAAATTTTTAGAGGCATACAATGCAGAACCACTGGCATATATGACAATGAAATTAATCCAATAGTTTTAGATGTATTAGGAGACTTTAGTGATATGCCAGATTTTTATTTTAGGAAGGAAATTTGAGTATCAATCTTTTCTATATATGAAATGTAATTTTTTTCTTTCTTTTCATATATTTGAGAGGCACATAAGTTCGCAATTATGCGCTCCCTCTCCTATCTCTTTCCTCCCAAATTTTTTTTTTCTTATTTTAAGGGAAGCCTGGAGACTTCTATTTCCAAAAATTAGATATTTAAAATGAAGTTCAACACAAGCCTTGGGGTCACGTAAGCACCCACTTCATAAACCAAGAGGGAAACACTCCTAATCTACACAAAAAGTACCTCACACCCCAAGAGCCTGCAAAAGCAAGCACAGCAACGAGATAAGGAAAAAATAAACAAAGTTAACTAAGAGGTTCAGCCATGCCCAGGCGACCAAGCACACATATGACATGCCCAAGGGCAAAACCTCCCACAAATCCACAAAGGAAGGAAACAAGAAAAAAAAAATTAAGACCCAATGTGCCCTAAGGGCACGTGTCATGAAATTGGGTCAAAACAAGAAAAACGGCTTCCTACACTCACTGCAAACCTATTCTTTTTTAAAAAAAGATGGTTTAATAACCTAAATTTGTAATTCGAATTTTAAAAACCACCAAAAGACACCGACATGTAAATGTAAGTCAGGCAGCCAAAAGCTCAGACAACAAATTTCAAATCAACCACCTTCAGAATAAATGTCTACATCTAAGACGGACATAGCAAACACATCAGAATCAACAGACCCAATTGACCAAATCAGTGATTGACAAGATCAGATCACGCCTACCCAAAATCTGCTCCCGTTACGCTTCTCAAAGTCTAAATAAGCAAGAGGTCAACACACTGCCATGCACATTGTCATTCTCAACCTCTGCTGCTTGACATGGAAGACTCATACTGAGCTAAGAAGATCAATTCTAATGTCCTGGAAGGCTTCAAAGAAAATAACAATCAAGCCCAATGCCTCCAAGTACAATTGCCCCCCCCCCCCCCCCAACCAAAAACACCCCAAAAAAAAAAAAGCTCATCTGAAGTCCCACACACTCACTCAGCACGAGCCATTAGTCAACTCCATGACAATTGCTCTAATAATTCCCACTCACAAAAGATGAGGAGAGGAACCCATGGCCAACATGTGATTCCAGCTCCAAATTCACAAATGCAAATGGTGTGCCACAAAGATGGCAACTAACTAGCCCTTGCTGAACAGCAAGCTGAAATTTCTTTTGTGAACGAGAGGCTCGGAGAGCACGACATTGCTCCATCTCTCTCTCTCTCTCTCTCTCTCTCTCTCTCTCTCTCTCTCTCCCGTCATATCTATTAAAAAATAATAATAAAAAGATGATTATCCACCATGTGTTTGACAGAATAGCCTGAGAGTTAGGTTATTACATCACCATGTAGCCTATGTTACGTTAACTTGGGTACACATTTCAGGTTTGTGTTCATGTTTAGGTGTCATATTTATCTATATTCCAAACTTTAGGATACAGAGATAAGGCTACTTATCAGGCATGCGTGTTCACTCATTTTGATGTATCCAAATTAAAACCTAGTTACGAAGGTAATCTGGGAACTTCTAGATAGCTAGGAATCTATTCTTTCTTCCACTGTTGAGACTCCTGCCTCTAATAAAAGGCATATTGAACACATCTTATACCCATAACTGTCATTTTGTGCCCAAAACAGGCTGATGCACATTTTTAAGCGTCGTTGTAACACAGATTGCAAAAATATAAACAAAATAGATGCCACATGGACATAATTAGAAAATGAACATTCGGCATGACAATGTACAGCTGCCAAGCAAAATATGTTAACTTACTGCAACATTTTCCCTAATAGATATGCTCGCACTTAGACTTATAGAAGTCTCGCTTTGAAAGCAATATTATTTCCAACTAACCAAATTATTTAAACATAAAAAAATATTGAATCAAGTACACAAACCTATGACATCCTTCCAGGGTTGGAGGCTCAAACTTGGGAGGAAAACTGAAGACAACCCAAAATAAAAGCAAATCAGAAATGTAGGACATTGCTTTAACAGGTTGATTGCCGGAGATCATGAGATCAATCTGTGCAAATACCAAATAAGAAGAAAATGGAAACAAATAATCAGCACATGGTACAAACAAAATTGAAAAATGATCCCTCATGGATAAGTTAAGAGTTATTTGCAGAAATAAAAAAATAATTCAGTGTGCAACCATTCTACATAAGACGAGCAATAGAATGAACATACTTCATGACCAATACGTTCTCTGCTAATTTTTTCGGCAATAGCAGTTTTCACATCATCTTCAGCAGCAGCTTTCTTCAGCTCCTCATCTAGTGTAAATCCAAACCTTGCACCTGAAATGACCAAAATAAGGTAGGGAGTGAAGAGTCAAGCTTGGTATCATTCAAAGAGCAATGAATAGAGAAGGCCTACAATGGATAGAGAAGTATACAGATGAAAACTAGATAAATAAATGTTGCCAAATTTTTTCCTATTCAAACAATGGGGTGGTGCACTTGGGCGCTTCAGATTTCCATGCAATACCAAATTTCATACTGCTAGATTTTGTCCAAGTGATTGAAGAAGGTGTTAGATAATGTGGTTTGGGATAGCCAAAATGCCTTTGTGGGAGGAAGGTAAATATTGAATGCAGTTTTGGTTGCCAATGAATGTATTGATTCTAGAAGGAAATAGGGGCAAAGTGCCTTGGTTTGCAACTTAGACATTGAGAAGGCATATATGATCACTGAACTGGAATTTTTTACTATTATTACACGTGCAAATGGGATTCAGGAATAAGTGGAGGAATTGGATTAGATGGTGCATTTCTTCAGTTTCGTTATCAGTGTTAGTGAATGATTCTTCTGTTGGATTTAAGGGAATTGAGAAAGGATCGATTGTCTCCTTTTATGTTCATGAACTTGATGTTAACTTAAGTTGTTTTTTTTTTTTTTTTTTTTGGGGGGGGGGGGGGGGGGGGGGGGGGTTATGTTGGAAGGTTTTGGTATCATAGACAATTCGAGGGGCTGTCTAGAGATCTCCGCTTGCTCTTTGCTGATGATACAATAGTTTTTTGAGGGGTGGAAGAAAATCAACACAGATTTTTTATATGCATTTTTCTTTGTTTTGAGGCTGTATCCAGATTGAAGGTGAGTCTGTCCAAAAGTGAGATCATCCCAGTGGGGGAGGTGGGGCACTTGGCATGGAATCTGGGATGTCAAGTTGGTTCTTTTCCAGCAGTGTACCTGGGCTGGCCATTGGAAGCCAAGTCAGAGGCTAAGGCGGTTTGGGATGTAGTGGTAGAAAGATTCCAAAGGCAACAAGCGAGCTGGAAGAGACAGTATCTATCCAAGGGTAGCAGGCTTACGTTGATGAAAACTACTCTTGCTAGCCTTCCAACACATTATATCATATGTCTCTCTTCCACATGCCAACTTCAGCAAAAGGGAGGTTGGACAAGCTCCAACAGGATTTTCTATGGGGGGGTATGGAGGAGCAGAAAATTCACTTGATAGGCTGCAACAAAGTTGGAGTTCTAATCGATGAGGGGGGTTTCGGGATTAAGGCCATGAGTTCCCTCAACATGGCTCTCTTGGGCAAGTGATAATGGAGGTATGCAGTGGAGGGGGGCACTCAATGGAGGAAGGTGATAGCCCTTAAATATGAGTGTTGGGAACGAGGTTGGTTTTCTAATTAGGTGGTGGAGCCTTGCGGTTTGTGGAGATCTATTTGAAAGGGATTGGACAATTTTCTTAAGTATACTCAATTTAAGGTGGCATGGGGGGCAAGGGAGAGGTTTTGGGAGGATGCTTGGAGTGGCGATGCTTTGTTTAAAGACCAATTTCTGTAGTTGTATAGGATTGCCTCGGATCAAGGTGCTCCAGTGGCGGATTATGTTTCTTGGCAAGGAGGGTTATGATTTAGACTCCATGCTTTAGAAGGGAACTTCAGGATGGGGAGTTGGAAGAGGTAGTCCAGTCGATGGAGCTCTTGAATCACTTTAGGATCAGGTTTCAGGAGTGACAGGGAGAAATCTTTAGTATGAACCTGGAACAGCCCAAAGGTCCTTTCAGTGCACTCTTTTTACAAGGCAATGGAAAAGGGGGGGGGGGGGGGGGGGGGGGTTGGAGTTTCTATGGAGGATTATTTAGCATTCTAGAGTTCCAACTAAGGTGGCATTCTTTGCATGGTCAGCCACATGGGAAGCAATATTGAATATGGAGAGTAAGTGTTGTATTTGTAAGGAGGAGGTCGAAACAGTAAATCATCTTCTTTTCCATGGCCAAATGGCTAGGAATGCACTCTTTTTGGAGAAGGGGTACCAAGACAATAAGAAAGGAAAGCATCAAGTTGTCCCACCAAAAGGCCCTCTGGCTTTCGTAAAGATGCCAGTGCGAGAGGAAGAAGGAAAAATGAAATGGCCGCCATACAAAGGGGAGTCATAAATTCTAGAAATCAAAAATTGATTCATGGATTAGAAATCAAAAATTGATTCATGGACTGGCCGAAGGTAATGGAGATAGGAGGTTGGGAAGACAGCCCTTGATCAAAGCCAAATTGCCTAATAACACGATGGGGGAGATAACAGGAAATGTCAAGAATGGGATCCACCCAACAAGGCAAGAAAGTGCTAAACATGAAAGACGTCATCAGCCAATCGGGGGAGGCAGACTCTGCACAAAGAAGAATTTCCTTATCGAAGTAGGAATAGATGTTGGAACGAGGGATAGACGGTTAAAAGCATAAGGACGCAGGACGAGGGACGAAGGACGAAGGAGTCAAAATTATCAATGAATTTGGAGAGGTCCTTAGAGCATATTACTCCATCCCAACAGTATGCGTGGAGGTACCTCCGCGTATCCGAAGCCCCAAAGTCAATGGGAGTGTGGGCAAAGGAAGGGAACCTCTTGTAAATAAAAAGCAACAAAAAAGAACAGCCCAGATAGCTGTGAACATCATACCTGCCCACAGAATGCGTTGTGTCCTCGTGAATCATATCAAGGCGGCGGCCATAGAGAAAACACGAGGACAAATGCAGTCCTTAGGGGCGCCTTCGAAGACATAACGATCTAGCCAAAACGAAAGAAAAGCTGCCAGATGATAAGGAGAATTTAGCTTTTCACCGTCAAAACTGCCGCGAGAAGCCTTGCCCCTCTTGGTCTTGGCCGTCACTGTCTCAAAGTCTTGGTAGAAATAGCGAAGCCAATGAGAGTATGTACACTTCTTCGCATTAGAAACGGGGGCAACCTCGAAAACTTTACCCTTCTTCCCAAAACGACTGCCGAGGCGACCCGAAAAAGTGAAAGAAGAACAAAGAAAAGTAACAATCTTCTCCTCCTCTGAAGTGGAGGGGTCTCAGAATATGGGGTCACACATCCCCAAAGATGTCTAACCTGAGAAGGATATAAGCAAATGGTGCAAAATCTAGATCAAGGTGAAAAACCTGGCCTCACGCACCTTAGCAACATACTCCTCATGGTTCATAACATAGTCACAACATTCATCCCAGTCTACCGCGACAAATGAGTGAGACTCAAACTCTGTGAAAGAAAAAGGGAAATCACCATGCTCAATTGCTAACCTCGGAACTAACTCAGGAGTCAATAGACAAGTACCAGTGGACGACGGCTCCGACGAGACCAGGAACATGGTCAGGGAGTGAGAAAGACTCAACTATACCCCAAAATTCATCGTCGGAAGTAAAGAAGGGTCCCTGGTGCCATTTCGACAGCAGAGGCACTACCAAAATGGTGCCACTCTTATTCGAGAGCACTTTCTTCACCATTTTTTAGAATGGAATAACGCAAGAGCAATGTCGGAAAGTTACTGGAAAGGTAAGAATGAAAGGAGAGACGGATTAAGTAGATTAGACGCGCAAGAAACCCTAGATAAAACTAAGGCCCTTATTTATAGGTGAGGGTCAGAAGATGTATTGTTTCGAAATTAATGAAGACAAAAAATAAACGCGCACGCTCGAAACGGCGACTGTCGGGTGAAAAGACGCCATAGGGATATGTGCACATAAATGCTCGATTGGACCCTTGAGGTATATGTGCAGGGGGAAAAAATGTAAGAGCAAGGATATAACCAACGAAATACGAGGACATGCCCAAGGGTCGAGGTCAAAAACATTGACAAATCAATAAGAAGACGAAGGTCCACATGTATATGACCCCGGCGAAGAGCACCTCGAATACATAAAAGAACAGTCAGAACCTCGCGAATCACCACCAGATGCCCTCGCAAGAGTGAAACCTTCATAGAAAGTTGTCACAAAGCCTCCTAAAGAGTCATCCTGCGAAGGGAAAAATTATTGAGAAAGTTGCCTTGATCTCCTTCAAAGAAGTTAGTCCCCTCCTAGATTTCTGAGAGGCGCCAAGGAATGTAATAGCCCCTAAAATGTCGGTGCTAGTCCGAGGCGGTGACTCGACGACAGTTGCAAGGGCGATTGTGGTACGATCCAAGGTTGTGACGTGCTTCAACCCCGCGATTATGGTGATCCTGCAAGCTGAGATATGTCACAACCCTGGGACACGGTATTCGCGTGCCACATCTCGTCCCACCATCATGGTTTTGCTCCCATGTGCGACCTAGTTATGACTCGCGGTGCAATTTGGTGCAAATTGTGATACACCAGGCTATAGCCCACTTCAAGAACAAAGATTCTAGTGGATAAGAAGCTGGAGAGAGGGGCTCGGTACTGACTGAGCGAGAAAATTCCCCCTCAGGTACCCAAGCCAATGAGATAAGGACAAATGTCATGGAAAGTGTGAAATGCAGGAACCCTACTACCGTACGACTAGAACATCTATAAATAACACTCTTGCCCAAAAGGGAAAGGTACGAAGAATCACCCCCTGAAAGGTTCCCCCAGAGATTTCCTTTTGTCTCAATCGACGACCGCCATTGCGATTTCCATGCCTTAATCAACTAGCCGAGAATAAGGATGCAAAGGTGAGGGGCTACTTGACCTATGTGGGTGATGCGGTGATTTGGGCCCCGCATTTTAGAAGGAATTTTCATGATTGGGAGGTTGACGAACTTGAGCAATACACAATGCTTCTAGATCATTGTAATCTGAAAAGGGGGGAAAGAGAAAAAATTGTGTGGAGGCTCGATAAAAGCAATGCCTTTTCATAAATCCTACTGCGCAGATTTTGCTAGAAAGGGTGACAATTATCCTTGGGATGAAATTTGGGACACAAAATCCCCTTTGAATGCTTCATTTTTCGTTTGATCCATTACTTGGAAAGGAATTTTAACTATGGAAAATCTTAAGAAGAGAGGTTTTCAATTGGCAGGAAGATGTTGCATGTGTCTTCATTGCTCTTTTGTGAAGGAAATGTGGAACTTATTGTTTTCTTTGTTTGGAATTTGTTGGGTGATGCCTTCATCGGTTGAGGCTTTATTGAGAAGTTAGGTAGGTGGTTGCAAAGAAAAGACAAGAGGAAGGTTTGGAGAATAGTTCCTACATGCTTGTTTTGGAGTATTTGGAGAGAGAAACATACGGTTTTTTGAAGGAGATACAATGTCCATTTGTAGATTCAAACACATTTTTTTGAAGATTATATTTTTGGATAGTTGAGGTATACCCCTAATATGTGCATACTTTTGTACCATTTTTGGAAAATATGAGGCTCTAATTTCTGTGAGCCTTCTTTTGTATTAGGGTTAGCCCCCCTCGTTTTTGGGTCATTAATTTAATACTTCTTATAAAAAAAATTATATAATTTCTCACCTTTATATTATTTTTAATAAATTAACATTTAAACAATATTTATCAATAGCTTGTAAACAAATAATGGATGATTGGTGGAGTTTCATTAATAACGAAAAATACATAATGAAATATATCTTTGTAATATGAAATATATATTAAACTATAAAAGATGAAGAGAGATATCATAAAATCAATAGAAATAATAGCATATCTATGTTGTCTTATCTCAAATGAGAAGGTACATATGTGAATTTTAGAGAGAATATGGTAAAAATAAAATGCATTAGAGAAATTTAAGCATATTAATAATAAAAATTCATCACCAATATAATTAAAACTAACCAACCAGATTTTACCTTTCTTATTAGGTTTTCTTGTTACTTTAGATGCAATTTGATTTGACAATATAAAATTTGGTACGCATGAGCCCCACTACTAAGTCATCCAGCTAGGCAACCACCCAACCTAGTATTGCTCTAGCAATTTGGATGGGCTTGGGCACCCAACCGGCTTCCTAGAGGTCTTAGGTGGCTGCTTGTAAGTTTGGAACTACCATAGCAATGACTATTTTAGAGGGGGAAACTGAGGTTTAGTATGGTAAACAAATGAAGAGAAGACAAATCCTAAGACTTTATGTGGTAAAACCCACCTAGTTGATACACTAAATTAGTTCGATTCAATGATTCTAGTCATTCAAATACTGTAAATAATTAAATGGCGTAAATTCTTCAACAAGGCCTCCAAAAAAATGAAGTGCAAATTAGATGGCTAAAGCTGATTGAGTCTGCATATTTATGAAATAATTTGCTAAAAGAGGCCCATTAAAATTTTAAAAAAAAAATTGATCGGTCAAATTAAAATTTAGATAGTAGTTACTAATCCTTTTGCTTGGAGCTATGAGACTATATTGAAAAATTAACATGAATGATGACTAACAAATAGGATAACATAATAGAAAGAAAGAGTCCAAAGGCTACTTAAAGAGGTAGCAAGCTTTCTAACAATTATAGATTTTATGGTAGCTAAAAAATTTATTGAAAGTGGATATACTGGAGAAGATCCACCCCAAGGTTAAAGGCGGATTGTCTAATTCAGCCATTGATATCACCATCTGAGCATCCCAGAGAAAAGATCTAGACCCAAAGTAAGACAAGGTCCACTTACATAATTTTCACTATAATAACAACATAAAGTCAGATCCAACATTTAATATGTAGCAGTCTAAATCCACCACTTAAGGAAGCCTCTAGCCTTCTAGTCAAGATGGTAATTTCAATGGCAACTAAAACTAATTGCAAGCACATTTATTGGACAGATACAGAAACTTAAAGAAGCTAGTAGCCTTATATTCAAGGTGGTGCAATTGGCAACTGAAAGCAGAATACAAGTAAGTTCGTTAGAGGGATGCATAACATAGACCTCAGGTAGATTCACCCCGTCTCCATTAATTTGTTGTCATTTATCTTGATTCCTTTAAAATATCACAATTGGGCAAACGTAGTGCACGAGGCTCCCGCCATTATGGGATATGGGGAGGCTATCTCCGCGACTCAAACCTGTGAGTCTGTGACGTCCAGGTCACGTAACACATTTATAATACTGAAAAAAAGATCCAGGCCAACCATCCTATGCATCCCACTTAGCTCCAAATTGTCCATCTATTAAGCATCATGAAAGATAACTTTCTTTTTTTTCTTCCAAAGTATCATTCTTCAGGACTACAATTCAACATGTCTCAGAGTTCATGGATGCCTTCTAATATCTTACACTGACAACATTCTCAACATTGAAAAAGACCTATAGCTTACAAAAAATATTCAAACATATGCCCATCCAAGAAATCTCTTTCAGTTGGGCTTGATTTCCTCCTCTGATCTAACCTATACCATATCCGAGTATGGCATTGACATCAAATTTCGAATATGAAATCAATTTTTATACAACAGGGAGCTCAAATTAAAAATCCATTGTGTGATGTCTGTAACAAGTTCTTTATTGTACCTTTAATGAATTCTAGTAATTAAACAAAAAGAGAACAGTGAAAAATAGGAGCAAGCTTGAAGTTGGAACTTAATATAATAGTGGGTTCTATAGTTTAGCATTTAAAACCTATAAAATGACTACTCAAAATCTAACTTTTTTCATAAGTTAAAAACTAATTTTTGTCAATGACAATAAAATTGATTCCCATGGACTCTTTAAGGAGTATATATATCAAATCCACAACAACCCTGTGGTCCTTGCCCTTGGATTTTATAGAAAGAACCTTTACCATTAACACGTCAAAATAATTTAAAACCTATGTATAACATGACAACTTAAATGGCTAGGAAAATACTATATAGACCAGAAACCAAACAAAAAGAAAATAAAAAAAGGCGAGTCTTAAAATTAAATAAAATGCTAAAACCCATGCTTGCTAATGGTTCGAACCAAGCTAACCAATGTTCGATCAAAACACGCATAAATCAAGGGCTTCCATGGGTCCTTTTCTTCTTCGGGTTATTTAATAACAACCTTATTGGGCTTATATCCAAATATCTGTGGGATATATTATTGCTCATGACATAATTGATTTCACAAAATTGTATGAAGGTTAATGTTCTGAAAAAAAACAGAGCCTTTAAGTTTTCAAAATAAGTATGACAAAGACAAATTATACAGAATATAAGTTTTCGTAAGAAAAAGCAAGGATTACAAATGATAAAAGGAAATTGTACGATCAGAACTATTAGATCACCAATTACTCCAAAAGCTTAAGATGTTAGAGAATGGGCCAACAATGTATATCAAGATCTCAACACTCCCCTTCACGTGCGACCCCGGACTCGCATAAGGTGTGTTTTGTGTCTCTGTGTGCATGCATGCACATCTATGCTATAGGTTTTTTCTTTTGAAAAAAAAAAAAGGAATATTGAGAAAGGTGATATAAAGCATGTGTTAGCTATGAAGAAACAAAAATGTCCACAAAACAAGGATTCAAAGGATAGGAGAGCAACTAGACATGAGGAAGTAGAACAATTAACGAAATTCACAGGAGGCTAGAAAAGGAAAAAAAAGTTTGACAAAATTAAGGTCCCATAATATACCCCAAAAAATAAAAATAAAAAGGGAAAGGTGCTTTATTTTAGGAAAAGGAGCTGCAAGGACTGGAAGAAGGCCAAAAATAACAATGATGAATTTCATGAGAAAAGTCATTGTGGCATTAAGTTAAAAAGAAGATGGGCCCTAAGGTGGGCAGAACAGCAGAAAAGCAAACATGTGGTTTATCCCAAGTTGTTTGTTGAATCAAGTTAAGCTTTAAAAAAGAAAATCATGAATAAATACAGATCACTGCAAGGACTAAAATAAAAGGCTCAAACATGTGGTTTATCCCAAGTTGTTTGTTGAATCAAGTTAAGCTTTAAAAAAGAAAATCATGTATAAATAAATATCACTGAAAGGACTAAAATAAAATACTCAAATATCAAGCAAATAAAAAAAATAGCGCAATGCATGTACCAAAACGAATAGCTCGGAGAACTCGGAGAGGATCATCCAAAAATGTATCCTTCGGAGGTAAAGGGGTCACAATTTTTCCAGACTTTAGATCTGCAATGCCTGGATTAGATAAAACAAAAATCAATATAAATGGAAAAAAAATATTACATAAGCCAGAAGATTGATTCTTGAAAACCAAGTATATCGAGGGAGAGCGAAAAAAGGAAATTTGTACCAACCTCTTCCAGTAAAATCTTCAACTAAACTGGTGTTGATATTATAGAACAAACTGTCAAAGAAATTAAGAAAAAAAAATCTCCAGAAGAATTACAATCCAGTTCAAACAATGATTTTTATAATCTTTATAGCCAAAAAATTTGAGTCAAAAAGCCCGGTAATAAATTTGTCATAAATAAATTCTCAATATAGTAACAAATTAAGCCTACTAAAGAAAGTGGGGAAAAAATTCATGAATTATGGAAGATAATACCTTTGTAATAATAAATTGAATCACATAAACCAATAAAACAAATGAAGCTTTTGTTCTCCTTGCCCATTATAAAACTATACCATGGTAATAAATTATAAATGGAAGAGAAAAAAAAAATACCTATTAATGGTCAAATCCCTTCGATATGCATCCTCTTCTGCAGTACCAAACCTCTGTAGTACATATTAAAGAAATATATGTTCAACATCCTAGCTAAAGTCGATGTTCACCCAGTAAGCATGGTAACATACTGTATGCTAAGAAAATAAATATAGATAGAAAATTAAAAAAAAAAAAAATTGGCAAATCATTCACATAAAGATGATTATAGGGCTCTTTGGAGAGCCCAAAAATCGGGGCTGACAACACATGTGCCCTCACCATGCATAGTTCGCAGCTTACATATGATCTGATAAATTTATCCCAAATATGTACAAAATGATTAATGCCACAAAATGTTCTGTTTTTCAGACAAAAATTGACTTGCAATAACTGTTAGCTGTTAATGATATATCTTCAAAATTTGCAGGAGGAATGGATAACTGAAGCCCTCTCCAATATAAAAACTAGGTGGACACCACACTGATAGCTATATTATCAATTTCATATCAGAACAATTTCGAGGATGTTAAAGGAAAGTAAAATCGTTTACCAACCACGAACATGCTCAGACACAAACTCATTCAGAACTTTGAGTTCCAATTATGTGTCTGTGTGTTTGCAAGAAAATGTGAACCAAACAGCATAGAGATTTGAATTAGTTTCTAAAACAGTGCTAGACAAACTGCTTATAAAACAAAACTAAGTTCAGACTTCAGAGTTAAATTTACCACGGTAAGCTAGTCAGTTTACGACTAGACTATTCTAAATTTGAAATTCACAAACGGGTCTACACTAGTATTTGTTACCATATATTTCTACAATCAATCAAATTTTCCCAAATGAATGCATTAAGCTCTGTTTGTCAGCTAACAAATTTATATGGAATTTCTTTCTTTTTTTTTTTGGTGGGGGGGGGGGGGGGGGGGGGACAAAAGAATATTTCTAGAGAGAAATGCTTCATATCCAGTGTTTTATGGCCTAAAATCCCTCCAAAATTATGGCCTAAAATCTCCCAAAAACCTATGGAAGTGTCTAAGAACATAGGATATTCTCCTTTAAGCCAAAAGAAAAGTAAACACAAAACATTGTCTTTCAAATGCCATATCGAAGTCTCAATGCCTTCAAAAACCCTTTGGTTCCTCTCCCTCCAAATACACCATGTCAAATAAAGAGGAGCCATTTTCCACACCCAGCTTAGATCCGTCTTTAGCCAATCACATCTCCACCCCAAAAAACCTCTCTAATTGAGTTTGGCATCACCCAGCTGCAACTAAACAAAGAAAAAGCTAAACTCCACATGCCCCAAGCCACTTTGTAATGAATCAAAAGATGATCGGCCGTTTCCTCCTCTTCTTTACACATAATGCACCTACTCGGGAGATGGAAACCTCTCTTCTTGAGATTATCCACTGCAAGAATTGCACTTCAAGAGGCGAACCAACAAAAAATGCAACTTTCTTTGGAATTTTAGATTTCCAAACAACCTGCCAGGGGAAATCAGCATCTCTATTACCCACCATGTTCCTGTAAAAAGACTTAACAGTGAATGCCTTCTTTCTGTCCGATTCCCACACCATTGTATCCTCCCTTCCTGCATGAACCTTCCATCTTTCCAACATACCCATCAATTCCTCCACCTCATTCAGTTCCCAGTCATACAAGTTTCTGCGGAAATGAGGAGTCCAAACAACATTATCACCTATCCAAGAAGCATAGTCCGCTACCAAAGCATATCTATTGGCCGCAATGTTGAATGACAGGGGAAATTTCTCCTTTAAAAGCCCACCAAAACACCATACATCCTTCCAAAACTTCACCCTCCTCCCCTCCCCCACCTCCAATCTAACTAACTGCCGAAAGGCCTCCCTCCCTTTCGAAATAGTCTTCCAAAGCCCACAACCATACGCTTCCCTAACCTCTGTAGAAAACCAGCCCCCCTCCTCGCACCCATATTTGAGAGAGATCACCTTTCTCCATAGAGCATTCCTTTCTTTTGCAAACCTCCACTTCCATTTTCCAAGCAACGCTCTATTAAACATCTTCAAATTTCTAACTCTCAAGCCCCCCCCTCCCTCTCTCATTTTTTCACTTTCTCCCAAGCAATAAGATGGACCTTCTTCTCATTCTCCCTACCTCCCCAAAGGAAGCTCCGCTGCAACTTCTCCAACTTCTTCTCCACCAACACTGGGAATGGGAGCCATAGTTGTTAAGATCCCAATCTGGATCTTACGATCCAAAAAAACCAAATCGATCCTGATCCCATCAAAAATTTCTGGAGGGTAGGATCCTTGTGAAATCCCCATAGGGTCACTACAATCCCGAGTTGACTTCCAAGTCTACCGATCCTACAATATAACCATATAATATTATTCTCGCATATGTCTTTGATAAGTTATAGTCCAAGACCATAATAATATTATAAAGGGTAAATTACGCTAACCTCCCTGAGGTTTCTGACAATTACACTGACCTTCCTTGAAGTTTCTGAAATTACACAGACCTCCCCTCCAGTCCAATTTTTTTTAAAAAAATGACAACATTGCCCCTTCTATGTTTTTTTTTTTAAAAATTAAATTTGACCAATTTTTTTTAACTATTTTTTTTATTTTCAAATAAATATTAATTAAAATATTCTTTGGCTAAAAAATATAAATTACTAATTTAAAATTTAATTTTATATAAAATGAAAAAAAAAATTCTTTAAAAAAAGTTAGAAAAATGGTCAAAATTTAAAAAATACAAAAAAAAATAAACATGAAAGGGGCAATTTTGTCATTTTCAAAAAGAAATTGGACTAGAGGGGAGGTCAGTGTAGTTTGTCAGAAAAAATAAGAGAGGTTTGTGTAATTTTAGAAACATCAGGGGAGATCAGTGTAATTTATATAGTGTTATTTTGGTTGGGCTTCCAACCAATCTAGGGAAAGAGAGAATTGAGAGATGAAAACATATCGAAAAGGGTAAAGATTCAATCTAACATGTGCCATTTTTCTTCTTATTTTTTGCTTTATGTTGATTGTTGGGATTTTAACTTCAATGTTTATCACTAGACCATACACCAATACATTCTCATAAATATCGATTTCTCGTTTTCCTTGAAATCCTCAATCTAACATGCTCATCAATGTTTTGTCTTCCTTCTGAATTTTCTTTTAATTTTTTATCCTCTTAATTTCTTAGTTGGATTGTTTTTTTTGATAAGTAATTTCTTAGTTGGATTTAGATTTCAAATTGTTTGCATAATAACCCATTACACACACACATTCACATCCTGTCGATAATTTCTAGGAAAATCTTATTCCACATTGTTTAAATTACTGCATTTTTTTCATATTTGTGATTGTATTTTGGATTCTCAGCTTAAACTTACATACATGATTCATCTTTATGTTCTCTTCCCCAAATTTTGTTTCATTTTTTATCTGTCTCTTCCTCTCTCCTATCTCACGAGCCTAAACTGACCAAACCCAATCCCAACCCAAATGAGATGGGCAACCTGAGCTACCTCGATACACATGAAATTGAGCTTGGATTGGGCTGGGTTGATCGGGTTCAGGACGGACTTGGGCAGACAAATTCATGACACGGGCTGAACCTAAGCAACCTTCAAGCACGGCCCAGCCCGACCGAGTTGCAGCCCTACTCATTTCAGGTACACTCATCTTATTAACATGTTGTTTCATAACTGCCTAGCATTCTTTTCCATACAACATAGTTGGTCTAATAGTTGTTCAGAAAAAAAAAATTTACTTTATTTATTCAAAAACAAGTATTTATAATCAAGTAGTTGAACCAAATGACCTGCGGTTGAACCCGTAAATTGTTACTCTTGTCGGGTTAATGCCCGTTTACAACTAAAGATACTTAAATAATAATTTTTTCTATTCAAATAACATGGATTTATAATCAATCAATTGAACCAATTCATCGGCAATTGAACTAGTAAATCGTTGCTCTCACCGGGTTACTGTTTGATTTGGTTCTGATAACTATATCATGGAGATCCCTTTTTAATATGTAAGTGGCCCTTGGGGCGGTATGCCAAAGGGCTCCTTTTCCTTGGATAAGCATTTGGAAATCTACGGTTTCTATCGAAGTGTTTTTGTGTGGTCTGCTGATCGGGAGGCTATACTTACGATGAAGAATTTGAAGAAAAGGGGTTTTAGATTGCCAAACAGGTGCTATACATGCAATATGGAAGAGGAATCCCCTTTGCACCCTCTTCTCTTTTTTTAGGTCTCTTGGGATCTATGGACCTCCCTTTTGCACTTTTTGGTTTCAAATGGGTAGTGTTGGGGTTCGTAGTGGAGTTGTTTAGGTGCTAGCATGGGCTGTAGCATCAAGAGAGTTTGACCATTATGGGGATGGTGCCTTCATGTCTTACATATTGTATTTTGAGGAAATTGAATAGGAGGGCATTCGAGGGGAAAGAGCACACTGTTGTCTTTTTAAAAAAGTTTGTGCTCCTTATGTAGGATCTTTAAATTCGATTTTCACTCTTCCATTGATCTTTTGGGCATATGCATATAGGAGGCCTTTAGGTTATTTTGTATATGCCTCTTGTATATGAGTTGCACCCTCTTTAGCACTTGTGAATGAAATTTTTACTTATCAAATAAAATATATTGGCCAATGCCATTATCAAAGCCCTCTATTTATAGACTTAGATTCATTGCAAGCTACATCTATTATATAATTATAAAATAAAAAAATTTATACTTGTAATATCCTCAACTCAATATTCCAAAATTGTGCAAAGATGAAGCATGAAGCACTTACAGTGTGCCATTAGCTTCACAATAAAACAAAGCTTCATCTAGAGCTACATAGCAAATGCTAATAAGAACAGCAAAACTATCGATAATCATCACCAAGTAACTATATACCATTGTAGGAATGCGGCTATTCTCACTGTAGTCTTCAGATCTTAAGTTCACAAAATCAATCCATATATCAAATAGACGCATCCTTGCCGTTTCCAAGTGTTTGGACTGGTCAGGATTGCTACAAAATAAAAAATGAATAGTAATAGCGATTAGGAAAACATAATCTGTCAAAACACACTGCAGAACATACAGAGCTAACATTTGTAAGCTCGTGGCTACAGTAAGAGGCTGTAATTTGAATTAATTTTTCTTTTTTTTTATGTTATAAACCAAAATATCAATGCAAAGAAGACAGCTGGGAATAAAGACAAATAAGACCTAGGCCAAGTTAACAAATACTATAGCAAATTACATGTTCTGATATCCAAAAAACACTACAGGAGATCATAGAAAAGAACTCTATTGGAAAGTGTCGAAGAAAATTTAGAAAATGAAAAAATATATAATCTTCTCTCTAGAAGGTCAATATTTATAGTCACAGCTTTACAAGTAAATAAAGAAACTATCCTAAATTAGTTCCTACAATCAATCTAATGCTTAAATTAAGCTACAGATTAAGCACAATCTAATGCCTAAATTAAACTACAAATTCAGTCAATATTTACAACACTCACCCTCCAACTAGAGAGTATATATCTATAACTCCCAGGCTTGCTACAAATAGAGTCGATGGCAGTCTTTGATAAAGCTTTGGTGAAGATGTCGGCAAGTTGAATACCAGAAGAAACAAACGGAGTGGTGATTTCCTTGGACTCTACTTTAAATCGAATGAAATGACAATCAACTTCAATATGCTTGGTCCGTTCGTGAAAGACTGGATTGTTGGCAATATGAATCGCCACTTGATTTTCGCAGTGGAGAGGTGTTGGACCACGTATTGAAACATCAAATTCTAGAACAAGTGTTCTTAACCAAGTCAGCTCACAATTATTATGTGTCATTACTCGATACTCTGCCTCAGCACTAGAACGTGCCACAACCGACTACTTCTTGCTTTTTCAAGTCACGGTATTACCCCCTAAGAAAGTACAATAACCAACGGTAGATTTGCGATCTGAAGGTGATCATGCCCAATCAATATCAGTATATCCCTCAATCCGAAGACGTCCAGACAATCGATAAAGAAGACCACGTCCTGCGGCATTCTTAAGATACTTCAAGATACGAATAACTACATCCATATGAGGAATTCGAGGACTAACCATAAACTGACTCACAACACTAACTGCATAGGAGATGTCATATCGAATAATGTTTAGGTAAATGAGCTCACCCATGAGTCTTCGATACAACTATAGATCCTCAACCAAATCACCCTCATCTGGCATCTATTCAAGTACAATTCTCGAGTTACTATTCACAGCCCTAGACAACCACTATTTTGGCACCAAAACCCAGCTCTTCCAAGCTTAGCACTTGAGACATTAAAAAAAAATAGCACCTAAGACATGAAAATACTTGTCTTGAATCCTAAATTTCCTACAATTTAGCACTTTCAAAATCAAGTCAAATTTATACCTTTTTAGTCCACAACGCCTACAACATTTATTTTACCCTTTAAATCGTTAAACCTACACCCTTTACACAGCCAAAACCACCACAAAATAATTCATAGGCAGCTTCATTCCAGTTTCCTAAAGTTGTCCTATATCAGAGGTGAGATCCATTTTAAGAACGAGGGAGGTGATATCCCATGAAATATGGAGATGTACACAACACGGCACTGACAAGACAAGGATATGCACAAGCACTCTATACAAACATGTCCACAACATCCCAAAAATCACCACTCTCCAAAGTGAAGCTCTTGTAATGGCACCCTAACACCCAATGCATGCCCTAGGTCAAAGGAAAGGCATAAAGGATCCCTCCCTTAGGAAGTAGACCTGGGATGTACAACCAATTTCCTTTCCACGACCAACAAAATCCTAAAATTTCATTATCTTCCGGCCACGCCATTGTCTTAGTTAATATCTCTTTATCACTTTCTCTCTCCTCCCAAACCAAATTAAGTGGAACAATCTTTACTGAAATATTATAACTCATGTATCCACACACACAAAGGTCTATCAAAATATGTATATATACACACATACAAAAGGAAAAAAAATATATAAAAACAGATCTTTTAAACAATGTAAAACTCAATAAACACAATGAGAAAATAAAGACAAAATATTGCTTTAAGAAAATTTAAGGGAAATTAGTATCTTCCACTGAAAATAAAATGTGATTTCTTATCATCAAAACTCATACGAAAGAAAAAATTATGTACCATTGGATGACACCAATTCCTTGTGCTTCTTCCCCTGTACTTGACAAGTACTCATTGATCTTTTCACAAAATTCTCTACCCAACATGTCGTCAAGAGCAATATCAATATCGTAACAGTCTTTGCCTAGAAGCTACAAAAGGGAATGATCAACATAAGATGCCTTTATTTTGTTCTATTTGATAAGTAACATAAGATAAATCCAACAAGAACAAATGCCAGTGAAAAAAATGAAAAAAACTTAATGCAATTAACAAAGCACTTCATAAGGATAAAAGAAAAATCTTCTCATAGATAAATCAATAGTATTTAAAATATCTTTTGACTAAAGCGTACTTTGTTTTCTTACCTCGGTTGATTTCAATTAAAAGAAGTCCTCAAAAATATTTCAAAGATAAATTTTAGTTTCTAAAGCTCAATTTATCTCTACAGATAATTTTCCCTGAAATTCTCTGGAGTTTATCATCTCTCGTCTCGTCAATTAACTATAAGAAATATATATGTACTTATAGATACATATAAATATCAATTTAATTTCATGTTATTTTTTTCTCAAAGAATTATGTTCCATAGAATCACAAGGAGGCAATGGAAAACATTTCCCAGAGCAAAGCAGAAATAGAGTGCCATTATAGTAAGAATTCGTTTCGTCCATGAGCAAAACTTGCCGTAGAGATATTTCCGTCCAAACAAACCGGTGGGATAATCATCAACAGAATTTTCTTTTCACAGAAAACTTCTTCCAGGATATATTATCCGTCCAAACAAACAGCATAAAAGTGTTCTAAAAATTTGGCAGCGCAAAAAGAGTACATACCTTGTCGCGAACCCAGCCGCCGGCGACTCGGAGTTGAGTTTGCAGATTGAAATGCCGAATAACCTGAAGCAGACGCTCGAATATCTTCTTCTCCTTATCCGTCAAATCAATCTTATCCTTCACTTGAACGCATGGTGGCGATATCAAAGTCGCCATTGCTCTGTGACGAGGATTAAACCCTAGGAGTTTGGGACGAAGGTCTAAGCTCTTGAATTTGACGGTTCGGAAAGTTGGAAGAACAAACGGTTTAAAGACACCGATATGGGCTTGGAGTTGGAGTGAGAATATGCGATGAGTCATCGCTCTCGTGCTTTTTAAAAGCATTTTGATGTGCTTTTTAAAAGCATTTTGATTTTGAATTAACACTGCTCTATGATCCAAAGGCCCTGTTGCGTTATGGGAGCATGAGATGACTATAGAGTGCTCATTGACTCAGCCTTTTTCCCCATCATGGTGGGTATTTCTGTATTTTAAAGGGACAATTATTGTCATGTCTTCTGTAATAACTTCTTTCAAGTTAGAGTACAACTCCTTAAAATTAACCATACCAAGTCCACTTGTTTTTAAATTTTGAGAAAATTATAGTTAACATAAATTCTCGATGACAAATTATAAGTAGGTTTACTAATTTTAAAATATTGTAATTAAGTTAACAACGAAAAATTAATTACACTTAAATTAACGAACTACTAATAATGAACGGTTGGTAACACGTGAGTCTATGTGTATTTTTTTTTTCGTGACATGTTAAAGCAATTTTTTGAAATTATTAAACTCACTTATAATTTTCCCGCCGAAGTTCATGTTGAAGTTTAAATATCCTTTAAATTTTTTGATCATATCCAAGTTTGATGAGGCGTTGTTGATTTATTTTTTATTAACACTTTTGCCCCTTAAAATCATGCCATTTGTCTCATCTTTCTCCTCGTCTATTTCTCTCTCTTCCTACAGCTTCACCATGATTCTACCAAGCTTCGAAATCTAGAGCTCATGATACAGATTTTGCCCACACAATCACAGTCAATGTAATATCCTGAACTTTCATCTGAAATTTTTTTTCAATTGAAGTAGTTTTATTACATAATTTTGAACTATATAATTATATGAGCTTATTTAAAACATGTGAAATATGCCAGATTTAGCGGCCTAATTTGATAAAGCGAACATTGAATATGAAATTTACGTATCGTAATTTGATAAAGCGGCCTAATTTGAGAAAAGAATATTGCTTATTACATTGTACATGAGCTGATATAGGGAGAGAAACGGTATAAGCTGATATAAGGAGAGAAATGGTGAGACTTTATTCAAATGTACACCTAATTATATGAGATGTCAACTACATACAACATTAGAGGGTGGCAGAAGGCATTAAAAAATGGTAGCCGAAATTGGGCAAGACACTTCGGGTAGGTTTGGCCGTCAAACAGAATTAGTCAGACTAAATAATACTGGGATTAAATAGCGAAGGAAGGGAAGAATATGATTAATTAGTGTGCTAGTAAAATTTATGTTTGTGTTTGGAATGAGTGGGACTAAACTCATTAGTGAGGGTTATAATACCATCACATATTTAAGAATATCAGTATTAAGTTTGGATTGTGCATATAATTACCCTTATACCCCCCTCACCTTTTTTTTTTTTTTTTAACTCCATTTGTAATATTCTACCAAAGCCAATGCCCCCACTTCCAACCTGTTTCACCATTTTTTACTTACAAAATCACTGGATTTTTTTTTTTTTTGTTTCTTACAATTCCTCTAACCTTCCCACCCTCATACAACACAAATCACAAGACAAATGTTCATCATCCAAACTGTGTTCACTTTAGAGCAGTATGATCACCATTAAAATCACAACACAATATTCTTCATCCAAACATGTCCAATTAGAGCATTCTTCATCATCCAAACAACATGTTCCATCATCATCAACACAAATCAAAATCTTTAAACCTGTTCAATTAGAGCATTCATCATTCAACAAGGAAAACATAAGAGGGACAATCAAACGTAGAAAACAATGGCTTCCAAATGACATTCATCAACCAACTAAACAACGTATCCAAGAAGAAATTAATTTTGATGACTTGTTCATCTTAAGAAATATTTTATAATCAAAATTGGAAAATGTTTCACTGCCTATAAAGCATTTGAATGCAAATAAAAAAAAAAACTAGCAAACATTATTTGAGGATGAAGACTTTGGTAGTTGCTCTTTTGGTTTGAAATGAATATTCAAGCTCCATGTGATATCTTCTATCATCATCCTCAAACTGCCAGTAACTCCCTTCTGAAGCTCCTAAATCATAAATCATTCTATTTCGAACTTTGCTCCTAATAGATCCCCTCAAATAGCACCCAATTATATGCATCTTGTATGGCAATTGCAACCATTTCTACTGTTGCTTCTTAATGCCATGCCCTTTTATAATAGGTACAAACACATCATGTAAAAAGAGATGGAGAACATAGGCAATAGACAAACTAAGGAGCCTAAAGTTTGTTAATTTTCAAGCCTAGAAGCACAATATCAACTTGTTATTGTACAAAGACTGCAAAATTATCTTAGCAAGCAAGCTAGCAAAGACTCAATAATTATCTTTCTATAGTTGCTCAAATATACCTTCATTATAAACAAATGGTAAATGGGAAGCTATAGGGCATTACAAAACCAATAAAGGTAAGGACATAAATTACCCAATGAAGATTCGTAAAAGTATTCGTCAACATAAAACCTTAATTTGGATGCTTCATCTTCTATAATAGTAAAACTTGCATAGTCAATCAAATTAGTAAAAGACAAACAAATAATCTATGCACTATCCAGGAGCAACTATAAAACTTCAACCAATTTCATAACTTAAATCAGTCTCATAACTCATTTCTACTAACCATAGGTTTCTTGTTCTTTTGGAAAGCTTGAATCTCAAAACAACACATAATAAAAAAAACAAAACAAAGTTCATGATTATGAATTGGCTGACTATCATTATTTATCAAAAGCAATATTTTGAATTGGAAACCAATCAATGCAATGATTGTAAAAATTACTCGAATCTAATTTAGCAACCAATCAAACCAGTGAACTATTAAAAATAAATACATGCAAAAAAGTAGGAAAATTCCTAATCAATCTAAAACTAAAGATATCTACTGAGGCATATCACCAATATTTGTCATTGTCATGTCCCATGCCCCAAAAACCCGAGGGTGACTTGCGGAGCAAGGTCAAACCATATTGATAATACCATTAATCTCACCCATCTTGTAATTAACCTGTTTTCACTTGAATCTTCACAACATACACATTCATTCACATTTCGTCTATTTAATTCAACAAGATTCACATGCACCAGTCTAAGCAGATGTTGTTCATCATTTTGAGTTTCTTCCTAAGTCAAATACATACAAGGCTACAATTCTAAAATTGTCCATGTACATATACAACAATAATATCCAAGTCTAATCCCAGCTTCTAGGCCTTCACGTATGCATTATATAGACCACAAGCACCTTTACATCCCAAAAATGAACAAAAAGCACAAAAGTCCAAAAGTAAGTCATTCTTCCACCTATGTCATCAAGTAGCCGACTCCTTGTTATTACGTGCATATAGTTGAGGTCAAAACAACCACCCTAACAAAAATTCTAAAGCATGAAAAATTAAGGTGGTGCAACATATAGACATGTGACGTGTGAAGTGCCAAACAAGTGTTCATCCATCATACATATTCATCAATAATCAAGATGTTCAATCCCTTTCAATGATTCAAATAATTCATTGAATTCATTCATATGGGAGAGAGACAATAAACAATAAACAGAAACAACCATTACATAATTACAAGTAATCGTAAGTATACATTATGTGATCATAATATAAGTTTCAACTATTGTGACATCCCAAAACCCACCCTATGCGGATTAGGGGATGTGGGTGAAGTTCTTAACCAAAATCCATTCAAATTATACATCACATCAAGTTTGAATATTGTAGTGGAAAGAATTTACACATGTTACATTCATCCTTCAAGTATCAAGATAGGTTAGATTTTTTTTTTTTTTGGAAAGATTACATTATCAACATTACATCCATCAATATTACATCAACTATGAGTTGCATACCTCACATTCACATCTAAGCCTTATTATACTCTGATTGTGAGTCACATACCTCACGCACACTTCTGAACTTCATACTTCACTATAGTTGTGGGTCCCATACCCCACATTTGTATATGTACTTCACGGTCACTTTAGCTATGGGTCCTATATCCCATCTTTATATCACTTGTAAATATCATAGATAAATTCACATGAGCTTTATGATAAAGTTTTTGAGTAATTTTGGTACCTTGTCATAGGTTTTCAACTGATAGTAATTTAAGTATAAGAAAGTTCATAAAAGTGACCACTGCTAATTGTTTGCACAATTCAAAACACAGAATACAGAATATTCGAAACAGAAGGAATGAAGCATTTAAGCAAAGCATTTAATTCCTCAACTACAAAACAAATGGATTAAAGTTTCATTACAATTGGAAACATAAATCTTTAAATCCTGAAATATGAGGATATAAATCATGTTTAAAGTGATGGGGGGATAAACCTTCGACCATCCTACAATGTTATATATTTTCACTTTCTAAGGGAGTCCATATCGATCCGGGCTTGTAAGTTTTATCGCATAGATCCATATTTTTATTTATAGACCAATTCTCATGGGAGATCTCCATGCCTTCTTGTGGGCAATTCTCATGTGTGAGTCCTGAAGGATCTCACAATCTTGCAGTGCTTATACATAGTTATCTTGCATTACCACTTCGCAAACAGAAGCATTTAAAACCTAGTTTTTCAAATAGATGCTTTTCTAGAGTAGATTAAACATAGTTGGAATGAGAAACATTCATTTTCAAAAGAAGACATTGAACACAATTTTGTAATTAAAAATAGGCATGCTTGAAGTAATAATTGCATAACCAACTAGCATTTAAATAAATACATTTGCAGATTATGATAATGGTTTGAAAATAGATCAAATAACATGTTTGAAACATGAGTTATGTAAATACAGGAATTTGAATTTAAAGCACTTAAGAATTCATGGAGTTAAAACCTCCACTTCAAAGTCCAGGATTACTCACTTTGAGTCTTTAGTTATTGTTTCACATTTCACTTCCCATATTGACCTCTTTATCGTGTGTCCTTCATTCGTCTGGTGATCCTAGATCACATATTAAACTGAACTTAATATCTGATGCTATTAGCCTTGACAAGTTCCATTTTTCACGAATGGTGTACACCACAGGTTGACTGTATTGCCTAAATGTGAAAAGAAGAGAAGAAAGAGATCAGCGAGTAGCAGTGGCAGTGTGTATTGCCTAAATGTGAAAAGAAAAGAAGAAAGAGATAAACAAGTAGCAGTGGCGGGGTGGCAACCGCAACTGTGGTGTGGTCACTGAGTATTATTCTTATGAGGGTTTAAAGTAATTTAATTTGTAAAAGTAGCAGTATAAAGATCTGCTCATTATCAAGAGAAAAGTTGTCATTCTGAAAATATCAATTAACTAATGTTATAAAAAAAAGAACCTGTTAGTAATGCATTGCATAGGAAGAATGTGTTATTAAGTGTTGCATCATAAAATAGTGTATGTAATTAGTCAAAATTAGAGGGATATTGTCTGCAATTGTTAAAAGTCTAAAGATGATACGTGTAATTTGTCCTTAAATTAATGTAATGCTAGTTTTTCAATCAAATAAAGTTTGTTAAACTTTTTATTTGAGACAAACTTGTACAACACAAACTTGTGTTAGGAGTGTCTCAATTCTAACAAAAATGAACAATTAATATATTTTTTTAGTACAACAATGCAGAAGGAGAAATTAATCTAACTATGTATGTATGCAACATGTAACTCAAACTTTAGTATAAAGAGAGGAGCTTTAACAACCTCATATGATGTGTTTTCACAACAATTTAGATTTCTATTGCAGCTTCACTGAAATATTTGTTAGCATCATAAAAATGCCCCACATGCTTACGAGTAAAGTGAAGGTAGTCCATTGAAATGGAGTCACCCCAACCCCACAAACCCATTTCCCATATTCCAATCTATCTTTACACCTTCAATCTTTTTTTATGTGTACAATGGTTGGTTACATAAAATTATTTTGGAGCGAAAGAGAATGCAAGCATGAACAGACATGCTTGGCTCATCAAACTTGGTCTAGACACTAATCCAGCCATTGCGACTCGACTCATCAACGATTACACATCCTCCCAAACTCCCAGTTCACTGAGAATTGGCCGCCAACTTTTTGATCAAGTCCCCTACAAAGACACAGTTCTATGGACATCTCTCATCTCTGCCTACACTCGCTGCAACCACCCTCGCAAAGCTCTCCAATTATTCTCTCTCATGCTCCGTCAACCCGACCCACCGACCTACCAACCCAATCACTTCATCTTTGCTACTGTTGCTCGCGCCATCGCTTCTTCCCCAGAATACCTCCAATTGGGTCGAGCCGTCCATGCTCGCACCGTCAAATCCGGGTTTGTACCCAACAGTGTCGTTCTCGAGACGGCTTTGTTGGATATGTATTCTAAATGCTGCGTTGCGGACTGCGGTCGGAAGGTGTTTGATGAAATGCCTCATAGGAACTTGGTTGCTTGGAATGCAATGATTGCTGGGTATGTCCAGAACGGGATTGAAATTCGCGGGTTGGATTTGTTTTATAGGATGAAGTGTCTTGAATTATATGTGCCCGACGAATTCACTGTTGCCACTGTATTGGCAGGTTGTGCGTGGACTCAAAATTTAATTTTGGGTATGCAGGTACATGGTTACATCGTTGTTAGCGGCTTTGAGTCAAATTGTGTGAATCCCGTCAGTAACATGTACTTTCAGTGTGGGGAAGTTTCTTCGGCTGAGAGACTTTTGAATGGAATGGAAGGTGATTCCATTTCAAAACTTATAAAGATCAGAGGTTATGTCTTTAATCAAAGATACCGTGATGCGGTGGACTATGTTGCTACTGAGAATAACGTTGCTGAAATTTTTGAAGTGGATTACACTATGTTTGTGCCTCTTTTGACAGCATCTGCAAAACTCTCTTTGCTCAATGTTGGAAAGCAAGTCCACGGCCTTCTTATATCTTGGACTAATTTTTATGGTAATTTTAATTTTTTCGAGGAGGATGTTGTAATTATTGGAAGCACTTTAACTGATATGTACAATAAGTGCGGTAGTATTGGTGAAGCTCGAAAAGTTTTTGATACTTGGTTGCCTACACCACACATTTCCCATTGGAATTCAATGATATCAGGTTATTTATATAATAATTTAATTGAAGATGCTAGGACGTTGTTGGAAGAAATGCCAGAGAAAAATGTTGTTTCTTGGACAAGCATGGTTTCAGGGTATGTGCAGAACGGTATGCCACAAGAAGGTTTAAATTTGCTAGTTAGAATGTACTCCAACGAGGATGGGCTTAGAGTAGAAGGGAACTGCTTGACTTTTGTAGCGGGTCTTGCAGCGTGTAGCTATTTGATAGATTTGGAAAAGGGAAAACAACTCCATGCAAAACTCATTCGGACATTAACAAATGCAGATATTAGTAACGTGGCTGTAGGAACTGCTTTGGTTGACTTGTATACAAAATCGGGTTATTTGAAATATGCACAGACTGTGTTTGATTTTATGTTACAGAAAAATGTAGTTACATGGACATCTATCATTATGGGCTATGCAGTTCATGGTTTTGGTTTTCAAGCCCTTGAAATTTTCCAGCAGATGATGGAAATGGGTGTTGAACCAAATGATGTGACATTTGTGTCTGTATTAACTGCTTGTAGCCATTGTGGTTTGGTGGATGAGGGGTTGCAATACTTCAATCTGATGAGGGAGAAGTATAGGTTAATTCCAAAAGAAGATCACTACACATGTTTGATTGATATGTTGGGACGTGTTGGAAGGCTTGAGGAAGCATTGACTTTGCTGGAAGAAATTGAGGACAGAGAAATGAGCAAAGGATGTTCCAGTGGTACAACTTGGACAGCAATGCTTGGTGCATGTCAATTGCATGGGAATGTGGAAATGGGAAGGAGGGTAGCTAAGAAGATTTTAGAGAATAAGAAAGAAGTCTCTACAACTTACATTACACTTTCTAATGTTTATGCCGCAGCAGGGATGTGGAATGAAGCATATAGAGTGAGAGAGAGTTGGAGGAGAGAAGGTGATGTTAATGGAGAGCCAGGCCTTAGCCGCATCTGCGCAAACCTTGTTTCTTGATCTAGATTTCTGTAAATATTTTGGTTACGAAAGCCAACTTTATTGGTGCCAGATTATATAAGTATAAACCATCTCTTTTTTTGGACATATACCACTTGTCTTGTGAAGACATGATCTTTGCAGGACACAAAAAGGAGAATCATCTGCAAGTTGGATTATCGCAGCCAACAAAAAGTTGATCCCTCTAGAGCTATGGTCTTACCAGACTCTTCCAAAGGTTTTAAGTGTTCAATTTCATTCAACTCCTTATTGCTACAAATATTGTGAGCATGATTTCTGTGATTTTTTGTAAACAAGTAGTAGTGTTGTGACCATGTTTTTTAAGGGGAGCGCTTTCCACTGGAAGGAAATTTTTTTTTATCCTCTTGCACTCCAACTCATACCATGTGGGTGGTGGGTTGGATTGCGGGAGGATAAAGGAGGAGCCCAATGGAAACTCCCTTTTTTAATCCTTTGATTAGATAACAATAACTTTGCTGTTCCTTCTATTGGAAGGTTTGTGCCTTGATTAAACTTCAGTTTAATTACTGAGGAAGCATGGGAAGACAAGACTATATGAATAGTTGGGTTAGGCTTACCTTACTGGAGGTTCTAGTTTTCTTGGAGATTAAATCTTTTAGTAATTGTATTCTTGAAGATCATGATTAACTTTAGACTTTAGAGTAATGCTACATGTCCCAAATTTTGGTACCAAAACTTGCATCCCAAATGATGTGGCAATAGATCATTGGAAAAATACTTGTAATTAATTTAAAGCATCACCAATAATCTAATACAACATCATTTGGGACCAAAATTTGGGAGAAAGATTATTATACTTAACTTTCTTTGATGCTGTTTTATTTACTTCAAGTTTATTGATTAATTTTTGTGCTATAGGAACAATGTGGCAATGGTTTGAACTTTGAAACTTTGAATATGCAGGAATCAATTTGAAGTTTGAACTGGAAAAAAAAAATGCAATTTATGATTTCTTTTCCTACTCAGGTAATCATTATTGACGACCTAGACAAGATATCAACTTATTTTCTTCCCACTTTAATCCTTCAACTCACGTATGGGTGAACATCAATAAGGATCAGGGCAATGAAGGCGTGATCGAGACATCTAGGCATGGTTCTAGAGGAAAAGAAGTCCTGTATAACATCTACCACATCAGCTCCAACAGTGGCCCAGAAGATACTGAAAAAAGTTTTGAAGAGAGAGGTTGTCATGCTCAGGGGTAACAAATCTCATTTTTCTTACATTAATGACAGTTTTGATTTCAATTTTATATACATTTTTTCTTCTGTTTTTATTTCCTATTTCTCCCACTTCACCTACAGTGCTGCACTGTTTATATTATAGACTGTTACTTGTGGTTACCCAATATTTTCCATTGTTGAGAGAATTATAGGGAAATTGAAATCATTTGGTGAATTTTGTTTATATTAGCAAGGGAATAGTGTTAGTTACAGCTTGTGATATTTGAATGTTTATACTTTAGCTTAAATTTTAAACTTGCACCATATTTTATTTTGGAGCTTGGTGGCAGTCCTAACTTACCAATGACAGTCTCTTTCAGGTTCTCAACTGTACCAGAAACGTCACACCAGTCTTTCCCTGAAATTGATCTATTGTCCTTATTGAATCTTCTTTTGATGATCATGAAGATAAATTGGTACTATTGCTGTAGAATAATCAGTTTTTTCAAGAAAATGGCGTGTATATGTACATAATACACACACATATAAAGAAGGGTTAGCATTATGGAATGTTATTTAGTTGTGCCTTCTTACATATGTATTGGAATCAAAATGTTATATGTGTGGAAGACAGACTTCAATCAATTGATTGCCATCTCTATGGATAAATCATTGCTCCCCTCTTCTACAAAACCAATTATTGTGGGAGAATTCATTGTCATATACACAAACAGTAGTTGGGAAGTAGAAGGTCTTTGCGGTTGAATAATTTGATCACTTCAAGGCCTATCCAGAAGTTTTTAGAGTGAACCTTCTCAGTGGTTGAGCACCTGCTTGTCATATATTTCTTGTTTGATCTAGAATTTTAATGCTTTCCAAGTTTGTGTTCTTTTCCATCATTGCATCATAACTTATTTAGCTCCATGTTATAGCTTTTATTGTGCAGTCATATTTAAATTGAATTATGGATTCCATGTCAAGTCAAAATTATTGACATGGTTATCATTTGAGTTGTATCTTACTCCAACTTCCCCTCAATCCTACATCATCGGAATAAATAAACGTTGATGATTTTCGCGTATGACATGGCTGTTTTTCATAAAAGAAAGATCTGAGTTACCACATGTTTTCTTTAAATTCTATAATGGAATTTTTGTTTAGTTTGGTAAACGGATCAAAGTTACTCGCTCTGATAATGCACTTGAACATACACAATTTGTCGTGAATTCATTTTGTACTAATCATGGTATTGTTCATCAGACTACTTGTGCTTACACCTCTCAACAAAATGGTGTTGCCAAGAGGAAACATCGACATATTTTAGTTGTTGCCCGCACTTTAATATTCAATATATATATTTTTTTGATAAGTAAGAGTTGTATATATAAAGGTGCCCAAGAAGGGCATTAAGGGCAAAAACCCCAAAAGTTACATATGGTTTAGAGAACCCAAAAAATCTACAAAAGAAGAGACATTTACAGGGAAAGCTTCTTTGGCCCAAAAAAATAAAAGACGCAAAAAGGCATCTTTAAAGAAAGGGATAGAGAGCTCCCGATCTTCGAAGACACGATTGTTCCTTTCAATCCCAAGACTCCACAAGAGGTAAATAGGGGCCAGTCTCCAAATCCTCTTGATCTCAATTGGAAGGTTGCACCCTTCCCAAGCCAACAAGAGATCTTTGACTGAGCCTGGCATAACCCAAGAAAAGCCAAACAAGGCAAAGACAAGATTCCAGCAGCTCCAAGAAACATAACAATGGATGAGCAAAAGGGATATCGTTGCTATAATCCTAAATCTCAACGCCACTTCATAAGTGCAGATGTTACTTTTTTTGAGTCCACCTCCTTCTTTTTCTCCTCGGGGTAGCATTTGTCTACGAATCTCATATCTTGTCATGAGGGGGAGTCTGCTATACCTTTTCTTACTCTTCCTTTGCCTATTTCTTCTTCGTCAAATTCTCCTCTACAAGTTTATCAATGATCCCATGATAGGTGCATTGATTCTTATAGTCCAGATGCCACATCTTCCGCAACTGAGGTTCTTGCTTCTTCCTCTTCTCCTCCTACCTCTGATGATTTACCTATTGCTTTACGATGAGGTAAACATACTTGTACTCAACATCCTATTGCTAATTTTGTTTCCTATGCTTGCACTTCATCTTGTTTGCAGTCCTTTGCTTGTGCTTTGTCCTCTCTTTCTATTCCCACTTCTTATGTGCGTGCTTTGTCTTCTTCTGGCTGGAAATATGATATGGATGAGGAAATGAGTGCTTTTCATAAGAATCAGACCTGGGAACTTACGACTCTTCCTCTTGGGAAACAAACAATTAGTTGTCGTTGGGTCTTCACAGTTAAGTACCTCCCTAATGGTTTTGTTGATCGTATGAAGCTCGTTTGGTTGCTAAAGGCTATACCTAGAGATATGGTGTTGATTATTTTGAGATTTTTTCTCCTGTGGCACGTCTTAATTATGTTCAGATTTTACTCTCTGTTGCTGTTAGTCACTCTTGGCCCCTATGCTAGCTTGATATTAAGAATGCTTTCTTCTATGGGCATCTTCAAGAGGAAGTTTATATGGCTCAACTCCCTGGCTATATTGTTGTTGGCAATGAACATCTTGTATGTCAGCTACGAAAGACTTTGTATGGTTTGAAGTAGTCTCCTCGTGCCTGACATGCATATAAATATATATCCTACATAATGTCTGTATAGTATCACCTCCATAATTATTGATATTCTTGAAACTACTCTATTATAGCCTCCAATCCTAGAAACATAGGGTGAAACCAATGCCAATAGGGTGGGTGCTCCAACCCATCACTCTTTATCCATGAGTAATGCTACACTCTCAAATTTCTATTTCAAATGATGTGGTAGTAACATGGCAGAGTCTCATTGTGGCTTATTAATTATATTACTTAATGCATTGCCAATATTACAGTGTCACAAATTCGAGATAGATATATGGGAAGTATAACATTACTATTTATCCATATATTTCAATGAGCTATGCAACAGATCAAGTTTAATTCTTCTTAAATTCGACGTTCGTCTACCCTTCACAAAAAACAACCTTCAAGCTAGAAAATCATGTACTTGAAGTGGGTCATCTCTTTTTAAATCATATTAAACTCAAATGATATTGTCATTTCCATATATAGGAGATCAAGACAATTCTTGAGTCCCGTTGTTTTACCATCTCTCTTCTTTTTTTCTTTTTTTTTTTTGAATTCACAGAATTAAACCTTGAATTTCATCAGTGGAATCCATTTGGTCAATTGTTAGTTTACCAATGATGGGAAGGTTCTTGATAGTAACACTAAATCAGAAAGGACATCAATTTAATTTTTTAAATGTCGAGAGCTAGGTCCGTGTGTATTTTTGTTAAACTTCATAAAATTGGGAGCAACCACAGAAGATTGGGTAGCCATAGTTTGTTACCCTATAGTGAGAGATCAACGGTGGCCTGTTGAAAAGAGGCTCTTGGTACTTGTGCAGAGCGATAGTACCAGAGAAGTACATGGAGTAAGCTTTCACAGTTTTGAATGATGTTTGGCCAACATGAATAATTTAGAGGGTTAGTTTGACTTTTGATGGGCATATAAAGAGTCAATAAGTAGCTATTAATTAATGTTACTTAAAGTCATTTTCTCCCCAATTTCGTTGTCTTTTTGTGCTCAGGTGGTCCAAAGATGTGTTTTGAATAATTTGGGGGAATCTGAAAATTAAGAGTGATACTTACTCTCTGCACATGTCTGTGAGTTCAAAAGAGTAAATGATCTGTTAAGAGGACTGCAAGCTAAAGAAATTTGTTTCCAAAAATTTGGAACACAAGACTAGATTGTCTTGAAAAGTGTGAAGCCCAAAGGGCTAGACAATCTGAAGCTTTGAGATAGCTGATTGTCAAGGAGAATTTGGATTTGATAAAAGTAGCAGTCAAAGTTGTGTTTAATTAATAGTTTATGTTTTTGCAGGATATTGTGGAGAGCCAACATCCTATTGAAGTGATGATTTCATTCAAAGTCATTCTCAAAGAGATTCTTGAAAAATTGTATTTTTCACCTGCAGTTTACTCGGTTGAGAAGATTGGACCTGATCATGAACTAGGATATTATGGAGAGTCAACATCCTATTGAAGTGATGAATTCATTCAAAGTCCTTCTCAAAGAGATTCTTGAAAAATTGTATTTTTGACCAGCAGTTTACTCAATTGAGAAGATTGGACCTGATCATGAACCAGATTTCATAGCAAGTGTTGAAATTATTGATGGCTAATACAAGCGGAAGATTTTTGGAATGAAAGATTCAACAGAAAAAGGAGCCCAGCAAGAAGCAGCACATTGTGATTCGTGATGTCAACTACAAAGGATTGGGATATGCTGAATCAAGTTTTTCAAATTTGCTAGAATCATATGAAAAGATCAGTGTAGAAAATGAAGAGTTAAAGTTGATGTTGAAAGATGTATTTATTATTTAATCACAGTGAAGAATCTTTTGGTGATAATATGTAAGAATAAATTATAAATTAAGGACGAGTATTGTTGGAGACTTGGAGTGATTTAGAATTAATTAACAGTGAGATACATTAGATAATTCATTGTATTAGATTCTTGGGATTGTAAGAGTCTTTTTGGTAGATTCAAAGTGTGATGCATCCTAATGCATGTGAGAGAAAGGGAGATTAATATATTAAATGTAAGGGTCTAGACGTGTGTCTATGTCCTTTGTATATAGAGGCTAGTGAAAATGTACTATAGTATATAGAATATAACACATTATATTGAAGTAAAGTTGTTCTTGAAGAAACTGGTATTCTCTATAAGCTTTGCATGACCTTAGGGTCATACATCTCCACCAATCTTGTTTGTCGTATTTCATATATTTGTGTGAAGTTTTAGTTATTGCGCATCAAGTTGTGCTAACGTCCAAATTGTAAACGTGTTCCAGAAGGAACAATTTATTCGTTTTTCAAACATATGTATATGTGTGTATGTAATATTTATGTTTTATGAATTTAACTTTTATCCTAAATTTTGTTACTTTGGGAATTTAGTACTTCTGTTAAACCAGTTGACTCGTGGTATGGGTTGTTCTCTCTATGTACTGTAGACTCATTTTGTTTTGTAAAATAAAATGATTAGGTCCTCTTGCATAAGCTTTTTGAGGTTATATGCATTTTGGAAAAGAAAACTATTGCAGGAAATATCGTCTTGAATTAATTTGTGTGAGGTTACATATCACACAATTGTTATATATTCTAAATTATTAAATAGTTGATTCACAACAAGTTTGATCATTTGAAAGAACAGCTTTTTACAATTTCCATGGATATTAGAACTTTTGGTAGTTTTGCTTCTTTAATTGCATCAAACCTAAAAGACTTTGTTAGAGTGCAAATATCTTGTGAAAGTGTGGCCCTTGTCATGCTTTTGACTCAGTTGGTCATATTTATCCTGTGACTACGTGTGTGTGTGTGTGTGTGTTTATATTTATATATGCAAATTCATGAGTGCCCTATAGAGGGGGGTGGGGTGAGGACTAGGGGATTATGGCCTCTCAAACTTTCAAAAACATTTAAAAATTGAGAGTTATTTATTTATATATATATATATATATTTTCATAAGAGATTCTCTTAAATTTTATTTTTAATTTTCCATGCATCTACCACTGCACGAACCAAGCTGACCGTAAATATGTCGAGTTTGCTTCAGTTGTAGGTTTGATTTGTCCTGTTTTCGTTTTTATTCTGGGCTGTAAGATGGAAAAAGGATATTTGTCCAACCTTCAACAGCCAAGTTGAAGAATATCAATCTTCGTTTAGGTGCTAGGGAAGGTAGCAGTGAAGTATGGGTATGTTAGCCATGAGTATTATTACATCATATTATTGTGTATCTGCGTCTCACAAATTTTTTAAATGTATGAATAAATTAGATTCCATTATGTACAAAAAATTAAAAAATTTATAAGATATCATAACATAATAATACGATGTAACGGTCTTACCAAATAGTTTTTCATTCGAAATAACATGTTGATGCATGTCAATTGTTTCTTCCAATGCTTTTCCGCATGAGACTTTTTCATCAATAAAATACGTTTCTTTGCTGATAAAAAAATTTATTTTTACCAAATTATCTTATAAAAATACTGCTACATGCTACATGGTATTTTCATCAATAATTGCATGTCCTTGATAATTCTTTTGAGAAAATTATAATTAAATTTACTTTAAAATTAAGAAATATATACATAGGAGCTATATATATATATATATATATGCACACATGCATGCATATAAATATATGTATATCCTACATAATGCCTGCATAGTATCAGCTCAATAATGATTGATATTCTGGAAACTACTCCATTATAGCCTCCAATCCTAGAAACATAGGGTAAAACCCATGCCAATAGGGTGGGTGCTCCAACCCCATCACTCTTTTATCCATATATAACTGTGCACCAGATCGAGTTTAATTCTTCTGAAATTCAACGTGCGTGTACCCATCACAAAAAAAACAACCTTCAAGCTAGAAAACTATGTACTTGAAGTGGGTCATCTCTTTTTTAATCATATTAAATTCAAATGATATTGTCATTTCCATAGGAGTTCAAGACAGTTGTTGAGTCCCCTTGTTTGACATTTCTCTTCTTTTTTTCTTATTCACAGACAACGAAATTTGTTTGTTCAACTAATGGTCGAAAGATTCTTGTTAGTGACACTAAATTAAAAGAAAAAATCAGTGTAATTTTTTAAATATCAAGAGATTTGTGTATATTTTTGTTAAAAGTATAAAAAAGTTCAGTATAATTTATTTATTTTTGTATAAAAATTTCATCAAAAGTAAAAATTAGATATATAGAAAGGTTAGAAAAAGACAAAAGGAAAAATAGCCGCTTATAGTAAGAACAGCTGAACAGGAGACAGTGATTCAGCTATCAAACCATGGGCCTCAGATAAATCATGAGATAAAAGGATAAAAGATAAAAGTTCTGCATATAGTTGTATCCTTGCAACTTTATAGTACTGCTTCTCCTTCTTTTTTGTTGAAATAGGTGGATAATGCACACACACAAAACATGGGAGAAAGATGATACATCCCATGGTGCATATAAACATATATATATATATTAGACACCTTGAATGTCAGGAAAGAGATGTTTTTGGTAGAGAAGTGCTCAATTATTTGTAGCCTTCAAGATAAAATGCAGAGGATTTGAACTTTGATGTTTACATCTCCTGAACTTTTTTCTTCTTTTTTGGGTGGGTGCACTCACTTTGTGTTACAGCTTACACCAATACAGATTCCGTACAGTTCATCAAAGAAAGGATAGTCAGCTGACTAAACTAGATGACGTTCTCTCTGCTGGCATGTTCCCTTCTTGTTGATGTATATTACCACTTAGTGGGAGTATGGAAGGTTTTGTTTGCAGTCACTGACACCATGTGCATCCAAAGCTTGCAACACCCCAAAACCCTAGCAACTTCATTAATGGTATACTCAGTCTCTCTATCTCTCTCTAGACACACACACACACACATATTTATATATGCATGTGTTTGTTTGCATTTTGCATGTACTCAAGGACTTGATTAGTCCACGTTATGGCCATCTTCTTCATCTACATACCTTATCTTTCATGATAAAAAGAGGGGGGGGGGGGGGGGGGGGGGGGGCACGCTATTCGAGCTCTATATATAGATGGCCATCCCTATGATCACTTGGAACATGCCCTTCTCTATCGCCAGCATTTACTATAGTTTCTGAGTTGCTTTGGGAATGCCAAAGAAAGTAGAAGTTGAAGGTAGAAAAAGAGCTCCAAAGGGGCACTTTGTGGTGTATGTGGGTAGTGAAATGACAAGGTTTGTTATTCCCACATCATATTTGAAGAACCCCATCTTCCAGCAACTGCTAGACAAAGCTGCAGAGGAGTATGGTTTTGATAACCAGAATAGAATTATTCTTCCTTGTGATGAGTCTACCTTCCAGAGGCTCACCACCTTCTTGGCTAAGTGATCTTGGCTTTCAATTTCCATTGCTTTTATCTATCAATGTTAAGTGTTATCATGTTTATGGAAGTAATTCCTTGTCTAATATTAGACATAAGTTTTAATTTTGGTTATGCAAATGAAGAATCTATGGTAGTTAGCCTCACTACTATAACAACTAATTAATCATGACATTATTGTGTATATATTTGCATATAGTAATTGTGAATAGTTCTTGCAAACAAAAACTATATATATGCAGAATTTTTAACAGAATAATGTTGTTCATTTGGATCCAAATCAGTCTCTTTAAAATAAAAGGACGATCATGTATTACAATCACGTCTAAATTTAAAAATGTCACCATCACCTTATTCTAAATAAGAATTCTGTATGAAAAAATCAAACTAAAATCTCTACTACTCCTTTTTGTTGTGGAATTGTTCTTAATTTTTTTTTTTTGGGGGGGGGGGGTGTTAAATCAAATAAATTGAAGCCTTGGCTTGCCCATTAATTTGCTATCTTTTTTTTTCCTAACAAAATAGGAAAATATTAAATATAACCTTTTTTTTTTTTTATTCCAAAGCACAAGGAAATGGGATAAAATTAGAAAGGATTTAATCGGCCCGCTAATAAACGGTGGGATTGATCTTCCGGATTAGTCAAACCAAATGATCGGATACTAAGTTATTAAAAAAAAATTCATATCGCCTAGTCATCTCTAAGATTAACTAGACAACAGATTTAAGTTTCAAGAGAAGCATGTGAGTTACGTATTAGGTAAAATTTAGCCTTGGGATAGACTTAGGATTCTTGGAATAGAGTCTCCCCTTAATCGGACCCAAAAAAAAGTGGAGCTTGCACTTGTGTCCTCTCTTTAGTGATTAATTACAAAGTCAAAGTATTAGTTTACGTCTAGTTACCATCAGATGAGGGATTTTCAAATATAAGTATATTTTCAAAGTAGATGTCTATACAATAATGGATAACATGCATTACATATAAAACACAGGAAAAATGTTATGTAAAACCAATTTTTCAATGAGTTTTTTTTCTAAGACACAAATAAATCATCTTACCCACTACCTTGTATAAGTGAGAAATTTCATGGATTAAGAGTTAACCACAGTCCTATTTCTTTCTTTGTTAGGGTACAAGGTGGGTCAGGTATGGACCAATATTTGTAGAAATATAAGCCCATCTAAAATTCAGGCTTAAATACTACCCACAAAAAAAAAAAAAAGTGATTGGATTGGGCAGCCTAAAGTTTCTGGTTGGGCAAGCTGTTCAAGCTTTGCATTGCATAATCCTTGAATTTGAGTATTGGATTCATTTAAAACCACTAAGAATCCGTTTGCGGTTCTTTTAAACTATATGACGAATTAATTCTTCAAAATTGATGGATGGTTGAGAAAGATTCTTCCAAAATGATTATGGATTATAAATTTTTCTTTTTGTCATTTGCTTAATTAATTAATACTTTTTGTGTGTGAGTGTGTGTGAGACTAAAATAGTGTTCCAAAATGATTATGAATTATATATATATATATATATATATATATATATATATATATATATATATATATAGTATATGGGTATATGACTAAAGTAGTGTTTGAACAGAAGCCTGGGGGCAGCTTGGGCTAACAGAGAAAATGGCGTTTAAGACACGGGAACCTACAAAAATAAAGTTTTAATAAGTTGGTAAATAATATAGCAGGACATGCAAAAAAGAAAAATAAAAAACTAGAAATTGGCACTAATTTGAATCTGTCACATTCCTTTCAAGCATTTGTAATGTGGCTTGCTTTTTGGCCAATACTTGGTTCTTTAATTAAGATTTTAGCCACAAGAAAAATCCCAGAATCAGATCTTTCTTCTTCAGTTTGTTTCCTTAATAAATTTCATTTTCTATTGGAAAAAAAAATTTTAGAACAAATTTATTCTTTTATTTATCCCATTTTTTTTCCTAATCAAACCCATTCATATAAATTCCAAAATAATCCAGCTGCAGATACTAAAAATTAACCAGTAAATGATTATTCAAACAGATAACACAGAAGATTTAGTAAGTTGAATTATTTCAATTATTACTATATGATTTATTATATGAAATTGTTAAGATTTTAGGGATTTTGTATATATTGAAGTTTGTCCTCTTAAGTTTTCGTCTTTTTGTTTTATATTCTAAATGAACGACATTTTAAAAAGAGTCCAAATCTATTCATTTACACTCTAAAAAGCATTTAAAAAATTATTATTTTAAAAGCGAAGGAAATTTTTTTTTTTTATGGATGAAATACATCAATAAAAGGAAGGAAAATGCTAAGGCCGTTATGACTCCCAAGCTTCATCCCAACTAGAGTTGTAAACGGGTCAGATTCGGACCAGATCAGATGTGATCATAATCCGATCCGTTTGATATAAAATCTGATCCGTTTATCCGACGGATCATTCGAATATTGATCCGTATTTGAATCTGTTAATAACCGGATCTCTGATCCGTTAATTCGGTCCGATCCGTTTAAAATTATAATACTTTACAATATTCAAACTATTAATTATATATATATATATATATATAAACGGATCGGATCAGTTTATATCATATCCGGTCCGTTTATATTTGGGATAATCGGATTCGTATCGGATCGGGTCGCGATCCGCTCCATTCACAACTCTAATCCCAACTATGACACCAAACAAGAGGGAAAACTCACACACCAGCATAAACCGAAAGCAACAGGGAAAACATAAGACCATATCTCAAATGACAAAAGCAACTAACCTCCAGGCCAAAACATCTATCCAACTACTGGAAAAAAAACCTCCCATCTAACAAAAAGAAATCAGCAAGAAGAACTAAAGTCAACACCTGGGAGCCCAACATAGTATAAGAAGCATTATAACATGGTCTCAAAATTCACCTGTTGCCATTTCCTCCACTCCCAAAACTCCAATATAAATATATTTCTTTTAATCATGAAATTAGTCCTCCAATTACTTCTGCAAAACGTAATTAGTGCTAGTCATTTTCAAATATAAATTCAAAGCCACAATCTTCCTCGAAGCTTATTAAGTTTTGAAAATAATGGTCCATTTGCGTGTTTTATAGTAATCAAAATTGTAACGAGAACAAACAAAAACAAACTCCGTGATTCTTATGCTTTGTATATGTTTAAAGTATTCGCAATACATAAATGTCATATACAACGAATAAATGTATTCATAACTTTTAGAAGTTCTTTTCTTGTTTTCAAAAGCTATAAAACTCATTTGTGGGAGTTTCCAATTTTAGGAAACTTATTCTAAAGAATTTATCATTGAAGAATGAGTTTTGTAGAATTGATTATGGTGTTATTAATTTGAAGATTGCGTAAAAGTGATTCCATAGTTAGAATTTTTCTTTTTACCATTAAGTTGTGATTTGATAAAAATTGCCAAATACTCATTTAAACATCAAAATTCTGTTTTGAGTAGGGGGGGCCACCACCCAAACAACCACTAATTTATTGTAAAATTCTTTAATAGGTCTGATACAGTGAGGTGATAATATACCTATTTATTAATATCATGTCATATATAATATGTTTTATCTTTTTTGGTAAAACATAATATATATGGTAGAATGCTATTAAAAACTCGTGTATTGATGCATAATGCATCAGATTTACTTAAAAATTTCGTCAAATTTACTTTAGTTTTTTCATTCCAAGACTAGGGGGGAAAAGTCAGAAGTGTCAACCAAACGAAGCTGTGATCAATGCTGATAGTAACCAAATAGGAGATTGCAGAACAATAAATTCTGATGAATGCTGAGAATAAGAGAAGCAATAGCGTTAGGGGCAAGGAAGCGATAGTGGCTGATTGGGTCGATATATATATAGCTGTGATCAATGCTGATAGTAACCAAAGAGGAGATTGCAGAACAATAAATTCTGATGAATGCTGAGAGTAAGAGAAGCAATAGCGTTAGGGGCAAGGAAGCGATAGTGGCTGATTGGGTCGAGATATATGTATATATATATATATATATATATATAATGGACATACCCTACATAATAATAAATATTAAGTAGCTAGCTAGGGTTGCTTTCCCTCAAGTTAAGGGCAAATTGATGTGAAATCAACATGTTAACTTTGACTCTAGATCTTCAATCTGATCAAAAATACTTAAGCGGGTCTTCATTGGTGTTTTCACTTTCATAAGTTGTTTGTTGTTCCCTTCAAACCGGGAGCTAATGCATGCAGAGAAGCCAATTTTTTTTTTTGGGACAGCTAGAGAAGCTAGTTTTAACCACGACACAGTTCAAGTACTCATATGTTCCACTCTACCTTTTGTGAATGAACAGGAAAGTGTGCGTGAGGACGTATATTTATACTATATGAATGTGTATATATATATATATATTGTTAAATTTAGTGAAATAACATATAAAAAAAAAAAAGAAATAAAAAAAGAGAGAAAGAGAAAATTCAAAAAATTATATTGTATTAGATGAATTGATGTAGAAAGTTAGAAACTAAATTTTGAGAATTATGAAGTTATATATGAAAAATATTAATAAAAAGAATACGAGATTTTACATAAAAAAAAATATTAATAAAAAAAATAAATTATGAAAAGTTAGTCTTACCTAATAATAAATTCGTGTAACTATTATCCTTCTAATATATATATATATATATATATATATGTATATATGTGGAAGAGGCACGTGCATTGGATGACATCATGAGATAGCACGCGCAATTAATGCACGACGGAATATTAGATACAGATATTCACAATCCTATCCAAAAAAAGTATTATACCTAAGGAAACTACACTTGTTTTATTTTTGCCGTGAAAAGACTGTATGTAAAGCTAAAGACACTTTTCCCGTATCTCAATTCTCCAATTCCAACTTCCAAGTCAAATATGAAATACCACCTCTCTCTCTCTCTCTCTCTCTCTCTCTATATATATATATATGTAGACAGCTAATTGAAGTGGATAAGATCTCCACATCATCTCTTCAAATAATAACGGGTTTGACATTTCTTTTTTAACCCCTTGGGTATATGCTTTCATTTTTGTTATACGCATGCACCAAGGTTGAGGCCTGAGGCAGAGAAAGAAAAAGATGATGCCCTTTTGGTAGGAACCGTAGGATAGCAAAATACACGCCCAGAAAAGTTGTGAAAAGTTAAGAATTTTCAGAACAATTAGAAAAGATTGCAAGCAACTTTAATATATATAGTATATGCATATGCTTACTTGTCACTGTGAAACTAGTAAGCCTACTAAGCCAGTTTCTCTCAAAGATGTACTACTTTCCTGGATTCCCTTGCTTTCGGCAACATTGGCCACTTCTTGGGATTTTCTTCAAAATCTCCTAGTACCAAAGCTATTTTCTCACCATGTTTGGTACATTTCATTTTTGTCGTTTATGTTTTTCCTTCCTTTTCTTTTCACTTTTAGAGAGAAAAACAAAAACAAAAATATTTGAAAACAAGTCATTTTCAAATTGTTTTCATTTTCTAACAAACCCAAGTTTTCAAATTACTGAGAATTTCCTTTTTGTAGTTGGCTAAATTTTAGGAAAACGATTCTCAGAAAATACAGTGTCAAATGTGTTTTCTTGGCATGGCTTTCATTTTTTTAAAGAATATAAAACAATTTTCATCAGTCTAACCAAACAGGGAAAAATCTCTCTTTGAGAAGACAATAGATCAAACGGGCAATTGGCATTCCAGTTCCAACTAGTTCTTAATAGAAGATTCACAAAATTCAAGTAATTAAAGCTCTTAAGATTGATTAGACCTTCAACTATTTCATTGCATGCCTTGTTCAATGATTATGTCAATTATATAAAAATCTTAACTCCCCTTCAAAATATTCATTGTTTAGCATATGATCCACATATTAATTTTTGACATGTTTTCATTAAAAAAATTTAGGTTTAATTTGGTTCACAGATTTAGTAAGTAAAAAAAATAAAGGAAAGGAAAAATGAAAGAAAAACTGTTTCCTCCATATTTTCTAAAAGTGTTACTATTCAATGTTTGTTCCATTTACATCCGAGATTAAGAGGAATAGAATAGAAATAGATCTAATAATTTTTTCACAAAGTAATATTTTTCAAACTCAAACTCACGTTTTCATGTTTGACGTATCTCGAACTGATGTAAAACAAGTGATAGAAGAGGTATTAGAATAATGAGAATACAAAAAGTTAAAATTTTATTTTATTCCGCATTTCTCGATATTCTTAGTCTTATTAGGATTAATATAAGAGTAGTGATTTTTTATTTAAAGTAGTAATTTTCTATTTCTAGAAATAATATGTTATTATTCAATTTTCATTAATAAAATACTGATTCAAAAGTTTACAAATTCTCTTATTTGAGTTGATTATTCCCTGTTTTTAGATATTAAATTTTTTCGTATTCACCTTGTTAGGTTTCGTGCTACGTCACTAAAAATTGAAAATTTTCTCCAAAATAATTGGAAATAATAAAAAAAAAAAGTATTATAAAATTATCTTGTATTTTTCCAAATTTTTCTTTTTCTCATTAAATAAAGAAAAAATCATTTATTTTATAATGACTTTTCTTTCTAGTTGCTATATCTACTTAGCAAATGGAGTCTAAATTCTGTATTAAGTTGAAAAATAGAGTCATTTTAAACATGAATATCTTATGCAAAAATCAGTATATTGAAAACCATAGATAATATTTTAAAATGGATGGAAATGCCACTTGATATTATAAATTTAAATAATAGATTAAAATTTTGGTTTAAAAAACAACAACTGGGTACTTATCACTACGAGAGATGGCGATTATTATATACACACACACACACACACAAAAGAACGACGACTTAACAACCAAGATTTGGGTGTCTTTTTTCAAAAAATGTGGCCAGTTTTTTGGTTGCAACTTCCAACTAAAACTTTCTTGTAGTTCTCAGATTGCAAGGTCAACCTGTCTTAATACACTTGCTGGGTAATGCATTCAACCACAGAGCCAACATTTTATGTCAGTAGAGACAATTTAAAACTCTCATAAAATTAAATTAAAATTTGTAAAATTAAGAAACGTTAACCGTAATTACATGTACTTTCAAAAAAAATTAAAAAAGATTAAAAAAAAAAGGGTTTAAAAAGCTTGATCATATCATTTACAAAAAAACATATGTTTGCAATATGCACATGTTGTATATGTGATTCAGTTCTCATAGATTCCTTTTATACATTTTTTATTATTACTTAGAAAAAGATCCCACCATCAATGGAGAAAACCCTTTAAATCCGGGACAATTTGAGATACAAATGAACACCAACAACTCAAGCCTATAACTTTTGAGTTCACACTTCATCTTCCACAATGCCAAGCAAGGCATTATTAACATGATATAAGATTGTGTTTAAAGCAAGAAGGAATAAACCCCAACAGAGGGATTGAGATCCTCTCCTATATTAATTTCTATCAATTATTACAATTTGTGCAATGAGAAAATAGAGAAATCATGTACACAAAAAGGATTGAAACCAGATAAAGAGAGAACAACTTTTAATAATTTTATAATGAAAGTCAAACAATCTATACACATAGCAAGCATGAGTGGAATGGACTATTTCATTTTTTATAATAAAATAAGAGCAAGCATGCATTAGTTAATTAGGTCAAAATTAAATTTGATTGGATGAGACTAATATGTATATTTTAAGGTCAATGGTTTGGATAAATTACGTAATATGATTGGATGGTTAGGATTAACAAATTGGTCCACCTTGTTTTATGGTATAGGTTAAGATCATACTCTCATACACAGCTAATAGTCTTATGTCACCATGAGATTAAATGCACCTCATGCTTGAGATGTTTTACAATTGGTATTTTATAGTGTATTTTTATAATAATATTTTATGATGCCTAATGAAAGAAAAATTGCTTGGTTATTAACACATATGACATAACCAAGCAATTTTATACTGTTGGCTGACTTAGCATTTGTTTCTTTGTTTGCTTTTTTATTTTCAATTCTAATATATCTATATTTTGGGAAATGAAATCATACTTGTTTCATCCTCATGACTTACTTTTCTCCCACATTTTTTTTACAAAAGTGGAGTTCACTTATGGAATTTGAGTAATGTTAGTTTTACCTTTATATTTTACTAATACAACATTGATAACTCATGAAGATAAATACTTTTGATAAAATTTTTAGGTAAGCTTAACATTATTAATGGAATTTATGGCGGTCTGGTCCCATAAACAGTGGACCCATCTTTATAAGAGATGTAAGAGAAATGCAAGATATAAAAAATGGAATATCTATTATTACTCTTAAGAGAAATAAGATGAGTTTGTTGACTGAAATTTATTAATACTAGTGCATTGCATTTAAGTTAATAAATATTTAATACATTAATTAAATATACAAGTCATACATTGATATGTCAAATTATTTATTGAGTCAGATGCAATCTGAAACCAATTAATGCCAAGTGACAACTTGTAAATTTAACTTGTCATAGGTTGATGTGTCAAAATATTTATTGACCTATTTTTAATTTTATTATTTTTACTAATTAAAGTTTTATAAAATAATAGGATCAATGAATAAATGCTTGAACCTATGAATTTTATGGCAGTCCGATCCCATAAACGGTGGACCCAGCTTTATAAGAAATGTAAGACAAATGTGAGATATGAAAAGTAGAATATCAAATAAAATGAGTTTGTTGACTGAAATAATAAGATATGTTGGGACAGTATAAAGATGTTTGAGGCGTATTTAAAGATACTTTCTTTAAAACGTAATTTGTCCTCACTCGATAAAATTTGTTGATAGATTACAAGAAAAGTCATCTTCAGGATACAACAAAACTTTCGATTTGAAAAATTATAAGCAGCAAAGTTGAAAGACTTCTTGTGAAATCCTTTTGTTTACGATTTTTTTTATGGGAGAATTCAAGATATTTTCTAATTCATTATACTGCTGTATTTATAGATACAGATATGTCTTTTCTCAAAAGACACAACCTGTTCATAAATACCCAACTGATACGACTTTCCAATAAGTCACAACCATACCCATTCAATGATACTCATTCGTGGAAGCACCTATTCAACGCACTAATTTGATCATTTCTAATCTGGACCGTTGATCAGGTGATTCAAAAATAAATTAACCAAAAATTGATTTGTCTTTGATCAATCTGCGTGAATTATTGCATGTAGGGTTTTATAGGTTAGAGCTCATTTGAACTTCGTTTAACCTATGAGTCAACGAAGATCTTATGAAACTCAATTAAATATAAAGAATAAATTTCCATATATAAATATACAAAAGGAATATTACAAAACCGATATATGGGAAAAATTATTATGCTATAAAACATAAGAATTTGGCTCAACTGTTGAATCTTATATTGAAAGTAGATTATAATATTAAAGGTTGATTGGATCAAGCGAGAAACACTGGATAAAAACTCTTGTTAGTTATTTTCTGAAAGGAAATCACAACATTTTAAATAAAAAGACACCAAGTTTAAATTAAACAATATAACTGTTGTAATTTAAACAAAACAACATGAGTGTTTGAAGATATGTTTATATTGAAGAGTTGTGTACGTTCAGGATTTAATATATAAATTTGAAATCCTGTCAATCCAAAATCAATTAATGCAATCAATATTTTTTTTTCTTTCTCTTTCATCTCTCTTGGCTTCTAGAAGTCAAATATTCAGTAAAAAGTTTTGAAGAAATATCTTCAGAATTGCTGTCTGTGAATATTGGTGACTTTGGTGTATTATGAAAATATATTGCCTGAACATCAACGGAATCAATGAATAAATGCTTGAAGCAATGACTTGGTGGTGCATATAGGAGAAAAATAAACCTTGCCTGTGCCTCATTAGGCCGGGCTTGCTCATGTCCATGCATTTTCTTTTGTGTGTGTGGGGGGTGGTGTCTTCTTAAATATCATGGATGGAGTATAAAGTTTGCGATGATGGGTCCTTCCAAATGCCTTCAGCTTTGGGCTAGAGATCATAAGCAGACTTGCTGATAGCATATGAAAGAGATGTTGAAAATGAACTTTGTGTTTGCATGCTACCAATTAAATAATCTGTCATTCAACTACTACATGAATAATTAATGATGGTTGAGTTTGTAGTTATAATTTGAAGCCTGTAGATTGCACTCCGAATTGGGACACATCAACATCGCTGAAATGAATGAAGTGATTTTGACTCAGTGCGATTAATGTTAAATTTCCATAAACTATATATATAAATTCTTTAAAACATTAAATATCAACGTTGCCTGATGTTAACCATTCAGTGCATCTATAATGACTAGTTGAGTTTCTTTACATAAACACGAGCGCTTATCAAAAAAGTTAGGATATGCATATACATGTATCCTTATATGCAGTGGTGAATCTAAAATTTAAGTTTAGTGAGATAAAATATAAAAATTAAAATTTGTAAAGTCTTTTATAAAAATATGAAAAATTTTGGACAGCGATTTCTTATTCTTCTAAAAATTTCAATAGAAAATATAGAACCCCGGGGGAGGGATTGCCCCTAGCCTCCTTGGGACCTCTGTTGCTTGTATGCATTTATGTGTGTGTTTCTTATATATAGATATAGTAAATTAATCATCGTTGTCTGTATATATAGGCATTTTGTCGAATTACGTAAATTTTGTATCTTTTTTGTGTATTTTTTTTTATTTGAGATTAATTTATTATTCGTTCATCGCTTCTGCACAACATAAATTTCATCAACCTAAGTTTGGCTTCCCTTTAGGAAAAAAGAAAGAGGAAAATAGAAAGTAGCCAAGAGGTAGGATTAATAGGATTTAAACTCTATTTCTCAAAAGGGAGGCATGCTTTGAGTCCCGCTGTGGGCAAGGGCATATATAAGGGCCTAAGGGGTGGAGGATTAGTAGAGTTTAATTATCAGATATAATTTTATTTTTAATCTTTAGTTTTAAATAAAAAGAAAAAAAATTTTAAAAAAAATATTACTTTTTTTTTATTATTATAATGACTTAAAAGAATGTTATCAAATCACTGGCTTAATTATAAGGGGGTGGGGGTCACACAAGAAATACAGAAAATCTACTGTTTGTTTACATTTCTAAAAATAATTTTTTAATTTCAAAACAGGGATACGAGTTTTAAAATATATATATTTTTTAATTTTTTAAAATTTAAATCATCATATTTAAAAACATTTTTATAGTTTTTTAAAAAAATTGAAATATATTTCAAATGTTTTTTTAAAAATTATATCTAAATTACTGTCGAAACGAAGACATTTGACAAGTATGGGAATGGAATATGGAAGATAAGACCAATCCATCTTTTTGCTACATCTACATTTGATGGATTGTTTGCTTCTTCAAGGGATGGATTCTCTCGGCAAAGGCATTTGGACCATTCTGAAGGAATCTTTTCGTCTAGATTCATTCCTTCTCCTTTTTATAATTATTACGTGAGTTATGTTGAAGTTTTGAATCCAGTGGCGGAGGTACTGATGGGTTTGGTCGGATTTTAATTTTTTTCAAATTTTAAAATTTATTTTTATATATGTAAAATTTTACAAAAATATATATTTTTTTCAAAAATTTCAATTTTTTTCCGTTATTTTTTATTTCAAAATTTTGCTTATAATTTGCTAAATCCACCCTAATTTTTTTTTCCTCATTTCACCCTAATTTAAATCACTGATTCACGTATTATGACGAATGTATATATACACACAAACATACTAGTTTGTTACATGGGTACTGCATGCATACTGCAACATAAACATTGAAATAAAAATAAATACACATTAAAAAAACACTATTTTATAATATAAATCATACAATGAAATTACTATGAATAACATATTAGCACCAATATCGTGTCCTTTTTTTTTAATTTAATAAAGATATTTTCTTTACGCTTGCTTGTTCGTCGTGGGGAGTGACCAATATAAGGGGGACAAGTAAGAGTCACGGTTTTTTAAAAATTTTGATATTATACTTTTTACTCTTAATTTTATTAGAATATTTTAATAAAATAGAACTTGTTCCCTCTTCTAAAAAAAATTAATATTATATTTTTTATTCTTAATTTTATTAGAATATTTTAAGAACCTAGGATTTGGCTCCTACCAATTTTTTTAATATATTCATATGAATTTTTTTAAACTTTAATATTTTTAATTTAATATCTCTTAACTAAAATTTTTAAATCTACGACTGATTATAGATTCTTTGAAACTAAGAAATGAACAAAATAATAAACTTAAGAAACATGTCAAGCACGACAAAGAAATCTTCATATCTATATTAAATAATATATATGACCAATAATACCATTCAATATAGTATCTATGATCTCATCCGCAGATAGAGATGGTGAGGGTGACGAAGAGAAAAGGTTTAGAGGGAATGTCTCACTTCGGATAAATTATTATTTAGTGGTAATTTGTAAGATTTATTCAAGTCTCGTATAAATACTTAAAATTAATGTCACACATGTTGAATTCGTATTTTAAATAATGTTTCATTAATATAATAAAATTATATTAATTATTTGGTTTAAAGCACTGTCATTAAAAGATATCTAAATTAAAGTGTTGTGAAGATTTTTAGAAAAACAATAAATAACTTCATTCATTTGTGTATATATATATATATATATATATATATATATTATTTAGTGGTAATTTGTAAGATTTATTCAAGTCTCGTATAAATACTTAAAATTAATGTCACACATGTTGAATTCGTATTTTAAATAATGTTTCATTAATATAATAAAATTATATTAATTATTTGATTTAAAGCACGGGCATTAAAAGATATCTAAATTAAAGTGTTGTGAAGATTTTTAGAAAAAGAATAAATAACTTCATTCATTTGTATGCATATATATATATATATATATGGTGCTGCACTTTTTCGTCTTAACATATGGTAGGCTCTCTAGCACAATATTGTCCGCTTTGCCTGCCCATGGGTCTTACGCCCCGAGTCTTGCGGCTCACGACCTTGTTCTTTTAGGGAGGAAAAGGCCTTGTGCTAAGAAGAGAGCACTCTGGGGCTTATAAGCAACGCCAGTGCTCGACTTCTAACCGATGTGGGACTCAAAGTGGCACAACAGCTACTCCCCCAGTCGGGACTGGTGGAGCACAAAAACGAGGCACGTGGCCCAAGCGTTCCCACAAATAACGTCAAACTGATGCTGCACTTTTTTGTCCTGACACATGGTGGCTCCCTAACACAATATTGTCCGCTTTGTCTGCCCCTGGGTCTTACGCCCTTTGAGTCTTACGCCTAGGGTTTTGCGGCTCATGACTTTGTTCTTCTAGGGAAGAAAATGCATTGTGTTAGGAAGAGAGCAGCTTGGAACTTATAAACGACACTAGTGCCCGACTCCTAATTGATGTGGGACTCAAAATGACACAACAATATATATAAGTTACAAATATTATGATAATGTGTACATCCATGAAATCCCTAAATTGTAGAGATATGGGTTTGACTATGCTTTATCAAAATCTCTAAATTATGGAGCTAAGCTTTATCAAATCATTAAATTGTAGAGATATGAGTTTGACTAAACTATGCGTACACGTGGATTTAATATAAAATACTAATAATAAAATAGTTAGTGATGTTAGACTAATTTCAATTAAGTAATTAATTAATAATAATAATAATAATAATGGAATAGGTAGTGACGTTAGAATAATTTCAGTTAATTACAATTCATTATCCAAAATGATAATTAATTAGCTAATAAAACTCCTAAATACATAAAAGCAACAGACAGATAAAAAGTAAAATTGAAATGGATAAAACTGACATTGGAAAATCCAATAGCAGTCTAACAACTAGAAGTTGATTAGAATAGACGGTCAGAGCTGCGTCGTTTTGTCCACGTAGATTCACCGGCCATGTCCAGTTTTCTCACCGGCTATTCCACGTAACTCCGTCACAACAAATTACTTTACGAAACTCATGCACCGTCCGTTTGCCCCTCTCTCTCTCTCCGCGTGCGACATTTATGAGTAAGTCAATATATATATATATATATATATATATAACCGAGATTAAAATAATGTATAAATTTAGAAAAAGATTAAATTAATTATTTAAATATGAAGTGTGATTGTATCAAACTTATGTTTTTTTACCATTTTCTCTCTCTCTCTGGACTTTTTCTTTGTCTAATTGAGTATTGCCATTATCCTCACCAAAAATTAGATTTAAAATATTGATTTGATAGAGACTGGCAAAGAGCTAACGAACCATTTGCTTGTAATTGTCCCTTTCTAAAGAACTCCATTCTCTCTCTCTCTCTTGTAACCGGCAAATACCGGTTTCTTCCTTACAATGGATGTTAGATTGGAAAACTCAAGGACGGTCCGTTCCACACATACTCCCTCTAAAATGTCTCCCTCTCTCTCACTATATATACGAGCTCCCGCTGACATGCTCTTTTTTTCTCTTCTCCTTTTTTTTCTCTCTCTTGTCTCCTCGCCGACAACCTTCCGGCGAAATCGCCGGCTTTCGACCGTTATCCGCCGGAAAATCTCATCCTCCGCCATTTGAGTTGTGCAAGGTTGGCTTTTCTCTCTGTTTCTCTTTTTTCCTTATTTCCGTGGAAAGTAGCTTCAGATCTGGTTCGTCTGTTACAAATTGGCCAATTTGCTTCATTTCTTCTCAAACCTTTTAAATTTGCGATTTTCTCTCTCTAAGATTTCGTGTGTTATATTGTTTCATTTTATATATGTTTGTCAGAGCTTTCTCTCTCTCTTTGTGGATCTTGATTTTTCTTGTAAATTTAAATTTCTCTGTACATTTAACAATGTAGTTTATCTTGTAAAACAATCTAGCATATAAAAATTTGATATTTTTTTCATGATACTTGGTAACTAGTTTATTTTCTTTTTGACTAGATTAGATAATGTTTATTTTGGTAATTTTTTGGCTTTTTATATATTTTTAGATTTTTGATAGAATTACAGCTAAAAATAAGCTTTTTTGATTCATATTGTCAATCATGCTGGTGATGAGGACATTTCGCTTTTTGGTAATTAACTGGGTTTTTTTTTTCTTTTAGAATCTTGATGATCATTTACAATACCAGGTTTGTTATATTTTGTATTGTTTTCTTCTAAATATGCAGATGGACAAAAGTATTTTAGTTTTGGTAGTTTGGTCCTTTTCTTTTCCCTTCTGGATAAGAATATTCAGATGTAAAAATGTTCATTCTTTTTCACTTTTCTCTAAATATGACAATTTTTTGTTGATGGATAAGATTATTTTGATCTTGGTTATTATTGGGCTTTACATGGCAGTTATTATGCTCCATTTTTTTTTTATCTTTTTATTATTGGTATATTTTTATATGATTTGTTTGAATGTTTGGCCTTTTCCTTCTTTATGCAATGGAAATAAATATCATTATACCATATCCGATCTAGTAGATAGAGTTCTTGGTTATTTATCACTTCTATCATCTGCTTCCAACAAAGCTACGGTACATAAAGGAAGAGAGAATTGGAGAAATTATCCTCTTGGGGAATATTTGACCTTTGAAGTATATGTGTGTGTATGTATTACTTTTCCTTTACATATACATTTCTCTTATTGATACAGAATATTTTTCGTTTGAGGAGTTGAGAAGCATGGATGGCACTAAAGAATATGGACTTAGGAATGTTAGTTCTCAGTGCTCAATCTCCTCAATGGACGATTATGATCTCTCAAAGCTTCTTGACAAACCACGGCTAAACATCGAGAGGAAGAGATCTTTTGATGAGAGGTCATTTAGTGAGTTGTCGATTGGTTTAGCAAGAAACCTAGAGTACCTTGACAGCACATACTCGCCTGGAGGAAGATCGGTATTTGATACCCCAACTTCATCAGCGCGGAACTCTTTTGAGCCCCACCCGATGGTTGCCGAAGCTTGGGAAGCTCTCCGCCGGTCTTTGGTATTCTTCCGAGGCCAACCAGTTGGCACGATTGCTGCCTATGACCATGCTTCCGAAGAAGTTCTCAATTATGACCAGGTAGAAGGTTTTAACTAATACTTTGACCCATAATCTTTGGGAGTGTCGATATTGAAATTTGGAATACTTTTGACCTCTTATGAGGTGAAATTCCTGGCCAAAATTGGAAACCAATGTAAATTTGGAAGATATTAACACTGAAATAAGATTAATTTGAAATAAAATAAGTTCAGGTGAAATGTTTAATCCCATTATGAACAAGCCATCAGGGTTTTGGTTATTCTGGTAATTGAATTAGCCCTAAATTTGGAAATTTTGATCTAATTCTTCTTTAATATGTAGGTTTTCGTCCGAGATTTTGTACCTAGTGCTCTGGCTTTTCTAATGAATGGAGAGCCTGATATAGTTAAGAACTTCCTGTTGAAGACACTTCAGCTTCAAGGGTGGGAAAAAAGAATTGACAGATTCAAGCTTGGGGAAGGGGCAATGCCTGCTAGTTTCAAAGTTCTTCATGACCCTGTTCGTAAAACGGATACTATAATAGCGGATTTTGGTGAGAGTGCAATTGGAAGAGTTGCTCCAGTTGACTCTGGATTCTGGTGGATAATTCTGCTCCGGGCATATACGAAGTCTACAGGAGATTTAACTCTGGCAGAAACACCAGAGTGCCAAAAGGGGATGAGGCTTATACTGACCCTATGTCTGTCAGAGGGCTTTGATACTTTTCCAACTCTTTTGTGTGCAGATGGATGTTCAATGGTTGACCGAAGAATGGTAAGATACCTCATGATCTGGTCTTAACAGCAGTGTCAAAAGTTCTTATAATTATGTGTGATTTTAAACTGAGGTTGCATAAGTGGGGACCATGGTTACCACAATTCGCTTCTCCCCTAGCGAATTGCGAATTGGGATCGCACGATCCAAAACATGAATTATTAGCGATTTGGAATGCAAGATTTAGTATTCCAATCTAAAATATCAAAAGTCCCAAAAAAATCATACAAAAGACATACACATTATTAGAATTTTATTTTATAATGGCCTGGATTTGTTGAAATCTTTTTGGTGTATATATATACATATCAATATTATTACAAAGATAATCAAAAAGCATATAACGTTCCAAATAAACGTATTTCGTTCCAATAAAGCGATTTAAAGAAGCCTACTCCTAACGTACCATGTTTTATAACAAATGACGATCTATGTTCCCCTTCCCGGTGCCATAACGATCCACGTTCTAGGTAACATTGTTGGGGACTTGTTATAATTTTCCATATGTTACTTTTGTTTTATGGAAGAAAAGTAACTGTCTCAACCATGAAATAATGAATTAATGCGAATATCTCAGTGTTTCTCTGTCTGATTGCATCATAAGATGTGGAAGTGGGGTTTAAGTTTAGAAACAAGGTAAAGGGCAATGTGAATATTATAAATCTTAATAATCCATTCAATTTTTTTGGCATAAAAAGCAGCCAGTAGGTAATATATAAATTTATATTTATTAAATATATGTAAATAACCATTTGACTTATCAAAATATATAAATTCATATTTAAATATATATATATATATATTTATTTATTTATTAAACTTGGTGCATTTCGTCCAAATTTTTTCAAAAAGTGCATATTTTCTCCTCCAAACATGGCCTCCTAGAGTAGACATTAGCCTTTGGCAGGATTTTCTCTAGTAACAGGGCCTTCTAAAATAAGAAAGTGACACCATTTGGAAGATATGATAATATCCCATGCCACTCTAAAGTATGAAGTTGACAAGCCATCCAGTCATTCATCAGTATCTAGATCTTAGTATTTTATGTACATAGGCAAGCTGGAGTGGGTGTGCATATGATACAGAATTTTTATTTGCTTGGATTTGATTTAAATTTTTAGTTATGTGGTTAGTTGACAAAACCCAAGGTTATATCTGGATTAAATTCTGTGTTACTTGGTGGAGCAAATTAATGTTTGGGTGTGAGTGAAGTTAACATTATGGAACCAAGAATATAATTTCTATTTCTCTAGTTTGGTCACCAACTTACCATAGTTGTTCTGATGGTTGTAGGACGTTTATCATGCAGTATAGTGCACATGATTACAGGAGTTTGTGTGTAGGTTTTTTCATTGTAGTGGTTACCATGTCCTATTTGTGTGGTATTGCTCACCAAGTATAAACTTGGTTGCAAGAGGATTGGTGAGGGTACAGGTGACATAGGCTTTGTTGCAATGAGCAAGTTAATAAGCTTGAGAACCATGAGATGTTTTGTAATAGTTGCTGCTTTATAGGTGTGAAATGTTCTTGTGTGGGGAATTTGGGAAGTGGTGCAATTTTCTTTGAGTGTTGGTAAATTAATTTTTCTGAGTAAGATTTTTTTGTTGCCATTTATGCATGTGCTTATGAATACATTTTTTTTTTAAATTGTAGTGATGAACATGTCACATAGGTGCTATTGCTCTTTACATATAAACTTGGTTGCAGGAGGACTAGTGCTGAAAAACTACCTAGAGGGATTACTTATCATAAAAAAATTAAAACACTACGTAAGTACGAAGAGGGATACCTGATCCAGAGTAGTTTTGACATAGGGTTTAATGAGTTGAGTAAACTTGAGAACTGTGAGATGTTTTGCAGCAGCTGTTGCATCATATGCCTGAAACATTCATGTGGATACCTGATCCGGTGCAATTTTAGGGACCAGGCCTGTTGCATCATTATCAATTTTCTCTTTGGCTGTTTAGCCTGTTTTATCTTCTACTGGTTTTCCTATTTGAAGCATGTGCTGCAAGTTCATGGAACTCTCTTTCAAATTTTGTTCTTTCTCGAGAGCAACATTTTCAGAGGTTAATTCCTTCTCTAAATTAGTAATTGTTAATTTCAAGGAATTATTTTCCTCAAGAACATTATGATGTTCTACTTCAAGGAATTTAATTTTATCCTTAAAAGATAATTTTTTAGAGTTAAGAGTTTTTTTTTTAAATCTTTGAAGCTAATTCTTGCAATTTTAATTTTAAATAAAACTTTCTTTTTCTTTAAGCTTTAACTTCTTGTTTAAGAATTGGGTAACTTGGCACTTTTGTAGTAATTTCTTATACATTATGTGAAGTGCCTTATAATTTAATATGTTTATTCTCCCTTCACCAGAGCTAGATTTAGATGAAGATTCCCCATCTAAAGATGAAGTAAAAAGGGTCAAAATTAGCAACCTCTACAATATTAGTCACTAGATTTTTCATCTGACTGTTCACTCTCATTATCATATTTGTCTAATCAAATCACTTTCTTAGCTTTTTCTTTTCTAAAGGATAATTAGCGTTTATGTAACCAAATTGGTGATAGCCATAACATCTACTATCATTTTTATCTTTTCGTTGGTCTTTTTATTTTTTTTGTTTAAACTTTTCTTTGCTAGAGTTTTCAGAGTTAGCTTTCTTTTTCTTCTTATCACTAGAACCAGCTTTCTTTGCTTGTTTATTTTATTAGGAATTTCTTAAATTTCTTAGTCATGTAAGCTACCTCATCATCAGAAAATTGATCATTATTGTCAACAACTTTCAAAGCTAAACCTTTTTTTTTTTTTGTGTGGCTTAAGAGTTAGTTCTAGGTTTGAAGGCAACCAACCAATTTAGCAACCTTAAGTGTAGTTAAGTCGTTACAGTCTTCCATGGTAGTAACATTAGGTTAAAATCTATCCAGTAATGATCTTAAAATTTTCTTAACAATTTTGTGTTCTTTCATTACTTTTCCTAGATTATGACAATGATTTATAATCTTGTTCAACCTAGTATAGAACTCTGCAAATGTTTCATGTTTTTCCAGGCCTTTGACTTGCCGGATTGTTGATGATTTGATGCGACTCGAAAGGAAAATTTTTTGATCCGTTTTTTTTTTTTTTGTTTTGGGTATTTTTTTTAGTTTCCTATTCGGATTAGTACTACTATAGGATTTAGTAGTTTCCTATTTGGATTACTAGTCTTTTAGCTTTGTAAATATTGTAATAGACTCTTATTAGACAACTTATTCAATACTATATCAGATTTTGAATTTAGAAATTTCTTATCTTGTTGGGTGAGTAGTCCTCGTGTTACTAGAATTTAAGGAATTCGACTTGTTCGATTTCTTTTCACTTTTCGTGTTGCATCAAAGTGTGCCCTAAGATCTCTTTTAGCAAAAAGCCTCACAATTACCTCTATATAGAAGGGATTATATTGAATCCAATGTATTGATTTGAACAAAACTTCACAAGGATTCTATTATGCAAATTTGTGCTCTATATGAATACAAGATATATTGTTTACAATGGAAATCCCATCATTATTCATTGCAAAACTTGTCACTATATATAGATTAGACCTAACCTTAATCAAATTTAGAAAAGGCTAACCAATTAGATTTTCACAAACGTGACATATGTTTAAATGGTTAAGCTTCTATTATTTGGATGGTGCGACTGTTTGGATGGTCTAGGGACGCATTTGGACAATTGAGGTACCTAAGGGACATAAACTAACATATTTGAACTATCTTTTTAAACTTATATAGTCAAAACTAAAAAGTGCTTAACCTATGTATCATTAAAACATAAGTCTTATAGAGAACTGCAAGTGAAAGACTAAATGCATACACATCTTACAAATGCATCTAATATGAATGTATGACTGCATGTGTATTTATACATTTCTTGTAGCAATTCTAAAGCTGTGTTGTCAATATTCTTCATCTTCAGAAGTTTGTAGCTATAATTAAGTCTGGTTTGATAATTATTCATGGAAGTGATTGATTAATAGTTAACCAACAGTGAGACTCAACCGAACCTAACAATAACAATTATAGACTCAATAAAGACTCTTGGAATGAATTGCCAACATGCAACCTTAAGAGGGAAATTCACAATTGATCCAACACAAATTTTCCTCACAACCCTAGTCATATCTTTTGTCTGGTTGCTTGTTTTAGCTCATTTGCTGCTGTTGCTTGTATTGGAGATGGTTTAATGTCAACCCTAGGTTCAAGCTTTCTTTGATGGTCAATTCCTTTAGTTGTTCTTAGTTCCCTTATAGCTTCATCATAAAACTTGATGCCAATTTGTTCATTCAATAATCTTCCTTTCTCCTTTTATTTTTCTTTAAATTAACTCTCTTTTATGACTTGTCCAGTTGCCCTATTAAGAAAATACTTTTTACCTCATCTTGATGAGGATCTATCCTTAACCCGGGCAATAGTCTGATCCATGCCAAAATGACGAGCAAGTCCCCTAGCATAAACTGCCAAACTAGAAAATCTGTAGTGATGTGCGAGGAATACATAGTCTAGATCCTGTAAATTGATAACCGACTTTGACTCCAAAATCACTGCAGGCATGACAGTTCAATCCTGATCCCCATCACATTTTCTTTGCAGGAAATCAAATTGATTCTCTAATACTTAGTTATTTTTTAGACTTCATCAACTTATATTTACCCAAAGTTAAAATATTATATAATTCCCCAAAGGTAGAAAATTGCTTTATATATTGATTCCCATTCAACTATTATGCATTTAATTTCGAGTATAGAATGTGTGCGATGAGCATATAAGGCATAATTTATATGGTTCCATTACCTCAATTGGTACAGATCTTCCCTCACTAATTTTGAAATATCAACAATGGCTAAAAGAACCCTAGGTATACGGGGAATTCCAAGCTAAGGCATTTTGGACTTATTGTGATAGTTTGTTTATAGCATCATTAATTACTTCAATCTATTTACCCAAAAAAAAGAAATATATTTCAGTCTTTAAGTTCTAGCTCTGCATGTCTCTTTATTTTGAAATGTGCATGCATGTGCCTATCCCAAAATTTATTAAGCATCATGTTTTATAAAGAAATCTACTTGTTTGTAGGAAAGTCACGTAAAATAACACATTTGATTCAAGTTCTAAGAGTATGATAGAAATGGTTGGACCACTCTCTAATAGGTTAAGCTTTTGAGCAACTCGTGTTCTAGCGTCTTATTAGAGTTAAATCCCCCAGGGTTAGCTTAGCTGATAAGGCAGAAAGGACTATGCTCCCAAGAGGTCTTCAATTTGAACCATGCTAAAGGTGTGCCTTGTCTTACTAGATATGCGATTCATTGGGGTGGGTTACATATCTGGAGTTTGCTTTGACAACCACATGGCCAAAGGAACCCGTGGTTGGCAAGGTGCCATCATATATAAAGAAAACATCATATTAGAGTCTTGGTTCTAAGAGGTCTTGAGTTCCAGTTTTTCTATCACCATTTGTTTGCAAGTTCCTTTGTTTAGTATATCTGTGTCTATTCCTTTCTTCGTGTGTGAGATGGGGTTGCTTGTGAGAGAGTGTGAGAACTTGATGTAGGTTATTGGAATCATTTTCTGACAAGTTAAGTTGGAGCAACTGGTGTTCCAACACAAGTAATGAAACTTCAGGAGATTAACAACTCATATAAATCCCAATGTTTGAACTAATCAAATCTTTGTATCCTTATTTTAATTGATCCAGACCTAGGATTCAAACTGTTTTGGCAGTGTCAGAGTTGATAATAGTATTGAGTTATTAATTGCACAATAATTAACAATATTCTTGCATTCATCATAATTGTGGGTCATGCAGAGGCTAATTCTTTTGTGTCAATCAAGTTTCGTGCAGAGTTTAATTCATACATGCCAAAAAAGAAATTTGACCATTAAGTTGTAAATTTCAGTTCCTTGCTGCGATTTAGTTCAGTTTCACTCTATGAAAATGTAATAAATGTATTTAATGTGCCAATTAACAAAGTAAAGGTATACTTATCTTCACTCTCTTTCATTTCAATCATTCAACCTTAAGAGCCTTTTGTGAAACTGCACATTTGTATATTCTAATGGCTTGGGTTCTTTTTTCAGGGAATTTATGGTTATCCTATTGAAATTCAAGCACTTTTCTTTATGGCATTGAGGTGTGCTTTGGCGATGCTGAAACAAGATGCAGAAGGGAAAGAGTGTATAGAGAGAATAGTAAAGCGCTTGCATGCCTTGAGTTATCACATAAGAAGTTATTTTTGGCTTGACTTCCAACAATTAAATGACATATACCGGTATAAAACAGAAGAGTACTCTCACACTGCAGTAAATAAATTTAATGTTATTCCGGATTCAATCCCAGAATGGGTTTTTGATTTTATGCCAATGCGTGGTGGCTACTTTATTGGCAATGTTAGTCCTGCAAGGATGGATTTTCGTTGGTTTGCTTTAGGTAATTGTGTTGCTATCTTATCTTCTCTTGCCACTCCTGAGCAATCTGCTGCTATTATGGATCTTATTGAAGCACGCTGGGAGGAGCTGGTTGGAGAAATGCCTTTAAAAATATGCTATCCTGCAATAGAAAGTCATGAATGGCGTATTGTAACCGGCTGTGATCCGAAGAATACCAGATGGAGTTACCATAATGGGGGATCCTGGCCAGGTTCTTTCGTTGGAACCGTCATTCTTTTTAATTTAGTGCTTTAATTTACTGCCATTTGATTATTAATATAAAATTAATGCTATTAGAATGATTCTTTCTATTATGGCTGGTAGGTATATTTGTGTCTAAGATGGACAGCAAAACTTAGCTGGGATTAAAATCTATTTTGGCTGATAGACCACCTCTCTTTGGCGAAGGCCAACATACATATCATTGTCACAGTCCTTGCTATATCTGATCTTGTCAGAGCTGGTCTATGGTAAACTTAGTGCAGATTTCACCGGTTCATTTTTTGGATGCATATACACATTAAGTATATATACAAGTTAATGCTTTGGATCTATGAGTTTTTACATTTAGGCAAGATTCATATGCTCAATAGGAGTTTTGCAAGAACTTCTATTAACTTCGTAAGTTTATTTAATAGATCAGGGACACATGTCTTGTCCATGTAATTTGGATTTTCTTCCCCTAAGGCCACAACCAGTAAATTGTTTGACCTTTGTAAACTAGTTTTGATAATATCTCTAAGACACTACAACATAATTCGATTAATAGAAGTATGATGGCTAACTCTTCTCTGTCTTCCACCCCCCCCCCCCCTCCTTTTAGTTATTTTTTCTTTCCCCTCATGTACATGGTCTCACGTCTCACCCCTTTTGTGGTGTTCTTTGATGATATTTTACTTAACAAAAAAATTTTAAAAATAAATAAAAAGATGCCTAGATATTGGGGGTGATTTTGAATCTATTTTTTCTGTAATGATTTGCAGTCTTTGGAATCTTTTTATCTGAGAAAAGAATGACGAGAGGATGATAATACTAGACCAAGGATAATATTTAGATTTAATTAGTTATCCATTCATTCCCTGTGGGGCTTTCTTCCCCTAATTCAAGTAAAATCTAGGTTGGTAAGATGAACCAAACAACTTGAGCCTCACTTGCGATCAACTTAATTAAAGGTTTGCTCATGATCAAGTCTTGAGATTAACTAACGCAGAACGAAAATGTGAAGGCGAATTGAACACATCAAATTCCTTAGAAACCAAAAAACATGGGGACTCCTCACCCAATAAAAGAAAATAATTCTCTAAAATTCTTAATTAATATTTATTGATAAAAATACTTAACCATAAAGACCTATTACATCATATTTATAGTGCTAGAATACTACTATTTTGATTAAAAACAAAAACTCTTATTTTTATATCAATCCTAATACAATAAAGACTATTAATTCGAATAGGAAACTACTAATTCCTCCATTTCTTATACAAATACTAATAAAACTAGGAAACTAGAGAAATTAGGAATAAATCAAAAATTAGAAATTAGACAATCCTAATACAATTCTAAAACAAATGTCCTTATTTTTAGGGTACCAAATTTGTCCTACATTAATCTTCTCCACTTGGAAAGAACTCGTCTTCGAGTTGATTGGATGTATATGACCATGAACTATTCCATAACCCAAAAATAACAGTTGAATCTTATGAATAATAATTAAATATTCCAAGATTTCTTCTACCACATCTTCCATGAAGTCTGTAACTTTAGGCCCTTTATGCTTCAATAATAAAACAAAAATTATCTTCTTGATCCACTACAATTTCAATCTTACTATAACCATTAGAATCATCCTTCGCAAATTTAAATTTCGTTTTCATCTTTAACGTTGACAACTATCATAGAAATTTCTTCTCTCTCTTCCATAAAAGAATTTTCAATCAATTCCTCTTCTTCTTCCATTGCACCAACTCTTTCAACAATATCAATAAAAATAAATTCAACTTTATTTTCTTCCAAACTCCTTGTGATCATATTCAAGGCATGAGACAATTGGATTTTCACTTTCTATGACAAGAGAGTCCTCTTTAAGGATGGACACGCCTTTCAATAGAGTAATATCTAAAACCTTATCACTCAAAGTAGCATAAACAATTTTAGATTTTGAAGGGGACATTAGTGCGTTTCTAGATGGGAAATACAACCTAGAGGGGGTGGGGTGAATAGGTTATATCAACTCTTTTCCACAATTCTACCAACTAAAGCATACAAGCTATCAATTCAAATCGATACAACAATGCTATTAATCAATTATCAAGATAATCTAATCAAATTAAGTAGAAGCAATTCGTGCATCAATTGAATTCGAAATTGAAAGCAAGTAAAGGGAAAAAAGATGTGCAAACAAAGATGGTGATGAAGAGACCATCACAAACAACAATTTGTGATAGAAAACTCTGGGGCGCTCTACACAGTGAAGAATCCACTATGTAGTTCCAATCAAATACAACTCCAGAAAGACATGGACCTAACTCCCTCTAATCCTGTTCATCTCTTCCGATTCGGACCAGTCTTGAATCCACAAGGTCGCTTCTCCGATGGTAACTCCGGCACAATCATGAACTCTACGTGATCTCGAACTTCTCCGATCACCCGGTGCTTGAATTCCACAAGATGGACTATGATGGTGGTAGAAATGAGATTCAAACTCTTGCCATGATTTTGGATCAAGTGTGAATACAAATCATGGGAACACAATATAGAGATGATATGGAAAGCTCTCGAGAACACTCTCTATTGTCTCACCTTGTAGAATGAAATTTTGGGCATTTTATCAAACATTCGCGGATCTCAAATAAGGCATTCAAAACGGAGAAAGATCTGTTTTGATGCACGACTCATTCAAACGAGGGCCCTTTCGTTTGAACGAACTGACCTTCGTTCGAACAACCAATCAAACGACCAAAATTGATGAGGCTACTAGAATTTGCGTGGGCACAAGCCTCTCGATTTTGTCTAACGAGGATCGAACGAATCCCTACTCGAAAAAGCGTGGGAATGAGTAATCTTGCTCAATCGAACAAGGGTCGAACTAGCATTTTTTGTTGTTCGTTAGAACGAGGGCCTATTTGTTCAAACGGGAGCCTTCGTTCGAACGAGCAATTGAACGACCAACAAAAAGTATAATAGGCTTGAATTGTGAAGAAACATTACCCCCAAATCAAAGTGTAAAACACGGTTTTTCAAATAAGACTCGGGGTATGTTTTTCACAAAGCAGGGACAACACACGTGGAAATAAGAAATATGCAATGCAAGATGTGTGAGAGTGAGATCCAAATCATAACAAAGTACAATATACCTCTCGTATACCAAGAAGACCAGTAGATGTCTACAACAATGAGGCATGCGTCTTCTTGTGAGAGAAATGGGGCTTGAGAGAACCTCAGCCTAGAATTAAGTTATAATTACAACAAAATCAGTTTTTGTGAAACCGGATTAGCCAATTACAACAAAGGACCCCTGGTCCTAACAGATTTTACTTGTACTTTTTCTATGGTATTTTTCCATGTTAGCCTGTATTTATCTTCTAAAATCTGCAAATAATTTTTTGGCAAAAATCTTTCCATTAGGAGTCTCATCATTCTTAGCCATGAACGACTGCATCTTTGTCTTTGAAATTGTCTATGCCTCTGTAAATCAAGTCACCATCTTTTTGCGAATCCAATGAGTTCATCTTTTGCCCAAAAATATTCTTTTTCTTCTGAAAGTTTCAAATCATTAAGACAATCATCCAAATCATATATCCAATCATCAAAAATTTCAAAATAAAAAATACTATCAAAATTAGGAAGTCTTTCATAATTGTGAATAACTCTATCTTTAGGCTGACATCGGGCAAACCCTCCAGCACGCTTGTCGATTGGAAGGTCTCTAGGGGCATTAAGATTGAATCCTATAAGCACCGCCTCTCGTACAGTACCAAGTTGATCGTTCATCTATACGAACTGTTGCTGGTGTTCTTCAATCACCGCCCATAAAGCCTCCATCCCACGACGGACGTCAATGGAATTTGGGTTTTCGACTCTATCGTTTGTTATTGAACTAAGCAAATACTCGCTCCGATACCAACTAATGCAGCACGAAAACGTGATGAAGAATTGAACACGTCAAATTCCTTAGAAACCAAGAAACATGGGAATTCCTCACCTAACAAGAGAAAATAATTCTTCAAAATTCGTATTTAATATTTATTGATAAAAAAACTCGACCATAAAGACCAATTACGTCATATTTATAATGCTAGAATACTACTATTTTGACTAAAAAATAAAAACTCCTATTTTTATATTAATCCTAATACAATAAAGACTATTAATTCGAATAGGAAACTACTATTCCTATATTTCTTATACTAATACTAATAAAACTAGGAAACTAGAGAAATTAGGAATAAATCAAAAATTGGAAACTAAACAATCCTAATACAATTTTAAAATAAATATTCTTATTTTTTGGGTGTCAAATCTGTCCGACATCATTAACAAAGCCAAGTATGATCACATTTTGAAGCTCATTAGATTGGGTGGAACACGGGTCCATAAGATGGAGCATGCTAATGCTATAGAAAAACCAACCTACTCAAGCTTGGATCAAGATTGGTTCAATTGATAGCTAGGAATGACAAAATATTGGGTGTGACTGAATTTATCATTTCTGTGTGGTATATGTTCTTTGGAATTCCATTTCTTGTCTTTCCTTTTGCTCTTTGTTGTCATCAACATTATCGCTGGTGCCGGATCATTATATCATCGTCTTATTATTACTCTGATGGAATGACAATATGAATGCATAGGGCTACTGTTGCGATTACATGAGCTAAGTTGTAGTAGTAGCATTGGTATCTTCGCTTTGCAGATCTTCTAAAGAATCCACCTCATATTTCAGTCAATTTCATGATCAATAGGGTAAAATTGGGTAAATCACTACAGTTTTTTTTTTTTTGGGGATTCTCACTTATCAAGGAGCTAGAATTCCTCTGGTAGGAGACGAGAGAAGTGGTTCTTGAATCCTGTTATGGCTTTATTGCTGGAATTCGATGAGCTTTGATTCAAATGGGATTCAAGTTACTGTGGTCTCAAATGCTTATTGAGAGGGGGGGAACTAGTTATAATGTTTTCCACTGTAGGGATTTGTTGTACTCCAATTAAAACAAATAATTTATTGTATTTTGTGAACTGAGAAGAAATTCTTTTTAAAAGCCCTGAATATTAGCATTTTTCACTAGACTAGAGAATGCTTTATCCACCATTTGTTTTCTCTGTTCAAATTCTTGTTTGAGAGTGTAGAAACATATATGCTGGTTACTTTTAATGTATGTATTTGAAAATTCATCAGTTAATCTTAGTTGACAATCTATTTTCTTTGTTGCAACTTTTCTCTCCATCTTTGAATGCAGTGCTTTTGTGGTTACTAACGGCTGCCTGCATCAAAACGGGACGACCACAAATTGCAAGACGTGCAATTGATCTTGCTGAGAGTCGTCTGCTCAAAGACAGCTGGCCAGAATATTATGATGGAAAACTAGGGAGATATATTGGTAAACAAGCAAGGAAATATCAGACATGGTCAATTGCAGGATATTTGGTGGCAAAGATGATGTTGGAGGATCCCTCACACCTGGGGATGATCTCCCTGGAAGAGGACAAGCAAATGAAGCCTGTGATTAAGAGATCCTCATCCTGGACTTGTTAATGAGCTCAAGCAAGGAAAAGACATGGCACAAAAAAGTAGAGATAAACAGAAGCTGATAGATCTTGTTGTTTCGTACAGAAAACACTATTCTTTGGCAATCGCTGTCGTAGGTTTGATTGAAAGTTTGGTTTTGTGTACATTAGCATCTGCTGAGACAAGCCCTTTTGTTTTTCAAATAAAAGATACATTACTGTTCCAAAATAATATATTAACTTCTTGGGTTCAAATTTTAGTGTCACATAGTTCTCTGAACTTAACCAATGTCCATGTGTTCCAGTTTTATTCTCACAGCTCTGGAGGTTGCAGAATACAATACTGTGAGGCTCCTTTAACCTAGTTTGTGGGTGTTATCCTGTTGTGTCGTTCTGCTCCCCCTTTAACTGCAAATTATTAATTTCTCTTTAAATAGCTGAAAACAACTGTATCTGGGTTATTTTACATTGAACTATAGTCTACTTGTTTCTTAAGCCAATAATACAGATCAATATAATAGCTGACCTTTCTGAATTTATTTCCATTTTGATTAGGAAAACTGAGGGGAAATATGAGTATGACTGCTGGATTTTATATTTTATTCAGTCTGCTGCTCACCTGGGCATTATATAGATTAATGTCACACAAAAATTTATAATTAGATCAAACTCAAGGTTGATCGAGTCTTTCTAAACCCAGGGAGATTCATTATTTGGTTGTGATATACCCAAAATGATCCCAACACCAGGGCGTGGACATATAAGTCACGTGGGATCAAACCAGAATTAATTATTCGGAATTTTTGACCCGACCCAGGTTGTTAAAAAATTTATTGACCCGACCCAAGCAGGTTTTAACTTATTTCTTGGACCCAGGTACTTTTTAAAAGCGTATGATTCTTAGACGCTTTTAATTTTTTTTTTAATTAAAAAACGTATAAGACTCCTACGCCTTTAAAAAGCGTATAAATCTAATACGCCTTTCAAAGGCGTATAAAATTTATACGCCTTTCAAAGGCGTCACCACCGCAATTTGCCCTTCTGGTTTCTATTACACTTTGGGCCTCTTTCAAACTGCCATTCCCTTTTCAAAAATCAATACAAATGAGAGAGAATGCTCTCACAGTCACAGACATCCTATTTATCTGTTAATCAATTCCCCCTTTTTCAGATTGATCTTCTTCATCAAGATCATCTTCTTCTGTTGGGATTGTTATACAGGGAGAGAAGTATATACAGAGAGAGAATGAGATCTTGAGATTTCCCACCCAAATAGATATCAGCAGATGCGGGGATTAAAAGCAAAGGCGGCGAGAATTAAGATTGATTTTTAGAGAGAGAGAGTTTGGAAGAGTTTCTGTGATTGTGTGGGTGTCTTGCTATCTCTATAAAATTGGGTTGGTTTGCAACTGGGTTACCAGATTAGGAGGAATTAAGATTGATTTTTAGAGAGAGAGAGTTTGGAAGAGTTTCTGTGATTGTGTGGGTGTCTTGCTATCTCTATAAAATTGGGTTGGTTTGTAACTGGGTTACCAAATTAGGAGGAATTAAGATTGATTTTTAGAGAGAGAGAGTTTGGAAGAGTTTCTGTGATTGTGTGGATGTCTTGCTATCTCTATAAAATTGGGTTGGTTTGTAACTGGGTTACTAGGTTAGGAGGTAAGAGAGTCTAAAATAATCCCTTACCAGATTGATCTTCTTCATCAAGATCATCTTCTTCTGTTTGGGATTGTTTGGACGGGTTGCTTTCTTTGATTTTCTGAGACTACAACCAGAAAGAATGGTCAGGTATCCACCGGAGAGAAGAGACGCAATTCATCAAGTGTTTGTGGATTTTCTCAGTAACCAAACAAACAAACAAAGAAATTTCATCAACCATGGCGTTCAAGTTCTTCCTCATTGATATTCGTTGCCTTCTTTTATTCTGAGTGTTGTGTGCCTTTCAAAAGCGTATAAGATTGATACGCGTTTGAAAGGCGTATAAAACATATACGCTTTTAAAAGGCGTATTAGATTTATATTCCTTTTAAAGGCATAGAAATCTTATACGCTTTTTAACTAAAAAAAAGTTTAAAAGCGTCTAAGAATCATACGCTTTTAAAAAGTACCTGAGTTTGGGAAATAAGTTGAAATCTGCTTGGGTCGGGTCAATAAATTTTTTAACAACCTGGGTTGGGTTGGGTCAAAAATTCTAATTATTAAAAATTCTAATTATTCGCCTCTGCTCTTAATACGGAACTAACCTTTTGTATCCTTAATTCCGATCTTAACTAAAGCTCTAGAGCTAGGCATGGAGCAAACAGAACTGACACCTACAAATCCAAAGAAAAGTGGACTCCAATAAGGAAATATCCAAAAAAAAAGGTATAAGCATAATCCCGAGATTCTCTCTTGGTAATTGGCAAGGGGAACTCCTATAAAGGCTGGTGCAAGGTACGCCCAATTGAACCAAAACCATCCACAAAAACTTGGCACCTTTTATGAGAAACGATTTTTTTTTGGGTCAAATCTTAGAATACCTATGGCTCCAAAATTTCATCCTAGAAGAAATCAACCGCCGTCATAACAATCACAAACCTCCTATCTGCTCAATAGATCAAAAGTTTAAATTAAGCAGGCCATTCTAGTGCAAAACCAGGAGCGAGAACTAGTACCCCCGCCTCCTCGACCAAAGGTTGGGGACATTGGTAATGATAAGACCTAGATGCAGTCTCAAAGGACCCTGGGAGATCCCTCAATTCATCCATCCCACTCTCAGCATCAATCTTGTTGAAAATTAGAGGTCCAACTCTAAATTAGCTCCTTAAAACCCATGTATTAAGGAGAGGGAGAGATGGCCATTATATATAGACCAGAGGAGTTAGAGACGAGCGATGTGGGACAATCCAACAAGTCTAGGTCACAACAAAAGACTGAAGTTGTTGCAGATTCTCAAAAGGTAACAAAGGAGAATCTCGCCTTTCTAAAAAAAAAAACAATGAAAAACATCTATGCTCCTTGTTTGGAATGCCCTAAAAAGTTCATATTGCCCAAGTTTAAACTTTATGATGGGAAATCAAACCTTGCAGACCACCTGTTCCACTTTTACCGCATGATGGCCCTCAAGGGTGGGATGACACACTCATGTGCCGATTTTTTTATAGGAGCATCAAAGGGCCAGCTCTGGAGTGGTTCCACCATTTCCCTCCAAACTCGATTTCCTCTTTCACGAATTTAAGTTGGAAGTTCTTAAATGGATTTATAATGAGCAAAAGGCTTAGAAGGGAGCCGCGTTCCACTTAACATTAAAACAAGCCAAAGGATAAACTCTAAGAGATTTCATCGGTAGATTAAATTTAGAGTTGACTTCATTGGAAGGCTGTGAAGAAAGTTTCATCGTGGTTACTCCAACTTCTGGGTTACTATTTGGAAGGTTTAATGACTCCTTAACTAAACCCCCAAACCAACATATATGTGTTGCTCCTAAAAGCACAAAATATATAACTATCGAGGACGTCAATTTTTTTTTTAAAGATGCCAAGGATTAGGTTCAAAGGGAGGAGCAAACCTAGAAGAAAGCCCCAAAGCAAGAAAAGAAGAGATGGCGAAGCCTAGAGAAATGAGATCAGAAGGAACAAGCTAGTTCTTCTTCGAAGAAGTTCCGCACTTATACACCTTTGAATGCTCTATTGAGACACATTCTTCTTCAAATCCAGAATAGGGAAGACCTCAGGTGGCCGAATCGACTGAAGGAAGACCCAGAGAGAAGGAACAAAAATAAGTACTGCGACTTCCACAGGGATCATGGTCATACTACTAATGAGTGTCATGTTTTGAAATAAGATATCGAAAACTTAGCCCGAAAAGGAAAAATTTGGGAGTACGTCTAGCAAGAGGTCATACCTAATCAAAGGGAAACTAGACTGCCTCATAGGCAACGAGATTATAGACTTTGTGGTCTAAACAACCAGGGAATAGGAGATCACCCCCGACATGTGATATATATTCTACATGCCGATGTCTTTAGAGCAGGTTTATCTAATAGAGTATGAAAAAGGTATGCTTGAGAGGCTATGTTGGAATTGTTCCTTCTCCATGTTAATATGATTGAGAAGAAATAGAGGCCAGTACCCCAAATCTAATTATCTGAGCTCGATATGATAGGTGTAATCTCATTAAAAGTTGCTAACTTTGAGATCAAAAGGATTTTCGTGAATACAGAGAGCCCGACCATTGTTCTATTCAACTTTTCTTTCAAACAAATGAAGATAGATACATAAGAGGTGCACTCAACTAGATTAGGGAGGTATTTTATTCTAAATGGATGACTAACATAATGCAACCAAGAAAGAAGAATGCATAGGAAATGGAGAGTTTGTATGGACTATATAGATTTGAATAAGGCCTGCCCAAAGGATAGCTTCCCTATGCTCTAAATTGACTAGCTCGTAGATGCCACATCAGGACATGAACTCTTAAGATTTATATATACATATTCTCGATACAATCAAGAACTAATTTATCCTCCAAGTTAAGAAAAGATGACCTTTATATCCTTCAAGAGCTATGTATCAATGATTGGTGAACAAGATGTTTCAGCATCAGATTAGAGATAACATGGAAGTTTACATTGATGACATGCTTGTGAAGATCCGGAAGGAGAAAGAACATGTTTGACATCTAGCTAAGATTTTTGATATCTTGAAAAAACACAAGATGAAGCCTAATCCTTCCAAATGCACATTTGGAGTTACAAAAGGAAAGTTCCTAGAATTTCTTGTCTCCTAAAGGGGTATAGAGGCTAAACCTACACAAATCAAAGCTCTAATATATATGAAGCCACTATGGACGAAGGTGAAAGTTTAGAGCCTGAATGGAAGGATTACATCCCTGAACAAATTCATATCCAAATCTACTAACCGGTGCTTACCATTGTTTAAACCATTGAGAGAAAATAAGTCTCTCGAGTGGACTCCATAATCTGAATAAGTCGTTCAATAGCTAAAGGACTATCTAGGATCTACCAAACTTCTCTCCAAGACAATCTTGGGGGAAAAGCTCTACCTAAACTTAGCTGCCTCATATAACGCAGTGAGCTCAACACTAGTTAGGGACATCCGAGGAGTACATAAACTAATTTTTTATATCTAAGGTGGTTCTAGGTCTCAATTAATTAACTAAATTATTTATTATTTAATTAATTGTGGCATAGATTACGCAAATAGCCCTAAATAAATCTTCCTAACTAATCAACTTAATTAGGCAAGAATTGTTGAACTAAATGGTAAATCGATTGTTTCTAGATATATGCATTTGACATCGGATTCCAAATAAAATATGGTCAAGTTCTATGTATTAGATATTTAACCAATCATAATATCAAGCACAAATAAAAAGAGTAAATGCATAACATTGATTCTTATGTGGAAAATCCTCATAGGGAATAAAACGCATAACATGCAAAAAAACTCTACTATAAAACCAATCCAGTACAAAGATACAACAAACCTAAAAAAACTAACCTTACTACAGTCTCGTTGCAATCTTCCATCATTAGTCAATGTCCACGGTCCTTTCCATTCTGATCTTTTGTATTTCCAATTGAGTCTTCATCAGTGATTTTCTTTATAGCAACCACTTTTATCACCAATTTGATCATCACAAATCAACACTCTACCATGTTGTGATAAAAAGCGAACCTAAGACTCAATCTTAGTACCAAAACGTATCACAATTACCTATTATTACAGGGACTATATGAAATCTTAATCTGTATATAGATATTAACATATGAAGATCAGAAATCAAGCTACCAATCAAGCTACTTTAAACATGTAAACTTATATTAATGAGATTTTGTGTATATTCTAGATTTGTATATAAATTAGATTTTGCATCCTTCAAGAAAGTTAACCATAAGAGATTCCTTCCTAAAATACAGAATTATAACTCTATACATACATGCAAAATATATTTTGTAAATTCTCTATATATTGAGTGAAAAAGCAAAAATTAAGATCAACTTGGCATCTTAGATTTTTTTCAAACTTGTTTTAATATTGTTGAGTATCTTTCTTTTTTCTTCCTTATTTATTGTGTCTTTTGAAATCTCTTCCTTTTTTTTTTTGCTCTTTTTTTTTTTCTATCTTTTTATATACTTATGCATTATGAGCATACTTTTTAAAAAATTATAAAAATTGTCAATATTTGTTAAATATCAAATTCACCCCTCCAAAGTAAATATTTGGACAATATATGTGTGTGTGTGTATATATATATATATATATATATATATATATAATATTGTAACTATATAGATATAATTATGTTGTGGTTCTAGGGAAAATTTGCAAATGATGTTTCGAAAGCTTGGTGAGAACAAAATTGTCTCCTAAACAATTTCCAAGACATAAAGATGGTTAAGAAAATCTTTTGCACATAATGAGTAATATAGTAAGAGAGATGATTTTCCCCCACTCAAAGTGCTTCATTCCAGCAAATAATATGAAATGGGTTTTAGTAATTATAACAAATCATGCAAAATCGTGTCTCTATAATAAACAGTACCATTGATGATTAATGAAAATGATGAAACAAAAAGATGTGGTTGTAACTTGAAAGTTACTTGATATTAAATATATATATATATATACACGTGTTATTAAATTAAATTTCTCGCAAGAAAAAACTATTCCACAAGCGTGGTGGAGGGTGTGGTGGAGTTTGACTGACAGATGAGTAATCCATACTTGGATTGTTTATCTGTTTGTGTTTGAAAATGTGATAACAAAACAAAAGGAAAAGGAAAAGGAAAGAATTTGTAAAGTAATGTTGTGGAGAGAGAGAGAGAGTGAGTGAGAGTGGGGTTTGTGATGGGATGAGCTGTCATTTGCTGGTAGCATTAGATGCTCTTACCTGCGCTGTCAAGCTTCTGCCCAGAAATACAATTGCACTCTTTAATTGCCTGTCCCTTCCACCTCCAATCTTTTTTATTATTTTCCTCATTAGTTTTCTCCCTTTTGGTCCACCAACTCGCCAATCATTTTCATTCTTGATTCTTGGGTGAATATTGTACGGTAAGACTGCCTCAAAAAAATTAATTCGATAAAATATTAATTAATTCATTTTTAATAGTTTTTTTTTTTTAAGAAACTAAATAATATAATGAGAGTAGATTCAACCATTTGTAGAGAATTAAAAAAATTCATTTTTGATATTAAAAGTAATTAGTATTATTTTATAACGTTAATAGAATACACTTACATATGACAAACAAAAATGAAGTCCATGTCACTTTATAAAGTAAATATCAAATAGACGTAAGTCCGTGCTGTAATATTCTGATACGATTAGACAAAGTAAATTATTATAATGACACTTCGGGTTACGGGTCGTGAAAGCTATCTTATTAAAAAAAATAGTTGTTATGCTAAAAAAAATTATTTTAACATTAAAATAAAATTATTAAAATTTGATATTTTTTGTACTGTAATTTATCAGATTATAAAATTGAGATAGATGAAATGTGATTTAACATTGAAAATACTTTGATATTTGTTATACCATAAAATGACAAACCAGCCCCTGTGTAGCATATGTACATCCAGAGCATCCGAAGCTCACTCATTCAAAACAGGTTGTATGTAGGCTCCAAAGCTTCCTTGCTCGGAGTTCCCTGCGGCCTCCGATTTCATCTTCAAAACAGAAGGAACTGAGCACTCGCAAAAGGGGGTCCAAGGTTAATCACCGCCTCAGGTACTCCACCAACCTAAGGGAAAGGAAACAGTATGTGGCAAGGAAACTGTCATTCGTGGATATCATTCACTTCTTATTCTCACGGAGCCCAGTGATCAACATAGTAATTGCTATTTGATAACAATCAAATCCCTACTTCTACGAGGTCGAATTCTAATCAACTTAGAAAATCTACAACCTATAAATAAAATCCTAAGGTGCGCTTTTAATTTACAGTCATTTAATTACTTTCAATTAGAGTTCTTCCTTTATTTTTACTGACTTTATCACCAAAATAATTATTACCGGAGTCAACTTGGTGACCCTCTAATCTCTCTTTTAGATTCTTGACAAAAGACGAAAAATAGAAGCCTCCATTGATAAAAAAGAGCATCGGTATTATTTACCTACTCCACAAACATTCTGAATCTGCATTTGGACAGATTTACCCTTCAAGTCTACGAATCTGAAAACCATGGCATTCGGCAACTCAAAAGCTGCAGCAGGCAGAGCTCTAGCATTTAAGGGTTGTTTTCTACCCTTTATGTTTTTGGTTGGGTCAACGCATGCAAAGCTTATGCCCCTTCCCAAACTTTTACTGCCCTTTATTCAAGAGAAATGCATCTATGTACCAACGTAGTTCTTACCATATTCATGCTTTTTTGCATTTTTTTTAATAATTTTTTTGTAATTTTAAATTTATTTTTTAAACCCATATTTCAATTTTCAAGTAATGAGCTTCTTTAAAAAGACGAATCTTGTCTCAATTTTTATTAAAATACATGTTGTTATAGGTTGTTGAAAACATAGACTTTTATGTGCCTGTTTAAAAAAAATTCAGGTTATGAAAAAGTGATTATGTAACATACAAATTTTCTTTTATTATTCTTTTAGTAAATACTTTGCATATATATATATATATATATATATATAGATTATATTATAAAAATTACTATATATTATATATGTGTATATATATATGTATGTATAATACATGTAAGGAAGAACTATTATGCTCCCCATTATTTTGTTGCACTCCCAAAAATATTTTTTTAATGATCAAAATTATATTTTTCTAGAGTGTAAGTGCACAGATAAGGCACTCAATTTTATAAATGTACATAGTTATATATATATATATATATGTGACATATATGCACATAGGAATATTAAAACTATGGCAAAAAGTACTTAATAGTTGTTGCTTTTGTCAAAATGCATAAGAGTAATGATAAATATATTGAATTAGTTTATTGGATGATATTATTTAGCATAATTTATTTTAGAAATTTAAATAAAAAATCAAATACATTTATTATTTTTAAGATTTAAATAAAAAACTAAATATAATTATTAATTATAAAAATATTATTAACACATTATCTAATAAACCAATTCAGTAGCTTATGACGTAGATCTCATATATAAGTGATATTAAAAATGTCACCCTAACAACCATATTTGAGTTGAGGAAGATAAATGTTTCTCATGGGTATTTTGGTAATTTAAGCTTTATTGTTAACGCCGTGATTCTATAACTTTTAATAAGAGGGACAGTGTTATTTTAAAAAGTATAGGAGAAGTTTTTATAATTGTCAAAAACTTCAAATGAGATAGTGTAATTTATCATATCTATATATATATATATATATATATGTATATATCTTCACACAGGGTGGAGGGGATTGGAATGATGTCATTATCAACCACGACTCAATCAGTAGGCAGTGAAAAAAAGAAAAAGAAAAGAAAAAGAAAGGATAAAAAGCCAAAAAGACTAGTAAAAAAAGGGTTGTGCCAAAGCTTTGTCTCATCAAGTTTTCACACTACAAAATCTCAACATCGTGCTTTATGTATTTCATCCACAACTTTTTTTTCCCACCCACACAAGGGTAGGAAAGAGAATGTTTGAAGGGGATTTTAAAGATATGTTTTTTTTTTGAATTAATTTAAATTTAAATTTTTTACCTTCTCATTATTTATTTACAGAGATAATTTTATAAAAGAATTATTAAATTTCACAAACCTTGCACAAATAAAAATGAATAAAATATAAGATTAAATGATACTAACTCACCGTGTTATTTTTGATAATTATAAACATTATTTTTATTATTTAAATAATTATATTGATATTTCTCATGTGGTAGTTTCTTACAGATTTCTCTTAAAGTGACGACTCGTTACTAATCGATTTTTTTCGGTATAACAAATTTGTCTTATAAATTCTGACATTTTGATAAAATAATAATAATAATAAATAAAGATAAATTTGTAAAATTAATATCACATTTAACAACATCAAGTCACGTGATTTATAGAAGAAGATAGTTTAATTTATTAAGTAAAATAGTTATTATATGGAATTATCAAAAAACACCTAAAATATATAAAGGATTGTTTTTCTTGTATTACATATTGATTTTTTTTTTAGTTGGATTGTTGTAGTTCAAATTTTCTAATGCAGATTTTATTAAATTTACAATTGAAATTGACTAATATTGAAACTATAATAGTGTGGAAATAGCAATTATTGGAGCCCACTTGTCTCCACATGGTAGCATTCCTTCAAGAGACCCCACCAATGGGCTCCTGCTGCACTTGCAGGTCCCCCACCTGCCACCGGAACAACTTGGACCCCCCAACCCAGCTATACTGATTCTCTTTAGCTTTGTAATTGTAGGTTCCACACCTACTCTTTCTCTCTCCTCATTTTCTCTCTCTAAAAAGACAGGAGTCAACCACAAAGACCTGTAAAGTTGTAACAACCTGATCTCCAATATTTCTTCTCCTCTCTAGATGTGCTTCTTCAATTGGGCAACTGTTGTTGTTGTTTGAAGCATGAAGAAGAAGATTTTCTTGAGACGCATATGAAATTTATGGAGTCACGCAGCAATAACCAAACTAGCAGTGGCTCAGACTACCATGCCCACAAACAAGAGGCTTCTCTCCAACTGGTTTCACTCCAAAGTCAATCTGAACCGGAACCTGGGTCCGCTCCGGCCCCAGGCCGTGGTCCTTTCATGGGCTCCATCTCCATAGAATCACCTCTTTTTTCTTCAACTTCCACCACTACCACCAATTCTACTTCTACTAAGGTCGCTAAAAAGCCATCCAAAGACCGGCACACCAAAGTTGACGGCAGGGGGCGGCGCATCCGCATGCCGGCCATGTGTGCCGCGCGTGTCTTTCAGTTGACCAGAGAATTGGGTCATAAGTCCGATGGCGAGACCATCGAGTGGCTTTTACACCAAGCGGAGCCGCAAATCATCGCTGCCACCGGTACCGGCACAATTCCGGCTAATTTCTCTACCCTTAACGTCTCGCTTCGTAGCAGCGGCACCACTATCTCAGCTCCGCCATCGAAGTCCGCTCCTCTCTTCATCCACAGTACTGGCAGCGCCGCCGCCATGCTGGGGTTTCATCATCAATTTCCAGGTGGTGGTTACGGGGACGACCCCGGTGAGAATTACATGAAGAAGAGGTTTAGAGAAGATCTATTCAAAGAGGACGTTCATCAACCAACAGATAAAGGTGGAGCAACCTCACCTTCAACTGCTAAACCAGGAGTTCAAGACCAAGAACCGGGTTCAGACCTAAAATCTATTTCAGTTCAGCCGCCCGGATTTGTCCCAGCTCCAGCCATGTGGGCGGTTGCACCGGCCACCGCGAACGGTGGCAACGCTTTCTGGATGCTTCCCGTGAGTGCCGGCAGCACCACGTCCACGATCGGAACTGGCCAGGCAGAGCATCAAATGTGGCAGTACAAGGCATCGCCCATGCAGAGAATTGCTGGATATGAATTCCCGGGTGGCGGCCGGTTCAGTCCGGTTCAACTTGGGTCAATGGCATTTCAACAGGCACAGGCGGTGCAGCAGTTGGGGTTGGGTATTCCAGAAACTAATATGGGAATGCTGGCCTCTATGAATGCATATAGCAGTGGTAGTAGGGTTGATTTGGGTATGAATTTGGAGCAACACCACCATCAAAACCAGTCTCAATCTACTGATAGTGGTGATGAAAACCATAAAGATTCTCAATAATTAATTTTATGTTAATAACTCTTGAATTCTTGTTTTTCTCTCTTGTTTGTAAAGCTAGGTATTGTAATTGTGTTTCAGTCTTTTGATAGTAGTTTTTGTTATCTATGGTCTTATGTTTTTTCCTATTTTTTTTTTTAAACCAACTATGTGTAATTGTGTTGGCTTTGTTAATGGAAACAGTACAGAGCAGTTGAATTTTGTGTTCATTGGTATGTTGTGAATGACATCAACCCCCAATTCTCCACTTTCACACTCTAGGTTTTAAATAAAGGTTTCTTTTTGAGGGGTGGTTTGTGATGAGCAGATGACAACACCAAATCAAGAAAAAATGAACATACAGAGAAAACAAAAACTCAAGATTTTTGGTGTCATTTTTGCTAGATTTGTTGTTCCTTCCTTTTAATATTGGTGTCAAACAAGTCTCTCTCTCTCTCTCTAATTGACAGGCTTGCTAGTTTTCCAGCAGTGTCATGTGTTACATATTATATTATAAAGAAGGAAGAGAATTCTTGTAACATAAGCAAGTTGTTAATTTCCTTTACAATGTGGACTTATTGTTTGCTGATCATGACCTAATATATATTTGTGTGTATGTGTGCGTGTGTGAGCGTGTGTGTGTGTGTGTGTGTGTGAGAGAGAGAGAGAAAGGGGTCTTCCCTACCACAATTCTTGATGTTGAGTGGCTCCATTATAAACTTCAATCCATTGGGCCCAGATTGGCTGTTCCACTTGTATAACAGACACACGTACAAACACATACAACAGTGCAAGAGGAATCAAATTGGTCATCTGGTGTTTGTGTGTTGTCTCTTTCATTTCCTAATTTAAGCAATTTCATGCTTGTCCTTGTAATTTCATTGGTCCTGAAAATGAAATAACCAAACCCCTTATCAAAAATATTGGATGTGAAACTCTAACAATCTTGATAGCCCATTCTCTCAACATTTCACCGGTTTTGGCATGATGGTTGCTTCCTTTTCACATTGATATTGACATTAGCATCATCTAAAGTAGCTTGCCCTAGCACAACATTAAGGAGCTGTCTGGAAAATCCCAAAACCATCTCACGAATTGAGAGTATTATAAACTGGGGTTGGCTTAGGGTCACAATTAGCAATGAAGTTTTTGTATGAACCAATTTTATTGAACAAACTAATGGATGAAATCAATCACAATTTTTTAACTAGGTAAAAATTATATTTTTCTCCCCTTAAAGTTAGATGATTCATCCACATGATTAAGTGTAATTCAGTAGATTCATACAAAAATTTCTCTGATTACTGTTACAACTTTGAAAGAGTTGTACCATGAACAAATTTGTACTCCAGTGACAACAAGGAAGAGGAATGAAAAACAAGCAAGACAAAAGCGTAAAACAAGGTTCAAAAATAAAAAGAAATTAAAAGTGATTTGAGTATAATATCAATTTGAAAGCTTGTTAATAAACTTTGATTACACCTACATAAAATTACTACAAAATCAATTTAGTTTATAATATGAATAATATGACATAATTTGACCACTGTACTCCGAACATAACACGTCCCCAAGAAGTTCTTCATTGTACAAACTACAAGAGTGATCACCCGTCCAAGCTACTATCATACAGAACACAAAGATGAAGTTCTGAGCTGATCACCGCCTTCCATAGACTACCGACCTCATATTAAGGAAACAGAGTTCTATATGAAAATTACTATATATGGATATCTTCAAATCCCTATTTTCATGACTCATAATCATACTCAACTTAGGAGATCTACAACCTATAAATAAGGTTATAAGATACGCTTTCAATTCATATTCAATTTTTCTCTTTAATTACTTTCTTTATTTCTTCACTAACTTTATTATCGGAGCGGCTACCACCGGAGCCTTTCCAATAAACCTCTGACTTTGAGTTCTTCACAAGTAATTGGAGAGAGTGAGCCTTTACACCATAAAAGTACAACATCAGTTTGACGTCGTCTGTGAAAAATCGACGATCGTTTCACTATTTTACATCAGAAACTAGGCTTATTATCTTAAAAAAATAATGGCTCCAAACCTTTGTCCCAGAAGGATTTCTCAAGATCAGCCTCCTACTGGGAAATAAAGAGGATGAACACCCATTCATCTACAACAACAACTTGATTAGATACAATGACAATCCGATTAGATGCAGGAACAACATATAGCCATGTCACAGGCTTTAGCATCATTGGTCCAAAACCATTGGAATAATCCTCCTCCTTCAGTCAACCTTGTTTACAAAGAAAATTAGCCTCCTACCACCACCACTGGTGGAGGACCTCGTAACGAGGAATTGCCTAACATATAAACGATACACCCCCATGGTACTACCCAAGCAAGGGCTAATCCACAAACTTCAACAACTCTGGGTAGAGGTATGTTGCCATTCAATCCTGTTTTGCACTATCAAAGTAGGACAAGAATACCAATTCTGATAACCTCTAGAGCCAATCAAACAACTCTAGGACTTCAGCCACCTGAAGTCCCACGGCCTATAGAGGGATAGCATCCCCTTGATACTACAAGACATAATCCCTTCATAATTCTCGAACCAGGGAATGTAAGGCAAAATCAACGACAAGCACCAATGGCAATACAACTGAACCACCCCAAGATCCCTTAGAAGATTGAGGAGATAGCGGATTCTCAAGATCAGACTATCTCGACCAAAAGGTTTCATATCCCTCTAGAATATGATGAGTTTTGGCAAATTGCTCGGTAGATTCTCTACACCATTCATTCTTGCTATAATGGCAGAAGAATGACTTAGGAAGTTTATTGTCTCAAAATTTACTCTCTACGATGTGTCTGAAGACCCTGGTGACCATATCTTTCACTATCAGCACATAATAGCTTTACGCGGGGCTACCGATGCCTTCATATGCAGAACTTTTGGAACTAGTCTAAAAGATACTGCTTTGAAGAGGTTTCACAACCTTCTTCAAAACTCAATCAACAACTTCTATAAACTCAACAACTTATTTCTTGATCGTTTTTTGACAAGCAAAAAATTTAGAAAGGGACCAAAGTTCTTACTAACTATTGTGGAAGTTGTTGCCCCGATATTTACCCTAAGGGGGGTGAATAAAGTATTTTAAAAATATTGATTTGTTAGGTTTCTCAAATTGAATATTGTAAATGCACGATAAATAAATAAAAGTAGAGAGAGAGCAAACACAACAGTTACGAGATTCGAAAAAAACTTCTTACATCTTCGACCCAAGTATCCCCACTTAAGTTTTTCCACTATAGTGACCTCTTTACAGATAAAGACCAAACATTTACAAAGCGAAGACCACAACCCTCTTATCCTAGCAAAATATGTCATTTTGCCTTAGCGAATAGCACCTACCCACAACTCTCACCATAATGAGATGATACAAAAATGTTTACTAAATAGCATTCTCTTCTAAAGTAGTTTTGGTGCAATAAGATGTTCATTCACTAAAAATTGATTAGGTATAAGCTCTAAGTATTTAAGATAAGTAGAACTTTCAGATCTAGACTTGGAAGGTGGTAGATCTAAAGTCAATAACTAGGATGTGATAATGTAAGCTTGTAAGAGATGGCTTAGAAAGCCATAGAAAACCTCTGTTTATAGCCCTTTAAAGTATATGACTATTAGTTTTCAAAAAAGTCGTTTCCCTTCTTTTTGTCTGTTCAAAATTTGAATTTGCATTTGCAAGATCGATAGAATCAGTCGACTCCAATAAGGATTGGTCAACTGATTAGGTCAACTGATTTGTCTAGAAAGTTTGAGGTTCATTTTGCTAAGAGCAATCAGTCGACTGATTTTGAGTATCAATCAACTGGGTTTATTTGTGCATGGTTTTGCCTTTGAGAAGTGGTCCACTGATATAACTTTTAGGTCGACTGATTTAGACAATATGCTTAGGCAATTCATCAATTAGTCATTCAGTTTACTGGTTCTATGAATCAGTCGACTAGTTTTGTTTGTACACTTATTTTGTCTTTTAAGGACACTCGACTAAATCTCCTTAGAGGTTGATTGATTTGAATAGTGTGCTCAGGAAAATTTATAAAACTTTACTCAGTTGACTGGTTTTTAGGATTAGTCGACTGAGTTTATCAGTGTGACAAATAAGCTTTAAGAATCAATCGACTGATTTTAAGAACTTGGTTGACTAGTTTAAACAATGAGTGTCTTCTAGCTTATTTATTTTTAAGTGTACTTTTGTCAAAACCTTTTGATCTTTTAAAACTTTAAGTTAAATGTTTTGTTTTGAAAAAATCATTTGAGGTTAGTCATTAGATGATCATTTTAAATAGTGAGAGCTTACAACTGATAATCAATCTAATCCTAATGTCACTTAAAATCTAAAATATAAAATCCAAAATAAGGAAAAATGAAAGTCTTCTTTTGAATCTTTAGGCTTGAGCGAGTCCACCTTGCTTGAGTCATAAGAGCGTTTATCTTATTTTGATCTTTGCTTTGGAACATGCTCTTGAGTGGAATCTTAAGCTTGATGGACTTTTGTCATTTTCTTAGTCAACAATTTTCTTTGACCTAGATGACTTATTTGTATTGTCACTTGGATAAACTATTAGTACATTAGATAATGTTTTCTGATTATCAAAATTACTGAGATACCCTTGATTGAAAACCTTTAGGGCTAACACAAGCTAAGGGAGAAAGATTAAGGAAATATATAGCTCGCTTCAATGCCAAGCTCATAGAGATGAGTGACTGCAATGCAGGTTTCTTAGTGGTTGCCCAAACTTCAAGTCTAAGACTTGGACGTTTCCAGGATTCCTTGATTAAAAACCCCCCAGTCGACATGGCAGCGCTCATGGAGAAAGCTTGAAAGTACATCAACCTCAAGGACACCAAGGCTTCTTTTTAGAAAGCCAGTGAACAAACTCAAAAAGATTATCAAGCTCCAAGGAGAGATAATAAGGAAAATAAGAAGAGAATCTGAAGTCTTGATAAGGGATTAGCATTTAGAGCATATAACAACTTTGGCTCTAGAAAGTATGAAACTTTACCCTATTAAATGTTTCCCTCACTTATATCCTTCAGCAGGTCCAGACTTATGAAAACCTTAAGTAGCCAAAGCCAATGAAGAGCAATCCAGACTCTAGAAATAGAAACAAGTATTGTGACTTTCACAAAGAGCAGGGTTATACTACTAAGGAGTGCAGAGTTCTGAAGTAGGAGATCGAACACCTTATCAAACGTGGGTGACTAAGGGAGTTCGTTCACTAGGACGGGAGACATAACCAAAAAGATGAAAGGCACCCTTAGAGGAAGCCATATCAGGGCCCTAAACAAAGATGAGTCCAAAACGATCAACAACCACCAAACAATTAACATGTGATCTTCGTACTTCACGCTAATAAGGCAATGATTGGGATGTCTAACAGAGCCAGAAAGAGATATGCTCGTGAGGCAAAGGCAAAACCTCATATTGTTCAAATCTTATCCATCGAGAAAATGACTAAGGCAGCACCTCATATGCAGTTCTTTAAGTTGGATCTTACAATGTCCCCACAGTGATGCCTTGGTTATCTCCCTCAAAATTGCTAATTTTAAGATCATGAGGGTTCTCGTGGATATTGAAAGTTTTGTCAATGTTTTGTTCTACGACCCTTTGAAGTAGATGAAGCTAGATTATAAGGACATCAGAGCAACCATCTCAATAATGACAAAATTCAGTGAACACCTTAGTTTTCCTTTAAGGAGAATTGACATGCCGACCACTACTAGGGAGGTGATGATCAGAAGACCTTAATTTCTGAATTCATGGTTCTGGATGCCATGTCTCCTTTTAATGTTATAATTGGGAGACCTTTGATCTATTAAATGGGAGCAATCACGTCCATTTTACATCAGTACCTCACATTCATACATCAGGACATAGTGGTAGTTTAAAGGTTTCCAACCTACAGTTCGGGAGTGTCATGCTATCGCGTTCAAGGAAAAACCCTTTAAATAGCAATTATAGTTCCATTTCAAAAGAAAAGACCTCTCCACTTCAGATCTTGAAAATCTAAAGGAGTGCCCCTCTAAGATCGAAAAACTATTAAGTCACGGAGTAAGGGATAGCTTGGTTAAACCAAAGGAAAAGGTTATGAAGGTACTCATCAATACCAAGGCAAAAAGCAAACATTTACAAATTGGATTAGCTTTATGTCCTTTAGAGCAAGCAAAAATTATCAAATCCTTGAAACATAATCTATCGATATTTGGGAGACCAAGAATATAGAGGGAATAAACCTTGACTTCATTTCTCACAAGTCAATGACAAAACCAGACCGCCCTCTTATACGGAAAAAAAAATAAGGACTTTCACTCCTAAATGTCATAAGATCATTAATGAGGAAGTTCAGAGGTTACTAGATGCTGGGATGATAACAGTGGTATTCTACCCTGAGTGGCTCGCCAATACAATCTTTGCAAAGAAAAAGAATAGCAAGTGAAGGGTCTATGTCGATTATTCTGACCTCAATAAGGCTTGCACCAAAGACAGTTTTTCTCTCTCCATAATCGACCAGCTTGTGGATGTTGTGGTAGGTCATGAGCTTATGAGTTTTATGGATGCTTACTTTGGATATAACCAAATCCAAATGTACCTTTCTAATTAGGAGAAAATTTTCTTTATATCATAACAAGGTCTTTATTGTTATAGAATGATGTCGTTTGGTCTAAAGAATGTTGGGGCAACTTATCAAAGACTAGTAAATAGAATGTTCAAACTCTAGATCGAGGATACAATGGAGGTCTACATTAATGATAGCTTATGAAAAGTGTTCAAAATGAGGACTACATTCAAAACTTATCACAGACGTTTAACATTCTGAAATAACACAAGATGAAGCCCAACCCCTCAATGTGTACCTTTGGGGTTACAGAAAGAAAATTCTTGGGATTCTTGGTCTCACAAAGGGGAATTGAAGCAAATCTTACTCAAATCAAAGCCTTGATTAATCTAAAGTCCCCCAAAACAAAGAAGGACATCTTGAGACTAAACGACAGAATTGCAACATTAAACGAGTTCATCTCTAAGTCTACAGATCGCTGTCTTTCGTTCTTTAAGGATTTGAGGGGGAGTACGGCCCTAGAATGAACCTCTGAATCTGAAGAAGCCTTCCAACAGATGAAGAAGTACTTAGCCTCTCCCGACCTTTTTTTTAAACTAATGCGAGGCGAAAATATGTTGTTATATTTAGTTGTATCAAGAAGTGCGGTCAGCTCTGCTTTAATAAGAGAAGGGAAAGGGGTTCAAAGGCCTGATTTGTACGTCAACAAAGTGCTTTTTGATACATAAATAAGGTACTCTAAAATCGAGAAGTTAGCTTTAACGTTGGTGGTCACAACACGGAAGCTTAGACCATACTTCCAAGAACATCCTATTGTCATCCCCACATCCTATCCTCTGAAATCAGTTTTTCACAAACCTAAAATTTATGGATGCCTGGTCAAATGGTCAATAAAGTTAGGAAAATTTGACATATCTTATGTTCTGAACTACAATCAAAGCTCAAGCATTTGGCAAACTTTATAACTTTGTTCACTAGAGCCCAACATCTTGAATCTTAGGCCCCTACAGACGCTCCAGCATAGCCACTTTACATGTACGAATCTTTTATAGACAAGGGATCTAGAGTAGGATTGATACTTCAATCCCTTTATGGGGCTGTGACTAAAAGAGCCATTAGTCTAAGTTTCAGAGCCTCTAATAATGAGGCAGAATATGAATCACTTGTCCTTGGATTGAAGTTAGCCTTAGAATGTAAGGCTTCAAATCTCAACATATTTTCTAACTCCCAGCTCATGGTCAGTCAAGTCCTAGGTAAATATTCAGCCAAAGATGACAGAATAATGAAGTATTCAGAACTAGTGGACTCACTAAAAAAGTCCTTTTATACTCTTCATTCAGAAAGTAGATAGAAACCAAAACTCCAGAGCTAATACACTAGCTAACATGGCTTCCCACTAAAGGCCAGAAAAGGACATTATTGTGAAAATCTCTTATCAATCAAGCCCCAGTATTGAAATATCACAAGCTCTTTAGGTTTTAGAACAACCCCCTCATTGGATGACTCTCATTATCAGGTTCTTAACAGAATGTCTGCTTTCTGAAGATAAAAATCAGGCCAAAAGGGTCTATATCAGGGTAGCTCGGTATCTAATCCTTAAGGGACAATTATACCACAAGTCTTACTCACAGCCTCTCTTCTTATGTTTAAGTCTGGAGGAGGCCCAATACATCCTAGCCGAGATACATGAAGGAATATATGGAAACCATAATGGTAGGAGGATTATCGCCCACCGAGCTCTGTCTCAGGGATACTATTGGCTCAGCATGTTAAAACAGGCCAAGGACTATGTTAAAAAATGTGACAAATGCCAGCGCTTTACTCCTTACCAACACCAACCTCAATAGGATATCATTTTTATTGCCAGTCCTTGGCCTTTTGCTCAATGAAGGATGGACATCATAGGGCCATTGCCAAAATCCCCCTAGAACAGAAAATTCTTATTGGTCGCCATAAACTATTTCTCTAAATAGGTAGAGGCTGAACCATTAACCAACATCATCAAAGTGGAAGTAAAGAACTTCACCTGGAAGAACATCGTGTGTAGGTTCAGGATCCCTAAAGTAATTATTTCTAATAATGGAACACAATTCACAAGAAATATCTTCAGGAAGTTCTGCGAAAATCTCTACATCAGTCACTACTTCTCTTTTTCAGGGCATCCACTGGCCAATAGGCAAGCCGAGGTCACAAATAGAACTATCCTAGAAGCCATAAAAAAAAGAAATTGGAGTAAGCCAAGGGAATATGGGTTAAGGAGCTCCTTAGAGTCCTCTAGGCATACTATACAACAAAGAGAATCCCCACGGCTGAAATCCCGTTCTCACTTACTTATGGAACCGAGGCAGTTATCCTAGTAATAATCGGTATGTCGACCCTAAAGACAAACTTCTTTCATCAAGAAAGCAACGACTAGTAGTTGGCAGAAAACCTTGATATTTTAGAGGAAAAATATGAACAAACACAAATCAAAACAAAGGCTTATCAATAGAGGATGGCCAAATGCTTCAACAAAGGGTTAAAACCTACCAACTTCAACTCAGTGATCTCGTCCTAAGAAGGGTGTTTCCCAACACTAAAGATCCTACTATGGAAAAACTTTCCCCTAACAGGGAGGGACCTTACAGAGTAGTAAAGATCATAAGACCTATCACTTATTGGTTAGAAGACTTTGTTGGGAAACATATGCCTAGACCTTGGAACATTGAGCATTTATGAAAGTATTATCAATAAACTTCATAAGTTTTTTCCACTTCAATATTTATCATTATAGCGTTGCCACCATGTTCATGCCCCTGAAAACCTTGTATCCATTACAAATGTTACAGGTCTAAACCATTTATCATTGCGGAGTTGCCACCATGTTCAAACTCCTAAAAACCTTGTATCCATTACAAGTGTTACAGGTCTGAACCATTTATCATTGCAACATTGCCACTATGTTCGAACCCCTAAAAACGTTGTATCCATTACAAGTCTTACAAGTCTGAACCATTTATCATTGCGGCGTTGCCACCATATTCAAGCCCCTAAAAACCTTGCATCCATTACAAGTGTTATAGATCTAAACCATTTATCATTACGGAGTTGCCACCATGTTGAGATCACTAAAAACCTTGTATCCATTACAAGTGTTACAGGTCTGAACCATTTATCATTGTAGTGTTGTCACTATGTTTGAACTCCTAAAAACCTTATATCCATTACAAATGTTACAGGTCTGAACCATTTATCATTGCGGCATTGTCACCCATTCAAACCCGTAAAACCCTTATATTCACTATAAGTGTTATAGGTCTAAACCATTTATTATATATTGTGGCATTGCCACTCATTCAGACCCCTAAAAATTTTATACTTATTATAAGTATTATAGGTCTGAATCATTTGTCATTGCGGCATTACCACTGTATTCAGATCCCTAAAAATCTTGTATTTTATAATAAGTACCATTTATCTGAATATTATAAGTACTACTTGATTCAATTCACATTTCTGATTAGTTATGGAAGTGAGCAAAATTATCGTATTCAGACATGAGCTCTAAAGCCAAAAAGAGATAATTTTATATAAATGATTATGGAAGTACAAGAGAGAGGATCAAAAATAGGAAATATACAAAATATCCTAACTATTATCCCTCAGTTAAGGTGTTTTCCTTGTCAAGATCTACAACCTTCGTCAAGTCAGTCTCAAGATGATCCCCTGTAGGCTCTGCCCTCCTAGCACCTGTCTCATTATCGTCAGAGACTAAAACCCCGTCTACACCCGAGATGTCAAGGTCGGGAAAGATTTTTTGGATCTTCTTCTTGTACATTTCATACTCGTAGTCTGTGAACTCTCACCCAAACCTCTAAACTTCTTTTCTTAGGGCCTTCTTTATTTCTTCTTTTGCCACTGCCACACTGTCCGCGAGTTTCTAAGCAGCAGCATCATTAGATTCCTAATTCTCTTTCTTCAAAAACTCTAGCACTAAAGCCAGAGCATTTTTCTAAGACTCTAAAATAAAGAAGCCATTGGCAGATTCCTTCAACTTCTCTTTAAAAGAGGAAGCGACAGATTTGGCAGTCCCCAACTGGAGCTTGACCTCATCCAACTCAGCCTGGAGTTGGTCCACTTTTTTCGACTCCTTTAAACAGTCCATGATGGAAGCATTGCATAAGCCACCTACAAAAGAAGGAAGCAAATGATTCAATACAGTGGTCAAGAAGGTAAAAATAAATGAATAAAACAAGGTTGATAGATCTAGATGATTTACCCTCATGTGAAATATCAAAAGATCCCTAACAATTTTTCTGGGCTTAAGCCCTTTGAACCGACTAGCAACAGAACTTCAAAAGTCTTGATAGGCCTTCTTTATAGCCACTTCCCCGGTCTCAGCCATGGCAACCCCAGAGGAGGACGACTTCGAACTTCCTTTTACCCCAAGATGGAGGACTTGCAACCAGAGTGGGAGGGGGAGGAAGCTCTTGACACACAGGGGGCAATGCCAGTTTTTCAAAAATAGTGCGCTCAAAGGAGCTATATCCCCCGACCTTAGTTTTTTTCCTCTTATGGGAAGGGGCCTGCTCGGTAGGTGTGGACGTCTCCTCAGTCTTTTTCTGTCCGAGTTTCGACTATGAAATCACGGACTTCTTAATGACCTCAGACTTATCTTTAGCAAGACCTGCCTCCATGAAGTTTGACGAGTAAGAATCTTGTCATGAGGGCGCTCTTAAGGGTGCAAAATCTTTGTGTATCTCTCTTAAAAAACAGGAGTGAAAATGGACCTTTTCCAAGATTTTTTATCTGCACCAAATATCCAGAACATGAATAAAGTGAGCAAAAATACAATTAGTCAATATAAAAAGGCAAATTACTCTAAAGATCGGTAGGCTCACCCGTGAAGCCGATGTACCGAGAAAAAAAAGTGCTCCTATCCTGATAATCCTCGAATTCCCAGTCATCCTTAACAAAGAAATACCACTTCTTCCATGTATTATTGGAAGTGGGTCCTGAAGTGAGTGGTTTGAATCTTTTGTCAAAATACATGCAGCACATTCCTTCTAACTTTTAGTATTTCATATCCATGTTACTCCTAATGAGGTCCAAGTATACCTCAACTTCATTTTTATGCCCTAAAACTAATGAGGCCATTAACTGCCTCCAACTATTGATATTCAGCTCTGCATGGTAGATCTTGAACCAATGAAAGAACTCACTCACTAAAGGGTGAAAAGGGAAATGTACACCGACCTCGACCCACTTGAGATAAGCACAGATTTTCCCTCTGTCAATATCTGAAGGCTGATCTATGATCCCCAGGATCTTATAGGTCATGGTTCTTGGGAAGTCATAATTAATGGCGAGGGCATCTAACATGGCCTTAAATGGCCTAAGTCATGGCACTCTTGCCCTCCTCTCTCCTACGAGGTTTACTAGAGGTGTCGGCCTCTTTATTACTAGGCTCGAGATGTGCCTCAAGCAAAAGGACTCTAGAGTTGCTGGTAGAAGCATTTTCAGCCCTCTCACCTAGAATATGGCCTAGTGCCTTTTGATCTCCTACCTTATTTTCAGTGCTCAATTGAGCATTAGGAACAACCATTCTTAAAAAAAATTTCAAAATACCAAAAGAGGAAGGATAAAAGAAGGAATAAATAGAATGAGGGAGACAAAGAAGTATTAAGTACTCTCAAACCCAACTAGAGACACGCACTGACCAACTTAGAAAAGCTTGATCGGAGTACCTCGTCGATGTGCCAAAAATCACTCTGAAATGATATTCGGTTACGATGAAATGTTTGGACGATTTGGAAGTGATAAAAATCTCACTTACAAGACATCCATCTCCTTTTATAATGCTTGAAAACCCACCATTAATGCTAGCCTCCAAACTAGCGTGATAGTTGAGGCAATCATAGTCTCGTTTCCCCAATCGGCGACTAATGTAATAAATATCCCATCAACAATTGTCTTTTTGAAAATCAAAATAGCACATTTATGACGTAGACACGCATGACTCTTTAAAAACCTTAACTTCAGCTCTAAAATGCTCTCATAGAACTGAGACTCGGAGGGGAAAGGGGAGTAGCTGATATGACATAATTTGATCACAGTACTCAGAATATAACATGTGTCCACATAAATCTCTTCATTGTACAGACCACAAGAGTGATCACCTATCCGACCTACAAGCATACAGAACACAAATACAAGAGGTTCCGAGCTAATCACCTCATTTCATGAACTACCGACCTCAAACGAAGAAAACAGAGTTTTACATGGAAACTACTATCTATGGATATCTTCAAATTCCTATTTTCATAGCTCTTATCCTACTCAACTTAGGAAATCTATAGCCTATAAATGAGGAAATAAGATATGCTTTCGATTCATGTCCAACTCCTCTTCAATTACTCTTTTTATTTCTTCACTAACTTTATCATCGGAGAGGCTACCACCAAAACATTTCCAGTGGCCCTCTAACTTTGAGTTCTTGACAGGTAGTTGGAGAAAGGGTGCCTTCAAACCATAAAAGTGTAACATCAATTAATGTTAGCAAATTTTTATGAAACTTATAAGAAAAAATTAAAGCATCAAAAGTAAAGAAAATAAAGAAGAAAAAAAGGGACCATATTCAGTGCATAAGATTCACACACTCAATAGGATTGGAAGAGGTGCATGGGTAGACAAGACCTTGCAATGCATCATGTTATACGATGTTCTCTTTCAAGAGTAAAGAAATATTCTACAAAGTTAAGAGAAACACGTTTTTAGTAAGTTTACCAAAGTTTTGCACAAGTTTTTGAAAATTTTTCTTATGAATTTATCCAAAATTTAAAATGTTTCAATAGAGTTTTACCTAAACTTTTTTCGTCCTTTTCTTCTAGTTTTAGAAATGGGTTTGCAGAAAATACGAATTTTTGCCTTAAAAAAAAGTTATTAGCAACTATGGTTTGCATAAATTGTTGGTGTATATCAATGACCATGGTCCTATGGTGTCATCTACTCATTCTCAAAGATAAGAATAGAGTTCAAGTGGATAATTATTGAATGTGTTCGGTATACTGAGGTGGCAATATGCCTATCTAATAGTATTCTACCATGTGTAATTTGGCCCATCTTTTTTGGTGGGACATAATATATGTGGTAGATGTTATTGGAAGGGCACAGTGACACGAAAAAGTTCTTCATTGCTCCCGGTGCAGTTTACCTGAGTCGATGAACACTTGCCACACATACAGAACATGTTGGCCATATATTGATATGGCAGATGTTCATTGGCTCGAGTGCACTGCACCGGGGATCAATGACTAACAGCTCTAGTGACACGTGGTGTACTAGACCCACCCAAGAATACGTATTGACAAGTGTAAGGGGTGAGGATTAGTAAGAATTTAATACCATTGAATATAGAAATTGGCTATGCTTTCCAAAAAAAAAAACTATGATTTCCACCGATCATTACTAGGGATGGCAAAATGTCTTACCCTGTCCCTAACGAACTAAGTTTGGGGAGAAAATAAATAGAATGGGGTGGCCGAGAATCAGGAAGATACTAAAACCCGACATGGATTTGAGGCGGGGATGAGTTTGGGGTATCCCACCTTGTCCCGATTATATTTGTAAAGGATAAATTATATTGCTCTCTCCTGAGGTTTCTGACTATTACACTGACCGCTCTTGAAATTTATGAAATTATATTGACCTCCCTTAATTGACAAACTATAAATACACCCTCAGTCATTTTTTTTTCAAAATAACAAAATTGCCCCTTTCATGTTTTTTGTTTCATTTTTTCAATTATGACCAATTTTTTTCTAACTTTTTTTTAAGTTTTTTTTATTTTATATTAAAAAAATTAAAGTTTTAATCAATATTTATTTAAAAATGAAAAAATTCAAAAATCTTGTTCAAAATTGAAAAAAATTGGTAAAAAAAAACATGAAAGGGGTAGTTTTCTCAACAAAAAAATGACTGAAGGGCGATATTTGTAATTTGTAAAGTAAAGAAAGTAAGAGAGGTCGTTGTTATTTCAGAAATCTTAGGAGAGGTCAGTGTAATTGTCAAAAATCTCAAGGAAAGTCAGTGTAATTTACCCATTTTTAAATTATATAAATTTCTTTCAACATTCTTGTATTATTTTATATAGGATAAATTACACTAACCTTCCATGAAATTTTTAACAATTACACTGACTTCCCTTGAGACTTCTAAAATTACATTGACCTCTCCTACTTTGCTTGACAAACTGTCTCTCTCTACTCAATTTTTTTTCAAAATGACAAAACTGTCACTTTGTTATTTTTTTTAAAATACATTTTTCCAATTTTAATATATTTTTTTCGTTTTCAAATAGATGTTTATTAAAACCTTAAATTTATTTTTATATAAAATAAAAAAAAATTCAAAAAAGTTAGAAAAAAATTGGTCAAAATTAAAAAAATGAAAAATAAATTAAAATTGAAAAGGATAGTTTTGTTATTTTGAAAGAAAAAAAAAATTGACTGGAGAGGGGGTATTTGTAATCTGTCTCTAAAAATATGAGAGATTAGTGTAATTTCATAAATCTAATGAGAAGTCTTTGTAATTGTTAAAACTTCAAGGGATGTGAGTATAATTTATCCTTTCAAATATTATGATTTAAATATGTATATATATATAATGTATATACACATTATATATATAATTTGTGTGTATATATATATTTGTAATAATATTAATCGATTATTTTTAATATATAAAAAATTAATAAAATTAAGGGTCAGTTAGACACAAGTTCATAAAAAGTATGAAAATTATTATAAGATCTAAGATCCAAGCTCGAACATATTAATCCCATAATTCCTTTAATTATTTCATGACCAGATTACCCTTTTAGCATTTTTTTTCCAATTCAGTCTAATTGAATCCCGTGAAAAACGCCCAGCAACCAAAAAAGAATTTCAAAACTTCAAAATTCAAAAACTCACAATATATAAATCCATTTTAAATAAAATTTATATATTTGAACTCTAAAAATCGATATCTATCGAACAAGATCCATATTAAATATGAAGTTTTCAACAAAAAAAATGAGTATAAATTGTATAATTTCATCTCTGCAAAAGTGTGAAATTTTATACTTTCATAAAAATTGAGAAAATTATAAATTGTTACTAATTTAATTGAGCTTTTGAGCCATGTTGGATGGTAAAAAAATCAGCATTTAAGACATGAAGAATTAAAAGCTCACTACTTGTGAAAGTATGAAATTTTACACTATCTAAAAAATGTGAAATTTTACACTATCCCAAAAGTGTGATAATTGGGAGCAGAGTCAAATATATTGACTGTTATTCGCATGTATCAACTCCATTCCAAGAAAAAGCATTGTGTGTGCAATAATTAGAATTGAGAAAAAGAAAGCACTTGACGATTTTATACACACCTGAAAAAGAAAAAGAAAAGAAAAGTAAGTATAAAATTTTACACTTTCAAAAAAATGTGATAATCTAGGAGCAGAGTCAAATATATTGACTGCTTTTGCCAACTCCCCACCCCCAAAGGGAAAGCAAGGAAAACACTGTGTAATAATTAAGATTGAGAAAAAAAAAAACAAAACAAAACCATTTTATGCATACTTGGAAAAGAAAAAGAAAAGAACTTTCAAGTTGCCTTTAAATCACAAAACGACGAACATTTTTAAGATGTGAGAACATTCAATGAAGATCACAAAATGCCACTTTGATTAAAAAACCATCAACAACATTCATTGGAGGAGAAGTGGATGGCAGCATGAATGTTGACTAAATAGCTTAGGAACACCAATGGCATAAGAGACCTATAACTGTGATCACAAAAACTAAAAAAAAAAATCAATACAAAGTTTGGTTAAACACCGATTAACCCTAATCGCAACAATACCAGATGGTGATATGAAAAGGTATTATGCAAATCTACGATGAGGAATTGCATAGTGAAAGTTGTAACACCTATGTCGGTAGCGGTTGGAGATGAATTGCAGAGATGATGGGAGAAGATGGAGTGTCACTGTGATCGATGGTGAAAAGGGAGAAGAGAAAGATCAAGAAAGAGAGGGAAAAGAGAGTTGGGAAAAAAAATAGGAAAAAAGAATGTGTAAGTAGGGTTAAATTATATTAAGGGTATTATTGTCATATATAATAATTATTTAGTGCTAGCACATCAAAAATAGATTTCAATTTAAAAAATAAAAACAAATTGTCCTTTATCTCATAAATGAAAAATACCTGAATTCTACAATAATTAGACATTTTTTGAAGAGATTTAAGACCAATTAATCTTAAAATTAATTTTAAAATGGGGACGGGAACAAATTTTGAGGAGATGGACAGAAAAGAGGGTGGGGAACAGGATTAGTAGGGTAATGCAGAGATGGAGAAGGTTACTTTTAAATGGGTTGGAGATGGGAGAGGTACTCCACCCCACCCCACCCTAACCTGTGGACCATTGTCATTCCAAATTGTTAGTATATATCAGAAGCTTGAATATCAGTTCTCCACTAAATAATAATAATAATAACCTGGACAATTGAAGTATGTGGGTCAAATTTGCCATACACAGTTGACGAACAGCCACTAAAACTTTTACCCAAATCAGAAAGTTCGGATCCCTGATAAGGAGGAAAAAAGTAGTTGCTTTGCCATGTGTTTGAACTCAAGTAAATTCTTGGATGAGAGGAGGTTAGCTGGGGGCAATAATAACAAGGGATTGTAATAAACCTTTTGTGGAAAGATTTTTTGGGTGAGAGGAGGTTGGTTGGGGGCAATAATAACAAGGGATTGTCAACCTTTCGTGGAATGACTTTGACTTGCTAATGCTGGCCTATCACAGTTTGAGAGATTAAGGTGGAATTAGAAAAAATATTTGAGGAGGATTACAAATTTTAGTGGGAAAATTTTGGATTAAAAATGAAAGAAATAATGAGATTTTAAAAATACTTAATATAAAAATTTTGGATTGGGACAAAATTTTGGTCTAAAATTTATAATTTTAGGGTAAAAAATAAGATAAAATTCATAGGGTAAAATTAGGGCTAGGCCAAAATTTTTGGGTGGACTAACTTAAAAATGATCAAAATTTTATATGTATAAAAAAAAATTCTTGAATTTGGGGTGAGCTATAATCCCGGGTAGTTTACTAGTATTACCGCCCTTGTTGAGAGAGACAAATCAAAATAACACACGGTATTTGTTAGTATGACCTCTAATTTCCTTGGGTTCAACTGTCCTGGGTTCATTTGCCATAAACCACCAAAGATGCACCAGCATCAACTGCACTAGTATGATCTCAAATTTCTTTTTTAAGGGCCGAAATATGCATAATGAAACTTCTCTTAATAACGAAAAAACACACAATCATGAACCATACTAGTAATTTCTCGAATCAATTGGAAATTCCAAAATTCCAACTCCGAATTAACAGGTGATCCCTCAAATCAATTGGAAATTCTACAGGAAACTTCATAAAAACAAAAATTTTCCACCATTCTACTTATCGCAGTACAACAAAACTCAAGATTTGAAATCAAAAGAGAAAGATAGAACCAACAAAGAGTCTATCTCTATCTCTCCCTAAAAGGACGATCTTGACGAGAGGGATTGAGAATATATGCAGAGTTTTGTTCTTTATTTTTTTTTCAGAGAGAGAGAGAGGAAGGGTGACACAGACGGTTTTGGATACCAACTCTCCTAAATTAGTTTTTCACTAATTCTAATTCATACTTGCCAACTCCCAACTGGCCAAACGCACCATAAGTTCTAATGTGACATCAATAACTTGTTCCTCTTGGGACTTTTTATGTCTTGGTGACTTGGAAATGCTGTCATTTGTCAAATCTAATCAACAAATATGTTGTATTATTGAAGCATGTTTTTCCATATCATCAATCTAATATTTTGTTAGTGCACAAAGTCCTTGTCATTATTTGAATGAATCTAGCATTAATTACGTGATTATCACGTAATACACAATTAAGTGTTTTGTTATGTGGTTATTATTGGCCCATGCATGGCGTTTTGTTTGGATATATTGGATGAATGTGTAATAGGATTTTGGGTCACATCTCTCTATAATGACACACACCCACCCACACACACACACATGCAGAACATTTTGGATTACTTCTTTGATCTCCTATTGTTTACAGTCATGAGTTCAAAGAGAAACTTTCTCTAGTCAAAATTAATACTAGTTTTGAGTAACTAACAACCTTCTGTTCTAACTTCCTCTAGAGGAGAAACTAAAGTTGTTAAAGAATAGACAAGAAAAGCAACAGCCGCATGATCAACACGCACACCTATATGCAAATATGCCGCCACCTTCGACCTGTAAGGAGTTTCGCGAACCTAATTATGATTTTATCTGAATTCTGAATGTAATTCTATGATTTAAGAAATATATTGGATTTAAACAAATCTGAACAGCAAGAAAATTTCAGCTAGTATAGGGTTGTGGATTGAAGAATAATCAAGAAGCAAAATTTTCTAAGGGTTACATATAGGAGAGCCACTGTGTGCATATGAAGAGTGTAAATCATAAGGTTTGGCTTATTCATCAATTCATGGGCAATCTTTACCCAAGATCATGAGCCGAGGATATCCTTCATAGGAATTGCACTTTTACCTCTGCAGAATGAATTTTCTGAAGTGGCTGGATTGTTAGAAACCCAAGTGGGCCACCTGTTGACTCCAATTGAGAGCAAATACTCAAAAATCAATGACCCGTAATCTGGGTGGGTCTAGGGTCAAGCAGCCCTGCGCTGCATTTGTAGTCACTGTATCCATTTCAGTGATCATCTTCACATTGACAACTCTCAACCAGAATTTTTGAGCCCTGTGCACGTAGCAAGGGACTGTCAGCAAAAATAGCCATGCTTGGCAAAGCCAAAATTGCAATCAACAAATGGCAATCTTTGTATGGATAATAGTTGTCTTCTATCATGACCCAGGCACAGGCCATGTTCATGTTCTTACCTCTGATTCTCTTCATATTCCAACTAAGTCTTCAAAGCAGTTACTCTTTTCCTAGAAAAAAAATTCAACTAGATGAGGTGACAAAAGACTGAATCAGTTGAAATCACTATATCTCATTCCACTTTAACCTATTACACAGGGCATCGAGCAACTCCAATTGAAGCACAACTCTCACATATTTGTCAATGGGTAACTCATCCAGATATCAAGAGAACCATAGCATAAGATTACTCGGTGATGGGGAGTCTAATCATGATTCTTCTACAATAAATAACTTGTCCCACATGTTAAGATAAGTTCTGAGCATCTTAAGTACATTTGGGTCTCGAGGACAAGCACACTATTAAGAATCTAGCTTATACATTAAACCAGGAAATATTATTATGATTGCAGTATGAAGAAACTATTTCCAAGTTGAGGCAGTAGCCAAGCAAACAACAGAAACTGAAATCTTTGAACCAATCAAAACCCGTACCTACATTCAACTAAGAGGCACTCCAAAGTTTGTTCCAATTATTGTAGCAAAGGAGGATTGATTTAATGAGTTAGCCAGAAACAGTTTTACTTTGCTGAAAAATGACAGCATAAACAGGGACTGCGACACCAATGCTGAAGGCAGTGAAGACACCAAGAGTCATCTTCAGCTTCTGATGTTTCATCCTGTCTAGGTTATACATGTGCTTTGCATGAAGGTAGAATGGTTCATCATGGGCATGGGCATGTCCTCCACCCATCCTCTTGATGCCCGTTGAGTGAAACCCTCTGTTTGCTGTCACAACAAAAACACAAATGCTGCATTCTATTAAATTCACATTATCATCCTATAAACAAAACCATGCAACAAAAGATAACAACAAATTGGCTAGAAGCAAAAAATTGGTCAATGCCAATGCTATCCTATAGGCAGAACCCATGTTTGCCTGACACTGTCTTCCTGCGTTATAGAATGGGTCTGGAAGCAACTTCAAAGAATGCCATAATTTTTTTGGGTTGTTACAGGAGACTACTGGGACACATTCTCTACTTCCACTTCTCTGCAAATTCGGCAATTTGCAATTGAATCATGCCATAGTAATTTTGGATTCTTCGATATTACTGAATAAAAGTCTGATTGTTTTATTCAAAGGAGTTCTAATTATACATCAATTACCAAATGAAGGAGAAAAATAAATAAAAAGCAAAAAAAAAAAGGCAAACAAGGAAAAGGCATTTGCTCAGGATAATTATATTTCGAGATCTCCATTTAGAGAATAGTATTGCTGTAAAAATAATTCCCGGGCACACAACTGGCTAATGTCTAAGAAGTATTTATTTTGATAACAATCTAACTTCAATTATATCAAGGTAAAATTCTATGGTTAACGAGTTTCACATTATTAAGTAATTTTCAGACTTGACTTTAGTGGTTAATAGAAACCATCCATCATTGGAGTAGATTCAAGTCTGGCTATATTGTAAAACTACTCTCGCTATTTTGTGGGAGATATGCAAGTATGCAGGGGAATCAAGTCTCTCCAAAGTATCTCAAAGGAATTTCCTAAAAATTCATTGGTAAATCAGTCACATATCGTATAACATCCCAATCTAATAATCATTTGACGAAACTCAATAACATCCCTGGCCCATTAGGTTTTTGGGTATAAGGTCAACAAAAAGTCAAAGACTTAAGATGTTCTAAAACAACAAACAAATAAAAATGAACCATTAATTTATAAGTACGGAACTCTTTCGCCCGTACGGATCATTGAACCACAATAACCATGGAACTTTTAAACAATGAAGAAGTGCTGAATTACTTATCTCCAAACCTCCTAATGGTTCAATAGACTAGAAAATAGCAGGAATTTTGCGAGTAGGGCAGGGTATATATTAGAAACATGCCTTCAATGGGGAAAAATCAGTCACAAATAATTTTTTAAAACAATTGTTTCCCCTTCTTGAGGGAGGACATTGCCACAAGATAAGAATCTGGTATTCTTGGGGGAGGACAGAACACAATTATTTACAAGATGTAAAACTGCAGCGGAGAAGGTAAAGAAATCAGAGTTCACAACAAATTTCAACCTTCCAAAAAATAGGATGAGTTCTTCCTTACCAACAAAGTCCACAGAATTGCAAAACCATTGCCCATTTAGCTTGAGTGGTGTCACCTACTAACCGAAAAGATGGTGAATATGGGGAGGGAGGGTTGGTTTCAAGACCTGGCTGGTACGTGGGCATGTGTGTTGTACTTGTAGAAAAAAAAAATATAGAATTGCAAAAAGCTTCGTCCTCCACAAAAATATATATGGGCTCAATGTTGTAATCATCATGGTAAAATTTTTCAACACAGTGATTCGAATCAAAGCAAAAATGGGCTATACACACACACTCATCAAGAATGAGGTTAGCTAAACGGAGCAAAGATGTCAAATCATACTATCAAAATTGTGTTTCCAACATTAATTCATAAAAAAAAAAAAAATTGTACTTGTATACATCTGATTCAATTCCAAAGTCAAATTGCAACTCATGTGACAAAAGGCAAATGGAAAATCTACATAGCCCCCATGCCAAGCCCAGAGGCCATAAAGCAACCCAAAGAAGAAAAAAAAAACTTCCGTAAGCAATACATGCATTATACAAGTCTTCCCACAATAGTGTGTAAAGAAATTTTATTGGAAATGAGAAGCAAAGCCTAAGCAAAGTAAATATAGGCTATGGGTGTAAATCCAAAACTAGACTCACCAAGGAACTATAAAGTACTATAGTTAAAGGTAAAAGGCGCCTTTAAGGCGCTAGGGTTACACTGCCTAGAAAACGAAGCGACAAAAAGCACCGGCCTAAATGAAGCAATGTCCTGACTTAAAAAAATAATCAAAAAATATATTAAATATTATATTTCATTTATTTTAAGTTAAACAATATCTTATGCAATAGTTCTCATGTAACATTAGAAAGTTTAATTTCAAGAATGACATATGACATACTTAAATTGTAAGCAATTAAGACCATTGTAAACTTTTTCTACCCTTTCTACTTCTTTTATATTATGCAAACATTGTGCTAACAAAAAATATCATTAGTCAAAAAAACAAAAAATCAAGATTAAATAAGTTTTAGCTAATAAGGCTTTCGCCCTGACGCCTATCACTTTAGTCTAGGCAATCGCTTTACGAATGCCTCATTAAAGTCACTTCCATGAGAGTGTCTCAAGCCCATGGTATTAAATATCGGTCGTTGCGTAACCTGTTTTGAATCCTCCAATACCGTTACGCACCGATACATCGCTGTGTAGAAAATTCACATGCGTAACAGCCAATACCGTTATGCAGCAGCTGTTACGGACCGATGTGTAACGGTTTTGGCCGATACGTAACAATAATAATACATTTTTCTCTTTTTCTCTATTCTAAGGGCCAAAAAACTAATTTTTGACCATAAATCTAGTGATTTAAATTTATCAAACACAAGATTTAGAATTATGAAAATAGTCAAAGCACGGTTACCAAAATTCGCTCCACTCCTAGCGAATTGCGAATTGAGATCGCATGATCCAAAACATGGTTTATTAGCGAGTTGAAACATGAGATTTAGCGTTCCAATCTAAAATATCAAAAATTCCAAAAAAATCATACAAAATACACACGTCATTGAAATTTTATTTTATAATGGCTTGAATTCATTGAAATCTTTTTAGTTTATATATATACATATTAATATTATTACAAATACAATAAAAAAACATGTCACATTCCAAATAAGCGTATTTCGTTCTAACAAAGCGATCCAAAGAAGCCTACTCCTAACATACCATATTCTATAACTAGGGCCTAGGCTACTTTTACAAAAAAAAAAAAATTATAATTGTAAAAATTATTTATTTGTTACTTTTGTTTTTGTATTAATATTTTTACTCTAAAATCATATAAAAGTATCTTGAATTTTTTTTTTGGTGGTAGAAAACTTAAGTATTGTAATATGATTAATCACATTTAAATTTTTTGTTATTTTTACTAAATTATGTGTTTATTTGACTTTAAGTCCATTAGTTAACAATTAATGTTCACTTATAGTGTATTCTTTGTCTATATTTTATTTTCTTTTTTTATATTTGCAGAATTTATTTATAGTTACATTTTTAATTATTAGTTGTCATATTCAGTCATAATAGATTGTATTTTCTTCTTACAATAAGTAATTTTTTTCATAGGAACTATAAAAATAACTAAAAATAATTAAAAAGTATTAAATTGGAGCAAAACCATGCATATTAGTAACTTTAAAGAAATTTTCTAGTGATTATAAAAAATTTACGGGTGTGGTTCCCGATTCTCGTTACGTATCAACCGATACACGCTATCACGACAGTTACGTGTCCCGATACCACAATTTAAAACCATGGTCAAGCCACTACACCTTATGTTAACCTCGACTTATTGCCTAGGCGAGCACTTAATCACCTTTGACAACACTGCCAAGGAATATTAATGTGAAGAATTTAATGGAAGATATACCTCAAAACTCACTAAACCCTAACAACTGACCAGACAATACTCTAGGTGAACAAACAACATTCTAGGTCCTACCTTTTTGAGCTTAATGATAGGGAGTTATTTTCTACAAATTCTACTATTTTATCTTTTCGCACACCCCAACGAAAACAAAGTGGAGATTTTTTAGTAATTTTACTTTGATATGATTGAAACTAACAGGTAAGGTTTTTTGGCCCAACCTCTTGGCTATCTGATTACACGTCAAGGACTTGAAAAGATAACCCAAAAATAGCTCAAGCCCCGAATCATTAATTGATTGAACCAACCATTGGTTCCAATGTGTCTTGTCCCCTCTTCACTCAATTAAGCCAGCAAGATTATTTTTCAAACAACTTTTAACATATACCGATAAATAAAACCTGAAGGGAAAACTTCATATGACACACATCATCCCAAGGAAAATGCTTACCAACATCCCACCTAGATAACCACACCTTCCATAAATTCATCAATACCTCTCACATATTCTTTTTCATTTTTTCCTTTTTTTTTCATGGATAAGTCAAGAGCCCTCAAATTATCCATCCGCAAGCCTCTCCTGCCCTCAGAAAACCAAGCCAAGCTTCAGCACCCATTTGTCCCCATTATCAACAATAGCATGTCAAATACTTGAGCATCAGCTCTACCGACCAATCCTTAAAACTGTTTTTGATGAAGACAAGCCCGCTAAATTCCTTAATTGTTAAACCACCGACAAACATCACTACAGAATATCCCTTTTTTTTGGTCAACAAGTTCTAATGTGTATCCCATCCTAATTGTATCTTATGACACACATACAACCCGCAACGCGAGACATACATAAAATACACGCACGTTTTGGTGTTTCTAACAGTTTAAAAATAATTATAAAAGAATATCTACCAAATAATTATAACAATATTGTTTCAATGGTATATTGAGATTAATGGTGAATGCTTTCTTTTGGTTCCTTTTCAAGGAAAGGAAAGTGTGTGTGTGTGTGTGTGTGTGTGTGTATATTGTAAATTGTATAAGAGGCTGGGAGGGCCATTGTGATCCCCTTAAAGATTGGATCTTGAAAACTTTTGGTACAAAAATAGCAAGTTGGGATTTCAAATAGAATTTAAGATTCCTAATGTAATAACTTTAGTACTCCAAAATTCTAATTATCACCATATCTCTCCGCTTCCTCCTAATAGCTAGGCAAACAAATATGCATCCCATCTTGTGAAACTCACATATGGATTTAACTTTGGCAAATAGAATGTTTCATTCAAGATTTTATTCATAGAAGATATTCTCTTAAGCTGCAACAGTTTGTCTAATATATCAAAGCAGGAACTCGTTCAAGATTTCACTCTTAGAAGATATTCTCTTAAGCTGCAACAGTTTGTCTAATATATCAAAGCAGGAAAATTTTAATTATAACTTAGTCTTCGTTTTTTAACAATTGACCATCCATTCAAGCCAACAATTTCTCCATCATATTAATTCTTTTTTGTGTTACGGCACTACTATTCTAGTTATAGGAATGTGTATACATATATAAACACACACAGCTCTCGGCCCCCATGGAAAAATTTATAGGTTCCTATTTATGCCCATATGACTTTATCTTTTTTCTTCTTCCTTGAACAATGTGTGTGCCTGTCACAAAATTTGCAAATTAGAATTTCAGTTCTGAATGCTGCAGTAACTGACCACATATAATATATTGAGTGGTTATTAAAGACAGGTACATTGTGAAACTTTTGCAACTACGTTGTTTTTTTTTCTTTAAGTGAACCCTCTGAAACCCTTAAACTTGTATGATACATACCCTTTTTTCCATGCTCTATTGATCAATGTGTTAAAATGAAATGACATATTCAAGAAATGAATATTTGAGACTTCATTTTTCATCTTCAAGAAATGGCATATGGAGTTTTTAATCTTATATCAGAATATAAAATTTATTACATATTGTTTTGATACCTTAAATCAAGGTATTAAAGCTCTTGGAGTAATTATGATGCAATGGCAAGACTAGTCTCTGTGTGTGTGTGTGTGTGATGTTGCCAGAACAAGGACTTGGGTTTGAGAAGACGTGGACATTCTACTCTAGTTATCTAAATATCGGATGCAAACATGAAAAATGGTTTTTCTCCACGAACAAAACCCTTATTACAATTCAATTCTTCTTTTTGAACAAATTACCTTTTTTTTTTTGGTCAAATCCTATAGAAACCTCCTCTTCTTTCAAGTCATACAAAAATGAAATGTGTCAAGACATGCACATGCCGTACTCTACATAGAGTCTACTCCCCATTCAGGCATGTCAACCCTAGCACAGTGTCACTAAGTTAACAACTTAAAAAATTTTGTGTTACTCGAACCATAACAATAATAATATAAAATTAAAAAGGATACATCAAAAAACTTTCTTGTGATACAGCAGAGTCTGCATGTAGCCTAGACTTAAAGAACCCTATGGGAATTGGAAGCCCGGTCCAAATGGCAATTTTGGAGTTAGATCCTATTACAGAGTGTTGGGCAGCAATAGGAGTGGAGACGGGTTTTCATGGAAAGAGATTTAGAAAGCTTCCATTCCATCGAAGGTATTCTTTTTTGGATGTGGTGCAGCTTTGGAAGCCATTCTCATATTGCATGATTTGGGAAAAAGATGGTAGATGCTTCCTAATTGGTGTAGCATGTGTAAGAAATTAGAAGAGTCTACAAACCATTTGCTCCTGCATTGTATGGCTGCTAGAGATGTGTGGTGACTGTGGTCTATACTCTCTGTTGTTTTGGGGCTTTTTTAGGAACATGTCTAGGTCCATGAAGAACCTCTTTTTGTGTTGGATGACAGCTAGCCCTCATATAGAGTTCAAAGTGCTTGGAGAGCAACTCCGTCATGTGTAATATGATGTCTTTGGTGGGACACATCTAAGGTGTCTGTTCATAGGTTAAAGAAGAATGTATTGGATAATTCTGAGTTTACGAGAAATACTCTTCATTCTTTTGTAGATTTTTTGGGAAACCTGAATTGTAATGGAGGATCTTTTTTTTATTCTCTTACTTTCAAATTGTACATGGGTTGCACCCCCTCTGGTGCTTGTTTATAATATCTATACTCATTACTTACGGAAAAAAGATTGGCCTAACAATTTATCAGAACTAAGAAACAGCATATTATAAATCGAGATTATGCACACCACCAAATATAACTATGCAGTGCTAGCTTAAAAAATTGAAAAAATAACACCCTTAAATCATGGCACATAACTGATGTGCAATACAATTTATAGACAAAAACACAATTAGATAAATCATTTACCCGATAATGCTAATGAGTTCCATGAACCCTTCTCTATAAACTCTTAAGCATAATGTGCAAGCCCTTGATTCTTATCCATGAAGATATACATTTCAGATTCTAAGAACTTGATGGACATTATTTGTCCAGGAAAAAGAAAGAAGTAATTGGTGACCACAATTCGGCTTCAGCATTCAATAGTTTAATGATCAAAGCTACATCCACCTTCTCTCTAGTTTAATAATGAAAGTAATGATATTGATTTAATGGATATATATATATAGAGAGAGAGAGAGAGAGATGGGGGCAACGCCTATCTAAAAAATCAAAATATAATCTATGGTATATGCAACAAAAGCTCAATCAGAAAGTCAATCGGAATCTACTAGCAAGCCAAACAGTAAGCCCCCCGTTTGGCCACTAAGAAAACTCGGAAAAGAAAAAGAAATTGTGACTCCCGTGTATTGTGTTGTAGCAGTTTCCAAAAATTTCTGAGCAACCACCATAGGGATCACTAGAAAAACCGTACGAGTGACATAATCTGAAGAAATATCAGGAAGAGGGCCGACCTGATCTGGGAAGAAATGATTCTGTAGAAGTCAGCAGCTTCGAGGCGCACGATCTCAGTCCGTTGTTGAAGGCCATGGTGGCTGTTGTGTGTGTTTAGCAGAGAAATGCGAGAAAGGAAGAAGAAGAGCTCTATAGATTATGGATACCCAAAACAAATCTCAATCAAGGGTTTGTCACACCTCACACCTGTTCTTCTTGAAACCTGTAAATGCGGGTTTGGCACTTGCGTTGTTTGGGCTTTTAAATGGTGGGCCATTCAGACTTTAAAGCCGGGTCAAGTGCTCATTTGGGCTGGGGGATTTTTGAAGGCCTTAAAAAAAAAATTTCATTTTATATACAATAATACGGAGAAGGAAATGAAACTTAGGTCATGTTTGATAGGTCAGAATGAGAGTAGGAATAGAATGGACATTTTTTATGCTATTTCATTCTTGTGTTTGTTTAGACTTTTTAGGTTGAAATGGTCATTCCAAATAGAATGACTATTCCCAAAAACGCCAAAATCGTCATTCTGTACCAAAAGTTACGGAATATTCATTCTATTCCTTATCAAAAATTTTTTTCTTTTTGCCAAATAAAAAATGCAGGTTGAATATTTTTTGTTTTACCAATAAAAAAAATGCAAGTTGAATTTTATTTTTTTTTTTTGCCAATAAAACAAATGCAAGTTGAATTTTTTTTTTGCCAATAAAAAAAATGTAGGTTAAATTTTTTTTTCATTAAACGTACATGAAAGTTTTGAAATTTATACAAGAATTTTGAATATTTAACTTAATATTAACTTCATTCTAACAATTTGATGAGTCAAACTAAAAACAAGAATGTAATTGTCATTCTATTGTTGGGTATTCAGTCAAAAAAGAAAAAATTTGAAATAATTATTCTCTATTTTATTTCTGATACTATTTCATTTCTATTTTATTTCATTTTAACATACTAAATATGTCCTTACGGTATACATAGGTTGAGGTTTTGAAGGCCTTAACTTTTGTTCTTTTTTTTGTGTTTTTTTGCAACCAAGGCCTTTTGAATTGGGTAGAATTTTAAACTCTCTTAGGGAAAGAGTAAATAATAAATTATAACCCGATTAGGTACAATTAAACTTCAAAATTGTGATATCAATTAATGAATCAAAGGCGGCAACGAAAATTATGATATCAATCAATGAATCAATGGCGGCAATGAATACTGATTGAATGACATTACCTATTCATTTTTTCAAAGAAAGAGTAAAGTTCAAGTCATCACACGAATAAGAAATGAGAGTTAGTATATTGATTGTTTGGTTTTGTACCAATCTAACCTCAGAATCTGCAATTTTTTTTATTGTAAAGATACTTATAAAAAGGTTTGTGAGTTTTTCTTTTACTATTTATCATGGTCAGAACCTCAAAACCTAAGCTTAATTCCTCCACCTTTGAACCTAATTATGAGGTTCATCCAATCTGAGTATCTATTAAATTGCAAGTTGTGATCTTTATTGTCTCAACTTGATGTTCTCCCACTTCTTCAGGTACATATGCCATAGTTTCTTGTGACCCTTTTTTTTTCTTCCCAATTTCTTGTTTGTTTATTGATTTTTTTTGTTTTATTACTCGTAATGATTTTCAACTAAAGACATCTCAATAATTTTGATAATAATAAGACATTATCCATATGGACTGACATTATCCATATGGACTAATATTTTATTCAAGTAACAATATAAATAAATCATTTAGGTCAAAGAAGATTGTTTACCAAGAAATAACAAAGTTCATGAAACTAAAAGATTACATTCGAGTACATGCTTCAAGGCTGAAATCAAATCAAGTGGAATGCTCTTATGATGACTCGAGTAAGTGGACACACTCAAGTCTAAGAAATCAAGACAAGTCAAAAGAAAATTTTTTATTTTCATTTTTTTAGGTTTTGAGTGAATTAGAATCAAATTAATCATTGGTCATAAGTTCTTGCTATTTAAAATGATAAATTATGAACTAACCCTAAAATAATTTTTCAAAACAACAAATTGCCATACCTTTTGTTTTGAAATATCAAAAGGTTTTAATAAAAGTACACTGTGAAAAATAAGCAAGAAGGCACATTCTGTCCAAACCAGTCAACTAGTTCATGGAACCAATCAGCTGATTCTTAAAGCTTATTTTTACATTGATCAAATCGGTCGACCAGTTCCTAGAAATACTCAACTGAGTGACCTTTTTCATAAACAACTTGAATCTATTGTCCAATACAGTCGACCTCATAAACAAATTGGTCGACTATTTTTCAAAGGCTAAAACAATGTACATTAGAACCAGCTGACTGATTATTCTAAAACAATTGAACCTCAAACCCATTAGATAATTCAATTGATCTGATCAGTCGATCAAATCTTGATCTAGTTGATCGGTTGATGATTCAGTCAACTGAATTCGTCAATCTGGCACTTCGAAATTCAAATTTTGAGCAAACAAAAAAATGGAGGAGGGACAACTCTATTTTGAAATACAACAGCTATATTCTTTTGAAGGCTATAAATATAGGTTCTCTAAAATATTTATTGTTATTTCTTTACAAACTTACACTTCTACATCTCTACTTTTGACTTTAGATCTGACCATTGAAAGCCTAGTGTTACTTAGATATTTACCCTAGAGTAGGGGGTGAATAGAGTATTTTGTAAATATTGGTTTCTTTCTAAATCTTCAAAAATGAAAGTTGCAAATGCACAATAAATAAATGAGAGAGAGAGAGAGAGCAAACACAACAATTTTTCAAGGTTCAAAAAGCTTCTTACGTCCTCGACTCAAGTATTCCTACAGGTGTTTTTTCACTATCGTGACCTTTTTGCAAGTGGAGACCAAACTTTTACAAAACGAAGACCGCAACCCTCTTATCCCAACAAAATATACTATTTTGCCTCACCGGGTGGCACTTGCCCACAACACTCACTGTAATGAGATGATACAAAGATATTTACCAAATATCACTTTCTTTTAGTACAATCAGATACTCACTCTCTATAGATAAATCAGGTGTAAACTCTGAATATTTAAGATAAGTATAACTTTCAGATCTAGATTTAGAAAATGTTATATCTAAAGTCAATAAGAAATATGTGATAGTGTAAGCTTGTAAGAAATGGCTTAAAAAGCCTTAGAGAACCTTTATTTATAATCATTTAAAGAATATGTCTGTTGCTTTGTGAAAAGAGTATTTTTCCCTCTTTTTGTTTGTTCAAAAATTGAATTTACGATTGCTAGATCAACATAATTAGTCGATTGAATCATCAACCAGTGGACTACAATGAGGACTGGTCGATTGATTAGGTTAACTGATTTGTATAGAGGGTTTGAGGTTCATTTGGTTAAGAACAATCAGTCGATTGGTTTAAAAGATCAGTCGTCTAGTTCTATTTGTACACTATTTTTGCCTTCGAGAAGTGGTCGACTAATATTACTTTTAGGTCGATTGGTTTGGATAGTGTACTCAGGCAATTCATTAATTGGCCATCAAGTCGACTGGTTTTGTTTGTACACATATTTTGCCTTTAAAGGTCAGTCGACTAAATTTTCTTGGAGGTCGACTGATTTGGATAGTGAGTCTGAAGGCTGTTTTTGTAAAACATCATTAAGTTGATTGGTTCTTAAGATCAGTCGACTGGTTTGATTAGTGTAACAAATAATTTTTAAGAATTAATCGACTGGTTTAGATAATGAGTGTCTTCGAACTTATTTTTCTTAATGTACTATTGTCAAAACCTTTCGATTTTTCAAAATTTAAGTTATAACAATGTTTTGTTTTAAAAAATCACTTGAGGTTAGTTCTTAGATGATCATTTTAAATAGTAAGAGTTTATGACCAATGATCAATCTTATCCTAATGTCAGTCAAAACCCAAAACCCAAAATAAAAAAAATGAAAGTCTTCACTTGAATCATTGGGCTAGAATTTTACTTGAATTATCATGAGAGTATTACATTTGTTTTGATTTTTGCTTTGAAACACATTCTTGAGTGAAATCTTTTAGCTTAATGGACTTTTGTCATTTTCTTAGTCAACAATGTTCTTCGTCCCTAGATGACCTATTTGCATTGTCGCTTAGGTAAAAAGTTAGTCCATTGGATAATGTTTTGTGATTATCAAAATTAATGAGATGCTATTAGTTGAAAACCTTAAGGGATATCACCTAAATCTAAAAGTTCTACTCATCTTAAATACTTTGAGGCTAACACTAGATCTATCTGTAGAGAGTGAGCATATATTGTACCAATATACTATTGAAGTGAGTGAGTGACTATTGGTAAACAAACTTTGTATCTTTTATTGCGGTGAGATTTGCCGACAGATGCTATCCTTGTGAAGCAAATTGAGATATTTTGTGGAGAAAAGAGTGAGAAATTCTTGTTGTGAAGGTTTAACCTCCACCTACAAGGAGATCAAGATATTGAAAAAACTAAAGTGATGATGCTTTAGTCGAGGACGTATGAAGGTTTTTGAACCTCTTAAAAATCATTGTGTTTGTTCTCTCTTTTCTTTTACATACTTGTGTATTATCAACATACATTTTTAAAGTTTGTAATAAATTGTCAATATTTGTTCAATACCCTATTCACCTTCTTTAGGATAAATATTTGGGTAATAATCTTTATTAACAATATTTTTTAAATGACTTGGAGGCTTAATACAAAAAAAGAGTCAGTGACATTGCCTCATTTTTCTGATACTATTTTAATTGCTTACTCCTGCTATACTATCAAACTACGTGCAAATTATATCATGATTTAAAATTTCTACACTAAATTTTGACATATATATATTTTAATTTTATTTATTAAATATACTTAAGATTGGGACAAGAATTAATGTTTTTTCTTCTTCTTCTTCTATTAATGAATTTACTAGAAAATCCTTGTTAAAGGCTTAAAATTATTATATTTGTCATTCGAAGGGGGAAGAAAAAGATAGAAATCTCAATTGAAGACACATTACACAAGGCTTCTTAGTGTTGCTTTTGTAATACCCCGACCCGAGATAGACTGGGTCAGCTAGTATAAAACCAAAGTGTAAACCAAACACATGCTCTAATAAGATTTTTGTACAATATTTTACGATACACACAATGTCAAATACCCGATAGTCATTTCAGGCCATCTCGAGTGCTAGAGGGACGCCCGTACAAGAAACCCGACTGTACGGAGATACGTTTATACGAGGGTGTATGTACACGTACATATGTATATATAAATATATATATATATATACGTATATGTGAGTATATTATATACAAAAGTGTGTGTATATATAAGAGTGTGTGTGTGTGTGTGTTTGTATAGGTATCATGTATATGTATATATATATACATATATATACATGGCAGTATATGTGCATATATAAATATATACATTGTGCTGCGTGTAAGGGTGAGTGTAGTGTCGGCAACTAGGTGTGTTTAGTGTGTGTGAGATGATATATATATATATATATATAGACAAAGCTAACATGTGTTTTCATATATATTATATAGTGAAATATCTTACACAAGAAAACAAAGAGAAAGAGGGAGAGGAAGAAACCGAGGAAGGGCAGTGGAACTTTGTTATAAAACAAAGGCATGCATTGCATGCTTGAGGAGGAAAACAGAAGGAGAAAAGAAGAGGAATAAGAAGAAGGAAAATAAGAGGAACAAAACCAGAGCTGTGAGATACTGCAATAGGTAAGTTTTAGGGTTTCTGTAATTTTTGTTTTAGGTTTGTTCAAAGCTTGATAGAACTTGCTCAAAAAGTTAGGGCTATAAACTAGAGATCAAATGAAGCATGTGGGAAGAAATAGGAGAGAAAACCATGGAGGAATGGGCAAGAAACTGCAAGTTGCAGGTTTTGGTACCCTAATATTTTATGTGAATTTCTTATTTTTAAGGATGGAAAAATGTTCTCTTAAGGTGCAGAAATGAAAGAGAAGGAAGCTTGGGCAAAATCAGTGTTTAAAATGGTGCGAAATAGGAAAAACAATCCTCACTGGAAAATCGGGTCTCGCCGAAAACCCACTGAAATTCTGATATTCGTGAAGCTGTGTTAAACTAATTTGAAAAATGACCTTAGGAATGAAAACCCCATGAATTTTGGGAAAGAATCACATTGAGTTTGTGTTGGAAAGTGGTCAGAAAAATGTCACCGGCGCAGGAGGGGACACCGGAGACTAATCGAAGAAGATGATAAATAATATTCTTAAATGGCGTCGTGTCATAAGGTTTTATGCTAAAACTGTGTCATTTTGAATTGTTACTATTTTAAATACATGTTAAATATAGCTTGTTTGGTTGCTGAGTTTATGAATTGATTTGATATACCGAATAGGGACTATGATAGTTTATTCTTGTTTAAGCCCCTTATCCATTGCTTGTTTTCTGAATATATGAGAAAAAAAATACGGGGGACTGCTGCCCCCAAGAGTCGACATTGAGACCAAGTGCAAGGAAGGGTTTTAAACCCTGAGGTGCGAACCACTATGCCACTAAGGCACATGTGATCAAACCCCCCGAAATATACATATATAAATAATATAATTAAATAAATTAAGTAAATTAAGATAATTAATGTAAATTATCCCAATGTCCAAAATTAGTAAATGAATAGTTTTTTTTTTATGTCTTGAATATTCTAAAACCAATGGAAGGGTCTGTTTCACGAGACGACATCTCGAAAAATAAAGACCCATAGAAATACCAAATGACCATAATGCCCCTAGTAATGCCCAAACCCAAACTGTGAGCCGTAAAAGCCTAAACATATCCTGTTTAGCATTCCAGACTCAACGATAGAGTCTATTTTCCCAAATAAGATACATATGATATGGATATGCATGAGATTGACTAATTTTAGGACATTAGACTATACATAGTGTTAAGTTGAGATATGTCTACTGAATTATAAGGACTTCAAAAGGAAAAGGGAAGGTGACAAATTATTGAGATAGAACGACATGGTATTAGAGGTAAGTAAATCTTGGATCTCTTACATGTAGTATTCTTAGCCACGTTATTCCTCTACCGCCAAGGTTGTACTCTATTACGCACTAAATGTTTATTGTTTCCACATTATGATACTTGTCCTATCTTATGGACATCATTGACTATTATATCTTAATCATTATGTTATATGCTTTGTACCATGCCTTGAAAGGCCTATCGCTATGTTCTTATTGAGATGACCGATATTCCACATGTATACACTTTTCTTAGAACTGTACATGATCATGATATATTATGCATGCCAGAGTTGTACTCAGTCACAACGTCCATTTGATTATTGTTTCTAGCCATGTTATTCCTTTATACTGCCAAGTTTGTACTCCTATGCATACCTGATGTTTATTGATACCACAATGTAATATTTGTTCTATCTTATGAAAGTACGCACCTGATGTTATCAATACCACAATATGATAATTGTTTTATTTTGCGGGAACCATTGAGAGCTCGACTGTTATATCCTTATGAGTAAAACTCGATCTCTTGTATGTGATATTCCTAGAGAGCTCACAGTTTTTCTTTGATGCTGTTAAATTTGTACTCTTATACGTGCTTGATGTGTATTGACTCCACGATTGATATTATTCTATCATGTGGATAGTTGAGGATTCAATTACTAATATCCTTATTTGACTATCTGTCCATTTTATTACTGCTTGGATATTGGAAACTTATTATGCCTCTCACTGTTGAGAATTTGTTATTCCATAAATATGAACATCACTTGTGGAATTATGATGATCATGATGTTATTGTTATTGTGAGTGCTTTAAGTTGTGATCTGTCACAATGCCCATCTAATTCATAGATACTACTAACCTACGGGTCGGAGTCTATGAGGGACATGATATATATATATATATATATATATATATATATATATAAAGCTCTAGGGCTATCTAGGAACCCGATAGAGGGGTAAACCTGGACAAGCGCTTCTGAAGGTATGTCAGGCCTTTCTGTTGATAGAATCTATTATGTTAGTATCCATATCATTTTATTGATATTTTGTTATGTCATTTATTGACATTTTGATGATGCACTCTGAGGTTACTGCGTATTCATATCATTTTATTGATATTCCATTATACCATCTATTGGTATTCTGATGATGCACTTTGAGATTATTGAGTACTCATATCATTTATTGATATTCTGATGTTACCCTCTTGGGTTTATGTTATGCTTTGCAAGCCTGTCTTGGACACGCTTGGTGATTTATTATTTGGATATTGACACATTTGAGGACCTACCCTTGGATATCTATTGTTACGTTATTGACATGCTTATGTACCTATTTTATGAATTGCGGCAGCAATATTATTGTTTAGACCAAACCCTATTGTTGATTGATTATTTATCATGAGATGTGTCTTTTTGGACCTAAGGGTCATTTATGATAATTCTCATTTTTGGCAATTAGCTATTGAGATATTCTATTCTTGATTGACTATGTGACAACCTACTTTATTTATTGACTGGTTACTGACTATTATGACATCCTACTGGCTATTGTGATATTCATTTTATTGGCCATTACAGCATTCTATTGGCTACGTCAAGATCTTCCATTCTATTGACTATTGTAATGTTCTATCTTATTGGCTATGTTGAGATATTCTATTCCACTGACTATTGAGATGTTTTATTCTATTGGTTATGTTGATATTCAATTTTATTGGCTATTTAGGTGTTCTCTTTTATTGGCTATAGTAGTATCCTATTTCATGATTGGCTATTATGTTATCATATTAGATTATGTTCTTTCTATATTGACCCTGACCTATCGCAGAAAAGAGAGAATTTACTTATCGAGCTTCGTTAACTCATTCAGATTTACTTATATGTTTCAGGAATGAAGGATGCGAGACAACAGTAGGAGCTTAAAGAGCATAGGAGAGCATTTTGAAAATGTAATAGAGAAGATGTTATAGTTTCTCCCATGTATTCGCCACCTAAGGGTGATGTGATGTTGGTTCCCATTTTGATATATGTAGAATCATATTATGTTTAAATAAAGACTTCCGTTGATTTACTGTTGAAGTTTTATATTATACATTGTTGTCATTGATACAAGGAAAGAAAAAGTGAGGACAATCACAAGATCGGCCTCGCGATACGAAATCTGCATAGGGTGGGTTTCAGGTCGTAACAACTTTTCTTTTAAATTCTTTTTTGTACATAATATATATATATATATATATATATATAAAGAGAGAGAGAGAGAGAGAGGGAAAAATGTCTTAAGGTTGTTTGAAATTGATTGAACAAATGGAACAAAAGTACTCTCAAAGGTCCTTAGTAGATATTTAAATCTCAATCAAACAATTACAACTAATTGATGCCTGATAACTCATTTAAGTATAAACTCCCAAGTTATTTATATGGTTAATATAAAATGCATTAAAAATTTTAAATTAAAAGAGAAAGAAATATCAAAATGAATAAAGAGATTTTTGTTTGCTAAACAAGAGAAAACTCAATGAAAACACTTAAATTAAAATTTTTATATACAAATTATGAACTATGATTAATATTTTTTATGGAAGTAATATTAATATCTTATTCAAATAATTTTTCATAAATAACAGTAAAAAATGTACATAATACATCCAAAGGAGAGGTGAATCCCATGTACAACATCTGCGAAAATTATAACTTTTCTAATTATAATGAATATTTTTTTTTGTTTGTTTTTGGATCAACTTATTCTTACTTTTTATTTTTCTTAATGTTTTGTTCAAATTTTAATTTTTTAATTTTAATTATTTAAAATATATTTAATAACAGTTAAAATAATGCAAAATTGTTCATAAACTCAAATTTAAGCGATTATCAAATAGATGAGACTCAAATTTAATTTTTACTTAAATTTAGGTAAAAATTTGAGTCATAATGCTCTTAGGGTTACAATTCAAACAGTAAGGGTCAATCGAAAATTGACCCTAATTTTGAGGGATAAAAATGTAATTTAATTTATTTTGAAAGAAAAAAAACAAGAAAATAAAAAAAAGAAATAAAAAAGGAAAACGGTAGCAAAGGTGCCGTTTTGTGCACAAAGGGCTTTTGAAGTTTGCCGCCCTCTCTTACCCACGAGGGTTTCTCTGTATTGTATCTCTGAAGGTGCAGGGACAATCGATCGGGCTTCAAATTCTCATTCTCCAATGGCGTTAAACAATGGTCGCGAAATCATTGACGACGACGATGTGGGTTCATTTCATCTTTCTCCACTCTTTGTATCTCTCCTCTCTCTCTCTCTAACAAATTCTCTCTCCAGGAATTTGACTGGGAAGCAGCTGTTAAAGAGATTGACGTCGCTTGCCAGACAACCACACCGCCCTCCATTTCAGTCCCAATTCAAGTCTCTACGAAGACCTTTGTAGGTAGTAATATCCCCTGTTCTAAGACCCACAGTAAAACCGGGACTTCCCGGCAGTCTACTCTTGATAAATTTATAGGCAAAGCGTGCTCGAAACCCGGACCGGAGAATTGGTATGCGAGGGACAGAGGGCCAGAAAAGATTGAGGGTGATGAAAGGGTCAGCTGCATTAACATTGATGCTGAGGCAGCCAAAACATGGATTTATCCAGGTTCTCTACATTTCATTATAAGTAATATTTTCTGTTCTTTATTATTTTATTATTTGGTTGGCAAGCAGGTGTTTTGCTTTCTGGTAATTTGGTGAAAATGGGATCTACTGACCATAGTGAAAATTTGATTTTCTAGTTTGGTTCTTGGTGAGGCAATAAATTATCTTACTAATACTTTTTCCCCCTAATATCACCCGCCATTCTAACCATCACATATTTAGGATTACATATTGTTGCTAAAGCATATATATGGATGTATGTATCTAGGCATTCACATTCCTTTCATAGCAGTGATTATATTGGTGAGGAAGTAAATATGGATAAAAACTTTTCTTTTTAGGGTTTGCAACTATAAGCTTATATGTTACTCTTTCTTTTTCGGCAGTGAATGTTCCTCTTCGTGATTATCAGTTATCTATAACATGTATGTATCTAGGCATTCACATTCCTTTCATAGCAGTGATTATATTGGCGACTGGCGAGGAAGTAAATATGGATAAAAACTTTTCTTTTTAGGGTTTGCAACTATAAGCTTATATGTTACTCTTTCTTTTTTGGCAGTGAATGTTCCTCTTCGTGATTATCAGTTATCTATAACCAGGACAGCTCTATTTTCGAATACATTGGTGGCATTGCCAACAGGACTTGGGAAAACTCTTATTGCTGCTGTTGTAATGTATAATTACTTCAGATGGTTTCCAGAAGGTGATGCAATATTTTGCCACACTTCATATTGCTTTTCTGCATGCTAATTCTTGAGAGTTATTTATTTACATCTTTGCACAACAGATATTGCTTTTAATTGGTTCTTCTGGAATCCTACATTGGTGTTGTTATATAATGTTACTTTCAATTACTGTGGTTGGTGTAAGTACGTTTCCTTTTTTTTCCTTTGCAGCTCTTATCACATATAGAGGTTCACTTGTTTGCCATATTTGATTACAACAGCATGTGGGACACTGGTATTTTATAGCACCCTAATATGGTGCCTGACAATTTTCAACAAATTGTCATGTAATTGGATATGTTTCAATTAACAATAACTTTCTTATTTCGTCCCAAAGAAATTTTTTGTTATATGTGTTAACAAAAGTTCAAAAATGTGTGGGATAGTGGTCTAGTATGGATGCATTTAAAAGTTGCACCATGATAGCCGGACGTTATTGTCAAGACTCAAATGTATAATATTAGATATGTGCATCCTTGAAACATGTCAGGTGAAAAGTTATTTGCTTGTGTTTCTAATCCCTAAATTATTTCTTAGGAAAACCATGATGGTTCTATTTTTTCTTGTGGGGTGTATGCTATAAGTTTTCCAACCACTGTAAGTATTTATAAGTGACTGAAAGTTATAAGGAGGTGAAACTGTCTTTCAAAATAAGCAAGAGTAATTTGGAGTGGCCGAGAAGTGTTATTTTCAATCAAGTCCCTTTAGAAATAGCAAATGTCTGCATATTGAGCTCCTTCAGCTCTTTGGAAGTCTAGAGGCAAGATGCCAGATTAATTTCTGCCTTTGCAAAGATGTTTCTCGCATATTTGAAAATCCTTGAATTCCTTTTGTTTCCAGAAGCTCCGGCATACTGCTGTAGGTGTTCCTTAAGAAATCAGGACCATAGCTGGAATGGAATGGTACTATATAATTGTTGTTGTATAAGATTCCTGTTACTTCTATGCACCTGTTTATTAACCTTGAAGGCATTAAATTACTTTAGAATAAATGCCAATTCTGGATGTTTGGGTAAATATAGATGGGTTACTTAAGAAAAAAATGTTGTTATACACACATCTCTCACCAAACATTGTCCCACAAGCTGACTTTTTTCCCATTCTTAATGTTCACAAAATTACCTTTGAGAACCTTCCTATGGATGTTTATACCAATTTTCTATTGGTCAGTGCTATGTGAAGGCTAATTTGTGTGGGCAGGTGATTACTCATTTTGCTAGTAAAGCTTTGTTAAGGTGGGGTGAGAGCCAAACCAAGCCACCATATTCTAAACTTGCAATAAGCTCCATCTAAGCAATCTAGAGGAGTGCATGCATGCATACCTGTGTTCTGGAACATGGAACATTTATACTCCATTTCTGAAGTCATTTGGGGAATTTCTGAAAAAGAACTTGCAAATTTCTAGAAGTAACCTTCTAAAGATGTAGGAGGGTCTCCAAGTCTTTCTATAGTAGTATATATGATATTTATTTCTCTTCCAGCCCTTCTGTTGGGGATTTTGTTAATTTTATCCAGGTTACTGATTTCTTCACAACAAACAGAGAGAGTGAATATGCAGGAAAATTGAAATGTGTTCTGTCCACACTGCCACATTTTAATAGTCAACTTTTTATTTTATTTTTCCAAGCAACCATTCTCTTGTGAAAGTGCTTAATGGATCCTAAATGCATTTTGATGTGACTTCTTTTCAATGGGAGACCGAAGCATGAAAAACTTGTGTTAAATTTCAGTTCATTGATGGTTTTGCGAAATGTTAGCTTTGCATAGTTTTTTTCAAGAACAGTACTTTGCAATAGGGGGAGTGAATATGCAGGTAAACTGTAATGTGTTCTGTCCACACTGCCACACTTTAATAGTTAACTTTTTATTTTATTTTTCCAAGCAACCATTCTCTTGTGAAAATGCTTAATGGATCCTAAATTCTTTTTGATGTGACTTCTTTTCAATGGGAGACTGAAGCATGAAAAACTTATATTAAATTTCAGTTAATTGATGGTTCTGCGAAATGTTAGCTTTGCATATTTATTGTCAAGAACAGTACTTTGCAGTAGGGGTAATTTTGTACTTCCATCCTGTAGAGGGGCCGAGCTCGTTAGCTCTCTCCCTCCCTCCTCTGCATACCAAATATGGTATGAGAGCATGATCAATCCTAATTGCAATACATATTGATCGCATGTCTCCAGTATCTTCTTCTTCCTCCTCGTTGTCCTCTTCTTCTTCTTCTTTCCTTTGATCTTTATGCATCATAAGATCTACGAATCATCAGAAACGAGTTCAAGGAGTAAACCAAAGGAAACCACTGTAAGGGTTGTTCTAACCTCTATTGATGCCTGCTGCAACATTCCGTGCTGATATAAGCAGTGTTATGACAGCTACTGATCTATAAATCATCATAAACAAGTTGGAGGAATAATCCAAAGGAAACCACAGTAGGAGTGGTGCTGAAATCTATTGACGCCTGCAACATTCAGTGCTGATATGAGCAGTGTCATGACAGCTACTGAGGCCAGCAACATTGAGGCCAGCAACATCAAATGCTGACATAAACAGTGTCATGATAGCTAGAGAGGGCTTCAAAACACTATTCTATGGAGCCGTTTAGTATCTTGGTTTGGATTCTGGTGTTGGTTTAAGCAGTGTAGTTAAAGGCAAATGGAGGCTTTAAGGCGATAAGGTCCTATATCACCTGAAATGAAGCAACAAAAAAACACTAGCATGAATGAAGCCAGGCCCTAACTTATAAACAATATATTATAAATTAAAGATTCATTTATTTTAAGTTAAATAATATTTTATGTAATAATTCTTATGTAATATTAAAAAGTTAAATTTAAAGGATGATGTATGACATAATTAAATTTTAAGCAAAGAGACCTTTTTAGACCTTTTCTTTTCTTTTTGCTCCTTTTATATTGCTTTATTTTTTTGTTCAACCTTTAATCCTAAAACAACAGGACAAGATACATGGGCACATTTAAGTAAAATAAGTTTTAGTTAATGAGGTTTTCGCCTCAACGCCTCACCTTAGTCGAGGTGTTCGCCTCGCTTGGAGTGTGTTGAGGCACTACACCTCATCCTCTCCTTCTTGCCTAGGAGGGCGTCCGGTTGCCTTTAACAATACTGGGTTTAAGGAGTTGAAGCCAGTTGAAGGCTGTAGTCTCATAATTTCAAGTGTGTTCAGATCTGTTTTTCTCCGTTTTCGCTCAATCAGGTTGCTGTTTGCTTTGATTCTTGGGTCTTTTGGAGTCTTTTGATGTGGGAACTAAGTCCGTCAAATCACTTTCCACTTGCGATCGCTTTCAAAGATCTGTTTGGAAGTGATTTGAGCTTCATGGTTATTTTGACGAATGGCCAAAAGAGAAATTTGGAAGAAACTAACTGTTATTTGACAGGTCGTTGGTCAGACAGATTCACCTACGAATTTGGATAATTGTTCAGTTCTATTTTGAGTTGATTATCATTTCTCCACGTGTTGTGAATTTCATAAATTTTGTGCTTGTACATACGTTTTCTCTAAAAGTGATTGCTTGGTTATCGTTCTTGGTGTGTGTGCAACAAGCCAGTTGTCTTGAAATTAATAGTTTCTTTAGTGCTATGTGGTGTTTTTTGGGATGTGTGGTGGTTGGTTACTAATTGGGTTGGAAGTTGAGAGTGGTGTTGTCATCTAATTTCTTGATTATGGCTGAATCTAGGCATGGTTCTTCCAGAAGCTGGGGTACTGGTGCTGGATTTAAAGTTCGGTTTGAATTCTTTGGTGGTGGCAAATATAGCGGTAGATGTTATAGTTGTGGTCAAAGTCATAGTGGAGGAGAAGTTTGTGGGTGTACTTAATGTGGGGGTGAAGGTGATAGAGATGACAGTTACTATGATGTTAGTTAATAGACCACGGGCTTCTCAGAATAATCAGGTTATATATTTGTTTGTTGTTGTAATTGGTAGGGGTCTCAATTGGCACCTATTCCCAAATTTTTGGTGCGCCGCAATAAGAGAATCAGGAAAGTGATCGGAGACGAGGGTGAATGACAGGGCAAAGAAATGGTAGTAAAGGATTGATTGTTAGTTGCAGTCAATGTCAAGGCAGAATAATAGGCTCTTCTATTTTTGGTGGTGATGTCTTCCTTTTAGGACCTAAGTAGTTATTTATAGGCCTTTTGGCACGTGTCAGATCGTTAGGGTTTCCTAGTATTGTGCTTGATGTGATGTGTCTTTTATTCATTAGTCAGGATACAACCAGGAAGAGAATTCTTCCTTGTTGTATAGAGCCTGTCATAATCCTCCAAGCCACATAAATCCCTGTTTCTTGCTAGGGCTGTGTGTGTGTGTTATGACCTTGTGTATCATAATTGGCACTGAATCATAACTGCGAGGCCCTGACCTAGTATATGAACTGAATTGAGATCGTGGGATGAGGCATATCGCATGCACATACTTCGTCCCCAAGGTTATGACATCCTTGAAAAGTACACCACAATTGCGGGTTTGTAGCTTGCCACGGTAATGGGGCTTACCATAGCCTTGGGACATAGCATACCTTTTTTATAACCAAAACCCATCACATAACGATTTATAGATAGCTTTATTCAAGGTTTGTCGAAGTTGTACATCATTTTGGCATTAGGGCTTGCAGGGAAGTTCTTTCCTCTGCCAATCCTACATCAAAAGCTAGAGAGAATTACACCCCTCTTCATTCTTACTTCCAATTCAATTGGCCTTCTTTGTATTCATAATGATATATAAAACTTGTATTTATATACACACACACGCATACATTTATATAACATGTTAAATACACACATAAATAAAATATCTTATCACCATACTTGTTCAAAGATAACACATAACTTTTTTCATTTCATGTACAAAGATGTTTTTGTTAGGACTTTCAGTCTTTTAAGTATTGGTTAATCTGTATTTGACAAAACTATCGAGTTGTACTTAATTCAAGTCTTGTTCCTTAAGCCTTGTGATCATCTCTGCAATTCAAGAGACATGAAGATTCATCACATCATTGATGGCAACAATGGTAGGCAAGGTATAATTTCATGAATTTAGTATACCATGGATTCTCACACACACTTTATTCATTTAAAAAAGTTTTCAAATCATAAAGTGTGTTTAATTTCTATTAAGGGTGTACATTGGTTTTATTGTTAAATCTATTTTTAAACCTTTTTATATTGGTGATTGTTGTTCGAACGAGTAGCGTCCCATTGTTCGAACGAGTCTTGGCTTCGTTCGAACGACCAGGACAATGAGGACTACTAAGCAAGTGTGTGCGATGTTGTTGGCTTCGTCGTTTCAACGACCATGACAGTGACCATCAAAGCACAAGCTCGTTGGCTTTTGTTCACTAGCTCGTTCGAACGACTGCAATAGTGGTTCCTTACGAGTTTTATTAAAAGAGCTCGTTCGAACGGCGATCAGAAAAATTGGCGTACTGTTTCCAGTTTTTGTAAGGATTCCTAGTTTTTTTACCCTAAGACTATATAAAGTCTTTTATGTGAAAATTATCAGACTTTTGGCTACTGCAATATTTTTATTCTTCCTGTTCCAAAAGTTAATTTTAGACATGTTCATATTTTTCACATCCATGGCCTATTAATTTAAGAACCTTACCATATATTCTTTTTCACCATTGAAATACAAGTTTGTGGATTTCAAGCTTTGTGCAATCGGTAGAGTTCAAGATTTCGTGGAGATTCGCAACTATGATTAAGGAGTTCTGTTCGTGGATTCGGAGCGGAGGTCTACTTGAAGAGCGCTTGTGGATTCGAATTAGTAGAGATTCAGTGCAAGAACAAGGCTTGAGGGACTAAGTCATTGTGTCTGTAATCACCAAAGCTTTTCCTGTGGATTCAGTGCATCTGGGTTAGTGCCCCGGGGGTTTTCCATAGCAGATACAGTTGATCTGTGGTGGTTTCCTTGTCAACAAAAATTGGTGTGTTTGTTCTTGCTTTTCTCATTATTGCTCAATTGCTTTAATTTATAATTCTCACTGATTTTTGGTTGCACGCATTGGAACTTAGTTCTCACTTAATCGAAACAAAAATCTTAATCATTGTTTGGTGATTAAATTCTGAAGTAAAATTTTTAATTTGCCATTTGACCTATTCAACCCTCCCCCCCCCCCCCCCCCCCCCCCCCTCTTCTAGGTCATTTAGTATTCATCTAGATTCACTTAGGGCCTATCAATTTTTGAAATAAAGTCAGTACGTCCAAGGGTGATATTGTAACCATAACTTTTTTTTTTTTTCCAAAAACTTTTAGCTTCGTTTTTGTTCAAACTTCTTGAACAGTGTTATTGATTTCAATGTTTAAGTTTTAGATACTATCAATAGTTTTTTTCTTTTTCTTTTTTAGTTCTAAAAATGTCATTGCTAAAAAGTCAGTTTAATCAAACAATGCCTTTCTATCAATAGCAATTGTGAAGGGTTAGCCTCTTTACCAACAAAAAGTAAAAAATGCTTTCCTTCACTGTGATATTTAAGGGATGTATAGTCGTATATATGGAATAGCCTTCTGTGTATGTTACTCAAGGGGATTCACATAAAGTGTACAGATTGAAGAAACCTATCTATGGGCTTAAACAATCTCCAGGAGCTCGATTTAATATACAATTCAATAGTTGCTAAATTTGGGTTGAAGTGAACCATCTCCTATTATTCAGTGATTGTAGTGCAGAAGCCTAGTGGAACTATCATTCGTGTTGTGTTTGTTGGTAACATTATTGTTCTTTGCCATGGTTTGGATGGCATTACTGATCTTAAAGCCCACCTTAGTCAAAACTTTCATATGAAAGATTTCAGATCGTTGAGGCATTTATTGGGCATAGCTTTGCCACACTTAAGGACGGAATCTGTCTTTCATAAAGAAAGTGTGTTATTGATCTTTTATGTGAGACTGGTCTTCTTGTCTTCTGAGGGCAAAGACTACTAAAACCCCTATGGATTGTATTGGGCATGTATAGCTTTGCCACACTAAGGATGGAATCTCTCTTTCATAAAGGAAGTGTGTTATTGATCATTTTTGTGAGGTTGGTCTTTTGAGGGAAAAGACTACTAAAACCCCTATGGATTGTAATGTGAAATTTCAAAGAGACGCAGGCCACTAATTTATTGATCCTAGCAGACATATAAGATTGATGGGGAAGCTTATCTATGTAAATATTGTTCCTCTAAATATTTCATTTGCAATTGTTATTGTTAGTCATTTTGTGCACAGTTAAAATGTAACAACACTGGGAAGCTGTATATCTTATCTTGAGACATCCCAAGGGAGCTCCAACAGGCTCCCTAGTTCTCTTAATCTTGTGGCTATTTTGATGCAGATTGGTCAGGAGATCATTTGGATAGATATCATACACTTTTTGGCAATAATTTGGTGACATGTACTCATTCTAATGTGGCTTTTTTTGGATGGGCTGCAGCTTGGGGGGTTCTCTTGACCTCGGACAACTTGCCATGCCGTGGTTTTCACTTGGTTAGTAGATGCTATATGTGCAAAGCAGCAATGGAGTCAGTTGACCATCTTCTTATCCATTGCCCTCTTGCTTTGGACTGTTGGAATCTCATCTTTTCTTTGTTTGGGTATTCATTTTTGCCGGCTAATGTTCATGAGTTGCTCTTCCGATGGAGAGGTTGCCGGTTCAAGAAGGATGTGCAGTTAATATGGGAGTTGGCTCCCCTTACTCTTATCTGGAGCATATGGAAAGAAAGAAATTGTAGAGTTTTTGAGGTTGAAAATGCCCATTTTCTTTTGAAAGATAATTTCATGAGATTATTGTTTTTTTTGGGTTAAGGGAAATCTTCCAGCGAATTTAGAGTCTTTTGTAGATCTTTTGGGGTCCCTTCAACCTTAATAGTTTTTTGTTTTTGTTTTGTTTAGCCTTTGTGTACAGGGATGCACCCCCTTGGTGCTGTTAATAGAATTATTATTACTTATAAAAAAAAAAAAGAGACTAGAATGTAGTGGTAAGATCAAATACAATTTTGCGAGTATAAAGCAATGGCATAGACTGCATATGAGATCATTTGAGTTAGGTCACTTTTACTAGAGTAGCAATTAGTCTGTCACTTTGTTTGAGATATGATGATAGAAAAGAAGATTGTTACAACTTATGTTAGATCTACGTAACAATTAGGTGACATGTTTACTAAAGCTTCAAGGAAACATCATTTCCAGAATTATGCAAGAAGCTTGACATGATAGAAGTATCTACACTAGCTGGAGTGGGAGTGTAAAAGAATACTATTATTAATTTGTACTTTCGATTTTTTTAGTCATATGAGTAATAGACCCAACCTCCCAGGGGTTAAGATTGCTCTCTCTCTCTCTCTCTCATACCAAACAATTAATATATTTTATCATGCACCACATGTCTGAACCTCTAAATACATTGGAAACTTTGATTTCCATGATTTAAACACCCATAATTGTTAACAAGCAAAATCACTCTTTTGTTGACTGATTGAGAATCTAAAGTTGAAGTTTGAAAACTTTACTTTTATAATGCTTATAATTTAAATGTCCACAATTTTAATGAATTGGTAGAACTTCCCGATTGATAAAGTATTTTATATCAATTAATTGCAAGAAACCAGAATCATGATTGATTTACCTGATCTGATGTTTACTGTTTGTTCAGATCCTTTGTTTTATTTGTTTAAGAAGTGTAAAAATGAATCAATCTTCAATTATTCTATATAAAGCCTGATAGTCCCCTTTTTCCTTGACACATTGCTGACTTGGTTGCTCTTATTTATTTTGGAGCTTGGTTCATGGAACATTAACATCTATGCTAGTCTTTCCATTGCAGGGAAAATCGTCTTTGCTGCTCCTTCTCGACCACTTGTTATGCAACAAATAGAAGCGTGCCATAATATTATGGGAATACCACAAGTAAGATGCCATTTTCAGTCTTCCTTGAGGTGGTTTACTCAATTTATTGTTTAATCAGACAATGGCATTATCAAAATGATTTACATATGAAGAATCACACCAATCTGATTGCAGGAATGGACAATTGATTTGACAGGTCAAACAAGTCCTTCGAGAAGAGCATGCTTTTGGAAAGCTAAACGAGTTTTCTTTGTTACTCCACAAGTGCTGGAGAAGGATATTCAATCTGGTGAATTTCTAGCTTTCAATATGTTTATGAAGACAATTAAGTATATTTTGGAACTGTTATGGTGTACTGTGCTTTGAGATGCCATAAACAGGCATATTAATATATAATTTGACATATGGATCTTATGCACTTCAAGACTCCAAATTTAGTTCAGTTGGTTATGTTACACATTTGAAGATGTGAAGCACAGAACTACTGAGAGATTTGTTTTTTTTGGATTTGAGTATTTCAGTCTAGGGAGAAGATTATGTAATATTGCCTGAGTTTCAGATGATACTTCGACAACGTGGATAAAGATATTGATGCAAATCATAATTTAATATTCTGGGAAACATCTGGTTTTAATTTTGTGAAATGATATTATTGCTAGAAATGTAGGATAACAAAGGATTGGTCAATGGATTCAGAATTCCAATGTTCCTTTTAGCCTTTCTTTGTTCAAGTAATGCCTTCTTTGTGAATCAAATCCCTCTCTGTTACTGGTGCAGCCATTGGTCTTTGTGACGTGTCCTTAAAAATCTTGGAGTACTGTGTTTGATCTTGTCATCAATTGGTGCCACCTTGAACTTTCTATGAATTGATTGATTAGTTCTATGTTTTCTTGGTTGGCCGCTCATTTATCTAAACATCTTCTTTTAGGCTAGACTGTTTGTTTTCGAAGATGTGCTTGATTTCATTCTGTAGTCTATACCATAAGAATGTTTTTTTTTTTGGATAAGCTATACCATAACAATGTCAAAATCTTTCCTTCTAATCTCTTAGGTATTTGAGGATCAGGCAACAATCAATGAACAATAAATTGTATCTTGTGTGAAATATTGCAAATTTCAGGTTGATATAAAACCTTATGATAGAATTATCTACCAAAAGTGCGGAAAGATTTATGCCAAATTTTAATTAATAAAATCCTAATTTAATAAATAAGGAATGCAGATTAAATTACATTATTTATACTTAGGTTGGATTGCTATCGAAGAAATCTGCTTGTAAGATTACTAGGATTTTAAGTTCAGGTATATATCAAGTCAACTATGATGCTAATCAAACATGTGAATGAAATAAATATAAGACACAAAGATTTTAAGTGGGACACCCTCACGGGGAGTAAAACCCACCAGTGGTAAAAGATCTACTAATCAATAATGAATGCAATACAAGTCCACAAAGATAAATCCCACACAACTAACCTGCCATGAACCAACAAGCTCTAGCTTGGTTGGGATCTTCTCCACCTCCCCATATGGGAGGTTGAGGGTTCATGTCCCCTTAAGGGACAAAGTGTGTGTGTGTGTGTGTGTGATTTACCTATCAAAAAAAAAAAAAAACTAACCTCCCACGAACCAATGGATTACCCGTTAGTCTGTTCACCGAAACTTCTTCTTGTTGTCTGCTTCTTCTTGATTAGCCTTTCACAACCATAACACTGTTGGTTTTTGGAGCTCTAATACCACTCTTTTATGATGGGCTTTTACACTTGATCTTGGGGGCTTTAACACGTCTGTGGAGATGTACAACCATAAGCTGTACAAAGCTCTTCTACCAATTGAGTGAGAGCCTGTGTTCTTTCACAAATATATCTGTATTATTTATCTTTGAATTCTCCTTCACATGCAGTCCATTTAGTCCTTTATATAGGGCTGGAAACACATTGATATTAGTACACAACCTTTAGAATTCCTAGACAAATTCATGTATCTAATATATGTACCTAGACATTCATGCATTATAGAAAAATTCAAAATTATCTTTCCAACACTCCCCCTTAATTTTGAATTTTGTTTTCATTTTTTCCATTTCCACTTTGTTCTTCATCCTACATTCTCCATTCTTCATTGTTGGCATCAGTTGATTCTCGAGCCACCTTCACGAGTTCTTTACTTTACAAAATCAACTCTCCATTTTTTTTCCTTGAATACTTCATTGCAATTGTAAGCTTGGTTACACCTTTTCAGATGCATGCTGTTGGTGGCAAAACTCATCTTGATGAGAAATTCTTTTATCAACACATCATATTTCTGCTGCTTGATTCTCAATGTAATCTGCAAAACAAAATGTTATCCAAAATATTTTTTCCCAATTGGTTGCTATCCCCTTTTCATTTTTTTAGGGATGCCTTTTTTTTTTTTTTTCTATGGCTGACACGTGGTAACCGGTAGCACTTGCTAGCTTTTTAGTTTTTCTTTTTCATGTGGTTAGGCTTGCTACTAACCCTTTCAATTATTTTTCTTTTTCTTCTTCTTGGCGACCAAGGTGAAATCAATATTCTTCACCAACCAGCACCCGCTGTGAATTTTGTCTCGCTCCCAGGTCCTATCATGACCCAGAACTCTGATATATTCTTAGCCCAACTCTGATGTGTTGAGGCCTCTAGGATCACCCTAACTCTGATTTATTCTTAGCTACGTTGAGACCTCTAGGATCCCCCTAGATCTGATACCAAATGTTGGTTTTTTGGTGCTCTGATACTGCTGTTTTTTTGAGGCTTTAACAATTGCCTCTATGGGCTTTTACACTTGACCCTGGGGGCTTGAACACGTGTTTGGAGATGTACAACCATAGGCTATATAGAGCTCCTTTACCAATTGAGTGAGAGCTTGTTTTCTTTCATAAATATATCTGTATTATTTATCTTTGAATTTTCCTTCACATGTAGTTCATTTAGTCCTTTATATAGGTTTGGAAATACATTGATATCAGTACATAACCTTTAGACATTCATGCATTATAGAAAAATTCAAAATTATCTTTCCAACAAACACCATCCATTATACTTAGATCCACCACTACAACATTGTGCAACTCTCTGGGCAATGGAAGTTTGTGCCTAATCCGCTATATAAACCTACATGTACTACTTGACACTAGGTATATAGACTTCAAACACAAGGTATTCAGACCTTGCAAACGAACTGACTATATGAATGAAAAAATGAAGCTAAAATCCTCCTAATGTATCTCTATGCTTCAAGAGGCTAAGGTTCCTTGTTTTATATATACTTAAACACTGAAAAAACCTAAACCAGTTTGGAATAGGAAATATGCAGCCAATTAATTGCGCACGAAAACTGCCTTGCATTTGAACAGAAACGTACCTTGCATTTGAATGGGACTCCGTTCAAACGGAGCTATAGTCTGTTCGGACGGAAGCACTAATAGAATTTTTTGAAAATTTAAACAACACCCTCGTTAGAATGGGACAAGCTGTGTTCGAACAGGAAACCTACTGCTTGTCTAGTTTGCGACTTAAAAACACATAAATAAGTTTAGAACAATGTTTTTGAAAATTCCCATAGATATATTTAGCCAGTTGAGTTGTATAATATGGAGTTTAGAACTGGAAGAATGAGAAAGAAGGAAAGAACAGAAAAGAATTAGAAGAAAAGGTTTAGGGCTTGTTATTTAATCTGCCCTAACACCTTGCTTTATGTATTAACACAAACGAAAGTACAATAATACCCTTAGGAAAAATAATAAAAACAAATTAACCATTCTAACACTTCCCCTCAAGTTGGAGCATACAAATAAAACATGTTCAGCTTGGAAGACAAACGATGAAAAGAAGCTCGAGCTAACGACTTTGTGAGAATATCGCTCAACTGGGTATCTGAGCGAAATACTAATATGTAAATTCATCAACAAATCTCGAATAAAGTGATAATCAACCTCTATATGTTTGGTGCGTTCATGAAATACAGGATTATTAACAATAAAGATAGCTGCTTGATTATCACAATGGATCTGCATAGGGGCAACAACATCAACACCAAGATCTTGAAAAAGAAAACGAACCCACAACATTTCTAATGCAGTATGAGCCATAGCTCTATACTCAGCTTCAACACTAGAGCGAGCAACAACATTTTACTTCGTACTGCATCATGTAACCAAATTCTTGCCAACAAAGGTAAAATAACCAGAAGTTAATCAACGATAAGTACGACAACCAGCCTAATTGGCATCACTAAAACCGCTCACTAAAAGGGAAGCATAGGGCTTGTACATCAGCCCTCGGCCAGGAGCACTCTTCAAGTATCGTAAAATACGACATACAACATCAAAATGAGGTTGACGGGGGCGAGCATGCATAAATTGACTAACTACACCAACAACATAAGTAATATCTGGTTGAGTAATAGTAAGATCTATGAAGCACGGACACTCTATTTTGCCTCACGTATCCGTGTCGGACACATGTCGGACATGGACACGCTCGGAGACGCAAAAAAAGAGTGTTTAATTTTTTTGAATTCTGGATACGTTACGGACACGGCCCGGACACTATTTGAAATTTTTTATTTTATTTTTTAAATTTTCTCTCTTTTTCTCTTCTTCTTCTCCACTATTTTTTTTATACACACAAATATATATAATAGTTAACAAATTTGTTTTGAAATTTGAATCATGAATGTTAATTATTAAATAAAACTCTTTAAGTATTTATTCATTGACTTTTTTATTTTGATATATTAATAATATTTATGTGATTTGAGTACTTTTATGCCAGTTTTGAAATAGTATTAAATTTTTATTATATAGGCATATAAAACATATAATATATATATATGTATATAAAATCAACGTGTCCTCAACATATCCATGTCCTACTTTTTTGAAAAATTCCGTGTCAATGTATCTGTGTTGTGTCGTATTCGTGTCCCGTGTTTGGATCAGTGCTTCTTACCTCAGCCGCATACTATTTTATATTACTCTCAGAGAACCAACAAAAGGGGCCTTCTCATTACAGAAGCTAGTGGATTTTATGATCCTGCTCAAGGAAAATTGGGGAGCGTGCAAGGATGTTTTTATGGGCATAATGATTAGTGTTATGCTTCTTATTTGCACTGGCATTGAGAATTTTTGAAATTAATAATTTGATTCCCCCTTATTATGTGCAGCATGATGTTTGTAAACTTTTCACAAGTAAATGTAATTTAATAAAACATTATTTTGTGCACTTTTTTTTTTTTGCTGGATTTTGCTTACGAAGTAATTTGTTGTAGGTACATGTTTGGTGAAACACCTTGTATGTCTGGTGATTGATGAGGCTCACCGAGCATTGGGAAATTACTCCTACTGTGTAGCAGTTCGTGAGGTTTGTCACTTCATTTCTTTCTAGTCATCCTTTATGATAATTTATCAATTTGTCTATCTTTATTGTTAGTTCAGTGTGTTCTTCCTGGATGTATTTTACTGTTTTAAGATATTAACAGTGCTTTGAATTTGTAGTTGAGGGCTGTACCCGTGCAGCTGAGAATATTAGCTTTGACTGCAACACCTGGATGTAAGTTACATAGCATCTCACTTGGCTTTTGACAAACTATTTTGTAGATCTGATATTCTAAATCCTTATGTTAAATGTTATTTTCAGCAAAGCAGCAGACGATCCAGCAAATTATGGATAACTTGCAAATATCAACACTTGAATATCGAAATGAAAGTGACCATGATGTGCGTCCATATGTTCATGACAAAAAGATTGAACTAATAGAGGTATGTATTAGTTTGTCTGTGCTGGAGTTTAGTGTTTACACATTTGTACTTTCTCATGGTTTGAAATTTATCATTGCAATGCTGCTAGGTTGCTATGGGCCCAGCTGCAACTGAAATAAATAATCTGCTCTTGGAAGTAATACGTCCATTTGTTGCTAGGCTCGGTGCTATTGGAGTGCTTCAGAATAGAGACTTCCAGACAGTATGGTTCCTTTTATTTTGAAACATTTTAATTTCTTTTTTGGAAATATAGAGTACTAAGTTTAATTTGCAGTTGTGTTAAACTTGTTGTCCTTCCCTAGAATGCTGTTATGAATGTTATTTGGAAATTTGTGTTGTGTCAGTCAATTGAATTCTTGAGGAAAAGGTAGCTGTGATATTTTATGTAGATGAGTCCCCTATTTGTCAGCAGCAATTATAGTCTTATTAGGCATACTTTATCCAATATGCTACGCCAAGAATTTGGATGTCAGCCTCGCTTTCAGACACTGTTCCCATATTCCTATTGGATTGTTTCAGACAACTTGTATCTGTGTCAAGCACCGGTGTTTCTATTTAATTAGATGATGAAAGAAGTCTGGAAAAGTGCCCATTCTTTTTATACAGTAAACAATTCTTTGGGATAGGAAAAAAGCAGTTTAAAGTGGCAAGAGTACTTGCTGGCATACCATATTTGATATGCTCCAAACTGGAACTAACAATCATTTGTGAAGTGAGTGATGGCTGTATTTAACTGCACATCCTAGTAATTAGAGGCTATTTGTAGGATTTTGAAAATAATTTGACTACTGCAACAATATTGCTGTTTTAAGCTATTATTGGTACTTCTTCACCAAGTCTATATTGCACAATTGCATCCATATTGTCTGAAATTTTGTTTTCTTCACCTAGCCATTCGAGGCTGTATAATGAATTGGCTTGCATTTCTGTGTAGTGAAAATTAGCATTTTTGGTTTTGTTTATATGTCTAGCATTCTCTAAAAACACGTCTTTGATATATGACAGTTAAGCCCGTGTGATTTACTTAATTCAAGGGACAAATTTCGCCAAGCACCACCACTAGACCTACCCCAAATTAAGTATGGAGAAATAGAAGGATGTTTTGGTGTTCTTATTACACTTTACCATATCCGTAAATTACTTTCAAGCCATGGAATAAGGCCAGCATTTGATATGCTCCAAGAAAAGTTGCAACAAGGGTATGTTTTTGCTCACCCTGTCCCTTGCACTCCTTTTTTTTATTTTTTATCTTCTTATCTCTCTTCCTCTCTTTTTGTTTTGGTCTTGTTTTTTTTTTTGGTGGTGGTTTTATGGGGGTGGGGGGAGGGTTGGTTAGGGGGAAGAGGTGTGAAGATTAAGGTTCTAGACTTTTTCCATCTCCCAACCATGAATTGACCTGCAAGGAGAGAGTTCTGATTACTAGTTATTGAGTCGAACAATACAAGTTAGCTTAAAAAGTTCCATGCCTTGCATTTCTTTTTCATTTTTGAGTGTTCCTGCTGCGTATAAGAGTTTGGAGATGGTTCCTAAACATTTTTATTGAGTTCCTAACATCCTAATAGTCATTTAAGCTCAACTACTGCAGGTCTTTTGCACGACTTACGAGTAGAAATGAAGTCATTTGGAAAGCAAAGCTTTTAATGGAGCAAAGCTTGTCTCATGGTGCTCCTAGTCCGAAATTGTCAAAGATGTTAGAAGTACTGATTGATCATTTCAGTACGTGGCATGTCATCTTACTTTTCTGCCCTTTAATGCTGTTTCTAACTTGCATTAGTATGAAATTCCTGGACAGTAATGTTATGGCACTCAGTCTTTAACCAGCTTCACTGATTTTAAATTCAGTTTTCTTTTCTGGATGAACAGAGCTTATATTTTCATGGGTTCACATGAATCTTGTGAACTTAATTTCAATTTAATTATTATTTCCTGATCATTTATCTCTATCTTCTGCCAGCTCTGAACTTGATGGATGAGATCTTTGTGACTACTTGTTGGTTGCACCTGACAATCTTACGAAATTGAATTCCATCATTTCTGTTAAAGTTCTCATGTTGAAACTGTAAGAGTTGGGCACAATATTGGTGGACCAGCAAGTGATGCATAATACGAGGGCTTCACAGAATCGTGTTGTCATTCTATTTTTTCATTGTGCATTCCAGTCTCTGATTACACAATCCATTATTCATCTACTTAATTTTCCAAAAACATGAATGATCATGTACTCTGTCTGTCAGCTTAGAGGAGTTTCATTATCAGTAAGATAAAGCTTAATGCTATTTAGATTAGATCTCGCCATTCATCAAAATGTACATTTTGTTTTCTGCTGATATTGATACGTAAAAAAATTACTGAAAGATGGGTATATTTATTTTCATTGTGAATTTTGGATTTCTTATAGAAATATGGATGAAATAAGGTCTAATGTATTGTTTCTGGAGAATTTGACAACTAATATGTTGATGCAGAAATGAAAGATCAACAGAACTCAAGGGTTATAATTTTCTCAAATTTTAGAGGAAGTGTCAGGTGAAGACGATACATTGATATATTCAACATCAATTTTGTTGTCACTTCAGACACATACATCTTGTTACATTGTCAATGGATTTTTCTTTTACCCATGAGACTCACGTTAGTGGCTCCAGGGACATAATGGATGCACTAACGAACCTTGGGGAATTTGTTAAAGCTACCGAGTTTATTGGCCAAAGCTCAGGTTTGTAATACCGTTCTGTTATTATTAGTTACTTCTTATATTCCAAGATGTATAAAATCCATTTTAGTTATTTCATTTGCTGCAACACTTGTCATTTGTTTCTATATATTTCCTTATAGTTATCAATTTTTGAAATGATTGATTTTGTTAGAATTATGGGTAAATTACACACTCTCCTAAGGTTAAGTGATATTACATACAGTTTCCCGTAATTTGAGAAATTAGAGTGACATCCCCATTGCTTTAGTTGTTGGAACAAATTGCTCCTTCTGTTAAATAGTCATTACCCAAAATAAATGGAAATGTTCAAATTACTTTCTTACCCTTATAAATTTAAATACATCGAACAAATCTCTTGCACCTCTCTTCTCTCTATTCGATCCTCTGCCACCACCAAACTCCACCGTTATCACCAACCACCAAGCTTCACCACCTATCACCGGCCACCATTGTTACTTGAATAAATTCGAATTTTTTTCTTTTGAAGAGGATGGAATTGTCCACGTCAGCATTTAAGGTGCTCCTTGGTCAAATGACCATTTTGCCCTCCATTCCTTCTATTTCCTTTTATTCTTCTTGTTGGTCTTGTGTTAATTTCCACCCTTTTTAATTCTTCTAAATCTTCAACTAAATATCATTTGAATTATTCCTAAGCCCTATAAATCATATATTTCGGGTACAACTCTCAAGAAATCTTGTATTGTCGATAAAATGACCAAATTGCTCCTCGGTTACTTAACGCGATTAAATGACCTCTAAAGGTTACGAAACTCATTATACTTTACTAATTATCACTATTTATCAATTATTCATCATTATTATTTTAATTAATTATTTAATATTAAGAAAAATTCAAATATTACATTCTACCATCCTTAAAAGAAATTCCATCCTCAAAATTTAATACATACTTCGATCTACAAATAAGACTGGATACCACGAAGCTCGGGCTCTCGCTTCCAAGTAGCCTTCTCAACTCCGTGGTGTCACCCTAGGACATTGACTAAAGAGATAGTCTTGCCTTGCAAGACTTGCTCCCCTGAGTCCAAAATCCTAATGGGTCCCTTCTCGTAGGATTTATCAGTCTCTTTATCTAACTCTACCTAGTCGAGTACATGAGATAGGTCCGGCTCACACTTCCGAAGCGTCGATACATGGAAAACGTCGTGAACACCAGACAACTACAGTCGTAATGCAAGTCGGTAGGCAACCTCTCCTATCCTCTCGACTGGCCCAATGTATCATAGTGCTAACTTTTCACTACATCCAAATCTTGTCAAACCTTTTCGCGGTGTGACCTTGAGAAACATGTGATCCCAACTGCAAATGCTAAAGGTCATTGTCTACTATTCGCGTAACTTTTCTGTCAACTTTGGGCAATGAGTAGTCGCTATCTAATGACCTTATCTGCTATGTTGACTCTTGTACTAAATATAGCCCTAAGACTGTAGACTCCCCAATCTTGGCCAAACTGATCGGTGATCAATAAGGTCTACCATGCAACGCCTCAAACAATGCCATCTCTATACTGGACTAATTGCTGCTGTTTTAGGCGAACTGCACAAGTGGCAATTGATCCTTCTAACTGCCCATGAAGTCCATAACACAGGCGCATAGCATGACCTCTAAAATTTGAATGGTGCGCTCTAACTGATCCTTAGTCTGTGGATGAAATGTTGTACTGAACAACTTGGTCCCCAAAGCTGCTTGAAGACTTTGCCAAAATCGTGCTACAAACCGTGTCCTTATCTGAGGCAATGGACATCGGAATTCTGTGAAGGCGAATGATCTCTCAAATATACAAATGCCTAAGTGTGTCAACTGAGCCTATCATCTTGATAGGCAAGAAGTGAGCGGACTTCGTCAGTCGATCCACAATAACCCAAATAGCATCGTGTCCTTGCAGTGTTCTTGGCAAGCCTGTCACGAAATCCATAGTCACATGCTCCCACTTCCACTTGGCAATTGGTAGTGGTTGAAGCAACCCTGCCGACCTCTAATGCTCGGCCCTTATCTGTTGTCAAGTCAGGCATCAGCAAACAGAACTCGCTACTTGAATTGCTTGTGGTGTATTAGATCCCACATTGCCGGTAGGGGGGGGGAAGTGATGGTGTTCATAAATAAGAGGAGCCTCCATTGTACAATGTGCTTTTAGGGAAACCCAAGGGATAAAGTCGTGCAGGCCAGTGGGCCCAAAGCAGACAAGACTATACAGTGTGGGCCGTATTGTTACAAATGGTATCAAAGCCGGCCTTGGTCCCGTGACAAGTGTCGTGATAGTGTGGTACTCTACTTGCGGTTACCTACAAAGGGATATGTGGTGTAACACCATGGTGGATCTTGTGGGGAGATTGGGACCGTAAGGGGAGTAAAGCTGAGTCATACATTGCCAGCCAAGGGAAAGTTATTGGGCCTTGTGGGCCAAGTCGACGTCACATAATTAAGGCATTGAGATTGTAATACCCCACCCCACATCGATTAGGTGTGGGAGGTTTGATTGGCTTATAAAGAATAGCACAAGCTGGCTACTAGTAACTTGGGTTTAAGTATTTTGAGTCATAATGTTGTGACTCCTTATACAAGTTATTGTGACAACGGGCTTGGAGCGTTACAAGTGGTATTAGAGCCCATCCCCAGTCGGAAGTGTGCGGATGGACAATCAACGAGGATGTCTCCTCTTGAATGGGAGGGTGTATGTGATCCCACATCGTCTTGGGGGGAGAAAGTGATGATGTTCATAAGTGAGAGGAGGAACATTCATTGTACATCGCGCTTCTGGCGCAACAAAAGGGATAATCCCGTGTGGGCTAGTGGGCCCCAATGGACAATACTATATAGTGTGGGCCAAATTGTTACAATTGGTATCTGAGTCGACTCTGGTCTCGTGACGAGCGTCATGGCGGTGTGGTACTCTATTTGTGATTACTCACAAAGGCATATATGGCGCAACAATGTGTTGGATCTTGTAGACCGTAAGGGGAGCGGAGTTGCATACTACATTGCTAACCAAGGAAAAGTTATTAGGCCTGTGGGCCAGGCTGACGTTGCATTATTAAGGTGGGGATATTGTAATACCCCATCCCACATCGATTAAGTGTGTGAAGTTTGATTGACATATAAAGAACACTACAAGCTTGCTTCTAATAACTTGGGCTTAAGCATTTTGAGCCACAATATTGTGGGCTTTTTTTACAAATTGTTGGAACAATGGGTTTGGGGCGTTACAAAGATTATGGATTGTAATCATATTAAGTGCATAAAGTGTGAGGATTTCAGGGTCTTGGTGAAAGATAATGAAATTAAAGTACGATGAAAAAGGTACTTTGAGAAGTTAAATGACAATGATATAGAAAGTTTAAAGCAATACGGTAACCCAAAAGAGTTAAAAGAAAATAGATTCTTTCATGGGATCAGGGTGCCCGAAGTAAACAATGCATTGAGGAATATGAATACATGAAGGATTTTAGGAAGTGTTATTGGATGATTGTGTCTTAGCTAATTAAATAGTTTGATTAGATAGCAACTAAGGAAACTAAGGAAATGTTTGATTCATATTTAGTATCTATATATAAAAATGAAGGGTATATCCAAAATTGTACAAACTATCATAATATGAGATTAATGAGTCATGCTGTGAAACTTTTGGAGAGAGTGATTTAAGTATTAAGACTTGAGACCATAGTGTTGGGGACAGTGATTTACTAAGACTTGAGACAATAGTGTTGGAAAATCATTTGAATTTATGCTAAGGAGGTTAACCTAAGAAGCAAGGACACGGATATGAGACAACATGGATAGGCTGGCACGTGTATTTTCAAAAAAGTAGGGCATGGACACGTTGAATAATATATATATATATATATGTATGTATGTATGTATGTATGTATGTATATGATCACGTAAAACTTAGTTTATGACAGGTTTCACTAAATTGATTTACTAAAAATTAATATAATTTTTTTACTAATTTAGTGATATAAAATAATTACATTGGTGAAATATACAAATTTAAAAATTAAATATATAAATTATTATGATTATGATTATTTGATTTAACAAATAATAAAAATGTACCAAGAAAGAAAAACATTTATTATTTTTACAAAGTAAATTAATTAAAAAAATCAATAAATGTTATAAGAAAAGAATTTAATAAATAAACTAAAAAGGAGGAGATTTTAAACCAATTTAAAGAATATAATAAATAGTATAAGAAAAAGATTTAATAAAGAAAATTAAGGGGACACATCATCAGGTAAAAGTTAAAACGGAAGGGAGTGGGGGGCAAAAGTAAAAAGGGGGGAGGGAGTCGTCAAAGGGGGAAGAAGATTCAGGAAAACGAGATCGCTAACTCTAATAGAGAGAGGGAGAGAGAGAGAGAGATCGATTGTAGAAGGAAGTCCCAATGATGGAAGACGAAGGGAGATTGTAGAGAGAAGTTCCGATGATACTTGGGTGTCGTCGTTGTGATGTCAGGTAGGCCACCCCTCCTCTTTTCTCTTTCTTTCCCTTAGATATGGTGGTTCTCCACTCTTAATCAAAATTTTCTTTTTCTTTTTTACCTTCTGAATACTCTTCTTCTTCTGGCCGTGTCCTGCAGCGTGTCCTGAATTTTAAAAAATAAAAAAATTTAAAGAATATAATAAATATTATAAGAGAAAGATTTAATAAGGAAAATTAAGGGGATGCATCATCAGGTAAAAGTTAAAATGGAAGGGAATGGGGGCCAAAAGTAAAAAGGGGGGAGGGAGTCATCAAATGGAGAAGAAGATTTGGGAAAACGAAATCGTTGACTCTTCATGTGAGAGAGAGAGAGAGAGAGAGAGAGAGAGAGAGAGGGGGGGAAAGAGCGAGAGAAAGAGATCGATTGTAGAAGGAAGTCCTGATGATGGAAGAAGAAGACGAAGAGAGATTGCAGAGAGAAGTTCTGATGATACCTGGGTGTAGTTGTTGTGATCTCACGTAGGCCACCCCTCTTCTCTTCTCTCTTTCTTTCCCTTAGATATGATGATTCTCCACTCTTAATCAATTTTTTCTTTTTCCCCCCTTCTGAATACTCTTCTTCTTCCGATCGTGTCCCATTGTGTCCTGGAGCATCTTGATTTTTAAAAAATAAAAAAATTTGGATACTCAATTTTGACACATTGAACATGTGTCCGAGCGTGTTCGTGTCTCAGACGTGTCGGACACTGACACTGTCGCCTCTAGGACATATCGGTGCTTCCTAGAGGTTAACAATGCAAGTTATTTACTCATTGAGGAGACAAATGGAAAGGTGTAAAAGGAAGAAAAAAAAATCTTCATATGGTTTTTATAAAATTGGAGTTCTTTGATAATGTCACGACTTGGTTTTCAAAATCCGAGTGTGACTCGAACTATTCGGGTTAATTCATTTATCTTTAATGATTAGCTTAATAGTTTACATGATTCACCTACTAGTGGTATCTGTAATTGATCAAGAAATATTTGATGAGATGGAAGTGATTGAAGAAAATTGCGCTAAAAATGGAGTGGACTAGCGATCATCCGGTACCCCAAGCAATCGTCTGATATCCCAAGTGGTTGTCCGATCTACTGTCTTCTAGGTCCTAACTCTACGTCAGTATACAATTCCAGTAGCTATGTTGAGAAGATCTTGAAGACCGGTCGTGGGGGCTGTTGTGAGACCCTAGTCTGCCTAAGGTAATGTTTGTTTTTCAGATTTAAAATGCCCCATTTCCAGTAGCAAGGGTTAGGTGGTCGTGAGAACCGTTCTTGGGGGCGAACGTCCGTTATGTATAATTTTGGACTCCAATTCATGATTTGTGCCATTTCCAGTAGCTAAAGTCAAGTGGTCCTAGGACCGGACTTGGTTGTGGATGTTTGGGCCTTTCCCAGAACCTAGACTTGTGTCCTGTTTTGATTTCTACCTGTTTTCAATTTCAGATACATTCATCCTCAAACAAAATATACATCAATTCTGAGGGTTTGGTAATTGGTACACATTTTAATCACCATTCATGGTCTATGAGTTGTTCTACATAATTTCCAAAATCCAAAATACACAACAAGACTATGTACAAAATACCTGAGTGCATACATGCCATAGTTTGAATATTCATAAAGTACATCAACAAGGGTCATCACAAGACTACTTCAACATGTTCTCTTACAACCCAAAAATATAAATCAAGTAAGATAGAATATATGGTGATGGCCCTGCAGTCCAACTCATCAAAAATGTCCAAAAATGACCTCAAGCACAATGTCTTCATTATGTGGGCTCCTTGCCTATACTTGCATCTGTTAAGGGTTAGTACAACTACCCCGTAGGAAATCTAATCATAGGGAGAATACAATGTTGCATCGTGTATGCATGTGCTTGTGTAGTGGTGATAGGAAATTTCTATGATGCACATCGCAAGCATGCATACACAAATTCTATCATAATGTAATTCACCAAACAATAGAATGTATTTATCAAATATGTTTATCCAATATTGTTAGTGACTAGGGGTCGGCCCTACTTTGATATTGACGCCACATGACCCTAGACCTAATGGTGGAATTGGCCCTACTTCGATATCAATTCCACTGGGACTGGCCCTACTTCCATATCGGCCCCAAAAAGACCCTGCGCAATTTTACGGCCCTAGACTGAAGGGAGACTCTGTCCCCATCTAAATGTAAGGTGTTGGGTTATGAATAAAAATAGTAATGCATCCTTTTGATAAAGCCTCCAAAAGCACAAGAATGCTATACATAGGCATTTCATCAAACATTTAGGATGCAATAGCAACGTTCATGCTTATACATGTCAAGATATTATGATAGACATAGCAAATGACCTCACAAATGTCTTAGTTTCTATTTGAATAGAGAATAAAGCATGGAGATAATGGCATAATGCCCATGAGGGGCCATCCAAGTTGGTTGGTGGGTGCACTATCCACATGCCACACCTGGTTTCGAATCCCCTCACTTCAAATGGTGCCCCCAATTGTGGGAGTTGGGATTGGCACCCCGAGTTCGCTACCCTTGGGCCGAAGGGCTCTGCCTAGGTAGGTTCTCAATCATAAAAAAAAGCATGGAGATAAAGAAGATGTAGAGATACATGCAATACAAATCGAACATAACACATTTTGATTGGTATTAAAGCATGTAATATGTCAAAATATACACGAATTCATATACATGCATGAAGAAGCATGAAATATGTCCTAGACTCCTAATCATCCTATTCTCAACCTAGGATTAGAAGCCTTATCTTTATGATGAACGTTGATGTGTGTTCTAACAAAAATCCTCAATCTCTTCCGATCCCTTGCTTTGAATCTTCAAACCCTAGCTTCTAAGATGTTTGTATGCACCACAAATTACTTGTAATATGTTTCTAGGGTTTGATTTTACAAGGAAAGGGGAAGAAAATGGAAAAGGAATCAAGAGATTTGAGAGAGAGGGGAGGGTTCCCCCTTTTAGCCGTGTGAGAGGGAGAGAAGTGAGCGAGTGGAGAGAAAATTCAGAAATTTAGAGTGTGTGTATTGGTTGGGTGTTGGTTAAATTGACCCTTTTGCCCTCCTTTAAGTGGTCCACATTTACTTACCTTTTCTTTTGGTCATTTTAACCCCAATGCAACTTAATTACATTCCCATTTAGGTTTTTATGTATATTTACGTTTTAGTAATGTTTCTTTCAAATATTACAATTTCATGGGTCCCTAATACCGGTAAGTGACTATTTTGCCTTTGTATTTATTTAATGTGTTTAAATCAACTTCAATTAACCCCAAAATCTTTCTAACGTATTATTATCCATTATTTATCAATTCTATAGTAATCTAATCCATTAATTATTATTAATTTAATTCTAGAAAAATAAGGGTTGTTACAGATAAGGTGCCTAGTAATATAATATTGTGGGTTTTTAGAAAAAAAAAAAAGAACCACAAATAAATTTATGGGCATGATAAATGACATCATTGTGACTATAGTATAAATAATTTCAGGAAAAAGGTGAATTTCTAATGGTTGTAGGCTTACATTATGGATTATCATTAACTCCTATCTTTTTGCCTTTGCTATAGCTGAATTGATTACACAGATTTAGGATGAGGATCCTGGGTATGTGTTATTTGTTGATGATTATGTTTTGGTTATAATGTTAATACATTGATAAATGCTAAATTAGAGGTTTGAAGGGTAACTTTACAATAAAGAGAATTTAAGATAAGTAGGACTAACATTGGAGATATGGAAGATCAGGGCTGTCAATGGGCTAATTAAGATCCGATTTCAACTTGATTAAAATCTTTTTAGCATATTGGTTTAGACCTGTCAATTTGAATCTGAATCCGATTTCAGGAATCCAATTATATTCAGATTGAACCCATTCTATCTAGATTTGATCCAATTAAGGTCAAAAATAAAATATAAAATATAATATATCCTATGTCTTTTATGTAGATAATATTATCATACCATATTATATAGTGTTAATTTATAATATATTTTTTTGATTCGAACTAAATTTGGATTTTCAAATATTTTAACAAATTAGAACTCGGTTAGCATTATATAGAATCTGTTAGATTCGAATTCGAACTTGGATTTAGGTAGATATAATCCAATTTGAATTTGAATTTTGCTAGATCGACACCAAGCTTGACCCTTTTGACAGCCTTACATGATAACACCATTTGAGTTTGGTTTATTTATTAAACAAGCTTCAATATAAGCTCAAGTATGATTACCACAATTCGCTCCTCCCCTTGCGAATTGCGAATTGGGATCGTACGATCCAAAATATGGATCATTAGCGATTTTGAATGCAAGATTTAGCGTTCCAATTTAAAATATCGGGAGTCCCGAAAAAATCATACAAAATGCAGTCATTGGAATTTTATTTTATAATGACTTGAATTCGTTGAAATATTTTTAGTGTATATATATATACATACCAATATTATTACAAATACAATCAAAAAGCATATCATGTTCCAAATAAATGTATTTCGTTCCAACAAAGCAATCCAAAGAAGCCTACCCATAACGCACCATGTTTTATAACAAGTGACGATCTACGTTCCCGTTTCCCGTTTCCGTTTCCCATACCGTAAAGATCCACGTTCCAGGTAACATTGAGCTCGAGCTTGTGTCCACAAGAACTAAACAAACAAGCTCGAATCAGTCCAATATAGAGTTGAGTCCGAGTTCTTCATGAATAGTTTGGTTCATTTGCAATCCTAATCCTTGCTTTCAAGGATTCTTGTTTAGGGCTTTGGTTGACGGGTTCCTTGAAATATCTTTCCTGAATTTTTTTTCATAAATAAAAATAAAAATAAATAGCTTTTTCCTGAAACTTTTTGAAGATGAAAGGTGGAATTTGAATATTTCCTCTTTCCAAAGTTTTTGTGCTTTAGTTACAAATTTGTTTTAGCTCTCCTTGAATTTCTTTTTGATGTTAGTAAATTGGAACATAGTTTGGCCTAGTAATCTTTTGTGAACTGATTCTTAATTATATTTTTTTTACAGGCAAAGCATTAAAGGGCCAGTCACAAAAAGTCCAACAGGCTGTTTTGGAGGTAATTCTTTTACTCTCTATTGCTTTTTACTCCTTGCATTGGCTTACTTTATTCCACTACAGAAATTTCGGGCTGGTGGATACAATGTAATTGTTGCAACTTCAATCGGCGAAGAAGGTTTAGATATTATGGAAGTTGATCTTGTGATTTGTTTTGACGCTAATATCTCACCTTTGAGAATGATTCAGCGGATGGGGAGAACTGGAAGGAAGCATGCTGGACGAGTTGATATCCTTCTGTTATCTAGTTAACGTCTTCTTTGGAGTAGATTATCAATGTAATTTGTGAGCATAACTACTTCCTACTTTTTGCACCCTTTCCATGTTTTCAAATCATTAAGATTTTTTATTTGAAACTTCTTGGATGCTTATTCAAAAATTTCTTTAACAATCTTTACTAGTTTTAGCTTGTGAGGGGTCAGAGTTGAAGGGTTACTTGCGAAAGCAAGCAAACAGCAAGGCTATTAAGAAACACATGCGAAATGGAGGGATGAATAGCTTTGATTTCCATTCTAGTCCAAGAATGGTAAGCTTTATCAGATGAGGGTTCCCTGTAGTTCCTGTAAAATTTGCAATTATTACATTCTTAACCTCTATATTTTATATTGTTGTATTTATAGATTCCTCATATTTTCAAACCAGAAGTTCGGTTTGTTGAGATGTCAATAGAACAATTTGTTCCCCGTGGAAGGAAAGTGAAAGATGATCACACTATCCGGACACCAATATTTAGATCCAAACTAACTGATGCTGAGAATGATTTACTTACAAATTATTTCCATTCTACCCAAGAGAATTCATGGAGACCATCTCTTATTGCCTTTCCTCACTTCCAAGCATTTCCATCCAGAGTGCACAAAGTAATGCATTCATACAGAACAGGGATGCTGATCGATTCAATGCAACGTTTGCAAGGATTTTCTTTTTCCAGAGACAGCAAAGCTTCCTTTGTTGAGGTTTGTTCCTGAATTTTGTACTAGAGTGTCCTTTCTACTGCATCATTGTAGCTAAGGTAACCTATCTCAATGGCTCAGGATGAAGCTTCTTCAGATCTGTGCTTGCAAGTTGAAACTGTTGAGCAGCATGACAACAGTACAAAAGGTAATACCATCTTCAACCGGTCAAAAGGCTTGTGGGACCAAATTCTATTATTTAGGAGGTTTTATATAGCTCATTCAGTGCAGGGGTTGTTGAGTATCTCTTTATGATGTGCTATCAAAACGAAAAAATGTTTCACTGGGAAAATATTCAAGTGATTCAGAATATGAATTTCATGGTCCTTTGCTTTCAAGTTGTACCAAAAAGTCACACTTATGCATGCTAATGGGTTTGAGAGGTGCTCTGGAATTTTTTAGGTTCCTTGTTCATCTGAAACAAATAAATATTCTTGCATTATGATTTATGAATTTGCAAAAGTCTGTAGTGACAAAAACCTGTTTCAGATTTACAGAGTTTTCACAATTCACCTGAAGTGCATTCACCAAGAAAAGTATCAGATTCTGACATGTTACCTATGGCTATGGAGACCTCAAGTACTATGGAAAAGCATTGTATGCCAGATTTTGAAGGACTAAATCCTACAAGGCACTCATACCTGTTTGGGTCAGATTTTGTATCTGTTGATGCTCTTGGAGATGTCGTGATTGTATCTGTACCCCTACTTCCTCTGAAAGAAGTTTCACATTCTAAGTATACAAGTGCAAGCTGTACAATGTTCCTAAACTGTTTAAAGCAAGATTCTTTTCATTTTAGGGATTCACCTGGAGACCACAAAGAAATAACTACGCCAATAAAGGCTAGTTCTGGCCCAACAGCTTCTACTCATACAAAATGTGCAGAGAACAAGAATATGCTAACATCTAGACTATGCAACTCTGATGGTGGAGATAGCACTAGTGACAGAATTCTTCAGAAATTGTCTCATAGTGGAGATAGCATTGGTGATAGAATTCATCAGACTCCAATTTCCTGCGGAAATTTATCAAATGGTGGAGATAGCACTGGCGAGACACCTAATGTTGTGGAAAACAAAACTCCAATTCTATTAGCTGATGAATCCAGTAATGATTTTAGAGATATTGAACTTAGTCCTCGGCTAACCAATTTTATCAAGAGTGGTTTTGTTCCAGAATCTCCTATAGATGATACTGGTCAGTATTATTCCCCAAAATTTTATTTGCATGTTTGATATCTGAATATCAAAGCTGTTATCTACATCTGAATTCTTATAGTAGTAAATAAACTGTGCTAATTTTTTTTGGATTTTCCAGGGATATCAAAGGGTGAAGGGAGAGGTGATTTCATGGTTCCAAACCTCATTTCACCCCTCCAATTGCATACTGAACTGTTTTTGAAGTCTTCAATGCCAGATCAGAATGGAAAGGCAGTCGAGGACAGTAGTGCTGGTGGAAGAGATATTCCCGCTTCTTCTATTAATGATGAAATTCAAACTCCTGTACTCAGTCTGAACAATAGAACCCCAAGAGGCTGCATCTCTCCTCTTCCAGTTGTTGAAGAAGTCCAGAGTCCTTTGGCAAATCTGACTAACAATAGCTGTAGCAGAGACTGGGGTTTGAGTTCTGGACACAAGTCAGAAACTGTTGAACGGGAACACAAGTTCAAAAGATTGCGCAAGAATGGAGATCGAGTCAAAAGGAGGCCCCCAGAAGGAGAGGAAGAAAATATTGGCCCTACAGCTAGCCTCGCCAGGTCTTGTGCTGGTACCCGTCCTTTCCCAGTTAGACATACCAGAGGTAAAATGAACTTTATGCTTTATATACATTGAACAAGTTTGTAATTAATTGTTGCATCTGGCTCCTTCCTCAAGTCGATTGGGCATTTGTAATATTGAGTTCTCATTTTCCCTGGGCCAAGTTCTGTTCATCTTTTTCCGCTCACTTGGAAGCCTGATAATATTTGAATTTCTTAGAATTGCAAGTTGGATTTGAATCTACTTTCTTGGATGACCCATTTAGCATCACTCTGTATCTGTTGTTGCATTCAGGTAAGAAGAAACTTGTAAAAGATGCCAGAGACTTCATTGAAGACGAAGCTGAGTAAGTCATGCTGAGATTAACTCAGACTGCATGCCATCAAACAATTCTAACCATTTTGAACCTTGCACTCACTGGGATGAGGGGAGGAAAAACACAGTATGATGTACAAGAAAACTGAAATGGAATTAAAACCCACTCTATAAAAATAATAAAAAGAGTTGTATGGCAGTGACTTTACTGTGAAAAATCCTGATTTGTCGACATTCATTGATTGGTTGTGCTCAGGGTATCTTCAGAAATTTCTGTATCCGATGATGAGGAAGATGAACAGGACAACAATTCATATGATGATAGTTTCATAGATGACAGGATAAATCCTACGGCTGCGAGTACTCAAGCTGAAGCTAGTAGAACTGACATGATGGCAATTTACAGGTTTTTTGATCTCTTCACCCCTTTCTCTCGTGTGTATGTTTTTCCTTACTCCCTTTCCTTTTCCATTTTTTCCCCTATGTGGTGGGTGGGGGAGGTTGTATCTATAGGGAATCATACATATGCGATCAACTAACGTTTGAAATAGAAACAAGGATATTGATTCTAGCTCTTGCATCACATCTAAATCTCAGCCTTCTGTTCTCCATTTTCAGAACACCTGGATCTAAAGTTGATTTAGTGCTACATGAATGTATAGTTTTCCTTTGGATAAGAAAGGTGCATGATTATTCAGCAGTGTTTTAAAAATCTCTACTGAGACTTTCCTCAAGCCTCACCTTGAAAAGAAGCATCCCAAAATGCCTTGAAATTTTGGAAAAAAATGGCTGCAAATTCAAAGGAATTCAAAATAACGTTTTAAACACTTTTTACGCATTCAAAATGCTTCTATAACTTTGGCGGCTTCAAAAAAATTTATAAAAATATAAACCTTATTAAAAAGGGGCTCTTACATAGATGGTGATGGGGATCGATGACCTTAGGGCCAATAATATTTGACCCGGGAGGGTATTTATTTTATTGTGTGATTTTTATTTTTATTTTAGGAATTAGTTTATCTTGATAAATTTTAGTTCCTTGTTTTTAGGATAGGATGAAGTTATTGTATTGTTAGATTTATCTTGATTTTGCCTATAAAGGCATTGGTTGTGATTGATAGACTTAGACTTTGATTATTGAATATACAAACATTTCTCGTGCTTTTCTCTCTGGGGTTTCTCTCTTCTTTCTATCTCTTTTCTCTTTTCTCTTTTCTCTCTTCCTATTTCTTCCACTTCTTCCCTTCTCTTTCTTCTCTTCTTTAATCTCTCTCTACTGGTTCTACATCAATTTGGTATCAGAGCAAATTTCGATCCTTCCACTCATTCACAACAACAATCTATTGTCCACCACTGTTCATAGTAGAAAGCTTTCATCACAGATCCAATCTTCCATTGCATCACTTGCACCATTGGTTCATCATCGCTTGCAAGCCATTGCCGCCGCATCATCAGTTTACATATTCTCAGGTTTCTGGTCAGCCGTCCCATTACCTACAGAACAGATTGAAGATCGCTGCCATTGCTACCGCAGACTTTCTGATCGATCCCCTCACAGATTTGATGCCATTGTAACAACAGAATCCTCACGGTCATCTTTTTTGTTGGGTTGCCAAAGCTGAACTATCGGACTACTGAACCCCCATCCATCACAACCGTGACCTAATTACATCACTGCTGCAGCCGTCATCGCAAGTTTCCAGTTGCAGACATCTTCCAGCAGCCTCTCTCAATTGTTGATCCACCCAGCATTCTATCTTTGCATAGATCTATTGTTCATAGTGCATCACCAGAATCTTTCATTGCTGACTAAGCACCCAGAATCACCCACGGATCATCATCTATCGTCGCTATACCTTGTCATCTTTGCTGCGATTCACACTTGCAGCCCTCTCTGGAGATATTTTCTGCAAAGAGTTCTGGAAAGAAGCCCTAAAGGAAGTGTTGTGAAAAAAAAAATTATGTCTTGCAAGATACAAAGGAAACTTGCATCAATTAAGAAACAATCAAGTGGTGATTTCGAGCTGTCATGCCCAAGCTTATTCAGCCCAATTCGGAATCCTCCCCTTTAGGCCAAAGCCCAACTACCTGGTCCCAATCTAATTTATTTTAAACCCCAAGTGCCAGCCCATCCAATTTTGTTTCCATAGGCCCATTCCATTTATTGTCCTGCGACCCATAAACCTGATCCCAGTTACAACCCACTTCATTTAATAGTCTAACCCAATTGAGATCCAACTGATTTGAGCCATTTTCAGAGTAGCCCATAACTAATAGGACCAACTTTAGATCTGATCTCAACCTAGCCTTGGCCCAAACCCTTTATTGAAACCAACTTACTATCGACCCATCAGATCAATCAGATTACCCAAGGCTATTTTTCAATTAGAAGACAAATCAGGCTTAAGAAATCTTTGCCAAGGGAGCCAACAACCCTTAAAAGTTGCAGAGATTCCAATAGCAGTCCTTCCAGCAGCTTCTATCTACCAACCACAAATTGCAAAGTCTCAAACTTTCAGAAAATAGCTGCCGCCCACTTGCCAAGAAAATCTGCGAATACAATGGATGCTACTTGTAAACCTTGAGAAGGTATGCATTACTCATTTTAAAACTTGTGCTAGCTTTAAATTGAAATACGTATGCTGATTAAATTTGCACAAAGGTCCTTGTTTGAGCTTCCTTCATGATATATCTTGCTTGTTTTGATTGCCGTTCTTCGTAACTTTCCTTCCCAACTTTGCACCAGGCCCTCAACATGTAGTTTCGAGTCTTGTTTAGTTGTATTTTCTCATTTTTGTTTTCATAGTGTTTATTTCTATAAAAAAAAAATGTTTTGTGATGCATCAAAATATAAACACAGACCTATTCGAGAGGATCCCATGCATTACTCTAGTGATCATCTTCATGGTAGGTATCCTAAGTTCTTTGAGAACGACAAGAATGATATTTTTAGATTTGCTCGTCCGCATGGTAGATACCAAGAACATTACCTTAGGCATTCCTCATATCATTCGGATTCACCTAGGTATTTGCATAATGAGATAAAGGATCCTAGGTACTACCATGATAAAATAGAGGACTCTAGGTACTTCCATGAGGAAGTTGAGAATTATATGTCACTTCCACAAAACAAGTCCTAGGTTCGATCTCAGAAGTATCCGTTGGAGCTTTCTAATTTCGAATTTCATCCCAAAGATTTGTGGTATAACTTACCTAACCCTACCCAAGAAGATGCATAGAAACACCTACAACTCTTTCGAACTAATCTAAAATGTGGGGAAAAAGTATGCAAAATTCTCATTGATGTTCGTAGTCTCATTAACATAGTGTCAAAACCTGCTTTTACAGGAATGAATTTACGACTTGAAACTCATCCCTAGTTATTTGAGGTAAAGTGGATAGGTGACATATCCGTGTTTGTCATTGAGAGGTGTCTAGTGCCAATTCAAATGGGCGACTATTCAACCAATGCTTGGTGTGATGTCTTGCCTATGAAAGTTAGCCATGTGCTTTTAGGTCAACCGTGGATAAACGATCTTGGTGTCACACATAATTTGAAAGATAACACGTGTGCTTTTAAGTACAAGGGTAAGACCATCAAATTAATTCCTTTCAAACCCGAAGAGCATGACAAGAAAGAAAACCTTAGGCCCTTTCCTCTTGTTCCTTGTGACCTAAAACCTAATTGTGAAATTCCTAGGTCCATTCCTCATTGTCCATCTAAACGGTAGTTGACCCACCGTTTGTGAAAACTAAAACATTCAAAGATTCTTAAGCTGAGACACCAAAGTAACCTCATGATGCATTACCTCAAACTACAGATGAGCAAGTACTTTCTATCTTAGATGAATTTGAGTGTGAGCATCCCGAGCGAACATTTGATCCTATGCATGTGGAAATAACATAAGTTTCTCAAGATTTATTGGAGCCAAATTTATTACACCATCAGTGTCACTAGTGTCAACCCAAGAGTCCATTTGCACTAGTTCACTTGATTCTATTCCTGCATCAGGCCATTGTGTTGCATCTGTATCTGTACTACCTTCCTCCACAAATTTTCCATCTAAATCCGTTGGTAAATTTTCTGCTCTTCTTGCATTTGGACCTAATGCTAATTTACTTGACATACCATTGGATTTAAATCTAAGTTCAATTTTCATTGCGGAGGAAATGCTATCTAATCAGGGTCCTTTGGAGCTTTCTATGTTCTTAATGGTCTTTGTGCATGTGGTGTAGTTATTTCTCCGATGTTAGATCTAATACCTCCTCCATTCCAGCATCTTACCGTGCATCATGTAGAGTTTGTTCTTGCGAGTCAATATGAAAATTCTTTGGTCTTTGATTATTTTTGTGGATTGAGGGATGATTCTTCTTCAGCTGGTTTGTCTCCTACCGTTATATTTTTCATTGATGATATGCATATTTTGGAGCAACCTTGCCATTTTAACTCGTCGGAGTTGAGTTCTTTTCAACCGGGGAGACATGATGGGGATCAAGAAGGACTTTACGGGCCAATAATATTTGACCCGGGAGGATATTTATTTTATTGTGTGATTTTTATTTTTATTTTAGGAATTAGTTTATTTTGATAAATTTTCGTTCCTTGTTTTTAGGATAGGATGAAGTTTTCATATTGTTAGATTTATCTTGATTTTGCCTATAAAGGCATTGGTTGTGATTGATAGACGTAAACTTTGATTATTGAATATACAGACATTTCTCATGCTTTTCTCTTTGGGGTTTCTCTCTTCTTTCTATCTCTTTTCTCTCTTACCATTTCTTCCTCTTCTTCCCTTCTCTTTCTTCTCTTCTTTAATCTCTCTCTACTCGTTCTACATCAAATGGATTGTGTACTCTTATGACTTCCATACAATTTTGGATTTTTTGTTCTCTAACAAGCACAAGAGAAAGGGGGGGGGGATGGAGGAAAAAGTCTTGTACCATGAGCTCTTTAGATATAAAATACTTTTAAATAAGTATTTTAAGCGAAGGATTAGCCAAAATATCTAAGATTACCTTAAAATTTTGAAATTATAATGATGATCCAAGTTTTTAAAATAATAAAAATTTCCTTTTTGACTAATAATTATATTTATTTGTATTTTCTAATGAAGAAGTTTAAGTTCTGAAAAGCTTATGCCTCAATATGCTTTAGCTTGTAAAGGTCAAGCTCCTCACCTTACACTTCCGCCTTTTGAAACCTTGGTATTCAACAATCAATATTATAAACGACTGTATAGAATATAAAAAAGGTTAAGAGTGTTCTGAGTGCTTGATAATTACAAGCTTCTAAAATTGAAGAAACGGGTGTAAGAGTGTGAACGTTTCCGATTGGTAAGCGTCTTAGATATTACTTTAAGGGTAAAAGAATGTTGGAATTATGTGTTTTTGGTTTCATTTTTTCATTAGATTGAATTTGCCTTTATGTAGATGATAAGCTTGACACACAAATGTTCACAAATTCGTAATTGCATAAATGGTTTTCTATGGTGTGGAGACATATATGGGATGCCGATACAACTTGATACAAACATGCCAATACAACAAATTCTAAAGAAATGAAATCTGGATGTGGTGAGGAACCAAAAATTTATGTCTATGTAAACATTAAAGAAAATAATTGTTTGTCGTGCTATATACACATATATGATGATGAATTATCATGCATTGTGAATGGAGAGGAACCATAGAGTTTTTGATAGATATTGGTGCAATATTAATTGTGATATGTAGTTGAAGATGCCGACCTTTGTTAACATTGGCATGAAGACCTTTGATTTCTTAACGGTGGGAGATTGGGGAGTAAACTGGTTACAAAAAACTAAGAGAAGTAATGGTTCTTGCTACAAACGGGTAATTTTTGAGTAATCTAAAGTATCCTCTTTTGTGTATGATTCTGTGGTTGTTTCCTATGGTTTCTTCTCGTGATAGTAGTTGTGATGGGTTTCGTGGTAGTTCTTCTAATCTAGTGCCACAAACATCTACTACTAGTAATCATGTTGTTGATTCTGACATTATTTCCCAACTCAGCCAACTCATTCAGTAGTTGGCTTCTTTCTCTTGCATCTCGCCTACACCTATTACCACGTTGGCAAATTTAGGTGATTCTATTTGTGTGGTTGGACAACCTTCAGCCCCTTGGGGTATTGATTCTGGAGTCAGTGCTCATATGTCTGGTACTTCTTTTTTATTTTCTAATTTTCATTCTCTAAAATCATGTATTGTGCTCGTTGATGGTTCTTTCCGACTTGCACTTGGTTCTGGTGATCTACACCCTATAAAGTTTATGTCTTTACCCTTTAGTTTATTTGTTCCTCATTTTCCTTTTAATTTGTTATCTGTAAGTTACTTGACCAAATCCATACAATGTTCGGTAACCTTTTTTTCTATCTTCTTGTGTTTTTAGGACATCAAGACAAAGAAGGTGATTGTTATGGGGTATGATTACAATGGTCTTTATTATTTGGATCTTGACGATTCTGGTACTGCCTTAAGTGCCACTGTTTCTCCCCTCTAGTCGCATTTTCATATGGGTTATCCATCATTGTCAAAGTTGAGTCAAGTTGTTCCTAATTTGAGTCATTTGTCTATTCTAGAATGTGAGGCTTATCAATTAGGCAAACATCACCATAGTTTTTTTCCCCGTAGTTTAGGGAGGCGATGGTTTAGTCCCTTTAATCTTGTTCATTTAGGCATTGGGGTCCTACAAGAGTAAAAAATCTTTCTGGCTTTTAGTATTTTGTAATTTTTGTGGATGATTTTTCTCGCATGTCTTGGTTATTTTTTATAAAAGATCGCTCTAAATTATGAATGTGCCCAAACCATTTTAGGTTGATGCAGTTCTTACTGCTAATTATCTCATTAATCGCATGCCATCCTCAGTTCTAGCCAACCAATCTCCCTTTTATCTTCTTTGTCCCGTTGTTCAGCCATTTTGTCTTACTCGTGTCTTTGGTTGTGTTGCCTATGTTCATCTTCTTAGTCCAGGACGTGATAAACTGTTTCCACGATTGGTTAAGTATGTTTTCCTAAGATATTCTCGTACTCAAGAAGGTTATCGGTGCTATGATCCTCTCTCTCGTCGACATTATATCAGTCGATGTTACCTTTTTTGAGTCTTTATTCTTCTCTAAATTAGGACGTACTCTTGATCCTGACTTGGTCTCTTCTAATCAGGGGGAGCTTATTTTGCCTATTCTTTTTGATTATGCATCATCTTATTCTCCTATGGCTGCTCCTCCACTCCAAGTTTATCAACGTTCTAAGATAGACCAGTTGTACCATGGGCTCCTGTTACTCAACCAATGCCAGCTTATATTGAGGTCCTGCCTACTACGCCGTCAGTTGTCCCATCTACTGACTTTCCCATTGCATTACAGAAAGGTACTCGGAGTTGTACTCAATATCCCATTTTCAATTTTGTTTCTTTTCATTGCCTTTCTTCCTCTTTCTGTTGCTTTCTTTCCTTGTTATCTTCAGTGTCTGTTCCTAGTTCTTTTCCACTAGGCCTTGATTTTTCTTGGATGGAAATTGGCTATGGATGAGGAGATGAATGCTCTCTTTAAGAATCAGACATGGGATCTTAGTACTCTTTCTCCTGGGAAACAACTTGTTGGTTGCCGTTGGGTCTATACAGTGAATTACCATCCTGATGGTTCTATTGAGCGTTTGAATGCCAGATTAGTTGCCAAAGGTTACACTCAGATGTATGGTATGGATTTCTGTGAGACCTTCTCTCCTGTTGCGCGTCTTCACTCTGCTAGAGTTCTTCTTTCAGTTTCGGTGAGTCTTAATTGGTCTTTATATCAGCTAGACATCAAGAATGTTTTTTTGCATGGGGATTTACTGGAGGAGGTTTATATGGACCAGCCTCCAGGGTATGTTGTTTCTCGAAAGGAAAGATTGGTATGTTGTTTTCAGAAAGCATTGTATGGGTTGAAACAGTCTCCAGGTCCAAGGAACATATTAGTTTGTGTCAGCGGAAGTATGTCATGGATTTACTCTCAGCAATTGGGACACTTGGTGCCCGTCCTGTTGATACTCGGATGGATCCCATAGTGAAATTAGATTCTGAAAGTGGTGAAGTGTTTGAGGATTGAGGATGGTATCGTAAGTTGGTTGGTAAACTGATTTATTTCATAGTGACATGTCTAGATATCACTTATGTTGTTGGTTTAGTTATTCAGTTTATGCATGCTCCTCGCAATCCTCATTGGGAGGCTATTTGTTGTATTCTTCGGTATCTCAAGGGAGCACCGGGTAGAGGATTGCTATATAAGCTGTCATCATCCTTGTCTATTACTGGATTCTCTAATGTTGATTAGGCAGGTAATCATAGTGATAGATGGTTTACTTCTGGTTATTGTACATTCGTTGGTGATAATCTTGTTACTTGGCGTAGAAAGAAATAGAATGAGGTGGCTCGGTCGAGTGCTGAAGCTGAGTACCGTGTGATGGCTCATACGGCATGTGAGATGTTGTAGGTTCAATCTTTGCTTCGTGATTTAGGTGTGAATGTGCCATCTCCCATGCCAATGTATTGTGATAACCAGACAACTATCTTCATTGCTAGTAATCTCGTGTTTCATGAACACACCAAGCACATCGAGGTGGATTGTCATTTCATTCGGGATCTTCATATGCAGAAGCAAATTTCTACTCCTTATGTTCAGTTAGGTGATATCGTTACCAAGTCATTGGCCTGACATGCGTTCAAGCATCTATGTTCCAAGTTGGGCATTTTTGATCTCTGTGCTCCAACTGGAGGGGTAGTGTTAGAGTTCTTGTTTTATTTATTTATGTTAGTGAGGGTATTGTTGTAATTCTTCTTCCATTTGTTTTTCTTCTTCCATTTGTTCTTCACTATATAAACAAATGGAAGAATGAAGGCTTGATAGGTTCCTTTCTATCTTTTTCTTCTTTTCACTTGTACTCATTTTTGGTATTGTGATTCTGAACTGTTACTTTGCATGGATATGGTTTTGTAGCCAAATTTGGTACAATTTACCCTTAATGTCTCAATTCTACTACTTGAAGAAATAGTCCAAGTAGTTGAAGCCTCTGTTATCATATTTATAACAATTTTGGATATATTCAATAGTATTGTACACATCTACGATCATTCGAGGAGTATCACGATCCGACATGGGTCTCTAATCAGTGTCCTTAAACAGGGTATCAGAGGACTGGTTTTCTCTAACTAGACAGTTATCCAATCCACCATAGAGGGTTTGGTGCAAATTTACCTCAAAACTTTGTACACCGAAGATTTTGGATGGATTCTGCATGCAACTGGGTGTGTTAGAAAACTGGAAGGGAGCAATTGGGTTTTTATGTCCAAAACAAAAACACAAGTCTTGACGGCATGTTAGTTTAAATTTACTTGATCGCCTGCTAATAGTTTGGGATATATATATATATATATATATATATATATATTTATCTAGACCAGTTGGAAAGATGACATTTTCAGCCACTTCTTCCCCATTCTGTTTAGTAGTTAGTGACATGATTTTATAGATATGCTCTTCTTATTTCATGTTGATCATTTGGATGATAATATGAATTTTTTTCCCGCAAACGTGGATCTGCTGGAAGATCTTTCAGATCAATGACTTTGCTTGGAATATTGTTGTGCGTGATCACTAGAACGACTTTCTTGAGTAATAGATGAATCTTGTGACATTGTTGATTTTCTCTTTAGAAATTGTGTCCATGATTTAACTGATCAACATATTGAATCACAAGTCAATTTTATAATTTGTGTAACTCTAGAAGGATTAAGTGTTTTCAGTTCATGCATCGTTATAAAATGAAAAAGATAGATGTATAAACTCAACTGAATGATTTTTCTAAGCTTTCTACAAATCAACATCACACAATAAGATTCCAGATTTAGCTTCGAATAACTGAATGGATTTAAATTACTTCAATTGAAGATAAAAAGAAAGAGAAACAAAATAAATTGATAAAAGTAGACTAACCTCGTAAGCGATATCTTAATTTAAAATTGATGACAGTCCCCACATGCACCGGCATGGTTTTGAATAACGACTGTTATGTTATGTAGCGGCCATTACGTATAGGTTTTTTGACCCTCTAATACTGATACTGGCCGATATATCGGTATGAGTCGTGATTAAATTCACAGCTGTATTGGCCGATGCCATTACGTATCAGCCATTACAGAACCGTTATGGCCGTTTTAAGGTTTTTTTTTTTCAAATTTTTAATTTTTTTGCAGAATTCTTATGATTTCTAATAACTTGGTACTAATTTTTGTTTTGTTTTTCCCATTGAATTAATAGTTGAATTTTGATTGATTTAAATTTTAAGTTCCACCTTCCCAGCACATGATTTGTGCCACTAAAAAAGTGAACAATGTGATATATATATATATATATATATATATTACATATATATAGCTTCAGAATCATCCAATAGATAACTTCAACTATGAAAGCATACATATATCATAATCTACATACTTGTCACTTTCTAGATAATTCAAGTTCCGACTCTATACATATATTGTAATATCTGAATATACATATATAATATATACGACTCTATACATACATAATGTATCACAGTACTGTAGAATTAATCAGTAAGAGTAAATCAGTAGATTGTTATTATTATATAAACAGTATATTACATACCTCTTACATTTAATCATTAGATTCTTATTATTATTATTATTATATATAATAATAATAATAATAATAATAATAATAGAAACATCAATTTGTTATTCTTTATGCTTTTCTTCTAATTCCACAGTATATAGTTTCTAGTTGTTTGTGGTTGTTGGTGAGCCCCAACTGTTGAATGGATACCAAACCAGAATGTTGGTGCTTGATGGTTCATACCTGTCAAAATTTAAGGAGGAATTACATGGACTCTGGGGAATTTATTGGGATACCAGTTGCTCGAAGCGGAGTGTAATTCCTCGACTGTGGTTAAGTGCATTTTAACTGCCCTTGTGTGGCACGTTAACTAATGCTCAGATAAAATTCTACCACCGGGCAGGGGGCTTCAATAATCAATGTTCTGTTTCCATTAAAATGGATGTCCTTTGGGAATCTCTTCCTAATCTTGGCATTCACTTGCTGGAATTTGTCTCTTCCGGAGAAGGATTTAAGTAGACTTATTTGAAATGCTCAGCTTGATTACCTGGGTAGCAGTTAAATTATTACATTGTTTCATATCATGCTTCTCTGTTGAAGGGTGATGTAGGAGCATCAGCTGTGATAGAGAAATTTGATCAATTAATAGATTGTTGCCTTATTGGTCAAGAAGAAGAAAATTATTACCCTGGGTTTTGTTAATAGTCATTAGTGTTATGTTGAGAGTAAATATCTCTTTGTAAGTAGGTGTCTTGGAAATGTATTTTGACTGCTATAAATGTCGTGGAGTGCTTATGGAGTTATTTTGCATTTATTGTGTTCGTGTACCAAAGGGCAGTATCTAAAGAATTGCCTTGTCATCTTCATAAATTCATATGAGAATTAATGAAAAAAAAATAGAGTTATCATTTGAACAATTCAATTATATGTGCAAGCTTCCTTGCCTTTGGAGTTTAGGGAACTCTCCTTCCGATCAAGTGTGAGGCTTGGTCGCTTCGAGTATTGAGTCTGCAATTTGCAGCGTTGAGTGATTCCACTGCCTCTGGTCAAGTGATTCCCAAAAATCCCCTTTCCTTGGTCACAACCTTTAGTTTGTGATTAAGTTCTGTTGATCCACTCCATTTGTTTATCAACATGTCCCAATTGTTTATCGGTTCTAGATCACCATCAAGTGCTATCTTCCATGGTATCACCTCCACCTCCCAAAGTGGATGTTAAGGGTTCAAGTCCCAATTGGGACATAGTGGGTGTGTGTCCTACCTATCATTAAAAAAAAAAAAATTAGTTCGAGATCATGGTTGATAAGTCTGCATCAAATTTGTTTTAAAGAAATGATATCATCAAAGAGTAAGTTGAAGAAATTATACGAAGGAAGTTTTGTTGGACCATCCAAGATACTCACTGAAGCATATTCAAATGCGACTTTTCCAACCACTGACAGTGATAAGTCTGTCATATTGTTCAAGAATCTGAAATGGAGTGTTGGGCGAGTTGAAGGCCAAAGATGAAAGATTGAACTTCAGCTTGAGTTCTTTTCAAGCAGGGGAGTATAATGTAGGAGCCTGAACTGTGATCTAGAAAATTGATCAAATAATAGACTGTTGATCAAGTGGTAGAAAATTTTTACCCTGGGTTTTGTTAGTGATCATTTTTATTGCGTTAATAATAAATATTGCTTTGTAAATAGGTGTCTTGGAAATGTAATTTGACTGCTATGAATGTTGTGGAGTGCTTAGGGAGTTATTTTCATTTATTTTTGTTCATGTACCATAAGAGAGCATCTCAAGAGTCATCTTGTAAGCTTGATAAATACATACGAGAATGAATGAAAAAAAGCAGAGTTCTCCTTTTAACGATTCAATTATATATGCAAGCTTCCTTGCCTTGAGAGTTCAATGAGTCCTTCCAAAAGTGTGTGGCTTGGTTGCATTAAGTGAGCCCGCAATTAACTATGCTGAGTGATTTTGCTGCCTTTGGTTAAGTGATTTTTGGAATATTCCCTTGGTCATGAACTGTGGTTTTTTATCAAGTTTTATTAAACCACTCCATTTGTTTACCAGCATTTTCTACAAACATTTCATAAAAGGGTTTAGCATTATCATGTCCCCAATCACCGGTTGCTTGAAGAAGGGTGAATTTGTTTGGACCAACACTACCACTCGTGCTTTCCGAGACATCAAACTGCATATGACTAAAGCCCTAGTCATGTGTCTTCTTAACTTCATGAAACCTTTTGAAGTTGAGTGCGATGCGTTGGGTGTTAGTTTTGGTAGAATACTTGGCCAGGAGTGCCACCCTATAGCTTATTTTAGCAAAAAGCTAAATGAAGCTAAAGAACATTATTCCACTTATGACAAGGAATTGTATGCAATTAGTTATCGATGCTTTGCATCACTAGCTCCATTATCTCCTTTTGCAAGAATTTGTGCTCTACTCTAATCATGAGGCCCTCCACTATAAAAATTTCCAAAAGAAGTTGAGTTCTAGATATGGCCATCCGATTGAGATCCTTCAAGCATACACCTTTGTGCTAAAACACAAGTCTAGAACCAAAAATAAAGTGGCAGATGCACCTAGATGCCGAGTCACTTTACTCTCCATTATGAGTGTGAATGTCATGGGTTTTGAACATTTAAATACTACACCACTTGCCTAGACTTTATTGTGATTTTTGGAAATTTGACTACTGAACTTGGATATGCCATTAATGATATCTTTCTCTAGGATGGGCATTTATTTTGGTCATGTAGGCTCTATATTCCATGAACTTCTGTCCAAAATTTTTTAGTATGGGATATTCACGCCGGTGGCCTCTCTAGACAATTCGGTTGTAATAAGACCTTGAGGAGGTTGAACGCCAATTTCATTGGCCAAGCTTAAGCGAGGTGTTACCAAAATTGTTGGTAAGTGTCATACATGTCAGTTGGCCATACGTCACAAACATTGGTCTCTATACCCTGTTAACTGTACCTGGTCGTCCTTAGTAAAATGTAAGCATGGATTTCGTCCTCGGTCTTCCCCGTACCTTTCAATTCTTGTAGTGATCGATCATTTCTCCAAAATGGCTCATTCATCCCTGTTACAAAACTTTTGATGCTTCCCAAGTTGCCGAGCTCTATTTGGATGAAATTGTCAAGCTTAATGGTCTTCCTAAAACTATTATGTCTAGTAAGGACGTCTAATTCACAAGTTAATTCTAGATAACCCTGTGGTGTATAGCAGTTACAAGCTCAAGTAGTGCCTATCATCCACAGACAGATGGTCAAACTGAAGTTGTTAATTGTAGTTTGGGCAACCTTTTGCGTTATTTGGTGAGTGATAACAATCAAAATTGGACTCCATCCTTCATAAAACCCAATTTTCCTATAATTGTTCAGTAAATTCTAAATAGGTCCATAAGTGCGATTCCTTTCGAGGTTGTACATTGATATAAGCCTAGGAAACCCATAGATCTCCTTTGAGTGAGTCCTCATGTACAAGTCTTTGAGTTTGCGGAAGCATTTGCCCAAGATATTCATGACTTGCATGACACGATCAATAAACAAATTCAGGCTAGTAATGACCAATATAAAATGCATGCTAATTCAGATAGGTGTGTTATGGAATTTTAGGTCGGTGATTATGTAATGATTCAGGTTTGACCCAAGCAGTTTCCCTTTGGAGCTGTTAGGAAAAATGAAATCTCGTAGGTTAGACCATTCAAAGCTTTGTGATAGATTGGCCTAAATGGATATGTTATTGAGGATTCAGTTGACTATGGAATTAGCTCCACTTTTAATGTTGAGGACTTAATTGCTTATAAGGGTTTTGCTATCATTATTCTATTGATTTTGTCCCTCGTGGGATGCATCAACGACTCTATACCCAACTACCTTGTTCGTTCCCCCGGCACGAGAACATATTGATGCTATTTTAGATGAGCAGATTGTGTCCACTAAGGAAGGCGGAGTTCAACGCTTGACCTGCCTTTGATTCCACCTTGGATTTCTCGAGATGAGTTACAACATCTTGATACTGATTTGCCGGAGTACTACGAGATCTATATGGAGCCACACTTGACGAAGTCAAGTTTTCCTCACCTAGGGAGAGATGATGTGGCCAACAAGGACTTGGCTCCATTTTTACAAGTCTATCGACATCGATGCCGGACGATGGTTCCATATGGTTATGCGACTACACTATTGGGCTAGATTGATATAGGCCATGAGCTATCTTATTTGTGTAGGGGATTTTATTTGATGTTATTAGGATTTATTTTATATGCTTTATAGAGATTTTTTCACATCTCGACACTCACCCTATGCGGATTAGGGGATGCGACCCGACCCGATGGGTTGTACAAAGTCAAATGGAGATGCAACCAACACAAAATAATAACATAATGCGGAAGTGACAAGCACCATGCATATCCATCAAACCAGAGCTTGCTAGAGATACTAAATAAATTACATTATTGGATAAAGTTTACAAAAGGAGCTATTGTACTACTCGAACTACGTTGTTAGGGTTCGTGTCACATTTGCTCGTGCTATTACATTTCTGGTTCCACTGTATGGACTAGTTGTCGTCTCGACATTTGCTTACAAAAGTCTTCACTACTTGTAGCCAAATGTGGCCTTAACTATTTACGATACAAAATATATCCAGAAGAGTGGGCTCTATCATCCTTCACCAAAAGGGGATGGGTTCCCACACATTGTCTTCACCTGTAAAAATGTTGGATAATTCTATGTGAGCTTCACTAAGCTCGTGAGTGATTCCCATACTCTGTCATGGGTTTTTAATTGATAGCGTTTTGAGATATAAAAGCGTTCATGACCAATAATCACCATCAATTGTACACATTTTGACACACAGGATACAGAATACTTGAATCATAACATTTGAACAGGAAGCATTTAAACATATAAACTTGTAACAGGAAGCATTTTAGGATGATTCAAGTGGAAGCACTTCATTTCACAAACACTTGATAGGATTTGCCTTTTATGCAGCAAAGAGTTGCAATTAACTTGCTTTCATGTAAAACATGATTATAAAATCCTTTCCATGTGAATGAGGGTTCGAAAACCTTCTACCATTTCTTGCTTATACTTGTTATCACTTTTCACAACAAACTCGTGTCGACTCAAATTTTAAGTTTTACAGGATGGTCTATATTTTATGGACCTAAACATGTGAGAGATTTGTAGCATTATGATAGGGAATCACATGACGCAAATCCCGAAGGATCCCACTAACTTGGAGTGCTTATGCACTCGTTATCTTGCATTACCATTTGGCAAAATTAGAGAACACTTGTTTAACACTCTACTTTGCATGAACGAATAGAATATACTTTTAATTGAAAAACATTCATTTTCAAAAGAATATTTATTTGCTTCACAAACAGGACCATAGGCATGCTTGAAACGAGAGTTGTATAATCAACTAGCATTAAAATATGCAATCTTTCAAATAATGATAGCACTTCAAATGAGGACAATAAACATGCTTGTAACAGGAATTGCATAACAACAAAGTAATTTCCAAATGAGGGAATTAAAATCCACACTTCAAAGTAGAGGATTACTCATCTTCAGTCTGAGGTTCCTTGTCAGTTGTAGAATTTTTCTTTGCCTTTGTCGATTTGAAAACATAAGTTCATTCGGGCCCATTAATACATATCTTCATTAGGTTAATATTTGTAGTTCAATTGTAGTCTATTTTTGGACGTGACCCTCAAAAACCCTAAGGTAAGTCTCGTTCCCTTATTCGGGTTCATTTGGTATCTTGTTTCATTACTAGGTGCATAATTGTAATTTTGTTAGTTTATGTGTTGTATTTTTCAGTACTCAATTTGCTAAATCGGACTCCACCATTGAGTTCGGAGCGTCACAAATTGTTGGGGTAGACCCCTCTTGCACTTGAATTGGCTTTAAGACAGTAATATGGTCATTATTGTAATTTTATATTTTTTTGTATTAAAATTTGTGGAATCTTGTCTGTTAAAATGGACCTTGCCATTGAGTCCAAAATGTCGAAAAATTTTAGGATAGGCCCTTGTTGGCTTAAAATAGCATTTAATTTATTTAATACAATAAATCTAATATATATTATATATATTTATGCAGTGGGCAGTGGCCGGTTGGGTTGGTGCTTGGCTTTAAGCCTTTAGGTCCTTTGTTTGAACCCTGGGCACTTCGTTTTTTTTTTAGATTTTAAAACCAAATAGCGGATAAGTCGAAAAACTGGAACAAGATATCCCATTCCACCCTAGACCAATTTATCAGCCATGTAATCAAACGGTCGGAATCTGTTTTAAAACTTTAAAACCTTCAGCCAAAACGATGCTGTATCAGGTATCCGTATCTGTGCATGGACCGGATCTCTATCTAACCCAACCCATTCGGGGTCGTCTTCCCCACTTGACTGGTCACTGTGCGCAGAACACCCCAGTTACTTTTATCTGTGTTTCGCGGCCATTTCTTGTTGGTTTTCGGTCCTTTCTAAACTGATTTTGGAGCATCCTAGAATGGATTCTGATTGGTTTTGGAGGATGAAAATGGCTGGAAAGCTCAGTTTGACCTTTGCTGGTCACCAACTGTAACTGTCTCGTATGAGGTTGTTTCTGGACCAAATGCAATGGAACAAATTCTGTTATGCTTCATTTTAACTAGGCTTTCGATCCCCATTCTAAAAACTGAGCTTGGTGCTCATTTTCAGTCAACCCAGATTTGGACCCGTACCTACAACTCCATCTTTCTCTCTCATCTTACAGCTATTCACTCTGTTTTTTGTTGCATTATGCAACATTCAAAATGTAGATTAAGGTCTGATACATAAAAACATGGTTGGTTTAAGTCGATTTATGGCTTCATTCGAAGCTCCAACAATGACGGTCTGGGTTGCATGCAATGGTTCTCCATTTCTACATCTCAGCAATTTGAAATTGATGCAGAAACAAAATGAGAAAAAGAGGTTGGGCTCTAACCTTGGTTTGAAACTTGCCTCTTGAAGGTGGTCCTTTCTCCCTCTTCTGTTCTCTCTCTCTCTCTCGTCATGCACAGAATTCACTCCTCCCTCTCTCTCTGTAATGCTGTCTAATAGCAGAAAGACAGAAATATGGATGGTGGTGGCTTTTTATAGCTAATTTGGTGATATAGCCCCTTTGACAAGCGTCTTTGAGAATCTCTTAAAATCTTCATTTTGGGCCATTTGCGTGAGCTGAATTATCTAAGAATTATCCTAGATTTATCTGATTTTTGAGTAGTGTTTGATGGAAGGTCTCACTCGGTCTATATATATATATATATATGCACTTATATGTGTTTGCTAGACATCATGTACATAGTATCATACCCATCACCATACATCATCTTATTCATATATTATCTTTAATTATCATACATACATACATGCATGCATACATCCAACACAATTATTTTAATTGCCTTAGGTAATTATTACTAGTTTTCTCGATTTAGTAGTTCACATGTATCTTACAAGAATTTTTAGATCCTATCCATGTGCATTTTGTAATGTTAGTGTGAAAAGGGTGGTGGGTAAATGGAAGTTGAGGGTTAGGTCCAGGAAGTGGGGCAGGGTTTTCATTTTGGAAATTAAACATTTAAAGCAGGGATTGCTGTGGGAAAATTTTGTGTGCTTAATGCAGAATGTTTTACTGCCATCTTATGCGTAAGATTAACAAAACATTTGTCCCAAGCTACATTCAAGCTAAAGTTAATTAGGAATCTAAGAACTCGTGTAACTGAACATTTTGATGTAATACAAGCCCTATTTGCACAATCACCACTGTTTTCTGCAGATAAAATTATGAATTCTCTAAGTTCAAGGAAGCTGTAACTAACCTCAGAAGAAACGAAAAGGTTGTTTTGTACTTTCCTTTTGTTAGCCTCGCCCTTTCGAGTGTCGTATGTCAGAAGGATTGTTTTTTTCCCAGCTGCCTGTGCCCTACTATATACACCTCTCATATATGTTAATCAATCAGAAATGTCCCCTTTAAATATCCTGTATCTAGACCATCTGAATATGTGCATTATATTAAGCAGAATCTAAAGCCATTGTTATTTTTATTGTAAATTTGCATCTATGCAAGAACTGTATGCAACATATCGAAAATCTTCAATTGATCTCTCTTTTTCTCTACTGTATTTCTAACGTAATCTAAAATTTGTATTTCTATTATCTTTTGACAGGCGTTCTTTACTTAGTCAATCACCAATGGAGAGACTGCCAAATTGTTTCTTGGATTTTAGTCCTGACTCTGTGGCTACCAAGACCCTAGTAAGTGAAAGTAGGAGCTCATCGAGAATGACAAATCATTTTCTCCAAACACCTCAAACTGGCTTAGAGTCTGCTGGGAGGATCTCACCATCCTTTCAATTGAACCCTCAAAGGATCTCCTCAGAAGCTGTGGCATGCACGATCAATGGTACCCCAACAGAAAATGAGAGCAAGATGGAGAGTCGAAAAAGAAAATTGAGTTTTTATCAACTTGGGACTGTTCCTGCAATTAACTTAGAGCGGGAACTCTTGTTTCACTCTAAAGCTGGAGGCAAAGAATCGTCCCTGCAGGGTCAAGTAGAGAAAATCGAAGCAAATGGGGATGTGTTTGATGATGATAAGTTTTATGAGGGGCTTGATCTGGACGCGGTGGAGGAACAAGCTGCCGAGCTACTCAGATATAAATCAGAGTTGTCAATGCAGAAAACAACGATTATTCCTGAACCGACTCCACAAAATCATGGTGTTCTGGGTTCTCCTTCATTTGATCTTGGAATCTGATTGCTACTTGGAGAGGTTCCTTCAAAATCATGGATTGGGATTCATTCAGTTTGTTACAACTCACATTTTTCATTCAGCTAGTGTTCGTTAGTTATTGTTGGAAGCAATGGGATGGGCTTCTCTTGTGGGTATGTACAGATGTATTTATCATATAGTGGAGAGTGGATAGTTCATGTAAAAAAAAAAAATTCATTTCTTGTGCTGTACATGTAAAGTGTAAGCATTCATTGTATTTAAATGCTGAAGAAGAGTTCCTCACCTCTGTTTTATAAGTTAAATACAGATGTTTGCAAAAGAACTTTTGTAGTTTTGAACTTTATCCTATAGCATGTTGTACATCGAGTTTCTTGACCCAATCTCGTCGATTCCATGGCATGCTGAGGTGACTCATTCCTCCACTCTAAACAAGTCATTGGTTGAGCAACCTGGTGATGGCGTTGATGGCGCCTCTGAAATGTTACAGCCAATTACAATACTGTTTGTATTGCTTGGCTGTTTGGTTGCCTGGAATGTAATTCAACACCAGTGTTAATGGGATTGAAAAATGGATTTTTCTTTATTATTCTATGTTTTTAGTTTGGAAGAGAACCGAGAAATTTAAACCCAAATCACCGGCTAGAAACCTTCTTAAATGAAACCCCAACAAGCGGAATAAGGTGCTTGATTAGTATCGTAAATTCTGCAACCGAAACGGTATACTTTAACATTATTTAAAATGTAAAACTTAGTACGAAAACTTGAGACACCTAACATTATTGATAATAGTTAACATGAGTAGGTATATAAGGTCGTCTCTAACCTTACTCAAATTTGAATGATCAAAATAGTTAAAGTTTTATTTGACACGAAGATCTCCAATGGTACACTTATGGTTTACTTAATTCTTCTTAAAAATTCCCATCTTATCTCTAGAGCTTTATTTCATTTTTTTTCTCCCTACTTTTTTTCCTTCAAAAACTCTCAAATCTTCCTTCCCTCCAAAACCTCCCCTCCCAAATTTCTTTTCCCTCACTATTTTCCTTTCATTCACATTTTCCTCAATTTTCTACAACACTTTACCAAGGACTATAATAAATCCCCCCCCCCCCCCCCCCAAAAGAAAAAATAGTAAATTTATAGAAGCTCTAGTTTTGTATCAAGGTCACGACCAATATGTTCACTGGCATCAATAACGTCAAATTCAAAATCATAACTATTTTTTTGTTAGAAATAATACCTTATTCACGACCGTAATTCCACTTTATTACCTATTTTGTAATTATTCATAAAACTTATAAAATTTATTTTGTAACTTTTAAATACAATTTCATCGGTGATTCAATGAAATGCTGATTTTCTTGAACATTCTTTTGGGAAGCGATATAAATGAAAATAGGGTAAATTATACTGACCTCCCTTGAGATTTTTGACAATTACACTAACCTCTACTAAGGTTTCTGAAATTACACTAACTTCTCTTTCAGTTCAATTTTTTTTAAAAATGACTATATTGTCCCTATTATGTTTTTTTTTTTTTTTTTTTAATTTTGACAAGTTTTTTGTAACTATTTTTTTTCAAATAAATATTAATTAGAATCTTCTTTGGCTAAAAAATATAAAATATTTAGTCAAAATTTAATTTTATATAAAATAATTTCAAAAAAAATGTCAGTTTAATTATCAATAATCTCAAAAAAAGCCTGTATAATTTACCCATGAAAATATGATCCCCAAACACTCTTTGTTGTTTAAGTATTGCCTAAATTGAATCTTGCACGACAGCCAACCAAGTATTTTATTTGTCATGGTGAAATAAAAAGTATTTAATCATTCATGATAAAAAAAAATTTACATTATAAATGCTTTGGTGCAAACATGAGAAGTACTTGCCTCTTCCAAATAATTCCATACCTTTCCTCTAAGCTTAGTGACATTTTATAATGATTTATTTTTTGGAATATTAAGTTTAGAAATAAAAATAATAATAAGACAAATTTTAGAGTATATAGTAATTTTTCAAAAAAAGAATGTGAAAAAATAGAAAGTTTTGTTTACTTTGTTGAGATTTTATAGGGAAGTAAATTACAAACGGTAAAATATTTGACCGTTTGCATTCACACAAAATATAATTGACCGTCCCTTGAGAACATATCCCTCTGTACTAAAATCATCTTGATTAGTGAGCAACAATCTAAGAAATTTTAAATAAAAAATAATGCTCGACTCCAAATAAAGTACAAGAAACCTCCTCTTACCTGCGTTAAGTGTCACAATCACACTCTATCATTGTAACATATATGTAGACAGAAAGAAATTTCTCCTGCCTAATTTGAAACCAAACACTATCCTTAAATAAATAGCTATGGTTATTTGAAGCAAACGAAGTCTCATTTCTCATCAATCAGGGACCTTTATTTATAATCATCTCCTCCTTTCTCCAATTACTTGGCTGGCCATTCATTAAAAGAACTTCATACAATTTCAATTCTCTCTATTTTGATGCATGTCCAGTTTGGGATTATCCATATCAACACCTCCGCCTCCTAATTGTCTATATTTGTTGAATCGGGTTGTGCCTATTTGACTTACCAGCCTAAAAGTTAAAATTAACCAAACTTGCCAATATGTGGTTTCATGCAACAATTATAAAAGGAACAAACTTGACTCCACCTTCGAAATAGGGCTTTCAGATGATGCAAATGTCATAGCTCCATCCTTAACATACAGTTGAGTTGACAATGTACCAACAACCCAAAGCACACAACAATCACATTTCGGCATGGTATCGGACGCCTCCCAGTTTCCAATTCCCATAAAACAGCAATAAAAAAGAAACACACTTATCTTCAAACTGAACAGCACACTACCAGCATCCAGAGACAATACAAACTGCTATACATCTCTAAAGGTTAACGGTCACGGGGTAGAAGACTTCTTTACATGCAGGGGAAATAAACATATTGCCCAGGATACATCATCCGCACATGTCCTTGGGTGAACCTGGGGTTGCCAAAAAAGGACCAGAGAAAACAGAGCCACTAACTAGCCAGACAAGAATGACATGGTTCGTCTAAAATCCAAAGATTTGAGGGCTGACTCTGGGAAGGGGTTCCCTTCAGGTACCCACAATCCATCTTTATGAGGCAGAAATACCTGAGGTTGGGTACTCTGTGTTGTTCCTTCACCGACTTTTGAAGCTGGAACTTCCTTCTTTTTCTTTACAAATTCAAAGAACTCTGCAACTTGGCGAGCATACCTTCACAAAAGGGAAATTACAAAAAAAGAAATGTCAAGCTGCAAATTTAAATTGTGAAATATATATATATATATATATATATATATATATAATGTATGCACCAGGTTAGCAATCAGCATATCTAAAACCAATTACATCTTCAAACATATTCTTACAGCTTTGATATTTTCTTTACCAAGAGGCTTGCACGACGGGAAGAAGAGCAGATGAAGCAAGGTGATAGGAAGCGATATTAAACCCACATGAACATATTCAACACTGCTTCAACTAAGTCGTAAATCACAAATGGTGATCAGTAACATGAACCCCTTTTCAGCATCCAGCTCTTCCTAGAGCCAGTGATTATATAAAATTTACAATCCACAATGTCTTTTCTAACTTTCCGATTGGTTTCCCTCCCATCTTTCTAGCATTTTCAACTTGAATCAAAACGCCATTCCTTATATTATGCAATCCATAAACAGCTCAAAAAGAAAACAAGCTCAAACATGAGCAATTTTAAAAATTGATTGGATTTCATGGTGGCGTCTACTTGGGACCTCCCATACTCGAATTGTCGTCTTAATTGAGTCCTATTTTGAGCTTATTTTAGCTTACATCACTGTTGGTCAAATTGAAATATGTTTTCGTTTTCATTTTCATTTTAAAGTTTTAGTAGTCAAGAGCGTGTTGGTAATTTTTGTTTGTTGGACAGGGGTTGTAGTAGAAGCTGGATCATATTCTGGGCCAAATTATTTTGTTGGCTCTTTATGTTTGGTTTTTAGTTGGTCTATAAAATTACTTTTTATTAGTCAAAGTTTCTAAATTTCTATATCGAGTCCAACTCCTATTAGAGTTAAGAATTCTTAAAAGCCCTATACAGTTGACCCTCTTATAATTATTATTCAATAATTTAATACTCTCTAATAATTAATAAATTTTTAAGGAACCAACTTGGTTCTATGATGGATAATTAATAATTTTATTACCTAATAATTAATATTTTTTTTAGAAAAATTCTTTATAATATTAATGATTAGAGAGATAAAATAATTATATATGTATTTATATAAATATTATTTATGACATGTCTTGGTAATTATATTTATTAATTCAACATAATTGAATTTAAAAGTATTGTAAATGAAAAAAAATTATGAAATTATGAAATACAACTTCTCTACTTGAAAAAGACATTAGGAGCTTTTTTTATGCCTTAAGTTGAGTACTATATATATTTTTTATGGAAAAACTAAAATGTCGTTGAAAAGTTGTATATGAGGTATTACTTTTGTATCAACAATCATTTACATTTAAGAAATACTTATTGATTAATGAAAATATGAAAAAACGTAATAATTAATAAATTTTCAGTCTCCCATGTTTATTAATTATAAGAGAGTTGACTGTATGTAGTCATGTAATGCTTTCAATTCAAGGGGTGAACATGTTTCAGAGAATTTAATTGCAGCTCTTGTGCACTTTAGATTGTGTGATGCAGTTTTAATCCATGGTATAATGGATATTTAAACCTAAGTATTATGTCCAGTTTCTTATCTTTTTTAATTTTCTGCACTTTCTTTTTAATTTTAGAACTCCATAACTAACCTTAATTAATCCCTCTATTATCCTTCAGAATTCTATCTTCCAAACCCTAGCCCTTCCCCCTCCAATCAATCAACAAAAACCCACAAATAAATAAATAAAACAGCACCAGACTCCCAAGACCTCTTTTCCTTATCCCAAAACTTTATCCAAGCTAGCCCTAATGACTGCTAACCCTTTTTCTTACCTATTGGCTTTCGTTCCAACACCAAATCCATAAAATAGCTGTTGTCCAAACAACCTAAACCCTGAAATTATTGTGGCCAAACACCAATAAACTCCAGCCAAAGTTTGACCCCTTTGCCTCCATAAAGCATACACCCTTTACTCCACAAATTAAAGCACTAAATCTACAAGTTTTTTCATGACCTAAACCTACCATAAAATCAATCATAAGATACCGAATTATTGTCTTTACAGTGCTCCCATCATCAATTGGATAACCAAAGCTTCTAGGAGTACACCCCACACGTCCTACATCATTATAGATGCATCCATCACTTTCCCTTATAATACACCCATCTTGTCCCAATCGTAACCACCCTTAGCTTCTCATGAATACATCATTTCTCATTCTAATTTTCCTAAGTACTGCCACTCTATCTCAGAATTCTCATTTCGGAACTTATTTTTCATATTAGTTAAGACTGCCTAGCATTTTGTAACATAACTGATGTCCCTTTAATCTGATTGGTATTGCAACATCATACAACACCACAAAGATTTTTCTACCTCATCTTTTGTGCGGTATTTCTATATAAACATCATTTCAAGCAAATAAAGCTATCATTCTTGGATATCTCTTGTCCCTCAATCCACCATGGCGATGTCCACTTAGATCTCCTCTCCCTCATGGATTCACATGTTAAAAAAATGTCATCCTTGGATATCTCTAGTTAGGAATGGCAATGGAGTAGGTTTGGGGTGGGGACCCTTGAGCCCAACCTTACCTTGCCGAAGTGGTGTCCCCCCCCCCCACATCCCCTCCTTGTCGCTCCTCTCCCCCGTCCCTGCCCAGACCCCTCCTACATATTTAGAACCTGGACAGTGAGTTATGAATAGAACTAAAGTTTTTTTTGGAAGTTAATACCATAGTTATCAAAATCGCGATCCGGATCGTAGGATTATATGATTCAATATAGCTAAATCAATCTGGGTCGTATAAAAATCACACATGAACTAGGATCGTACATGATCGTTAGTAGGATCATTTTCACTTTGTGGACAAAAAATTCACCCAAATGACTGATTATTTAATGATTTAACACTAAATCTTAACAAGTATTGCTACATTTAACTTTTTATATTAGAGAATTTATTTTAGTTCATTTCTTTAAAATGTTAATTTATAATATTTTTGGAATTTTAAAACTTACATTTTATAAGCAAATACAAATAAAAAATTATAAATACATATAATTATATATGATGTCATAATATTATACTTTATTTATTTATTTTAGGCTTATTTAGTAAGAATTTTGTAGGATCTTACGATCCTCAATCTGATCCTACGATCCAACCCTCAAAATGATCCAACGTAAGATCCCGATTTTAACAACCTTGGTTAATACTATTTTGCAATATAAAACCCAAATTGATTTGACAAGTGTGTAATAAACTCGTCAAATCAAAATTGAATATGCAATATACAAGTAAATGTCAGAACACCCAAATAGAGCAACTCCAAGGTCTTAGATTATCTATACAATTTATAAGAAAAACATATCACATCAACTTAAGAGTGAACAAAACAAATCAGAACAAAAACATAATAAAATAGCCATCAAACAGATTCAAACTGAACGAAATTGAGTAAAACAACAAAATCTCACGGATTAAAGTAGCAGCGACGTGAGACCGAGACTATGACGGTGCCAGCGACGGCATGAGGCTGAGGTGTGTGAGGCAGTCAGCGAAAGGGGCAGACACAGACGGTGTGTTATGAAAATGAAACCCTAGGGCAGAAAAAATGGTATTTATAGCTCTAGGACGCTAGGTATGATTTGAAATTATGTAAAATAATAGGAGTATTTTAGTAATATTGCTATATAAATGGGTGGGATGGGGCGACCCGAACCCATGGCCGGTTTTGAAATTTGCCCCGTCCCCGTTTTAACCCACCCCCCCAAACCAGTACCACTATGGGCAGGGCAGGGGCAAATTGCCATCCCCATCTCTAGTCAATCAACTCACTTATGGCTATCTTCTTACCAACCTCAACTAGAATTACATCTCAAACAATGATTTAGTCATACTTATCAAAAAGGCTTTTAGGTTCCATAGTATCTGATCATAGTTGTGACCTACAATTAATCCCTACTCTAGTTTCATCAACCAGAATCCTATGTACGGCAAACATTACACAACAAGAGCCTACAGCTAGAATGCCACACTCATTGATTATTGTGTCTATTCTCCTATTTTTCTTCTTTCTTATTGCCTTATATGCAGCCTTGGTGGCATAGATATATCTAATCAATCACCTTTTTTTTAGTCAAAAACCCACCACAAAATTGAGAAAACTATCATATGCTTCATTTTGAATCAATACATAGAGGTCTTCCTTCCATATCCTTCTAGCAGTCACCACAGTATGAATATAGCTTCCATTATCTATCACCCTACCAGAGGACCAAAGTCATTTGTTGACACCCTTATTACATATCTTAGTCTCTACTCAATCACTCTTCTGTAGATTCAATCCATGATTAATAATTGCCTTTTATGGAAAGAAATTAAGGCAAACAACTTGGAGAACCCACAAAATCCTTATAGAAAATTATAATAAAAAAGAAGATCATGAACGGAATCTGGACAGGCAATCTTTTTAAGAAAAATTGCCTAGATCTGCTACGGTATCATTACTTCCCCTTAGGAATGGCTACATTTTCACATATAGCACTCGCCTATAATTTTTTTACAAGCCTGAACACAATCTCCCATGTATGGAGTGGATGTAAGTGAAATTTGATATATGGGAGGAGGTGTAGGTATAATTTAATATACGAGTACAATGGTAATTTTATAATTTATCACAGACGTTAAAGCAAGATGACATGAGGGGGGCAACTCTTTACATTTTAAAGAGTAAATGGTAATGTGTAACCGAGTCATAGTTCAAGGGGTGTTGGTGTAATTATCCCTTTCAATAATAAGTGTTATTCAAAGATCAATGGCATAAACACTAGATAGCTACAAAAGTGCATTTGTTCTCCCATAAAGGCACTAAAGTATTTTTCCCTATTCATTACCCATTTTCTTTGTCTTCATAGTATTATGAACAACTTAACAGAGTAACTACCGTAAGCCATAAACTTCTTTGCTCCAAGTCAGATAACGAAAAGGTCCTATAACCCTATCCTAGATTAATCTCTCCCAACAAACCTTAGTGGAGTTGTGTTAAAGTCCCCTAAGTAAACCCCCCCCCCCCCCCCCCCCCCCCCCCCCCCCCCCCCCCACGGACACCCGCACACAACTTAAAGATTTCACCCAGGTGTTGGCCCTGTGATTATAATGGAAGTTGAGTAGCTGTCTGACATCTAGTTCAACCAAAGGGGGTGGGAGGAAGAAAAAGAAAACAAAATTCACCCAGCATAAAGACGAGAAGAAAAAAGGAAAAAAGAGAATAGAAACCTTATATAAGTGTACTTAATTTCTTTTTCTGATATTGGTGGGGTCATTTAAGTACAGTATTGTAGTGGATACTCTTCCTTATATTCTATAACAAAATAAGATGGTAATCACAAAGCAGAAGGAAGAGGTAGTAACTGAAATAGGCAAAGTATCATTTGAAGCATGTCGGAAGGGCATGAAATAGGAATAATAGGTATAAAAGATCACTAATGTTAAATGATTACAACAATGCAATGCGTTAAATAAAATTGTGCCATTTGGTTAATGATGCAACTAAGAATGATGGGGAGGCACAATCTGAATGATGCTACTATTTGACACTGTTGCCTGTAGAATGCATAAAAGGAGAACCTCTGTCTAATTGGATTTAGTGATGCAAAATTCAAGGTGAAGTCTAACATAAAAGTTCTAGCTTGCTGTAAATTATACACAAAATAACATAGATCAGAGAGAGATCTTGGTAAAATAATAATATTATTAAGTTCAAAAGTCGAAAGGCATGACCAATCTATTCAAGTGTCTTCCATGGCATCGTAAAGCTGAAGAAATTCATCAATGATAGAGCAAAGATATGTAACAATTTTTTTTGTTATGAATAAAGACTGTAACAATTCAATATTCCATAATTTTATATATTAACAAAGAAAAATTAGAAGTACATAGGTCAATATTAAAATGAGATGCACCCATTAGCATAAACTTTATAAAAAAAAAAAAACCAACCTAATCAACACCCACACTACAGTTAAAGAATGAAATGAGAAAATTATACTGGCAGACTGCCAGACAAACGAGCATTAAAATGATAGAAAATGACTACACATACTACATGCATACAGAGGCATGATATATTTCAGAAAGCATAATGAGAAGACAATATATTTTAAGGTTTCATTTTATCAAACCATTACTCCACCATAACAGAATATGTATTAAAATTAATGACAAATTAAACTAAACAATTCAATGTAGAAAATGTAGAGTTCAGCAAAATTAATTTATTAGGCAATAAGAAGGGACAGCATCTTACTGCTGCTTTGCTTCAATGTCTTTGCTAAAATCAATGTTGGGTTCGCAGTCAAGAACCAAAGCAGGAACCTGCTCATCAACAAATAGAACTAAATAAAAATTTTATTTCAGACCAAAATTTAAGAACAAAATATAATGAATAATACCTTTTGAATGCTTGAATGCATATGATCACCCTCCAAATAAAATACACTGTCCCTTATATCAGGATGTAAAGACAAGTCCAAATCGAGTGGCAGCTGACTGACAGATAATACCCCATGATTTCCACTTTGGAACGGGAAAAGCCAGCTCTCGTGCTTTTCATGTAAGTCACGCAAATACTCTAAGGTCACTCCGCCTTCCTCTGCTCTCTTGCGTAGCATCAATCGCTTGTGGCAAGTATCAGGGCTTGCCCTAAGATAGATAAAACCATCGGGAATAAGCCCAGGCAAACATGAAACAACTGGATCAAACCATGAATCATAAATGCTGATCTCCATCTCATTCATCCAGTTTGCTTCATGGACAGCTCGCACAAAGACCTTTATCAATTAAGGGGATAAGACGCATCAGCCTCGTGATTCCAGTAAAAATTTCTCCCCTCTCAAGTGGGATCAAGAAAAAATGAGAATAAAAGAACTGCCATATTTCAAGTCAATCAGTTCCAGCCATGGTCAAAACCAGAACACAATTACCAAATCCAAAACCCTTATGAAACTTTCTGTTTCATTTTGCATTTAAAGGTTCAAATTCTAATTATTCTGACTTGAGATCAAGATGAAATATGGAACTTTATATAGTTTTGGCAATGTTTCAAAATTTAAATAATTAATTATAATAAAATAAACAAACTAATAAATAGTTGGATGCATACCATCCTATCACTGAAAACACTCCTCTCCATCAATCTGAGGGGCTTAATTCCACCGGATGACTCTCTCTCCTGCATAACTCTGGTAACAAACACATAGTTTTGGAAGGTATAAGCATACCTCTGTGGCTCAGCATAAAATGCATCCAATATATTAAAGTGATCTGGTCCAACATCCTGCCACTTGTTGATAGGTTCGGGAACAATCTCAATAAGATCTTGTAGCTCAAGTGTCTCATTAGCTATTCTCTGTAAAAAAGTTGTCTTTCCAACACTGATATTTCCTTCAACACAGAAGGTGAGTCGTTTCTTTTGTGTTGGTTTCACATCTGAATTGGAATTGTCCTCCTTTAACTCTTCATCCACACTCTCTTTGATGAAAGTAGTTATACTCTCAGCATGGTTTCTGTGAATGATTCCCACTGAACTCTGTAAAAATTCAACCATCTTCTGACTAGACTTCCCAAAAAACTGCAGGATAGAAAAAAAAAAAAATTAACCATTATCCATAGAGGTTGGTAAGCAAAATATATTTTTGGATAAGTAAGGTCCATATGCAAAATATGGTTTGATATCCTTCAATTCTCAACAAAAGCGATATTGTACTTGGTTTACAAGCAAAGTACATTTCAATGACCAAGGATGACTAGTTGGGTGGACAATTTTAATAGCATTTTAATTCAAATAGAAATTCAGAAAAGCAATTATGAACTCTGTTGTAATCAAGTACAACCGCGGGGGGGGGGGGGGGGGGGGAATTTATAGTGTACCGAAGACCAGGACAATCAGAGTCGGTCATGAACTGGACAACACAAATAAAGTCAGATTTGGGCAAAAAAAAATTTCAGGCATATCACAGACGTTCTTCAGGCCAATATACAGAGTTTAGCAAAAGAAATAAATTCAGTACAGCTTTCTTCATTTTCCAATACAATAGGAGGGATCAGTCAAATAATGTAGTTTGACATTATAGATGTATCAAAAGAAAAATCAATATAGATTTCAAGGCCCCAAACAAATAAAAAATAAAAATCCATAAGCGGAGAGAGAGGAAAATAATACCTTATCTTTATAGAGTTGTTTAAGCTCCGCAACAGCCCCGATACCCTTCTCCACCAGCTTCCTCAAATTCCTCGGTCCCACACCCGGAATTGTCAATAAATCAGGATTCCCCGGCAGTGCCGCCGCCGCACCACCAGCAGCACTCGAGGAACCCTTTTGCCTCCTATGCAACCTCAGCGGCTTCTCCTCGGAACCTGCCAACAAACCCTTTTCACTCTCTCCACCATTATCAACACCGGCTTCCAAATTCTTTGAATCCTCGGCTGCTGCGGCAGCCACAGGCAAACCCTTATCCGAAGCTGTGTGATACCACACCGACCGAGACCCAGTTCGAATCTCCTTAAACACTGCCCAGGCTCTAACAGGGACTGTATTGTCGATTGAGCAGCGACAGATACGGCAACTATTAGTGGAAGAAAAGCGGCAAATGACAGTGTTGGCGGTAGTGAGCTTTTTGGCGAGAATGGTGGCGGCTACGGTGGAGCCGCCGGTGGACGGGCGGAGATGAAAATTGGTAGCGGCCGGCATTTTGGGTTGCAATGGTGGGACTAGAGGGAAGAAACTCCGGCTCTTGTACTTAAACCCTATAGAAAGAGAGTTGGTGTGTTTGTTCCTGCTATTAAACCCTAGACAGAGAAAGCAGTTATTGGTGCAGGCGGTGGTAAAAGATATAGAAAGAGAAGGAGTGGGGGAGTTACCCGCAGTGCAGAGAATGGGGCCTGAAGGGCTTCGACGAAACAGCTTCTGCATCACTGTCAAGCATTTCACAATCCACTTGTATTCTCTTTCTGTGACCACAAAAGTGCAAGACACAAAGTAGAGAGAAACGATCGAGAGAGAAACAGAGCGCGGGAAGTACAAGGATTTTGCTCCGCAGGTATTTCAACAGGAGGTTTTGAAATTGCGAAAGGGCCTTTTAGGAGTTTTTTTACTGAACTATGGTGAGTTTTTATTTTATTTTATTTTATTCGACACACATAAGATTTTATTTATTTATCAAATTCAGATAATTTCTAAAATTTAAAATTTTTATTGATTTGAAATTGTATTTTAAAAATATGATTTCAAAAACTTGAATCTAGTAAATAAGTAAAATTCTGTGTGGATCATATTAAATTAAACTCAAACCAAATGAGTTTGGTAAAAAATTTAGCCTTTTAAGATTGAGAAAGAGAATTATTATTTTATTTACATATGAGTACATGTGTGTGCCAAATTATGTCCTATTACAAAATATTTGGTAGTTTAGAATATGACTGTTAATGGATCGAATTTTGATCCGAGTTCAATTCATTTATTTGAATATGGTATAAAGAATTTGATTCAATGATTTGATTAGAATTCGACAATTTTTTTTTAATTAAATGGATCGAATATGAATTAAACAAATATGTGTTAGATTTGGTGGAATAATATAAAAGAAACAAGAGAGAGAAGACAAAGAGAAGAGAAAACTCAAAGGATTACATTGTGTTAGACTGAATTCATTACAAAAACGAAACAAGAGAGCTCTTTATATAGGAGGGTTATGAGATTGTACATGAAAAGTATAAATAAAGGAAATAAACTATAGAGCCCTAATCCCATTAGCATTACACAATAATATGTGTGGCGGCTAACCCTAACCCTAACCCTAATATCACAATAATATATAGGTAACCCTAATATACTTCTAACACCCTCCCTCAAACTCAAGGTGAAAGGTAGATCAACTTGAGTTTACAAACAAAATCTGGATCATATGCATAGCTAATTCTGATTTTTTTTTGCGGGGAGGGGGAGACCGTGAAGTTGAGATGGTGGCATAGGAGGAGCGGCTAGGCGACGGACAATGATGGACAGATGTGGCGGAGGTACAAGGTAGTGATAGGGACGGTGAGGCTGCGATATGGCCTACTGTTGAGACAAAACAAGAGTTGCGACTGAGACGGAACCAGTGCCGGGGCTTACTAAGACGGTGGAACAGACGATGATGAGAATGTCGAGGCCACGTGTCAGGCAGAATGGTGATGGTGAAGTATGCTAGGGATGAACTGCTGCTGAGACAGAATCACTACTGCGGCTGCTGAGACTGTGGGAACTGAAGCAAAAAGAAAAAAGAAAAAAAGAGTTAGGCGACGTAGATAGAAGAAAAAAAAAGAAGACAGAAGCAGCGCTGGGCTGCATAGGAATAGGGAAAAAGAAAAAGAAAAGCAAAAGAAGCTGCGGCTGGGAGAGAGAAAATTAGAGGGAAAAAAGCTGTAAACTTGTTGAACCAGAATCAAGATAAATTAAACCAGAGAAGAATTAGACCAAGGAAGGAGAGGCTCTGATACCATGTTAGATTTGGTAAAATAACATAAAAGAAACAAGAGAGAGAAGACTAAGAGAAGAGAAAACCCAAAGGATTACATTGTATTAAACTGAATTCATTACAGAAACTAAACAAGAGAGCTCCTTATATAGGAGAGTTATAAGGTTGTACATGGAAAGTATAAATAAAGGAAATAAACTATAAAACCCTAATCCCACTAGCATTACACAATAATATATATGTGGCGGCTAACCCTAACCCTAGTATCACAATAATAAATAGGTAATCCTAATATACCTCTACCAATATGATCCGTTAACAATTCGATCCGATTAAATATAATATATATTAATTTTATATATTATAAATTAAAATATATGGTTTTACATTTTTCATAATATGATTAATATTAAATTATATATGAATTTCTTAAATTAAATTGAGTTGATTTTATATATTATAACATAATATTTTATATACATAATATAATATTTTTTTATATATAATATGTATTAGTATTATTATAAGATCGGATTGGATCAAATTTGATACGATAGTTAACAAATTTGGATATAGATTAAGAATTTATAGATTCGTCAAAAAATCTGATTCTATTAGATCCGATAATTTTCTTAACAAATATGATTCGGATCACTCTTGTTTCAATCCAAATGTGATCCAAGTTTAGTCTAGAACCGTTATCAAAATACTAGAGTTAGAATTTTTACTAAACTCATGTGGTTTGGCCTTGATTGAATCCGAATCACGTACTTCATTTATTTATCAAACTCATATAATTTTTAAAATTGTATATTAAAGATACAATTTTAGTAAAAAATTCGTAATAGAATCACAGTTTAAGATGTGAGTTTGATTAGGATATTTCTGTTTAGCATGTTAATTACTGAACTTGCATTTTCAAGATGTAACTTTAAATTTGCATCTTGAAATGTGATTTTATTAGTTTTATAGCTGGCAGAAACCACTCTCGCAACAATACGCTTCTCTTTTGTCACTTTTCTCTTTCTTTCTATCATTTCTCTTTCTTACTCTCTTAGCGAATCTCTTTGCAAAAGTGAAGTGAGGTGATCTTCATTGTCAAAGCACGAATCTGTTAGGGGTGCCATTGTCAAAGCTCATATAGCCTTTAATTGAAACTAGACATGTTATTTAATGATCACAAGGCTTAAAGACTCTACATTCACTAACTTGGTAAACATTATGACTCAATGATAGTTTTGTCTCACAGATTAGCCAATACTCTTGGCGAATAGTCCTAACAAACTCTCTATTTGGCAATCCATCTAATCTAATGACTTGTGATACTGTAATCAACAACATGCTTCATTTAACATGTGTTTTTACAAAACAACCACTATAATATTCCTGTGAAAAGTAACGTATGAATAGAAATAAATGACCATCATTGTAGAGCAATAATTAGAAGCACAATCATTCGTATAAGTCAAAAAAAAAAAATGTAATATACCCCTTCCCCTATCACAAATCTCCCCCTTTTTGTCACGAAATGACAAAGAAAGACATCATATGATATATAATCAAGATAACAGTCTAAACAAAATATAATCAGTTAAAACATAACATAAACTGTGACAAGGTAGAAGCAAAATAGAAAGTAAAGTGATTAGTCAATATAGAAATATCTCACTATATGATCACTCAAACACTCAAGCAGTAGAGAAATCAGGGGGGAAGTCTCCATCATCACCATCGTTGCCATCATCATCATCATTAAGAATGAGAGAGTGGAGATCAGTGGCCATCACAGACAAACTAGCAGTAAACCGATCCTGACGCTTATGAATCGCTTGAATGTGAGTTCGCTGGGTACATAACTCCTGTAAAACACGTATGAAGAACTCCATCCGTAGTTGCTAAAAGCACTCTTCTAAATCCCCGCGAGTGACGGGAGAAGGAGGAGCACTGGATGGAGATACGCCAGGATCTAAATAAAATGAATGAGGTGGAGAGGGATTACGATGATATTGAGAAGGTGTTTGATCGACCAGATAATCCTCATCAAGAACCGTGCCACCAGTCTCAGTTGCATCTGCCTCTATCTTCTCAACAACATTAGCATCAACAGGGCCAACATGACGCTAAAATTGCGTTAATGTTTATGTGATAAAGGGCCCAGATAACTCCCTCACCAAATTTGAAGTGTAGATCGAGACACCCTGACCCACACAAGTCCTAGTAATGACACTACCAAAGGGAAGAACGGTAGTAAGCCGACCAGAGGTAACACTATTAATGGTTGAGAAGATGCCATAAGCTTCATTAATAGGAACTCTAGTGGCAATGGCATATAAGAGGGTGGAGTGAGATCGAGTCAAGGTATTGGTATGACTCACTGGGGATAAATCATGTGAGACTACTAGATTAAGAAGCGGTAGCCCTTAGAAAGAAGACCTTGTGATAAACGAGCACCTATGACCTGAAAGACCTCTGACTTATCACGACGGAATGTCCTAGCTAGGACCTCCTCCCTAGGTGTAGTGCTTGGAGCATAAGGAAAACTAGGCTGATCCTCTCGAGGAATGCCAAGAGTCTCTGCTATAAGAGCAGGAGTAAGATCAAAACTAATGCCACGCACAAATCCTTGGAGATGACCTGATCGCGAACGATCTCTAAGTTCATGTAGAACTCGCGAATTAAGGGCTCATCAATGGGATTGGATATAGATAACAAGGGAAGCTAGCCTCGTACAGAAAACTAGTGCAATGCCAGGTCCCATCAATCTGGTCTAACCTAGCATATCGCTTAGGCCAAAACTCACGACCCTAAATGACAGGACGATGAGTTCGAGTAGTAGCAGATCTATACAAAGGAGGATTCCTCGATCGAGAAACCAAAGAAATGGCAAAAGGAAACTGATTCTCCGTAAGAAGACACCGACAGGGTGCCATAATGATCTAAAACAATAACTAAGAACGGCGCTAAGTTCGAAAACTGTAGTAACAGTTTCAAACTAACCCTATAATCTAAAGAAGATAAACTAACCAACAAAATAAAAGACAAAACTCACCGTATACTATAGAAATGACGATAAACGCTGAAACCAATTGGTGAAGATGAAGCCTAGATGCAGAGTAGTGATCTAATCAGAGTAGAACTGAAAAATACTAAAACACGAGATCAAAATTTTTGATACAATGAAAAAAAATAAGAGAGAAAGCTATGGAGAAAAAGATAAAGAATTCACAATTTTGCGAATTTTGTGATTTTTTAACTTCTCTAGGATTCGTTTGAACGAACGTGATATTCGTGCCAACTATTAAAACACTTTTGTTCAAACGAGTCCTCAATTCGTTCGAACGAATTTTCCAGTATCTCAAAAAGACGAAAGAAAAATAATCCCTATAACTTTTGTTTGCAAATAAACTATTTGCTGAGAGTAATCATAATGATTCTAAGGAAAGAATGATAAGTGATCTTGAAATCTCTATATGCAAAGCATAATTATAAGACATTAAAATGTAGGCAATCAACTCAACCTCATCTTCTCATAAACATGCAAATAAAGTGACTCATCTTATGAAATTGAGTTTGTTTCAAAAAACTTCAAAACAACATTGAATGATTTATCAATCAATAAGCACAAACAACTATAATAAATTGTTTCTTGGATGATATGATCAAAATAATTTATACAAACTCCCCTTTAATGTATTCATGAGGAACATTGAACTTTGTTCAGGTTAAATGTATTGGCATTCATCAAGGTGACTTTCACACAAATTAAGGAGGCATCTCTTTTCAAAGGTACACCCCATTGCTAGTATACACACTTCCTATGGGTAGGCCTTTCCTTGTCAAATAAAGAGAAGACTTTTATGCATGTTGGTGCTGAGATTAAATGTTTAAATCATAGTCATTGAAAAAATTTCTTCTAGCCATGGATTTATTGAAAGATCAATATAAGACTGTCATAATTCATTGTCTCAACAAATTTAATCTCATAGGATAAGAGTGCAAGTGTAAGAGTGAAAGAGAGCAACAAAGATTAAATAAATTGAATACATTCAAATACTCATGACAATGCATGTACAACTGGAGATATGAAAAACAGAAATCAAGGTCTCATTGTCATTAAAGTAGAAATTTCTTTCTTTTTATATATATAATAAAAAATAAAAAATAAACTACATTAAGAAAAGAGATGAACCCTCAATTGATAGAACAAATACCAATAGATTTCCTAGGATTCTCAAACCTAAAACTATCTAGAGGTTTTGTGAAAATATCCACAAGTTGAAGGTCATATGGGACATAATTTAAAGATGTGACATTATCCACAATAAGTTCTCTTATGAAGTGATGTCTAATGTCTATATGCTTAGTTCTAAAATGTTGAACATGATTTTTAGAGATATTAGTTTCACTCGAGTTATCACAATATATTATCATAGTATTAACAATTATCCCATAATCCTTTAACATTTGCTTCATCTATAAAAGCTGAACACAACAACTACCTACATCAATATACTATGCCTCTGTTGTGGAGAGAGAAATTGAATTATGTTTTTTACAATGCTAAGAGATTAGAGAATTTTTCAAATAAAAACAACCACCAGAAGTACTTTTTCGATCATTAACATTACCGGCGCAATCTGCATCCGAATATGCAACTAAAGCAACATTAGTATCAACGGAATACCAAATGCCATACTCTAAAGTTGCATTAACATATCTAACAACCTGTTTTAAGGCAATCAAGTGAGACTCTTTAGGTTTAGACTGAAACCGTGCACAAACCCCAATACTAAAGGTAATATTAGGTCTACTAGAAGTAAGATAAAGTAAACTACCTATCATACTCCTATACAATGTGGGATCCACATCTTTGCTTATTGTGTTACTACTAAGTTTTGTACTAGTACTCATAGGAGTTCTTGCATGCTTAGCATTTTCTAAACCAAATTTCTTTACTGACTCCTTGGCATATTTTGATTGAGAAATAAAAATTCCATTTCTCATCTGTTTAATTTGGAGTCCTAAGAAAAAGTTTAACTCACCAACCATACTCATTTCAAAACCTACTTTCATCTTTTTAGCAAACTCATGAGTATGTTTAGTGCTCATGGAACTAAAAATTATGTCATCAACATAGACTTGTGCTATCACAAAGTCCTTTTCATCCATCATCACAAACATAGTCTTATCTGCTCCCATTTTTGAAAAACCTTTCTCAATGAGATATGAAGATAGCCTCTCATACCAAGCTTTAGGAGATTGCCTTAAACCATATAAAGGTTTCTTAAGACAATAAACATGACCAGAATATTATGGATCCTCAAACCCCTTGGGTTGTTCCACATAGACTTTCTCCTTAAGAATGCCATGTAAAAAGGCATTCCTTAAGAATGCCATGTAAAAAGACATTCTTAAAATTTATTTAATAAAGCTTGAATTTCAAATGACATGCCATGACTAGAAATAATCTCACACTTTCTAGTCTAACAACTAGAGCAAAAGTCTCATCAAAGTCCATCCCTTCAACTTGGGTATAACCTTGAGCAACTAACCTAGCCTTGTTTCTAACAATGACACCATGTTCATCTAATTTATTCTTAAAAATCTACTTGGTGCCAATGACATTACTAACTCTAGGTCTTAAGATCAATTCCCAAACATCAAGTTTTTTGAAATGAAATAACTCTTCTTGCATAGCAAGGATCCAATCATCATGGAAAAGTGCTTCTTTTACATTATTGGGTTCTATCTGAGAAGTGAAGTAATGAAAACTCAATTCACTCTCAATTTAAGCTCTTGTCTTGACCCCACTCTTAGGATTTCCTATGACGTTGGAGGGATCATGAGCTCTTTCAACCTAAGTTAGAACATTTTTATCACTAAAGGATGTAGTATCATTTCTATCTTTTAACCCTTTATCCTCATTATTTAAAATGGACTCATCAAGAATAATTGAGTCATCCATATTTCCTAAGGTATCTACTTTTTCAAAGTCATCAATTACAACACTAATTGACTTCATAATAGTGAAATTTCTAAGACTGTAAACTCTATAAGCTTTACTGCTGGTTGAGTAACCTAAAAAGATACCATCATCACGTTTTTTTATCAAATTTTTCTAAGTTTTCTCTGTCTTTCAAAATATAACAATGACTACCAAAGACTTTGAAATACTTAAGGCTAGGTTTCTTACTGATCCATAACTCATACAAAGTCTGACTCGAACTTGGTCTAAGATAAACCTTATTGATCATGTGACAAGCCGTATTGACAGTTTCAGCCCAAAACTTTCTAGGAATAGTTTTCCCAAAGAACATGGCTCTTGCCATTTCTTGAATGACTCTATTTTTTCTCTCAACCACCCTATTCTGTTGAGGTGTCTTGAGAGCTGAAAACTCATGTTTTGTGCCTAGGTTATCACAATAATCAGTGAAAGGAGATTTTTTAAACTCAGTACCATGATCGCTTCTTACCCTTATAATTGTATAGCCTTTCTCATTTTGGATTCTCTGACTAATCCTAATGACAACATTAAACACATCAGACTTTTCTTTAAAGAAATCTACAAAACAGTATTTAGAAAAATCATCTACCATAACTAGGATGTATCTCCTACCACAAAGACTCTCAGTTCTAGTAAGACCCATCAAGTCCATATGGATTAATTCCAATGGCATTGAGGTTGATAAAGAGGAAAATTTTTTATGTGATACTCTTGTTTGTTTAGCTTTTTGACACGTACCACATACACTTGTAGAAGTCTTACCTAGTTTTGGTAGTCTACGGACTAGGTCATTATTTGACATGATCTTCATATCTTTAGAGTTCAAATGACCTAGTCTCTCATGCCACAAATTGTAGCTTTCACCTTAGCACTATTACATATGATAGTGGGATTTGGAATTATTCCATAGCAATTATCAATTGTCCTAATCCTAGCAAGACACACCAACCTCTTGTGTCAAAAACTCTACACTCCTTTTTAGAGAAGTAGATTGTAAGCCTGTCATCACATAGTTGAATTATATTGATTAGGTTGGCTTCCAAATCATCAATATAAAAAACATTTTCTAGTTTAGGAAGTCCTTCAAGAAAAATTGAACCCTTTCCTAACACACTAGATTACTACCATCACCAAAAGTGACAGCCCCACCATTGTACTTCTCCAATTGAGAAAATAGAGACCTATCTCCAGTCATGTGCCTTGAACACCTACTATCAAAGTACCATTGAGTGATATTTTGAGCACTCAAAGCAGTGTGAATAACAAGACAATTCAACCTATCTTTCCTAACCCAAACTTACCTAAATTTCCTAGGATGACTCTTGTTATCATTAGTTATAATCTTAGAGTTTTATGATGATCTAGAAAAATTTGTCATATTATTGATTTTTTGAGCTAAACTCTAAGATTTCTGACTTGAGGTGTTCAATTGTTGCTTCATGACTGACAACATAGATTTTGGCATACTAAAGTTTTGGTGATATTTGTCTCTCTTAGCATCTTTACAATATTACTTTTTATGTCATTCTTTCTTACAATAACTACAATACCATGCATTTGGTTGAGACACAACCTAAGGCTTTTGAGTAAGAGACACAAACTTTATTGGCATTAGAGGTGCCTTTTGAGATTGATTGGTCATAGTGAGTTTTTTTATAATCATGAACAGTATCATATCCCAGACTGACCTTATTAATTTTGAAGGTGACAATTTTCAATATTTTTCCTAATTTATTAGATTAAGAGTAACTTTATCTTCCTTAGCTTTTTTAAGTTCGACTTCAAGATTATGAATTTGACCTTGGAGATCAGTCTTTTCAGACTTGTTAGAGACAAGCTCGTTCTTCAAACCATCAATCTCCAATCCTAAGGAATTTTTTTTCAATCTCAACTTTATTCAACCTCTCAAGAAGAGTAGCTCGATTAGCTTTGAGCTGGCTAATAAGACTTTCACATTCAATATTATCACTATTCTCTTTTTCAATCAGTTTTAATTTGGAAGCAAGCTTGAGATTAACTTTCTTTAGTTTAAGTAATTCTCCATACAATTGATCATAAGCTTCATGCATATTATGATCGATTTCATAGTCACTTTTACTTTTTGAGGAATCTTTACTATCAAAATCTTTTTCACTAACATCATGGGTTAGAGAAATCTTAGGAATATTGGTGGTGACATTGAAGGCTAAGAACTGTTGTTCTTCTTCTACTTCATCATTACCTTCACTATTTTCATCCTTTTTATTATCATCATCGGTCAAAGTTAAGGTCATCGCCCAAAAAATACTATTTCCCTTATTTTTCTTTTTGTTGGGACAATCTGTAGCGATATGACCATACTTATGACAATCATATCATTCTATGGGAGATGGAGTAGATGATTGATTTGAGGTTTTTCTCCTATCACTACTCGAGGTTGATTTGCCTCTTGAGTTGTTTGATATTGAATTTGGCTTTCTAGAAGAGCTTCGTTGATTGGATGAACTATTTTTCCTACCTTTAAGAAATCTATTGAATCTTTTGACAAATGGAGCTAGATCATCATCATTAAAAGATGTAGAATCAATGTCTTGTTCCTCTTTAGATTTTTCTTGAATTGATTTCAAGGCTATGTTTTTTGGTCTCCTATTGTTTTTACAATTCAACTCATAGGTCTGGAATGAACATACCAACTCATCAACTCTCATTGAGTCAATGTCTTTGCTTTCTTCTATGGCAGTGACTTTTAGTTGAAATCGCTCAGGTAGAGATCTCATCGAGATCTCAACGACTTGCACATAATTTTGTGCTCTTCAATTCTTTCTCTAAGATTAAAAAAAGAATTGATAACATCACTTAGTTTTGTATAAAAATCATCAAATGATTCAGATTCGTCCATTCTAAGTGATTCAAACTTAGAAGTCAACATTTGAAACTTGGACATCTTGATAGTAGTAGTACCTTTATAGGTAATTTGTAGGATTCCCCAGGCATCCATAGATGTCTCACATGTCATAATATGCATAAACTCATTAGCACTAATGACATTGAAAGTATTGTAACCACTCATTCTAAGTTCTAGTTCATTTCATTCAATTCTTGGTTTGAGTTCAGTTGGTTTTTTTAGCGGTAGCAACACTAGTGGGATGGGTCCAACCACTAATAATAGTCAGTTAGACACTTTCATCAATAGATCTAAGGAATACCTTCATCCTAGCTTTCTAATATGCATAATTAGTACCATCAAACAATGGAGGACAAGATATAGAACCTCCTTCACGATTATCCATGTAGACAAATATAAGATCAATCTAATACCTAAGATTAAACTTTAATACCACTTTGAGAGGTCCAATCTATGTCTAGATGTCAAGAATTAGACTTAGAGGGGGATGAATAGGTCTTACTAGAAAATAAAAATTTATTTGTTTAACTATGTTCAAATTCACTTGTTATGTGTGTAAACAAATTCAGTGACATGCAATAATAAATAAAGCAATAGTGAAAAGATAAAGACAGTACACCAAATTTATTGACGAGAAAACCGCCACAGATCAACTAAATCTGCTTTGAAAAACCCCGGGGTGCTAACCCAGATGTGAATCCATTGGAAGAGGTACGTTGATTACAAACTTTTTACAACTCAATCTTAGTCCCTCAAGCCTTGTTGATAATCTGAATCTTTTAAAATCCAAATCCTCAAGTACCCTTTAAGTGTATCTGTAGCTTCGAACTCCATGAACGGCAATCCAAACACAATTGCGAACTCCATGCAACCTCAAACAATGCCAATTGCACAAACTTAAAATCCACAAGCTTGTACTCAACGAACAATATAAAAGATGAAATTCAGGTTTTTTCTTCAAGGATTTGATCTATGTGTGCAATATGCATATGAAGAAAATCACTTTTGAAAAGTTTAGAAACTCTTTTTTATAGCAGCCAAAAGTTCCCTCATGAACTAGGGATCAAATCCTTATATAGGGTAGGTTTTGGAAAGTAAATCGCACTGTTTAAATCCAATTAGAAAACTGATCTGCGTGACATTCATTCCCACGAATTGGGTGTTCGTTCGCACAAATCTCAATTCGTTCAAACGAACTATCGAACGGATGTGATATGAAAGTTACTAGAATTTTTGTTAGTTCATTTGTTCGAATGAATGTCCCACGAATGGGTTACTAGAAATTCGTTCAATTGAAAGATTAAACGAATATTTCATTAATATATACGACAAGCTCACTAGAATATTCGTGCAAATGAATTCATGATTCGTGTGAACAAACTCATGAGTTGTTCGAACGAATATTGTGAAAACCCTAAGAATTCTAGTTTTAGGTTAATGACATATGATAACCCACTTAAAAAATCTTTCAGTACTAGACATAGTTAAGTGAGTTATTATTATTCATAAAACTATTACACTGTACACTTTCACATATAAAAATAATAATTTAAACTTAATGCATGAAAGTGTGTCTGTGAGATAGATCCGATCCAAACTTACCAATTGCTTACCAATGTTGCGCCATATGAGTATGTGAGTGTCATGCGAAAATAAAATAGCCTTTAACTGGAACCAGACACGTTCTTTAATGATCACAAGGCTTTAAGACTCTACATTCACTAACCTAATAAATATTATAACTCAATAATAGTTTTATCTCACAAATTAGCTAATACTTGTGATGAATAGTCCTAAAAAATCATCATATCAACATTTTATCATGCACAAGGAAATTTCTTCATATTGATATCAAATAACGAATTAGATTTTACTCATAGAGCTCTAATAAGCAAATAATGTAATTGTTTCATTGAAGTACTGTGTTTTTAGGATTGCACATTCTAAAAATTACTGAGAAGTATTGATTGGGTATGAGTGTTGATATACCACAAAGTGACAGACTAGTCTCCATAGGACATGTGTAACTACAGAGTAGCTAAAGCTCAGCCATTCAGAGCAAGTTTAAACACTTAGCTTCTAGAGCTCCCAGATCGGAAGCCCATGCGACCCTCGAACTCACCTTCAACTTAGAAGTCACACACAAGAGGATTTCGAGCTCATTGCCGCCTCAAGCATCCTACCTAGCTAAGGATAAGGAAATAGTATTCAACAAGGAAACTGCTATTCATGGAGCGCAGTGTTCAACTTGGTAACTACCATTCTCCGATGATCAAATCCCTACTTTCACGCTCCAAATCCTAATCAACTTAGGAGATCCGCAGCCTATAAATAAGGCCCTAAGGTGTGCTTTTATTTTTCATGCTCATTCAATTACAATTGCTTTGAGTCTTTTCAATTCAGTTTTATTGACTTCATCATTAGAGCGGCTACCACCGGAACCAACCTGGTGGCCCTTTGATCCTTTTCTTTGAGTGTTCCACAAGCGACGGAGGTCAGATCCCCTACCGACCAAAGAGTGCAGCATCAAGTGTATTATAATGTTCATAATACAACTTGTTATGCAATGGCCGACCCATGTTAGACCTAAGTAGCAATGGCCCCCAAACTTTTAAAATTTTCACTTTTGCCCCTATTTTTTATGGTAATTTTTTTTTTTAAATTAGGAGTTCTACCCCCAATTTTTTTTATATTTTCACAAAATCCCTTCTTAAATTTAATTTTTTTAATTCTTAATCCCTTAAGTCTAATGTCTAGGTCAATCACTACTGTTGTGATGGGTATATATTACAAGTTTATGGGTTCATAATATACAATAATTGGGTCGAACAATATACAAGCATTTTACACAAACCAAAAGCAGGCTGTCCTGAAAATTAAGATAATTTCTCATTATCATTGATAGTCTCTTAGCCATAAGGGTCAATTTAAAGAATGGTGCATTTAAAAATCTCGCTTTAAGAGAAAAATGCATTTAGAAAATGTGCCAACAAAGAAGAAGTGCATTCAACAAATGTGCCTTTATAATGAACATCGATAGAGTGTCAAATATTTTATAAAAAGGCACAGGTTTGACAAAAAACTCGCCAAATTGTAGTATTACACTGTAGATTTACATTGGAAAGGAGCGAAGAAAAAGCATGACATAGAAAGAAAACTCTTTTTTATTGTTATTAGGATTTAGAGCAACTTCACCCATGCTCCTTAACTTGGTTTGATACAAGGTTGGGGAAAGGGAATTCACGCCATTTGTATGGCGAGTTGATACTTGCACCACTTAGATAGGATCTTGGTTCGCTATGCTCCTTAAATTTTATTCAAGTTTTAGCCAATTTAACTAAAAAATTATTTTAGGCAAATCACTTTTGAAGTGGCTATTCCAACTATACCCTCTACTTTGGGAAGTTTTGAAATTTTTTTTATTAGAAAAGAATAAATTTGTAAGAAAATTTTAGTTTTGAGAGTTCCTTTCTCACTCTTTTCTCTCCTCAAATTTGAGAGTCAAGAATGACATTCTCCATAATAAAGAATCATTTGGGGAGCCCATTGAAACTATCTTTTGCCATCTGTGTTTCCTATTTTGAGTAAATAGCTTCTTTAAAGAACCCTCTAGAGATGCTCTTAAGTGGGAAAGAGGCGAAAAAAGAAAAACACAATCTCTATTCCTTTCTCTCTCTTTTCTGTTTTAAAAAGTAGGAAAAAAATTGCAGAGAAGAAAAAGAATAAGTGATTACCTCGTTTTAATTTTAATTTCAATATAATTTTTTTTTACCTTTTTCAACAGCAAAATTTTTTTAAAAAAATTCTCTTCTTTTATCTCAACATACACATTTTTTTCATTTTTTTTTCTCCCTCCCAAAACTCTCGAATGAAAAGGAATGATTCTCGTCTTGTTTCTGTTTTTTTTTTTTTTTTTTTCTTTAGAAAGAATGAGTAATGACTCATCTCAAATTATTACATTAAGTTTTGCAGTTCAAATAACGTGGTAGTAGTAGTAAGTCATTGACAAAGTATGACAAAACATTAAATAGTCGATCTAATGCTGCATCAATAATCTTATACCACATCATTTGAAGTACGAATTTGAAATATATAATATTATTAATAGATAATACAGTCCTTTATTTTATTTCCTTTTCTTTTTCTTACTCTTTTCCTCTCCTAAACATAGTGTTAGGGTTTGTTAGTTTGTAAAGTTTTTGACATTTTAAAAATCTAGTTGGAAGCTCATTCCTAGGGTTTTCAACAGATCATATTTTGATCCAAATCCGATCTAAATTCGATAATTTTTTTTGAATATAATACAAAAAAAAATTATGATAACCGGATTTATATATGATAACTCCATTAGTTAAATGGATTAAATGTAGATTAAATTAATTTGATCTGTTAATGATCTGATTCAATTAAATATATCACATATGTTAATGTTTTTTTATATATTATCTTACCAATTATATATTTTAAATTTATATTATATATTAAATTTTAAATTATATAAATTTTTGTTGAGTCGAGTTGAGTTATATATATAATTTTACATGTTATATTTAGATAGTACAACATAATATTCTATTTATAAAATTTATCGGCTCGAATCTAATCCATTTCGACAATTAACAAATTTAGATTTAGATTAAGAATTCATGAATCCGTCATATTTTCAGATCCAATTTAATTTAATAAATAGAATTATAATCATCCATGTGTTTATAGGCCTATATCCTCCTCTGTTTTTGGCTTGTGAAGCACATTTAGGTTATACACGGTTTAAAACTTTTGAATTGTAATGAAAATTATTATCATACAATTAATTAATATTTAAATAATTTGATAAACCAATATGTTTAATTATTACATATCAGTAAAGTGTATTCTCCTATTAAATTTTAAATTTTTATATATAATGTTACATTATTATAAATTTGAATTTTTTAAAAACAAAATTAACCTGAAATTTGATTATGATTGAATTAGTTTTTATAGGGTCAGCTATAAAATAATTATTTCTTATTGGGGTTGTTTGGGAATTATTCAAATTAGATCAGGTTAGAGCCACCCCCATTAAGTTATCTAGTTTTTAAGAAAACCAACTCTTCTATAGGGGCCTGTATGGGAAAGGCTAAAACTAGTTCTGTAAAATATAGATGAATTGATTTTAAATTTTTTATTGTTTAGTAAGTACCTTTTAACAGTATATTAGTTCATATTTGGTCTTAAAAAATACTTAAAACCTGAACAAAGTCATAGTAGAGAAGAGTTGATTTTCTTAAAAACCAAAAAACTTTATGGGGGTGGTTCTAACCTGATCCAATTTAAAAAATTTCCAAACAAGCCCTCTATGGTCTAACTTTATTTAAGTTTTAGTTTTTTTTATGACCAGATATGAACCAATAAGATACTTACCAAATAACAAAAAATTTAAAATCAGCTCATCTGTATCTTACAGAATTATTTTTATCCTTTTTCAAACAAATAGAGATAACCAAATTGGAGTATGTATATAGCTAATCTAGTTTTTTTCCAAACAAAATATGAACGGACAAGTTGAACAGGACAATAAAGCAATGTTTTCAGACCCAGCCCGTTCATTGAACCGGAAAAATATTCGGGTTACGGGTTATCGGTTCAACCGGAATCAAACCGTGATGTCATAATTATGTAATTAATAAATTTAATAATACATATTATTGATATTTTAAATTTAAAAAATTATACAAAAATTATATAAAATTTTTTTACAAAATATGAATTTCTTAATATGTAAAATTTCAAGAAAAAAATGAAAAAAGTATAGTAGACATACTTTATTACAATGTTGAAAGTTGAAACTTCATTGCCATTCCTCCATAATTGCAAAGACCATAACAAAAATCATTTTAACATCCAATTTAAGCACAATCCAATAATTTAGTCTTCAACTACATGAAAAAAAAAAGATATAAACACTAATAATCATGCATAAAATAAAATAAAATAAAATACTACGTGATACAAATCTATAATACTGGAGTTTCAAATTTCAAGGGTTTAAAATTTTAAATACGATCCAAAATAAATTCAGCCAAAGACCAACTCAACTCAGCCAAAAAATTGCATGAAATTTGAGATTTTGAATATACCAAAAAAAAAAAAAAAATTGCAGCCAAGAACCGGTTGACCCAGTACCGGATCAACCGGTTCAACGGTCAGACCATCCAGTTTTACCAGTTTTCTATTATTAGAACGGTTTTGAACTTAAAACGGGTTTATGGGTTAAACCGGACCGTTTTGTGGACCGATCGATGGTTCAACTGGTTGAACCGACCGGTCCGATTCCAGTTTTAAAACATTGCAATAAAGTAACCAATGCACTATCCAGTCTTTACTTTCCCGTTCAACAAACAAACACATCTTAAATATTGGTTAAAGATTTAACTTATCACCTAGTTTTTGAATTAGTTCTTTATATATATATATTATTCATCTAATCTAATTAATAATAAATAAGGAAGATAAACTTGATAGGCAGAGCATGACAAGATCAGGTTTCGACCTTAAGCTTGGATTTATTAGCTTAGGCCCAAGATCAGGTTGGGTATAAGCTTGAGCTACCCCAACTTTTGTTGTCATATAGTAGGGCTCCACTTTGGCCCAATTCTAATTTTAACACAATCCTTTGCCACTTGTATACACATTTGAACTTAAACCACCTCAAGTTGTACCTCAGAATTTAATTATAACTCAATTCTTTATTACTTAAATCTCTATTTAAACTTAGTCCACCCTAAGTTTTAGTCCAATTATAATTCTTACACAACATAACCCATTAACCATAGTCTATTATCCCCCAATCATCTTCCTATTTGAGGAAAAAAAAAAAAAGTACATGTAATTTTTTTTTAATTTGAAAAAAAAAAATTTGCCATCATCTTCTTCTCTAAGAAAAATAAAATTTTCCCTTTTTATCTTCCTTTTTGAGAAAATAAAATTTGCATGTAAATTTTTTTTAATTTGAGAAAAAAAAAATCTAAAATTTCTCTAGTTTTTTTCCAGACTCCGCACTTGAATATTATATTATCATACATACACAATTAATAATGAACAAGAAGTTCTAATATTAAAAATTTTTCTACATAGTCATTTCCGTTTCAATTATTAAATTATAATTGGATTATCTAATCTATTATTATAATTCAAGTCAAATATTATGTATACATGAAAATAAAAGCATGCAATGAACTAATAAAGGTATTAAATAGATCAACTAGACATTATAGTATCATTCGTGAGGATCAAATTTATATTAAAAAAAAAGCATTTAAAAGATAATAATGAATAAAAGAATGTAAATCTATGCAAGCAGTGAATTAAATCAAAAGTGAGGTGGAATAAATTAGGGAGCATTTAATACAATAGATAAAGCATTGGAAGTACAATCCTAGTAAAAGTTTGTAAGATGTTGGAACCTAATAAGTGGTATCTCTTTCACCTATTACACGTCCTCACTGTTAGTAAATTTGCTGAGGGGAACCATGGATTTCCTCAAGGCTCCGTTTGATTAAGAAGACAACGTCAATATATATATATATATATATATATATATATATATATTGGGGGATTGAGTAAGAAGTCTCCATAAAGTACTAAATTAGAACAATATCCTATCCAAAATATTTTAACTCAAAAGGTTCTTAAGTATTTTGTTGGCCAAAATACCATTTCAATGTAAAAAATCAAAATAGTTGAAACTTACAATCAAGATGCACCGAATGCGCTCCTCCCTACCACGTCATCATCCAATTTTCCTATGACTTTCAAAATTAAATTGCTTGCGATGCATAAATCATTTTTTCATAAACATTATATATTTAGATTCTAAAAATTGAGATCTGTAAAATAAGATTTATATTGCATAAGAAATTTTATATAAAAAAACGTATTTTAAACAGAGAATGATTGAATGTGATTGAACTGTGATTTTAGGATCACCAAGGATGAAAAAAAGACAATGGTTGGAGAAAAATGTAGAAATGGAATTAAAAATCTAAGGTGAGTAATCTTGTATCCTGAATCAATAGCATTCTATCACTTGTTTGATAATGCCAAATCTCTATAATAATCTTATCTCTTTGAATCATTGATATTCTGCATCCTTTGTGAAATTCTAGACTCTAGTATAATGTCTATGACACTCTGCTTCTAAAATGTGTTTTTATAGTTGCCAAATGAAATATTTGCTATGAATGGTTTTATCATAAAAGCTTTTGAACAAGCATGACTACTATTTTCTAACATTATCAACTGTGATATCTACTACACATGTTTTATTATATGTGCTTGAAAAATCTGAATTTGAAGTTTGTTTAATGCATGATAAAATATTTTCTCAGATGTTATAGCCTTATGGCCTATGTCTGGGTATAATTTCCAACATTCTATTGTAGTCCTCAGGGATAGATATGTTATTTGTGATATGGTATCTTCTGTGCATTTTTTGAACATCAAATAATTACTTTATCTGTGAAAAACTTTTGTTTTATTAAGACTGCTTTGTTTTGTAACTCGTGATTATCTCTAAATGATATGCATTGATATCTGTTATGGTCTGATATGTATCTAGTTTGTTGTGTAAAGATCAGTAAATTTTTTTTTATTAAAAAGAATAAATAATTTTTTTAGAACAAATTAAAATTTAATTAAGTAATTAAATTAGTTAAGGTATAAAAATCTGTCCAACAAAATTTAAGTAAGTACATGTATATAGGTAGGAAATAAAATAATGTACAAACCAGTTGGGTTGAAAAAAAAAAAAAAAAAGAGAAAGAAGATGTACGTGTGCATATTGTGTGGTGTGTGTGTGAAATATATATATATATATATATATGCATACTTTCTGTAAAAGAAAGTAAAGATGAAAAAGTAAACAAAACAAAAGAAAAGGAAAAAAATATAAATAAAGGCAAAAGGTGTGGTTAAAAAGTCAACCACACCATGCTTTCTTTTAAAACACACACAACTCACACAAAACACACACACTCACATTCCAGAGACACGCAGCGGCATGGAGGAGAAGAGAAGAAGAGAGAAAAAAAAAAAGAGGAAGAAAGGAAGAAGAAAAAAAAAAGGTTTGGCAAGTCAGTCGGGCTTTCGTTAGGGTTGAGGTCTACTGTATTTTTCTTTGATTTTGAGCGGATTTAGCCTGAAAAAAAAATCAAAGAAAACTTTGTCAAAATTGTACAAAAGTGAGGTAGGGTTTCTAAACCTTATGAAATATAAACGAATAAGTTGTTAGAGGATATTCATTCATAAAAGCATGCTAGGATTGTCATGTTGTGTGTTAAATTTCAATTTTGTTAATTAATATGTATGTGAAGCATGCCCATGTATTCTCAATTTGAAATATGTGTTATATTAGGGTTGTTAGGACCTAAGCATATGTTTTTATTAAATAATATTGTTACCTCTATTTCCACCCGCTCAACTACACTTTGCACTCCAACTCATAAAGAGTTGTTAGGAGTGCAAGTGACCAAAACATTGGGAGTGGAAAAAACCCCTCCCCAAAATATATATATATATATATATATATATATATATATATTCTTGGCCTTTTTTTTTTGAGTGATTTAAGAGTAATTTCAATAGTAAAAGTAATTATAATTATTTTAGTAGTATTACAATACAAAAAATTATTTTTTTACATTTCTGCTCTAATTATTTTTTGGCAGAACAATTATTGTAATTTGTAATTTAAAAAAAAAAAAACTTTATCAAATTTGCACCTTATATTTAGAACAATCTTTTTTTTTTAAAGAAGAATCGATGAAAATATTTTATTAAGATAAAGATTCTTACAAAAAATGAAAGTGAATTTTTCAACCAAACTAAAACTGAATCAATAAACTGAGATAGATAGTAACTAATAAAACAAGTGATGTTTAAAAATACATTGGACTCGGTTAGATTTTGAGAATATAAATAATTAATTATTAAAATATTATTTTTTAAACTGAGAAATTAAAATAAAATTATAACAGCTCTAATAATCCTACAGTGAGAGCTGCTCTAACCTCACTGAGATGGAATGTGAGTGCTCAAATGTCAGCATCTTTAGCGTGCAAAACTCCAAAAATTACGTAGATCCATAGTCTTGAAGACTGACGCTTCATATGGTTCTACAACTTTTTGGGGCAGCAAAAGGCCAACTGAGTTAGGTGTGAGTAACGTGGGCACCTGCTGGCCTTTCTAGAAGAAAGGCCAATCCTTCTCTCTCTCTTCTTCCACAAATATATATATATATATATATATGAATGAACACTGTGCTCAAAATCAAATCAAATATATAGTATAGTGAAGAAAATTATAACTAGGTGTTGATGATAAATCAGGAGCAAAAGTAGAGCCCAGGAATTGATGAGATGAGACATGTAGTTGCTATTTCTATCGTCACCCAGCTACCAAACCCTTAACCACCACCCAGCACCCATCTCTTGGTAAATAGAGTAAATTGGTAGAAATTAATGGGACTAAAATTGTCAAATATAATCTAAAAGCCGAAAAAAAAAAAACTCCCATATATCAAATAACATTATACAATTAAATAAATTTTATCGTGGTCCATCCTTTGGTATGAATAGTTTTACAAAGACAATGCAAATACCATAATCAATTAAATATAATAATTGCAAATAATGTGTTAAATATATTAAATTGTAATAGAGATATTGTAGTCCAATATAATCAAATGAAAATGAAGTAATAAAAATAAATAAATCACATATCAAATGTTAATATAAAGATATAAATGTTGTCGTGATCAATATTTTATTATGTATCATTTTACTTTTGATTTTAACTTTTAAAAATTTCTATCTAAAATAAAACTAAAATGGTTTATGCATATATATATATATATATATTGAATATATATCTGTTGTGTATTACAATGATCACAAAGAACTCTTTATATAGGGGAGCTATACAAGGCAATTAAAATGCTCTATAAGGAAAAGATAAGAAAGGAAAGAAGAATATGCTAAGATTATACCCTAACCTATATCATATACAGTAACCCTAATTATAGACCAATATTATGGTCTAGAATGTTACATCTAACATCCCCCGTCAAACTCAAGATGGTAGAATAGAAATCAACTTGAGTTTGGAAACTAAATCTTGAAGATGCCCAGGAGGATGGGCTTTGGTGAAAATATCAGCAACTTGATTAGCGGAGGAGATCGGAAGAAGACGAACAGTGCCATGGAGAATATGTTACCGAATAAAGTGACAATCAATCTTGATATGCTTGGTACGCTCATGAAAAACATCATTGTGAGCAATTTGGATAGCACTTTGATTGTCACAATGAAGAGTGGTAGCAGAGGTGGGAGGCACATCCATTTCTACAAGTAACCAACGAAGCCAAAGAAGCTCCTGGGTGGCATTTGCAAGAGCACGATATTTTACTTCAGTGTTTGATCTGGCAATGACAGTCTGTTTCTTGCTACGCAAAGAGATGAGAGAAGAACCAAGAAAGAAATAGAAACCAGTGGTAGAACGATGATCAGTAGGATCCCTCACCCAATCAGCATCAGAGTAGGCACGTAAATCAAGGGATGAATGAGCAGAAAAATGAAGACCATGAAACATCGTGCCCTTAACATAGCAAAGAATACGAAGGACAGCTGCATAGTGAGTGAAGTGAGGAGCAGACAGGAACTGTCTCACAATATGAACAACATGAGTAATGTCAGGTCGAGTAACAGTAAGATAGACGAGACTCCCAACCAGCTGGCGATATAAAGTGGGATCGATGAGCGGGACGCCATCCAATGGGGTGAGGCAAGAATTAGGCTTAAGAGGGGTAGGAGCAGTCTTACTATCAGTGAGCCTGGCACGAGCAAGGAGATCTAAAGCATATTTTGCTTGAGAAAGATAGTAACCGTCAGAATCAGAAGAAATCTCAAGGCTGAGAAAATAACAAAGAGATCCAAGGTCCTTCATTTCAAAATGTTGATTGAGAAACTATTTCAAATCGGTAATACCAACGAGATCATCGCCAGTGATGATCATATCATCAACATAAAGGAGTAAGAAGATAGACCCCTGAGTAGACTTGCGGAGAAAAAGGGCAGAATCATGAGAACTGGAAGTGAGACCAAAGTCTCCAATAACAGAGCTAAGCTTGGCAAACCAAGCACGGGGAGTCTGCTTAAGTCCATAGAGAGCACGATGAAGCTTTCAAACTTTATGAGGAGGATGGTTGTATCTAAGAGGGTGTTGTATAAAGACTTCTTCTTGAAGATCACCATTCAAGAAGACATTTTTCACATCCATTTGAAATAAACCCCATTTGCGAATAGCAGCGACGACGAGTAAACTACGGACAAAGGTGAGACGGGCAACAGGAGCAAAGGTTTCTTCATAGTCAATTCCATACTCTTGGGTAAAGCCTTTGGCCACAAGACGAGCCTTGTATCTGTCAATAGAACCATCAGAGTGAGTTTTAATTTTGTAAACCCACTTGCAACCCATAGCCTTTTTGTCAAGAGAGAGATCAACAAGATCCCAAGTATGTGTTTTCTTGAGTGCTTGCAATTCTTTTGTCATAGCTTGCTGCCAAAGAAGGTTAGAACTGGCCTTACGATAAAATTAAGGCTCATGATGGGAAAGAATGGTAGAAAAATAATGATAGTCACAGAGACGAGTAGGTGGTTCCCTTACCCGGATAGAACGACAAGGTGGAGGACCCGTAGTGAAGATATCAGAAGATGAGCTGGAGGCAGATGAATCTGTGGCAATGGCTGGTGGATCAATGTCATTGGCCGATGAGTTAATTGTAATGGCAGGATCATTAGATAGAGGAGATGTCTCAGGAAAACCTGCAGGTAGAAGCTTAGAAGGCTCATCAGGAAATAAGTCAATAGAGGAATCAGTAAAGAATAAAGATGTTGACGGGGAGGATACGTGAAAAGGAGAGAGAGAGGAGAACATTTTGTGTTCCCAAAAGACAACATGACGAGAAATACGAAGTCTCTTGGAGTAGGGATCCCAACATCTGTAGCCTTTATGTTCAATGCCATAACCCAAAAAACAACAGAGATGAACTCGGGGTTCCAACTTAGAGCACTCATGGGGTTGCAGTAGAACAAAACAGGCACAACCAAAAACACGAAGAAGACTATATTAAGGAGGAACACCATAAAAGCGTTCATATGGAGATTGATTATGGATGACAGAGGAGGGGAAGTGGTTGATAGTATAAATAACAGTAAGAGCAGCCTCCCTCCAAAAATGTTCAGGGCATGAGATAGAGATGAGAAGTGCCCGCACAGTGTCCAGAATATGTCTATGCTTGCGTTCAGTACGACCATTTTGTTGAGACGTGTCAGGGCAGGAACGATAGGGAAGAGTACCATGCTGACGAAGAGTATGTAAGAAACCAGAATCTTTATATTCCATGGCATTGCCAGAGCAAAAGACTTTGATAGAACAAGAAAACTGAGTGTTTATCATGCAGGCAAAGTCAAGATAGATTTGAGGTAACTCAGAGCGATTTTTCATGAGATAAATCCAAGTAAAACGAGAATAATCATCAATAAAAATAACAAAGTATATGGATCCTCCCATGGTAGAATGAGGAGAAGGGCCCTAAATATCAGAGTGAATTAGATCAAAAGGAGCAGCAGAAACAGAATTACTTTTATTAAATGACGAAGCATGTTGTTTGGCAAGTTGACAAGAAAGACAATCAATTTGTTCATTTTTGACAGATTTTAACAATCCACTAAAAATTAAGGTTTGTAGACGACTAGGAGAAACATGACCTAATCGGGAGTGCCAAAGCATGGTAGGAAAAACCGTTGAGACAGAGGCTGTAAAGGAAAGTAGGGAAGTGAGCTGAAGAGGAATACGGAGATGGATGAGCTCAAACAAGCGTCCAACCTTACGGCCTATTCCAATGGTCTTCCCTGTATGTGGATCCTGCATACAACAACCAGAAGAAGAGAAAAGAATATTGAGTCTAAGATCACATAATTGGCCAACAGATATAAGATTGAGGGTTAGATTGGGTATAAGATAGGTGTTAGGAAGAAATGTATGGGATGTGTAGACCTCACCAACATGACTAACCGACATATGTGAGCTATCTGCTGCGTGAATTTTGGGAATATGGGCACCAGGAGTTGTAGAAGTGAAAATAATAGGGTTGGAGGTCATATGATTGCTGCATGCAGAATCAAAATACCAAGAGGACTTACCAGAAGTGGCAAACATTGCAGTGGATGGTGAAGGTGCAAGAACCTGTTTGAGAATTGTTTCAAGATTGGTAACAGAGAAGGATGGAGAGGGAGACTTAGATAAAGTAGAGCCTTCGGCAGCAGCAGCGACAGAAGAGGAAGTAGGCCCTAGTTTGGATGGGTGACCAAGTTGGCCCTTGGGCCAGTTGCTGCGGGACTGACGATTAGGATTTTTGTGGCAGTCATCTTGATAGTGTCCAGGTCCCAGTTTTTGACAGAAGCGGCATACTCTGGTATGGCAGTCGAGAAGAACATGGCCAAAGAGATGAAAATACTTGCAAACTTTTTGAGAAGATGAACTACTTTTGTGGGAAGTGGGCCGGAAGGCAGCAAGTGCAGTGTCGGCTGAAGAGGGCTTGAGGAGACCAAGACGAGTTTCTTCAAAGAGCAGTTCAAAGATGGCTTGCTCAAGAGTAGGAAGAGGATTGTGGTAAAGCAAGGACACTCGAATCGGCTTGAAGTGGGAAATAAGAGCCATAAGAAAATGAATCAAGCGTTGTTGATCATGGTAGGTAGCAAATTGCTCAGCATTGGTAGTGCAGTGCCGTGTGGGTTCAGATGGTGTCAATTAATCCCAAAGGGCGTACATTTGGGACAGAAAATCATTAATAGATTGACCAGATTCCTGTCGTGTACGATGAAGAGAGCTGAGAAGTTGATATTGGTGAGCGAGGCCAGCAGTGGTGTAACGAGCTACTTAGAAATCCCAGACTGATTTGGCAGATGAAAAACAACCAAACTGGAGGTTGATAGAAGATACGGTGGTGTTGCGAAACCACGTGATGATCTGGTGATTTTTGCTATCCCAGTTGTCAAGTCATTCGAGAAATTTGTCAACTGCCTCGTCCGTGCCTTGCTGAAGTTCAGTGATATTACTAGTAATATAGCGCCACAACTTGCGACCTCGAAGAAAACTAGACATAGCTTGTGCCCAAGGAAGGTAATTTGAACCATCCAGAATGACAGTGATGGGTTGGGAGACATTAGAACGCTCCATAGCCATTAAAAAGAGAGTAAAAAGTCACAGTAGAGGACTGTATGGACCAAATTGATCAAAATAGAGTCCAAAAATGGATTCAGAAGGTCCAAATTGGCTAGGAACCGGTCTAAACCAATTCTAAACTGATCAAAAAGGGGCTGAACCGGTCTTTGGAAGAGAAAGCACAATGAACCAGTTCAGGCGTGAACCGGCAGTAACCCTAAGGCTGATGTGGCAGAGTGCGCTGACGTGGTAGCTGGTCAACCAGAATACTGATGTGGCAAGTGACGTGGCAGGAGAAGTGGTAGCTGGTGGACCTGGATGCTGGCGTGTCAGGTGACGTGGCAGATGGTGGACCAGAGTAGTGACGTGGTAGATGACGTGGCAAGAACAACAAGCAGGTGCGTGAACAACGCGTTGTATGGTGCATGAAGACGCGTGGGGAGCGTGGAAGGCGTGTGGACGGCCTGTGAGGCACGCAAAGGCCGCGTGTGAGAGGCCGGTGGCGCGTGGGAACGTGAGCAGGCTGTGAGTTGACTTCTGGGGGCGTGTGAGGGCGCGTATGAGGGTGTTTGAGGTTCTAGTTTCGCGATTTGGGTAGGTTATTCTTCAAGGATGGTTTTTGTGGGAAAATTGATATTTTTGGTGGTAAGAGGATGGCAAATAGATCCCCTTTTGGTGATGGAGGAGAGGAATAGTGGTGGAATGGCGGCAATTGGAGGAGGAGCACTGCTCACTACTCACAATGAGGGCGACATGGCTCTGGTACCATGTGAAAGAAAAGGTATATATATATATATATATATTAAATATATATTTGTTGTGTATTACAATGATCACAGAGAGCTCTTTATATAGGAGAGCTGGGGAGCTATATAAGGCAATTAGAATGCTCTATAAGGAAAAGGTAAGAAAGGAAAGAGGAATATGCTAAGATTATACCCTAACCTATATCAGATACAGTAACCCTAATTATAGACCAATATTATGGTCTATAATGTTACATCTAACAACAAACAAGATTGTAGAGCAAAACCAAAAATCAATAAATTAAGTTTACCCAACTAATGAATCTTTTCCTCAATTCTTCCAGTGATGAACTTTCTGAACAATCCTCCAATGTAGTAAATAACGTACAAGATGATGAAGCCAACAATGATACACAGTTTGTAACATAACAATCTCGATTTGATTCATCCCAACCTATCAAAACAAACTATGTTTGTATGATCACAAAAGAACAAGAATTCATTTTTGAAATGATAGAAAAAACAGAAGATATCAATTCTAGGAAATAATGCCTAAAAAACTATATGCAATCTTTTAAAAACAAGAAGCAACACTTTAAAATAGAACATTCTAATTCCAGTGAAAATATAGAAAGTATTTTTGCAAGGTTTGGTAAAAAAACCAGCAAAAGCTGTATCCCTACAAGATTTGCAAAAAGAAATTAAGACTATTAAACAAGAAATTAGAAATCGAAGAAATGAAAATCTAAGATATAAATGGGGTCGGGTGATCCTTCCTCAAACCCGACCCCATTTATATTTTCCGCCTCCGACCCTGTCCCATCCCGTTTAAAGGTTTATCCCGATCTCATTTACATTCCTCGACTTCACCCTTCCCCATCCCGAACCCCGATATACATTTTTTAAGTAAGTTAAAACTTTTATTTTGATAAGTAAATTAATTTTTTTTTGTCAAAACAATTAATACAAAAAAAATATACGAGTGTGATATGAAAAACCTTAAAACTGATTTTATATAATATTATTTATTGGTAAATATAGTGTATATAAAAATAAATAAAAAAACTTAATATATAAATGGGGTGGGGTCGGGGTTCGGGTAGGCTAACTATCCCCCGAACCTGTCCTAAACCCGATGGGATTTTAAAAGCCATATCCCGACCCCGCTCCGACCCCATTTATGAGCATCTCATACCCGTTTCATTAGGGTAGGGTAGGGGCAGGGCGAGGATTGACGGGTCCCTCACGGGATGAGGCAAATTGTCATTCCTAGGAAAAAAAATCCCTCCCTAATATATACAGTGATTTAAGAGTAATTTCAATAGTAAAAGTTATTATAATTATCTTAAAGTTAAATCTTAGTAGTATCATAATACAAAAAAATTATTTTTTTTATATTTATGCTCTAATTATTTTTTGGCAGAACAATTATTGCACTTTGTAATTTGAAAAAAAAAAACCTTTATCAAATTTGCACCTTATATTTCAAACAATTTTTTTTTTTTTTTAAGAAGAAGCGATGAAGGTATTTTATTAAGATGAAGATTTAAAATCAAATTGAAAAAATCTTACAAGAAATGAAGATGAATCTTCCAACCAAACTAAAACTGAATCAATAAACTGAGATAGATAGTAACTAATAAAACAAGTGATATTTAAAAATAAATTTAACTCCGTTAAATTTTAAGAATGTAAATAAATAATTATTAAAATATTATTTTTTAAACTGAGCAATTAAAATAAAATTATAACAACTCTAATAATCCTACAGTGAGAGCTGCTCTAACCTCACTGAGATGGAATGTGAGTGCTCAAATGTCAGCATCAATTAGCGTGCAAAACTCCAAAAATTACGTAGATGCATAGTCTAGAAGACTGACGCTTCATATGGTTCTACAACTTTTTGAGGCAGCAAAAGGCCAGCTGAGTTAGGTGTGAGTAACGTGGGCACCTGCTGGCCTTCTAGAAGAAAGGCCAATCCTTTTCTCTCTCTTCTTCCACAAATATATATATATATATATGAATGAACACTCTGCTCAAAATCAAATCAAATATATAGTAAAGAAAAGAAAATTATGACTAGGTGTTGATAATAAATCAGACGCAAAAGTAGAGCCCAGGAATTGATGAGATAAGACATGTAGTTGCTATTTCGATCGTCACCCAGCTGCCAACCCCTAACCACCACCCAGCACCCATCGCTTTCAGTGGCGTGTCTCTTCCTACAGTGGATGGTTTGGGAAATGATATGTTTTCTAAATAATTATTTTAAATAATGTGATATAATAATATTATTAATATATTAAATTATATAATTAATGTATTATAATACAATTTTGTTATCTTATTATTATTACATTATTTAAAATATAAATATAGTATAAATTTTTGGAAAGTATACTCCTACTCTTTTATTTAAATTATAATCTAATCAAATTTTATTTAATCTGATTTTGATTCAAATTTAATTAATTTTTATATATTTCACACTTTTTTAAAGAATAATGTTATATTCATATTGATTTTTTTTAAAATTTTATTTGAATTAATGTATTTGTATTTATAATTGAATTTGAAATTGGATAATTAGATAAAGAAAATACTTTTGAGATAGAAATCTTATTTATTTTTTTCATCAACAAAGGAGGAAAAAAGTCTAAGTAATAAGATAGTAACAAAAACTTTAATATTTTTTTTTTTTTTTTTATGAGGGATAGAAAAAAGTGTATCGAAAAATCAACAACCCACCAACAACAATAGATTATTATAAGCATAGAGATAAAATTAAATTTAAATTTAAAATAATTAAATTAAACATTTTACTTTTGTGAGAGAGTGAGAATAGAATCTTTTAGAAAAAGTCATGTTAAAAAATATAAAAAATAAAAAAATAAAAAAGGGTCTAGTATAAGTGGGAAATGAAAAATAAAATAAAAAAAGGTCTAGTATAAGTGGGAAATGAAAAATAAAATAAAAAAGCATTCAAGAAGTGATTTGATATGATATGAAGTGAGGTCTAACAAACAAAATTATGATTTCATTATTTAATATTTTGGATCATCAGATCAATTAATTCAAATATATTATTCTTTTTTATTTGATTTGGTGAAAGTACTCTTGTTTGATGCATATTGGACAAGAGATTGTGGGGAAATAAAATAATATTAGTTGGATGTTGAAAGATTCCTGTATACTTTCTACTGATAATAAAAAATATTAATAATTTGTATATATATTAACTCTAATTAACAATTAACTACTCTTTTTCAATATCTTTTCACCTTTTATCTTTATTACATTCCCCTTCTTTTATATATATATATATATATATAAAAGTATCAATTCGTGTTATCGTGTTATATTTGAATCGTATGAATGAAGATATACATATTCAAAAATATGTGTGAACCCTAACCCAACACTATTAACTAATCGTATCAAGTTTCAAAACTTAAACCCAACCCATTTATTAAACAGGTTACACGTGTCGACACACTTAACCTGTTTATTTTAATTTTTTTATTTTTTAAATAAAAAAATTTACTCATCTTTTAATTTGTATAGATAATTTTCAAGTTTAGTGATTTTAGATATGTACCAAATCAAAGTAGAAATCTCTTTTATAAATAAAAAATCTCAAAACCTTGATAATTATTTGATGTGAGACGAATTACCTTAACTCATAATATATTTTATAATTAAACGTGTTAAGTTGTGTTAAACGAATTAACACTAGTAAAACTCAAATACGACATGTTTATTAATCGTATTATACGTGTCAACCCGTTTATGACTAAAACCTATTCATGCTAAATCCAAACCCGTTATCTTCATGTCATGTTCGAATAGTGTTGTCGTGTCGTATTAAAAATTGACACCCCTACTTATATATAATTTTGCTTAAATTACATTTATTACTCTACGTAACAATCTAATACGGCATTATGTGAAAGAGTGAGAAAGAACAAAGGGAGAGCACATGAAGAGACTCCCATTCTTTATCTTTATATTTTATATTTACATAATGGTTCTATTCTAAGTGACAGATAATGATGCACAATAAATGCATACATATATACATTCACTATATATATATATATATATATATATATATATGGGCCTCTCAAATGAAAATAAATATATTAAATACAATAGTTGGATTGTCAACAGTCTAATTTTACCAAAGAAGTTATTAATAAATGTAAATTTCTTATTTTTCTCGCAAGTGTAAACAGATACGTCCACATACATGCATGTGTATGCATCGTGTGTGTATATATATACACACACACAATATATAAACACGCATATAGATATAAATATAAATATTTTGACATTAAAGCAAAGGATTAGATTAAAAGGAGAAGCAAACTTAGCTAGCAGCATCAATGGATGACGCTAGATCATGAACATTTGGACTTATCTTCAAAAGGGAACTTGTTTGGCAGGCCTAAAATCCCATTCCCATTAATATAGGAATCCCACACCTCACTGTATTTGCACATGACCCACCCTTGCCTTCTGACTCTCCCCACCCACCATCTACCTTTAACTAACCAACTTTTTTTTTTTTTTTTTTTCCATCACTTTTTCTATTACCTTAATCAGAGATTCGGTTACCTACCCCCCAAACACGTCACATGTTCTTTCTTCCTTTTTCCACTCTCTCTCTTCTCTCTCTCTACCAATCAGGGAGATGCTTAAATTCCATTTTCCTTCTTAGAAGATTTATAATATAAAGCAAGCCATATTAGCACTCAATCCAAACAGCTTGAAGCTCACACAATCATAGTATATTTCATTGGAGAGTTGGTATTTCTAGGTGGAGGAAGATCAGCCATTCTTTGTGGAACCTAGCACAAGCACTAGGATTTTTGTACACATTATTAATCATCTCATTTCTTAAATGTTGGCACTCCCCTCTCAAAGTCAACCCGGCCACCTCTTAATTATGTCAAGCCAATGCTTAATTTGTTGGTTATGTGTCCTAATTAGATTGCAAAACCTAACAACCTAAGACTAAAGTGATGAGATCTAGTTTGTTTGCATCATGGTTCGAATGACTAACTTGTTTGTCTAGGTTTTCATTTTCACTATTTTTGTTTTTTTTTTTCCATCATTTAAAAAAAAAAAAACAGAAAAGAAAAGAAAAGAAGTTTATAAATGCATATGTCTTGATGTTGTTTTTGTTTTCTAAAGAATTCAATATTTTGAAAACACAAACATTTATCTACGCTTGAATAGTGATTCAGATAAAATTTTTTAAAAAATATTTCTAAAAATTTTGTAATTAATTTTTTAAAAACTGTAAAAATGCATTTGAATATGATAATCTAAATTATAAAAAATTAAAATTAATAGATTGTCAAACGCGTATTCTCCGTTTTGAAATTAAAAATTATGTTTTGAAAATGTAGACAAACATTCTGTAGCTTTCAAAAATATTTTGTCAAATGTATTTTTATCAGTATATTAATTTTTTCTATTTTCAAATAGGAAAAAAAAAAAAGAAACATTTTTTTTTTAAAAAAACAGTCAATTCTCAATGAGTATATTAGACTTTTGGACTAACATTAATTTCACAAAAAGGAAATTCGTAGTTATCAAAATGTTTAAAGTCGATGCTTTAATGATACAATTGACAGACCATTAATTTGGTCTTAATTGGTAAAGTGACTGATTTTAATTGCATCAATATAATTGAATTGACTAACAGAACTTTTTTTTTGGGTGTTGGGTATGATTGAATTAACTTTTGAATTAAATAACCATTATTTAATTAAGAAATAGTTTTCCATGTTCTGTTAATGACAATACAGGAAAAGACTATATAATTTTAAAACATAAAACTAAATGAAATGACATGAGATTTCAATGGATAAACTTCAAAAGAGAGGTACTAAAATTTAACCATAAAAATAAAATAAGTAGCACTCGCATAACACCTACCATATGATGCCGCCAGCAGTAAGGTAAGCTAATTTGGAGTGACTCTAACAGTGGATGTAGGAGGAAATTTAACAAATTAATTATTAAATAACTTTTAAATTCTTAAATTTTTATTCTAGTCGATACGTCAAAAAATATCCTAACCAATCAATATATGACACGTGTCTAGCTTTGTTTTATAAAAGTCATAACATAATCAGGTATACCAATCTGATGTCAGTAAGGAAGACCCGAAAATTGTAACCACCTGGTATATTGATCTCGCTTCTATCACCTCAGTCTACCGACCTCATGGTGATAGGACAAATATAGACAAGAAATGATGACGTGAGTAATTATGGCAAAATTGTCGCCTTCTGACATACAGCGTACCCTAGTCCTGCAGAAAGGCGAAGGGGTTCCTAGTCTTGCAAAGCACCATGGCCGGTGGCAACTGTGACGTATGTAATCATGATAAAGTAGTCCTACCGCTTGACATTGGATTTGATATTTACAGCAGCTTATAAATAAGCTTGGAGAGGTACGTAAAAGGTATCTCTCTCTCGCTATCGTTACTATTCTTGACAAGATTATCATCTCGAAATATATATTTCTATCTCCTCTAATTTAACCATCGGAATGACTATCACTGGAGCCCTTCCTGGTGGCAATTTAATTTTATTCTTATTCATGATATATACTAAGGAGGGATTTGAGCTTTAATGAAGTCGACAAGTGCAGCATCACTAACCATGGACCTATCTTAGTATTCAGCTCATGTTAGTATTCAAATATGAATTGAATGGAAAGAGAAGGGGGGGGGGGGAGAGGGGAGGGGAGGAGAGGAGAGTTAAAATTAGTAGGAAAGTTAGAGTAACTCAAACAATGAGAGTCATTTTTTGATTCAAATAACTAATTTGGATACTACTATAATATTTATACATACATCAATGACTATTAGTATTATACATTACTCTAACAATGATATCTAAAAGAAATATTTATTTTATATTTTAATATACTCTTTTCATCAATCTATCTTTTTTTTCTCTTTTCCAACTAATTTTTGACTTTTTATCTTGTCATGAGATTCATATATACATCCAGTTTGATCACTCCCTGTTCGTGGACTAGATTTATTTTGGGTCTAGTGATAGCTCTTCTATTGTAGGCCTAGTAGTGTTTCATTAAGAGTCAAAATGGTAATTAGAGTAGATGGATACCTTCGTACATCTACTCTCGAAGAAACTCATAGTTAAAAAATTGAGGCACTTAAGATGGTAGAAAGAGAGGCAGTTAAGATGGTTGAAAGAGAGCAAATGATGAGACAAAAATAAATTAAAATATAAAATAAATATATTTTTTAATATCATTATTAGAGCGACCAAACATTGGAAAGGTTGGGGCAGGGGCAGGGGCAGGGGCAGGGGCAGGGGGTCCAAAGTTTGAAATCATAGTTTTTACTACTTAATTTGTAAGATTTTTTTAAAATAATACTACTTAAGCTTCGTTTAGATAGTGATTCAGATATAATTTTTTGAAAAATTTTTTAAAATAATTTTAAAATTTTGTAATTAATTTTTTAAAAATTATAAAATACATTTGAATATAATAATCTAAATTTTAAAAAATTAAAAAAAAATTATTTTAAAATATATATATCTCATATTTTAAAATTAAAAAATTATTTTTAAAAGTGTAAACAAACATAGTCTTAATATTTAAAAATATTTTTTGCCCATCAACTCTAATTTTGTTCCCCTCTGGTTGGTAGTTAAAATTTGCCCACCGTTTCGCCTTGCAAATGTACTTATCTACCGCACTTTTTCCAACGTATCCAACTCCTCCTTTGTCTGACCATTGCTGTTGAGACCAGACATAGGCAATGTGACCCACCGAATTTCTATTGCTTGTGTACAACTTTTTCCCGCTCAAAACAGCTGGGGCCTCCTCAGAATTTGAAGGAAAAATGTTGAAATTTTCTAGGAAAATAACCAATCTCTCAGTATAACAACCAACCCTGCCAAAAATCATTTTTTCAATTATAAAATTAGAAAACAAAATTCTTAAAATTTAATTTTTGACACAACAAAAGTAAAATTATTAGAATTTGATATGTAGGAAAGACATTTGGCTAATTTAATTATTAAATATAGAAATATTATATATTACATAATACAATTTATATTAAAATATAAATGTTAATTACGTTAACTGATAATTAAAGGCGCACACACATAATATAGACGAAGGATAGTTTGGGAATATAATTAATTTTTTATTTGAATATTTGATAAAAATTATGAAAAATGATTTTATCTGTTAATTTTCATTTTTACTTTTTATATTATATATATCGAGTGTTGTATAAATTGCGGGTTCAAAGATAAAAATTGTGAAAACTAAACAAATTTTCAGAAGCTACTTTTTTTTTAGCTTCTCTAAACCATGATTTTTTGTGTGTGAAAAAGTATGAAACCAACTTTTGAAAAATACAATTAAGCACTTCAAATAGGAATGTCAATTTACCTTGTTTCATTGGAAGTCTATCATATTCCACTACTAATGAGATCGGTTTGGGAGAACTATGTCCACCCAGTCAGAGGGTTTGAGATGAGTTCGGCATCTCATCTCATCCCGATTATATAAAATAAAATAAAAAATAATTTTATATTATATAATCAATGTTTATAATGATATTTTTAATCATCTATTAAAAATAATAGTATGTTAATTCTCTATTGACATATATATATTTATTTTATTTTAACATGTGTAACATTTTGTTTGCAATATATTAATTATAATTATTTTAATAAATAAATAATAATAAAATTTAAAAAATAAATAAGGACCCGCACCCCTTGCCTATCACGAGGGTTTAAACGGGTTTGAGAATGTTTTTTTTTTTTTTTGGAGGTCCCCTCCTCCAAATTTACTCCGTTATCAATCCTAGTTTCAAAAGTTGGTTTCTCATTTTCTCGTATACCAAAATCATCCAAATAGTGGCTTGAAGTTCATGATGTTTGGGAGAAAAAAAGCCTATTAGTAAGGTAGTTCGAAAAAACTCTATAATTATTCAAATCAATTTTAAACATGTGACACAAATAATGTATAGTGACGATCTAATTTAAAATATAGGTGACATGTTACAAATTAATTTAAATGACCACGAGAGTTTGTGTCAAAATGTGGGGGTTTACATTTTAACTTTTCACATGTATTATCCTTGCAACCACTACTTTTACATTACCTAATACATATAATATAAAATAATTTCACACTACAAAATCACATTTACACAATTTTTCTCAAAACATTCAAATAATAAAGTCATTATCTAACAACAAAATTTTCAAAATCTATTTTCTAATAATCAATTTGTCATGAGAAGGGTTTTTAAAATTATATTGATTTTTCTTATTTTATTAGACAAATTACAAATACTCTCTTTTGGTTAACTTTTTTTTTTCTTCAAAATTACAAAACTATCACTTCCATATTTTTCTTTTCATTTTTTTAATTTTGACTAATTTTTTTTTATTTTTAAATAAATATTGATCAAAACTTTAAATTGATTTTTATATAAAATGAATAAGTCATTTACCTTAAATTTAATTTTTATATAAAAGAAAAAAAATCCTTTAAAAAATTGGGTCAAATTTAAAAAAATATATAGAAAAAGCATAAAAAGTATATTTTTGTTAACTTAAAAAAAAATTAAATATAATTTACTTTTATGAATTATATTTAAATTGATAATTTAAATTTAAAAATCAATTTTTAAATTTAAATTTAAATTTTTAATATATTCCGTTTGGATTGTGATTCAAAAACAATTTTTAAAATTTTCTTTTAAAATATATATAAAATTTTATAATTAATTTTTTAAAATTTGTAAAAATATATTTAAATATGATAATTTAAATTTAAAAAAATTAAAAAATATATATTTTAAAATACTTATTTTATGTTTTAAAATTAAAAATCTATTTATGAGTTACAATCCAAACAAGCCTGCATGACACATTAAGTGGGACTGCATGACACATTAAGTGGGAGCGCAAATGTATAAACTATACCCTTTTTTTTTTTTTTAGCAGGAAGAGCTTCACCCTTTTATTATACGCAGTGTTAAATAATCAAAGTGCGCCGTCGTTGAAAAGACTGGTGAAATCTATCTTGTCCCTATTTTATCTAGGCTCGCTTACTGCCTGCATCAAATTTTTGTTATTTATTTATTTGACTTCTGATGTTGATGTAAATTTATCATGAACATAGGAAACGTTTTGAAACCGATTGATAATAACGTGGCCAAAACCTTGCCGTATTATTCAAAAAATTACACAAACTAATCTAAGGTTAACAAATAAAATAATCAAGATATTTTCACAATGGTTAAACACACTTGATTAAATTAATTTGCTATATTATTCAAAAAATTACACAAACTAATCTAAGGTTAACAAATAAAATAATCAAGATATTTTCACAATGGTGTAAACACACTTGCTATAATTAATTTAATAATATTTTATGCTTGTGTGATTTGAACAATTTTCTCAAATATTTTATTTTTATTAATTAATTTGATGTTTAAATAATTTATTTTAAAAATCATATTTAGTTATTACTTAATTGTTGTTATAATAATTAGGTCGGCTCATATCAAAGAATTTACAAAATAATAAAAGATAAAAGAAGCCACTTCAAGAAATTTCGGTAATTATCATTTCAACAATCAAGCCAGAAAAAAGAAAGATGAATTTATAGTTTTATTTTTTACTGAATTTGATGTATCAAAAAATGACAGTCCAATCCGAGCTTGACACGTGTTTAAGTTTTTTTATGTGCAAGTCAGGAAGTGACAAAGTAGTTTAAATCTGACGTTCGCTCATTGAACAGAAGGGTGCAGACCTTCTTTGTTGAGCAACGAGTTCAGAGTACGTGCTTAATAGGGTACCAAGCTTATCACTGCCTTACCTACTCTACCGACCTCAAAACAAGAAAATAGAATGCGATATGAAAGCTGTCATTTTCGGATATATTCTGATCCTTATTTTTACGAAGATCAGAATGAAAATTTCCATCTCTAAATAGGTACGAATCCGAATCTCAAATTTAATGGCTCCAAATCTTAACCAATCTAAGGAGACAAGCAACCTACAAATACAATCCTAAAGTACGCTTTTCAATTTCGGTTAATTATTCTTTTTCAAGTTCTAGTTTTTCTTCTTTTTTACTGACTTTATCATCGGAACAACTACTACCGAAATTAACTCGATGAGCCTCTGACATTTCTTTCGAAGTTTGTAATAGACTAAGAAGAGCAAAAGTTTGAATGATTAGAAAGTGCAGCATCAAAATTAATTGTAAAATAATCATTCTTAATGTGTGAATCAAACCATATTTTTTAAACCAAAAATTTATTTAAACACTTGCTATTAAATTAGGTAAAATAATATAAACCAAACATACACTTAATGTGTAATTTTAGTTTAAGAAAATAAGGAGTGGTAGATACAACCAGTAAAAACACATGTATTTTCCAAATGAATTATCGCTATATATTCAATCTAAAAACACAAAAAAAAAAGGACAGAAAATGAAAACCAAACTTATCAAAAGGGATAGTTTTTTTTTTTTTCTTTCAAAATGTTGATATTACAAAGATCTTTAGTGTCGAAGATGGAGTGATTACAATGGGAAGGCGAAGGCAGTACTTCGGGCATTTATATCTAAACCTAAACGGTCAGCAATATCTGTAAAATCCATTTGTGCTTTGGCAATTACTACACAACTGACCGTTCTGAAATCCTAACTGGCAACACAAACACACCGCCCGAGCCACAATCGCTACCGCCGTCGACGCCCGAGCCGTCAAGAACTCGTCTGGAAGATTATTTTGTGGCTTGGACTCAGCTGAGTTCGCGGACGAACTCCGAGTCACCGACTGAAACGGAACCAGTCCTATCGATAGCTCGAGGTTGATTGCTTGGTAGCTTTTCTGTTCGCCACTGTTTTGCGGCTGAGTCTCCTCGGTTGTGCTGCTGTTGCATTTCATATCTTCGGCTGAGTTGGTTATCAGATTGAATTTACTCTGATCCATCAGAGTGATATCGTTTATGTCTAAAGATGGTGAAGAATCGTTTTTGAATTCCAAGCAAGTATTGGCGGTGGTGGCCGTGGCGTTGAGTGGGCGGTGAGTTTGAGGGTCGAGTCCACGGCTAATGAGCTTGCGTTTTATATGAGTGTTCCAGTAATTCTTGATCTCGTTGTCGGTTCTTCCGGGCAATCGTCCAGCTATCAAGGACCATCTGTGAATAAATAAACAAAATTTTAGATTTCCGTTTGGTTGGTGTGAAAATTACAAGTTTGAAGTTTTTGGTTTCCAAGAAAACGAAAGAAATCATCAACTATTTTAGGCCTAGAATGTTCTAAGTGGTCCCAAATAATAAAAGTCAAGTTATTAGATTTCAATTCTTTTTCCTTATTTCAAAACATTTTCTCAGCTGCCAAACAGGACTAAAAGTATTTCAGACACCACCAGGAAGAAAAGAAAGAGGGGGCTGTACTTATTTCCGAGTAAACTGTGAAGTTTGATGATGGTTTCATCTTCTTCTTCAGAGAAATTCCCTCTCTTGAGGTCAGGCCGTAGGTAGTTAATCCACCGGAGTCTGCAACTCTTGCCGCATCGAAGCAATCCTACAAGAAAGAAGAAAAAGATTTAGCTAGAGAGAAATAAATAAACAAGAAATCCCATATGTAGAGGCAGAGAGAGAGAGAGAGAGAGAGAGAGAGAGAGGTTACCGGCGGCTTTAGGGAGAGAACGCCAGCAGCCTTCGCCGTTAGCGCGGATGTAGTTGATGAGGCGGTCATCTTCTTCTTTGGTCCAGGCGCCTTTGTTGGTGTGGGCTTTCTCGCAGCAAGGTGAACGTCCCATGATGATTTTGTGTATTAGGTTAGAGAGAGAGAGAGAGAGAGAGAGAGAGAGAGAGAGAAGTGCACACCAAAAGATGGATGTATAAGTAGGTTTGTCTGTTCTTGGTATAGATAAGTGAAGAAAATAGATAGATGAGAGATGGATTGCAAGAAAGAGGGAAAGGGAGGTTATATTTGTGAGAGTGGGGATGCAAAGACAGAGAAGGTAGGGTCGATCCTTTTTGAGGAGAGGAGAGGAGAGGGGGATTTTGACCAAGTTGGTGAGAAAAGACGAGTAGTTACAGATGGGACTGGATTTGGTAGGTGGGTCTCCTTTTACGTGACCTGCCCTTGGCCCTGCCCTCCTTTTCCCGATTAAAAGTTTCGCCAAAACCTCACTTTAAATAAAAAGAAAAATAAAAAATAAAATAATGCTGGGCTCGGAATGGAGAAATATTTTTCTATTTACATACTCTCACATCACAATGTGTAATATATAAAAAATTATGTATTTTTTAATTTTATTTATTTATTTATTTTTATTTAAAATTAAATAATTACATAATATATATATATATATAATTATATAGGTGATGTATTATAATTGTGACACACACACACACACACACAAATATATATATATATATATATATATATATATATATATATATATATATATATAATAGAATGCTATTGTTATCTGATTTGAAACCAAGCAATGGCCATAAAAAAAACCTACTTCGTTGCCTCCAAACGAGGAAGGAGAAATTTTATAATCATAATATGTTATTGCATAATCACATAAATATGAATATAATGTGATTCTTTAATTTTAATTAAAACATAATAATTAAATAAGATTAAAAATATTTGTAATACATATGTGACCAGTCAGAATTTAGACGCGAATACAAATAAGATAAAATTTCTCTTACTTAATTTAAAACAAGTATTGTTTAAAATAAAATTAGTAAAGTCTTTTCATCGTAATGTTATTTACTCGGTAATAGGAAAATTCTTAAATAAGACTAGTTAATTACTATAGTAATGTATTTTTTTAGTGGTGTCATGTTATGTGTGACACCATCTTTTTTGGATCATAGTATATATGGTATAGTATTATTAAAAGAACACATTGCAACGTAATGGTTCAGTCCTACCAAAGAATGTCTCATAATAACACATTTATAAAATTTGTATTTTAAATGATAAGATAATATTATATTAATTAAATGATTTAAAGTATTATTAGTAATATAATATTACGTTAACGTCATATTATTTTAGATAAAAATTTATAATTTAAATTTAAAAATTATAAAATGACATTTTATATGAAAAATGTTAAAAATTTCAAGCTATATCACTAATTATATTTTCAATTTGATGCATTCATACATAATATTTTTAGATTATACATGTCACATTAGACATACATACCATTATAAATATCTTAACATTACTTTATCAATTTTATATAATATTTAAATTTAAGGATGATTTTAGTAAGTGAAACCTTTTTAAGGTACTCTTTTCTTTATGGGACGAGATCCCACTCATATGTGAGAATTGTACAAAAGTCACGTAAGTCTTAAACGACTACTCAATTTGAAGCCCCAATCAGGACTTTCTATCCAACTTTTCCGTTCTTTCTTTCTTACGTGTCTCTCCTTCTTTCTCTATCAATTTGTACGGTGTCCCAATGTCATACGGGAAAAAAGTTGGCCACAGAGAGTTATAGTGACACGTGGAATGTGACGTGGCTTGGGCCAGAAGGTGGCTCCATCTGGAACCCTTTTTCTGTCTGTTCTATTTCAAGATGACCAATATAGTATCCAAGGGCATTATTATCATTTAGTAATTAAGAGTTGGGTGCTTAAATTAGTAAACAATCTTTACTCTGTGGAAGTTTTGCAAAATGCCACAACACACGAAATACCAAGGTGTGAGTGTGTTTAGTTAGAAATTCATTTTTCACAACTTCGAATTGGAGTTTTATATTTGAAATTAGTTAAAGCATTTCTAATGATAAAATTTTATTTATGTTGAAGTTAAATAATTTGACTCTTCAATTCAAATTGAAATAACGTGTCTTTTTAATTCAAATTGAAAAGACGTAACTCTTTAATTCAAATTAAAATAAAGTGACTCTTTAATTTAAATTGAAACAATATATTTTTTTAATTTAAATTGAAACGACGTAACTCTTCAATTCAAATTGAAAAATGTGACTCTCTAATTAAAATTGAAACATTGTGTTTTTCAATTCAAATTGAAACGTTGTGACTTTTCAATTCAAAATTAAAATAATATATCTTTTCAATTCAAAATTGAAACAACTTAACTCTTCAATTCAAATTGAAACAATATGTCTTTTCAATTAAAATTAAAACTACTTGACTCTTGAATTAAAATTGAAACAATGTGTCTTTTCAATTAAATTTGAAACGACTCGACTCTTTAATTCAAATTGAAACAATGTGGCTCTTCAATTCAAATTGAAAGACTGTCTATTTAATTCAAATTGATGCATTTTCATATATAAATATAAATATACATATATTTATATGTTAGACACACATATATAATGTAATAACCTCAAAATTGTTTTTTTTTTTTTTAAATAAATTTTGTTGGTTATTATTATTATCATTTGTTGTTATTGTTATTATTATTATTATTATTATTATTATTAATTAAAATGTGTTTAAGTATGCATGGTGTGTGTGAATGTACATGTATATATATTATATGCATTTAAATATGTATATATATATAGGTATATATATATATGTGTGGCTGTAGTGTATACAGCCGTATGTGTGTGAACTGCTCAATGTGTGTAAGTGGACTGCTCAGTGTGTGTGTGTACGAGTGTTGGTGTGTGTGTGCATTGAGAGAAAAATATAAAAATATATATATATGTATATCAACACAATGTCAACTTTGCATTTAATGCAAAGTTGCATTGATGAAGGAAATGGTGGCTAGAGCAGTAGGGCAGGTCAGGAACAGGGAGGCTGGTTGCAGAGAGGTAGCGTGAGGGTGTGGACATGTATATGTGTGTATACATATATGCACGTTGGGGTTGAGAGAGAAAGCAAGAGAAAAGAAAATCAGACAGTTAGAGAAAAAACTGAGAAGGAGAGAGAGAGTCCTGGTGACAAGAGGTTGAAGAAGGAAGGACCGGTAACCAGAGAGAGAGCAAACCAGAAAGTTGGTAAGAACTTTATTTTCTCTCTCTTAAACTCCCTCTATTTGAATGATGTATTTTTAACATGTTAATTTGTATGGATTCGAGGAGCTTGTAGAATGTAAAACATAGATTATTTTGCAAAAAGAATGGGGAAAAACGGTCTAGAAATTCGAGAGAAAATGTAAGTTGCAAGTTTAGTGACAATTTCGGCATTTTGGATTCCAATGCATGAAACCTTATTATTTGAATGAAAGACCAATCCTCATAGATGCAGAAAACAAATAGAAAAGAAATGGAGTCAAAACGGTTGAAAAATCAAGCTAGAAATCTAGAAAAACCAGTTGGCCGGAATCTGGGTTTGGGGTGACCAGAGCCACGGTATGGGCCATTTCGAGGGGAACAAATGGGTGAAAGAGAAAACTGAGGTTAGGGATGGAATCTACAGGGAAAATGGGAGGGAAACACATTTTGAAAACCTTGAAAAGTCGCCGGAGTTGGGTCGCCGTCGCCGGAGATGGCGACGGAACCCTACTGGTACATCGCCGAATTTTCGTGAAGACGACGGGGGGGCGCAGGGGTGATTGGGATGAGACTTTGGGCCTGTTTGCCTTGGGCCGTTTTGATTTTAAACATTTGGGCCTGATTTAATTTAAAGGGTCATTGGGCTTTTTGGTTTGGACTGGTCCAGGGTTTGTGAATGGGCTAAACCGGTCGGTTCAGCGACTTTGGAAACCGGTTTAGGGTTTTGGTTTAAAAACTCCCTGGTTCAAACCGAAATTTAGGTTATTTATATTTTGACCCCAAAAACTTTTAAATAATTATATTTTGACCCCCAGAACTTTCAAAAAAAAATCTGATTTGACCCCTCAGCTTTTAGAAATCAGAATTTGACCCCAAGACTTTTAGTTAATTATGTTCTGACCCCTCCTGAATAAAATATTAAATTTAATTAATTAATTTAATTATTTTAATATTCCAAAATAATCCGAAGTCCAAATGGGACAAGTCATTAGTGTATTTTGACTATGTCAACCATTCTGAAGCCAATGGTGAGGTCCGTTTTATGAGACGGGGTCCCGAAAAATAAAAGACCCATAGTAACTTTTAAAATTATCAAAATGCCCCTGAATTGAAACACAGTCAAACGAACTCCAAATTAAGTAAATGAATAGTGAAATCTTATTATCTCGAACACTCTGGACTCAACCGTAGAGTCTGATTTACGAGGAAAGGCCTCGGGAAATGGGAACCAGTGAAAGTAAAAAATGTCTGTTTTGCCCTTTTTAAACCGAACGTCCAAATTAATTTCTACAAAGGCCTACACCTATTTTCTTCGACGTTTCGGATCCAATTGTAGAATTTAATTTAGCAAAATAAAAATTAATAAAATAAAGACATAAAATTTGATTAATGGCATCATTCAAGCGACAGACCGACTGAGTAACATTTTATGGTTTTAGGGACACCGAAAGGTAAGGAGAAGGTCGTCTGACTTCTACATTTCCATTGATAGCCACCACCTTGCGAGCACGGTTTACTAGGGTTGAGATCAACCCGACAGGTATGGTGTTTTGCTAATGTTAGAAATGAAGTTAAGTTAGGAATATTATGTGAATAATTGGAATGACTTATGTGTTTATTTGGAATGTATTTGTTTGATACCTTGGAGTTGGTTGTTCACATGCTTATGTGTTACTTGCGTTCTTTTAGAGTTTAGTAATGGGAAGACACGTGAATTATGATGTATGAATGCATGAGATATACAATTACATGAAGTAAGTTGATGCCTTGATTATTATTGATACTCCAACTGTGATATTTCATTAAAAGCATGCCTTATTGAGATTACGTCATTGTGTGTCGCATTCGAAGCATATTAGCATAGGGTGAATTCCTTGGACACATGGCGTGAGTTGAGCACGTGGTGCTATGCATTATGAGGGTGTAGATCCTGTGGTAAAAAACCCAAAATTGGCCATTGCATTGGTTCCTGATCCATCGGGGGGCGGCCCGTAAAGGGAATTGGTACTCCGGACCATCGAGGGAAGGCCCGTAAAGGAGACATGGGTGTGGCATCGAGTGCATGGGTGCGTCATGCATATTTTCATTGCATTGTGTTTGAGAAGCATTTAGAGATAAATGTACACTTTGCACATGTCACGCCTTAGCTTTATTTCTTGCATTAGCATCACATTATACCAGCAGTTGAGCTGACCCATTCGTGGGACATACATTACAGATGAGGATGCCCAGCTACCTGAGACCCAGTGATACCTCGATAGAGTGGAGCACTTGGTGTATTTTGGCCTATGAGGCTTATATTTTGTGATGTAAGGGCTTAAGCCTGAATGACCATGCAAACGGTGTATTCATGGAATGTACCTTACGTTATCTTATGTATTGATGGGAATAGATGCATGTTCAGTGAATCTATTTACATTGTCCTTTATTTTATTTTATTTTCTGTCTCGTCAGTCGCGCCTCGGGTTTGTAGAAATTCGGGGCGTGACATATAAAACATTGTGTTTGTTTAATTTGAATTAAATACCTTTTAAGTTTGATATTTGTATGCAAAAGGTATATGAGAAATGAGTTTTCTCAAAATAAATATTATGACAATTATTTTGTTTAATAATTAAAACATATATATATATATATATGTATATCTTTATATGCTTGAATCATATTAACTGTGGCAATAATATTATTGACAAAAGAAAGATTATTTATCATTTCTCTATAGATAACATATACAACTATATGTTGGAATAATATTTTATTGCGATGTGATAATTCAATATTGGTAAATTTGGAATATGATGATCGTTTTCAAAGTCATGCTTGATCTAGATATATTGCATTAATTTTATATGCAATTCTTTATTAAATTTATTATGATAATTTCCCTTTACTTCATGTGATAGATATTCGAAAAAAATCTTGAATATAGTTTATTTTTGAGTTAAAAAGTAAAAATAAATGTTTAGATCATTGCTAAGCATTTGATTATTTGGCATGACTATGTGTGGAAATAAATTTTACAACGATTTTTTTTCAATCTTGAAAAAGTATTGGACTTCTAGAATTAATTCAAATAATTGTGATATGAAAGTATCTTAAAACTAAAGGTGATAAGAAATATTTTTTTGCATTTTTTTATGAGAGCACAAAATACTATTATGGTTACTTGTTGAGAAGTAAAGATGAGGTTTTGAAAATATTTACACATTACAAGAATGAGGTTGTAAATCAACTTAATAAGAAGATCAAGGCACTAAGAAATGGTGAACACGAATCATTCTTTGGTGACTTTTGTTACAACATGGTGCTATTCTACACCTTATTCATCTTAGCAAAATAAAGTTGATAAACAGAAAACTAAAACTTTTAAAGATATGCTTAATGACATATATGTTAATAAGTTCTAGATTATCTCAGAATTTATAGGAGAATTTATGTTCTACACAAATTATACTTACAATCATATACCTCAAAAGAAAAAAACCAATAAAAGTCTTTATGAGTTATGGAAAGGTCGAAGACCTTCCTACAAATACTAAAGAAATGTGGGGGGTGTTTGGCTATAGTAGTGGTTCCTATTCCTAAAAACTTTTAGATGGGATTTATAACAGTTAATTGTGTATGTTAATAAGAATAATGTATTTCGGTTTCTTATTTATAAGTCTGAAATTTATATTATTATTGAATTAAGAAATGCATTATTCATGTAACATGTATTTAATTACAATCCACACAAGAGGCGAGTTCTCTTGAAGGAACTAATGACACTACAAATAGTAGTAGTCAAAACTAAAAGAAACAACATGATAATGATGAACCTAGATGCATCAAGAAGGCCAGAACATCAAAATCTTTGGTCGAGATTTTCTAACTTATGTGTTCGAAAAATGAACTTCAAAACTTTAAGGAAATGATGTCCAGTTTTGAAACTCTATATTGGAAAGATGCAAGTCTGTGTATCTCAATGATGATGAAAATGATTATGTTATTAATTGTCTTTATGTTGGTAATTTGCTCATTATGGATAGCAATAATGAAGTCATTAAAGCTATTAAGAGAATGATACTGATGTCATATTAGGGATAAAATTTCTAGAATATTAGATGGACTAATACTAACTCAATCGTTTTATATTGAGTGAATAATTAAGAAATTTAATCAATATGATTATAATCCAGTGAAAACATATGTAGATGTAAATTTACGAATAATGCCAACGACACCTCTCTATTAGAGTATGCAAGAGTAATGACAGTCGAATGTTTGTGATGTATTGAAAACATAACACATGCTGTCAATTAATTGAGTAGATACACGAGTTACCTACAGTCATATCACTAAAAGGAAGTAGTTAGGATTCTAAGATATTTTAAGTACACCCTAAGTTATGCATTGTATTACTTGAGGAATTTAGTTGTGCTTGAAGATTATTGCGATTCAAACTAGATATCGAACACCAAAGACTTAAAGTCTACAAGTGGCAATTTCTTTACAATTGGTGGTGGAGTAATATCTTGAAATCTTCTAAACAAAGTGTATTATTGGATTTACAATGGAGTCTAAATTTATTGCACAACGAAGTTAAGTGACTTCGTTGTCTTTTAGAAGATATTCCAATATGGTCAAAATGTGTGCCTCAATTTGTATACATTACGATAGCTAATCTATAATAGGAGGGGCACAAAATCATATGTAGAACAGTAAATCTCGTCTTAAACGTCGAAGACATAATACCGTATTATAAATGCTCTGTAATAGTATTATGACCATTGAATACATAAGGTCAAAAGCCAATATAGCAGATCTGTTAATGAAATGTTTAACAAGAGAGCAAATAAATCGAGGGGAATGGGTTTAAAGCCTATACATTAAGAGCTACCATAATGGCAACCCAACCTAGCTGACTCAAGATTCCAAGATCTAGGTTCAAAAGGACAACTGAATTGTGTGTGACTCATCAAGTTCACTGTGGAGATAAAATCTCCTACTCATTCCTATGATAAGAACAATGATGCATGCAACGTTGAATAGGAAAAGCTAAGCTTTTAATGATTCTTAAACATTGTTAACACAAGTGGCATATAGCAGAACACTCTTAATAAAAAATCACCTATGTGAGTGTGCACTGGGCCGGTTCTATGAGAATGATAAAAGCTAAATTATCTAAGAGCACACATGAAATTAGGAATTATTCAGGGCCAAAATGAACACAATCATGAGAACCAACTATGTTAGGAAAGATTCTGTGTGAATGCTAATGTCTTGGTTTACACAATTGGTTGAACAGTTCATGACATCATGTTCACCGATCAACTAGTAACCCCGATAGTATTTCACAAGGAAAAGTTCAAGGCCACAAACTACCTTTCTCTACACAGGGAATTTCCAAATGAACTCTCTTAGTGTCTGCATATCATTTGCATTACTTTCAGTCAATGGCATTCATGTGGGGGATTGTTGGAAAATGGATTATTGAGCAAGAATTTTTGGTCATCTTTGAGCCATAATTGAAATAGGCCCTATATATTATTTTAGGTGGGTTCACATGGAAATATGTTTTCCTTCATGAGAAGATTAAGAATATATAAAATGAAAAATTGTCTTCAAATATCACTACTTGAAAATGGTAATAAAGCAACATAGCAAGGTACATGGGTGAAGGCAACCTGTTGTGTGTCTTTTGTGGGGATGTTATGCTAGCCACTAGATCACTGATAATCAAGTTGGTTGCTTAGGTTAAAAAAATCATTGCTTGGTTTCGAATGATGAGGTTTCTTGTAATATTCTGACCCGATTAGACAGGTAAATACAATTTTTATAGAATTCATTTAAATATGAATTAATTAGGAATCTTGATTTGGAAATTAGTAGCCCGTAAATGATAAAATTAATACACGAAGTGAAATTGAGCAAATTGGCACGATGCGCGAATAAAATAAATTTAATCAAATTTTTTTGACAAATACGATATTTTTTTGTAGGAATGACTGTTTCTTGTCCTGCCATTCTTTTATTTCAGCATCTATCTTTACTTTCACTCTTGCATGAAACCCTGGATATGGTTCATATCCAAAGAATGATTGAAGAGCCTGCAAAATAAAAAATGACGACAGCATATGCAACTTAATCTTTAACTCAGAGACATCATTCTCAAATTTGTAAGAGGATTCAAGCAATACAACGAAAGGAGCCATTAGGAACGCTTGAACAAGATTGTCCAAAAGAGCCGGTGCTCGTTTCTACAAAATATAATGAACCCGATGTATTATCTAATAGGAACATGGAGGCAATGAATCATGTTCTCCAAATGGCAGAATAAGTTTACCTCAAACACACCGTGGCCTATAAACTGTCCCGTCCAACAGATCAACTGAGCTGCCAGAACAACCTGAAAATATAGACATAATAAAACATCAGACTTAATCCATATAGGAGATCAAATTAATCTGGAAATGCCTCTAAACTCAGTTTGCATAATTGGGGAAATAGTCGAATGTCTGTTAATTCTTAATTTTGACTAATGATATATTTCTTTAAATACTAACTCCAACCAACAAATGTATGACAAATTTCATGCCACTCTCTCCTCCCCCCCCCCCCCCCCCCCCGGGGGGCCAAAAAAAAAATAAAAATGCCATGGATTACACAATGAGAGTAGCCCTCCACTTTGCCCAACCTACCCCATGTCTCTACTCGGACTTTCCCCTGCATGTTTGAGATGTCAATCTACACCTAAGCTAGAATGCTGGCAGTCAATCTCTGGTGGAATTATGTTTTTCCATGCCAAACTTGCAGGAGATGAAACTGAGCATTTCATCTCAAAGAGGGTGCAAAAATCATGTAAAGTTGTCTCTCGTGTTGGGGTCTAGCCTCATGTGGACTGGATGACAGGAAGGCACTGAAAAAGTTGAGCTGTGGCCTCATTAAATAGGCTTATATGATATATGAATTTATGAGATTTTGTGGAGAACTGAGAATGAAGAAGTTATTCCTCAACCCAAGTTTGCATTGTGAGAGTAGAACACATCTGAACATTTTTCATACCATGAATATATATGATTGTCACAAAGGGGAATTCTTTAATCATTTTGGGGTTGTTTTGAACTTTATTACCAAAATAGGATTATTTCGATGTTATTTATCAAAATAAGATTGTTTTATGAAAGCGTAACTTCAAGTGATGTCTTCACTGTATTTTTAAACTTTTATAATAAAAGCGTCACTGCAAACACTTCAATTTAAAAGTGACACAGTGAAGTAAGCAAAGTGTCCTCAGGATCGGATTTTTACATCATGGTGATATGGTCCAACCTTCCAATCCTATCATGGTCATCAAGTCTCTGAAATGCCACGCCTTCAATAGCCTCATGGTCTCGACCAACAAATATCCCAAGCTTGTAAGCTTCGGCTCTCAGCACCTCTAGCTCATCCCTTGACACCAGTTTAATGCTTACTGCAGCCTTGTCGAGAGCTTTTACAGCTTCCCAACATGGGTTCTCCTTAAAACCCACCACTGCCAATAGGTTCATCCCATCTTCTCTAATTTCTTGGACCCTGCCTTTTTGGTTTTGGGTATATGCAAACGCAATGGGTGTAATACAGCTCTCCTCCATGTTTTTAATCACCTTCTCAAACCAGCTTCTCTGATTTCCCATGCCATGGATGTTTCCTTGACAATCGTAATAGTGAGAACACATTGGCAGGATAATGCTAGCATCACCTTTGTGAAGAAGCAGATTATTTTCATCATCGGTTCCATGCATCTGTTTGAAATGGTGGCTAGATTTATTGTCACTCAATCATTCGAATAATACAATAATAACAAAGAAGGAACATGCCTGCTGAGCGAAAAATTGAGTTCAGTATTGATGTATTTCCTAACACTTCACCCGTATCCAAAATCCCGTACCAAATGAAACCAGTGGAGCTAAAAGAACTGAAATTGTAGCTGCAAGAGTTGCTAGACAAAGGTTTTATACGACTCAACTCTTCGCCATGAGGTGCCTCAGTGTTGTTGGTTAAGAAGAAGGATGGGACTATGAGACTGTGCATCAACTACCGAGAGTTGAATAAAGTCGATCATCCAAAAACATATCGGAGAATTCTCTGGTAACAGGAATCTGATCTAGAGTAGGTTCTTGTGAGCGAGTGTCAAGGACGTTACACAAGAAACCACGACATCCCTTGCGAACCTAGATGGAAGAAATAAAATAGGGCGGGGAGACTACTCCCGTTCCCTCAAATGTGGAAACAAAGTTTTTAAAGAGTATATATATAATTACCTTAGGTTGAGATTGTGCCTTGGCCCATTATATATATATATATATATATATATATATATATATATCTTTTTGAAGAAAATTTATTTAAATAAATTTATTTATTTAAATTATACTTTCAAAATATTACGTTTTATGAATTTTGATTGAATAGTCGTCATGAACAAATGCGATTTTTAGGATCAACTAGTGCAGGCCTTGGCCTCGTGACTGTATCGAACAGTTACGAAATCTTCTATAAATACCCTATGCATTCATAGCATACATTAGTTCGGAATAGATAGTCTACATTGCATATACAATGACAGAGTCCAAACACAATTTTGGTTTGTCAGACGCACATGTTTGCAGTGCTTCTACTGTGCATGGTCAGATCATTGAATCCTAGGAAGCAAGTGTTCAAGGGCTCGTAAGCACCACTGCAAGGAGCATAAATTACTTTAAGGAGATAGTGTCAAACGCTAGCTGTGATCACATTCGAATTTCAGTTTTTTAACTTTACTGTAAGTTTGAGTTTATATTTTCTCAATATTACAGTTTCAGTTTTTTGTTTTATTGGTTCTGTTTGTTAATAGTATTTTGTTTTGAAAAAACAATTTTTGTTCTTCCTATGTTTTTACTTTCAAAACTAATTTTTTGTATTTTGGATATTACATTTGTTTTTGCAAATAACACTGGTAGAGATATACTAACACTTTCAAAAATATGGCAGCAAATGTATTTCTTGCTATTTTATATATAAATTTGTTACCTTATTTTCTATTTTTAAATTTTGACATGCCAATAAAAATAACAAACTTTAATATTTTTTTTCTTGTGCGACCCACAATTTAGTATTTTCTAAATTTTCACCTCAAGATTATACATGTTACATTTTTTTCTCACGTAGGGCCCACATTCTTTAGAAAATATTTAAAACATTTACTGTGTGGAGGTCAAAGTAGCAAAGTTTTTTTTAGTTGGTGAGAAGTAGCAAATTTGACATTTGAGTTGCTGTACTTGTAGAGAAATTATTTCATGACTATGTTACATGGTCTGATTGTTTTTGTTATTTTAGTATTTTATGGGACATGTAAGATTCATTGTAATATTAAAATTATGAAGATCGTCAAATGCATATCACAAACTCATGAAATGATTTATCGTAAGAGGGAAAAAGAATGGCATAGACTATGAAAGAGTCCTTTCTTGAGACATTGTTGTGCCCATTAGAGAAGGCCTTAGTTTTTAATTTAAAGTTACAACACCAATATAATTGTGACAAAAAAGTTCAATTAAATAGTTTTACAACTATTACACTAATTTAAATATTTGTATGATATTCACGTAACTCTCGCACAATACTTAAATTTGAGCAAGCCTAGTGAAACTTTTTAACATAGCTTTTCTCGTAAATTGAAACTCATCTTCATTTGCTTTCAAAATTTTTGAGTAATGATAGTGCTATGTCTTATTTGTAAACCAACTCGAATAAACAATTGTATTAAAAAACGTATGTTTAATGATGACTTCAAAGATATATGCTTTATATTCATGAGTGAAGTCCCAAATTGAAACAAAGACTTTCTACATTTTCTGAAGTCTTAGTTTCTATTAAGTGTTGGAATTATAGCGTTTCAAAATTCCTAATGACTTTACAATTGGTATTTATACTTTACCAACACTTAAATTGACTAAATTATCCCAAAAATGAAACACATAAATTGACTCTAAAGGGGAAATGCTTTGGGTCAAATTCAATAACCTAATTTGAAATTTTTTTTTCTTCCTAAAACTAATAATACTTAGTTCTAAATTCGATAGGAGGAATTAATTTCTTTTTATTCGGATACATGTATTAATCACAATTTATTACATATGTATTGTACATGTATTTTTTAATTTTATTTTTTTAATTAAAATTAAAGGTAAATTATATTGATATTTCCTGAGGTTTCTAACAATTACACTGACTTTTCTTGAAATTTATGAAATTACACTAACCTCCCTTACTTTACCTAACAGTATACAAATACTCTCTTCGCTCAATTTATTTTCTTCAAAATGATAAAACTATCTATTTTATTTATTTTTATATTTTTTCAATCTCGATCAATTATTTAAAAAGTTTTTTTTAAGGTAAATTACACTAAACTTCCTTGAAATTTTTGACAATTACATTGACCTTCCTTGAAGTTTATGAAATTATACTAACCTCCTCTATTTTACATAATAATATACAAAGACTTTCCTCTAATCAATTTTTTTCTTCAAAATGACAAATTACGACTTTCATTTTGTTTTTCAAATTTTAACCATTTTTTAAATAAATATTGATAAAAATATTAAATTTATTTTTATATAAAATAAAAACTAGTTATTTACCTTAAATTTATTTTTATATAAAACAATAATAACATCTTTGGAAAAAGTTAAAAAAAAATTGGTCAAATTAAAAAAATACAAAAATAAATAAATAAAAGGGACAATTTTGCCATTTTGAAGGAAAAATTAAACTAAAAGGAAATATTTTTATATTATTATGTAAAGTAAGGGAGATTAGTGTAATTTTAGAAACCTTAGGAAAGGTCAGTGTAATTGTCAGAAACCTCGGAGAGGTTAGTCTAATTTATCCATTTTTTCTATTATTTTATTTAAAAATAAACTTAAGGTAAATAACTTATTTTTATTTTATATAAAAATAAATTTAAGGTTTTTATCAATATTTATTTGAAAAATATAAAAAAATTGGTCAAATTTTTTTAAAAATTAAAAATTGATAAAAAAAAAAACATGAAATGGATAGTTTTATCATTTTGAAGGAAAAAAATTGATTGAAAGGAGGTATCTATATATTGTCGGGTAAAGCAAAGGAGGTCAGTCTAAATTTAGAAATCTCAAAAGAGGTCAGTATAATTGTCAGAAATTTCAAGGAAGGTCAGTGTAATTTATCCTAAAATTAAATAGTCACATGATATACATGTGATTATAGATGTTGCACATTAAAATTGTGATATGTACATGGATAAAAGATTATTCTTACCTGGTTTGGAGCCAATTAAAGATTGTGTTTCTATTTTTATGTTTTCCTTTTTAATATCACTACGTGAAGAATGAACCAACTTTTAATATCGTTTTGTGCTTCTTCAAAATGTCAAATGTCTAGCTTAAGTACTAGTGTTGGATGTGATCACCCTTCTGAATACTTTTGACGAGCATATCGTTAATGTAGACTTCCATTATATCCCCAATCTGGAGGCCAAACATTCTGTTCACAATCCTTTGATACGTGGCTCTAGTGTTCTTCAAACCGAACGACATCACTCTACAACAATAGAGACATCGCTCTGATATGAAGGTTGTTTTCTCCTGGTCTAAAGGATACATTTGGATTTGATTGTACCCTGAGTAAGCATCCATGAAACTCATGAGTTCGTGACCTGCTGTGACATCAACGAGCTGATTGATTCTGGGAAGAAGAAAGTTGTCTTTAGGACAAGCTTTGTCAAAGTCAGTATAGTTGACGCAGACTCTCCATTTGCCATTTTTCTTTTTTGCAAGAACTTTATTGGCAAGCCATTCAAGGTATAACACCTCCCTTATCTTTCCAGCAACAAGCAACGTCTAGACTTATTCGTTGATGATTTTGTGACGTTCTAGGGCAAATGTCATCCTCTTCTGTCTAATGGGAGGATGGTCTAGATCCGTCATCAGCTTGTGAGAGATGAAGTCAAAATCTATTCCTTCCATATCTCTGGTCTCCCAAACAAATACCGAAATGTTGGATTTTAGGAATTTAACAATATTCTCTTGCTCAGAATGAGACAGAGCTAAGCCAATGTGTAAATACTTTCCCTTTTCTTCAGTGCTGACGAGCACTTTGATGAGCTTCTCCATCGGTTTGACCGTATTGTCCCTTTATCTAGGACTCAGTGGCTTATCAATCTTGGAAGGATATTCTTCGGCCTCATGCATCTCTAAAGATAAAGAGTGTTCCCCTTCACGAGGGTACTGTAATTTTTATTTGGAAAGTCTTTCTTTAAGTGTGAAGACATGACATTCTCGAGCAGTGGGTTGACAACCCTTAATGATGAGGACTTTGCTTTTGTGGACATATTTCAAGCATTGATAGAGGGTTAAAGTGACTGCCTCCATCTAGTGAATCTAGGGTCTCCCAATAATGACGTTGTAGGGAGATTTAGCATCCAGGACCATATATTTAGAAATTAAGGTCTTCTGGTCATCTCTCTCCTCTATAGTGGTCGATAGGTTAATTCTACCCATTGGGAACCTGAGGTTCCCATTGAATCTTGCCATTACAGCAATGGTAGCTTTGATGTTATTGGACTCGAGCTTCATGTGTTTGAAAGGTTCGTAAAACAACATGTTGGTAGAGCTTCTGGTGTCTACGAGGACCCTCATAATCCCAAAATTAGCGATTTTGAGTGAGATGACAAGAGCATCACTGTAGGGACAGTGTATCCCCACAAGTTCCAATTCAGAGAACTAGATCTACGGTTCTGACTTTATCTTGTTTCTCAATGGCCGAGATCTGGATGACGTGGGGCTCTGCCCTTGCTTTTCGAGCATATCTTTTCCTGGCCCGGTTAGACATTCTTTTCATTATATTGTCAGCATGGAACACGAAGATGATTTGATTAGTTTGTTACTGCTGATCATTCCAAACTTCCCTCTGTTTAGGCTTTTGCTCTGACCTCTTTTAAGGGGGTCTTTCATCACGGGGGTTCTGTCTTCCATCTTGGCAGACGAACTCTCTTAAGCGTCCTCTCCTAATGAGATGTACAATTTCTTGCTTTAGAGCTCTGCACTCCTCAATTGTATTCCCCTTTTCTTTATGGAAGTCACAATACTTGTTTCGATTCCTCGAGTCAGGGTGGTTTTTTAGTGGCTCTGGCCACCTTAGGTTTTCACGAGTCTGAATTTGTTGGAGTATATGGGTAAGAGAAGCATTTAGCGGGATATAAGTCTTATACCTTCTAGAGTTAGAGTTGTTTTGAGCTCTGGATGTTGTTCTCTTGTCGGGACTCTCGATTCTCTTCTTATTTTCACTGTTATCCTTCTTCTAAACTTGCTCGTCCTTCTGAGTTTGTTCTTTAGCTTTTCGGAAGGATGCCTTTGTATTCTCAAGATTAATATACTTCTGCGCTCTATCCATAAGTGTCATCATATCGACATTGGTTAGGGAATCATGGAAGCGTTTATGCCCGAGGCTAGAAGTAAGAGTGGTCACCAGGAAACTCGAATTGTAGTTGATTATCTCCGTGAGCTCAGTATTGAAACGAGCTATGTACTCCCGAAGTGATTATCCCTTTGCTTGCTTCACAGTTAGCAAGAATTTTAGCCCTTTTCTCAACTTCCTGTTCGTTAAGAATCGATCAAGAAATAGCCTACTGAACTCATAAAAATTGATGACCAACTTTTGGGGAAGGTTATGAAAACATTTAAGGGCGTTACCCTTCAGGCTGGTCACAAAAGTTTGACACATGAATGCATCAGTAACTCCGTGCAAGGCCATTGTGTGTTGATAATATGAAAAGTGGTCCCCAATGTCCTCAGATCCGTCATAAACGGTGAACCTTGGGACAACAAATCTCTTGGGTCTCTCATCTGTCATTATGGCAGAGGTGAAAGATGTAGAGAACCTCTCGAGTAGTTTACTAAGCTCATTTAGTTCTGAAGGGACATGGAACCCTTTGGTTGAGATCTTTTGATCTTGAAATTCCGTTATTTCTTTTACCCTCTAAGGGATTTTGGGTAGGTATTGTTGTGTGATCGGTATCTGTTGCTGGTTTTGTCCCGTGCTTCCAGGTCGTCGATTCAAGGGTGGAGTTTTTTCTGGTGACAGTAGAAGGATGTTGGTCTCCCAAGGCTGGTGGAACTAGGACCTCGTGAGGCTGGAATCCCTGCGGTGCAAGGATTGGTTCCAAAGACAGTTGGAATTGGTATCCTTGTTTTGCTCCGGTAATGGATGATAGGATTGAATGTAGGTATTCCTCTCCCCATAGATATTGACGATTGTGGATCAGTCCCCATATGAACGGTACCATGGGGGTGCACCGGCTGCACATGGGATCCTCTGCCTGTGGTGGTAGTGGGAGGTTGAGGTCCTCTATGAACAATGTTAGTGGGAGGAGGAGGGTTGTTCCACTAGTTCTGAACCAGTGAAACCAGTACCTGTGACATGATTGTGAGTTGTTCCTTCATCTGATTAGACTGCCGTTGAATTCGATCAAGTTGCTATTGCAAACGGACTGGTGTTTGTCCCCTTCCTCTTTTCGCGAGAAGCTGATTTTGAGGGTTTTTTGAATTTTTTCTAGGATGAAGGTTGGGAACCATTAGTTCTTTTAAGAAAAAGACAATAGGTTTCTTCGTGATGAAAAATAATGAGAACGATCGTCGTTTTTGCAGACGGCGCCAAACTAATGTTGCTCTTTTCTGGTCAGACGGCTTCCCGTCCTTAGCTACCTGTTAAGAACTTGAAGTTAGAGGGTCACCGGAAAGACTTCGGTGGTAGCCGTTCCAATGATAAAGTCAGTAGAGAGATAAAGATAGTAATTCAAGAGAAGAATTGAACATAAATTTGAAAGCGTACCTTATGGGTTCATTTATAGGTTGTGGATCTCCTAAGTTTAATAGGATTATGAGCCATAAAAGTAGGGATTTGAGGATATTCGAAAATAGTTGTTCCCGTATTGAACTATGTTTCTTTATTCTGAGGTCGATAGCTTATGGAAGGCGATGAGAAGTTCGGAACCCCTCACCTCTGAACCCTTCGCACTCAATTGATTTGTAAATAATAACTATTTCATGATCTGTATCTTGAAAAGTACATTGTAGATACATGTCACATCCAAAATACAGTTCTCACATTGTGATATATCAATATATATACAAATTGATATAACTTATTATAATAAATGTTTGTGACTTTCATTATTTTTTATTTAAGAATGAGAAATTCTATAATATTTAATACTTTTTTTAACAAGTAAAAGTCACGAATACTAATTCCGCTTTTTTCGGACTTAATTTGATCCCTTATTGATCATTAATTTAGACACTCATTTTGGTTTATCTATCGTTTGATACTTGGGTTCTTTGCTGATAAAATTGTAGTGGGTGTTATTCATATATATATATATATAGTTTTGTCATTTACATGTTTATATATATATATATATATATAGTTTTGTCATTTACCATGTTGCATGCCGTTTGTGAATAGGATTTAGTTATCAAACACACGTGTAAAAAGCGTAGAGTCAATTTAAGCCAACCCGAAAGACCACTAATCCAGCAGTGAGCCATGACATCAATATATGAACTGATGATCTAAGCTAAAGAAACAGTCAACTAATAATTCTCAAGGACAACGGCCTCTGACCAAGCGTCGTCACGCTTGCTGACAAAAAAAATACTGCAATTGAATAATTTGAAATCGTTATATCACGTTATTATCTTAAGTAATGTGTCACGTTTTTTTTAAATTCTTAAACTTTTTTAGATTTATGAACTCTAATTTTTCTAAAATTTTAAATAATTTATAAGACAGCATTACATAATAACTTAGTATCACGATTTCATCCGATAATTAATCTGAGTGGAGGAAGCAAGCACCAAGCGTCTTTTTGTCATTTGTTCTTGGCTAGCTAGAAAAAACCAAATTTATGGACATGTCATCAACCCCACTTGCAGGTCATTCCAGTCTTGGGTGTACTGACTTGGAGTGTGTTTCTCACGAGCTTAAGAGGGTCCAAAGAGGAAGGAAGAATTAGTCTTTTTAAGGCTGCTATAGGTTTTTGTAAAGAAGTTTTCTGTCACATGCAAAAAAATTCTTATCCGCTTCCATTAAATAGCGAAGTTATGCATGCATTGTTGTTTAGACTACGGACTATTTCAACTTTAACTTAGATTAGAGTGATTCCACAGGACCAGTGCTGCATGTTCCTTGAATTTTCTTGGAGCAGAGAGGAGATTACAAGAAAGCTCCTCTAAGCTTGAGGGCTATAAATAGATCATCTAGCATTGAAACTAAATGCCCAGAACTTAAAAGTTATCATATATTTTGTTCTCCATTCACAAGCTCTTGGTGTTCTATATATTGGCGCACAAGTTAGACACTAAAATCCATTATAATCAGTTCCTAATGGAATCACCCCTTCTTCAAATCCAGCCCCCATTTTTTGGTAAACTAATCACCATTCTCAGCATTGATGGAGGTGGTATTAGAGGAATCATTCCTGCTACTGTCCTTGCCTTCCTTGAATCCCAACTTCAGGTATAATTTTCTTCTTTCTTTTCTTTTTTGGGTTTAGATTAATGAAGTATTATTTATGCTGTCTGGGAGAGACCGAGAATGAGTCTATAGTGCACTCCAGATTCACTATCACACATAGAAATCACCAAAAGATTATAAGCATCTATATATGAAGAAATCTAAAATTTCATATGTATATCAAATCTATGTGCTCTATATGCATGATAATGCATTCCATTATTACTAATGTAATTAAACAAAACTTTTATCCAATGCAACTCCATGTCATGACCACCTATGATTTGGACTTCGTTTTTATTTTCCCTGTATATCTGTTCTTTTCTTTTTGTCCAAGTGATTATGAATTAGATTTCCATATCGCGGCTAAATATGAAAATGTGACCTTGGAATAGGAGCTGGATGGTGAGGATGCAAGACTTGTAGATTACTTTGATGTGATAGCGGGAACAAGCACTGGCGGGCTTGTGACTGCCATGTTAACTGCTCCAGATAAAAACAACCGTCCTCTTTATGCTGCCAAAGATATCAAGCCTTTTTATCTAGAAAACTCCCCTAAGATTTTCCCACAGAAGTGGTAACCATGATTTCTTTTTCTTCTTAATTTATACTTACTTTGCTTTCATGATTCATCTTCGTTGGTGTTAATTGATTATGTAATTAGCAGATTTTGGTTTGATTGGCATATATATATATATATATATATATATATATATATGCAGGGGCATATATGGATCAGTCAGAAACATATTAAGATCACTATCGGGACCCAAGTATGATGGGAAGTACCTTCACAAGCTTATAAGGGACAAACTAGGAGAAACACGGCTGCATGACGCCTTGACCCACGTTGTTATTCCGACCTTCGATATTAAACAATTGCATCCAACCATTTTCTCCACTTATGAGGTACACATCTCTCTCCCTCTCTCTCTCTCTCTCTCTCTATATATATATATATATATATCCTACAATGTTGAAATAGACTGGAAAATAAATTTTCTTGTTTTTTGATAACTAATTACTAACTTCAGAATTGTGTGTCTTCTGGTTAAAGGTCTAAAGTTCAACCGTGAAGAGAGAAATAAATCCTCTTAATGCATGATAAAACAGTCAAAACTTATAGCATGGGTCGTGGTGAACCAATCAAATTATGTCATATATACCAAAGTTACTTGTATACTTTAAAAGCTCTACAAATTTTATACAAAAGCCTTTTATGATTGGTATGGACTAGCAGTCTTAAGACTTTTCAATAATTTTTTCAAATTAAGATAGATAAAAGGTTTTAGGTGACGTCAGTAATAGTGTATTCTACAAACACATTTGCTTATCATCTAAATATTGAAGCTATTTGGATAGGACCCTTTACTATTTTTCCTGCAAGAGCATGTTGGGCAAGCCTCTAACCAATTTTATGTGGGTTTTGCTGATACTATATTAGCATCCACCATAAATATTATTTTGGGAAAAAAATTGTAATAGAGTTTTTATGTAATTATAAATTTTTAATTTGAACTAATTTTTTCATACAAAAAAGATAGCCTACATTTGGGAAAACGGAATTAGAACTTTGAAGATGAAATCCTAACTCCATGCACGCACCCAAGCAAACTAATTAAGTTGTACAGTGATATGTTTTGACATAATTTTGAACTCATCATGCAGGCCAAAAGCTCCCCATCTTTGGATGCTCAATTATCTGATATATCCATCAGCACTTCAGCAGCTCCAACTTATCTTCCTGCCCATTACTTCAAGAACCAAGACAAAGAAGGGAATATTCGGGAATTCAATCTTATTGATGGTGGTGTTGCTGCAAACAATCCGGTATAATTCTCATAGAACGCTCTTTTTAATCACATACAAATTCATGCACACTATACATATGACACAACTAATAATATTGAAAACCCTTTTTGATCCATTTTTGTTTGTCTTCTGGTAACATGGTTCCAGGCTTTAGTTGCCATTAGCCAAGTAACCAAAGAGATCTTCGACGAAAATCCAGACTTCTTTCCCATTAAGCCCATGGATTATGGTCGCTTTCTAGTAATCTCCATAGGCACTGGCTCGTCAAAGACTGAACAGAAGTACAATGCTAAAAGGGCAGCCAAATGGGGTGTTTTGGGTTGGCTACTTCATAGAGGTTCCACTCCACTAGTGGATGTATTCAGTCAAGCAAGTGCAGATATGGTTGATTTCCACATTTCTGTGGTCTTCCAAGCTCTTCATTCTGAAGATAACTATCTTCGAATTCAAGTAAGCTTTATATTAATACTCAAATTTCCCATTTTTCTTGAATTTTAATAGCTTCATCCAATTGTTACACTTATCATTATGTTAAATACCAGGATGATACATTAACTGGGACAGTCTCTTCAGTTGATATTGCTACAAAAGAGAACTTGGATAAACTTGTAGAAGTTGGCGAAGGGCTGTTGAAGAAACCTGTTTCAAGGGTGAATTTGGAAACGGGTCTTTTTGAACCAGTCAAAAATGATGGCACAAATGAGGATGCTTTGAAAAGGTATAGAAAAAATAAAACAACTTTACATAATTTTAACTATATTGTTTCAAGCATCATATGGTACTTATTTTTAAGATGTTACTATTCCTAACAGGTTTGCAAAGTTACTTTCGGATGAAAGAAGACTTCGAAAGTCAAAATCACCACAAACCAACAAAATCTCCAAGAAGTACAATAATTTGTTACCTCTATATCGTGCCACAACTAGTTACTAGCTCTCCTGTTCATATGTTAACCAAAACATGGATGTTGTGAATAATTGTAATTTGATTTATTCTTTTTTTAATATACATGTCAAATATGTTTTATGTAACATCAAAATTTGATTTTCATTTAATTATTCTTACTCATGAAAATAATATTTAATTGTGAACTTCTATGTTGTAATATGTACATGCATGTAAGACAAAGTACAATGTTACATATAAGTGAGCCAATGGGAATTGTCTAGAAAAAATATTTTATAAAAAAAAGGAACCTCAACCTTCTCTCTATGACTTACCTTCCAAACCTCAAAACACATCCACCACCATCACCACTCCCACCTTGCACCCACCAACTCCACCTCTAGCAACGGTCACCCTTCCCATTATCCAAAACTTCCACACCCATCCATCCACTGCCATATCCCTTCCCAGCACACTTCATAGGAACCCCCAAAACCTCAAACCTCATCCACAACCACTGCTCCCACCTTTCACCCTCCACCAATCGATGGCCGCCCTTCCCATTAACCAAAGCTTCCACGCCCATCTATCCAATGCCAGGTCTCTTCCCATCACACTTTGCTGGAACTCCCCAAACCTTAAACCTCATCCACCACCACCCCCACCCGTCGACCTCCGACTCCACCTTCACCTTCATCTCCTCTACCTCACCAACTGATTATCGCCCTTCCCATTAACCAAAACATCCACCCTTATCCATCCACTACCATATGTCTTCCTACCAAACTTCACAAGAACCACACCATAGTTGTAAGACAATTTCCATTAACCAACACCCTATTAATAAGCCATCCCCATGCTTAGTCTATACACATAACCAATTCCCTAAACCTTCCATAACACCAAACTTTATACCTAACCAAGCGTTTAAACCTAGAAAACTCCCATAGTAACCTATGGATTGACTTATCCTCTCACCCAATAGCATTATAAAGTTTCTCAGAGGTTGAATGTGATGGTTTAACCCCACCAGAATCCCTAGCTCAACCAATGGCACAAAAAATAGGGAATGAGAATGACAATGTCTCAAAATATACCATTGTCCCTTAGAATTTAGATTAACTTTGATGGCTTGTGAGATTGCTTTGGGGGCAGTTATAAGAAAAATAGCTTAGTTGAGTGTTGAGGTTGCCTCCCTATGAGCAGTAGCTAGATGTCAATAAGATCTCTAATAGGAAATTGAAAAGTTAATGGTTAAATTGGCAGTTGAAGCCCCTACCAATGATTTATTTAGCCACAAAAAATTTCTCCCTAGTGGGCAAAGGGGGAAAGGCTTATTCCTAAAAGGCAAAGGAACCAAGGTATGCAAGAATAAGGTCATCAAAATCCTAGCTATAGTAAGGACAAATGGCCATCTCTAATGCAACAAAAGGCCATCCTAGAAGAAAGGGAGTTGCTTCCATTAGGAATCATCACCCACACACCACCAAGGAAGGTGAGAAGCCCAACTATGATTGCTCATGCTGAGTTGGTAAGGACAATTTCTAGCCCACGTACATGATTAGCTAGTGGTTCAAATTTTGCAGAGTGCCAAGAAACACGCCATGCAGAAAACTAACAATGATGTAGAAATTGCCCCCAACAACTTTGGCAACATAGGAACTGTGGTGGTTGACTTTCCATTTCTCCCATCGTAGAATGGAGAAGTAGAACAATAACATGAGCAAGATAATATGGGACCTTGGAACAATATCTTATGTCAAATAAAATAAAATCTAGTGGCCTTTAACTGGAATTCATACCCCCTACTGAGGTGAATGGAACGCTTCAAACAATCTTCACTTAGTTCACTTAATTTCGTGTTCTTATCATATTCTTTTTTGGCCGTAATTTCTCCTTTATACTCAAATTGTTGTGCTAGTGTGTTTTCTTTGTCCTTTGGGTCTATTATTGGTATCTAGGACATTGTGTCCTAAAACAAGAAATCTTCTAAACACATTCATCTTCCTTTATAGTTTTCATTGTCCATTCAATAGTGGTCTTGAAAGTCAAGGGCTTGACTTCCTAATTCTTACTCAATGCCTCAACTTTTAACTTCTAGTCTTACCAATGCTTTACTAGTATTCTAGTATTTTTTTCCACTAGTCTTGGAACTCGTGGTTATGAGTCCACTATGCTTCCATTATTTTTTTCTAAGCTATCCTTTCAATGTGTTGATCTTTTTCTGTTCAATTCCTTGAAGATGGTTTACTCATGTGTCTTTTGCATTACAGGCTTTCTTAATGCAAAAGTAGCCTAGTTTTTATTCTTCTTACTTATTTTAGATTCTTATACATGGGTCCATTTCATAAGCCACTAAGCTTAAGTCAATTCTCTTTTTATCTTATTTTTGGGTTGACACTTATTAGTAGTATGTCTTCTACTTCTTCGTTATATTTTATTTTGGGTTCATGTGTACCCATTACATAAGTTGGAAGGATTGAGAAAATTAGTTCCTTAATTTCTTTCCTTTCATTCGCACAAATGCTCTTTATATTCTGCTCACAGTTGAGCTTTCATACTTGGTTTAATTCTTTGTTTGTATATTACTCCAGATTTAACTCTAGTTATAAAGTTCTATGTTTACTTCTATTGGTGATCATTTCTTCACTTCTTTCTTGATTTTAAGCATAGCCACATCTTTGTTCTGACCTTCCCGTAGCCTCTCCAAAAGGGTGGATCGAATCACAAGACTAGCCAGTGACTCTTATGAACCGGGTGGGACTACTTTAATCTCCATCTCATCTAGATCTCTGATCAATTCTGTCTAGCTAGTGATAATATAGGCAAGACTTTCTAACTTCCTACCTAGTGCATCTGCTACCATATTAGTCTTGCTAGGTGATATTGGATGCTCATGTCGTAGTCTTTGATTAGTTCTAGCCACCGATGTTGTCTCATGTTCAGTTCCTTTTAAGTAAACAAATAGTTGAGATTCTTATGGTCTGTCAAGATCTCGTAAGTCTCCCTATATAAGTAGTGACGTCATATCTTGAGAGGGAACACCATATCTACTAACTCCAAATCATATGTGGGGTAATTTTCTCGTGTGGCTTGAGCTGCCGAGAAGCATAGGCGATAACCTTCCCATCCTGCATCAATACACAGCCCAATCCTTTGTGAAAGTTGTCATTGTTGATAAAAAAACTTCCCTTTCTTTTGGAGGGAATAACAAGGATAGGGGCCTTAATTTATTTCTCCTTTAGGATCTGGAAGTTCTGTTCCCTTTCTTCAATCTATACAAATGGAGTGTCCTTCTAGGTCAACTGAGTAAGTGGCTTTGCCATCTTAGCAAAATCCTCTACAAATCTGCGATAATAATCGGCTAACCCCATAAAGCTTCTAACTTCTATAACAGTAGCGAGTTGTGGCCAATTAATTATTGCTTCTATCTTATGAGGATCAACTGATATGCCATTCTTTTCAATCACATGCCCTAATTTTTATCTAGCCAAAACTCACACGTGGCAAATTTGGCATATAACTTATGCTCCCTAAGCATTTGCAACACCATCTTCAAGTGCCTCTTATGTTTCTTAATACACCGTGAATGGATTAGAGTCTCATAAATAAATATGATCACCAAGTCATCTAGGTAGGGTGTTTGGACACCCTATTAATTTGACCCATAAATGTTGTGAGGGTATTGGTCACACAGAACAACATTACCACAAACTTATAATGTCCATACCGAGTCCTAAAAGTAGTCTTTGGTATGTCCTCCTTCTTTGCCCTTAGTTGGTGGTATCCCGATTACAAGTCAATCTTGAAAAAGACTTGTTGCCTCTTACAATTGAACAAATAACTCATCGATCCTGGCAAAAGATACATGTTCTTAATGGTTATCTTGTTTAACTCCCGATGGTCAATACAAAGCCTCAAAGATCCATTCTTCTTCTCCACAAACAGTACTGGTGTGCCCCAATGTGATACACTAGGGCGGATGAATCCCTTGTCTAATAATTATTTCTTAAGTGTGTCAAGCTTAGTTTGACTACTCTTTACCTTGCTTTTCAGAGTTCATTCTTGAATTTTGGGAGTTATCTTTCGTAGAGAAGGATCACTCGTCTACTCACCTCATAATCTCTATAATCAAGGCAAAATCACTAAGTTACATTTTATTCGCACTTCTTTTTGTCCTTACTAAGTTTATTCATTAGAAACCTTAACTCACTAGTTAGATAGGGAATGTGGTGCATGTTTCCTAGCCCTAAAGTTACATAATGAGGTAGCCAACCTTACCTGTAACTAAGGATCTATTAACATACCAGCTTGTACCACTATCCTCCCATGCTTCCCTTTATCTGGATATTCACTATGCATAAAAACATTTCTATCCTTAAGATTCTTTAGAAATAGTGAATTATTTCTTTCTTTCCTTACTAAGTTTATTCATTAGAAACCTTAACTCACTGGTTGGATAGGGAATGTTGTGCATGTTTCCTAGCCCCAAAGTTACATAATGAAGTGGCCAACATCACTTGTAACTAAGGATCTATCAATATACCAACATGTACCACTATCCTCCTGTGATTCCCTTTATTTGGATATTCACTAATAATCTGATTCTCTTTTGCATCTTGACGTATAAAAACATTTCAATCCTCAAGATTTTTTTAGAAATAGTGAATTATTTCTTCCTATTATAGGCACAACTAATTCTAAAGAGTACCACATATCACTAGGTTTTATTATCAACAGGTTTCATTAAACCCCAAAAGTCATCAAATCATCTTTCTAGACTCATCATATCTTATCAGATTACTGTCTAGGACAGTGTGTCACTTGACAGTTATTGTCGTCGTGGCTCTAATTATTTTACTTGATGAGGGTTGACTTACAACTTCGAAGGTCATTCGTATTATTACTTCTAATTCATCAAGCTTCTGTTGCGCTATTCTGATACTATTTCTAGTATAAAAAGCTCTTTAGAAACTATTTGTTTCTAAAATTCTCACTAAACGTACCATTTCTAACTTAAAAAGGCTCCCTTTAACTTCAAGCTTCTTAAGGATAGAATTGTAGTAGAGAATCACTTTCGGCTTATGGAAATATTAATTGCCAATTTCATCCTTTAGTCATCTAAAATGGATAATCCAATTGACTCTAAGAGTGATTCATATAATCACTTTATTTCATTGCTCTATTATCCACTTCCTAGGAGTCATAGTACTAACTTTACACTATTTTTAGTATTCAAGGACTATTGAACTTATAGCTCTTTAATGTTCTATCCTCAAATTTTCTTTAATTATCAACCTTAGTTTCATATGCTCTATTGTCTCCTAAGAAGCATTATGCCTTTGCTCCGATATTTTTTTTCCTCCAATACACTATTGTTTCCCAAAGATCCTTAAACATTTGCCTTATTAGGCTTTAGGGCTCCCCAATGACGATTAACGTTTTCTCTGAGTCGAGTATACTTTTCACCATTGTCTCTCACAATCTAGGACTTATGGATTTCAGATCCAAAACCCCTCATCAATCCATATCTTTATTCCCTAGGTTTCATGTACCTAATATTCTGATGGTCTTTGATTTCCCAAGGATTCCTATGAAACCTACTTCTGACAACCCTATAAATATATGATATGAGGGGATAGCCACACACATAAGTCATTATTATTTCTTTCCCTACGTAAGAAAACAAGAAGTAGCCCACTCTCATTTCTAGTGTACGACTTGTATAGAGGGAAAAAAACAAAGCTTAAAGAACTAAGAGAAAGAGGATATGATCAATCTCTTTAACTAATCTCCTTCAACAATTTATTATTCAAGAAAAATGTAATTATAACCCCTATTTTAAAGTTGTACAGTTCATGTAAAACAAATATCCAAAAGAATTTATTAAAATTGCTTCCATTTTGGTTATGAATCAAATAGGTCTTCACCCACAATTCTATTTATACATATATATATACACAAATATATACCCATGGATGCAAGCACGCGCGCGCGCACACACACACATATATATAATTGTAATTAGACTAAATGAAAGGTCTAAAAGCCCTTATCTCTATGTTTGCAACCCTTAGTAGAGAGAGAAAGAGCCGGGGGGTCACCATTGTAGAAAGAGAAAACTCATGCTTTTAGAGAGAGAAAAGTCTGTCTATCCTCACTCTTAATCTACCAAGCTTGGAACTCTAAGCTTCCTTCCATGGAGGATTATACACACACACACACTCTCTCTCTCACACACACACACACTTACACTTTCTTAGAGAGAGTGATATATATATATATATAGAGAGAGAGAGAGAGAAAGAGAAAACCGGTATGGGAGAAGATGATGAGAGAAAGGGTTCGGCTAAATGAAAGGAGAGGATGGCAAGTCTCTTTCGTCTTTCTTAAGTTCGATCAGTTTTGTACTACATAAACATATTAGCCTTCATGCACCCTTAGCATTCCAATAACATTTCTCTCTTATTGGATAATATTTGGCCAAATTGGTCATTTTCCCAAACTTCTTTAAAAAGATTTACACAATTCTCAATGTGCAAAGTGGCAAATTTGCTACTCACATCCAAAAATTGACTGTCTTGAAATCGTAACAAAATTGACAGCGTAGCTAATTTTTAATGTGTAGATTCCAAATAGAAATTACGTTTCTCCAAATCATCTCTCTAAAAATTATTCATTTTACTAATGTTCCCAATTTGCTTATATCGCCCCGCAATCAACACCAGTCCGAATAAAATGCAATAATTGAACTTTAAGTCTATAATATCATATACATTATCATATAATGAATTCTACAATTATTCTCACAATTTTAATTTAATTAATTATTTAATTCTAATTCAGAAAGAAAAATTATCAAAATACTATTGGTACTTTTCTGGAGCTTTTCAAGTTGGTAATCATTATGTAATCCTAAGAAGAATGGTGGATCCATGATTAAAAGAATCCAAGATTGGAACACAACCCTTATTCTAAGACACGTATGGACCATTTCCAATAGGGACTCTTTATGGATTAAAATGGATTCTAAAACTTATTGACACTGCCAAACACTTCACTACACACAGAATTAGAAATGGCAGGCACCTTTTGTGGCAAGACCCTTGGCACCCAAGGTCCGTACTCAAAGATAGTGTTCAAAACTCTGTAGGAAAGATTCAATTCCAAGGTTTCTACAATAATCATCAATGATAGACGGAATTGGCCAACATCTTTGAGATGTTTTAGTGATCAAGTCAATTTCAATTCCAATCCTCAAGGTGAGGACCAAGTCTTATAAACTCCTTCTCCCTCAGGTGGGTATTCTGCAAGTTCTGCCTAGGAGAATTTGAGAGGAAAACTAACTGAACTCCCTCGGTATCTAGTTAAGTGATAATGTCCCTAGGCATGCTTTCATTTTTTTTTGGCTATTATGGAAGGGTAGGCTTTCCACTATAGATAAGCTCTTAGAGTGTAGAGTTATCAATTCAAACACGTGTGTTGAGCAACATGACTCCTGAAACAAAATAGCATTTATTTTTTATATGCCCTTCACTACTGATATCTAGCGAGAGGCAATGAGTAGATGAAAAACAGCCAAAGTCCCCTCCACCTGGTCTCAAGTGTAGAGTGTTTACCTCTATTTGCAAAGGGAAGTCTTTCTATTGCTCAGTTTTTAAGTGGTGCCTAGGAACAATGGTCTATTATATATGAAGAGAAAGGACTTGAAGGATGTTTAAGCACCAGATTAGACGTTCTTATGGCATCCTTGCTGATTCGTATGAAGATAAGCCTCTTGTTTTCTTTCAGAGACTCTGAGTTCAACTGACAGGTATGTATTTATAGGATGTTAGGAGAAAATATCTTTTTCTTTGTTCAACTATAGTCCCCTTGTTTGGTTTGTTTGGCTAAGGTTGTCCCCTCTTTTTTTTTTTTTTTTAATTTGTCTAGGTTGTTTCTTAGCTTTTGTTCTACCTTTTGGGGTTTTTGTTTCTTTTTAACAAATTCATACTTAACCTAAAAAAAAATATAGTGATAGTGGAAACTTTGTTCCCATGTTATACAACTAGAAAAGAAGAATCTTCAAACCTTAATTTCTTGTACAATATAGTCCTCCTCAATCCATGAGAATCATGTGTATGCGTGCATGCACGCGCATAAATAAACTCAAGTTTAAACTAAAATAAATGTAATGAATAACAATGTTTTATCATAACCAAAATAATTAAATCAAAGAAAAAAACCTCAAACAATATGAGGAAAACTAATATTGGTTCTTGTATTTGTCTTACTGGTTGGATGGTGGGACATTGAAATACTCATGCAAGTTTGCAAAATAGCCTTATAAAAATAAATTTCAATTTGCAAAACTCTTTGATGTAAATGTTCTGAAGGAACTAAGGGCGTGAGACTTAAAAAAGTAGCAACTTTGTTCTGACCAACCATGATGCCATCTGCAATAGTAGTGTGACCTTTGCTTGCAAAGATCTTATCAAAATGCAAGACACAAATAGAGCCTTTCAATGCATTGTGACGTTGTGCACTGTGTGAACTTCTTAGTGAGAGAAGGATGAGAGTGAAAGGTTTGCGCTATTAAGGTTAGGTTAAAAAGATTGGCAACTATGTAAATTTCTCACATTTAATGAGATTGTCCAAAAAAAAATTATAAAAGTGTAAAAACTTGGACAGATATTAAATTGGCAATAAATTATAGAAATAAAAAATAATATTACAACTTTTGTTGACCAATTAATAAATTGTGCAACAAAAATGTTGATTGGTTTGTAACTTCCCTTTTTTAGGAGGCTTGATAAATTTATATGTATATACATACATATATATATATATATATATATATATATATATCATGGACTTTTCCATTTAAAGCATAAAACCTAACACGTGAGAAATGTACAAGATAAATAGATTAAATTGGTTGCAAAACTAATAAAACTATGAAATTGGATACAAAATCCCCTTATAAACAAGGGTCAAACCCAAAATTGAAGGCACTAACCCAAATTCCCCTTATGATTTCACTTTTTAAGATTCATAAGAGTAGCAAAGTACTCAATAAAACTATGTCAAGACAGTTTCTTTGATACAAAAATTGCAACTCCTATATACACAATGAAATTTCCGCACACTGTATTTATAGGTCAGCCATATCCTTCTAGAGTTCATACTAGGGCGACCAATGAGATTGTCGAAAATAGGACATGCGTAGATTGGAACGTTATTTTTTTTTTTTTTTTTGAACGGTAAGCTCTATTCGAACAGGACATAGCTTCTGTTCAAGGGGAGAAACTACTTTTTTATGTGATAATTCCCCAAACAAACTATAGTGAACCAGCTGAAAAATTAAGTATCCAAGAAACTTTTTAAGACATATTTCAGTCATTTTTAAGCATGTATTCAAAACTAAAAAGCATCTAACCCATGTTCAATTTAAACCCAAGTATTATGGCAAATCAAAATATAGAAAGATTAAACTTTCAGATGTCCTAAATATTATCTAATATGAATGCATGACATTTTAGTGTATTTTACCTTTCTTGTAGTAGATCTTAAGAATCAAATTCCACTTTGAGATTGATCTTCAATCATTTGAAGTTGTAATAAGAGTCTAGATGATCAAGTTTTCAAGTAATGATTGACTAATGTTGTAACTTGAATCATAACTGTTGCCTAGATATTTACCCCAAAGGGGGGGTGAATAGAATATTTCGTAAATATTAAATTTTTTTTTATTTTTCAAAAATGAATGTTATAAATGCACAGTAAATAAACAAGAGCAAAGAGAGAGAGAGAGAGAAAGCAAACACAGTAGTTACGAGGTTTAGAAAACTTCATACCTCCTCGACTCAAGTATCTCCATTTCAATTTTTCCACAATAGTGACCTCCTTGCAGGTGGAGACCAAACATTTACAAAGTGAAGACCGCAACCTTCTTATCCAGCAAAATATACTATTTTACCTCACCAAATAGCACCTATTGACAACTCTCACCACAATGAAATAATTCAAAGATATTTACCAAATAGCACCCTCAGTAATTTTGGTGCAATAAGATACTCACTCTTTATAGATTGATTAGGTGTAAGTTCTGAGTATTTAAGATGAGTAAAACTTTTAGATCTAGATTTGGAAGATGATAGATCTAAAGTCAATAGCAAAGATGTGATAATGTAAGCTTATAAGAGATGGCTTAGAAAGCCCTAGAGAATTTTTATTTATAGCCATTTAAAGTATATGACCAAAAGCCATTTCTTCCCTTTTTGTCTGTTCAAAATTTGAATTTGTGATTGTCAGATTGACAGAATCAGTCGACTAAATCATTAATCAGTCGACTGCAATGAGGGCTAGTCGATTGATTAGGTCAACTGATTTGTCCAAAGGATTTGAAGTTCATTTGGTTAAAAACAATTAGTCGACTAGTTCTATTTGTACATTATTTTTGCCTTTAAGAACAGTCGACTGAATTTCCTTAGAGGTCGACTAATTTGGACAGTGTGTATAGGCAATTCATCAGTTAGTCATCTAGTTAACTAGTTTTATGAATCAGTTGACTAATTTTGTTTGTACACTAATTTTGCCTTTAAAAACACTCGATTGATTCTACTTGGAGGTTGACTAGTTTTGACAGTGTGCTTAGCCAGTTTATAAAACTTAACTCAGTCGACTAGTTTAATTAGTGTGACAAATAAGGTTTAAGAATCAGTCGACTAGTTTCAGGAATTGGTTGACTAGTTTAGACAATGAGTGTCTTCTAGCTTATTTCTTTCTTAGTATACTTTTGCTAAAGCCTTTTGATCTTTCAAAACTTAAGTCAAATGTATTGTTTTGAAAAAATCATTTGAGGTTAGTTCTTAGATTATCATTTTAAATAGTGAAAGCTTACGACCAATGATCAATCTAATCCTAACATCACTCAAAAACCCAAAACCCAAAATAAGGAAAAATAAAAGTCTTTACTTAGATATTTGGGCTTGAGTGAGTCCACCTTGCTTGAATTATCATGAAAGCATTCCTCTTATTTTGATCTTTGCTTTAAAACATACTTTTGAGTAAAATCTTCTAGCTTAATAGACTTTTGTCATTTTCTTGGTCAACAATCTTTTTTTACCTAAATGACCTATTTGCATTGTCACTTTGAGAAAACATTAGTCTATTGGATAATGTTTTGTAATCATCAAAATTATTGAGATACCCTTAGTTGAAAACCTTTAGGGCTAACAATAACTTAATAATGACAGACTTAATATAGAGTTTTAGAATGAATTAAGAACACATACATTATAAAAGAGAAATTTTACAACCATGTAACACAAATTTCCTAACACAAACATCACAATGGGCTACACAAAAACAAAAAGTGGGCCATTAACATATTTTCTTGTAGCCAACCCATCGCTGAGTCAACGGCAAGTTCATTTCTTTTTCACTCCCAATCATAATATCAAAAATAGAATATACCTTATATTTTTCAACACTAACTTTTTTTTAAAAAAAAAAAAAAAAAAAACCTTGACCTAACATTCACTAAAAATCCAATCCAGCACAATGGCACAATGTATGTTCCTTTAATTAGGGGCCAATCCCTAATGTCTAAAAAATAAAATATGAAATTTCCCCTTTTAACAACTAACTTCTACCATAGACTCTTAGGAACAACCATCACCAAGAACAACAGCAAGTTTGCACCCCCAACTGATCTAAAACCAGGATGAATTTTATTCTGTGAAAGTATTTTTATCATAACCGAGCTAGACAATGAACTGATGAAAATGTAAGGTCACAGTTCACTGCTTCAACCAGATTAACCAGTTTTATAAAAATATATTGAAATAAATATTATATTGGGTAGTTACTAATTTACTTAAAAATATATTAAATTTTGAATGTGAATTAACAAAGTGATCATCAATTTTTAGATTTTGGGTAGTTTTGGTTAGTTTGGTTTAAGCTAATTCTAGTTTAGGTCGGTTCACAACAATTTAATATTGTTCAACAGCAAAAAAGATCCAAATGAAAAACCAAACCAGCCAAATGTCTGGTTCACAGTTGAACTAGCCGCTCCAGTCTACTTCTAATAACTATGGCTAAAAGCTTCAATAGTTGGCAGCAAATTACTCAACTCCACAAGGCTATCCACAAAACCTAAATTCAAACACAAAAAAACACCCCCAAAAGAACTTGTCCAAACCATGTTGCATTCACAAATTATTATTACTTCGCCAAATTCATCCTTATAGTTGATCCTAGAAAAGGGTCATTTAGTTTAAGTTAGCTCATCCAATTTAGGTCAATTCAAATCCAGTTCACACCAGTTTAATCTGGTACAACAACAAAAATAATCCAAATGAAAAATCAAACCCACTGGATGTCCGGTTCACGGTTGAACCTATAAGCTTCAATATTTGGTAGCAAATTACCTAACTCCACAAAGCTATCCACAAAACCTGAATTCAACTCAATGAAGTGTAAGGCCACACACACAAAAAAAAAAAAAAACACACCAAAAGAGCATATCAAAACCATGTTGCATTTGCAAATTATTATTACTTCGCCAAATTTATCCTTACAGTTGATCCTAGAAAAGAGCAACTTGGGAATACTCCAAATCATAGGAAAAGAATACAAAAGTTGTAATCAATTTGAGACCATTTCTATAGTTATAGAACATATTATCAAATCTTCTTTAACTATCTCTACAAAAGTTAACCTAAGTCACCCTTCCCATTAAATTAGGTCGCCCCTCTCCTTACATGACCTTCAATGTGAACCATGTCACCCTTGCATTTACTAATCTTCATTGTATATAACCATACCATCTTAACATATTATCTCATTTTATCTTTTATAGGGGTTACTTTTATCATCTCCTTAATGTATTCATTTCTAATTCTATCTTGTCTTGTCTTACATACATCTCAACATTAGGAATAACAATTTAACCCGTTGGAACCCACCAACCCCGCCCTTTTTGGAATAAGTTTGGAAAAAGTTTTTTCCATCTCATTAAGATTTGAGGCAAGTTTAGAGAAAAGACAGCTCCCCTACTCCGATTATATAAAATAAAATAATAAAAAAACTTTGTACTACATAATCAATATTTATAATAATACTTTTTCAGTCATCCATTAAAACTTTATACAAACTTGATAGAATTATTTATTTCAAAAATAAAATAATGTCATTTTAATTCTCTATTAACATGCATATTTCTTATTTTAACACATGTAACATTTTATTAAAAATACATTAATTATAATTAATTTAATAAAATAAGTAAATAAATAAGAGTTTAAAAATAAATAGAGACCTTGATAAAACCCACCCCTACTTATCACGGGTTGAGAGATAAACTTTTTTTCACGAGACGAAGTTGAAAAAGGAGTACCCGTCCCAAACCCATCCCGTTGAACATCCTCTTTTTAGTTAGACTCACTTTATTACGACAATGTTTCCTAACTGCCCAACAATATTCATAGCCTAATAACTGTTTTATAGAATTTACCTTTTAAATTTAAAAATATATGTCAATCACATAATACGTCAGATGCACTCCAACAAATCATATTATCTTCTATACTTGTAAATAAATATATAAAAAAAATTCCTAGACCAAAGTCATGATAAGACATTCCATGGACCAGGATCCTCTTCAGTGCACTAGAGAAGTCCGGTCCGCCCATCTCACATGAGATGGGATCCATAATGAAACCCACTTCTGTAGGACCCGCTCTCATGTGAGAGAAGAATGGACTAAACCTCTCCAGTGCACCAGAGAAGATCCAAATCCACATTCCATATTCTGTAACTAAGAGAGAACAATGTGAAGGTCATCCTTCCGTTCAACAAAGTATTTCATTCAAGGTCTAATTCATGAGTTTACAAGCTTTACATTATAGAGAACACCCCAATTTTCCAAGGGAACGAAAGCATTATTGTAAATCAAGAGAAAATCAAGAGAAATTCAGGGGGCCTCCACTAGGTATATGGAACACCAAAAACATTCTTGTGACTTGTAATGGGGTTTAGGAAGAAGTCAACAGGACATATGAACACGAGGCAACGACAGGTGTAAAGAATATCTCTCAGCGCTAAGACTAACCCTTCTTACTGCTATTAAGTACTGCGTGCAGATGAAAAGCTTCACCTTGATCCCCATTCAGGGACCTTCTCTGCAGGTAGCAAACTGTTAGCTGTTTAAGTAACCTCTCAAGATATGAATGCAAGCAATCCTGTGAATCTTTAATGTTAGGATTTGTTGACAAGATCATTGCATTAACATTATCAGCCACGATTTCTCGCTGTGTATCTTCAAGAAGATATCCAACCGATGACTTCTGCGGTTGTTCATATGCCAACAAAGCAGCACAGTCCTAGAGAGAGAGAGAGTTTCAATGAGGATCAATTTCACTATAAGAACGATGCTCAAACTTCACTGCCAATATGCAAATTGAGAATACATACAAAATGTCCAAATTCACCCCAAGAAGACAAAATCAGGCTAACAAGTGACCTCCGAAAATGTTACATGACACCAAAACACAAAATTATAACCCATGTTGAAATTGATGTCTAGAACATGCTACAGTGCATCTTTACACATTCTGCAAAACCTAGCTTCCAGGGAAAAAAGGGGTAACAAAACTGCAGTTGTTAACAAAAACCACATTCTGTGTTTTTCCAACGCTACACTAAGTTCAATAACATGAACAGTCTGGGTGCAATAATAATGAGGAAGTGGTGTACCTTGCCATTATGGGTTTTGACCACCCAGTATGTGTAGACAAAATTGTAATTTCAAAGCAAAAGTTGATATATCATGCAGTGCAAAGAACTGTATTATACTTAATAACAGAATCACTACCTTAATTAGATCATCATACTCCGCCAACTTAAAAAAAATTTCAAATTCATTCCTTCCATGTGCCACAGCCTCCTCCAGCTTTCCATCCTGCACCTCAAATATAGACACATCAAACTATCCTAATTATTTTATTTAATTTTTTGGTATTACCAAGGCAACCATAGCTGGTCTGACAAAGTGGGTAAGACAGATGAAAGAGATAACAATACTAACTCAGCATGTGATATACACATGCATGTTTACATTGCATAAATCTCAAATAAATAGATAAACCTGTAGAATCAGTCTAGTACAGAATGCATAAACGTCACCCCATAATCTTCATCATAAGTCGCATCAACTTCAACATTAAAGGAAACCGTATAGGCAACAAAGGCATATATCTAGATATCCCAGTGCACGAGGATCCCGCCATTACGAGGTCAGGGGAGGGTTAGATGTACGCAACCTTACCCCACAAGCAATGATGCTATTTCTATGACTCGAACCCATGACCTCAGGTCACAATGGAGCAATCTTACCATTGCACCAAGACAATAACCTTTGAAACTAAAATTATTTGTCTTCACATTTTCTATATATAAAAAGTGAAAGCAAGATAACCAGGAACAGATATTTACCCGGACCAGTTCAATAAATTTTTGGCAGTGAAGCAGAAAGCAAGTAACTGATGTACCATCCTGCACAGAGCAAAACTGGTTATCAATATCTGCATACAACGCGCATCAATCATAAGGAGAAGAATGATACTCTAATTTGCAGTGCTGTGGGTGAAAATTAGACCTGGGAGAGGACTCTTGCTAAGTACATTATTAGTACAAACATTAAAAAAAATCCTGATATTACAATGAAAATGAAGGGGTACACCCCACCATGTACACTAATTTAAACTTTTTGAGCTCCATAGAGAGAAGTACTAGCAGAAATCGAAAGAGAAGAGAAGTCTTCAGCACATGATAAATAAGAATGCAGAATAAATAATGATACACTTTAGAAGCAGTTGCAATACCAATATCAGGAAATAACTGATGATTACGATGATGACAACCAACATCATTTCAAAAAAGAAAGCCATGAAAGGACAGGGAGAAGAGTGAATGATGGAGTCATCTTGGTCATGGTAATTGCCATGGCAGTTACGGTGTCATGGGAAGCAAGTGTAGCATATATTATGTAGTGGGACATGAATGTAGGGACGACAATTTTTTGTTAAGTCAAATCTACTAAAAATTCACAATTACAAAGGTTTTAACCTTGAAATCCCACATGGTAATTTATTAATATTCTTAGCAAATATTGTTCAACATGTAAACATGATTTAGAATTGGTACCGAACTTTATATTGCTTTTTTTGTTCACTGTGAACTTTCACCTGTTTTAAAAAAAAAAAAAAATTTTTTTTTTCCTTTTGATTAGTAAAACACATACCCACTATGTTCCAATCAGGACTTGAACCCTCAACATCATCTTTTGGAGGAGGAGTCGAAACCATTCAAGTTAACGCTTGATAATTTTTCAAAATCAAATAGAACAATAAAAAAAGGGTCAATGATTATTAAATATTAGTACTTTTTGCTGGATAATCTATATTACTAGTTAAATACCTTAAAATCAAATGTGATAGAACCACTTGGGAAAAAGTAGTACAGACTCAATAAAATATTAGGTGTAAATCAAACCTCATCCCCCCCCCCCCCCCCAAAAAAAAAAAAAAAAAACATCTAGATACAACATGACACTTTGCTAAAAATTCTTGATTTCTAATATTAAAGCAAGCAAAACACGTGAGAAAAAATTGAGCAAGAACAAGTCTCCTACTTTGATATGACTGCTTTTTAACCATCTGAAATCCTTCATTCAACATTGGAGCTTGTGTCTTAAATTTTGTTAATTTGGTCACCTAATCTGATTAAAAATGTGTTTCAAAGGAATTGGAGGAAAGATTTCTTCTTCCTTGTTTTTTTTTTTTTTTTTTTGGGGGGGGGGGGGGGGGGGGTGTTGGGAGGGATGCCGGGCTTAAAAAGGGAGTTCTTCAGTTTACATCTTGATCAGACCATGATGGGCTGCATCTGCTGATGTGTCGTGTGACAAAATGGCTGTTAGCCTGTTACATATGCAATCACAGGCCTTGCCACAGTAATGGCCCATAGCAATTGCAATGAGGCCGTGACCATAATGTTGTGGCTGCAGTGCTGAATCACAACCATGATTTAAGCCCTCGCAAGGATATAAATAACATGTGCATAACATCTAACCATGGCTAATATATTTGCCTCATGAACAACTATTGGAAAACTAAAAGCACATCACAAAAAAGAAAATCTTCTTGACGGTAGAGGTAGCTTGGTACATATATAAACTGATGCAGAAGAAATGATTCTAAAAGTAAAGGAAACAATGTAAATGAGTTAACCATTATATAATACTTGAGACTGTCAACCTGAACAATCTGAGGATACCAATCACAAAGTTTACCAAATGCATCATCAATCTTCCCACTCCTGATTAGCTTCATGGGAAAAGAAAATCAGTCAGTTGAAGCCATATGTTCTACCAGAAAAGCAATCATAATGAAGCTAAAAATTGTAATAACAAAGACAAAAGAGCTCAGAACAGGGAAATATTCCCACAAATTTTTGGCCTTTGCCATAGGTATAACCAATGCACAGTTCAATAGTCTAAGAAACAGAAACTAATGAAGCAAATATTCCTAACTTGGAATGGTAAGGCTAAATTTACTCAGAAAAAGACCATTCTACAAGACATCTGTTTTAAATTTTATTACTGTTAAAATCATTTACAAGTAATTGGCTACAAGGACTAAAAGGCATATAATTATGTAAAATATCCTAAAACTCCTAACCACTCAACAGGCTGATCACTGGATTAAACCAAACTATCACTTACAAGAACCACAAAAGTCCTTCCTCCAAATAAAGCCATTGTGCATATGGAAAAGCTCACTAAATGCTATATCCAGAAAGGAAAAACAAAACCAAAAAAAAAAAAAAACAATAATTTGGTGATAAACTGGCATTGCCTGTGCTATTTACAGTTTTGATATGCCATTTATCCATTTAGTCACTGATTTATCACTCTTGTAGCATTAAAGTTGCATCAACAATTTACTTCAGCTTTTCAAATCCAGAACCTCCTCTCCAATCTATGCATAGGCAAACTAATTCACATCACCTGGTCCTCAAACAACATGTCTTTCTCAGCCCACCCATCAAAAATATAAAACATGAACCAGCAGGATTTCACTAATCACCATCTCCTTGCAACAGAAAGTGCCTTCCCATACATGAAAAAACCATCTTTTTTTATCACTAAAGTATTCTATTAACAAGGGGCCCGAGGGTGGGGGGGTAATCCATATACCAAAAATAAATAAATAAAAAAAGATTGGCTACAAAAATTAAAGCCTAAAATCCCCCCAAAAAAAATTCTATAAATGAATCTAAATACAATAGATATTCTTCTTTTATTCACAAAAAAATGGAATCGCAAAAAATTGTCTTAGAGATGCCAAGAAGATAGTTCAACCCCTTCAAAAGCCCTCAGCTTCCCCTCTCTACAAACACGAAATGATACATAAAGGGTCCACCTCCAAGATATTCTCATCCCCTTCCTAATCCTTCTACATCTCCATCCCATCACCACATCTTTGATCGAGGTCGGCATCACCCAACTAACAACAAACAAAGGGAGCATCAAGTTCCAAACATCCCTCACCACCTTGCAATGGACAAGGAGATGATTTATATCTCCTCCTAATTACACAAACAACAAATTGTAAGGTGAAAACCCCACCTTCGAAGATTGTTCGCAGTCAAAATAAATCCCCAAGCCACCGACCAGGCAAAAAAACGCAGCTTTCTGAGGCACCCAAGAGTTCCAAATTAGCTTCTTGGGAAAGTCTCCCTCGTTCTTGTCCACCAATTCCCACTAATAAGATTGGACAGTGAAATATTTTGCTATTATTCAATGTCCAAACCATCCCATCCCTCAACCTGAATCTACTAAACATAGCCATGAGATCCTCCACTTCACGCACCTCCAAATCCAAAAAAAAAAAAAAAAAAAAAAAATTTCAAAAATAAGACTCCAAACAATGTTTCTTCCCACCTTGGCGACAGTCCACCACTAAAGCTTCCTAGTTTGTAGCAATGCAAAAAATTAGGAAATTTCTCCCTCAAGGACCCATTACTACACGAAGGATCCATCCAAAATCTCACCCTCAACCCTTCCCCTACATCAAAATGAACAAACTGATTAAATTTCTCCCTCCCTTTTGTAATCACCTTCCATACATGAAATCCGTAGGCCTCTGTCACCTTGTTCATATACCATCCTCCTACTTTACACCCATATTTTGTGAAGACATCATCCTTCCACAAGGCTTGTTCCTCCACCCCAAACCGCCACATTCATTTCCCCAAAGAGCTTGATTAAACAACCTCAAATTTTTGAAACCCAAACCTCCTCCATCCAAAGAGCGTTTCACCATCTCACAGCTCACAAGGTGAACTTTCCTTTTATTTACCATTCCATAGAAAATCCCGTTGAAGTTTCTCTAGTTTCCTTTCCACCAAGACAGATATAAGGAAAAGAGACATAATAAGTTGGGAAGTTAGCCAAAGTACTTTAATAATAGTTATTTTCCCTCCCTTCCATAATTATTAACGATTCCAACCCACCAAGCAATGCTAAAATTGCTCAATTACCAGATCCCAAATAACTGCAGATTTCAAAAAAGACCCCAAAAGTAAACCAAGATACATGGACGAGAAACAACCCACTTCAAACCCCATCCCCATGCCAACTCCTCCACTTACCACATCGGAATAATCTTGCTTTTAGAGAGATTGACTCTCATCCCCAAAACAATTTCAAAGCAAACCAAAATATGTATCAAATATCTAATATGTAACTCCTCAACTTCACAAAAAATGATTGTCATCCACAAACAAAGGATGTGACATCTCCACCCTCCCGCCCCTACCATGCTCTATAACAAAACGCCTCAACAAGCCCCCATTTAGCCAACATCATGTTGAGAGCCTCCATAACCATAACAAACATGAAAGGGATAAAGGATTCCCTGTCTTAGCCCTTGAGATGACTGAAAGAAGCCCGTGGAGACCCATTAACAAGAATTGAGAAAGACACGATAGTAATAAAAGATTGAATCCATCGTAACCACTTTTTCCGAAACCCATCTTAACCATCACTAGAAGGAGAAAGCTCTAATTGACATGATCATAGACTATCAATATCCAACTTGCACATCAAATCCTTCTCCATGCACTTCCTCCTTGAGTCGATACATTCATTTGCAATTAGTGTGGCCTCAAGAATTTGTCTCCCTCCCACAAATACAATATGGCTCAAAGAAATAATGCTACCCAAGTCTCAAAGACAAAACCTTAGCCAATAGCTTGTAAACACTCCCCACCAAACTAGTAGGCCTAAAGTCCTTCATATTCTCCGCCCCTTCTTTCTTGGGAATGAATGCTATGAAAGAAGCTTTGAAACTCCTCTCAAAAACACCCACCTCTTGGAAATGAGCAAACAACGGTATAACAACCTGCCTAGCCACCCTTGAGCAATACTTGAAAAAGGCCATTGAGAATCCATTAGCACTTGGGGCTGTACCTCCATCACATGATTTTAAAGCTACAACCACATTCATTTTCTTAAAAGGTTTTCCAACATAGATGCAACTCCCTCCGTGATAGAGCTAAACCCCTTTCCCTGCAACTCCAGTCTCCACTCACATGTTTCAAAATACGAGTTTTGGTAAAACTCTTTAACCTCTTCTACTCCCTGCAACCTCCTTTCATTAACAATGATTGAACTAATATTATTTGTTCTTCTATAAGAATTTGCAATTCTATGAAAGAACCTTGTGTTTTTATCCCCCTCTTTGTAACTCTTCTCAACTTCACCGAGACCTCCACATTGTTCTTACTGAATCTCCTTAAGAAATCTCTCCTTTTTGCCTTGCACATTCCCAAACTCTTCCTCATTCCATTTCCTCAAGTCTGCTTTAAGAAGTTTTGAGTTTTCTAGTCAAGATAAAGCTCAGATCCCCACTAATTTTGTACCCCTACCACAACACAGCCACCTTATATCTAGAACCTGGAGTCTTAACCCACATATTCTCAAAGCGGAAAGGACTCCTTCCCCACCTCAGCCCACCACGATCCAACAAAATGGGTAGATGATCAAAAAAGGCTTGGGATGACAAGTTAGATTAGTGCTAGGAAACCTTCTCCTCCCATCCTGTCGAGATAAGGAACTGATCAATCCTTGACAGAGCTGGATTATCCCGATCACTCACCCATTTATATGTACCTGCCAATGGAAGATCAATCAAATTGTTATTGTCTATAAAGGCTGAAAAATCTCTCATCCTCTGGTTAGACAACCCACCACCTTTTTTTCTCTGCAGGAAATCTGATCACGTTGAAGCCTCCCCCAAATACCTAAGGATCGCCCCACCAACTAGCAGCTCCCGGTAGCTCTTCCTAAAACTGACTTCTCTCAACTTCCAAATTAAGCTGACCCAAGGAAACTTTCATTTCATCATTTTAAGACTACGGGATAATGAGTACCTACCCACCCAATGATCCTACCCCACAATCTTCCTGCAATCCCACATTAATAGAATACCACCAGCCCTTCCCCTCGTTGCCACATATTTCCAATCTACCCATTTATTACTCCATACATTTCTGAGTCCAAACAAAACCTTCAGAAATCTCCTCTACCTTAGTCTCGTGCGGACACAACAACCAGCCTCCATTCCTTTACATCCCTTTAATTATAACTCTTTTGTCAGGGTCATTCAAACTCCTAACATTCCAAGATAGCAATTTCAGTATCATGATTGACCCATAAAAATCAGATCCCTACCTACTTCCTGCATCCCAACAGCTTCTTTCAGACAAGATTTCTCAACTCCCTTCCCAACCTCTTCTCAGACTTCTCTATGTCTGGATTTTCTTTTTGATGAGCAGTTATTCCTCCATCTATTGCTCGTTTCAATCATCCTCAATAGCATCATCAGTTCTTCCTCATGCCCATTACAGGAAAACACTGGATATCTACTTATCCCACAAATCTTTCTTTGAACCCATTCTGACACTTTGACGACTTCATCTCTTTCAGGTCATGAGGTGTCCTCTGTTCCCCCACTAGGTTGATTACTGCTAGAGGTTCACACCTTATTGGTTCTTCGCTACTTGGTTCCACAAACTCCACCAACTGGCCATCTCCACCTAAATCTGTCCCAGGTTCCTTTCTCATCTGCACTGCTGTGTCTGACATTTCCATCAAAGGTTCTCTCCCTTCTACAACCATACCCTCCTCCCTAACTATTTCATACCCCTGCACCTTGTACCCTCTCGAATATTATTTATGGAACAAATATAATAACCTCTACATCAATTCCATTCCCTAGCCCAGTGATAGCCAAACTTCAGTTCCACTCAAAGTCACAGCAATTCCTTCCACTTGCATCATTTGGTCTTGCCAGCCAACTCCATTTATGACAATTCAGGTTCTCTTCTTCCTGCATCTCTGCCTACTCAAAGTCCTCATCTGAGCTCCCCATCCCAGTTCCCATTTCAACTCAGGACTCTCACCATCGAGAATTGCTTGCTCTAAACAACATGCCCCTTGAATTGCTACCGCTTTGCTCGATTCAGTAGCCTCATTCATATGCCTTCTTCTTCCATCACTGCCCGAATCAGAGCCCCCCCCCCCCCCCCAAAACCCCCCGGGGGCTTTATTTCCTCTTTCAATCATCATCCTACTCCATCTCCCCACTTAGGCTCCTCAATCGCTTGCCTTCATGCGTCCCAAATTGGGCCTTAGGCCACGATTTCTCTTAAACCATCAAACCATCCCTATTTGGGCTCCTTAATCTTCCTCCTGTTTGCATCACAAACTGGGCCTGAGGCAATAATTGGGATTCAGCTAGATTAGCTATGTAGGACTCCTTTTGAACTGCTGACACCTCAAACCTCATGTGGATCTGGACTCTCTTCTTTTCATCATCCGGCCCATAGTATTTGGCTCATTAAGGCCCTCAAATCTGTTCGAGACCCACCTACCCCAGGCCTGTTATCCCTTCCGAAACACCTAACCCACAACTCATTCAAACATTTTCTTAAGTTGAACCCACCACACAATATGGACGACATCTAGCCCTCCCCTCCTTGTTATTGAACTAAGCTTCGGCCCAATCTCCATCCTCTGGCACAAAACACAGCCCATCTCACCCACTCAGAATTCAAATTGTGATCCTCTGCAGATATCTCCATGTGGCTGCCCTCCATTCGTCCCCCTCATTGCACCTTATCTCTTGGCAGGTTACCCTCTCAACACACCTAACGCGCATAGCCTTTCCTTGCTGCTACTACTCCGTCGCTGATGTGAGCAACAGTTGCTTTCACCTTGTTTACAAGCCTAAAGTGAGCCCCAATTCCAACCATACAGGAACCTCATATTTCCATGACCCTACCTCCACTTCTACCGTTGCCAACAACTCAATATCCGACACCTCCACTAACATCCAAGCCCACCGGAAATGTCTTCACCTCCTCATATCTTCATCAATCATCATAAAGCCCACATAGTGCTTTAAATTCTGAATTCCAAAAGAAAATAGGTAACTCCAGCAACCTAATCCATGTCTCTGTTGGTTCCAAACCTTCTCTAATGCAGTAGCCTTCCACCGCCCACCAATCCAAAAATAATGGTTGTCCTTCGACACCCATTTCCTCTGTCTTCAAATCCTTGTAGCCTTTTCAGGCGACAGAAATTCGAACAAAAACCAATCACCATGCATCTCAACAATTCTAACTCCTGTCGATACCCCCCCACCATATGTCCACCCATCTTTGTAGATTTCCTAGCTCGGGCTGTCCCACCCTTCCCACTATATATCTTCAACAGAATTGTATCTTCTCTTTACACAATTCAAAATCTACAATTACATCCCCCCACTTTTTTTTTTTGAATCCTCTTCCAAGCTTCAAAGCCTTTTCAGACCATTCTTCCACCCATGCAGCTTCTACGAGAGGCCATTGTGCTCTGATTTCTTTTCCATTCACCGACCGAGCCAAATCTCAAAAGCTTGGGCCACTCACTTCCATCCTATCTTATCAAATTCCGGCACATATACATTGTATCTAGCTTTCTCTCTTCGACTCATCCACGAAGCTGCCAATTGTGTTAATCTCAAAGGTTTTCTTGCCCCACTGTGTGTATCTTACCGGAGCTCTCGCCATCTTAGCTTCCTTTTTAACTTAGGAAATTACACTAGGCATGTAAAAGAAAGGCCATCATATGAAGCTCCATAGTCATAACATTGTGGTCTTACCTACTAGAACAATAGCTATGTTTTCTCTAATATGCTCATGAGTTATACCAGACTCAGCCCCCTCTTGCAGCTCACTTGACTTGGATACACTTCTGCATTTATATTGTTCTAGATGAGTACATAACTGATACATGGATGGTTATATTTCCAAAGAACCATCTACATCTAGATGGCTATACACCCAGAATAAACATACCATCAGAAATGGTTTTAGAAAATATATGTTCATCATGCCAAAGAAAGTGAAAAATCATTCAACATGGATAATTCTTATACAGCATTAAAAAAAATTCATTCTTAGATACAAGAAAAGCTCATAATTTTTTTTGTGGTCAAAATAAATAGTGAAATCTCTTCAAGAAGGAAATAAAAGAAAAAGAAAAAGAAAATTTCATTGTTCATATTGTCCAAAAGGCTCTGCTCTGTCTATACGCTAATATGATCCCAATAGATGTAACCATGCTCTCACATTTCGTACCTGTCGAAAAGTCTTTCTCTGGTTCAATGCATACGTGTCGTCCTGCTCATTGAAGCCATTTTCTTGAGCTAACATGGAAGGAACGGTACCTCTACTAGCCATGTCAAATAATTTGAGTGTATCTTCATAGCCATAGTGTAGTAAGTAAGAACGAACTATGCTGGTTACCAAATATGAATAAATTAGTGAAAAAGGAAACAAAGCTCTAACATTCTACATATAAGTCAAACAGAAGAATAACGTCAACTGCATCAAGTAACTCTAGCACAAAAATGTAAAATGAAGTAGTGAATAATATACAGCACGCAAGCTCTGGAACACAGATCCACCAGATAAACTTTTCAAACTTGAGCAACAGTAACTTCTTGAGAGGCAGCCAATAAAAGCATGCCCAGGTTGAGCAAAACCCATTCATAAGGTAAAAACCAACATACCCTGTAACAAGGACGAATCTATTTTTCATGAAACTGGGAAAAAAGAAACTCTACAGGAAAGTGCACCTGACTTTTTGATATGTATCTTTACATAAAACCAATATGATCAACATTTATGCATGAAAACTCGTGATGAACATAAAATATGAACCCTTGTGTAAATGTACTTCCAGTCTTCACCCTTTTCACTTCATAAAGAAGAAAAGAAAGATTTACAATGTTTCCCGCAGAAACAATCATGTTAAAACAGGAAATCAGTCTAATTCTGATTTGTTCCTTAAAGATAGATTGATGACTTAGTAAGTTCAGAGATGTTGCAAAGTTCTGACTATGTTCTGTTCTTTTCATTTTCCTTTTCTCAATTTGATGTTGTATTTTTGAATCGAATGTGGTAACAGATGTATATATTGTGAACACAAAGGGTTATAACTCATATAAGTCCACCTAGAAGATATGATCATCTTCAAAATTTGCTAGAATTAAAAGTTAATCAGTAAGAAATCCTATTTTCTTTAAAATAAGAACAAAGCATGAAGTTTATTTTATGCAGTTGGTATGCTACTATCAGACTTGTCTTCAGTAAGGATGAGTGGGTGTTATTAGGACCTAAGGTGAAGCTACCATGGCATATATTGTGAACACAGAGGATTATAACTCATACATCCACCTAGAAGATATGATCATCTTCAGAATTTACTAGAATTAAATGTTAATCAGTAAGAAATCCTATTTCCTTTAAAATAAGAACAAAGCATGAAGTTTATTTTATGCAGTTGGTATGCTACTATCAGACGTGCCTTCGGTAAGGTTTGTTGGTGAGAAATAACAAATAAAGAGGCCGCTAATGCCTCTGGAGTTCATTGGTGAGAAATAATGGATACAGAGGAAAAGTGATAACACAAATTTAGGGTCAACTACAGCAAAGAGAGGAATAAATCACTAAATATTTCCATAGGAGAAATAAAAAAATCATTTCTAAAAATCAGGTCAATAGTGATATTGTTAAAGGAACAAATAACATTCAACGGACTATTGCAGCCCTCATCTGTTCTCCATAGAAAGCACTGACAGAAAAAGACCTCATGTAGAAGGAATTGATTGGGGTCTGTATTCCATCCCTTTTAACAAAAACAACAACACAACACATTAGACTTAATTGTGAATTATTTACAAAATAATTTTGGAAATGTTGTCGAGGAGAAATAAGCTGGTCTTGGAGGAAACAAATACTACATATTAGCCAGATAGAGGAGAAAGATTCTAAATGCCATCCTTGTTGATAATGACCTATAGATCATCATAGAGATTCTATCAAAGGAAGCATGAATTTTTTACTTACCTTTGAGAAAGCTTATGATCATGCAAAAGCATTAACTCAATGCCCCATAACCACATCTTAGTTGCTTTCTGGAATAAAACAGAACTCATTAACTTTGTGGAATCAACTAGCAATTGACAACCTGAAATGGACTTCGCTCCCGCAAAAAGGCAATTCAGCACACTCTGATTGTAAAGACTACAATCCAGATGAAAGTTAACTTGACTAGTTTAATTAGTTGTTCAAAGTTAAATTAATGATTTTTATAAACTATTTAGAGAGCAAGTGAAGTGATTGTTTCTCTTAGAAGTGGCTACTGGCTGATCAACAAGCCCGATGGGAGTAAACTTTGTTTTGCAAGTGCTTAGAAGTAAGATATATCAGTATTCTTTCTTCATTTATTTTCTAAGAAGTACTTCATTTATTTTCTGAGAAGTACTACACAAACACTCATGTCCCAACTGGAACTAGAACCATGCACCTCCCCTGTTGGGGTGGCAGTAGAAGACTCAAGCTAACAGCTGGTGGTTAGAGGTTAGATAATCTCAATAAATGATTAAAAAGTGATTGCTTTGGTTAAGTGGCTAATCTTGAGCATTCTCTCAAGCTAGACTTAGGTTCCATTGGCATGCATCCTTAGAAGTGAAAAACTACAGTTATAATTAGTTGCTTCTCTTTAAGTTTCCTCAAAGTAAAAGGATATCAAGCACACTATCATGAGAAAGTTTACACTGAACAGAAGTTAAAATTCTCAGGTGAAGCAACAATTGGTGCAAAAATAGGCAGTAATTAGTTGGTCTTCTACTATCCAATCCTCTTCTCTGTTTATTCCCCAACCCTGTCTTCCTTACCAACTTTTTTCTCTCTACTGAATTCACATATTTTACATTCCTCTTCTACATACCATAATCCAAATAAAGCAGGCCCTTTCTGCTCTGACCATAACCTGAATCCATCAATATTTCCTTATAAACCATTATTTCTTAATCTTACTGTACGTGCCACATCCCTTTCAAGATAACTTGCATCCTAGAGATCTTGAAATATGTCCCACATCATCTACACCTTGCCAAAATTTTATTCCATTATTAAATTCGAACAGTTTCACGTTCATGATCCACTACTAAAAAACTTAATGGAAGTAAAAGTCAACCTTACAAATCGTCCTTCTCAACTAACCTAAGAAGCACGAATATAGACACGGAACAAAAATATGCCACAACATGGACATGAAAACACATTAGTGCTCAAAAAAGAAAGACACGGACACGTCAGGGACATATTGAATATATATAAATTTTTATATGACCATATAATAAAAACCTAATATTATTTTAAATAAAATTGAAAAAACACACAAATCAAAAAAAATATTATTAGGATATTAAAATAACAAAATTATTAAATAAAAATTAAAAAAATTATTTCTTTAATCATCACATCCATTATTTAAGTTTCAAAATAAATTTATTAATTATTACATAAAACATATATATATATGTATGTAGATATATATATACAAACACATGTACATATAAAACCAAAAAAATAACTAAGGAGAAGATGAGAAAAAAGAGAACAAAATCCACAAAAAAAGGAAGGAAAAAAATATAATGTGTTCATAATGTGTCCGAAGAAATAAAAAAAAATAGACACTTTTTTACGTGTCAGGGAAGTGTCCGACACGGACACGTGAACCAAAATAGAGTGTACGTGCTTCATAGCAGCTAACAATAGGAATTTAGATGACCCAACCACATTATAATAATTATTTTGAGCAATGACAGTTGTGCACCCTCAAATAAAGAACAAGCAAAAAAAAAAAAAGATATTACTGGCTTCAATATAAAACAAAAACAGAGATTTATATCTTATCCCATACTGCATTTAAAAATTGCATTTCCTTTTATGTTGTCAGTATATGGGCAATAATTATCTTCCTACAACCTTGGGATGCATCAAAGTCAAACCTTTTCATGGTAAACATAAACTTTAATTCCAGTATCACTTTATATCTTACTACTGAAAATATCAGATCTGTTGTAAACTTACCCATAACTGACATTCTGCGGTAAAGATAATTTTTCAATCATTATCTGTTGCTTTGCTCTTTCCTGAGCTTCAAATGCCTAATCAAAAGATACAAGAACAAAAAATGGGGATCAATATCTATTTTTTTGTGAGGTAAAAAAAAAATTCGACCAATATGACAATATCTCTAAGAAACATAAAATAAAGAACTTTTAACAGTTGCAATTGTTTCAAGCTTAAAGACCTAGTTTTGCGACTCTATATACAAGAAATTATCCTTTATATTGGACATCATGAAACTATAAAGGAAAAAAAAAGTATGATTAGAAACAAAGAAAACAATGAGTTGTCATGCCTAAGATTATCAATCCAAATTCCCGAAAAAAAAAACAAGAATGAACAGGCTGCAAATTGATTCTGCTTGCTGCAGCTTCCATGGACAAATAACCACCTTAATGTAATCAGGACCGCAAAACATGAACATAAAAAATTAGTTTCAGAGAATCTTGACAGCAAGCAAACCTGACAAATTAAAAAAGGAAATCTACTAATCAAATAATAATAGTAGTAGTAGTAGTAGCAGCAGCAGTAATCATCGGGAACTCCAAAAGAGGGGAAAAAAATTAAAGCATGAAACAGTGAGCCCCATCTACAAAATGTATGATTCAAAAGATCAACTACCATCTCAGTACAGCAGTACTACGCACTTGTATAGCATCCTTACTAACAGACATCAATTTGATCTTTATATCTTAACAAAAGAAATTACTCTTTTCTTGAAAAAGTATAAACCCATAAGCATAAGCAATTATTTAACTGGTTAGGAAATAAGCCAAGTGTGACCATCAAGAAAAATAGTTGTAGCAAACTTAAGTTATCGCATTAAAAGAAGATGATGAAGGAGAAGAAAAAAACATTATCTTACCTTAAGATCAAAAACAAATGGTTCCTTCCCGAAGTTGACACTTACCCTGCAATATTGAAATCAAACATAGAGCTGCAAACATCAGAATCCCCATGTGTTTTTATAATACAAAAAACTGCATACAAGTTTCCACTCAATGCAACAAATATTAGTACAGTTCTACTAGTGTGCTAAAGGACCCATGTGAAATTTGCATAGAAATTGAACTTTAAGTCTCGATTGTACATTTTAATAATTACTTGGCACATTAAATATCTCAAATTATATAATGATAGCCTGTGAGAGGATTCTATTCATGTAATCCTCAGTATCAAATTTACTTCATATAACACAGCACTATTAAATGGCCTCATTTTACTGTAAAACAACCAACTCCACTTAATGAATATTATTCTCCGAATGGTGAAACACAAAAGCTGGTTCTTATAAAACCTTGATCACCATAAACGACTCTCTCTTGCCTAATTATTAAGAACTAATATGATATTCAGAAACTTGCCTTAACAAAGACTTGCTTTGAAGGTTATATGCATCACCATACATAGGTCAGCTTGTCAAATGAAAATTCAACCACTTTCATGCAAATGAAAGTAACCATCACTCCAAATAGTAGGACATCAATATAATCATCAACAAAACTGAAACAGTGGTGGAAGTATGGAACAGAAGTACAGACATAATATATCACTATTCGCATCATGCACAACCTTTTTCTATAAGTGTTCATATCATGCACAACACGGTACACAAGCAACTGCATTATGATTATAGATAATAGCAGAATTAATAAAGATTGAAAGCGAAAGGAGGAAAGCAAGTGAAACATACTCCTCGTTTTGGCTGTGAACAGCAATAGTTGGGAATAAGGGACCCTTCACATCCTTGCACACTGTTCCTACTACCGCTCCATTTTTACTGGCATCAAGAACAATAGTGCACAAACCCATGTGAATTTTAAAAAACAAAAGAAGACAAATAAAGTTAGACACATCTATGCATGAGCCAAGTTTCATAGAAATCATATTGTTGGTTGATTCTCACAATTCTCAACCTACACATCCATACCATGTATGCATATAAAACCACTTTCGTTCTGAAAGCAAGTACAAAGTGAATAACAGCCTTACGTGAAAAAGAATTCCTGTGAAGCATAGTTGATACCACCACCGACTGTATCGCCAGCTGTAAAAGTTGGGCCAAATGCCTCACCCTTTCCTTGTCCACGATATAGCAGTCCGTCATCCCCATGATACCCATAAGTGTTTGCTTCCCAGCTGTAACATTGAAGAAAAAGATTAAGACAAATCTCAAGTAAACTAAAAATAAACAGGGTACGCCATCATCAACTAGTCTTCAAAACTCGCGTAGTATGGGAAACTATAAAGATACAAAAAGTGCTAGTAATCCCCCTTTTTTTTTCCTTTGCAGTAGAGCTATGACGGAAACTTCAAAACTCTTCAAAAGAGCAGGTTCAAACCACACCCACACATTCAAGGCAGAAGTATTTTAGTGCTCTACAAAGAAGGTATTCAAGGAGTGCTCAAACAGAGTTCCCATCCACTTTCTCACAATATTCCATAAAAAGCATACTTAAAAACTAGATACTTAGAAAATCTAAACTCAAATTCATTAAGGAAAACAGAAAAACCAACAGATTCCTTTTATTTGCCATGATTTCATATCCATTCCTTTCTCCCACTGAAACCAGAGAACCAATAGAGCATGAGGACTACCTACTCCCCTCCATTTATAAATTAAAGAAGAAGCAAATATTCTTCAACTCAAAGTGCCGCATCACAATGTAATATTTCTACAGAAACAATGGTACTTTATTACCGAACATTTGTCAGCCTCAATCATGAAGTTGTCATTACAATTAACCACAATTAAATGGAGCTCACCAAACAACCTAACTAATTAATTGTTAGTAAATTTGCATGATTTAGTAATTTTGCCTTCCTATACAAGTAATCTATTTTTCCTTCCCAAGCTTAAATGCATTAAACCTCAGATTTACTCTAATACTTAACCTCAGATTTACTAAATCAGAGGGCCTCTTAACATTGCAAGCCTTTTTCCTTCTTGTTTTTTTCTTATGTGAACAGGAACTAATATTTTTCACCTGCTTTCTTTTTCTCCCTGTACTCCATGTACACACTACACACAGACACACACAAACAACATAATAAAAGGAAACTCTCTTTCTCTCTCACACACACATGCGCACTTGCGCACACACATAACTCTCACTTAAACCATGCTTCTAAGAGTCACTCAACGTTAGCAAAAATTCAGTAATATTCTGGTTCAAATTGAGTAACAAATTCAATTAGAACAAGTTTTCAAAAATTGAATATGTTTCTATTCTCAAAAATCTGGCAAACTATAAGCATCCATACAAAAAGATAGGAAAGCCCAATTGCCTGACCTTGTAGCAATGAAATTACAAATCTTTAGACACAATTTACACAAAATTTAGATGGCCCAAAATTGACTGAAAGTGATGACCTGAACAAATTTTAAGATTCAAATGGCTCCCCTATGGTTTCTTTCAATGTTTGAGGGACCTGAGGCAAGGATCTCCTTTGCTCTTTATTCTAGTTATGGAGGTTTTGATCAGAATGCTTACTCGGGCTGTTGGGTCTTTAGACGCAATTTACATAAAATTACATTGTCCAAAATTGACTGAAACTTGAAGACCAGAACAAATTTTAAGATTCATATGGCTCCCCATCTGGTTTCTCTCCATGTTCAGGGGACTTCAGGCAAGGGGATCTCCTTTGCTCTTTATTCTAGTCATGGAGGTTTTGAGCGTGTTAAAATTTCAAACGGGCACTATCGTTGGGAGACATGTCTGTTTCTCATCTGTTTTTTTGCTGACAAAACAGTTGTTTTCTGTGGCATTGAAGATGAACAATTGAGGTATCTTAGGGGCATTTTGATTTAACTCCAGGCTGTTTTGAGGCCTCAAGGTAATATTCGGAAGAGTGAGCTCACATTCACACCAGTTGGAGGGGTGGACTGTTTGCTGGGTTGATAGGATTTTTGGAATGTAAGATTGGCTCTCTTTCTTCTACTTATCCGGGATTGCCTCTTGGGGCTTCATTTAAGTCAACTGCAGTTTGGAATTTAGTGATAGAATGGTTTGCATGTCAGATGGCTGGTTGGAGATGACTATCTGTCAAAAGGGGGTCATCTGACGTTGAAAAGTACTCTTTCTAGTTCACCTACGTATTGCCCTATTTAATATTCCAGTATCCGAGGCAAATAGGCCAGAAAAGCGTCCACAGGAATTCCTGCGGGACGAGCAAGGGGAGGAGGTGAAATACCATCTTATGCAATGGAAGAAAATTTATCATCCTGTGTACGTGGGTTTCTCTAGTGCCTTAATCTTATATAAACTTTTACTTTAAAAAAAAAAGTATAGATGAACATTTGTAACAAAAAGTTTTTTTTTTTTGGAAGGACATGAATTGAAATGGAAAACACATCAAACAGGACAGATATAAAGAAAAATAATGTTCAACAGATAATAGTGAGAATTTTAATTTATAATTGACAATCTTTTGAAAGAATACTAATGAAAATGGAAATGAAATATCCAACAGTTCTTTATATGTATCTCCCATTGCTGCCTTGAATTCACATATTACTTCAAATTCTATGTTTTACCTAATTTTTGTATAATATTAGATAGGAAAATAGCTACAAATACCTAAATGGATGAATAAGTTGATTAGATTGCATCTGACCACCCAATCGATGAAGATTGGAACCTAACCACCCCGCTTTTTGGAGATGACGGAGACTTTACTTTTCGTGTTTGCCAACATAAACAGCTAACGTGCTTCTTGTGGGGTTAGCATTATGCTAATATCTTTCATAATGCTTCATTTGGTTGAAGAGAAGAGTGGGAAGAAGGATAGGGCAAGGAAAAGGGATGGATTTACTTTCCTTTTTGTTAGGAAAGGAGGGGGGAAGGAAACAAAAAGAGGTGGGGGCGAGTTTCCCTCCCATCCCAACATTAGATTTCTCTTTTAAAGTGGATGGAAATGTGGAGGGAAATGGACAAACCTATATTACCTAGAACGTGGATCGTTATGGTACGTGGAACGGGAACGTAAATCGTCACTTATTATAAAACGTGATACGTTAGGAGTAGGTTTCTTCGAATCGCTTTGTTAGAACGAAATACGTTTATTTGAAATGTGATGTGTTTTTTATTGTATTTGTAATAATATACGTATCTATATAGATAAACCAAAAAAGAAATTCAACGAATCTAAGCCATTATAAAATAAAATTCCAATAATGTGTGTATTTTCTTGTATGTTGTACAATTTTTTTGGAACTTTTTATATTTTAGATTGGTACGCTAAATCTTGCATTCTTAAATCACTAATGATTTATGTTTTGAATCGTGCAATCCCAATTCGCAATTCGTTAGGGGGATAGCGAATTGTGGTAACTATGGGACAAACCTTTTCTTATACATTTTTGCCCTTCACAAATGAAGGTATGATGGTGAAATAAAGTGAGACCCTTCTTTCTTGTTTAATTGAATAGACAAGCAGAAAGACAGCTTCCTTTCCCAAGAGCAATCTTTTTTTACCACCCAAACTCTCCTCCTCTCAATTTCCAATCCCTTTTACCAAATGATATTTTTTGGTCTATTTAGTGTGGTTTTTTATCCCTTTTTTTTAAACATAACCACTTGGCAATATGAGTGAAGTTTTGACAGGGAAAAATAACTGAACAAGAGTAGGGGAAAAAAACTGAATGCAAACAAAAACAAATATGATGAGGTAAGGAACATTTACATAGGGCTTGTGTCACTCTTCTAAAAATAATAAATTGTGTGAAATACCATAAAGGAAGTATAGTGAAGGTGAGTAGGGAAATTCATGCATCACAAATTGGAGCTCTAATACCAGTACCCAATTTTTTTATTTTTCTTTTGGCCAAACAATATATAGTATTTCAAAGCACAAAAACCCAATTTTCAGCAAAAAAAAAAATATGGAAATAAAACTGCTCGATTGTTTTCAGTTAGATTTTGTTCAACCAAATTTCAAGGTTGAGTAAATCTGATGGTTCAACACATTTGAACTTGTAGAATATTAGAATAGATTTCCAAAGAATATATTTCAATTGAATTTTAAGCAATAGCTTTATTGATTTTTTATCTGCCTTCTTATATCTTTGTCTAGACTTTCCAAGCTTTTAGCTGATTTTTTATATCCAAAATTTGGCACCATTCATTGTTTGTAAATATTGGTTAAATGTAGCACCATGCTTAGGGTTGTAGAGAGAAGGCTGCCACATATGCTCAAATTTTTGGTTTGAAATTTTTTCTTTTTTTTTTGAGAAGTTTAAAAAAAAAATTAAAAAACAAAGTGCACTAAAATACTACCCTCAAAGCAATTTAGAAGTTGAAAAGGATTGGGGGTGTTGTTCTCAAGTCATACGTCTAGCTCAAATCCAAACATGTTCAAATTGTCTTAACTTTTCTCTACTTTGGGCACCTCTCAATGCAAAGCTTTGCTCAACTTCGATGGTTGCTCTTTGGGAATCAGGGAAAAGTCGGGTACTGGGCGAAGTTTTAAAGCGTGGTTTCTTTCTTTTTTTATTTAAGGAGTATCGACATGGTTTCTTGAATTTTTTATATCAATTGGTACAATTTCTACCAGTAAAGCAAACATTTATGCTCCATTAGAAGACCTCCAACTAGTCGTAAGGTTTTACCAATTAAAAAAAAAAAAACTAGTTGGGGTTTACTCTTTGGTTATAATGGGATAGCTTATGTCCCACCCATTCTCTAGGCTTCCAACATAATAGAAATGTGGCGCATCAAGTATTCAATATCGACAGTGGTAACCGATGTTTTGTGAGGTGAGGCATAAGAAAAAAGTTTCAGGGCATAAAAATAAAGAAGAGTAATGCTATCCATACCATAAAATTTTACCAAATTTTCTTACCTGCTGACGTGGCTGTTCGGGTGCTAGTCAATTAAGTCTCTTGGTATATGCGGGTGCTAGTCAATTAAGTCTTTTAGTGCTAGTCAATTAAGTCTTTTAGTGCTAGTCAATTAAGCCTCTTGGACTCACCTGACATTAGTAGCACCAAGAGGCTGAATTCACTAGCACCAAAAGCAGCCACGTCAACAGGTAAATCTTTTTGGTAAAATGTTAAGATAAGGATAGTATTACTCAATAAATAAAGAATGATTTCATTGACAACCCACCATTCCTTTTCAAACTCCAAACAATGCGATCAACTAAGTTCCCCCTCAATTGGACAACATAAAGCAACTCAAACAACCAATTAATTTCTTCCAATTCCCCATCCTACAGGTTCCAAAAGAACATTGGATCCCAATGTTGTGCCACCAGAACAGAGAATAGCGTAATTTGAAATGAGAGCTCCCTTATTCACTACAACTCTAAAAAGAGAAGGAAAGATGGAATTAAGAGAGCCTTTCTTGCACCATTGATCAAGCTTGAATTGAATCGTCCTCCTGTCTCCCACTGCAAAACTAATAATGTGCAATAAGTCTCACCACCCATTCTGAATTTCCTTCTATAGGCCGGTCACATAAGAGCTTGAAACCTCCATGCATTTCCAACCTAGAGGATTCTCCCCAAATTTGGCCGCCGCCACCACCCGCCACTAGTTTTCTAGATCTACCGCAAATTATCAAAGCCACTTCCCTAAAAGAGCTTTGTTGAACACTTTAAGCAGCCCTGTACCCAAACCACCCTTACATAAAAGAGAACACACCTTCCAATTTACTAAATGATATTTAAAGTAATCTCTCTTACCTCTTATAGGAAGTCTCTTTGCATCTTCTCAAATTTGCTACGACCAAAGCTAGGATAGTAAAATAGACATAAAGTGGGTCGAGAGACCGAAAAGAGTGATTTTTTAAGAGTGAGTTTTCCTCCCTTGGATAAATATTGCTTTTTTTCCATTTGGCAAGCCTCCTTTCACATCTCTCAATCACAAAATCTCAAATTGCAGTAGCTTTATGATATGCACCTATGGGGAGACCCAAGTAAACTGAGAAGGAACCCACTTTGCAATTCAAATTACTCGCCAATCTCCTTAAATCTTCAACAGGCAACTAGAATAATCTCGCACTTGGCCAAATGGTTGTTTAGCCTAGACATTACCTCAAAACATAACAGTTGACATTTGAGAAATCTCAATTGAGCCTCATTAGCCCCACAAAGCACAATAGTATTGTCGGCAAATAGCAGATGGGACACTGTTATGGGTGTTCCACCTATTCTACCCACCTCAAATCCTTTTATAAACCCTCCATCTATAACTTTTTGAACCATGCAGCTCAATATGTCAATCACTAGAGTAAACAAGTAGCCCGATAAAGAATCTCCTTGTCTCGATTCCCTTGTGCTAGCAAAAAAATCCAGTCGTAGAACCATTTACCAACACTGAGAAGCATACAACGAATATGCAAACTCTAATCCAATTCCTCAATTTTACCCCAAATCCCGTTTTATCCATCACAAGATTCAAAAACTCCCAATTTACATTATCATACATTTTCTTAATGTCCAATTTACAAAAAAGGCCTAGCTCATGACTTCTAATCCTTGACCCTACATATTTACTAGCACACAGCATCCAAAATCTAACGCTCTCCCACGAACGCATTCTAGGTGGCAAAGATGACTATTCATGTGACCTTCTTCGATCTATTGGCCAAGGTCTAAGCGATTATCTTGTAAATGCTTCCAATTAGGCCAATTTGCTTATAGTTCTAGTTTGACGAACCTCCTTTTTGAAATTAGAACTAAAGGAATGGTGTTCAAGCTCTTTTCAAACTCCCTATGGTTGAGTAAGTGGTGATTGTAGCCATTCCTCCTTAAGGAAATATCAACAGTGATGGAAGAATGCAAATGAAATCCCATCTAGGCTTGGGGCTTTATCTCCATCATAGCCTCTCAAAGCTTTCTCCACCTCCTTCTCCAAGAGGGCTTCTCCAATAATTCCATGTCCTCCTCATTAATTGTTGCCATCTCTAATCCATCAAAACAGGGTTGGGGTCTTCTCACTTGTTTAAAAGAGAGCTCTTTAGAAAAATGCGTTGTCTTCTCCTCGTCTTCTTTCCACCCCATCAGTCCAAAGACTCCCGACTTAATTAACTCTCTTCTATTAGCATTGACCATCCTATGGAAAAATCTAGTGTTGCAGTCCCTTCCTAAAGCCAAAAAGATCTTAATTTTTGACACTAAATGATCTCTTCCATCTAGATTAAATAGCAAAACTCTCCCTTTGAACTTCTCTTGTCCCCATCTCTTCCAGAGATATATGTTCTATCTCTTCCGTCGAATCAAAATGCCAAATGTCTTCCACAATAACAAGCTTCCTTATCCCTACATTGTCAAGTTCCTCTTTGTTCCATTTCTTCAAATCTTCCCTAAAAAGTTTCAATTTCTTGGCTAAAATGAATCTAGGAGAGCCCTCCACATGGTAAGATTGCCACCATTGCTTCACCCTTTCCACAAACCTTCTTCCTTAAACCATATGTTCTCAAATCTAAATCCCTCCCCCCCTCCAAATTCTCCCACAATCGAGAAGAATTGGGACATGATTCGAGACCGGTCTCGAAAGGATAGACCAAGCCACCCTATAAAAGTGCTCCCCCAACTTTGGCAACACCAAAATCCTATTGATGTGAGACGTGGGGGTCTCCCTCACGTTAGCCAATGTGAATCTCAAGCCCACCAAAGAAAGATCCATCGACCCATTGACCTCTATGAGGTTGAAGAAATCTCTCAAAGCCAAGGAGATGCTAGCACAACCTTTTCTATCTCCCGAGTAACGCACAATATTAAAATCTCCTCCTATGCACCAAGGCATATCCCATAGGCCTCTAATCCCCGACAACTCATACCACAAGTCCGATCTATTGGCAACTTAATTTGGACCATATACCCTATAAAAGATCCATGAGATGCCATCTTCAATATTCAATAATAAGCATGCGATAGAATATTTCCCACATATGACATCTTCTTTCTTCACTACCCTATTATCCCATAGCACCAAAATGCCTCCTGCAGCACCTATTGCATCCATTCGTGCCTATTCCACAAATCTATTATTCCAAACACTGCAAACCTCCATTTCCGACATGGGACTTGAACTCAGTTTCTTGCTTTGTTCCTGTCCATCCTATCTGCTTTACCAATCTTTTCCAATTTTAAGGATTTCGTAGGGCTTCCTCCTATGGCATCAATATAGTGAACTACTTTTTCTACTCCCTCCATGCCTTTTTTTTTAATAAGTTCCCTCCATGCCATTCTATTATGTTTCTCTTTCCTTTCTTTTAGATGTTCACTTTGAAAAATCGTAAGTTCAAGTTAAAAAGTACTTTAAATTTCCTTAATTACCCTTTTCTAGTTGATATTAGAAGCAATTACTATTTCAAAGTGAAGGCTAATTGTGGAAGCTCATACTTTTAGCTTCAATGTAAATGCACTAGATGCTTGTCTTCTTATAAAGTTGAAACTTTAATAAGGCACATTACATGTGAAAGGAGTAATTGTTTTACGTTTGTACCGAACTAATATAATTATATATATATATATATATATATATCTCATCAAATCTCAAAATCACGTCTTCAAAGGAAAAATCATGCCAATAAAAAAATGGGTTTGGCTAAATTGAAAATTTGACAATTGAGATTTGACTAAAATTGAAAATTGGGGTTTCACTCTTTCAACTCCAGTAATGAGTTTACAGATACATGGATGTGTATATTATATTATATGTATGTATATATATATATATATACATTTGTGCGTGTGTTTGTGTATGAATGACTGGAAGTGATCATGCAAAATATATATATATGCAAAAATTGAATCAAATATCAAAAATGGGTTTCTCTTTTTTAGAGAGAGAAATAAATCTACGTCTTCCCTTGCCACTCTACAACTTGTGATCGATTGAAAATTGTGAATTTGTTGGAATGTTTTTGGTAAATTGAAAAAGGCAGGAGGAGTGATGTTGGGTTTAAATTGAAAGAGATGCGATTGATTGTGGTGGCTCCCTGGGCATTGAAATTCATTGTGGGAGGAGGTGGAGCGTGGTGGTTGTAACGGTGACTCTTGGTTGGGGCAGCGGTGGCTTTGTTTGATTTTAAAAAAGACGTGGATATGATGGAGTTTGGCTATGGAGTTGACAATTGAAATTTGACTAAAATTGAAAATTGGGGTTTCACTCTTTCAACTCCAGTGATGAGTTTACAGATACATGGATGTGTATATTATATTGTATGTATGTATGTATGTATATATATATATTTGCGCGCGTGTTTGTTTATGAATTATTGAAAGAGATGATGCAAAATATATATATATGTGCAAAAATTGAATCTAATATCAAAAATGGGTTTCTCTTTTTTAGAGAGAGAAATAAATTTGTCCTACCTTGCCACTCTACAACTTGTGATCGATTGAAAATAGTGAATTTTTTAGAATGTTTTTGGTGAATTTAAGGCAGGAGGAATGATGTTGGGTTTAAATTGAAAGAGATGCCACTGGTTGTGGTGGCTGCCTGGGCATTGAAATAAATTGTGGGAGGAGGTGGAGCTTGGTGGTTGTAATGGTGACTCTTGGTTGGGGCCATGGTGGCTTTGTTTGATTTTAAAAAGACGTGGATATGGTGGAGTTTGGCTATGGAGTTGGCAATTGAGATTTGACTAAAATTGAAAATTGGGGTTTCACTCTTTCAACTCTAGTGATGAGTTTACAAATACATGGATGTGTATATTATATTATATGTATGTATGTATGTATGTGTATGTGTTTGTGTATGTGTGTGTGTGTGTATATATATATATATATATTTGCGCGCGTGTTTGTGTATGAATTATTGGAAGTGATGATGCAAAATATATATATATGCAAAAATTGAATCAAATATCAAAAATGGGTTTCTCTTTTCTAGAGAGAGAAATAAATCTGTGTCTTCCCTTGCCACTCTACAACTTGTGATCGATTGAAAATTGTCAATTTGTTGGAATGTTTTTGGTGAATTGAAAAAGGCAGGAGGCGTGATGTTGGGTTTAAATTGAAAGAGATGCCACTGATTGTGGTGGTTGCGTGGGCATTGAAATTCATTGTGGGAGGAGGCGGAGCTTGGTGGTTGTAACGGTGGCTCTTGGTTGGGGCAGTGGTGGCTTTGTTTGATTTTAAAAAGACGTGGTTGTGGTGGAGTTTAGCTATGGAGTTGGGTGGTTACAGCAACGATGGTGGTTTAGAGAGAGAGAGAGAGAGAGAGAGGAGGAGGAGGGTGAGACTGAGGAGTAAGGGATGATGATTTTTTTAATGTATTTAGTATTAAGGGTAGTTAAGTAATTTTAACATATATGTTAGTTCCGTCTCCTGACAAATTATGACAGGAGGGTCAATGTAATTTCCAAAACCTCAGGAGTCCATGTGTAATATTGACAAACCTCAGGAATTGTCAGTGTAATTTACCTTATGTTTTTCTTTGATAAGTAAGTAAATTTGTATAAATGGCACCCAAGGGGGGGCAACCAACAGTACAAAACAAAGCTACACAACTGCGGTCCCAAAGACCCCAAAAAATCAACATAAGCACAGGTCTTTTTGGCACAAAAAAATAAGAGACACAAAAGGAATCCTAAATAACACGGGGATTTTCTTTCCCCTCAAAAACATGGCTATTTCGCTCTTTCCATATACACCACACCAAACAATGCGGAACCATACTCCAAATTGCTTTGATCTCCTTCCTAGCCCTCATCCCTCCCCAGGAAGATAGCATCCCTATAAAATTGGCTAGCATCACCCAAGAGCACCCAAAAATAACCATAACAAGACATCACAGATCTCTAGTCATTGAAAAATGAATCAAGAGATGATCCACCACCTCCAGCCCTGCCTTGCACATGTAGCACATACTAGCCAAATGAAATCCCCTTCTTTGCAGGTTGTCCACCGTCAAAATAGCTCCCTATGAGGCTACCCACACAAAAAAGGCAACCTTTGAAGGAATGCCAGGATACCACACCAACCTCCACAGAAACTGGCCAGCCCCTCCTTTCATTAATTCCTTGTAGTGGGACCTCACAAAAAAGAGACCACAAGAATCCAAAGTCCACCACATAGAGTCCTCCCTACCCTGAAATAGACTATAGCAATTAATAACACACATCAACTCTCTCACCTACTCCAACTTCCAATGAAAAAAGTGTCTCATGAAAACAAGGGTTCAAACCATGTCCCTACCAAACCCGATGCCATAGTCTGCTACCACCGCCTCATGGCAAGAGGCAATACTGAATAGATGAGGATACTCCTCCTTTAAGGCCCTTTCCCCACACCAAATATCATCCCAAAAAAAACCCTCGACCCCTCCCCGACCCTAAATCTCACAAGTCTGTTGAAATTTGTCGCACCCTTTTGAATGGACTTTCACACCCCGAGACTCCCTAGGACCCGCCATGTCACCCAGGAACCAACCCACTCCACTATACCCATACTTTACCATACCCATACTTTACCATAACCACCTCTTTCTACAACATACCAACCTCAACCCCAAACCTCTACAGCCACTTCCCAAGAAGCGACCTGTTAGAAGCACTCAAATCTTTCACCCCCAACCCACCCCCCTCTCCCGAATAGAAGACTTTACTGTTTTCCCAACTAACTAAATAAATCTTCTTTTCACCCTCCACTCCACCCCACAAAAATTCTCTCGCAATCTTTTCCAACCTCCTAGCTACCATACTCAGGATAGAGAACAAAGACATATAGTAAGTTGGGAGGTTTCCTAAAGTGCACTTTATCAAGGTGAGTTTCCTCCCTTAGACAAGAATTTCCCCTTCCACCCTGCAATGGGATCCCAGATAGAGACTGAACTAGGAGAGGCCCCCAACAGCAAACCCAGATAGGATGAAGGGAGGGCTCCCACTCTACAGCCCCGCGTACTAGCCAACTGATCCATCCCACCCACCTCCCCATCTGGAATAATCACACTCTTCCGCAAATTCAGCCTCCAGCCAGACACCACCTCAACTACCCTCCAATTGCATCTTAAAGAACACATCAGAAGGAAAGTTAAAGGAAAAAAATCTCCGAGGATTAAAAGAGTAAATTTAAAATCAGAAGAGATTAACAAAAAAAAAAGTGAAAAACACATAAGCACCTATTTTGTTGCAGAGGGTATGAGTGAAAAGGAACGAATCATATGTTTGATCTCAGTTTCTCATTTTTTTCATTCTTTGGGACGTCAGGATAGAGTTTTCACTTTTTTCCCCTTTCCAAAACCAAAGCAGCATAAACATAATATTCGGAATTTTATTTTACATTTTTCCTCCATTGTCTCAAAACCCAAGCATACTTGCTGGTAAAATCTTATAAAATGAGAGTTCAAGATACAGAACCCGACAATAAAAAATTCTATGCGAAATCATGGAACTCGAAATTCAAACGAAATTGTTGAATTTTATTGGTCAATAACTAATTAAATCCATAACCCAAAACGGTACCATAAATAGTATGCGTATGCTCACCCGGGTTGTCTGCGCTTATTGAAACCCTCGCAAGTAAATCCAATGGCAATCTGGCCCTTGGCGCCAGCATTCTTCACAAAAATCTCGAAGTAGTAAACGAGCCGCTTCAGAGGGGCGGGTCGATTCGCCTGAACAACGCCGACATCGTGGCCATGCAAGTTCACACTCGGGTACTGAACCGTGAGTTTATCGGACAACACCACCGAGAACCCTCCGGAGCTGTTGAGCGTGTCGAGCTCCATAGGAGCCTCCTCTTCTTCCTCCATTTCCACGTCCGCTGAAGCCTTCGAGCTGAGCCTCCAGGCATCAAGAAAGTACGAGCCAATCAGGTCTTTATGATTGTTCACCATTTCTAGAGATTCAAGAAGACATTTATAAGAACAGAAACCCTTGATTTGAAATTACTGTGATTGAACGAAGCAAAAACCTAGGGATCAATTCAAAACCCTAAACTCTTGTATGTGTATGTGCTTGATTGATGGAACATTTGGTAAGACTAAACCCTACAATAAAAGACATCACGAGAACAGAAATGAAACGCTTCGACGAAATGTTAGCTAGAGATTTCTCTCCAAACGAAAGAGAACGACGTGGAAACGAATCTTTAACTACTGTACTGGCCAACAGTTCCGAATGGGATACATCTATCTCCTATTGGAATTTTTTACTCACCCATGCAATTTTATTTTTCAAATTTTATGCATCCATGCAATCTTTTACTTATTTTTCTAATTTACACAATTTATAAAATCATCTTTTTAAAAATACATCTTTTGAGAATTTTATTTAAAAGCATCTTTTAAAAATCTCTACAAGTGTCTTTTCAAAAGAGTTTTTTGATTTGAAATATAAAAATTTAATCAATAATAAAACTTTATCCAACAAAAAAATGCTTCTATTAAAAAAATTAATTCAAAAATATCCTTGAAAAAAACATCTTTAAAAAATGTATGAGTCAAGGAAATAATTAAAAAATTACTTAGATGACTAAAAATAAAAGACAAAAAACTACATGAGTGAGGTAAAAAAAACTTATACTATTGTAAGTACCTGGAGAAATTACTCGTTACTTTTACGTGGTTAAGTGTATTTTCTTGAATACAATAGTAAAAGGAGGAGAAATTTTACCTACGTATGTCGTCTGCACTTGCGTTGATCCTTAAATTTGGACTGCGTTTATAAAAAAATAAGATTTTGTCATCTTGAATAGGACTTTGGTCCTAGTTAAGCGCATTTTCACATAACTCATGGTTTAAAATTTAATACTTCATTTTTGAACGTGTCAAAATAAATAACCAAATTAACTTCACCTCCTTATTTAAATTTACATTCCACTTGAATTGAGGGTTTCAAAAAAGAAAAAAAAAAGTAGAAATAGGAAGTATTTGTGCCTGGTTTAAAATTAAAGAATGAAAGGAAACGAGATAGAGAGGTATGTTAATCCTTATTTTATTCACTTTATTCTCCTTCCAAAAATGGGCGGAGACGAAAGGATAAAAGAGTCCTTTAATAAAAAATTTATAATACTGATATTAACCTTGAAATCAAAAAAGAAAAATAAAAAGACGCCTATATCCAAAGGCATCTCAAAAGGTATAATAATAAGGGTGATTCGACCAACAGTCCAAGAAAAATATAAAAATTATCATCTAATTCAAGCCTAAACATATTAACTCATAAAGTCTTTTAATTATTCAGTGCCAAAAATATCCCACTAGTGAAATTTCCTCGAAATTTGAAGTAGCCACAACAAAAGTTTTGCAAAAATTTAAAATTTAATAACTTAAAATTTATAATTCAATAATTTAAAATTTATAAATTCATTTTTAATCAAATTTATATATGTAGATTGTAAACATCGAGATCTATCCAAACAAAGTCCATATTGAATATGAAATTTGAAGCAAAAAAAATCACTCCAAGTATATAAAATTTTGTATCAGCAAAAATGTAAAGTTTTATGTCCTAGTGAAAATGTAAAACTTTATAGTTTCATAAAAATTGAGAAAATTCTTAATAGTTATTAGTTTTATAAAACTTTTGGTCACACGTTGGATGCTCAAAATTGACTTTCAAGATTGTGAAAATTTGTCCAAAAAAAAAAAATTTGTATTTAAAGAATGAGTGATTAAAAACTCAATAGTTGTGAAATGTGTAAACGGGTTATGAGAGTTAGTAGGATGATGTCATTTTGGGCCTTGATACTATTGATGTGGCAGACCGGTTTAAAAGATCGACTTTCTATTGTTATGCCATTGTTCCCTTAGAATGACCTCAAACTGTAAAACTTTACGGTTTCATAAAAATTGAGAAAATTCTTAATAGTATTAGTTTTATAAAACTTTTGGTTACACATTGGATGCTCAAAATTGACTTGCAAAATTGTGAAAATTTGTCCCAAAAAAAAAATTTGTATTTAAAGAATGAGTGATTAAAAACTCAATAGTTGTGAAATGTGTAAACGGGTTATGATAGTTAGTAGGACGATGTCATTTTGGGCCTTGATACTATTGATGTGGCAGACCAATTTAAACGATCGACTTTCTATTGTTATGCCATTGTTCCCTTAGAATGACCTCAAACTCGTCGGTTCTCTATGAAATTGAACCGATTCAATTCCTTAATTATTGAACCAGTTTTGGCCAATTAATTAAACCAGAACTTTTGATATTTATGTTTTGACCCTAAAACTTTTGAGAAATTATGTTTAAACCCTAGAAAAATAATTTAAAATTATTTTAATACCCCTAATGTATGGGTAAAATTAATATTTTAGCCCTAGGCCTAAAAGCAGTGTAATAAAGGCCAATTAAAATACAAAAAGAGGCATTTCAACATTTTTGGACATTCTGGATTCAATAACAGAGTTCGATTTAGAAAATTGGATCCTGAAATATATAAACGGACAAACTGGACTAATTTCAAATAAGTCTTAATGAGTTAATTAAGCTATCAAATGAACCCCAATGACTGTGAAGGTATCTACCCTAAAGTTTTTCGACGTTCCGAACTCAATGGTAGAGTTTGTTTCATCAACTAAGGTACTTGATGTATAGATACCCAAAATTGGTAATTCTTAAACTATCCTTAATGATATACGAGCTACTAGATAGACTAAGAAAAAATAGAAAAGGGCATACCCAACATTGTTGGATGCTCTGGATTTGATGGTGAGGTCTAATTGAGGATCCGAGAATTCGAAGATGGTCCCTCATGGAAGTGTAAAATTACAAAAATGCTTCTAAACCTAAAGTAAGCCATAAGAAGGCCAATTAAGATCTGAAATAGCCGAAGTTTAGTATTTTCGAAGTTCCAGGCCCAACAATGATGTTTGTTTGGGAAAATTAAAACTCTGAAATAAATTATAAAATGACGAATAAATCCCTAAGGGTTAAAGTAAGCTAAGAGATGAACTAAGAAATGTTAGAAACCCAAATTAGAGAACCCAAGGGAATCCTAAATAGTAAAATTAAGCAATAAGTCAAGATACTTTAAGCTATGATGAGTGCTAATGAAGTATCACTGTGTTTTGATCTATTACTTAGGATCACCAGTGAGGAAATGAAGATGAGATTATTGGTAATGTAAGTCTGTAAGGATGTAATGGTGGACTCATGACCACAAGTGAGTAATCTAGAATTTTGAAGTTTTGATTTTCGCACACTATATTTTAGAACTATGTTGTTTATCACATTATTGTTTAACGAACAACTGCTATCGTCTTGATTTATCGAACAAATTGCCATTGTTTAAAGAATAAATTGTTATCATTCTATTGATCATATTACCATTGTTTATTGATTGGATTTCTATCGTTATTGATCAAATTGTTTTATGAACTCATTTTAAAATGTGAAGCATATTGATTTTCTACTATTTTAATTGAATCAATTAAATTAATTTGAACCGTTCATCAAATTGTCTCAAAATGTTTCACTCCATGCCATTACACAATATTAATGTGTTATCAGTTACTAAAAGTGAATTGATGTGTTATTGTTCACTAAAAATAAATCTTTGTGTCATCATTTCACCAAAGCGAATTATTCGTATACCTAGTGTGCAGAATTTCACAATGGCTACATCATGACTAGTCCTGCATTGTTAGCAGTGTTAGCTGCATTGTTAACAACATCAACTATATTGATTGAGCATAATATACCTAATATCAATAAGATTAAAATCCATTCACCATAATGATGCAATACAAGATGATGTAAGCCATCCCATGGCTGCAAACCTTATATGGGCCAATAAGGGTCAACTTTGGGGGTTATGGGGACAACTAGAGGATTTTTAGCTGGCCAAGATCTCTGTAGTAAAGATCCCAAAATCTCTACAGTAGAGATTTGATCTTGGGCAGCAAGAAAGTTCAGTGTTTGAATTGCTATATATATATAACAACATGATGTGTAACATGTTACACCACCAAGAAAAGAGATAGAGAGAGAGAGAGATAGGGAGAGAGATAAGAACAACCGCAACAACAGAAGAAATCTCTTGTTAAAAGATAAAGAAACCTCACACTCTTGGTACGTCGGGCACACATGTATACATTCTTATACCTATATATATATATACATATATAAGTATAATCACACACTGGTATTAATCAAACACACACACACACACACATATACACACATTGATCCACTTGCGCACACACATGTATATACTTTTTGTTTAAAACCCTATTTGAACACTGTCATCACACATGAACAATACAGCATATAAACCATCTGAAAATGCATAGGACTCAAACTCCATCATGAATATCAGTTTTCAAAAAGATAGCTAAATTGGTAACGAACGCTCAGGACACCTTGCTTACGTTGAGATGAAACCATAGGAAGAAAGAAGCGACCAAAATGGTTAAGAAATCAAGTCAAAAAAATGCAATTATAGAGGTAGGGCAGCTATGAATTTCTATTTTTTTAAGGAAACTTAATGAGATCTAAAACCTAAAAACCAAGTCTAAAATACCTCATGAGATAATTGGTGGTGTTTTGAAGTAAAAAAATCTCACCAAAATTTGAAGGGAACGAGGCTTGGTAAACTAGGGTTACGAGGGGAACTTGATCACGATTGTGAGAAGAAGAAGAAGACGATGAACCGCGACTTCATTGAAATGACACCGTTTCAAGGGTAAGGCTTGGGCTATGGTTTTAGGTTGAGATCTAATAAGTTTGATCAAGCTTGGAAAAGAGGTGGGCTGTTAACCAGTAAATCATTGAGTCAAAACTACATCATTTTTTAGCAACAAATTAGATATATCTATGAGTCAAAAGTACATCATTTCGATACAGTACTTAAATTCAAAAAATGAAAAATAAAATTATTGTTCAACTGAATAGAGGATTCGAATGGGTGACCTCTTAGTCACTGTAGGAAGCCTTTTCCACTGGGCGTAAAGAAAGGATTCGTGGTGTTAAAATATATATATATATATATATATATAAATACAGGTATCATAATCTTATATCCTCAAGTTATGCTATTAATGCCCAGTCAAATAGCAACGACACACCATTTTGACTATTTTCGATGTTCCGGACTCAAATACAAGGTCCATTTTAGTAGAATAAATTTGAAAATACATTTATATTTATATTTATATATATATTAAATTAATTATGAATACCCCTTTATAAATTAAATAAATTTCCAAAAAGACTATGAAAACTTTAAGAGGGGCTATTTTGATTATTTTTTACACTCCGGACTCAAATACAATATCTATTTGAGTCGATTAAGTTCTGAAGTTTATGATACATATACCATTATATTTTACTTATCTCCTTAATGTGCCATAAAAATTTTGAAAAAGTCTAATTTGATATTTTTAAAGGCTCTAGATCCAAATATGTGGTCTATTTTTAGGAAATAAGTTTTGAAAAATACATTTTTCAATTATTGAGATACCTTTTTATAGTTGATGTATTTTAAATGCACCAATAAATTTCAAAGGAGACTTATTCTCATATTTTTTGACGTTCTGAGTATAAATTTGGTGTCCGATTGGACAAATTAAGTCTCAAAAAATATGATACTGTTTAAAAGGAGTCTTAAAAGCTCAAATTAATTACGAAATTGGGTACTAAAATTCTAAAGAAGTCTACGTCAAAGTTTTTAAATGTTCCAAAGCTAATTTTATAGAATGTTTAAACAACAAGGCTCGGGAAAATAATGTTAAGCTTAGAGTCAACTTAGAAAAGTTGAACAAATAATAAAAAATACACATATGAGCCAAGGCAAGCTCATGAATTTAGATAAGATAATTATTGTTAAGCTTCAAATTTATACAGGTATAACTAAACCAACATATTGGGGACCAATTAAGAATATGAAAACTGAAGATTAGGACTAAATTTCTATAATTTGAGTTGCGTATGGAACAGAAGCTTTGTAAACTGTCAAAATAACAAGTGAGTAATTCCATATCTCTAAACTGAAGACTTTCCACTATTGTTTTCTATATAATAAGAATGTTATTCCTTTTATGCAAAAATATTATGTTTTACTATGAAAATATGGTTTACAAGTATGTGTACTAACTGTTTCGAAAAGCCATGGATAGAAATGTTTAAAAGGCTATGTTTTTACATATATGCTATTATATAAAGCCTATTGGGGGGGCACATACCGACAATGATGAAAGTCCTCAACGAGGGACCTATGATTGGTCGATAAGTGGGACAAAATCTCTTTTGTAGTCACTATGTATGACTAGGTCACGTGTTGACCTTTTGTTCAGAATCTAAGTCGATGAATGTTTTTTTGTTAAAGTTATGATGTCTTGTTAAAACTAATGGGCATGTTATGTTATGATATGTCATGTGAAGCTATATGGTTGCTATGTTCAAAGAATGTTTAAGCATCTTAAAGTATGCAATGATAAAGTTATGGTTCTAATTTATGAAATGCAAGCTCTATTTAAAAGCATGTTTTAATATTTTCAAGGTATGTTATGATTTTGATAAACAAGCTATATTTGAAGTGGAAAGAAAGTTTATAAAGCATGTGTTTTCAAATATTTTATAAAGTTGTTATATTTTCAAAAGTTATGTTATTCTTCCTACTATCCATGGTGTATATGAATGCCTTATTTTGAAAACCCATGATAAAGGCTAGACGTACTTACCGAGCTTAGTTGTTTAGCTCAACCCATTCCTCCTACCTCCTAGGTTTTGCAGGATAAGAAAAGATAAACATAGAGCGAGGCTAAACCAAGCTCGAGAGGGGATGAAGCCTAGTCGGTTCAAATTGGTACTAAAACAAGTTATAGAAGAAATGAAAGAAAGCGATATAGAGTGTTTCAGTGACTGTCAACATCGGTGGTGTTGATTGGGGGAAGAGATTAAGTTGCGGTTGTTAATGAAAACATCAACGCGTGTAAAATGATAAGGCGAGGATATAATGCTATGAACGATATAGGTAAAACAACACTGCTAGCATGAGCTTCAACATTTTTATTATCTATAACGATGGTTGTAATAGAAGGTGTAAATGATGATCACATGTATCTCGCTAAAGTGTTGGTGAGCGTTGATTAAGAGGGGAAAATGGGGCATGCTCTAATCGAATGTCGTTGTATCCATTTTACTATTAATGTGTTTTTATAAGTGACATTTTTGTAATTAAAAAAAATCCTATACAACTCATTCGATTTAGTTCTAGAGGCCTTGGTGGCTGGTCGCGCCCTAGATTTCGTACAAAACGGGGTCTAGGATATGGTAGCTAGGCTGTATTTTTCACTATTGCAATGTGCATATCAAATCATATTGATTGTTATTAATTGAATTGAACCGTATTGATCATTATCAAATTTTCATTGAATCATATTGATTGTCTTAAAGCGTATTGCTCGTATTGAATTTCCACCTTGACTGTATCATATTGAAAATTGTTTTAAGACTATATTGATGTTTTTAACTGTCATGCTTCACATCTTCTATTGATTGAAAAACCTAGATCGGTGGAGAATTGATTTAACCTTCTTTTAACTTCAAAACTCCATTGGTCAATATCCATGATAGAGAACCATGATTACTCATGAGCTTTTCACAAAGCTCACATGGATTATCCATGCACATTTCAAGCACACACTAGAGGAAGAATAGACAATAAGCAATGAATTGAGTAATCTCTAAGCATAAAGGGAACCGGTAATAAATGCAACGTAAGATGTTCCAGTTGTCTTGAGGATGGCATGCCAAGAGTAGGCGACAACTTAGAGTAAGAAGAAGTAAGGTAGTCTCGCAGACATGTAGAATTGTTAGTCATTGAATGTATGTGTAAAGAGCCCACAATGTTGTAAACTCTGAACACTTGTATAACATATAATTATAGAATAGTATTGTTTTGCCAAGTGTGATTGCATTCATTTAAAAAAAATCTATGAAATTTCCCTGCCAATTATTGTTTTAAAGAATGCAATTAACTTGGGACTGAATCAAAGGCCTTGCGGCTGACCGCATTTCACAATCTGCATAGGATGGGTTTTGAGACGTGACAGATTCCCTCCACCTTAATGAGTTTAAAGTGATTTGTTTAACATTTTACCCTTCCAATAACATATATATATTTGATAACTCGGTATTCGACCCTTCAAACTAACTAATCTGGGAGAACAATCCTATCGTCCACTAGCGACGGGACCTGATTAAAGTCGGGGTAACGCCTCGTATGGACTGGTCCTAAGAAAAAGTGATATTCGTTGGGTTTCGACCTAGCAACCTTAGGGGGGGCAAGCCTCCAACAACCATATTGACGACTAGTTTAAGGGACATTTTATCGAAAGTTGATTAAAATGACCATTTACGCCTCTTTAATAACTATATTAACACCTAATTTTAAGGGCATAATTGGAAATTTAATAAAATTAACCATTACCCCTCCCACCAACCATATAACGGCTAGTTTTAAGGGTATAGTTTGAATTTCACTAATTGGTAATTTTTTTATAAATACCCTACACCTCATTTAATTTTTTCTCACCAATTCACTCATATTCTCTATACTCAACAATTATTTATGCAGATTTTCTCATCAATATTAGCTTTCTTTATATTTTTACAAACCCTCTTTATAAATATTATTATTATTTGTATAATTGTACTGCAGATTGAAGTGTAATCATGTATACTATAATTGCAAGTTTGCAAATTGGAGGAAGCCCAATCACATTCAATTCAAGATTTCAACTTGAGTTAAATTTTTTTTTATTAGTTTTTATAAAAATGATAATAATAGTAATTATTATTAGTTAGTTGTTATTATTAAAATAATAGTAATTGTTATTATTATTTTTATTATTATAATTATTAATTGTTTAATTAGTATTATTATTAATTATTAATTACAATTTTCTTATATCTAATTATTATTGTTAGTTTTTTAGTATTTTAAATTTGAAAATGGACCCTATTAAAAATATTGACCTAGAAAACTTTGACTATGGTGAATATAACAAATTTGATGATGTTTCTAACCAACCTTTTACTGACCCTAGTAGCCCTACACTAAGCGACGTCACATATAGTCGTCCTCCTAAGCCTAAGAGATCTTGCACATCAGACGTGTATGCTTATTTTATCATAGAAGAATTAAGTATCAATGGCTAAATAGAACAACTGACTATTTGTAAATATTGCAAGTCCAATTATACAAGCAGTTGCAGTAGTGACATGGGTCACCTCAATAGACATATAAAAAAATCTATAAAAATATGGCATTAATGACCCTAGACAAGGACAACTTAGTCAAACAAGTAGTAGTAGTACTTAGAGAAATTGGATATATTCAAATGAAAAAATGAGGGGGGGAGGGCTTGGCTAGATATATAGCCACTCGAGAGCAGCCTTTACTTTTTAGGAAGGATATTCATTTTCAAAATCTTATGCATAATTATGTACAACATGCCTATAAAGTAGTTTCTACAAATACTATTAGAAAAGATTGTATTAAAAGATTTAAAGATTTTAAACATAGTTTAATTGATGATTTTGCTGCTTTTAATGTATCTACATCTTGCACATTTGATTTATGGACTATTAAAAATAATTTTGGTTATTGTTGTGGGACTGCACATTATACTGACTATAATTGGGTTTTAAATAAAAAAAATTGTTACTTTCTGTAGCATTGATACTCCTCATAATGCCACTAATATATTTAATAGTATTATTGCCATATTTAGAGAGTATGGAATCCAAGATAAGGTTTTTAGCATTACTTTTGATCATGCTATTGCTAATATTGCTTTTATTCATATGTTTAAATGTGTTTTACTTCCACTATTTGGTGGTGTTTTTTTTCTATGTTAGATGTGTTTGTCATAAAATTAATTTAATGGTGCAAGATGACTTGAAATTAATTGAGGCTCAAATAGGAAGAAAGAACATCAATTTATTACATTTTTTATTCAAATTGTAAATGACATGAATTTAGAAATTAATGTAAAAGTTTAATTTGAAACCTAAAAAATTTAAATCGGATGTTATGACTTGTTAGAACTCGACATATCTTATTCTCAAATCTTGTGTGAAATATGAACAAATAATTAGTGGTTTTTATAATGAAAAACAAGGCCAACATGTTTTAACTACTCTAGATTGGGCCATAGCTTATATATTTAAATTATTTTTAGAATCTTTTTTATATTGCAACAAATAATTGTTTAGGTGTTTATTATCCAACTTCTTGTATAGTAATAACTGAATTCTTTAATAATTCTTAATGTTTTGCAATACATAGGCAGATTGATATTTTTAAAGATATTTATGTAGTAATGGAAGAAAATTTTAAAAAATATTAGGAAGAATACTCTCAATTTTTACTTTAGCTGCTGTAATGAATGTAAAAATAAAAATGTTTGATTTAGACCATTTAATAGATGGAATATCAGAAAATTTAAATTGTCAATTAAAAGTTTCCAAAGAACAAGTAAAATTTTTTATATGATGTATTTAATAAATATGGTATTTACTTCTTCTTCTTCTTCTTTAAATATTATGAGTAAAAGTCATGCATTTGCATTTCTTAATAGGAAAAGAACGAGAGGTACGTCTTCTTCTTCTTTTTCTAACTCCGAACTGACTACATATTTAGAAACTAATCTGATGAGTGTTGTAACTACTAAAGGTATATATAATTTTGATATTTTGGCATGGTGAAGATCAAATGAAAGGAGTTTTCCTATTCTTTCCATCCTGTCTCATGATCTACTAACACCTCTAGTCTCAATAGTAGAATCGAAGTTTGCTTTGACTGCAAGTGACAAGGTACTAAATGAAAGAATGTGCATGCTAGGAGCGGACATTTTGGAGCATGAAAGATTGGGAGGATGCAAGACTTCGCCTTCAAAATCGAATAAATGTTGACATGATATTCGGTTTCTCAAACTTAGACGCAGATACAAATTCATTATCATAAATATATTCGTTGTAATAAATTAGTTTATAAATGTATCAAGAAAATTTACATTGTAATACAAATGTAAAGAACTACGTAAGGTTTGATCCCGAAAGGGTACGTAGGCAGTTTAATACTTATGATAAATTAGATACAACAAAAAAAAAAAATCATTTGTAATTAATTTTAATTTTCAATAAAATATCGAGATATATTTTCTATTTTATTGTCAATTATTTTATATTTTAGTGTCAAATATGAAATTAATTTTATTTTTCAATATTAATATTAGACTAACAAAAAAAAATATTATACCAACAAAAAATGGGTAAATTACATTGACCTTCCCTGAGATTTCTAAAATTATACTGACCTCCCCTCCAGTCCAATTTTTTTTTTTTTTAAAATGACAATATTGCCCATTTTATGTTTTTTCAGAAAAATTTTGACTAATTTTTTTCTAACTATTTTTTTTATTTTCAAATAAATATTAATTAGAATCTTTTTTGGCTAAAAAATATAAATTATTTATTTAAAATTTAATTTTAGATAAAATTAAAAAAAATCTTTAAAAAAAAGTTGGAAAAATTTTGTCAAAATTTTAAAAAATAAAAAATTGAAAGGGGCAATTTTGTCATTTTCAAAAAAAATTGGACTAGAGGGCAGGTCAGCGTAGTTTGTTAAAAAAAGTAAGAGAGGTTTGTGTAATTTTGGAAACCTCAGGGGGGATCAATGTAATTATCAAGAATCTCAGAAGAGGTGAGTGTAATTTACCCCCCCAAAAAAAACACAAAAATTAAATAGCAATTTGTTATCTTTTAACTAAATTAACTATTAACTAACAAATTTTTTTTTAAAAAAAAAATTAAACAAAATATTAGAATAACAAATTAAAAAATAACAATATTAGACTAACTTTTAAAATTTCTCAAATTAAGTAAACAAGTTAAAAAAACAGATCATAGAAGTTTAGTCATTTATTTTAAAAAAATTGAGCCAAAAAGAAAACTATATGGCCAATGGGTCAAGCACGGGCACGACCCATTAGGGTGGTATGGCCTAGCATGGGCACGACAAGCCTTGGGACGTGTTGGGCCTAAGGAAATCTTGTTGGGGCTCGATATGAATTGTTAATGGGCCAGCATGACCCGACACGAAAGTACTAAAGGGCCTTACTTTAATGGGCCATGTCATGCCGACCCGACTTGTTTGACACCTTTACATATTTCTCTTTTGTAGTATGTGTGATATAATGATGATTAGACATGTGAAAGATAAAATGGGCCATCCCTCCCTCCCATCCCTTTTAGCCGACTACTCCCATTATTTTCCCTCAAACGTTTTATTCTTTCTCTATATCTCTCCCTTTCTCTCTCTTAAGTATATATGATGTGTGTATACATTGTGTGTGTGTGTTTATATGTAAGTGTATGGATACACCACGGGAGGAGCTTGGAGCTCAAACCTTGGCGAAGAAAGAAGGTATATAGGTCATGGACAGTGGGCACGGATGGTGTGGCAGCCATAAGAGGACCCAAGCTCTCTTTACACACACACACACACACACTTTCCCTTTCTCTCTCTTTCTCTTTCTCTCTCTCTCTCTTTTTCTCTCTCTCTTCACACTCTCTCTAATTGTAATGTCATACCTCGAAATCCAAATCTATAACTTCGGGTCATTAAGACCCTAATTGGAAGGTAACTGACGAATAATCATATTTGATTCCACTTGAAATTAGCATTTTTTTTCTAATTAAATATAAATTGTTCGTTATCTATTTTGATTTTTGTTCAAGTCACGTAATGAGATTAAATTCAAGGAAGTCTCATAAAGGTCAAATATTTGGTTTTTGATAATCAATAGAGTACAAATATACTTTAAGGTCACTATATAGGAGTCTTTAACTAACTACCCATAACACAAGTCTAAGTGAAATACATACATGTACATACATGATCCAATATACTAATAAGGGGACATGCACCCTTACCCCTTATATAGTGATATCATATATAGTACAATACAATTCTATGACTATTATCCACCTTGAACTAATCTTGTCTTTGTCATCATACTTTTCTTGGCTTACCATTCTTATAAATAGTGTTAGCCCTAAAAGTTTTCAACCAAGGGCATCTCAGTAATTTTGAAGATAAAAAGGTATTGACTATGAGGACTAATGTTTTATCTAGTGACAATGCAAATAGCCCATCTAGGTGAAAGAGAATGCTTGACCAGGAATTGCCAAAGTCCATCAAATGAAGGAATCCACTCAAAGTAAAAGCTTTAAAGCCAAAATCTAAGTAAGTGGAATTCACTAATGATCAACCAAGCAAATGGACACACTCAAGCCCGGGGAATCAAGACAAGACTTTATTTTTCATTATTTTGGATTTTTAAGTGATTTAGATTTAGATTAATCATAAACGTAAGTTCTAAATATTTAAATGATCAACTAAAACCAATCATAAAATGATTTTTCGAAACACTACATTGATATACTCTAGTTTTGAAAGATCAAAATATTTTTGAAAAAGAGACACTAGTAAAAATAAGCAAATAAGCTTAAACTACCAAAACTAGTTGACTAGTTTAAAAACTGATCGTTTGATTCTTAATGCCTGATTTTCACACTATAAAAAACAGTCGACTATTTTCATGAACCAGTTGTTTGGGTACACAATTTGAACTTTCTATCCAAACTAGTTGACCAACTTGTATATCTAGTTGACTGAATCTCAAAAGGAAAAATAATGTACTGAAAAACTAGTTGATTAATTCTAAGGACTAGTCGACTCAGTATTCTTGAACAACTAAACCCTAACTCTCTGGAAAAATTAGTTAAGCTGATTAGTCAAGTGGATTTTCATCTAATGGACTAATTGAAGAAACCAACAGACCAATTTTGTAGATTTAGAAATTGAAAATTCAACTTTTGAACATGTCAAAAAGGGGGGAACAACTATATTTTGAGTCTAATGGACATATATTTCAAAAGACTATAAATAAAGGTTCATTACAACAATTATTGTGATCTGCTTACATGCTTTAACTTTTACATCTTTCTTCTTGACTTTAGATCTCATTTATTGCAAAACCTAGATCTAAAAGTTCTACTCATCTTTAATACTCAGAACTTATACTTGACCAATCTTTAGTGAGTGAACATTCATTTCACCAGTCAACTATTGAAGAGAGTATTTATTAGCAACAATTTTGTAACTTCTCATTGCGGTGAGATATGCGAGTAGGTGCTACCCTTATGACGCAAAATAAGAGTCAACTATTGAAGAGAGTATTTACTGGTAACAATTTTGCAACTTCTCATTGCGATGAGATATGTAAGTAGGTGCTACCCTTGTGAAGCAAAATGAGATATTCTGTTGGGCAAAAGAGTTAAGAGTTCTTATTGTAAATGTTTGACTTCCACTTGCGAAGGAAATCGAGGTAGTGCAGAAACTTAAGTGGGGATACTTGAGTCGGAGACATAGGAAATTTTTTGAAACTCGTAAAAATTGTTGTATTTTATTTTTTTTCTCTCCATACTTTGTGTTTAGCTTTCATTCATATTTAAAGTTTGTAATATTTTTAAAATACCCTATTCACCACCCCTCTAGGGTATATATATATGGGAAATAAGTGGTATCAGATCATTATCTCTTGACAGATGAGCTAACACTCCAAGAGTAAAGATATGACATATATTGTAGGAACCGTTTTTGCCGAAGGTCAATCAACTAATAGACCTCCATTATTTAGTGACTAAAACTATACATATTAGAAGTCTAGAATAAAGATCTATCTTCAAGTCTTAGATTATGAAATATGGAAGGTCATTGTAAATGAACCACACATCCCTACGAAAGCCAAAAGTTTCACTAGCACCACCAAGGTAGCTAAGAAAGTACATGAATAGGATGAAACGACCTCAACTTGTCACATCTCACACCCTACTCCATGCGGATGATGGGCATGTGATTGGCTAGTCAATTACCTTGCCAATATTCCACCCCTTTACAAAATGCTGCTAAGGTAACTAACCAACGACCTCTTAACTTATCCCAAGTAAATTGAATCCTCTAATCGTGATTATGCAACAGAATCCTTTACTTAATTGTTTAATTAAGTTAATGAATGCAATAATATTGGTCAAAGCAATTACATATACAATTCACTCAAAATATGTTATAGATTACAAAAGGTTCTTATACAGTTTAACAAAAATTCTCATGGCACTTCTACATAATTTGTATCTAGTTGAAATGGTTGGACCTACTAAAGTTTCCTTGTGCTTTCCAAGGTCCTTTCCAAAAATCTCTAGCATTCTATTACTTGACTTTAAGCCCCGTCACTGGGGCCTTCTCCTAAAAAATGGTGTAAGTAACTGGAGTGAGCTAATTTAGCTCCATGAATAACTCAGGTGCCCTATTGTGGGTTTTTGAAACCCAAATAATATTTACATGGATAATATTTCAAAAACATTTTAAGCTACTGCTAATACAAAATGGACTTGTACTGAATTTACAAAAACTTTCACCGTGACATGCCAGTTAGTTTTGACAATAGAACAAAACAAAATAACACACAAAGGTTCAAGTAATCAGGTAAATTGATTTATGCCATCATCAAAAAGTGTACAATATAGTTAGAACATGACAAATCAAAGGTCAGAATAGACTAAGTCAGATTATAAGTGGTCAAATGGTGACACTAGTAATTTAGAGCTCATGGCATAAACAAGCCTACCGACTAAGAGATCCCCGATCGTAGTATATCATGCGAATCATGATCCAGCTAAGAGATCCTTGATGAGGTGTAATAATTTATAGGAAGTCATGAAATAACCTGAAATTTTTTTTTTTTATATATAAAAATTTTCGTGGTTATTTATTTTATTATTAGAGTTATTATTATTATTATTATTATATGAATGTAATGTGTGTATTGTATGTGTATAATTATGTGTGTATGCTACATGTGCATGTATATATATATATTATATACATATTTAAAAAAAAGCTGATTTGGAGAATATATATATATATATATATATAAAACAATGCACTGTGTGTGGTGTCGGTGGAGTGTGTGTGTGTCTAGTGTGTGTGTGTGATGAGTGGTGTATATATATAGGTGTGTATAGGGCAGCTTTGCATTAAATGCAAAGCTGCATTGGGGAAGGGCATGGGTGGCTGAGCAGAGAGAAAGTCGGGTCAAGGAAGGCCGCAAGTGGAGAGGAATGGAGAGAGAAAGAGGTGAGAGAAAGAAGTCGGTTAGTGAGTGTTCTATGTATATGTGTGTGCATCCGTGAGTTAAAGAGGAAAATAGAAGGAAGGGATTGAAAAGGGAAAGGCAGAAGTGGATCAAGAGGAACAGAAGTGAGAGGAGAAACCTGCACAAAGAGAAAAACAGAAATTATAGGTAAGTGGGTATGTTTCTGTTTTAAATTTTAAAGCATGATTTGTTTAGTTTAAATCAGAGGGTTTTATAAAGCATGAAATCAGGAATTTAATGCAAGAAAAATCAAGAAAATTGGTTGAGAAATCAGTGAGTAAGCCCTAGTTGCAGGTGTAAGAATAATTTCGGATTTATTAACATTTTATGCATAGAACCATGTTTAAGTGACCTAGAACAAATCTTAAGAAGTGCAGAAAGGAAATAGGAAAAGAAATAAGTTAAAATAGTCAAGAACCGAGCATGAAATTGGAAATATTCAGCTCACCGGAAAACCGGCTGGAGCTATTAACCTCCATATTCGAGAAGATTGGGAAGGTTTTGAGGGAAATGGAGGATAGATATGAAATCTACATGAAAAACCCTAGGAAACTGCATTTTCAAAACCTTGAAAACTCGCCGGAAAAATGTCGCCGGCACCGGAGAAGGCGCCGGAACCCTACCGGAGGCTCACCAGGAAAACGGGTGATAACTGGTTAAAAAGTGCATATTTATGTTGTTAACCCTAGATAGTCTTGCACTTTTATTATTTTAATTTCTCCAATCTATATGCATTTGCTAGTTAATTCTTATTTTATCTTTTTGCAGAGAAAGCTCGTCAAAGTTGATGATTTAATGGTGGATTTGGAGCAAAAGGAAAATATTGGGCTTTGAAGTGCGAAAAGAAGTAGAAAACAAGTGATTTTGGGTTAGAAGAGAGGCTTGATCCATATATAGGTGGACTAAGGCCCATTTTAGCATTATAGGCTCTATTTTGGAACACTTTAGACTCCCTTTTTGGGCCCCTAATGTCTAATTACGGGATTTTATGTTATTCTCCTAAATTATTATTTTGTAAGGGTATTTTTGGAAAAAAGGGAATAATATTGTAACGTAGGGTTTTGGAAAAGGGAGGAGGCCGTCTGGGAGATCTGGGGAGGAAGAGAAGAAGGAAGGAGACAACTCTAAAGAAGAAGATGAAGAATTCCATAGCTATGGTCTCCTCGTCCACGATCATGGGCTAAGTTCTCTCATTCTTAGGGTTTAGATGAAACCCTAGTCAAGTAATATTGTTTCTTTTGTATTTTATTTTTGGGTTAATTAGTTTTGGATGTTGATTGTATAACATTGGGATTTTATTAAGACCATAATCGTATTATTCAGTTTCACATAATCAATTTCTGTGATTTTGTTTATGTGGTTATACAATAGTAATATGTGTACATACATCAAAACCGTAGGACGAGTCATAACTCAGGGAAAACAAATTGTGACTATGACCTTAGAATTAGCGTAGACAATTTGTGTTGACCAAAGATGATTCGTGCTTAGGGTTTTGGTGCGTGATTTTCTTGATGATTGTATTGAGGCTTGTAGCCGAAATACATCTTTTACATCCAAATTAAATGACCCAAGAATGAATACAATTGAAGCTAGTTACAAGATTAGTGGTGGATTCAACACCCTAGGAATTCTCTTTTAATTTGATTCCTCATTAATTCAGTTAAATATTTGCTTTAAGTATAGTTCTCATTTAATTTTAGGAAAGAAAATCAACAACAATCAATCTTTGTTAATTTGAATTGAAATCAATCTCAACTTTGGTTTTTAAACAATTAACAGTCTCTGTGGGTTCGACCCTTACTTCTCTACTATACTAGTAGTTTAGTTTGGTAATTTTATTGATTTCTACGACAGATCAATTTTTGGCGCCGTTGCCAGGGATCGAACCCGGGTCACCCGCATGACAGGCGGGAATACGGGGAAGAAGGGGCACTGTGCGGGTCGCCGGGTCCAGTTCGGGTTCGGGTCGGGCTTGGGCGATCCGCCCCTGCCACATGTCGGTCTGAGGTTTTAAATTAAAAACCAAATTGGGACTGTTTGGCTACGAAGTTAAGAAATTTGAAATTGGAATTAAATGGGCACAGGGATATCTTATCCCTGTTTTGGATTAGCCACTGTTTGGCTATCCAAATTGAGAATAAGGGTTTTGCAAATTACGAAATTGCCCCTGAACTTTTTGAAAATTACAATTCTACCCTATAGTTTTTAAAATTCTGATTTGACCCCCGTAGATTTCAGAAATTACACTTTGACCCTAAGCTTTTAAGTAATTACACTTTAACCCACCAGAATTAAATATTAATAAAATAATAATTAAATTAATTAATTAATTTAATTATTTCAATATTCTAAAATAATCCGGAGTCCAAATGGGACAAGTCATTAGTGTATTTTGACTATTTCGATCATTCTAAGACCAATGGTGAGGTCCGTTTTACGAGACGGGGTCCCAAAAAATAAAATCCCCGTAATAACCTTTAAAATTACCAAAATGCCCCTGAATTGAAGTACAATCAAACGAACTCCGAATTAAGTAAACAAATAGTGAAACTTTATTATCTCGAGCATTCCGAACTCAACCGTGGAGTCCGATTTGTGAAAAGAGGTCACGAGATGTAAGGACCCGTGAAAAGTGCAAAATGACTGTTTTGCCCTTTTGAACCTAGATGTCCGAATTGAGTTCTACGAAAACCTAAACTTATTTTGTTTGACGTCCTAGACTCAATGGCAGAGTTTAATTTAGCAGAATAGAAACCTATGAATTAAAAGACATAAAATTTGATGAATAGCATAAATTCAAATGACAATAGACTGAGTTGTAATTTATGGTTTTAGGGACACCGAAAGGCAAGGAGAAGACAGTCTGATCCTTCCACATTCTCACTACATTACGAGCGCAGTTTACTTGGGTTGGGACTAACCCGTCAGGTATGGTGTTTTGCTAATGTTAGAAATGAAGTTAAGTTAGGAATATTTGTAAATGATTGGAATGATTTATGTGCTTATTTGTAATGTGTTTACTTGATAATTTAGAGTTGGTTGTTCACATGTTTATGTGTTACTTGCAAGTTTAGTAAAGTGAAGAACATGAATTATGATGTATGAACACATGAGATATGCATGCATATGGAATTGACTGATGATTTATATGTATTGTCCGAGCATGCTATATTATTGAGAACCATGTTCATTGAGATTGCATTAGCATATTGGCATATGGTGAATCCTTGAGAACATAGTGTGGGTTGAGCACGTGGTGCTATGCATTATGAGGGTGTAGATCCTGTGGTGAAAAACCCAAAATTGGCCATTACATTGGTACTCCGTGCCATCGGGGAGTACCCGTAAACGAGACATGGGTGTGGCATAGAGTTGTGCATGGGTGCGTCATGCATACCATTCATATATTACTACGATGCTTTGAATGATATTTAGATATAAATGTACACTTTTCACATGCCACGCCTTAGCTTTATTTCTTGCATTAGCACTTCATCATACCAGCAGTTGAGCTGACCCATTCGTGGGCAACATTTTTCAGATGAGGACACTCCAGCTACTTGAGACTCCATGATACCCTGATAGGGTGAAACACTTGTTATATTTTTGGTCCGTGGGACTTATGTTTTGTAATGTAAGGGCTTAAGCCCGAATGACCTATGAACGATGTATTTTATGTATTGATGAGAATAGATGCATGTTTAGTGAATTTATTTACATTTGTCCTTTTATTTATTTTATTTTCTGTCTCGTCAGTCGCGCCTCGAGTTTGCAGAAATTCGGGGCATGACAAGTCATGTGAGATGGCATTTAAATAGATATTGTAAACTTTAACTTTTAGTTATCCAAGCTTGTAGAACATTTATGATGCAAATAAAAGCATGCTAATGTTCAAATCGTTGTTGTTGTATCATCATCAAAACATGTTTTCATTTAAGTAATAAAGCAATTCATAAAAATGCACTTTAATAGAAACAACACCAGTTCAAGGTACAAAGTTACTCACCTGATATTCAGTTTTTAGCAAAATGCTTCCTTATAGTTTCACTTTAGTCTTTGAATCTTATAACAATGATTAGGCTTGCATTAATAACTAATTTATGGCATATGTGTCCAAATCACTATCTTAATGACGTTATCTACTTAAACAGACTTTACCATTGAGTTCAGAAGGCCCCAAAACCTTAAGAATGGTCTCTTCCTATTTTTTTATACTATTCTGATAACTCATTTATCACAGAGGGTAGTCTGGGAATTACTATGTTTGAATATCTGTAGTTTTGATACCCTATTTGATGAAATCAACCTCACCATTGAATCCAGAATGTAAAAAAAACTTAAGGTGGGCACCCTTGTGGTCATTGGAGTTCATTTGGTAACTTAATTAAGCTCTTAGGACTTATTTAAAATTAGTCCAACTCATTTGTTCATATTTTCAAGGTCCAATTTGCCCAAACGACTCTACCATTAAGTTTGAAATGCCTAAAAATGTTAAAAATGCATTTTCTTACATTTTAATTGGACTTTATTACACTACTTTAGGGCCAATGGCAAAATAATAATTTTACCCAAGTATTAAGGGCATTAAAATATTATTTAATAATTTTATGTGACTTGAATATAATTTTCCTAAAATTTTGGGGTCAAAATACAAATTTCAAAAGTGCTGATTCAATTGGACTTGGATAGAACCCACTAGTTCAACCTTTACTATTGAAAATTGGTCCAACTAGTTAAAGAACCGATTGGTCTAGGCTTGTTCTAAGTGAACCAGACCTTTATTCTTGAAAGCTAACTGGTCCAGCCCGATCTACCACTTTAACACCTAATTAGCCAAAACGACCCATTTTCACTTATTCTAAGATCTGTTTCTGTGAGTGGGTTGGCCCGAACCGGATTTCGCCCTAACTCGAACCCAACACTATTCATCATCGTTCTCAATTTTTTGGCGGCACGCTAGTAGCCTTCGCCCACGACGGTCACAGGAATCTTGATATTCCAGATTTTAAAACACAGTTTCTTGGTTAATGCAAACCCTTTTTCCCATCTAAATCAATCCTAACACAATTTAAAATCGTCTGGAACGATTTGACCCATTATGGCTCGAGTTTTTGGCCGAAATTCCAAGCTCTTGATTTTTTTGGGAGCCGATTTTTCCTTGATTCGTTGCCCTACAGTGGACCATTTTGGTCCATTCTGGGTCCATTGTCTACCATTTTCTTCGAGCTTCAATTCTACAACAATTAAATTGAGTTTTGAGGCCATTTCTTCAAAGGTCTGATTATCTTATTAACATTGTGCACGACAATTTCTCACTACTTCCTGGGCCATTTTGGCCCATTTCTCTTGCATTGTTTTGCTCTTACAGTGAACTTTAAGGTCCAATGGTTTGTTCTTGAGTTCACTTCCATACAAACACCAAGCTAGACATTGGTGGTCATCCATGCATGGGTTAGTTCTGGTTCATTTTGGCCCCTTAATATTTGCTTATTTAGTTTGAGATTTACATAGAAACTAAAAGAAAAAAGAAATAGTGAGTGATCACTAGTTTAAAGCTTGAATTGAACTTCCCTTTCTTATCTTTCAATCTACAATAGCCTTTTTTTGTAGCCCTTAGCCATGAAATTCACACTATATTTTCTTTGTATTTCACTCAGTCATCCAAAAGAGTTGAATTACAATTGAAGTGGCTATTTATAAAGAGTATTTTGCTAGGTGCAAGGAAACTTCTCCATTTCTACCAGCTTAACCACTCTCTATGAGAGGTAGACATGGTTGGAGTATGGCCTGGTCAGCTTTGTCTCCTTAGTGGAGAAAGAAAGCTGTTATACACCCCATTATGCTATATATATATATATATGTTGTGTGGGTGTCATCGCCAAAAACAATCCTTTGTGTGCATTAAAGAGATCCTAGTTGTCTCTTTCCCTAAAATTGGGAATGAAAGCCTTTGAGACTGAGAAAAGTATGAAGCAAGTGAGGAATCATCAACTTGTTTTAAAGCAAGAAACAAGCAAACCATTACAACGGAATGCAAACAAAAAGAAACTAAAATGAATTAAGAGTAGATTGTTTGTTTCCTAGATAAATTCTAAAAGAACACTTGGCATAGGTTAAAAATAAAATAAATCACTAAACAACACAACCAAATAAATAGGCTCGGGAGCTAAGGTATGAAGTGAGAAGGTGTTAGGCATGTACTTCACCAGGTCCAAATGGACCAATCTCAAATATCCAATTACAAGGCTCATTTATTAAGTATAAGGAAAGAAAATGTCAAAATGGAAAAAGAAAATAAGCTGATGGAAGTGATAATAGAATGAACAAACTAAATGAAAGGAATAAAGAAAAAGGGGAAAATGGATTTAACTTGGGCCCGTGGACTTCCTACATATCCATCCTAAGATGGAATCAAAGTCACATAGTTCTACCGGTCTATTCTCTTTTATCAAGTGTGATAAAATAAGGAATCAACCGATTAAAAGGACTAATAAAGGTTTGAGAAATGTACCTTATTTAGTCATGATGTTTGAACAACACTTCGACTAGGAAAGTCTTGACTTGGTGTTGTAGCTTGGGCAGAGTTTCGACTTGTTGCGTGATTCAAGACCTCTACTTTGGCAAGACTTCGATCTTGAGAAGGAAGGAGACTAGAGAACTTCTTGACAAAGAGAGAGCGGTTCTAACATTATAGTGACAACATAAGGCTATAGAATCGTGTGTCCACAAAATGGTGACCAATGAGGTTTATTTATTTATAAGCAAAAAGTGGAGAATGGATCCTAAATAAATAAAATAAATATGATTTTTAAATCAATTATGAAAAATGTATTGATCTACCAAAATGAATGCTACATGTAAGGACAAATGTAGTGTAAGATAAATAGATTTTCTTTAAATAATCTTTACCAAAAAAAGGAGATAATTGGGAGTGATTTCTCAATTATCCTAACTATATAACATATATCTTATATATAACATGCATATCTAATATTTGTATGACATATATCCTATATATAACATATATATCCTATGTGTGTGTGTATATATATATATATTGTATGCACCTAGATATAAGATGTAGAGACACAACATGTGTACACCTAGATAGGTGGACCAATGGAGTGGCTACAATGCATCTTACATGTCACCTAGATCAACATGTGGACTAATGAAATGAATGCACACCAAATGCACTAAAATGAGTGAGTTTATTCTAAGAAATAAACAAGTGTCTAGGTTCAATGTATCTCTTCTAAAGAAAATATCTATCACCTAGATCTATGAAAATCTTAAAAATGGAAAGTCCTAAATTACTCAAGATTACCAAATTGCTCCCAATTTGGTGAAAAATCACAAGATTGTCACAATGCATGCAAAATGACCTAACTGCCCCTCAAGGCATGAAAATGTCCCAATGTCATCCAATGGCTAAAATTAAAAAATTACCCCCAATTGGATAATTTGACATAATAATTACGAAAATTCCCCTCAAGTGACAAGAGAGTCCTATTAAGAGTAAGACTGTGCCGAAATTACCAAAATGCCCCCAAGGGCAAAAATGGTGCCAAAATTACTGAAATGCCCTTAAGAGCTGCTAGGTGTGTTCTTGAGGACCAAAAGATGTGCAAAATTATGAGAATACCCTCGTGGGCCAAAAATGTGTAAAATTACCAAAATACCTTAGGAACCAAACTATGTGAGCAATTACCAAAATATCCATGAGTGGGAAATATTTTAGTAATTCATAAAAAATGATGGAATTGTCCCTAATCAAGGGTTTTCTCAAAATATGCAACAAAAATGACTAGAGTATCCTCAGGAAACCTCAAAATTAATGTATTTCCCTCATACAATCAAAGGTCACAAAATGAGGTGTCTACATGTTGAATATATAATTATTCTTTAGGCATTACATACATGCCATACCATGCTAAGTGTTCCCATGCCTTATTGATCTTGGTTAACCTATTTTAATGATTCTAATCTCTAATTATGAGCATTAGCCCTTTTTCTTGAACAATTTTAGTCATTCGTTAACTTAGTCAAATAACTCTAATTCTTCAAACTTTGGTAATCTTATTTATTCAATCATCATTAAACTACTAATTAACTTAAGTTATTTGATCAAAATAATTAGGGTTCCCATTAATTCTGATTGTCTTACAAAAATTACTCAGTCCATAGGACAAGGATGTTACATAAACAAATTCAAATAAATACTAAGGTTATGAGCAATTTATATTGTGCCTTTGAAACAAATGAGTTTAATATAATCTCCACTTGTAAATCCGCAAAGGAGATAAGAGAAAAACTTAAGGTTGCATAAGAAGGTACTAATCAAGTCAGACTAAAATTAGTATGTTAGTTCATAGTTATGAACTATTTAAAATAGATGCCAGTGAACCCATTCCGAAAATGTTTACTCACTTTGCTAATATTATTAATTATTTGAAAGCTCTTGGCAAGAGTTATACTAGTGTTGAGATAGTATGATCATCGTTTAGGTGTCTACCAAGAAATTGAGAAGTCAAGATGACGGCCATCCAAGAAGCAAAAGATCTCAATACGTTAATCATAGAGGAGCTTCTTTGATTACTTGTGACTTATGAGCTAACCATAAGGACTCATGAAGATAAGAGCAAGCCAAAAAAAGATATGTTGTCTTTAAATATTATTTTTGAATTTAACGGATATATTTTTCAAAAGCCTATAAATAAAAGTTCATTACAACATCTATTGCTATCTACTTACATGCTTTAACTTCTACATGTCTCATCTTGACTTTAAAGCTCATTTATTGCAAAACCTAGTTCTAAAAGTTCTACTCATATTACACTTGATCAATCTCTAGTGAGTGAACATTCATTTCACCTATCAATCTTGAAGAGAGTATTTATTGGTAAGAACTTTGTAACTTCTCATTATGGTGAGATTTACGGGTAGGTGCTATAGTTGTGAGGAAAAATGAAATATTTTGCTGGAAAAAGGAGTTAAGAGCTCTTGTTGTAAATGTTCGACCTCCACTCGCGAAAGAAATTAAGATAGTGAAAAACTCAAATAGGAATGCTTGAGTCAATAGCATAGGAAGTTTTTCAAAACTCGTAAAAATTATTGTGTTTGTTCTGTTTCTCACTCTACTCCTTTACATACTTTGTTCTTAACTTGCATTCATATTTAAAGTTTGTAAAAGTTATCAATATTTATAAAATACCCTATTCATTCCCTCTAGGGTATATATCTAGGCAACAAATAACATAGGTAAGCTATAACACTTTGTAGAGTTTTCTAAAACATAGTACATTAAAAAGCTAATGAAAGCCATAACATGACAATTCATAGTTTTCAACACGCAACAATATAAAGAAATTATTATATGCATATCATCAATTAACTGATGCATACATAAATATATATATCAACATACTTATATATAAAGAGAAGTTATGCATTGCTCCAATTTTGGCCTTGCTAGCTTTGTAAAAAGCTTTAAAGTGGAGCTTAATGCGAGTGGAGTTGGCATTGGGGCATTCTTTAGTTTAGTGAGAAGCTAAATGAGACTCGCCAAAAGTGGAGTACCTATGATCAAGAATTTTATGCAATTGTTAGAGCTTTAAGGCATTAAGAGCATTGTCTTGTGCAGCGAAAGTTTGTACTTTACACAGATCACCAAGCTTTGAAATGCATCAATAGCCAGAATCACTCGAATAGGATGTATATGAGATGGTCCACATTCCTTTAGCAATTTTATTTTTTCTTCAAACGCAAATATGGTAGCTTTAATCGAGCTGTGGATGCCTTAATTAGAATGGCTATTCTTTTTATTACATTAGCTCAAAAGGTTGTGGGATTTGAGTTCCTAAAGGAATTGTATAAAGAAGATACAAATTTTAAGGAAATCTAGGCCAAGTGCAAGGAATGTCAAGTTATTGTCGATTTCTTTGTGCATGAAGGGTACTTATTTAAAGGTAACTATTTCTGCATTCCTTAAATATCACTACAAGAAAAACTTATTTGTGATCTACATGACGGCGGGTTAAGTAGACATATGGGCAATGATACGACAATAACAAGCATGAAGGAGTGATAATATTTTTCACAAGTCAAGAGTGACATTGGTAATTATGTTCAAAATTTCTATATTTGCCAAGTATCTTAAAGTCAGTCGCAAAACACTAGTCTTTATACTTTACCAGTTCCTAATTTTGTTTGGAAATATTTGTCTATGGACTACCTCGAACATAATGAGGGGCATATTCTTTTTTTTTTTTTTTTTATAGTTGTTGATAGGTTTTCCAAGATGGCGCACTTCATTCTATGTCGAAAGACCTCTGATACTTCAGAAAATGCACGATTATTCTTTCGAGAGATTGTGGAACTCCATGGAGTTCCACAGTCCATTACTTCAGATTGAGACACAAAGTTCCTTAGCCACTTTTGGAATACCTTGTAACGGATGTTTGATACTTCCTTGAAGTGCAGTACTACAACCCATCCCCAAATTGATGGCTAGACTAATGTGATGGATAGAACGTTGGGAAACCTAGTTTGTAGTATTTTTGGAGATAGACCCAAGTAGTTGGACTATGCCTTGCCACAAGTTGAGTTTGCACATATCAGTGTTTTTAATAGTGCCATAGAAAAATCACCTTTTCCAGTTATCTATAAGCATATAGTTGACTTGGTTCGATTGCGTAAGGGCCGTGGTGTGAGTGTTGTGGCGGAAAGCCCAAACAATACATGTTAAAGTGAAACAGAAGTTGGAGAAGACTAATGTTAAATACAAGAAAGCTGTAGATAAGCATAGGCGAGCTAAAGTGTTTAAAGATGGAGATTTTATTATGGTCTTCTTGCACAAAAAAAGGTTTAGAAAGAGAGGTTTCTAGTTGGGTGCTATACTAAGCTGAAACAAAAAAAAATGGGCCGTTCAAGATTATGCACAAAATCAATGATAATGCCTATGTTATCGTTCTTCTTGAAAACATGGGTATTTCAAAGACTATCACTGTTCTTGATCTTTATGAGTACTATGCAGAAGAACCACTTTATCTAGATTGCAACTCAAGGTCAAGCTCTCTTCAAGTGGAAGGGCTTGATGAAGAAAAAATGGTCTTTGATCTTATGGATGAATGGGGCACTCCAAGGTCTGTTCAAAGAAAATTTATACGTGGGTCAACGATGATCCGAATGTGACTTGACATGACCTAAAAATTGGGCAATGTTGCTAATCTTTTTGACCCGCCAATTTTGGCTCCTTTTATTATATTCTTTCAATTTTCTAATTGTGTTCGGATTAGCATTAGTAGTTTTTTATTCTGCAAGTACAAAGAGTTTGTATTTTCCTAATTATACTAATAGAAAGTGTTAGTAACATATTAAGATTAGCAGTTTTATGTAATGGCCCAAAAAATCATCAAACGGTAATTTGGTAAATTGTCATCATAGACTAAGGTTAGATAAGTAGTTGATCAATGTGGTGTCAGAATGATTGTGAAATTTATCAGTAAACCAATAATGCAGTATTGTGACACTAAATTAAAATTTTGATAATTTATTCGGGACCAATGTGAGCCTCGGGGCTACACAATCATCTATAGGACATAAATAAATATGAAAATTTAAATGATTGAATTTGGAGAAATGGTCTATATATTTGGAGTTAGATCATTGAAATTAGCTAGGGTGGTAATTTTAGTGTAATTCTAAGACAATTTATTTGCGGGCACATGTACAGTTAATTAACTAGCCACGTGGCGCATGGGGATGCATGCATGTCTTCCAAAAAAAGCTATGAATGATATTCTAGAATATGGACAAGTGTCTAAAATTGGGTGGTGGAAGAGGATGTGCTAGTGTGTGTGAGGGTGTATAGAAAGGGGACCAATTTGACACTCGATATGTTTTGATAGAACAAACACGTAACACCTCCCATCAACCTTTCCTCACTCTCTTCTCATCCCCCCTTCTTGCGACAGACCAGCATCTCTATGTCTCTCTCTTTTCCTCTCATGGCCGAGTGCGTGTTAATGTGTGTGTTTAATAGAGAGAAGAGAGAAACAGTGAGTGTGTTCTGTAAGAAAGAAGAGAGTGTTTATGCATTGTGTGTGTTTTATACAATTAAGGTATGTGTGTGTGGCTTTGTGTGTGTGTGTGTGTGAAACAAACATAGTGGGCTGAAAGAACAAGAAAAAAATGAAAGAAGGAAGGAAGAGAAGGGAAATGAAAGAAGAAGGAAAAGAAAAAGAAAAAGAAAAGAGAAGTAATAGAATAAAGGGTTAGACCAGGGGATAAAAGAAAAGTTGGCAGCCATGGGAGGAGTTCAAGCTTTCTCTTCTCTCTCTCTCTCTCTAGAAATTGCAAGCTATTGATAGAAGTAGGGACTTCTAAAACCTTCCATATAGTTCTAGATGTATTTTAGGTTGACTATATGCTTGAATTTGTGTGTATTCTAATGTGTGTCTGTGTGTGCATATATATATAAGCTATATATATATATACACATACACATATGTTCACAAATATGGGTTTAAGAAAAAATGAGATTTTGATGGAGTTTTGGATGTTGGGTGAAATTGCTTGAGGTCCCACAAGGTGAGAGGAAAAGAAACGAATCAAAATGGATGGCCGGAGATAGAGATCATGCGAGTTACAGGCATCTCGAAGGAAAATTGGGCATCATTAAAAAATAAAGATTGACCCTTTTTTAATCTATAAAAATCGATCTAAAACTTGTTAAAAATGGTTTAGGGTGATTTAGAATAGAAAATGAAGGTAAAATGAGTAAGAAACAACCAAAAATCTCATGGAGAAAATTAGGTTTCTGTCGAGCTCAGCTTGAGAAGGTGACTAGCGACTCGTTGGTGGTGGTTGTTAGGACCATGGGGTCCGATATGGTAATTGGCTAATCTGGTTTAAAAAAATGTGCTTTGTGCATAATCCTTACATAAGTCCTACGAATGAGTACCTCAATGCCCGTTCTTCTCCAAGTTCATCTAAGAGTCATTACTGTGTATCACTACCAGTCGACTTGGTTCTTGAAGGGTATGTTGGACTTTTGTATTTGATTCGGATGTCACACACTCACACCATGCATGCATTGCATATAGTTTTTATTATAACATCATGTACGTGATTGACTTGTGGTTGTGATCTAATTTTTTCAAAACACATCTTTAAAATACTTAAGGAAAAAATTTAGTTCACAAGTCAAGGAAGAATGAACAGCTCTTTGTTGCTCGTTCGAACGAAATCTTGGCTCGTTCAACGAATAACATTATACCTATATGTAAAGATGAGATGAGATGTGTAGATGAGAAATATGAATATTATAGAACTCTACCTATGTAGATGAATAAGAGATGTTAAAAATTGGGTGGTTTGGCCCAAGCCCACAACCTATAATGCATCCACATAGGTTAGCGCATTAATTAGGTAGAGAGATAAGATAAGATTAGTGCTTATATATTTGAGATGTGGTTGGATTCTTTGGGAGTCCTATTCTAACTTATGTGGAAGACTACTATTTTATATATATGATATATTTTATGTAAATTGTGATAAAAAAATTAATATCATACATAATAGATTTGTCTATCCTTCCACTTTCTCTCTCTTAGATTACCATTTAGAAATCCATGATTTTGGATGGTGAAAATAGATAAACAACTTGATCTTGTAGCCATTCGATTGAGGAGAAGGGTTTTTGCGTCGTCATTCATGATAATGATTATGAAGCTCGTAACATAAGTATAGAGGATCTTGGGTAATTCCACATGTTTGAATAACAAATTATGAACCATATCTGACACAGATATTTTGTACAAATCTCCTACATATCAGATCAGTAGTATTTTTCTATACACCTAAAAAGAAAATCTTTGTTCCACAATCTTGGGAAAAAGTTGTGTACGTGGTAGCTACAAAGGCATCACAAGCTATTTAACTTTGAAGAATTTTTGAAGACATTGGTCAAAAGCAAGATGAAGGTATTGAGATATATTGTGACTGTTACCGTGTAATATCACACGTAGTATTATACAGCTATACCTTGGAATATGCTAGTATCATTCCCTAGAATATTTCAGTATTATTCCCTCTTGTATACCTATATATAGGCCTCTCTTGTACATGAAATATATAATGAAATATACAGGGTTTTTAACCTATTCTCTCTCTCTCACTCTCTGTCTTTATTCTAATATGGTATCGGAACCCGTGTCCCACAACTTAACACTGCTCACCGTCGCTAGTGCCGCCCACCACTACTCATCACCACCGTTGCTAGTGCCGCCCACCATTGCTCATCACCATCGTCGACGACGCTACCCACCACCGCCACCTTTTCAAGGTCTTCTACTCGTCATCACAGCTTCTAACCACCTTGGTTCGGATCGCCTCCTTGAGATATGCAAAACGCCACCTTTCCCGTTGCCGGAAACCACTCCACGCGTTCTCACGCGCCACCCACGCCTCGGCGAGTGAGATCCACTTGCAGCTCAGCCAGTCACGCACTTTCACGTGCGACCGTGCCCTGCCATGCGTTGCCACGCGCCCTCACACGCTACCACGCGCTAGCCACGTGCCCTCACACGCTGCCACGCGCCTCCACACGCTTGTCACTCCACTCTGCCACATAATCGTGCCACGTCAGTATTTTTGCCACACCATCCTGGCCCGACATCGCCACATCATCTGACACGTCAGCATTTTACGCCACGTCATTTTGTCACATCACATGCCACGTCAGCATTTGAGCGCATTAGACTGCCACGTCAACAACTCCTACCACGCGACCTGCCACGTCGGCATAGTTTGATGATTGTTCACATTTTCTTCATTTTTGGGCTATTTTTTAGCCAACAGGAGGCCATTACTAGGTATTTTTGACTCTCTGAGTTCATTTTTGACCTTCTTTTTGTCTAAATACTCTCCGAGTGTGCAATTATCAACATCATGAGTACCACAGAGTTGGTTATCAATGTTCCTTTAGTCCTAAATGGCCAGAACTATGTCCTTTGGGTCCAGGCCATGTCTGGCTACCTTCGAGGCCATAAACTTTGGTGCATTGTTACAGGAGATATCACTGAACCCAAGCAAGCGTCGGACGAACTTGAGGCCAAATTTCTGGATCGTCTTGAAAAGTGGGACAACAAGAATCAGAAAATCATCTCTACTTTTCGCAGTACCTCTATTCCATCCATTGGTATGCAATTTGGCCATTTTGACACTGCCAAAGCCGCTTGGGACTTTCTTGCTAATCGCTACACCACTGCTGGTCTTTCTCATCAGTACCAACTCCAAGATAACCTCCATCGTCTACGTCAAGAACCTGGCGAACCAATCGACACTTTTCACTCCCATATGTAGGCCTTTTGGGATCAATTGACTGCTTCTGAACCCACTTGGAGCTATTCTCAGGATGCGACAAAGTTTCTTAATTACCGAAATCAACAGTGCTTGATCCAGTTTTTGATGGCCCTCGATGATGTCTTCGAGCCTACTCATGTGATCTTACTTCATCGTACTCCACTACCGACTTTGGAAAGTGCTATTTTTGAACTGGTTTCCTATGAGACTCGACACTGCACTCGTCCTCCTCCACCTACTGAGTCTGCTTTTGTCGCTCCCTCATCAGCATGCCCTCTGTATACCACCACTGCACTCGTTGCTCTTTCTTCTAGGCGTCCTTCTCAACCAGGTTGCAAGTTTTGTCATGCACTTGACCATACTCTGCTTCATTGTCCTACTCGCGTCAGCAAGCACTGTCACAAGCAAGGACCAGGCCATTTCTTACATGATTGCCCCCGCAATCTAACACCATAACCACGCGCTAACCGTTCCCAAGACAGTTTATCCCGGTCCAATAGGTTCAAGTCTGGCCAACGGTCAACTACTGTTGCTGCCACTGAGGATCCTTCTCCACCAGCCTCTCCCTCTTCCTCTTTCTCCAATGCTGACCTCACTGCTCTCCTCAAACAAATCCTCTCCACATCTGGTACTCCTCATCCCACTGCTCTGTCTGTCACACCAGGTACTTCTTCTTGGTATTTTGATTCCGCTTGTAGTAATTATATGACATCTAATAACTCTATTTTTACCACTAAAGTTCTTGCCTCACATATTCCTGCTATTCACACTACTGATGGTTCCCACATGCCTGTTACTCACATTGGACACATCTCTCACTCCAAAGTATCTCTTCTTGATACTTATTTTATTCCTCAACTTACTCTGAATCTCGTTTCTGTGGGTCAGCTTTGTGACCTTGGTCTTACTGTTATTTTTTCTTTTATGGGTTGTCTTGTGCAAGATCCAAAGACAGGACAGACACTTAGGACAGGCCGTAAAGTTGGACGCTTATTTGAACTACTCCATCTCCACATTCTCACCCGTTTTACCCCGCCAGCTCGCTCTGCTGCTACTACCTCCACTCCTCCGTCTTTAAGTCTTTGGCATGCTAAATTAGGTCATGTTTCTTTTGGTCGTTTACAAACACTAGCTTCTAGTGGTATTTTGGGTCCTATAATCAATAAACACAATGATTGTTTATCTTGTCAACTTGGTAAACAACCTGCTTAACCTTTTTCTAATGTGATTCTAATTCTGATGCCCCATTTGATTTAGTTCATTCTGACATTTGGGGTCATTCTCCTACTTCCACGATGGGTGGCTCCAAGTATTTTGTTATCTTTATTGATGATTATTCCCGTTTCACTTGGATTTATCTTATGCAGCATCGTTCTGAACTAAAACAACTTTACTATAACTTTGCCCACATGATTACCACTCAATTTTTGCATCCTATCAGAATATTTCGTGCAGACAATGCCATGAAGTATCGCGACATTGACTTTCTACAATTTCTTCAACAACAGGGCACCTTTCCCCATCATTCTTGCCCAAGCACCTCTGAGCAAACTGGTCGTGCTAAACGTAAACATCGTCGCATTCTTGACACTGTTCGCTCTATGTGTTTTTGGGGAGAAGCTGCTCTCACCACCATTTACACTATCAATCGCATTCCCTCTCTGGTAATTGCCAATCAATCTCCCTATGAACAACTTTATGGTACACCTCCTTCTTACAATATTCTCCGTGTTTTTGGTTGTGCTTGTTTTGTGCTATGTCAGCCTCATAAGCGTACCAAACTAAACCCTCGTGCTCGCCTTTACTGCTTCTTGGGCTATGGGATAGAACACAAAGGCTATCGGTGTTAAGATCCTATCTCCAAATGCCTCCGTGTTTCTCGACATGTGGTATTTTGGGTGCACAAGATGTTCTCCTCCCTGTCCCCATTTCATCTCACCCCTTCCTCTTCCCTTTCTTTATTCACTAACCCCTTTATTTCATTATTTTCTGATGATAATGCCACAGGTCCAGCCTCACCAACTATGGTTCTTACTACTGTGCCTGTTTCTCCTATCGATCCTGCTTCAGATCCAACTCCTGTTCCTCTTTCTGCTCCCTCTCTTCGTCGTTCTACTCGGGTAAGAAAACTGCCAATCCATCTTCGTGACTTTCATTGCTTTTCCACTATTTTCTCTCACCATGAGCCTCAATCTTATCGCGAAGCTAGTACTAACCCTCTTTGGCAGAAAGCTATGGATAATGAATTACAGGCTTTACACTACACTCGCACCTAGGACTTGGTTGATCTTCCTCCGGGTAAAACTGCCATAGGTTACAAATGGGTTTACAAGATCAAGACCCGTTCTGACGGTTCCATTGAGCGCTATAAGTCTTGCCTCCTTGCCAAGGGTTTTAATTAGGAATATGGAATTGACTATGAAGAGACATTTGCTCCTGTTGCCCGCCTTACCTCTGTCCGGAGTCTGCTGGCTATTGCTGCTATTCGCACATGGGAGTTATTTCAGATGGATGTTAAGAATGTTTTTCTTAACGGTGACCTTAGCGAAGAAGTCTATATGCAACCACCCTTAGGGTACGATCATCCCCCTCACAAAGTCTGTAAGCTCCATCACGCCTTGTATGGTCTTAAGCAAGCTCCTCTTACCTGGTTTGCCAAATTTAGTTCTATTATTAGAGACTTCAGTTTTACCTCTAGTCCCTATGACTCCGCTCTCTTTGTTCGTAAGATTGACCATCGCACCACCCTTATTCTCCTCTATGTTGATGACATGATTATCACTGGTGATGACTCCGCTGGAATTTCTGCTCTCAAACAGTTTCTTAGCCAGCATTTCGAGATGAAGGATCTTGGTTCCCTTAACTACTTCTTGGGTCTTGAGATTTCCTCTAATACTCATGGCTACAATTTCTCTCAGGCCAAGTATACTTTCGATCTCCTCACTCGTGCTAGTCTTACCGATAATAAGACTGCTTTTACCCCTCTCGAACCCAATGTCCTTCTCACTCCTCTCGATGGTACACCACTCCGCGATGCTACCTTTTACAGACAGTTAGTTGGCAGTTTTGTCTATCTCACTGTTACTTGGCCTGATCTTGCCTATGCCGTGCATATTGTCAGTGAGTTTATGGCTGCCCCTCGATCATCTCATTATGCTACTATTCTCCGAATTCTTCGGTATCTTAAAGGTACCCTTTTTCATGGTCTTCATTTCTCCGTCAACTCACCTCTTGAGTTGCGTGCCTACTCTGATGCTGGTTGGGCGGGTGACCCAACTGACCGTCGTTCCACCACTGTCTACTTTTTTTTCTTCGCACCTGTTTTATTTCTTGGCGTAGCAAGAAACAAACTGTCACAGCTCGCTCTAGTACTGAAACTAAATATCGCGCTCTCGCTGATACTACCCAAGAGCTTCTTTGGATCCAATAGCTTCTTGCTACCTTGGGAGTTCCCCTTCCCACTGCTACTGTTCTCTACTGTGATAATCATAGTGCTATTAAGATTGCCCACAATGATGTTTTTCATGAACACATCAAACATATCGAAATTGGTTATCACTTTGTGCGTCAACACATTACTAATGGTACTGTTCGCCTCCTCTCCGTCTCCTCTACCAATCAACCAACCGACCTTTTCACTAAAGCACATCCACTAGGACGCCATCATGATTTAGTGTCCAAACTCTAGTTGGTCTCTACTACCCCTACTTGAGTTTGAGGGGGGGTGTTACCTTGTACTGTCACACCTAGTATTGTACAGCTATACCCTAGAATATGCTAGTATCATTCCTTGAAATATTCCAGTATTATTCCCTCTTGTATACCTATATATAGGCCTCTCTTGTACATGAAATATACAGGGTTTTTAACTCATTCTCTCTCTCTCTCTCTCTCTCTCTCTCACACACACACACACACACACACACTCTTTGTCTTTATTCTAATAGTGACAAGTCAACCTTGCATTGTTATTGGAAAAAATACAGTTGAAGTAGTGCAAGACAATAGAAATTCGCCAACATTCTCACCGAAGCACTCTGCAAAGATAATTTTTTTTTCTTTAAAAAAAGTTAATAGGAGTTTTCAAAAAAATGCATTAAAGGAGAGTGTTGATAATCAATGATTTTTCTGTATACAATGTCAATAGAAGTTGAGAATCAATGAGTTTTCTGTGTACAATGTCAAAAAGGGGAAATTAGCATGAATTGGAAGTTTATTCGATCTATTTTCAGAAGCACCTAAGCTTGGTTTTGTAATGTCAATAGAACTTTTCATAAAGGTGACATTTAAGAAGTGGAGAGAGAAAGAATTTCACAATCCGAATTGAAAAGCATTTAGGCCTAGTAAAACTAATCAAAAATCGCCCAGCATGTACTTACAATCAGTTTTGGGAGAATTCAAGTAGTAGAAATCACTTCCATTTCTTGATGATTGACTTAAATGGATAAAAAAAAGATAATTTTGAAAGTAATAATTTAGATTTGTTTTGGGATAACGATGTAGTACACATTGCAGACGCATACTTGACGGTATTGGAGTGTCATCATGGAGCAAAATAGCAAGAATTGACATTTTATCTTTAAACAACTATAATTTTATGTACAAGGATCAACCATTTTTTTTAGTAATTTTATCATTTTTGGTAACTTTTGATTCTAGCCAAATATGCGTCAAATAAGTTCGGATCTTCTTTTCGTTTTCACAAGTGTTTTATTTTTTTGTTGTATTTTAGTTTTTAAAAGATTTTGAATTTTGTCATATTTTTATTCAAATTCATATCTTTTATTTTATTTTATGTCTTTTTAGTCATTAGGATAACTTTTAGTATTCATGAGAATTAACGAGTGTCGAGTGTTGGATTTTTTTGTTCTTAGCATCTTTTTGTGAGAAGATCAACAAGTTCAAAAAAAGGGTCGTGATTGATTTTTCCATTATGCAATACATCAGATAATTCAATACTTAGTTCAACAAAGTCTTATTTCAACTATATATATGTATATATATATATATATATGTGATGAGTAACATAAATCAAATCTCCTCATTTTCCTCATTTTTGAAGCCATCCTCAAGATAACTAAATAATCTACATTAATGAAGATTTAGTTTACTAAAACAAATGAGTTTACTTTCGGCTGACACATGCTGTAGTTGTGGGATCAATATTATATGGTCTAATTATTTTGGCTGACTTAGCAATTAAGGAGACCAGAAATTGTTTACAACTTTCCTTGGGCTAGAAGTCAGGTACTATTGAAAATCAATGCTCCCTCCTACTATAATAATAATAATAGTAATAGTAAACTTCCTTTAATAAAATCAGTTCTTCCTCCTGGGATATGATCTCCCTTAATTTATATATTCTTTATACTCTACCTTTGACTTGGAATATATATATATATATATATATATATATAAATACTTTTGTACCCAGTGTTTTACCCCAAATTTCAAGCAAGGCCCATTGTTTAAAAAGTTACAATCAAGATCCTATGGTTTAACATTAATTTCAATTTTAGCCAAATTTGAATGTTCGTTTAAGAAATTTAACGAACCGTTTCACGTACTAGAGCATATGCCTTTCCGAATCCCATCACATGCTTTTGTCTTGAGTTAAAAATACTTTAGTATTTTATGTTTTATCGAAATTTAATTTAAGTCCCTCTATTATAAAGAGTTTCAATTTAGTCCCTACAGTACACATCTGAAAACTCCCACTCACTCCCTTCTTGAACAATTCTCATCTTTAATAAATTAGTTGGAAATGATTAAAAAAAAAAACAAACCTACAATATTAGTTGCTTATTAATGAATTACATTAGTCATTAACTAAAATAAAAGTGAGTGTTTATCCATGAAGAAAACTGAAGAATTCTATATTTATATATATGTGTGTGTGTGTGTGTGTGTGTTGAGAGAGAAATTAAATGAAATTAATGATCTTAGCAGTGGAAGAGCACGACAAAATAGGAAAGCTTTACACTACTAGTCCATTTATTAAGTAAAAATTAGGCTAAAGTTGATGTTAGATGTAACACTATAGACCATAATATTGGTCTATAATTAGGGTTACTGTATATGATATAGGTTAGGGTATAATCTTCGAATATTCCTCCCTTTTTTTACCTTTTCCTTATGCAGCATTCCAGCTCTCCTATATAAAAAACTCTCTGTGACCATTGTAATACACAACATATATATATATATATTCAATATACATATACATTCATCTTCCCTTTCACATGGTATCCGAGTCTTGCCACCCTCATCGTGAGCAGTGCTCCTCTTCCAACTGCCGCCATCATTCCATTGCTATTCCTCTCCTCCATCAACAAAAGGGGATCTGTTCGCCCTCTTCTTATCACCAAAAATATCAACTCTCCCACAGAAACCTTCCTTGAAAAATAACCTACCCGAATCGTTAAACCAGACCCTCAAAAACCCTCACACGTGCCCTCACGCACCTTCAAAAGTTAACTCCCAGCCTGCTCACGCTCCCACGCGCCACCAGCATTTCCCATGCGCTACCACGCGCCTCACGCGACACTCACGTGCTCCCACGCGCCCCCATGCGCCTCTCACGTGCTCAATTGTTGATTTCGGCCATGTCATCAGACACGTCATCGACCATATCATCAGCCACGTCAGCCCTAGGCTCACTGCCGGTTCACGCCTGGACCGGTTCATTGTGCCTTCTCTTCACACGATCGGTTCAACTCCTTTTTTATTGGTTCAAAACCAGTTTAGACCGGTTCCTAGCCATTTTGGGCCTTCTGAATCCATTTTTGGGCTCCATTTTGATCAATTGGGTCCGTAGAGTCCTCTATTGTGACCTCTTACCCTCATTTTAATCACTATGAATCGTTCTGATGCCTCCCAACCCATCACCGTCATTCTGGATGGTTCAAACTACATTCCTTGGGCACAAGCCATGTCCAGTTTTCTTCGAGGTCGCAAGTTATGGCGCTACATCACTGGTGATATCATTGCACCTCAACAAGGCATGAACGAGGCCGCTGACAAATTTCTCGAACGCCTTGACGACTAGGATAGCAAAAATCACCAGATCATCACGTGGTTTTGCAACACCACCGTATCTTCTATCAACCTCCAGTTTGGTCATTTTTCATCTACCAAATCAGTCTGGGATTTCTTAGCAGCTCGTTACACCACTGCTGGTCTCGCTTACCAATATCAACTTCTCAGCTCTTTTCATTGTACATGATAGGAATTCGGTCAATCTATTAATGATTTTCTGTCCCAAATGTACTTCCTTTGGGATCAGTTGACACCATCCGAACCGACATGGCACTGCCCTGCCAATGCTGAGCAATTTACTACCTACCGTGATCAACAACGCTTCATTCATTTTCTTATGGCTCTTAATCCCCACTTTGAGCCAATTTGAGCGTCCTTGCTTCACCGCAATCCTCTTCCTACCCTCAAGCAAGCCATCTCTGAACTGCTTTCTGAAGAAAATCGTCTTGGTCTCCTCAAGCCCTCTTCAACCGACACTGCACTTGCTGCCTTCTGGCCCACTTCCCACAAGAGTAGTTCATTTTCTCAAAAAGCTTGCAAGTATTGTCATCTCTCTGGCCATGTTCTCCTCGACTGCCCTACTAAAGTATGCCGATTCTGTCAAAAACTAGGACCTGGACACTATCAGGATGACTGCCATAAAAATCCTAATCGTCAGTCCCGCGGCAACTGGCCTAAGGGCCGACCTGGTAACCTATCCAAACTAGGGTCTGCTTTCTCTTCTGTCGCTGCTGCTGCCAGAAGATCTACTCTATCTGAGTCTCTCTCTCCATCCTTTTTTGTTGCCGATCTTGAAGCAATTCTTAAATAGGTTCTTGCAACTTCACCATCCACTGCAATATCTGCCACTTCTGGTAAGTCCTCTTGGTATTTTGATTCTGCATGTAGCAATCATATGACCTCCAACCCTAGTATTGTCACTTCTACAACTCTTAGTTCCCATATTCCCGAAATTCACATAGTAGATGGCTCACATATGTCTGTTAGTCATGTTGGTGAGGTTTCCACATCCCATACATTTCTTCCTAGCACCTATCTTATACCCAATCTAACCTTTAATCTTATATCTATTGGTCAATTATGTGATCTTGGACTCAATGTTTTTTTCTCTTTTTTTGGTTGTTGTGTGCAGGATCCACAGACAGGGAAGACCATTGGGATAGGTCGTAAGGTTGGACGCTTGTTTGAGCTCATCCATCTCCGTATTCCTCTTCAGCTCACTTCTCCACTTTTCTCTACACCCTCTGTCTCAACAGTTTCTCCTACCACGCTTTGGCACTCCCGATTAGGTCATGTCTCTTCTAGTCGTCTACAAACCTTAATTTCTAGTGGATTGTTAGGATCTGTCAAAAATGAAAAAATTGATTGTCTTTTTTGTCAACTTGCCAAACAACCTGCTTTGTCATTTAATAAAAGTGATTCTGTTTCTGCTGCTCTTTTTGATCTAATTCACTCTGATATTTGGGGACCTTCTTCTCATTCTACCAAGGGTAGATCCATATACTTTGTTATTTTTATTGATGATTATTCTCGTTTTACTTGGATTTATCTCATGAAAAATCGCTCTGAGTTACCTCAAATCTATCTTGACTTTCCTTGCATGATAAAAACTCAATTTTGTTATTCTATCAAAGTCTTCCGCTCCGACAATGCCATGGAATATAAAGATTCTGGTTTCTAACAAACTCTTCATCAACATGGTACTCTTCCCCATCGTTCCTGCCCTGGCACTTCTTAACAAAATGGTCGTGTTGAACGCAAGCATAGACATATTCTAGACATTGTTTGGGCATTTCTCATCTCTGCATTGTGCCCTGAACGTTCTTTGGGGGAGGCTGCTCTTACTGCTGTTTATACTATCAACCGCCTCCCCTTCCCTGTCATCCATAATCAATCTCCATATGAACACCTTTATGGTGTTCCTACTGACTGCAGTCTTCTTCGTGTTTTTGGTTGTGCCTGTTTTGTTCTACTCCAACCCCATGAGCACTCTAAGTTGGAACCCCGAGCTCGTCTCTGTTGTTTCTTGGGTTATGGCATTCAACATAAAGGCTACAGGTGTTGGGATCCCTACTCCAAGAGACTTCGTATTTCTCACCATGTTATTTTTTGGGAACACAAGATGTTCTCCTCTATCTCTCCCTTTCACGTATCCTCCCCGTCAACATCTTTATTCTTTACTGATTCCTCTATTGATTTATTTCCTGATGAGCCCTCTAAGCTTCTACCTGCAGGTTCTCTTAAGACATCTACTCTGTCTGATGATCCTGCCATTACAACTGATACATCGGCCATTGACATTGATCCACTAGCCCTTGCCACTGATTCATCTGGCTCTAGCTCATCCTCTGATATCTCCACTACGGGTCTTCCACCTCGTCGTTCCATTCAGGTAAGGAAACCACTTATTCGTCTCCGTGACAATCATTGTTTTTCTACCATTCTTTCCCATCATGAGCCTCAATCTTATCGTGAGGCTAGTTCTAACCCTTTTTGGCAGCAAGCCATAACAGAAGAATTGCAAGCTTTCGAGAAAACATATACTTAGGATTTAGTTGATCTCCCTCTTGACAAAAAGGCTATGGGTTGCAAGTGGGTTTACAAAATTAAAACTCACTCTGATGGTTCTATTGACAGATACAAGGCTCGTCTTATGGCCAAAGGCTTTACCCAAGAATATGAAATTGACTCTGAAGAGACCTTTGCCCTTGTTGCCCATCTCACCTCTGTCCGCAGTTTACTCGTCGTCGCTGCTGTTCGCAAATGGGGTTTATTTCAAATGGATGTGAAAAATGCCTTCTTGAATGGTGATCTTCAAGAATAAGTCTTTATGCAACCCCCTCTTAGATACAACCATCCTCCTCATAAAGTTTGCAAGCTTCGTCGTGTTCTCTATGGACTTAAGTAGGCTCCTTGTGCTTGGTTTGCCAAGTTTAGCTCTGTTATTAGAGACTTTGGTTTCACTTTCAGTCCTCATGATTTTACCCTCTTTCTTCGCAAGTCTGCTCGTGGGTCTATCTTCTTACTTCTTTATGTTGATGATATGATTATCATTGGCGATGATCTCACTGGCATTACTGATTTGAAACAGTTTCTCAGTCAACATTTTAAAATGAAGGACCTTGGATCTCTCTATTATTTTCTCGGCCTTGAGATTTCTTCTGATTCTGACGGCTACTATCTTTCTCAAGTCAAATATGCTTCAGATTTCCTTACTTGTGCTGGGCTCACTGATAGTAAGACTGCTCCTACCCCTCTTGAGCCTAATTCTCGCCTCACACCATTGGATGGCATCTTGCTCACCGATCCCACCTTATATCGTTAGCTGGTTGGAAGTCTCGTTTATCTTACTGTTACTTGACTTGACATTGCTCATGCTATTCATATTGTGAGTCAGTTCTTGTTTGCTCCTCGCTGCACTCACTATGCAGCCGTCCTTCATATTCTTCACTATGTTAAGGGCACGATGTTTCATGGCCTTCATGTTTCTGCTCATTCATCCCTTAATTTACATGCCTACTCTAATGCTGATTGGGTGGGGGATCCTACTGATCATCGTTCTGCCACTGGTTTCTGTTTCTTTCTTGGTTCTTCTCTCATCTCTTGGCATAGCAAGAAACAGACTGTCATTGCCAGATCAAGCACTGAAGTAGAATATCGTGCTCTTGCAGATGCCACCCAGGAGTTTCTTTGGCTTCGTTGGTTACTTGCCGACATGGATGTGCCTCACACCTTTGCTACCACTCTTCATTGTAACAATTAGAGTGCTATCCAAATTACTCACAATGATGTCTTTTATGAGCGTATCAAGCATATCGAGATTGATTGTCACTTTATTCGGCAACATATTCTCTATGGCACTGTTCGTCTTCTTCCTATCTCCCCCGCTGATCAAGTTGCTGATATTTTCACCAAAGCTCATCCTCCTAGGCGTCTTCAAGATTTAGTTTCCAAACTCAAGTTGATTTCTGTTCTACCATCTTGAGTTTGACGGGAGATGTTAGATGTAACACTATAGACCATAATATTGGTCTATAATTAGGGTTACTGTATATGATATAGGTTAGGGTATAATCTTAGCATATTCTTCCTTCCTTTTTTTACCTTTTCCTTATGTAGCATTCCAGCTCTCCTATATAAAGAGCTCTCTGTGAACATTGTAATACACAACATATATATATATATATATATATATATATATATTCAATATACATATACATTCATCTTCCCTTTCACAGTTGAAAAGGAAAATGGAATTGAAAGTAAAATTAAGTAAATTGAAACAAGGTTTACTTATCCATCCAGAACTTAAAAAAATCAAATTGATAAAAACAAAAAAAAAAAAATCAAATATAAATAATACAAATTGCTATAAAATCATACAAATAATCTTACAATTAATGATTAAATCATGAATACTAAGGAAATAAGATTAAATCATTTGAAATTCTGGTTCTTTCATGTTACTTGGTGTTTTAATTTTCTAAATTACTTATTCTTACTCTTTGGAAAAATGAAATTATAATTCATCCGGAACTAAAAAAAATGAAGTTGATCAAACAAAAAAAAAAATTCAAATATAAATAATACAAATTGCTATAAAATCATACAATTAATAATTAAAATATAAATATTTTTACCTTTCAACTACACATAAATTAAGTAATCTTGAAGGCATATTTTTCGTTAAAGTCATAGTCCATTAAAATATTAGGCGGATGTTTTTGAATAAAATCCTCATGGTTGACTTTGACTAGGAATTATCTGGTATAGTTAACAATTGGTGCATTTTTAGTATACAACATTTCTAGTACTGCCACGTGGCAATGGAGTTAGTGAGTTCAAATTTTATTTAATATTAAAACTTTTTAGTTTATATTTTTGTATCGCTATAAATAACCCATGCAATGCTAAGCTCTCCAACCAGTAAGAAAGCATGGCTAGAAACAGAGTTGGTGTCCTGGTTCTTCTCCTTGTATATGGTATGCTCTACTACAACTACTGCTTGGTCCTTTGTTTTATTCTTATCATTGTTTATAAACTTCATATGAGCAATTTTTCTTCCTTTTGGTGCTTAACGATGTTAGGCCTATTTAGACGATCGAAAAAAGGATTTGATTGGATAAGATAAATTAGATTTAGATAGAAAATAAAATTGGGTAGGATCGATATTGAGTATTTCAATTCTATGTTTCGACAAGTACTAGATAAGAGAGACGAATATAATTATATTATTTTTTATTTTTATTTTTTAATAAAATAATAAAGCTTTTGTATTTCCATTTTTACATAATTTTTTTTAATGAGTTGAATGAAAATGAATATATGGATATTCATACTACATACAAATATGTGTGTGTGTGTGTGTGTGTGTGGATCATCAAAATTGTGACTAGTTTTCTAAAAATGTTTGGTGTTTGGCTAAGAACAGGCATATTTCTATGCAATCTGGAATATGGAAATGCCGAGACTTGCCCACTGTTTTGCTTGGACATAGCCTACATGACTTGCGAGTCTTCGGGCAATGAGACGCTTGGTTCACCGTGCAATTGTTGCTTTGCCCCGACTGGCTGCACTCTTCACTTGAAGGATGGAACTCTAGTCAACTGCAGCTGAAATTGAAAAGCTTGGGACACGCACCAGAAGATTGTTAACGTGAATTAAAAACGGTTTGATTGTGTTTTTGTAATAAAGTTTGGTGTGTACTGGAATAATGTTATGCATGTGTTGCATTCCCATGCTTTTGGTTTGTTTCTTGACTCAATTGTCGTGAATTCAAAGCTTTGGTTAATAATATAAAATCGTCCCTTGTGTGGTATTGTTTCCGTCACCTTTGTTTTCTTAATTGATTTGGAGTTCATTTGTTCAAGTCGCCATTTTTGTTTATGTTTGCAACTCGTTCCATTATGCTCATTTCTGAGCTTCTTAGTCGCAAAATTAGATATTTGTGAATCATTTGGAATGTATATTAAGGTTCAATTCTTAGAATTAGGCTTTGTTTAAGTCAGTTGTTGGGTGGAGTTTTCAAGTTCATCAATGACGGGTCTGGCTTGGTTTAAGGGTTTTCTGGTCCTTTTAAAGGATTCTACGATTTTAAAATCTAATAATCATTACACGTGTCTAAAGATAACTAATCTGTAGGTCCCATGTTGTTCTCCATTAATGTGCCAGTGTTTCATTCCTCAAGGGATCTTCATCATTTGGTTAGACATAAAGCATTCGATAAGTTTCTCAGCTCCTTAATCATCACTCGTAACATAGGGTCTGATAGACTCCCAACACCTACCATTATCCTCACATTCCTTTCTCATCCAAACACTCTTGTTTTCCTTAACTACAATCCATTAAAGATCTGGTTTTATCATAAACAACCCTTAAAGTTATTCAGTATGTAATAATTATTTCAGAACTATGTTAGTCAAGATTATCCTCCAAGATCTTTCAAAACCTGACCTAATTCTCAAATTAATCATCGGAGATCACAAATCCTCTTAGAATATTATTCCTGTAACTTCCCTTATTTTCTCCCACAATCACAATTATTGCTCTAATATTCATTTCATCTGGAGCTTTTATTCTTAATTCTGTAATATTCTTAGTCTACCAAAAACTACTTATCCAATAGCTCTGATGTCAATTTTTTTTTAGAATTCTCAAATCTTTGTTCTAATATCACTTTGTCACATCTCAAACTCCACCTTTCGCAGAATTTGAAATATGATCAACCTAAAACAAGTTATATAGAATCAAATGAGTCATGCATGTCAAAAACAAGTTAGTGAGTAAGCATTCATTTCACCTATCAATCTTGAAAAGAGTATTTATTGGTAAGAACTTTGTAACTTCTCATGATGGTGAGATTTGTGGGTAGGTGCTATAGTTGTGAGGAAAAATGAGGGCCTTGTTTGGATACCAACTCAAAACATGTTTCACTCATTCTCAAAAATCGAGATCATGTTTGGATACCAACTCTCCCAATACAACTCTGAAAAGTATTCCAAAATTCTAAGGAACATATTCATTTCTTTAGGTTTGGTTTCGCTTTCGTTGATGGCTACTATCACCTTCATCGTCTTCCTCTCCTTTGCCATCAACGGCTGCTGCTCCAACGACTGCACCAAGAAAATCCCAGCTCACCCATCTTCTCTCTCTCTCTAAACTCGTCTAGTTCTGAGCATATATTGTGGTGTCTGTCTCTGCCACCGTTCTGCTGTTGATGTTGCTGCCGTTGCTCTTGCCGCTACTACTGCTGCTGCTCTTGTTCTTCCACTTTTTTATTCTTTTATTCCTTTTCCTCTTTCCTTTTACTTACTTCTCTTTCCCTGCACTGCTTCTCACGTTCTCTCTCTCACTTTCACACTTTCTCTTTTTTTTTTTTCCAAGCTTCTACACTCTTCTACTCTCTTCCAATTACTTTTGCTTTTTTTTCTCTTTTTTTTTTTTTCCAAGCTTCTACACTCTTCTACTCTCTTCCAATTACTTTTGCTTTTTTTTCTCTTTTTTTTTTTTTCTTTTCTTTTCTTTTCCTTTTATTTACTGAGTTGGATATATATATATATATTTGTTCATATATGTACTTTGTCCTATATACATTTATATAATGATATGTCTTAGCATATTTTCATTTTAAATATATATATATCTTTATTTATTTATTTTATTTTTTATGTCATGGCCCGGTCCAACTCAGTCGGGCATTGTCTAACTCAGGTTGGGGTATTACACTGCAATGTCTTGAAGAGAAAAGTATAGACGGACAATCCTAAATCTCCTAGGTTAGATCTTGTGCCAATGTGAAACAATGGAGTTTTTTTGTAATAGATATAAATATTATTAATGACAATGATAAAAAAAGTTTAACAAATATATAAAAAAATTAAAAATGAATTGTTATTAGCATAACCATAAATTTAATTGTTATACTAACTTTTTTTCCAGTTTTATTTTTTTTTTCAAAATGATAAAAATATTTCTTTTATTTATTTTTTTTGTATTTTTTTAATTTTGACAAATTTTTTTTTTAACTTTTTTTTTCATGTTCAAATAAATATTAATTAAAATCTATTTTGACTAAAAAAATATAAGTTATTTATCTTAATTTTATTTTTTTATATAAAATGAAAAAATCTTTAGAAAAAATTAGAAAAATGTCTGAATTCCAAACGCATTTTCACAATTTTTAACTTAGAAACTGAATTCTGATTAGTATAACCAAATGCATTTTCGCAGTTTTCAAAAAATCAATTACAAAATTTTGAAACACATTTCAGAAACATTTTTTAGAAAATCATATATGAATCACTATCCAAACGCAGCCGAGATATTTTGCTGGGAAAAAGAGTTAAGAGCTCTTGTTGTAAATGTTCGACCTCCACCCGCGAAAGAGATTAAGATAGTGGAAAACTTAAATGAGAATGCTTGATTCAAGAGCATAGGAAGTTTTTCAAAACTCGTAAAAATTATTGTGTTTGTTCTGTTTCTCACTCTACTCCTTTACATACTTTGTTCTTAACTTGCATTCATATTTAAAGTTTGTAAAAGTTGTCAATATTTATAAAATACCCTATTCATCCCCTCTAGGGTATATATCTAGGCAACAAATAACATGGGTAAGCTATAACACTTAGTAGAGTTTTCTAAAACATAGTATATTAAAAAGCTAATGCAAGCCATAACATGACAATTCATAGTTTCCAACACACAACAATATAAAGAAATTATTATATGCATATCATCAATCAACTCATGCATACATAAATATGTATATCAACATACTTATATATAAAGAAAATTTATGCATTGCTCCAATTTTGGCCTTGCTAGCTTTGTAAAAAGCTTTAAAGTGGAGCTTGGTGTGAGTGGAATTGGCATTGGGGCATTCGTATCACAAGAGAAACAACTAGTTTAGTGAGAAACTAAATGAGACTCACCAAAAGTGGAGTACCTATGATCAAGAATTATATGCAATTGTTAGAGCTTTGAGGCATTGGGAGCATTGTCTTGTGCAGCGAGAGTCTGTACTTTACACAGATCACCAAGCTTTGAAGTGCATCAATAGCCAAAATCACTCGAATAAGATGTATATGAGATGTTCCACATTCCTTTAGAAGTTTCTTTTTTTCGTTAAACACAAATATGGTAGCTTTAATTGAGTTGTAGATGCCTTAAACAGAATGACTAATCTTCTTATTACATTAGCTCAAAAGGTTGTGGGATTTGAGTTCCTAAAGGAATTGTATGAAGAAGATACAAATTTCAAGGAAATCTAGGCCAAGTGCAAGGAGTGTCAATCTATTGTCGATTTCTTTATGCATGAGGGATACTTATTTAAAGGAAACTATTTCTTCATTCCTTAAACATCACTACAAGAAAAACTTATTCGTGATCTACATGATAATGGGTTAAGTAGACATATGGGCAACGATACGACAATAGCAGGCATGAAGGAGTGATAATATTTTCCACAAGTCAAGAGGAACACTAGTAATTATGTTCGAAATTTTAATATTTGCCAAGTATCTAAAAGTCAGTCACAAAACACTAGTCTTTATATTCTACCAGTTCCTAATTTTGTTTGGAAAGATTTGTCTATGGACTACCTCGAACATAATGAGGGGTATATTCTTTTTTTTTTTTTTTTTTTTTTTTTTTTATAGTTGTTGATAGGTTTTTTAAGATGACGCACTTCATTCCATGTTGAAAGACCTCTGATACTTCAGAAAATGCACGGTTCTTCTTTCGAGAGATTGTGGGACTCCACGGAGTCCCACAGTCCATTACTTTAAATTGAGACACAAAGTTCCTTAGCCATTTTTGAAATACTTTGTGGCAGATGTTTGATACTTCCTTGAAGTGTAATACTACAACCCATCCCCAAACTGATGGCTAGACTAATGTGACAGACAGAACGTTGGGAAACCTAGTTTGTAGTATTTGTGGAGATAGACCCAAGTAGTTAGACTATACCTTGCCACAAGTTAAGTTTGCACATATCAGTGTTTTTAATAGTGCCATAGAAAAATCACCTTTTGCAGTTATCTACAAGCATATAGTTGACTTGGTTTGATTGTGTAAGGGCTATGGTGTGAGTGTTGTGGTAGAACAAGCCCAAACAATACATGTTAAAGTGAAACAAAAGTTGGAGAAAACTAATGTTAAATACAAGAAAGTTGTAGATAAGCATAGGCGAGCCAAAGTGTTTAAAGATGGAAATTTTATTATGGTCTTCTTGCACAAAGAGAGGTTTTTAGTTGGGTGCTATACTAAGCTAAAACAAAAAAAAAAATGGGCCGTACAAGATTGTGCACAAAATCAATGATAATGCCTATGTTATTGATCTTCCTGAAAACATGGGTTTTCAAAGACTATCACTGTTCCTAATCTTTATGAGTACCATACAGAAGAACCACTCTATCTAGATTGCAACTCAAGGTCAGGCTCTCTTCAAATGGAAGGGATTGCTGAAGAAAAAATGGCCTTTGATCTCATGGATCAATGGAGCACTCCAAGGTTCGTTCAAAGAAAATTTATACATGGGTCAACGATGATCCGAATGTGACCTGACACGACCCAAAAATTGGACAATGTTGCTGATCTTTTTGACCCGCCAATTTTGGCTTGTTTTCTTATATTCTTTCAATTTTCTAATTGTGTTCGGATTAACATTAGTAGCTTTTTATTCTGCAAGTACAAAGAGTTTGTGTTTTCCTAATTGTACTAGTAAAAGGTGTTAGTAGCATATTAAGATTAGCAGTTTTATGTAATGCCCCGAAAAATCATCAAAGGGTAATTTGGTAAATCTCCTTCATAGACTAAGGTTAGATAAGTAGTTGATTAATGTGGTGTTAGAATGATCGTGAAATTTATCAGTAAACCAATAATGTGGTATTGTGACACTAAATTAAAATTTTGATAATTTATTCGTGACCAATGTGAGCCTTGGGGCTACACAGTCATTTATAAGACGTAAATAAATATGAAAATTTAAATGATTGAATTTGAAAAAATGGTCTATATATTTGGAGTTAGATCATCGAAATTAGCTAGGGTGGTAATTTTAGTGCAATTCTAAGACAATTTATTTGCGGCACATGCACAGTTAACTAACTAGCCACGTGGCGCATGAGGATGCATGCATGTCTTCCAAAAGAAGCTATGAAGGATATTATAGAATATGGACGAGTGTCTAAAATTGGGTGGTGAAAGAGGATGTGCTAGTGTGTGTGAGGGTTCATAGAAAGGGGACCAACTTGACATTTGATATGTTTTGATAGGACAAAAAGGTAACACCTCCCATCAACCTTTCCTCCTCTCTTCTCCTCCCTCCCTCTTGTAGCAGACCAGCATCTCTATGTCTCTCAGTTTTCCTCTCATGGCCGAGTGTATGTTAATGTGTGTGTTCAATAGAGAGAAGAGAGAAACTGTGAGTGTGTTTTGTGAGAAAGAAGAGAGTGTCTATGCATTGTGTGTGTTTTATACAATGAAAGTGTGTGTGTATGTGTGTGTGTGTGTGCATATATGTGTGTGGCTGTGTGTGTGTGAAACAAACACAGTAGGCCAAAAGAAGAAGAAAAAAATGAAAGAAGGAAGGAAGAGAAGGGAAATGAAGGAAGAAGGAAAAGAAAAAGAAAAAGAAAAAGAAAAAGAAAAGAGAAGTAAAAGAATAGAGGGTTGGACCAGAGGATAAAAGAAAAGTTGGCAGCCATGGGAGGAGTTCAAGCTTTCTCTCCCTTCTCTCTCTAGAAATTGCAAGCTATGGATAGAAGTAGGGACTTCCAAAACCTTCCATATAGTTCTAGATGTATTTTGGGTTGAATATATGCTTGAATTTGTGTGTATTCTAGTGTGCGTGCATATATATATATATAAGCTATATATATACACATACACATATGTTCACAAATATGGGTTTAAGAAGAAATGAGATTTTGATGGGGTTTTGGATGTTAGGTGAGATTCCTTGAGGTCCCACAAGGCGAGAGGAAAAGAAACGAATCAAAATGGATGGTCGGAGGCAGAGATCATACGAGTTACAAGCATCTTGCCTGAAAATCGTGCATCATCAGAAAATCAAGATTGGGCCTTTTTTAATCTACAAAAAGTGATCTAAAACTTGTTAAAAATGGTTTAGGGTGATTTAGAATAGAAAATGAAGGTAAAATGAGCAAGAAACAACCAAAAATCTCATGGAGAAAATTAAGTTTCCGTTGAGTTTAGCTTGAGAAGGTGACTAGCGACTCGTTGGCGGCAGTTGTTAGGACCATGGGGTTCAATATGGTAATTCGCTAATCTAGTTTAAAAAAATGTGTTTTGTGTGTAATCCTTACATAAGTTCTACGAGTGAGTACCTCAATGCCCGTTCTTCTCCAAGTTCGTCTAAAAGACATTACTATGTATCACTATCAGTGGACTTGGTTCTCGAAGGGTATATTGGACTTTTGTATTTGATTTGGATCTCATACACTCACATCATGCATGCATTGCATATAGTTTTTATCATAGTATCATATATGTGATGACTTGTGGTTGTGATCTAATTTTTCCAAAATACATCTTTAAAATACTTAAGGAAAAAATTTAGTTCACAAGACAAGTAAGAATGAACAACTCTCTGTTGCTCGTTCGAATGAAATCTTGGCTCATTCAAATGAATAACATAATACCTATATGTAAAGATGAGATGAGATGTGTAGATGAGAAATATGAATATTATAGAACTCAACCGATGTGGGTGAATGAGAGATGTTAAAAATTGGGTCAAGTTTGGCCCAAGCCCATGACCCATAATGCATCCACATAGGTTAGCACATTAATTAGGTAGAGAGATAAGATAAGATTAGTCCTTATATATTTGAGATGTGGTTGGATTCTTTGGGAGTCCTATTCCAACTTGTGTGGAAGACTACTCTTTTATATATATATATATATATATATATATATATGATATATTTTACGTGAATTGTGATAAAAAAAAATTAATATCATACACAATACATCTGTCTATCCTTCCACTTTCTCTCTCTTAAATTACCATTTAGAAATCCATGATTTTAGATGGTGAAAATAAATAAACAACTTGATCTTGTAGCCATCCAATTGAGGAGAAGGGTTTTTGCATCGTCATTCATGATAATGATTATGAAGCTCGTAACATAAGTATGGAGGATTTTGGGTAATTCCACATGTGCGAATAACAAATTATGAACCATATTTGACACAAATATTTCGTATAAATCTCCTACATATCAGATCATTAGTATTTTTCTATACACCTAAAAAGAAAATCTCCATTCCGCAATCTTGGGAAAAAGTTGTGTACATGGTAGCTACAAAGGCATCACAAGCTATTTGACTTTGAAGAATTTTTGAAGACATTGGTCAAAAGCAAGATGAAGGTACTGAGATATATTGTGACAAGTCAACCTTGCATTGCTATTGGAAAAAATACAGTTGAAGTAGTGCAAGAGAATAGAAATTGGCCAACATTCTCACCGATGCATTTAGGCCTAGTAAAACTAATCAAAAATCGCCCAGCATGTACTTACAGTCAGTTTTGGGAGAATTCAAGTAGTAGAAATCACTTCCATTTCTTGATGATTGATTTAAATGTATAAAAAAAGATAATTTTGAAAGTAATAATTTAGATTTGTTTTGGGATAATGATGTAGTATGCATTGGAGACGCATACTTGACGGTATTGGAGTGCCGTCATGGAGCAAAATAGTAAGAATTGATATTCTATTTTTAAACAATTATAACTTTGTGTACAACGATCAAACATTGTTTTTAGTAATTTTATCATTTTTGGTAACTTTTTATTCTAGCCGAATATGGATAAAATAAGTTCGGATCTTCTTTTCATTTTCACGAGCGTTTTATTTTTTGTTGTATTTTAGTTTTTAAAAGATTTTGAATTTTGTCATATTTTTAGTCAAATTCATATCTTTTATTTTATTTTATGCTTTTTTGGTCATTAGGATAACTCTTATTATTCATGAGAATCAACGAGTGTTGAATGTTTTTTTGTTCCTAACACCTTTATGTGAGAAGATTAACAAGTTCAAAAAAGGGTTGTGATTGATTTTTTCACTACGCACTGCATCAGATAATTCAATACTTAGTCCAACAAAATCTTATTTCAACTATATATATATATATATATATATATACACGTGGGATGAATGACATAAATCACATCTTCTCATTTTACTCATTTTTGAAGCCATCCTCAAGGTAACTGAATAATCTACATTAATGAAGATTTAATTTACTAAAACAAATGGGTTTACTTTCGGCTAACACATGCCGTAGTTGTTGGATCAATATTATATGGTCCCTCCTACTATAATAATAATAGTAATAATAAACTTCCTTTAATAAAATTAGTTCTTCCTTCTGGGATATGATCTCCCTTAATTTATATCTTCTTTATATTCTACCTTTGGCTTGGAATATATATATATATATATATATATATATATATATATATATATATATACTTTTGTACCCTGTGTTTTACCCCAAATTTCAATCAAGGCCCATAGTTTAAAAAGTTACAATCAAGATCCTATGGTTTAACATTAATTTCAATTTTAGTCAAATTTGAATGTTCGTTAAAGAAATTTAACGAACCGTTTCACGCACTAGAGCGTGTGCCCTTCCATATCTCATCCCGTGCTTTTGTCTTGAATTAAAAATATTTTAGTACCTTGTATTTTGTTCCAAATTTCATTTAAGTCCCTCTATTATAAAGAGTTTCAATTTAATCCCTAAATTACTCATCTGAAATCTCCCACTCACTCTCTTTCTTGAGTGATTCTCGTCTTTAATAAATTGGTTGGAAATGTTTAAAAAAAACAAAACCTACAATATTAGTTGCTTATTAATTAATTACATTAATCATTAACCAAAATAAAAGTGGGTGTTGATCCACGAAGAAAACTGAAGAATTTTATATCTATGTGTGTGTGTGTGTGTGTGTTGAGAGAGAAATTAAATGAATTTAATTATCTTGGCAGTGGAAGAGCACGACAAAATGGGAAAGCTCTAGTCCATTTATTAAGTAAAAATTAGGGTAAATTCGAGAAGGAAAATGGAATTGAAAGTAAAATTAAGTAAATTGAAACAAGTTTTACTTATTCATCCAGAACTAAAAAAAATCAAATATAAATAATACAAATTGCTATAAAATCATACAAATAATCTTACAAGTAATGATAAATTATGAATACTAAGGAAATAAGATTAAATCATTTGAAATTCTGTTTCTTTCATGTTACTTGGTATTTTAATTTTCTAAATTACTTATTCTTACTCTTTGGAAAGACGAAATTATAATTCATCCGGAACTAAAAAAATTGAAGTTGATCAAACAAAAAAAAAAAAATTCCAATATAAATAATACAAATTGCTATAAAATCATACAATTAATGATTAAAATATGAATAATAAGCAAATAAGATAAATCATTTTAAACTCTCTTCTTTCACGTTACTTGGAATTTTAATTTTCTAAATCACTTATTCTTTTTCTTTGTAAAATTAAATTATATCTCTAATACAAATTTTGGGTAACAAGTTGCAGTGTAAAGCTTCCTCATTTTCTTGTGTTCTTCAACTTTCAAGATAATTATATTCGTTTAATTTCTCTCTCAACAAACATATAGAATTCTGCAATTTTCTTCATGGATAAACACCCACTTTTATTTTGGTTATTATTAATTAAGGAGGAGGTTTTTTTTTTCTTCATAAAGAGGTAATATTTTAGGTTTATTTTTGTAATCATATGCAACTAATATATTAAAGATAAGAATTGTTGTTCAAGAAGAGAGGGAATGAGAGTTTTTAGGTGAGCATTGTAGGTACTAAATTCAAACCTTTTATAATAGGACTTTAAAGGTAAAGCATAGGTACTAAAGTATTTTTAACCCAAGACGAAGGCACGAGATGGGGTCTTAAAGGCCAAAGGCGTTGGCGCATGAAATGATTCTGTCAAATTCATTAACGGACGTCCAAATTTGGCCTACATTGAAATTAATGTTAGACCACATGACCTTGATTGTAATTTTTTAAACTACAGGGTCTTGATTGAAATTTGGGATTAAACACCACACACACACACACACACACACATATATATGGTTCAGTACCATTTCGAGAAAAAATAATCGTTGGTTTTGTACAATATTTTTGTGAATGTATGCAATTAATACTTCGTAAACTTCATTACGTTACTGATAAAAAAAAAAAAAAACATTATGTAATAGAATCATGTTGTGTTCACATGAAGAGGAAAATAATTTTATGAACTACTATTTTAGGATCTAAGAATGAGTTTGTTTTGAAGATTTCACATGAATTTTATCTAATGCTATGGGTTTTCCAACCCTTTTTTTTGTAGAAGTATGAGTAACTATGTTTGAATTGAATTACTTATAAGGTTTCTCATACGTAAAATATTAAATGAGACACTCTACATTGTGGGTTTAATTTTTCTTTTCTTTTTCCTTTTTTCATCAAATTCAGGTTACACGAAAATTTTGCAAGATATTTTTTTTTTTGATAACTCAATATCTGACTCTTCAAGTTGATTAATTCGGAGAACCAATCCACCGTCTACCGTCTACTAACGGAGAACTTGATTAAAATGGGACAACGCCTCATATAAACAGACCCAAAAAAAAACTTTACATGATACATTCATGATTCACTTCACACTATTTGAGTAACTCAATTGACAGAGCTATTATGTATTTTTGTCAAAATAATAATTTTTGTTGTTTGGATAAGTTGAAGTGTTATGTGAATAGGAAACATAGAATGGTTTTGGCAAAAGATACACACTATTTTCCATAGTCCTTGAAAATTATTCTTTCCAGGCTAGATAGTCAAGTATATTTGCTTTGTTCTAACTATTAGGATAATTACAATTTCAAAGCACTAAGGTAATATATGTGTGTGTATATATATATCTATATATATATAATCTGAGATAAAAAAACAATACGTAGAAAGAATATTCTATATTGCAGGGAAATTAATCATTGTCTCAATTTTGGTGGCTAAATTCTTTTTTTTTAATAAATTAATGTTGCGTTAGTAGACTTCTGGTCCAAAACTGATTAAGAAATTCAATAGTCTTACAACTCTGATTATGCGTGTATAGATATATATATATATATATATATATATAATCTGAGATAAAAAAAAATACGTAGAAAGAATATTCTATATTGCAGGGAAATTAATCATTGTCTCAATTTTGGTGGATAAATTCTTGTTTGTTTAATAAATTAATGTTGCTATAGTAGACTTCTGGTCCAAAACTGCTTAAGAAATTCAATAGTCTTACAACTATGATTACGCGTTCACATGCATGATGTCTCAGTTTTCAAAGTATTACTTTTTTTTATTTATTATAAATTAGTTAATATTATTATGAATCAACTTATGTGTATCAGACTAAATCATTCTTTGCGTGATAACTAAGCCTACTTTTTAAAGTTTAACTGTCAAAAATCGACATAAAAAAAAAATCGAACTCAAAACATTTAAATTTTATTTTCAATATTTTTACCGTTCAATTACACATAAATTAAGTAATCTTGAAGGCATATTTTTCGTTAAAGTCATATTCCATCAAAATATTAGGCGGATGTTTTTGAATAAAATCCTTATGGTTGACTTTGACTAGGAATTATCCGGTATAGTTAACAATTGGTGCATTTTTAGTATACAACAATTCTATTACTGCCACGTGGCAATGGAATTAGTGAGTTTAAATTTTATTTAATACTAAAACTTTTTTATTTTTTATTTTATATTTTATATTTTTGTATCGCTATAAATAGCCCATGCAATGCTAAGCTCTCCAACAAGTAAGAAAGCATGGCTAGAAACAGAGTTGGTGTCCTGGTTCTTCTCCTTGTATATGGTATGCTCTACTACAACTACTGCTTGCCCCTTTGTTTTATTCTTATCATTGTTTTTAAACTTCATATGAGCAATATTTCTTCCTTTTGGTGCTTAACGATGTTAGTCCTATTTAGACGATCGAAAAAAAGATTTGATTGGATAAGATAAATTAGATTTAGATAGAAAATAAAATTGGGTAGGATGGATATTGAGTATTTCAATTCTATGTTTCGACAAGTACTGGATAAGAGAGTCGAATATAATTATTTTTTATTTTTATTTTTTAATAAAATAATAAAGCTTTTGTATTTGCATTTTTACATAATTTTTTTTTATTGAATTGAATGAAAATGAATACATGGATATACATACTACATACAAATATGTGTGTGTGTGTGGATCATCAAAATTGTGACTAGTTTTCTAAAAATGTTTGGTGTTTGGCTAATAACAGGCATATTTCTATGCAATCTGGAATATGGAAATGCCAAGATTTGCCCACTGGTTTGCTTGGACATAGTCTACATGACTTGCGAGTCTTCGGGCAATGAGACGCTTAATTCACCGTGCAATTGTTGCTTTGCCCCGACTGGCTGCACTCTTCACTTGAAGGATGGAACTCTAGTTAACTGCAGCTGAAATTGAAAAGCTTGGGACACGCACCAGAAGATTGTTAACGTGAATTAAAAACGGTTTGATTGTGTTTGTGTAATAAAGTTTGGTGTCTACTGGAATAATGTTATGCATGTGTTGCATTCCCATGCTTTTGGTTTGTTTCTTGACTCAATTGTCGTGAATTCAAAGCTTTGGTTATTAATATAAAATCGTCCCTTGTGTGGTATTGTTTCCGTCACCTTTGTTTTTTAAATTGATTTGTAGTTCATTTGTTCAAGTCGTCATTTTTGTTTATGTTTGCAACTCGTTCCATTATGCTCATTTCTGAGCTTCTTAGTCGCGAAATTAGATATTTGTGAATCATTTGGAATGCATATTAAGGTTCAATTCTTAAAATTAAGCTTTGTTCAAGTCAGTTGTTGAGTGGAGTTTTCAAGTTCATCAATGACGGGTCTGGCTTGGTTTAAGGGTTTTCTGGTCCTTTTAAAGGATTCTACGATTTCAAAATCTAATAATCATTACATGTGTCTAAGGATAACTAATCTGTAGATCCCATGTTATTCTCCATTAATGTGTCACTGTTTCATTCCTCAAGGGATCTTCATCATTTGGTTAGACATAAAGCATTCGATATGTTTCTCAACTCCTTAATTACATAGTGATGTGGGCCATTCATCACTCGTAACATAGGGTCTGATAGAATTGAAAGTTGGGTATCTTTTCATTAAAAAAAACGAATCAATACATATGTGTATATATAGGAAAATCCTAAAAACTATTCCGAAAAAATATACAATAAATATAGAATAAACTATTCCTAAAATATATATAATAAATATAAAATACAAAGATATTCTATATTTCACATCCTCCCTCAAACTCAAGGGGTTTTGGATGAAAATACCGAGAGTTTGTCAAGAAGGAACCGAAAGTGAGCAACAGTGTGAGTCTTTGTGAAGAAATCAGTAAGTTGGAGCACAGTGAAAACGAACGGAAGGGAGATAGAGCCAGACTGCAAATGGTGGCAAATAAAATGACAATCGATCTCAATATGCTTAGTGCGCTCATGAAACACTGTATTGTGGGCAATCTAGATAGCACTTTGGTTGTCACAATAGAGAGAAGTGGGAGAACACTGACAAACGCCCAAATCAGATAGAAGACCACGAAGTGAAACAATTTTACTGTAGCATGTGCTATAGCACAGTACTCGGCATCAGCAGTAGAACGGGCAATAACACTTTGCTTCTTGCTTTTTCAAGAAATAAGAGAATCACCAAGAAACAAACATAGACCAGAAGTGGACTTGCAATCAGTGACATCACTAGCCCAATCAGAATCAACATAAGCAACAAGTTTCAAAGAGGAAGTCGAAGATAAAAGCAAACCCTGATAGATAGTACCACGAAGATAGCGCAGAATTCGAACCAAGGCAGCCTAGTGTGGGGAACGAGGAGCAGAGACAAACTAATTGATGAGATGGACATCATAGGCAAGATCAGGACGAGTGACAGTGAGGTAGACGAAACAGCCAACAAGTTCCCTATACAAAGTGGGATCATCCAGAAGGACACCATCAATAGAATTCAGTTTCACATTCAGCTCAATTGGAGTGTCAGAAACCTTAGAATCGGTCAAGCTAACCTGATGAATAACCTCATTAGCATACTTAGCCTGTGAAAGAAAGTAGTCATTGGGAGAGTAGGCCAATTTAATACCAAGAAAATATCGCAAAGAACCCAAGTCCTTCATTTCAAAGGTGCAAAACAAATGCTTCTTAACGAGAGTGATGGCAGAAGAATCAGAGCCAGTGATGATCATATCATTCATAAACAATAATAAAGCAACAAATCTAGAAGAGGTGTGAAGAAGAAACAAGGTAGAGTCATAAGCACTGGAAAGAAAACCAAGGTGAGTAACAGCCGTTTGAAAGCAGTCATACCAGGCTCACGGAGACTGTTTCAAACCATTAAAGGCACAACGAAGACGACACACCTGACCAGAAGATTGAGGCAGTCCTGGTGGAGGACGCATATAGACTTCTTCTGTAAGATGGCCATTAAGAAAAGCATTCTTAACGTCCATTTGATAGAGGGGCTAGGAGCGAATGGCAACAACGAAGATCAATGTACGGATAGTAGTTATTTTGACAACAGGGGCAAATGTCTCCTTATAGTCAATACCATATTCTTGAGAGAATCCCTTGGCAACAAGTTGAGCTTTGTAACGCTTAAGAGAGCCATCAGAGTTTGTCTTGACTTTAAAGACCTATTTACAGCCAATCAGATTTTTACCAACAAGCAAAGACACTAACTCCCAAGTGGATGTCTTTTGTAAGGCATCCAACTCTTCAGCCATAGCCTGGACCTAATGAGGGTTTTGATAAGCTTCCTTATAAGATTATGGTTCTGAAAAAGAGTGAATAACAGACAAGAAAGTCCAGTAGGAAGGAGAGAAACAAGTGTTAGAAAAACCAAGCAATTTTACCGATGGCTGGCGATGACGAAGAGGATATCGGTGGGGAGTAGGATCAGTGTCTTCAGAAGTAGAAGGAACAGGGAAAGAGATATTTGGTGGGGGACTAGTTGATGCAGTAGTGATTGGAGGTCTAGTGGCGTTAGGGGGGACGATAGAACCAGTGGGTTCAAGAAGGGACTCAGTAGTGACTGCAGAGATATACTCATCGGAAGGCACATTAAAAGGAAAAGGATCAATGTAAATCAAAACCTCTTTGGAGACAGTAACAATTATAGTAGGTAGTTGAAAATAAGCCAATCGTTCAAGAAAAGCCACATGACGAGAGATATAAAGGCGACGAAAAGTAGGATCATAGCAATGATAACCTTTCTGGGTTGAATTGTACCCTAAGAAGACACTGAGAACAGACCTGGCACTCAATTTGGTTCTATCTTTTCGAGGGAGGAGAACAAAGCAAGCACACCCAAAACCACGAAGAAGAGAGTAATTAGGTACTTTAGAATACAGAGCTTCATAAGGAGAACGACTAGAAAGAAGAGGAGTAGGCATTCGGTTTAGAAGAAAGGTAGCAATAAGAACAGTTTCACCCCAAAAAGGTGTTGGAACAAAAGCAGAAAGAAGAAAAGATCGCACAGTGTCAAGAAGATGATGGTGTTTACGCTCAGCCCTACCATTTTGTGCAGGAGTATCGGCACAAGAAGATTGATGAATAGTACATAATGAAGCCATGTAGTCACAGAGTTTTGTTTTAAAGTACTCCCCACCCAAGTTAGACCGGAATACTTTGATAACATACCCAAACTGAGTGAAAATCATAGACTGAAAATCATGGTAAATTTGGTAAAAATCAGACTTATGTTTCACAAGAAAAGTTCAAGTATAATGAGTATAGTCATCAACAAAGGAAACAAAATAAGCAGAACCATCTTTAGTAGAAACAAGAGAAGGTCCCCAGACATCAGAGTGAACTAAAGAGAAAGGTGTATTAGAAATTGAAGTACTTTTATTAAATGGTAAAGTTGTCATTTTAGCAAGTTTACAGTCGCGACACTCGGTAAGTTCACTAAGTGAAATTTTACCCAAAAGACCAGACTGAACTAAAGATCGTAAACGATCAACAGACAAATGACCTAACTGCGAATGTCATAAGTAAAACTGACTAGACTGAGAGTCTAATTGAAAAGAAAAAAGAGCAGATGAATGCTACCATGAATCGCCTCAAATTGAGGAGAGAGGGCAGTTAAGAACTGTACCAAATGACCATCCTCCCGAAGCTTCAGATAATCATCAAGTACACTTATGCTAGAGGGCTCTATCATAACAAACTGATCCTAGAGACCAGTCATCTCAATATAAAAATCTTGAATAGACCTGTCTCCCTGATGGGCACCCTAAATGGCTGTCTCCAACTCATACTGTTTGGCAAAGTTGGACTGCTAATAAACACCAAGTACGTCCACACCTCCTTTGCCGTGGAGTACTTAGAAAACATCATCCCAATCCAGTCATCCACAGAGTTGTGGAACCAAGTCAGAATCTGAGCATTATCACAATCCCAAGTTTCACATGCAGCCTCATACCCTTTTTTCTTGAGATCTGATGGACGAAGGATGGAACCAGATACATAACCCCACTTTTTGCAGCCAATTATAAATTTTTTCATAACACTAACCCAATAGGTGTAATTGGCACCATTGAGTTTGTAACTAATAGCATGAATTTTATCCTTAGTCATGATAAAAAAAGAGAGACTGCGGCTGGAGAAGAAGGTAGCAGCGGCTGGAAGGAAAGATAAAGAAAAAGAAATAAAAGAGGAAGCAGTGGCTGAGCGGCGTAGGTGGAAGAAACAAAAAAGGCAAAAGAAGCGGCGCAAAAGAAATAGAAAAAGAAAAGAAAGAAGCGGCTGGACAGAAAGCAGAATAAAAAAAGAAAAGGAAAAGTAGAGCTGCGACGCAAGGCAAAAGAAAAAAGAAAGAAAGGAGAAACTAGGCGAGTAGGAAAATAAAAGATTAAGAAAAGATGAAGCGGGGCCGTGCTGAGGAAACAAAAAAGAAAGAAAAGAAGAAAGAGAGCAGCACAAGAGAAAAAGGAAAAGAAAGAAAGAAAGAAAAAAGGAGCGCTGAAGAGGTGTGGTTTGGAAAAGAGGACGATTGGCAGAGAAAAAGAAAATGAGGGAATGGCTGCCGCTTGGAGAAAACAGTGGCAGAAAGCAGAAGAAAATCCGAGGGAAGGTTGCGGCTCTGATACCATGAAAGTTAGATATCTTTTCATAAAAAAAAATGAACCAATACATATGTGTATATATAGAAAAACTGTATAAACTATTCCGAAAATATATATAATAAATATAGAATAAACTATTCCTTAAATATATATAATAAATATAAAATACAAAAATATTCTATATTTCACAAGAATCCCAACACCTACTATTATCCTCACATTCCTTTCTCATCCAAACACTATTGTTTTCCTTAACTCCAATCCATTAAAGATCTGGTTTAATCATAAACAAACCTCAAAGTTATTCAGTATGTAATAATTACTTCAGGACTATGTTAGTCAAGATTATCCTCCAAGATCTTTCAAAACTTGACCTAATTCTCAAATTATTCCTTGGAGATCACAAATCCTCTTAGAATACCATTCCTGCGACTTCCCTTATTTTCTCCCACAATCACAATCATTGCTCTAATATTCATTTCATCTGGAGCTTTTATTCTTAATTCTGTAATATTCTTAGTCTACCAAAAACTACTCATCCAACAGCTCTAATGTCATTTTTTTTAGAATTCTCAAATCTTTGTTCTAATATTACTTTGTCACATCTCAAATTCCACCCTTTGCAGAAACTTGGAATATGATCAACCTATCACTGAAACAAGTTATATAGAATCAAATGAGTCACACATGTCAAAAATAAATTAATAAGTGAAAGCTCAACTAGTGTAACTCATATACATAACTTATCATATCCCGTCATTTAGGACTTTATATATTATACTTGCCTTAATAACATTATCATATAACCTCCAATTTCTAGTATGTAACGGTTTAGAAAATTAAAATAATAATTAATTGATTAGAGATTTAATTAATTAATTATTAGTATAATTACTACGGTAATCATATGAAATAGTGTGAATTAAATATATTTTGAAACACTCTGAGTGAGTTTCATAAAGTTAGTGTGGACCGGAGTGCCACATATATAGACCGGAAATGACGTATTGGTAATGTAAAATCTGAAAATTTAAATTAAATAATTTGGGGATGAAAATTATATTTTTCTCCTCGGTTTATTTCTATTTTTCGTCTCATGATGAATTAACAACTGAATGAAATTCTAAGTTGACATTCTTACTTGTTCAGAATGTTTCTTCTGGTGGTGCCTTTCTCCCTCCCTCTCTCTCCGATGCATCTCTCTGTTCTCTCTATCTCTCATTATTTCTATCTTCCAACCATATCAGCCACATATTTCACTGCCTAATCTCACTTAGTTCTTGGGATAGTGCATACTAGTGATGGCTTATATTAGTTTGCTTCTAAGATGGCCACCTTATGCAACTCTCAAGCATGAGGTGTTGCTTTGATATCTCACATACGCATATGGCAGACACCTCGTACATGAAGTGTCATGTTCAAACAATACCCATTTTCAATGTGTTAATGTTATCAAGTATCCCTCTTTTAGCCTCATGTCATTCTTTTAACATTGTTGGATAACATCAAAAGCCCGGAAGGTCCTATCTCAATTTATACAAGAATGGAGTGGGTAGTACATTTAGACACATAAGTTTTATATTTAATGTCCATTTTTTTTCATATTAGGCTTCTAAAATTTGGCCTATTTTTCTTGTTTCGTATGAGTCCATACAATTATGTGATCAAAATTGTTATAATCTTATTTAAGTGACAAGACTTTTAGATAGAGGTTCGAGGTATTATAAAAATCTTAAGACATTTTTAAACATTACACAAACAGTTTCAAATAAACACTAGAATGTAATTAGTGAGATTTTGAAGTGAAATTACATAAAGACTACTATTTATTTAGGCGTCAATTTAGTCAAAAGACCAAACTCACATTTTGAGATATTAGGTTTCGTTTGGTTACATTTTCAAAAACAGATTTTTAATTTCAAAACATGGGATACGCGTTTTGGCAAGTTATTTATTTTAATTTTTTTTTAATTTTTTAAAATTTAAATTATCATATTTAAATATATTTTTATAATTTTTAAAAAATTAATTACAAAATTTTTAGAAATACTTTTTAAAAAATTATATCTAAATAAACATTTCTGAAAAAAAATTTAAAATGACCTAATTCTTTTCCTTCAAAATATCAAGAAATCATTTTTGAATTCTGGCAATAGGGCGGCTGGGCTCGGTTTTTCAATTTCGGCCGAGTCCTCCACCGGATCTGGTCGACCCGGCCGGGCGGAGTTGGTTTCAGAACACAGCAAGAGTATGGCCGACTCCGAGTTCCATTAACCTGAGCTTGTGCAGTCGCATGCAGGCCCCCTTCTCTCTCACTCAATATTTGCACTGAAAACTTTCCCCCACTCTATATAGCCCATAGTCTAGGTATTGAAATGGAAGACATCGAAGATTTGTTGGTTGGTAGTGGTGGAGCTCCGCCTGGGTTTCGGTTGCCCTTGGCGGCGGCCGTTGGGGTCAATCCCAATAGGAAGAAAATCCAGCCCAACCTTAGAAAGGCCTCGCTAGTTGAAGACTCGCTTACCACCCCTCGGTCTCTCAAAATTCCTGGCACCCAAGGTCTGACCCTCTCTCTTTATATATGTATATATATGTGTTTGTTCTGTGTTCTCTCACTAATTTGTATTATTGTTAATACATTTCTGCAGACAATTTATATGAAGGCTTTTGGATGTTCGCATAATCAGGTAACTCTTCCGACCCATTTGTCCTGTCTCTCCCCTCTCTCTCTTGAGGATGATGCCTTCTTCAAAAATGCTTTCAAAATTCAAATGTAGTACATGGGCTACTTTAGGACACTAAAAAAGGCTTGGGCTAGTGCTACTTCATGTTTTCAGAGGAATTCAAAGTAACCGAAAGAGATAGAAAAGAACCACTACTGATAGATGACCAAATGCTGGACTTGGACGGTGTAATGTCAACGATATATTGGATCATCAGTTTTGTCACTCTTTGGCAATTGTAATAGAAATGCAAATTTCATTACTAAATGCATTTACAGTGTTTGGCAATTGCACGACCATGGGTATTTCAATAGGATGACTTAATAGGGGGGGATTTTTTTTATAATTTTTATGTTGGCAATTATTTTCCAAAAGTTGTAATTGTTCAGACAAGCAGTTGTTGAGTTTAGTTGAGTCAAGTGAATTACGCTAGTCTTAAATTGAAGATTTGCACAAGTTTGCAATTTAAGGTAATGTTGACATGTATATTATGCAATACATTATAGGCTAGTTCACCCTTGGAAATCATTAAAATTAATTATAAACTTGATTTTATTTTATATGACACAAAAGTGAAAAAACAGTTGGCTGTTCGTCCTAACAGTGACATGAGTATTTGTGTCACAATAATTTCTGGTGAATGAACTGTCAGAACGATACAAGGTTTCATTCGAATGAACGTACCATCAGAATGCCTGTTTTCGTCCGTCCGTCTAAACGCGTCTCTGTGATGGGCAACAAGAAGGACCACCCCATGGGTTATTTGTTTTTGATCATGGGGGATTTTATTTATTAGTCTATTTTAGGATTTTTTTATTAGTTTGTTTTATTTTGGGTCTTTTTGGTAATTTCTCTTTCATTAGCTTTGCCTATAAAAAGGATTATTGTAATTGAATATTCAGTTTTTTGATGAATGAAAATTTCTCTCGTATTTGTGCGGATTCCAATATCTTTCTTTATCCTAGGTGTGGATGCTTAGGGTTCCATTTCCCTTAGGTGCTTATTCCTAAGGTTGCAAGTTGTCCTACATCTGTTTTTGTTTTTGGTATCACATTGTTTCTTGTTTTTTGATTGGTTGCAATTTTTTTTTTTTTTTCCAAATTGGATTAGGATTTTTGTGTGTTTTTTTTCATGCATAGAACCTTACTGTGTCTCACGTACGAAACCTTAACTTCTGGATGCCAGTGAATATTTGAGAGATATTTTGCTTCATATTTTTTTATGTAGTCATAGTCTTGATTGTAAGGTCAACCACTACCTTATGTGAAGAAGTCTATATGTAGAAATGTCAGCTAGTACACTATAAAGACATATAGCAGGTTAGGCGCATCTATTGCACATGGAGTTGCACACTTTGGGAAGTAGTGGATTTGTGGATGGTGGAAGCGTGTTGTTGCGGAAAACTAATCAAGTGAATAGACATGCAACGAGAAGAGGTTCTACAAATAGACTAGCGGTAATCCACAGGGTATGGCATGTTATTTGAGAAATGTCTTTGAGGACTTGTGCTGATATTCTTGGTTGATTGGTGCATTCTTTTGTAGTGAGTGGGTTTTTCTTTCTCATGAGGGCTTTCCCACTATTCATCATGGTGTTCTTCTTATTTTCTTTATTTTGAATGCTTGATACACTTGAATTTAATGTCTAAGTAATTCAACAAGAGGATTTCTTACATAGTAATCAATGTATAGGGATTAGATAAAGTGGACTTTTTGTCAGGCATCATAACATAATTAATTAAACCTAATCTTATTAAGCTTTGATTAATTAAATAAGGACATAAATTTCCATCTACACATAATGATCACTTTAACATGCGCATTCATCTAGAAAATTAGAGGTAGCATGATATAAAATAAAACAAATGATACCAGGGGAAATCATTCTAATGGGGGTGCATTGAAATTCACATTCTTAGTTGCTTACTTGCTTGAAATCTATTTCCTGTTAATTTTCCCCTTTGGACAATATTTCTGCTGTGAGTCAAGTTTTAATTTTTCTAACGAGAGCACTGATGCCAGAATTAGAGGTAGCATGATCTGGGTTGTTTATAAGATTGAGTTGGAGATGGAAAATTATCATAAAAACCAAAAAATCTTGTCATCTGATGTCGGCACATAGGTTTGGAGTTAGATGGCATCGTGGAAATAATGAATTGATTTGTGCATTCCTTTCTTAAAAAATTTATATCTTAATAATAGTGTAGTGAGACGTTACCTACTGATATGGGCATATGAATGCACCATTTCACGGCTGCTTTGCTTTGCACTGTATTTTTATTTTTTTTTACTCTTAAGGAAATCTTATCTTTATTTTTCCAGAAGCTTTTGTATAGATCACATTTTCTTTTCATTGCTTCTCTGGATCATTCCTTTTTCATCTTGTCAAGGCTTCATCATGTTATTGAGATTCTGTGTTGTCTTCTCATCTAATGCAATTAGGGTGTCAGGTTTGTCTACAGATGTTTGATAGGACTCTTACAGACTTACTTCTGTAGTGGGACTGACATGAAACAATATTTTTAAGATGAAATCCTAGATTTCAAGTCCAAATCAAATGTTAAACATACATTAATGAATATTACGTACTTATAGATCACGAGTCCATTTCACTTCATTGATTTGTCTGGATCTTAGAATTCTTTTCTATTCCTGGCTGGCAGCCATCAATTCCTTTTCAGGAGGGATGTTGATCTCACTTTGTTTCTTAGCATCTCTTTGCAGAATCTCCAACTGTCTTTGACACATTTGTTTTTGAAAGTCCAAGAGAATGGTCTCAAAGCTAAGTAGAGAAAGTAATAAAGATTGGCAAGGATATACCTACAAACCAAGTAGGGAAATGTTTATTTGTAGATAAATGCCATGTGATTCTACTCCCTCTAGATATCCTAGAGTCATTAGTAATTGTTTTTTAATCTCTATTTTATTAGAGAATTTGCAGCAACATTTCTACCTTACATTCTTCTAATGATGTGAACCCTCCGGTAAGCTTGTAAACTTAATAGATCTAGTTGATTTTGGTTGGATTAGTGGTGTCAAAGCTTGTTCGCAAGATAATTAAGCCGAGGTCCAGCCCAACTTGAAAACTTGTTTATTTGCCAAGTCAAGCCTTAGCAGCTCTTTGCTCGGTTGGATGCAGCTTGTGAGTTTGGTACCTTTTCCATGGTATGATGACAATTCATAAAAAATGATTTGTTAAAGGGTAAATTCGGATATCCACAACTAACTAGACATTTTTTTGCCTATTCAATTAATTTTTTTAGGACTTAGCATTTGTGATGTACATAAATTACATAGTGGGCCCTGTCTGGTGAAAATGCAAAGGAGTTGTTTAATGAAGTGTACTAACACTCAAACTAGAAAGAACAGTTAATTAATACTTATTTCAATTTTGTGTCCTCTAAAAGCTTAAGGGAGTAGTGGGAATGATTTGATTACGTAATCAGCTAATGTTGAGGGCAAGTTTTTTGGACACAGCTATTTTTCATGAGCCAAGGGATGGAATGAGGCCATGATTGTGTCATTTGAAAATCTATCAATGAGGTTGGTCCATGTGTAGAAGCGTCATGATTGCTTTGGGTATTGGGTGGAAAATTTGGACTCGTGTAAGTGAGATTTTCATAAATATCAAGATCTCTGCCTTGGAGGGGTGTGGAAGCTTTGTGATTCTTTTGTTTCTGTTTTTTGGTGATAAGTAAACAGGTTTATATATTATAAACAAGCATCAAAGGGGGCACAATCCATGTAAGTGTGCAGTATATGGGAGTCTCCACAATTAGACTCCTCCTTTGAAAGACAAATCACTTTCAAAAATTTACAAATGAATGTATAGAATCTGTGAATTCCCGATCAACCAAAAATAAAAGTTTGAAATAAAAAGATTTTTAGAACTATGAGATCTCTAAATACTTATAAGAGCGCTTGTTTTCATTCTAGGCTTGATGAACTCTCTTGTTAAATAAACCCCCCCACCAAAGAAGGCACAATCCAAACAACAAGAAGTAAAGAGAGGACTGTGAACCACAATCCATTGCCACTTTGCATTGAAGAAGATGATTAGTAGATTCTTTGGCCTTCTTATACACACAACACCAATTAGGAAGCACTTTGCTCCTATTCCTTAAATTATCCAAGGTCAAGGTAGCCTCTAAGATTGGTGCACACAACGAGAGGCACTTTGGAAGGTACCTTAGCACTCTAGATGCCTTTCCAAAGAAAAAAAGGCCCATCAGCTCCACGCAGCCCCTTGTAGGAGGATTTGATTCTGACTCTCCCTTTCTTGTTCGGAATCCACTTGAGCATGTCCACCTCATCCTCATTTTACACACAATGAAGAACCATATGAATTCTCAAATAAGGCATCAACCTACTCTACCTCCTAGTCCTAAAGAGCTCTAAAGTAGTGGGGCTTCCACACTATCCCATTATATGTGAGCCCAGCATAATCAGAAACAAGTGCACCCTCGAAAGCAATATGAAATAAGTTGGGGAATGCTATCTCTAGATGAACATCCCCACACCAAATATGATGCTAGAATCTAATCCTTCAACCATCATCAACAATGATGCAATTATGCATATAAACTTAGACAACTCCTTCCGTCGCTTTTGAATGCCCTTCTAGAGTCTAACACCATAAGATCTAGTAACCTCCTTTGAGGTCCAACCCCTAGTATCATCTCTAAATTTCCCCTCAACTATCCTCATCCATAAAGAAGCACGGACACTTTATTTTGCCTTACATATCCGTGTCGGACACGTGTCAGACATGAACATGCTCAGACACATTCCGGAAACATGTCGGACATGCGAAAAAAGAATGTCTAATTTTTTTGAATTTCGGACACATTTCAGACATGTTAGGACACGTCCCGGACATATTGGGGACACGTTTTGGACACTTTTTTGGAATTTTTAAAATTTTTTTGTGGGATTTTTTTAAAATTTTTTCTCTTCTTCTTTTCCACTATTTTTTTATTACACACAAATATATATAACAAATTTGTTTTGAAATTTGAATTATGAATGTTGATTATGAAATAAAATTCTTAAATTTTTATTCATTTGACTTTTTTTTTTTGATATATTAATAATATTTACGTGATCTGTATATTTTTATGCCAATTTTGATTGAAAAATATTAAAATTTTATTATATAGGTATATAAAAAAATATATTAAACGTGTTCTCAATGTATTCGTGTCCTATATTTTTGAAAAATGTCGTGTCGTGTCATATCCGTGTCCCGTGTTCGTATCCATGCTTCTTAGACTACTGCATATCTCAATTTCACATTTCTAAATTTTACTAGTCACATTCCTGGGTTCCACCATCGTGTGGTCCCATGTTGCTGGTAAAATTACTAAAATGCCCTTTAATCTCGATACATGATTTAACTATCAAAACTAATCAATATAATTATTCTACCACATGAATCATCATTAGTTAGCATTGATTTACATAATTATCTATTTTAAATTAATAATTAATATTATGGAATCTTTGAATCATTACAGAAATTCCATCATTATCATACTTGAGCGCCCCAGTGTAGATATCTAGAGAACAAGACTGCCTTAAACCCAACCACCACCACCACTACAAAGATTAAGTAACACCAACTTTAGCATTATCGACAAGCCCACACACTCCCAACTCCCAAGGACACCAAGTTGAACCCATCTTCCATACAATAGAAGAGACAAGAAAATAGAAAATTCTCCCACTACACCTTCTCCTTCTAGACCACCTGCTTATCCCATAGAACAATCATGCCCCTTGCTACACTTTCCGCTCCCAAAGAAGCCAACTCAAAAAATCTCCCTCCCCAAAGGCTTCTCATGGCAGTTCTATGTGCATCCTCGATTTTGATTTCTTGCAAGCAAACAACACTACCTTTCCCATGTTTTCAGTACTGCCCTTTTATCCGTGTCATTCATTTCGGCATGATTGATTCCTCCGGTAAAACATATATGAAAAACTTTGTGGAGACAGGCATTCATTTGGTCATGATTTATTGAACTTCTACTGTCTGAAGACGGGATATACACATCTAATAATATCTGTATATTTGGCCTCAAGAGAGTGGTTAAAAGTGTAGAATTCAGAATTTAGGTAAATATGAGTAAAGGTTATTTCATAGTAATGTCATTCTTATTGTGAACGTTACTTTTTTGTGTTAAGCAGCCTTCTCAGAAGCATATGCTGCTGCTTCCTTTTGTTGTACTTTTTTATTTAGTTTATCAACTATCAACAATTGTATTCCATTTGAAATGTTTCTTATGTAGAGATGTCTTCGTTGAATAAAAATTGTTTGTGGTTATTCCAAGTATCATATAAGGTAGTAGGGGTTGTTCTGCCATGCAGTTATTATCTGCTTTCAATGGCATTGTGGTGCAGGACTAGTAGGAATAAAGGAACAAGAGAGAGAGAGACAAGAAGAAGAAAAGAGAGGAAAAAAGGGAGGAGAAAACCAATATCTCTATATTCTAATTCAATATTCAATAATCAAAGTATGCTTGTTTCATAACATCAACCCCTATATATAGCCAAACCCTAAATTACCAAAATAAAAATAACTCCTAAAATAGATTAAGTCTTAAAGTTAATAAGCCTAAATAAAATAAAAAAATACATATATTAAATTAAACTGTATCAAATACAAATAGCCCTTGGGGTCCTGTTGAAAGCTTGATATAACATTGTTGGCCCATTCTCTAACAGTTTAAGCTTTTGGAGCAATTGTTTGTTGAAACATGGTATCACAACTTTGGTTATGAAAAGTCTTGAGTTCAAGTCTCTTCATTTACATTTATTCCCTATTTGTATTTGCATCTATTCTACTTCGCATTTGTATGTGGTTTCTTTGCCTCTCCAAGTACGAGTCCGGGGTTGCACGTGATGAGAGAGTGTTGAGAGTTTGATAAACATTATTGACCCATTTTCTAACAACTTAAGATTTTGGAGCACTTGGTTTTTGGTTTAGAGCTAAACTTTTGATGTGATTCTTTTTTCTTTGAGTACTGAGATACATATTTTGACTCATAATTAAGAGGTAGATATCATGAATGCAGTGGACAAATTATATAATCAGACAAAACTTGAAGTGTTAGTCGTATAACTGTAATGCGAACATCATAATTTTTTTTTTTTTTTTTTGATAAGTAAGAAGAATATATAAAGGTGCCCAAGAAGGGCAACAAGGGCAGAAATTCCAAAAAAGCTTTACATCGGTCTTAAAGACCCAAAAAAATCAACAAAAGATGAGACATTTACAGGGAAAGCCTCTTTGGCCCAAAAAAATAATAAACGCAAAAAAACATATTTAAAGTAAGGAGTAGAAAGTTCTAGCTCTTCAAAGACACGATTATTCCTTTCAATCCAAATGCACCACAAGAGGCAAATTGGAGTCAGTCTCCAAATCCTCTTAATATCTTTTGAAAGATTGCACCTTTCCCAAGTCAGCAAAAGGTCTTTGACGAAACCTGACATAACCCAGGAGGAACCAAACATGGCAAGAACAAGGTTCTAGCAGCTCCAAGAAACATGACAGTGGATGAGAATGTGATCCACCATTTCCTTATCATTCTTACAAAAAAAGCATCTGCTAGCCAAAAGAAAATTTCTTTTCTTCATATTTTTCGTAGTTAAAATGACCTTCTAAGAAGCTTCCCAGGCAAAAAAAGAAGCTTTAGGGGGGGCTTTTGAGTACCAAATGAGCTTCCAAGGAAAGAGAGGACTTTCAAAATTGAACAAGCTCTTGTAGAAAGAGTTAACAGAAAATGACTTCTGATCCGGCATCTGTAATACCCCGACCCGAGTTAGGCGGGACCGAACTGAGTTAGTCGGTACCCGACCCGGTGAACCCGGGCCATGGCATGTAAATCCGAACCATAAGCTAAAAAAAATAAAATAAATATATATATCTATATAGATAATAATAATAATAATAATAATAATAATAATAATAATAAATAAATGAAAAAAAATGAAAACAAAATATATAATAATAATAATAATAATAATAATAAAATTTTTTAAATATATAAGTATATATATATATATATATATATATATCAGAAAGTGGGTGTGTGTGATGGAGTGTGCCACACTCAAGGTGGCATGGTGGGAGATGGAGTGTGTGAGTGGGTTATGTGTGGCAGTGAAATTCAGGGCATGGGGGGATAGGCAGATCTGATTTATAGAGAGAGAGAGAGAGAGAGAGAGAGAGAGAGAGAGAGAACTGAAGAAAGAAAAAAATTTGGGTTGTGGAGAAATTTGGAAAAAATGAGAACCGGCTCAAAAACAGGTAACCATCTATGCTTTGATTTCCTTAAATTTCCTCTACATTATATTAGATTCAATTTTGCATGAGTAGATATCGAAGCTTGAAGAAAAATCCAGAAACTAAAATTAGTTACACGGCCAAAAATGGTAGGCTTTGATATGTTAAACAAACCTTGATTTTGGAATTGAAAATAAGTAGGAAACTTTAGCAGGAACCCAACGCAACTTGAATGATAGAAAATGGTCCAAAAATGGCTACGGAATAGCCTGTTATTCCTCACCGGTGCATCACCGAAAAATTGGTGATGGGTGTTGGAAACCGGTGAGATCGGGGCCAAAAGTTGGTTTGGATTAATTGTTGAAATGTTAGAAGTGTTTTGGTGTAAAAATTAGGAAAAACGGACATCAAAAACTATGGAAAACGAGGGGGAAAGGTGGCGGTTCCGGTGACCGGCGCCGGAATTGGGTCGGAGATGGTGACCGGAAAAGCGAAGGGTTATCGGGTCAAGATAGAACCGGGTCTGGTTCGGGTCAGGTCGGGATCTGACCGACCGGGCGTATGGGTTATGCAAAACTACGTCGTTTTGGGTTTAAGTGGATTTAAAATGTAAATTAGGGCTGACGTCATCAAGACGTCAGCATGACATAAGGATACCGGATTGAACCCATTAGTTTTTGACCGAACCGGACCGGCCCAATTGAATTGGGACTGAACCGGTCGGTTCACTCAACAGTTTTTGGAAATCCTATTTTGACCCCCCAAACTTTCGGTTAATTACGAAATTACCCAGAAAATTAAATAAAAATTAATTTAAAACCCTTTTAAATTTAGGAAATTATTTAAAATACCCTTAAGCCAATTTAGTCAAACGAAGTCCAAATAAAGTAAACCAATAGTGCATTTTGAATATTTTGGGCATTCCGGATCCAATGGTAAGGTCCGTTTTACGAGATGGGGTCCCAAAAAAATAAGACACAAATACTAAAATGACTGAAATACCCTTGTATCCAAACAAAGCAAGTCATATATGTATTTCAACTATCTCGGACCCACTGAATCCAACGGTGAGGTCAAAATTATGGAAAGAGGTCCCGAGAATAAAGTGACCATAATATATCAAAAGACGATTTTACCCTTTCAATCCAGAAGTCCAATTTAAGATCGGTAAAAGCCTAAACCGACTTTCTTGGACATTCCGAACTCCATGGTAGAGTCTATTTGACCAAAAGAGATACGTAAAATTAAAAGACATAAAACTTGATGAATAGCATCAGTCAGGGTGGCTATGAACGAAAACGCTGTTAAAATACTAAATAAGACCCGTACGAAATACGACAAAAAGACACGAAACGAAAACATGTGAAATAATCAAATTTAAATTAATGGAGCTACCAGAAGAGTATAGTTAAATAGAAAAGAGATTAAATGACAATCTAATCGAGTGGTATTATGGAATGTAACCGGAATTTGAAATGTGATTTTAGGGAACTTCAAAGGAAGGATTTTTGGAGTTAAGCTTTTGGAATTCAGGTGAGTATTTCATACCATATTGAAGTAGACATTTTCAGTATAGATATAAATATTGAACTCTTTTATGATATATCGACATATGAAATCGTTTTCCTTTATAGCATTTGTTTAACAGTTATACTGTATACGTTTTGAACGATTTATTGACAACTTTATTGTCTTCTTTGACTTAAGAAAATGTGTTTGTAAGGTACTCAAATGTTATATGATCTTCTTATAAATGTTGAACTGTTTTAACTAAATATTAAATAAAGAACTTTGATTTGAGTAATTGAACTGCTATTGATGATTATTGATTTTGGATATGATTTGGTTATGATTTTGATGCTTTGAATAGAACACTCTTCTATGATTGGTCACTATCGAATAGGTTGTGATTTATCGAACCCTCCCACAAGGTATATTGTGGTGAGCCGGTGTTGATACGGCATATCGAACTAGCTAACCCATCGATCTCAGTCAGCGAGGTTCTAATTTGCTGGCCATAGAAGTGGAATATATCAGTTTGAATATGAATATTGAAAATCGAACCATGAATCTGAATTATCGAACTATGATTTATTGAACTATGAATTTGGGTTATTGAACCATGAATCTGAATTATCGAACTATGATTTATTGAACTATGAATTTGGGAATTGAACCATGATATTGAATTGTGATTTTGATTTATTAAATTATGTTATTGATTATCGATTTACGATTATCTTTAAATTGAGATTTATTGGAAGCGAATTTGATACCGTTATCTTGTACTATAATTAAGATAACATATGATATATGATCATCGATATTTCTATATATTGAATTATATAGTAATTTTGAAACCCCTGGTATGTTATGGAATGCTCACGAGCTGGGATACTCACGAGCTTGGATACTCACGAGCTGGGATACTCACGAGCTGTTGAGCTCATAGGATTTTTATCCTATTTCAGGTGATGATATGGGAAAAGAAATAGCAGGTTCAGTCAGACTAGATGGAAGCTTGTAAAGCTATGAACCCTTTTTGTGATAGGATTTTGCTAGTCATGATGTAGTTGCTTTTGGACTGTATATCGAATATGACATCAGCAGGCTTTGGAAAAATTACATCATGTACTTTTTGTAATTACTATGGAATGTATAAATAGATGACAGATGTTGACTTGTGTAATGACGCTTCCGCAATAGAAAAAGAATTTTATTCTGCTGCATTTGATAGTATGGAAATTCGAAAAGCATTGGGATGATTGAAAAAGGCCTCGGTGGCCGATCACGAACCCTCGATCCGCATGGACCGGATTTGGGGTCGTGACAGCATCCAAACCCTCTTATCCTCCCTACTTTCCATAGCCCGGAAATTATTGATTTGACAAAGGAAAGAGCCCACCTCCTCAAGTTCCCAATCAAAAAAGTCTCTCCTAAAGCGAGGAGTCTAAACAAGCTTATTCCCTACACTCTCCACACACTCGCTAACCTAAGCCGACTTGTTGCTAGCCAAACTGTATAACATAGGAAATTTCCTTGATGGCCCCATAGGAAGTCCCTTTGAATTTTCTCTAATCTTCTGCTAACTATCTTCAGAATAAGGAAAAGAGACATGAAATAGGTAGGGAGGTTAGCCAAGGTGCTTTTAACAAGGGTGAGCCTTCCTTCCTTAGATAAGAGTTGTCCCTTCCAGCCTGACAGTTTGCTAAGAAACCTTTCAACCATAGGATCCCAAACCCCAATGGATCTTGAGTGTGCTCCCAGCGGAAGACCCAAGTAAATCGAGGGAAAGTAGCCCACTCTACAGCCCAAAGTGTTGGCTAACATATCCAACCCTTGCATCGCCCCAATCGGAGTAATGCTGTTTTTTGCAAGATTGATCCGCAAGCCTGACATAGCCTCAAAACACACGAGAATGCATCGAATAAAGCGAAGCTGACACACTGTAGGGTCACAAAAAATGATGGTGTCATCATCAAACAAAATGTGAGAAATGACAGCTCCTCCACCCCTTCTTTCCCCCACCTGAAAGCCTTTGATGAGGCCAACTTCCTCAGCTCGGTACATGAAGCGACTAAAAGCCTCCATAACAATCACAAAGAGAAAAGGGGATAGGGGATTCCCCTATCTCAGACCTTTAGAAGAACAGAAGAAGCTTGCTGGGGAGCCATTGATGAGGACCGAGAAGGAGACTCTGGATATGCACGACTGGATCCACTTCCTCCACTTGCCCCTAAAACCCATCTTATCCAACATACCCATCAAGAAACTCTAGTTAACATGATCAAAAGCCTTTTTAATATCCAGCTCGCAAACGAGCCCCTTTTCTGTTTTATCTTAGAGTCAATGCATTCATTAGCAATGAAAGCCGCATCCAGGATCTGTCTACCCTCCACAAAAGCGTTATGACTGGGAGAGATGATACTACCCATAATCTTCTTCAACCTTAAGGAAAGAACCTTTGTGATCAGTTTGTAAACACTGCTCACCAGACTTATAGGGCGTAAATCCTTAATGCTATTAGCTCCCTCCTTTTTAGGAATGAGGGTAATGAAAGAAGTATTGAGGCTTTGCTCAAAACCCCCCCTCCTTATGAAAACTCCCAAAAACCGCCATCACATCCGCTTTCAACACATCCCAACATTTTTTAAAGAAGGCCATAGTGAACCTATCTGGACCTGGAGCTTTATCCCCATTGCATGCCTCTAAGACTCTCACCACTTCTTCCTCCAAGAAAGGAGTCTCCAGATTAGAAGCTTCATCCCCCTTCAATCTTTTCAAGAAGATATCATCCACCCTAGGTCTCCAACTACGCGGCTCTGAGTAAAGATTAGAATAGAAGTCAACAATTCCCCTTTTGATGGGCTCCTTCTCAGTGAGAACTTGGTCATCAATAACAATAGAGGAAATTTTATTCTTCCTGTAGTGAGAAGAAGCTATTTTGTGAAAGAATTTTGTGTTGTGGTCACCCTCTTTAAGCTGAATGGCCAGAGATTTCTACCTCCAAGAGATTTCCTCCATCTTGAGAATCTGCCCAATTTGTCCCTTTAGGCCTTCTCTCTCAACCCTTTTTTCATCAGAGAGGGAACCCATCTGATCTTCCTTGTCCAGCTCCATCAGGTTATTCAGCATAGATTGCTTCCTAACCTGAATTAAACCAAAGACCTCACAATTCCACTTTCTAAGATCTTCTTTGAGGAATTTCAGCTTTCTAGCAATGCAGAAACTTGGAGACCCAGTCACAACATAAGACTCTTACCAATTTCTCACCAAGTCCACATATCCTTCAGATTCTAGCTACATGTTTTCAAATCTAAAGGGGCTTTTTCCTGCACTAAAACCCTTACAAAACAACATGATAGGGTGATGATCAGAACAAGGCCGCGGGAGGCACTTTTGGGAGACACTTGAAAAATCATCCTCCCAGTGGTTCGACACCGAAAATCTATCCAAATGAGACATATCAGACTGATTACCTCCTCTGGACCAAGTGAATCTCCCTCCCTCCAGATTTAAATCCACAAGGCTTTGAGAGTTTATGAACTCGTTGAAGCTCCTCATAGCCGAGGTCAGCCTTCCACCCCCCAATCTCTCATCCGGGTTCCGCACAACATTAAAGTCCCCCTCAAAACACCAAGGGACTTGCCAAGAGAAAAGCAAAGTCTGCAACTCATCCCAGAAAAATTTTCTAACACCATCAACAACTGGCCCGTAAACCCCACAAAAGCCTCACACGAAAGAATTGGAAACCAAACTAAACTTGCAGGAGATAGAGAACTCACCCACTCTGTGCTCAATACTGTTGACCAATCTGGAGTCCTAGGCCACAAGAATACCTCCTGCAGTGCCTTGGACATTCAAAGCAACCCACTTGATCTATCTGGATCCCCAAAAGGAACTAACAAAACTCCTCGAAATACTTTCCATTTTAGTTTCCTGAAGGTAGATGATTGCAGGCCTTTATTCATTCAATAAACCTTTGATGACTGACCGCTTGTCTGGATCATTTAACCCCCCTCACATTCCAAGATAAAATTTTTAAATTCATAGGACAAGGGATAATTAGAACCTATCGATGCCTTCCACTAAGGCCTCCATCGATTTGCTGCCCCCGTAGTTAACCGAACAGGACAGCTCTTTCATTACTCTTTTCATTCTTTTTGTTGATTTATCCTCCTTGTCTTTCTCAAAAGCATTACTAGGACAGGGTCTTGACAGAGAATTGCATATCACTATTTCTCTAAATAAATCCATCAGACGGTCCTCAAAGCCTGCACAAGGGACACCTAGCAGTTTACTCACCTTCTCCATTTTTTTGAGCACCCACCCATCTGTTAGTCACTGTTGATGACAAAGGAGATCATTTGAGTATGCCTCTTGAATCTGTGTTGAGCCATTCGGATACCCGTCTGGCAAGACTACTGCTAACGGGTTATAGTCCTCCAAGTTCTCAGAGATTTCCTAACTCCGCAACACCATTTTACCCCCCTGGTCGACTAAAAGAGTCTTTATATCTTGCACTGTGACCGCTTCGTGCTCTGCTGCAAAATAGCATCCTGCTACCATATTATTTTGGAGAACATCTTTACAGAAGCTGCTTTCTAGATATTGAAGAAACTTGCGCTCATCTAACGCTACTATAGTCGGAATCATGCCATTCTGAGATATCATCTGCTTGCACTACCTGATTCTCATTTCTTTCCTTTTTCTTTTCCAGTCGCTTCTCAGATCCCCTGGAGTCCTCTTTGATTGCTTCAGGCGCTTCCTCCGTTTCGCTTCCATTTCTGATCCTCTCAACAAGAGCCAAAGTCTTAGCAGGGGGGTAGAAAGAAACACCTTTATTGGAGTTGCGCCCCGAGCTGGGCTCGGCCTCATCAGAATGGGCCGCCCCAATCCAACCCTTAAAGCTTCCTTTCTTTTAAGCCAAAGTTGAGCGCCCCTTATACAGCCCCCCATTAGATAAGGCCCCAGGCTTGAATGGGTGGCCCGAGCCTCTTCTAGAGCCTTCAGTCTTTTGATATTGGCCCAACCCAAACGGCCCAAATCGATTAGAAAACGTATTGCCGAAGCCCGCGTAACCCCAGTTTCTCATACCATCTGGAACCTTTTTGGTGCCACGCGTCCAATTCTCGTTCCCTTTGGGTTTGAAATTCAAATCTCTTGTGCGAGGAAAGGAGACAATTGGCCTTTTTTCACCACGTAGCCCTTCCTTGCCAGAAGGGGTTCTAAAACTCGGACGCGCCATTGGCACGTGGGCTCCCGATTCTGCAACTCTGACTCTTCCCTTAGTCGCTGTAACTTCCGGCCAACTTAGGTCACTTTCGAAACACGTCGGACCAGCTTCCGACCAAATCGGGATAGAGAAAGACCATTTCCTGCACTTGATGCTGAAAGATGCAGGGATATCTCCGGTCTACAGCTGACCAGAATTCTTGTCCATCTTAGGTAACGGCGCTTGGCTGTGTCCTTGTCCATTGTCACAAAATCACCACATCGGTCCCCCATAGCTGGGAAGACTTCCATACTCCACAAAAAGCTGGAAAGCCCATAAACCTTAGCCAGATTAAACCCTTATCTCCCGACCCCGAGCAGCAGCCTGACGGGGACCAAGGTTGAAGAGTCACTAATAACCCTTCAAAAGACCAATTCCTTCTTTTGAAAATCCTGTTGGCCTCCTCTTCCGACAACAACTCGAAAAGGAACCAAGCACCATTCAAGTCCAGAACATTCAGGCCGACTTGAATCCCCCAATTCTTGAGGGCCGATCTTTGAATCTTTATCTTTTCTGGGACTGGGGTATTCAAATCTCCAAATTTACCGATTAAGCATCTGCAAAGATAGTTAAAACAACTTCCGCAGGAACCCATGCGAACCTTAATGGCTTCACGAACATTTGCTAGTTGCTATTCCACCATAACAGGCTCCGAAGGCCATTCATCGATTCTACAAGCATCCAGATAAGACCCCTTAATGATCTTGGAATTTCTTGGGTTAGATAACCCTAACGATCTGAAAGCCTGAGCATAAATTGTCCATCCCCCTATCGCAAAGTCCTTTGGCAGAAATAAAAGACGAATCCCACTCTGAGATCTTCCTTCCAGCCTCATGAAGTTCCCCCTTCGATTTGAGCCTTTCCACAGAAAAAGACTTCTGTTTTTTCCGTGCACTCCAATCGGAAACACAAGTCTTCTTTTTCCTGTTGAAATAGCCTCCAGAGTGTTGCAGATCCATTCCAGTTCCCACTTTAACACTCATACCTATCTGACCACGCTTAGACCTCTTTCAATGATTTGAAAGAGCTCGCCTGGCGCATCCACTTCTTTAATTACGTCAAAGGATTTGTCCCCGATTTGGGCGAACATCATAATTAGTTAGCCATTACATAGTGTTTCTCATTAAAATGTGTTTCTGATCTTTTTAATCCAGGAACCCTTGCTGCAAGGATGAAAAAGGTACCAAGTACTGTAGTGAAGAAATGGAGTCGTGAATTGACTTCTGTTTTTGAATCATTCACACCATACGATGGAATGGAAGGCCAAGTAGAACGAATATGGATTACTGAAATTGCAACTGATGGAATTCGATCACATGGTAAGACCATGCGTAAGCACACCGAGATTTGCTAATATAAAGTTGTTAGATTTTTCGTCACCTTGAATTGCAACATTGGGGTCAAGGGATTGGATCCATACCCATGTAAATGGCAGTTTAGATCATGGTGTTAAATCGCGGTCGCGGGATATGACGCAGTTGCGGTGTAATGATATCGGGAGTATTGGTCCACCCGTAACGGGAATCGAAAACCGCGACTGTGAATTTTTTTTCAAACATTAGCAAACCCCCTAAGATTTACTGATACACATGTTTTTGCTTCAGTTTATTACTTTTAAGGGTTTTAAAGTAATTTTTATCATTTTTACGACACTTAAAAAGATGTTTTATAATTTTATATTATTTTTTTAAAATTAAAATATTGAAAAGTAGCATTTTTATGATTTTTAAGAATAACATTGCAACAAATAATGTAAATAATTACTTCAAATTTCAAAAGCAATTAAAAATCCATAATCAATAACAATTCACAAAAGAAGGCAAATATAAATATTTAATTAGTTGGTAGCTAGTTGGCACCTTTTGGAACTATCATCAAAATGAATGGCGTGCAGGTACTTGACAGTCTCTATCATTGTCATCATCATTATATGGTCTCTCCAGCATTTGCCCATTAAAATAATTAGAACCTTCCATTCTTATTGATGTACTACTGCCACTGGAATCTTCTGGTTGTTGCTGCATGTAATATCTAGTCCCATCCCCATAAGGCATTGTAGACCCAAAAATGTTATTTGTAAAAGCCACTGCATTTGAAGGAAGTGGATATGGAGCTGCATATTGTGGTGGTGGGAGAGGATAGTAATGAGGTTGTGGTTGGAGGTATCCCTGTTGAGGTGGTGGGTAGTAGATTGGTGGTTGTAGTGGTAGTTGTAGGGGTCCTCCTATACCTGGGAAAGAGTATAATGGGTATCTAGATTGAATGCCCACTTGATGTTTAAGTCCAAGATCTCCAAAACATTGAGCAATTCCAGAATCATCATCACTGTCATCAACTGGTGGTAAATAATGTCCATGCTTACTTGATTCACTTACATCACGGTGAGGGCAAGGTGAGTGATGTCTTGGGGGGTGGATCTGGAAACTCTCCAATTTCTTCACAGGGCGAAAACCACTATAATTTTTTTTAAATTTTTTTGATAGGTAATTTTTTTAAAAAAATTAAGTTTGTTACTAATAAATTAAAAAAGAGGAAAAAAGTGTGACAATAAAAATGTAGATTTTTAAGAAAAAATTATAAACATAATTTAAAAAAATAAATTCATGAATTTAATAATTTTATTGTTAATAAATAAATTAAACATGACAAATTATTAATTTTTTTAGTCATTGATATGTTGTATTTTTCTGCTAGTCAATAATTACTTGTCAATATAATTTTTTTTTTAATTTTTTTGATATGTAATTTTTTTAAAAAAAATTAAGTTTGTTGCTAATAAATTAAAAAAGAGGAAAAAAAAAGTGACAATAAACAGGTAGATTTTTAAGAAAAAATTATAAAAAATCATTTAAAAAAATAAATCCATGAATTTAATAATTTTATTGTTAATAAATAAATTAAACATGATAAATTGTTAATTTTTTTAGTCATTGATATGTTGTATTTTTTTTGCTAGTCAATAATTATTAGTTACTAATTATTTGTCAATATATATATTTTTTAAATTTTTTTGATTTTTTTGATAGGTAATTTTTTTTTAAATTAAGTTTGTTGCTAATAAATTGAAAAAGAAGGAAAAAAAAGTGACAATAAACAGATAGAGTTTTAAGAAAAAATTATAAAACATAATTTAAAAAAATAAATACATGAATTTAATAATTTTATTGTTAATAAATAAATTAAACATTACAAATTGCTAACTTCTTTAATCAATTGATATGTTGTATTTTTCTGTTAGTTAATAATTATTAGTTACTAATAATTTCTTAATATAATTTTTTTTATTTTTTTGATAGGTAATTTTTTTTAAAAAATTAAATTTGTTATTAATAAATTAAAAAGGAAGACAAAAAATGACAATAAATAGGGATGATTGGAACTCAGGGAAAAAAATATATATTCTTGAAGCTGTGCAAGGAGAAGCAAGGAGGAGAAAAAAAAAAAACAAGAAAAAAAAAAAAAGAAAGTTAAACGACCTAGAAGGTCCTATAGGATGATCGGGTCGGGAGTCTCGGGACAGTCGGGTAGAAGGATCACCGGATCTGCGGGTCGGGTGAAACAAACCTCATCTAGAAGTTGCGCAAGAAGAAGAAAAGAGAGAGAAAAAAAAAAAAAAAAAAACCTTGAAGGACCTAGAAGGTCCTGGAGAATCTCAGAAGTCAGAAGAAAGAAACACGAAAAGCAAGAGGGTTTCGTCTGTCTAACTTTCGACGACTCCCGTCACTCCCCCATGGCTCCAAATCTCCCCCTCCTCAGATCGTCTACCTCCCCGACTCATTCCCAGCCCCAGGCCAAGCAACTGCTGACCACCGACGAAGACACGACGGCTGCCAACGACTTCCGATGAAGACCAAGGAAAGAAAAAAAAACAGAGAAGATGTTACATACCCTTGGCGTGATCGGAAGTTGCACAAGTCCAAATCTGAAGCTCTACTGGAAGCAAGCAACGATCGGTGTCTTCAAAGGCTTATCGAAAGGTTGAATGAGGAATAAAGGAAAATTTCTTCAACCTGGAACTGGAAGAGACACGCGGATTAGCCAAACAAGTCAGCTCAAACTTCACTTTAGTTCCAAACTTTTCTTTGCTTTCTTTCACTTCAACTTTAAATTTTTAATTGCTTTAGTTAATATCTCTGTCTCTACTCTATTCTCTGAATTATTCCTGAACCTGCTTCAGTTTCAGACTTTTCAGTTTTTTTCTTTGCTTCTTGTTGCTGTGCACGTTACGGGTCTGTAACGTTACGTAACGTCCGTTACCGTTACATAACGTCTGTAACGGACGTTACGGAGGTGAATTTTTTTCAATTGGATTTATCGGTGCGTATCGGTATCAGTATGTTGGAAATCCGTTACGTAACGTAACGGCCGATATTTTGCACCATGGTTTAGATTGTGTTCTTGGATGGCTTGTTATCTTGTATTGTAGCATGCTTCTCATGTTATGCACTGATGAGACGTAATAATAATAATTATTATTTCTTGTTTCTCATCTGTTTTTGTGGAACTCATGTCAGAAGGCATTAACAAGTCTCAAAAATCCCTAGAAATAAATCTTATTATTATAGTCCCGTTGAGAAACATAGTTCCGTCTTCCAGGTAGGCACAACATTGATTACTTGCACAATTTTCTTGTCTTATTTATATTTCATACCCAAGATTTATGACGAAAGTGCATTGTACAGAAACCATTAACATAGGCGCTTATCAATTCTGAAATGTTATGAAACAATAAAATGCAAGTCAAGCATCTCTTTTCGTGAACGAATTAAATTTTCATGTGAGATTTTGTGTAAATGTCCTTTTTTGGTTCGATATATAACCTGATCTTCGTTGCTCTAGGTGGGTCACACCAAGGGATATGTTCAGGTGCTGGTAGTTGGTCCAGAAAGCATGCTGGGGACTTCAGCTATTGTGAGGATAAATTCTGTAGGAGGGTGGTCAGTTTTTGGAGAAGTGATTGAGAATCTCAACAAAGTTAATATAAATGATATGGATGCGGCTTCAGGTGAGAGAGGGGACAGTGATGAAAAATGTTCTCCCTGCTCCAACCTAGACGAGACTTGTGCTTGTTCAAGAAACCCTGAACCTTGTGCTTGTGAGCAGCAAGCCTGCGGAGGAAAAAGAACTTTAGAGGAAAGCACTGCTTCAGTTTCTAAGACTGACTCGTGGGCAGAAGATCGAAGCAGCCGAAACTTCATTGGATGGTTACCAAGGAAGTGGAAGAACCATTTACAAAAGAGGATAGAGGATAGGATTGTGTTAGAATCTAAAGAAAAGCAGGAACGTCCTGGAGCAAACTTGCATGAGTGGGTTCTTGTTGATAAGGCTCTTTTGGGTGGAATGCTTGCGAGTTTGGTAATGATTGTAGTTCTACTTTTACATCTGGGATCTAGGAACCTGATGTCTGAATAATTGAATGTTATATGAATTTATTTTATTTGTCCAGTGAGGATTGTCATGAAGATTGCTATAGATGAATTTTCGTAGGAGAGATTTGGGAGATTTGAGTTTTCTTATTAATTCTTATAGACAGCCAGATATCAAATGGATTATATTGAGTTTCGAGTAACCATAATGTACCCTGTTTCTTACTTCAACTTGCCGGCTTTTCAAACTTAATGCAATTTTTGTTTTTGAAAATTGCTTAGAAGGTCGAAAACTACTTTTCTTAGCTGGCCTTTGGACAAATTGCTTATTACTAGAGAACTGGAACACTACACTTGATCTCTTAAACTCATTCAACAAAATCTTAAATAATAGTAAAAAAGAATGGTTGGTCAAATACATGGGACTGAAGAACATAATATTTGCATGCCCGGAGAAAGTTCTATGCTTCTGTAGGTGGTGGTTGCGGACAAAAGGGCACATTATTACTTATCTGCCGCCATGACTTCACTGGATTTATTTAGTGATGAAGCATTGTTCTAATTTATTTACACAAGATGAGTAAAAATAGTTGGGTCTCCACACTATAGAAGCATATCTGTCTTGGCAGGCAATCTCTTGAAGAAATTGACAGGTACAGAAGGCATCTTGCTCCTGAACTTAGGATGCCGCAGCAAGTAGAGCCCAAAAAGCACTGCAACTACTTGGAATGGAGTCACGTAAAGGAACACAGCGAAGATCAATGAGAGGATGATGACAATAGCCGTAGCCCTTGGATCCCTCCAGCTTAGTATGGCCAGAGCTCTCTCCCCTTGTGTTGCTAAATCTCCCACCACTGTCTGCACTCGCCCGGCAACGCTCCGCAATCGGTCATACCTCACCCTCACAATCTCTGTTGGCCGACTAGTCGGAAATGTGTCAAATTCCTCGTCCAGCTCGTCTGGGGGGGAAAATTCTGCTTGTGAAAGCCGAGCGTCCATGTGTGATGGTTGTCTTGGCCTGAACCGATAGTTCCATACCCCAATTGCAAAGAGATAGAGGAAAATTGTGGGTAAGATCAATTCCGGGTAGCAAACCAGTATCAAGAACAAGATGTGCACGAGGCACGTTGTCAGAGGGTTTCTCCAGTTGCAGATGTCATTGAACCATTTACAGACAGCCGCAATCCCAGAAAGAAGCGACATTATGCGGTGGAAGTTGGCTTTGCTTCTCCTCATACTCCACATGTGGTAATCCACATCCAACATGTACTCAACTATCTCCCTCCTAAGTGGTGGCTCTGCTCTGGACAGCCGTGCTGCCACTATCTGCATTGCCTGGTGGCGAAGCCAATCCATGTAGCGTATGGGTATGGGTTGGATATAGTGCATTTTGGGCAGCAATGGCTTGCCGTACTGAGCCACCATGTTAACCCAGGCCGTGCAAGTGAAGCGCAGTGCCAATTGAAGTTCCCCGTGTTTCTTTAAACCAGAGCGTTGTAGAACCAGCAATGGATAATAATGGGTATAAATTCGATCCGTTTCTAAAGTCGATAACCGAATCCTCACCTTCCCAATTCTCTGATCTCTTGCATCTTCTTGGCTTCCATTGATGTGGCAGTTGTCGAATACGCCAATGGTGATTACTGTACATGGATCATAAACTTCCCAAGTATATTGCTCATTCCAGCGAGGAGTGAGGGTGTCGAGAAGTGTTCTTGTTCGAACCCATTTGTTGCCATACTTTGCCACACAGTAGGCATCAGTGGTTCTGCCATCTTTGCTCTTCATTGGTAGTAGATTTTGGGCACTCAAGATACCAAGTTCAAGAATTCCAATGCAGGGCTTCCTTAGAAACTTGGAGGATGCCTGGAGATCGCTGCTGAAGTGCGTGTAGTCGTCAAGGACATGGTAACCGGCATCCAAACAGAGACGAAGGTGAATTTTGCTCGAGAATTTCACTTCTTTCTTCTTCTCGTCTTCTTCAGCCAAGGCTGGCTTATGGAGGTTGAACCAGCGAGCATCTGGAAGTTTAGTGGAGTCCAGTCTCGGTGGGATGTCTCTTACAGATATCCTCAGCATTCCCATGACTTCATCCTTGCCGGGTGCGATCCTCTGTTCAACAGAGATGATTATGAAATCTTCAAAGGGCTCGGATGCAACAAACATAAAATCTTCGTTCCAACCCGGGTTAAAATGGGGTACTCTGACAGGCCGAGTGGTCCTGATCTGGTGACCAAGCATCATCCTTGCGAAAAATTCCATTTCCCGGTCTCTTGCAGAAGGAACAAGATCCTGAGCTTCAATGACTTGGACTCGGAGGTAGTACAACTTTGGCGAGAAATATACCTTTGATCTGGTATTGGCAAGGTTTTGATGGGTAATGGAGTGAGCATCAGAGTGCCATGCCTCGGGAAAGGCCTCATCAGCTTGTGTTCCTAACCAAACTGCGAGCATAATCTCTCCTTTCACCTTCTCCCCCTTTTTATCCTCCAATTTGTACCACAGGGGAGCCAAGGGACTATCTGGTGGCACACGAAGAGGCACTTCTGCCACATCAAAGAAAACCCTCCCCACGAAATCATCCTTGCCAATATCCTTGTCCTTCACCGTTACTTCAATCAAATTTGCCTGCAATCTTTCTTTGGAAAAGGCAAAAACTTTGTTCCAAACTGGGTTTTGATTCTTCTCCAAGTGTTTTGTTACGCCTTTGTAGTTGCCAACCTTCACTTCCACATACGGGTCAAGGCTCCCCGATACGTCCATGTTAGGAAGATCTCTAGCCTTCACAACATTCACATACAAGTAATGCATCTGCTCCACCAAATCATACATGTTAGCGGTCTTGTCCCCTCCTCGATAGCCCATGCGCGCCGCCACCGGCGGCCTAGTCTCCACCAACCCGAATTCAGGCTTCTGCCCTGGAAAGTACTGCATGCGCACTGTAGTGGCTGGTCCGGCCTGTGCAAAATCGGTTCTCGTCTCGACCGTGGCTGACTTTTCCTTGTCAACACCCAAGCCCGAAGACACGGGTTGTGGTGGTGGTGGAGCTGGGCCGCCACCATCACCACCAGCAGCGGTTCCAACAGAGTAAAAAGTCTTCACTTCTTTTTCGTTCTTTGTCTTCTTCTTGATCTCACCGGACATGTACGCTTCATCAGCACCAGCAGCTGGGCCGCCACCATCAGCACCAGCAGCGGTTCCAACAGAGTAAAAAGTCTTCACTTCTTTTTCCTTCTTTATCTTCTTCTTGATCTCTCCGGACTTGTACGCTTCATCAAGCTTATTTGTATTGATTTCTTGCAATATTGGAGGTTCTTTACTTTCAACATCGTTCACATGCTGTGTCTCTGCAGGCTGAGAAAATCGGCCGTGAACTGCATATATCTTGAGGGCGATATCTCCTTTAATATGCGAAAACATCCCACGTTTGTCGAGTGGGTATCGATGGACAATGGCTTCGGACTCGGAGAAAGGAACGGATTCACCGGAGATCTTAACACGGCCGAGAAAGGTCCTGTGGGGACCGCCTTGTCGATCGTTATGCACAACAACATCGATAGTCTGATTTGGAAGATCTCTCAGATCTTCAATCTTGAACACAAGCTTTTCATTCCATGATGGATTGAGATCTTTGAACTTGGTTTGCGTTTTTTGTCTCTGCCCATCAAATTCTACTTGTACAAAGGGACTCGCAGATCCTTGTCCATCTTTGGGCATGAGATCACTTGCGTCAAGAACTTCTACTACAAGTTTTGCCATGGACGGCGTTGGACGAGACTCGCCGGAGGTTTAGATGAAGAATGTGAGGTAAAAAGAAGTGGGTACAGAGAGAGAGAGTATGATTGAAGAAGAAGACAGGAATAGTAGGAGAGGAACTGACAGAGGTGGAGAAAATAGTAGACCGATGAGTTATTTGGAGTAAGAAGACAGAAACATAGACGTACAGCACATGTGTTAGAGAGAGAAAGAGGGAGTGTAGAGATAGGATTTTGGTAGAGTGATGGGAAGTTCAAGAATGAGGCTCACACAGAGAGACGGGAGGTTTCCAAGGGTGGTTGCCCCTCTCACCGGAGCCGATGATTTACCCATCGAAAAAAAAAAAAAGAGTTTGGTAGGGTGAAGTGGGCCCATATTGGTATATGAGAGTGATTCTGGTGGGTTCATGAGAGAGAAAAGTGGGGTTGAAAACTGAAAAAGGATGATGTATTGGTGGAGGAAAATAATGCTATATTTAATTTCATTTAATGGGCAGGGGGGTTGTGTGACAGTGATTGACTTAGTATCGTTTTCATTATACTTCTTTTTAAAGTTTTTTTAATATAATATTAATTACACGATATATTATTTATTATTTATTATTAAAAATTAAATAATAAATAATACGTTATATATTTTAATATCCCTTAAAAAATTTAAAGAAAAAAATAATAAAGAAGAGCCTTATCCATACTTCTTCCATGAAAACTTCACAAAATTTTCCAAAAGCAATTTTTAAGCATAGTACCTCTCTTTCAGGGTTGTTAAAAGATTTTCATTAATTGTATAAAAAAAGAAAAATTCCATTTCAACTGTTCATAGTTGTCAAATTACTTAGGTGACCCGAAGGCCATAGACACAACTTTTTGTCTGGACAACTATCCAAGCATTTAGGTGATCACCAGCTAAAAAATATGATAAAAAGTGATTTAATTATTATTTTAATTTATAATATTACATAATCTATTTTATTAACAAGAAATTAAATCAATAAAAATAATATTCTTATTTTTACATAAAAATTATAAAGAAAAAAAATAATAACAACAATGTATTACTAATATTATTTTGTATCAGAAAATAAACATATAATTTGAATTGTAACAATATTGTAAGTTGCAGCACATTTAAATAAATAAATAAAAATAGATAATATAATAGAAAATACTTGAATAGAAGTTAACACATTGAAATAATAAAATTTGATGATAATTTAAAAGGTAACATAGAATAAATTTAATAAAATTCAGAGCAATTAATAAATATTAAATGGTCATAAATATAATTTGTTTTATTTTGACAGCATGAAATAAATAGTTGGATGATTAGATAATATTAACATAATTTTCTAAGGAGATTTGATTTTATATATTGCATGTAAATAAAATAAGAGGTTATTATATATATAAGAACTTTAAGTATAAATAATCAATGTTTGAAACATTTTCAATCTCTCTATTTATTTTAACTCATTTATTTATAGTTAAAACAAAAGAAGGAAAGAAAAAATAATAATAAAATAGAAAGTTAATTATGTATTAAAATATATAATTTTCTTAATAACAAATTATTATTCACGAATTTAAGGATATATTCAACCCTTAATAAAAAAAAATAAAGTAATAAAATAAAATTTTAATTATGTATCAAAATACAAAGTTTGACTAATTAAAAATATCTACTACTTGAACAAATTGGGCGTTCGGTCTCCTAGGCGACCGCCAAATTATTTTGGTTTAGGCAGTCATCGCCTAGGCAATTTTCTTACAGTTAGGCGCTTAAGCGACTGCCCAAATGCCTAGATAGTCCCCCGTAACAACTATGAGACCGTCTATCATCGATGATGACAATTGGAGGTGAAATTGGTTGTGGTGGTTGTTTTATAATAGTGGTGGTTGAAGTGAGTTTATGGTAGTGGCCTTGGTGGCGTCGTGAGTGGCTGGATACGGTGGTATGCACGAAATGGGTTGGTGGATAGCTGTTAGACCCTTACTGAGTTGACATGGAGGCATAGGGCATGGGGAGGCATGTCCTGCCTTGGTGGCATTGGCATAGGCATGGGGAGGCATGCTATGTTTTGGAATAACATTCGGGACTTGGAATGTTAATCAGGGGTGGAATGACATTCGGGACTTGGAATGTTATTCGAGAGCAATGACATTCGGGAGTGGGAATGACTTTCCGAAGTTGGGATGTCTTAAAGGATATGTCAAAAATATTCTAAGTATTGGAGGGATACTTAGACATTTCAAAGTTGGTGCAGCTGATGGCTTTGTGAACAGTTTAGCGCATGGTTGGCCTTTGGCAAGGCAAATGCGCACAGGGGGAAGAACTGGTTCTGCAAGGGGTTGTGTATACTCCTGTCAGGTGGACAAATCTTTATAAGACATATATAGGAAGGGTACCTCCTTGAGGTGCCCATGAGCGAGTGGCCTATGCGGTTAAGGAAGACCAAGACATATGGGGGCATGGTTTGGCAACGGGGGCTGACACGAAAGCATTGGTTGGGTTATGTGGTGCGCGGGTTCAAGGCTGACTACACATAGCCGTGTCCTTGAGTGAGGGCTCGGGGTGGCATTAGCGTTGGCAGCAGTTAGTAGTAGTTGGCAGCGGTTAAGCAGCAGTTGCCGGGCTGGCAGAAAACAAGGCTGGCTAAGAATAGCCAAGAGTAACCGCTTGCTGTGTTGGCGCATTGATCCAAGGGCTTATATGGTGTGCGGCAAAGGGATGCACGGATCCCCACAGGTGGTGCAAATCCAAGGTTTCAGATAGTCCTAGTAGTTGGGGGCGCAACTGCAAGGCACAGATGGCAGTTTGTGACAAACCATAGCAGTTGGGGTGTAACTGCAAGCCATGTGCGTGTCAAATGCACGCACATGGGCGGTTGAGATTTCTGGCTATATAAAGAGGTGCGAGGTTGCTTGTAAAATACACAGAGCAGAGAGCAAGGCAGAGAGAGGGAAGAACACTGGTGTGTTTCTCTTTATGTGTGTGCAGAGTGTCTTGTAGTCTTACAAAATCTGATTCCTTTGTATTCATAATTCTGGTAGGTTAGTGAATAAAAGGTTGGGGGTTTTTCCTTGTCTACTTCTGTGTTTACTTTCCTATTCCGTTGTGCTAAACACCGTGTGTGTGTGTTGGTGGGTGTTTTGAGTGGCTGGTTGTCCGGTGACAATCGCATCACAAGCAGAAATTTGGTGCTTGAAATTGACCCTGTGACAGTTGGTATCAGAGCCAGGTTCTGACCATGGCTGGTGGCTCAAACGCTGATCTGCGTGAACGGATGGCTTGAATGGAGGACTTTCTCCCCAGTCAGATGATGTTGTGCTTCTCTCCGTCCAGTGCGATAGGCTGTTCGAGATCATGGAGAATGTCCAGAAAGCCCAGGACGAACTCAAAAAGGTGGAGGAGGATCACTATCTTGAAGGCCAAGTCAAGATTAGTGACCTCTTGGGTGATTTTGGGGCGTTGGCCGAATCTCTCAAAGGCAGATTGGACACATTGGATGCAGACATGACGCTGTTGAAGCGGGCATTGCATACTGGTACTGTTGGTATGCACGTGGGCGGGCAAAAGGCCAAAGTACTATAACCAAAGGCGTTTTCTGGCACTCGGAGTGCCAAAGAACTAGAGAATTTTTAGTGGGACCTGACCCACTATTTTTAGGTGGTACACATTCCGGATGGTGAGTGGGTGAATCTTACATCCATGTACTTAACCGGAGATGCCAAACTGTGGTGGCGCACTCGGGTAGAGGACACTTCACGTCCTCAAATTATGACTTGGGACATGCTGGTGGTAGAAATGAAGGAGCAGTTCCTCCCAAGCAACACGGCATGGCAGGCTCGTGATGCTTTGCGGCGGCTCAGACAGACTGGAACAGTCAGGGAGTATGTCAAGCAGTTATTTTCCTTGATGCTTGACATCAAAAACATGTCTGAGGAGGACAAACTCTTCAACTTCATTGCTGGTTTTCAGAACTGGGCACAGACAGAATTGCGTCGACAAGGTGTAAAAGACTTGTCCGCAGCCATAGCAACAATCGATGCCTTGGTAGACTACAAGTTGGCTAATATTGGGGACGGCAACAAAGGGGTTGGGGGTGCTGGAAGAGACAGATCCAAGGAGCGCAAGAAGGACAAAAAGAAAGTTGGAAAGACTGGTTCTTCGGAGGGGTAGACGGACAAAGCCTCAAGTTCTAAGGAGCCTTTCAAAGGCTAGACCCCAAACGGATGCTATATCTGTGACGGACCACACCGAATAAAAAATTGTCCAAAGCGGGAGAAACTGAACGCTCTTACCGCAGAAGAGGAAGAAAGTTCAGAAGAGGAAACCATGAGGGTTAACCTCATCCAACTTCTCAAATTGTTGCAGAAGGAGGAGGCGGTGCCAAAGAGAAGGTTGATGCTCGTGGACATACTACTGAACAACTAAGTTGTCAGTGTAATGGTGGACACGGGGGTTACTAACAACATTGTCTCGGACAGGGAAGTGTATAAGCTGGACCTTGCACTGTAGCCAGATTCTAGTGTGATCAAGGCAACTAATTCTATGGCAAGTCGGGTTGTTGGAGTAGCGAGAGGTGTTCAGGCCAAAGTGGGAAACTAGAGTGGGGAATGCAGTTTCTTGGCCATGCCTTTGGATGATTTCCAAGTCATCCTTGGGTTAGAGTTTTTCCAGAAGGCGAAGGTAGTTGTGATGCCTCACCTTGGTGGAATGCTGATTATGGATGAAGGAAGTCCATGTTTTGTTCCTTTCTCAAGAGCAAAGAAGGGAAGGGTTTCAAGGATGTCTGCAATTCGGGTCTTTGAAGATTCAAAAGGTTCTGATGGTGGGGAGAAGTCCTACTTGGGAGCTTTGGTAGGTAAAGGTGCAGTAGTGCCAAAAGCTGCAGGGAACATGTCAGGTGGCATGCAGGCCGGGGGCCTGAATTCAGAAGCTTGATGTTCTGAAAGGTAACGGGTGGGCTGGCTTATGGGAAAGGGTCAGCCGTAACCAGAAACAGTGGCAAACTTTCCCAACTTTGATGTTTACAAGGGCTGAAGGCGGGAGTTCTTTAGCAAGACTTGGTGGGGGCCAAGTGTGTTCTGCATGGGCAACATCCAGTGTAGAAGGATGCTGTGGGTGCCGCTTAGGCGCAGTATCAAGATATGTGACATGGTACAGCGATGGGATGTCTGTAGAGGTAGTGTTGATCCGACGAGGACGTCGGCTTCTTTTGGTGGGGGTGGTTTGTTAGACCCTTACTGAGTTGACATGGAGGCATGAGGCATGGGGAGGCATGTCCTACCTTGGTGGCATTGGCATAGGCATGGGGAGGCATGCTATGCCTTGGAATAACATTCGGGACTTGGAATGTTAATCAGGGGTGGAATGACATTCGGAACTTGGGATGTTATTCAGGAGAAGAATGACATTCGAGGAGTAGGAATGACTTTCCGAAGTTGGGATGTTTTGAAGGATATGTCGAAAATATTCTAAGTATTAGAGGGATACTTAGATGTTTTAGAGTTGGTACAATTAATGCCTTTGTGAACAGTTTGGCGCATGGTTGGCCTTTGACAAGGCAAATGCGCACAGGGGGAAGAACTGGTTCTACAAGGGGTTGTGTCTACTCCTGTCAGGTGGACAAATCTTCATAAGACATATATAGGGGGAAGTACCTCCTTGAGGCGCCCATGAGCGAGTGGCCTATGCGACTAAGAAAGACGAAGACATGTAGGGGCATGGTTTGACAACAGGGGTTGACACGGAAGCATTGGTTGGGTCAAGGTGCGCGGGTTCAAGGCTGACTACACATAGCCGTGTCCTTGAGTGAGGGCTCGGGGTGGCATTAGCGTTGGCAGCAGTTAAGCAGCAGTTGCTGGGCTAGTAGAAAACAAGGCTGGCTAAGGGCAGCCAAGAGTAATTGCCTGCTGTGTTGGCGCATTGATCCAAGGGCTCATATTGTGTGCGACAAAGGGATGCATGGATCCCCACAGGTGGCGCAAATCCAAAGCTTCAGATAGCTCTAGCAGTTGGGGGCGCAACTGCAAGGCACAGATGGCAGTCTATGACAAACTCTAGCAGTTGGGGTGTAACTGCAAGCCATGTGTGCGTCACATGCACGCACATGGGCGGTTGAGATTTCTGGCTATATATAGAGGTGCGAGGTCGCTTGTAAAATACACAAAGTAGAGAGCAAGGCAGAGAGAGGGAAGAACATTGGTGTGTTTCTCTTTGTGTGTGTGCAGAGTGTCTTGTAGTCTTACGGAATCTGATTCCTTTGTATTCATAATTCTGGTGGGTTAGTGAATAAAAGGTTGGGGGGTTTTTCCCTGTATGCTTCTGTGTCTACTTTCCTATTCTGCTGTGCTGAACACCGTGTGTGTGCGTGTTGGGTGTTTTGAGTGGCTAGTTGTCCGATGACAACGCCATCATAGATAGAAATTTGGTGCTTGAAATTGACTCTGTGACAATAGCTGCGGTGGTCCGGATGGCGTGAGGCTGCGGTGGTCGCCACTATTGATTTTGGTAGTGACTGGGAATGGTGGAAGTGGTTTTGGTGACAAAATCAGAGAACTTATAAGACTATGCTCTATTAACCGCTTCACTGTCAATGCCATGATCATCCTCTCCTAGAATTTTGGGTTGTTTTCCCTTTCATTTGGGGTTGGCTTTGAAGGTGTGTGTAAATTGGCATTGGGGGAGCCTTTGGTTATTATTTGACAGATTCACAAAAAGGGAAAATTGATTCACTGAGCATACATTTGTATAGTTTTGCCTTCTTGTTTTAGAGAGATTTTAGAGAGAGAGAGGGGTCAGGTTATGTTTCTCAGGGTAGCTAGAGAGTGAGAGAGCCTCCAAAAAAAATGGAAATTCAATTAAATAATGGTAAAATAGTAATACTTTAAGAGATATTCGGGCATTTTAGTCTTTTTGTAACAATGAGGGAAATTTTGGAACTCAAGAATAATTACAAAAGCTTCCGTCAATTACACTAACGGTTTTTGTGCCGACAATTGAAGCAGAAGAACGATCAGTGTTATTTTAAACTACAGGGGGTCTATTTATAATATTGTTAAATTTCAAGAGAAGTCAATATAATTTATCGTTTTATATATCTATATGTAAAAAATAAAAATTTCTTAAAAAAAGTTTAAAAAAATTGATCAAAATTTTAAAAAATATAGAAAAAAACATATATAAGATAGTTTTATTATTTTGAAAAAAAGTTGACTAGAGGGAAATATTTGTAATTTTTTAATTAGGAAAAGTCAGTGTAATTTTAAAAATCTAAAAAAAAAAACTAATGTAATTATAAAAAATTTTAAGAGAGATCGGTGTAATTTACACTTGATGAAACCTAAAACCCATAATAAAATACCATTTTGTCACAAATTATTTTATAAAATCTTGACTCCAAATTAGATAAAAGAAACTTGATGCCATAAATTATCACTTATACAATGTACATGTATTTTCTTATTTAACTTTTCATTTTAGTTTAAAATAAAATGATATAATAATCATGTATAAGTTGTTATGAATAACGTTGTTGAATAGAAGGAAGTTATCCCTATCTAATTTTTCATGATAAAAAATCAACAAACCACTCACCCATTCTATTTCTCCATTTTATTGACGTTGGTTTTGATGTTCTTCTCTTTCCTTATTTTCTCTTAACTTTCTTTTCTAGAAAGTTTGAACCTTCGCTTGATCTATTTCACACACATATTCAATTTTCATTTATATTGGATATAACTGGTGGGAAAAAATTAAAATAGCACCACCGACAATATTACTCATATTTTAACATTGTGTGGAATCCACTTACGCTGTTGCTACCATACCAAACTTTTTTCCTATCTAGTACACTCACTCACTCACACTCTCTCTCTCTCTCTCTCTCTCTCTCTCTCTCTCTCTCTCTCTCTCTCTCTCTCTTTATGACAATGCATTGTTGTATCACATTAATGACATGTTTTAATTAATATACAATTAATAATGTAATGTCACATTATTTAAGATATAAATTTAAAATAAAAATTTAAAAAATATAGTATTTTTAAAATAATTCAAATCATTTGTTTCCAGGTTCTAATAATTCTTAACACTATGTTTGGATGAAAGGAATTGAAAATAAAGGGAAGGGAAGGAGAAGGAGAAGGAGAAGGAGAAGGAGAAGAAAGGAAAGCTTATATCATGTTTGTTTTTAAAAATTAGGAAGGAAAGAGAGGGAAATGGAGGGAGAGTTTAACCCTTATTTGAACAATTTTGTTATCCTTCCAAAAATGGGAGGAAATGGAGGAAAATGAAGCAAGTATTTAATGAATTTTTAATAATACCAATATTACCCTTAAAATTGTAAAAGCCAAAATAAAAATGACACCTCTATTCTAGGACATCCAAATACAACATTGTGTCCTTTCCTTTCTCTCCTTTATAATTTCCAAATAAGATGAAATGATTATATTAGTCTTTCCTCTCATTTCTTTTCATTAGTTATCCAAACATAAATGAGGGATTACCTTCTCCTCTCCTCTCATTTTATTTCCCTCATAACTAATACTTTCATCTCCTTTCCTTTCCTTCTTACTTATCTAAACGAATTGTAAATGTAAACCTAAACAACAGGTGGTTTTCTTTGTTTTCTTTTCCAACAAAGTGTTTCCTTTTAATCTCTTTGAAAATAAACAAATTTTATTCTTTTAAGCTCTTCAATTGCATGTTGATGGAAAATAAACTGGTTAGACCTATAGATTAGACTCTTAGATTAGAGTAGGCAGTAAAATGGCCAAGCAGAGTAGCCATTTTTACCGATCTTCTCAAGAAGAGACTGCAATGTGAATTTTTGACCCCCCCCACGTGTTTTTAAAATTTATTGATCTGGCCTAAGTATTTTTAAACTTATTTTTTGTATTCATATAGTTTTAAAAGGTGGATTTTAAATATGCGTTTTTAAAGATTAATTTGTAACAAAAACTCATTTTTGAAATGCTTTTTTTAAAAACGTATCATGTGAATGTGCTTTTAATTAACCATGAGCCATTAATTAAAACACCATGAAAGCGCATGACCAAATTGTGCCTTTATGTTAAAGTGTAACTTGAAAATGGACCTTTAAAAAGCGCATGCCCAAATTACGCATTTTTGAGTGATATAACGCGATTATTAAAGTGCAAACCCTATCTTCTGCTCTTTGCTCAGTTTGCTCTCTTTACGACAGACTTGGAAGATATGTTTGGAAGGTGGGGTAATAGTCAAGCTCTTGGTCAATACACAACACTACTCACACAAGATTATGGGAGTTCGTCACTTGACATCCTCAAGACTGGCCAAGACTATCGAGCAATACCCCATTCTTTTGAGCCCAATTATACACAAACCACAGTTGAGCCCCACTATTCCCAATCTATAGTTGAGCCCCCATTATACACAGACCACAATTGAGCCCCACTATACACAGACCACAATTGAGCCCCATATAACACAATCCACTATTAAGCTCGAGATGCATTTGGGTTCGATGGCCACACATGGACTTGATGTTGAAGAGGTAGCCTACAAAGGGGTCACTGCAAACTTGGCATCACATAACTTAGATGAAGAAGAAGCTGAGGAGGAGGAATTACAGATGATGGATGCATTGGACGAAGATGACAAAGAAGATGAAGGGGCGAAGCTGCTAAGGGTGGTGCTGAAATGCATGATCAGATTCCACTGCACGAGGCTATGTCACCATTCTTCACAAGTTTTGATCTACCTAATGAGACACTGGACACTTCTTTACTGCATCATGGTCAATTGTGGAAACTAATGAGAGATGAGTTGTCTAAGGGTCTCGTGTTCCCCGAAAGGAAAAGTTGAGAAAAGATATGCAATTATATTCCATTTGGACACATCAACAATATGAGATTGTAGAGACAAACTCAACAGTTTGGTTTCTGCGGTGTAAGATGCATCACTAGTGTGGGTGCTAGTGGAGGGTTTGTGCGTGCAAAAGAAAGAAGCATAGGTAGTTTGAGATTATAAAGGGACTCCACACATGCTTGTACCCAAGGGTATACAATTGAATTCAATTTTAATTGGGGAAGAAATCAAGAGTCTTGTAAAAGCCGACCCATCGCTCAAAATTGCAGTTGTTGTAGACTATGTGCAGCATAAATTTAATTACAGGGTCTTGTGCAAGAAGGCTTGGAAGGCAAAACAAAAAGTTTTGGTGATGATCTTTGGATATTAGGAGACATCGTACAAGTATTTATCGAGATATATGGGTGCACTTAAAAAGTACAACCATGGAACAATTGTCAGGTAGCAACATATCCATATTAATAACAGAGAATATGTGATATTTGACATAGTCTTTTGGGCATTTAAACTCTCAATTGAAGGGTTTATCCATTGTCGGCCTATGGTTGGTATAAACGACACGTTCTTGTATAGGTGGTATATGGGAAAGTTGCTAATCACAATGGCAACAGATGTGAACCTTTAAACTTTCCCTCTTGCATTCGCCATTGTAAATGAGGAGAGTTATGATAGTTGGAGTTCGTTATTGGAGAATCTCAAGACTCATGTGATTCGAGATAGACATGATATTTGTTTGATATCGGATCGACACAATGACATACTTCCAACTGTGAATCATCAAAATTTCAATTGGAAGCCTCCAAATGCACACCATCGCTTTTGCCTATAGCGTGTATAAATTAACTTCAACAACAAGTTCACGAATATATACTTGAAGAGACTTGTGTGAATTGCTAGAATCAATTATCAAGTTCATAAATTTAATCAAGTGATAGAGGATATTAAAAAGCTAAAAAAAAGGAGCATGAAGATACCTAAATAATTTTCCGACAAAAAAGTGAACCAATGCTCATGATGGCAGACGACAATATGAGATGGGAATGACTAACATTTTTTGAGATATTCAATGGTGTCATTAAAGGAGTAAGAAATTTGTCTATAAGAGTATGCGTGAAAATGATATTTTATTACGCCGTATACTCTATAGGCAATATCGATGATTGCTCCTAACCAGGCGAGGCCACAGGTTCTACAGAAGGAAAACCATATATGAAACTCTGTCATTATTGAATTTTGTTTTTCGAATTTGTTATTCTTTTCATGGTGTTAGTGGCTTAACTGATTGTTTTGATGGTGAATTGGGTAATTGTTTTGAGTGATAGTGACGTTATATATGGTTAAAATATATGTAGTGAGAGTTACTGTGGGATGATTAGACTGGAAATGGTGGAGTGCTGGTCGCTATTAAGAATATAAAGAAAACAAGAAAACCCAAATTTGAATTGAACTCTTGTCTTCTGCAATAAGTCTTCCACACGCTTAATAGTAGAATGTTTGATGAATCAATAATTTTTTATTAAATAAATGATAACAATGTTCATAAAATATAATAATTTTATATTAATTTAAATATAAATTATTGCAAAAGATATATCAACGAATTGAATTATTTAGGAAAATGATTTTCAGTCTAAACACAGAAAAAAATACTCATGATTTTATAATAAATTACATGATGTAATATTTCTTCTTATTGAAGCTCGTCAATTCAAAGTATGTAATAGCATTGAATAGTCACAATAATTATTTATACAATTAATTCTCTTATAATTAATAAATGTGAGAGGTAATAAATTTTGTTAATTATTAAATTTTATTATACTTCTATTAGTAAAAAATTGTTTCATATATGTATATAAATTTCGACACAAAAAAAGACTTTGTATACAACTTTTCAACAAAATTTCACTATTTCATAAAAGATGCATATTATTTTGAACTTAAGGCATACAAAAATTCTTAATATCATTTTGAACTAAAAACATTATGTTTCTTACGCTTAAGTATGCCATAATTTTTTTCATTTACAATACTTTTGACTCCAAATAAATAAAATTTATAAATATAATTACTAAAATATATCATAAATGGGATATATATAAATATGTATATAACTATTTTAACTCTTTAATAATTAATATTATAAAAAAATTTTAAAACAATAATAATTATTAATTGTCTATCATAAAATCAAGTGTATTTCTTAAAAATATATTAATTATTAGAAACTATTAATTTATTAAATATTAATTAAAAAAAGTTAACTGTAATCTTCTATAGTAAAACTCTTTTTTCCTTCCCAATGACCACCGACCCTGCATTCGTTTCTTGTCATTTTTATCACCTAAAACAACTAACATTCAACATACCTGACGCGATAACACAGAAAATGAAGAAGACCAACCCATTTAAGAACAATGAATCTATACCAGATCACATTTGGGGGGGTTTGACAGTGGTGGATGAGAGAGAAAACATTGGTAGTTGTGGGAATTGGTGGCGATTATGGTGGTGAGTTGCGGCGGTGACTATAGTGAAATGACAGAAAACTTAGGTGCTGCTCCCCCCTTACGTAAAGAGGGAGGGAATTAATATACTTGGCCATCTTAAATAATTAATATTTTTTTTTATATATAAACTCTTTATAATGTTAATTATCAGTGAGATAAATAATTATATATGTATTTATATATATATTTTATTTATGACATACCTTGATAATTATATTTATTAACTTTTTACATAATTTCTTTACTTGAAAGTTGAAATAGACATTATGAATTTTTTTACGTTATAAGTTGAATATTATATGTATTTTTTTATATGACAAATTAAAATGTCATAAAAAAAATTACAAATAAGATTTTATTTTTTATCGCAAATTATTTATATATAAGAAATATTATTTGTTGACTAATAAAAGTTTGAAAAAATGTAATAATTAATAATTAATAATTTTTTATATTTATTAATTATAAAAGAATTGACTATATATATTTTAGCCTATTGAAATTTCTCAACAAAAAAAGAATTTTTTTATTAAAATTCATTTTAATATATGAAGACTTGTTACTAAATACCTGGGCGGGGGAAGGAGTTAGTGCCAATTTAATATCATCAATGGTATCAATTTATTAGGCATTAAAAAAATTGAATGTGGGAGATAAATGTTATTTTTGAAAATACAATGAAGGTATCTGTAATTCTGAGATTCATCCGGGAGGTCCTTGTAATTTATCTCAATTATTACGCCATGCAGATTATCCGAGTCTTCGCAGGTCTAAAAGGTTCCACATCTACATATCCCTCCTTTTACCTAAGAAAAGAATATGCCTTTCATTTTGCTTTATATTCTTTACTTTACTTGCTTGGGTTGCTCTTACTTCGTTACCAAAATAAATAAATAAAAAAAAAAGTATAAAATGAAAATATAATTTACTTATAAAGAATATGATGTATTTTTATAATTAGTTAACTAATATTTTTTTTTGTCACATGGAGTGTTTCAAGTATTTAACTCAGACTAATTCTACTTAATGATATACGAAACGATCTCATGTCATGTATCAACAAATTAAGAATAATGCAAGATTCGAACGAGTAATTTTTAAATTTATGATACACCTCTCATCTATTTACAATAAGCCGAAGTGATGTGACTTATATTTGTTTTCTTATAATACAACTTATAATTCGAGATTAATAGCACTACTTATTTTGAAAATAACAGTATAAATACCATGTCAATTTGGATAGTCTTTAGAGATATTTATGTTTTGGTCATGTTTCGTTTTTTCTTACAAAGTTTGCACTGTAGTTAATTAAAGTCACAATATTAGCTTTATATTTACTTTTTAATACAATTTTAAGAACCCTTTTGCAAATTTTGGCACACAGTTTCCGGTCAATGTACAATGAAAAATTTATTTAATGGTACAAATACTAGGGCACAATCAGATTTTTCTTCCCCTCATCTTCTTTGGTCAAGAATTGACAACCCCTTTGCCTATAGCCTACCACCATTGCTTAATTTCTTTGTTATGAAAAGATGAGGGAATGTTAAAGTTTCTTGTCCATTATTAATGAGAAGAAATGAAGGCTCCATCATATTTTCAAAGGTTAGGTACCCTTTTGTGAAACGTGTTTAAATTTAATTATATATATATATTTTTTATTAATTTCTGTTGATAAAAAAAAATATTAATGAAAAGAAATTAAGGGTATATATATTTCAGTCATTTTGCTAAATTTAGTGATGAGCAATTGTGCACTAAAATTTGAGCACTTGTTAAAATTAAAAAAAGTAAACATGAAACTAATAGCACAATTTTAATTCACTAGGGAGTAAATTTTGTAAGAATAATATGACTGAAACGTAATTATATATACATTATTGTAGTGCCTAATGTCCCCACAGAGCACTTCTCTCCTTGCTTAAACACGAAGGAGCTACCTTTTTAAGGATCATTATCTGACTACCTTAGCTGGTAAGTTTTGTGTTTGTAAGAAATCTACACACACACACACACATATATATAAAATTTTGTTGTACCTAATGCCCCCACACACCACTTCTCTCGCTTTTTCTGTATCTTTTTTTGTTTGTTTATTTATTTTGATTTGATTATTTTAAACACGATGTGGAAAGTATGTTCAAAGAATCCCCCGACTTTTGAAAAGTTTTATCTGGCATCTGTGGATAAAGTTGAAAAGCTGACTGATGCTGAATCTAATTCAGAAGAACAATTAAGTATTGCAATGAATTATAGCTTTCCAATCATATAATTATGGTTTAGATAGCTTGATCTTATTAAAATTGAAGGGACAAAAGAAAAAAAAAAAAGGAAAAAAGCTAGGAGAAAAGAAACTCCATTATAATTTAGTACGATGCTGTCTGATTGAGCTATCAAATTATTATATCTCAAACGACCATAAAACTTTTATATGGAATTGACACACCACCACATCCTAATATATATATATATATATATATATATATATATATATATAGACACACACATTGTATAGTGGTGGTTCATGAACTCAGTAAATGTACTTTTATATTTTATGAGCTGGAATTGAGCAGAAGAAGAGATCTAGTAGTCTTGTAAATTGAGATGCATGAGGGTCCAGAAATTTGTGGGATAGGGAAAAGGTCGGTGTGTAAAGGGGCAGAGGGTCCTTTTCAGGATTTTGGAGTCATTGGTTGACCATTAGACGGAATGGCCGTTGAAAAGGAAACACTATTAATACGAGTGTGATTCGGATTTTGGACAACTCTCCCAAACTCTTAATTTGCAAACATTTTTCATTTTAACCCCCGTGGGCTGTTGTGCAGTGGCAAAAAGGGATGGAGCCTGAAATTTAATTGAGAGGAAGTAAATTTTAGGTTATATAAAAAATTTAAGAAAATTTGATAACAGTCTCTTGAGAGAGGGTTAAATTGAAATGAAAATAAGAATAAAGTAACAAAAAAAAAACAAATTTATAGGGGGTTAAAATATTAATTAAAGGAGTATATTTGAATTTTTTCTTGAGAATATGAGAAAATTTTTAAATAAAAAAAAATTGAAGGGGGGGGGGGGCAATTGACCACCTTGGCCAATACTGGCTTTGTCCATGGAGTCTCGGGTGTCTGACGTACCAAATTTAAATATTTGGTATTCTGCTACTTCATCTTCCATGATTTAAATAGTCTGTGTGTTGTAGAATTAACGAATGTGTCCAAGATTTTTCTTTCAATTATATTTTGATATATGACAATAGGTGTCGATCCCGAAGTTGGGGGAGACCAGTGAGAGATTTGTCCTTATCATCCAAAAAAAATAAATTTCATTTTATATATTTAATGACATATTAAGAGAATGGTATTGAAAATAAATTAAAATCCCTCTCTTTTGATTACCAAAAATATATTTATTCGACTAACAAACTCAACATCATGCCAAGCATACACATAACTAGAAGCTATGTTTATTGTTTAATATCAAGGAATTATAAAAGCTGATATATCACATAGTGACAGACCAATCTTCATATGACACGTGTGACTACAGACCAGTTAAAGCGCAGCCATCCAGGGCAGATTCAGACACTTAGCATCCAGAGCTCACAGGACCGAGTACAAGGCCTTCAGAGCATCCCTCAGGGTTTAGAGCTCATCACCGCCTTGAATATCCTACTGAGCTGAGAAAAAGGAAACAGTCTTCGACAAGGAAACTTTCGCCTACGAATATCTATCAAGTGCAGTGTCCAACATGGTAACTACCACTCTCCGATGATCAAATCCCTACATTCATGGCTCCAAATCCTAATCAACTTAGAAAACCCGCAACCTATAAATAAAACCCTAAGGTACGCTGTTACATTCATGCTCATTTTTTGGTTTACAATTACAGTCTTTCAATTCAGTTTTATTGACTTAAGCATCGGAGCGGCTACCGCTGGAGCCAACCTAATGGCCCTTTGATCATTCTCTTTGGGTGTTCCTTAAACAACGGAGTTCGGAGCCCATACCAACCAAAAAGTTTAGCATCAGTTGGAGCCGTCTATGGGAACGACAATCGTTTTTTCAACAAAGGTTCTCTTCTCTACGAACAACCTTATTCCCCTTCTCACTAGGGAATCATGGCTCTCAATCTCTGACCAAGAAAGAATACTCAAAATCCTTAAAACCTTCAACCCCAATTGCCTACCGGACGAGGAAGGGGACAAACAACTGATCCCATGCAGCAACAGCTTGACCTAGTTAAGCGACAGAATGAGTTAATGCAAGAACAGCTTCTTGCCATGTCCAAAACCCTGGCAATGCTTACCTAGAATCGTGGAACCAACCCTTTGAATCCACCCGTCAACATGGCTGATCAAAGGACACAACCTTCTACTGCCACCACGGACGGAGGATTCTATGAAGAGATTCCCAATAGTCAACCGGTGTACCCCCAAGGTACCACCCACATTGGCAGAGACCCCCAGCCATCAGCAGCCGCAGGTAGGGGGATACCAACCTTTATTCTAGACGTTCATTATCGTAGCACCACTAGGATCCCAACTCCAATGGCTTCTAGGGCAAACATAGTACCCCCTGAGTTCCAGCCACAAGCAACATCGGTTCCCCCAGTTCAGGAACACTAAAATCCTCTTCCAACTGTGGGACATGACAATCCCGTTCATACAGGAGTCGAAACTGCAAGACAAGAATCACAACAAATCTCACCTAGGGACCCACGGAGGATTGAAGAGGTTGCGGACTCTATGGACCGAACTGCTATTGTGAGAGGTATCCAAATCCCTCCAGAACAGGATAAGCTAGCCAGGCTGCTCGGAAGATTTTCCACGCCGTTCACTCCTGCTATCATGGCTGAAAAGAGGCCAAGGAAATTTTTCGTCCCAAAGTTCACCCTTTATGATGGGACTGGGGATCCAAGGGACCATCTATCTCATTACCAGCACACTATGGCACTACATGGGGCTTCCGACGCCTTTATGTGCCGTACATTCGTAACTAGCCTCAAAGGCACTGCTTTGAAGTGGTTTCACCACCTCCCACCGAGCTCAGTCACCAGCTTCTATGAGCTCGGCAGGCACTTCCTTGACAGGTTCATGACTAGTAGAAGGTTAAGGAAGGGCCTAGAGTTCTTGCTTAACGTAAAACAATCCAAAGGGGAGCATCTCCGGGATTACATTGCACGTTTCAACACCGAGCTTATAGAAATTATAGATTGTAGCCCAAGCTTTCTCGTGCTTGCTATGACCTCTGGCATTGCTCAAGGAGGCTTCAAGGATTCTCTGACAAAGAGCCCTTCTGCCGACATGGCAGCCCTCATGGATCGGGCTAGGAAGTACATAAACCTAGAGGAAGCAAAGAATATCTCTCAAAAGGTTAAAGAGCAAGCCTAGCAGGACGACCAGAAGAAGGATTCCAGTGTAACCAGAAAGAGGGTCAGAAGCCTAAATAAAAGAACAGCTTCCAGAATTCCGGGTAGCACTGGCCCAAAGGGGTTTACCACCTTCACTCCTTTGAACGCTTCCTTAGCTCACATACTTCGACAAGTCCAAACACGTGAAAACCTAAGGTGGCCGGAGCCGATGAGAGGCAATCCTGACAACAAGGACCGGAGTAGGTATTGTGATTTCTACAAGGACTATGGGTATACAACTGATGCATGCAGGTCCTTTAAACTGGAAATTGAGCAGCTCATACGGAGAGGACGGCTACGAGAGTTTGTCAGGCAGGACAGGAGGCAAAACCCCGGTGATGACAGACCCCAGCGGAGGCCAAAACAAAGAGATGGACGGCACGAGCCTCAGCAGTAGAACAATCAAGTTATCTTCGTCCTCCATGCAGACACCCAGGTATCAGGAACGTTTAATAGAGCAAGAAACGGTATGCTCGGGAGGCCAGAATTGCTCCCAGTATCCTACAGATCATTAATGTTGAGAAGAAATTAAGGCCAGTACCTGAGATTCGGTTCTCAGATCAAGATCTTGCAGGGGTGCACTGTTCTCACAATGATGCCCTCGTCATCTCTCTCAAGATTGCCAACTTTGAGATCCAAAGAGTCTTGGTAGACATCGGGAGTTCTGTGAATGTGCTATTCTATGAACCCCTCAAATAGATGAAGATTAATCCCAAAGACATCAAACCTACCGTTGCAATAATGGCAGGATTTGATGGGAACCTCAGTACCCCACTAGGGAGGATTGATCTTCCCACCACAGCAGGAGAAAGAGATGGGCAAAAAACTATGATATCAGAATACATGGTTTTGAATGCCAAGTCCCCTTACAACGTCATAATTGGAAGACCTTGGCTACACCAAATGGGAGCAGTCACCTCGACCCTTCACCAATGCCTAAAGTACGTCCACAATGATGTTGTCTACTCCATCAGAAGATGTCAACCGACCTCTCGAGAGTGTCACGCTCTCGCGCTCAAGGAGAGGGCCTCCAAATAGCAATTACTGCATGCTCGTGAATACGTGGATCCAGACCTCTCCTACCATCACGAGGCAGAAGATTACCCTTCCAAAACTGATGAACCTCTAAGTCCTAGAGGAAGGGACAACAGGGCCAAGCTCGTAGGAGAGCCAATCAGGGTGTTGGTCAGCTCGGAAGAGCAGGGGCGTTACTTACAAATCGGACCAGACCTGACACTGGACCAGATCCAATCACATCATTTTACAATATCCAAGAGTATTATACATGTCATCAATTAGCCCCAAATCACATAACATAATTTCACTTCCTTTAGGTTTCTCATGTCATTTTAAAATATATGTAAATAGTCCTTTAAGTTCAATTCCGTAAGACATCCCTAAAGGCTTCAAACATAATTTCTCCATGACGTGGGCTCTTTGCCCATACTTCCAATCTAGTAGAGGTCAAGACAACTACCAGTAAGAACATCTAAAAATGGAGAAAAATAAATGGTGATACGTGTATGCATGTGCTAGTGTAGTGCCATATAAATGCTCACCGAACATGAATTTTTAACAAGGATAAGGATTCAAGAATTATCAAACTTTCATATGTCAATGCAAATAATCATCTAAAAGAGAAGCATCATCCAAGTTCAATAAGATATGAGCAAATTAGTTGAGGATTCATATTTCATCCAAGTTATTCCAATTCTCAAGTTTTCTATCTCAAAGTCTCAATCCCCAAAGACTATTCTCCTAGTCGGCCCCCGATAAGCTTGTGTGCTTTACGGGCTATTAACCCGATAGCGACAAATGACCACCCATGTGGGTTTACGACTCACAAGTCGAACGAAGACACCATCCTAAACACAAAATCAAACCCTAGGTAAGTACAATCTCACCACACTCAAGAGCACACAATAGACATGTTTAGTATCTAACCCAACATCTTTCCTTTCCAAGTTCTCATTCTCATCATTTCGCAGCCATTCAATCAAGATTCATGTTCAAAGTGTCACATTTAGTTCATCAATAAGTTAACCATGCATGTAATCACACTCAAACATCATGGATTTACAACAAATATTCATGTCTACAATTCTACAAACACTTGGTGAGCAAAGAATTTTTATACACATCATACATAGAACCCACATTATGAATACACCATCTAATCATTTTGCATTTAACCGGGAGTGTAATCAATCTCAAAACAAGGTAAAAATGAGTCCAATCTAAGAAGAGAAAGCATCAAATAATCAAGTCTTTAAGTCACATGTAATATATGGTCAAATATTCAAAAACTAGCACATGTATATCATGATATGAGATGATGAACTGTCAAATCTACCTATACACATATTTTTTTTATCTAGGTTTAGAAGTCCCTACCTTGTTTTTTGAAGGTTTTTACAAAACCTTAGCTTGTTCTCTTTCTTTTACTCGATTTTCCTCCAAACCCTATTCTTTCAATTGGTGTAAGAGTCCCAAGGATGAAAGATCTAGCCATAGAAATCCTTGATGAACCTTGATTTAGTGAGAAGATGAAGAAAATTGGGGAATGGATGAAGCCCTAACTAGCCCCCTCCTTGCAAGCTATAAGTGTAGAAAGAGATAGATAAATAGATAGAGAGAGAGAGAGAGAGAGAGAGAGAGAGAGAGAGAGAGAGAGAGAAATTAGAAAAAATGATGTGAATGTGCTGATAGGTCATGGTTAGGGGGTATTTATACCCTTAAAACACTAATATGCTTAATTACCACATTGCCCCTCATTTCAGTAATTTTCATTCTTTCCTCTAATTGCCCTTTTTGTCATTTCCATTTGCACACAATGTGATTCATCACAAACCCAACATTCTAAGGTTCATTTAAGTCATAATACAATATCTCTCGGGTACTACACTCACGCAAACCTGCAATGACAACAAAATGAATATTTTGCCCCTATAGTCATTTAATACGTCTAAATGAACTTTAATGGTTCCCAAGATTTTTCTAACCCAATATTAATTATAATAAATCAATTATGTATCAATCTTGTTCATTATTTATATTTTTAAATATTTATTAAATGTTACAAAATTTATGGGACGTTACATTCTTCCCCCTTATAATAAATCAATTATATATCATTCTTGTCCATTATTTATATTTTCAAATATTTATTAAGTATTACAAAATTTATAGGAAGTTACATTCTTCCACCCTTAAAGAAATTTCGTCCTCGAAATATATTTATCGAGTCAGGACAAATGAGTGGCTATAAAGCATGCCCTGGAGGAAATTCCCTGATAAAGTTACCAATGAAAGGTTAAAAGAATGGAAGAAACTTAGAACAAGTTAGAAATAGTCTTCGATTGGTTGTATTTCTTGTAGTCTGTACAACGCAGATGCGGGCGGTGTAATTGACGGGCTAGTTAAAGTCTTTAATCTGCATAGGGTGAGACTTGAGATATGACATAAACAATACATATATTGTAATATTTAACCTTATTAATTAGCATACAACAAACTCTTAGCATTCAAATAATGAACTTTTCTTAAAAGTGACAATAGAATATTGGACGAATGATGTAATATAATATGCGAAGGTGTGAGAAGGAATGATGTAATATATCAGGGTAATTTAGTTAGAAGTCTAGCTAAAAAAGATACAAAAATTATCATGTGGTCCCAACTCGAACTTAGTAACCCACTAGATCCTTTAAGTATTCAATGACTAAAATACCCTTACATCAGGTCATCACTTTAAAAGAACATGCACGTGAATGACGCACATTTTTTAAAAAGTTTTTTAAGATTTCAAAATTCAACAACTTATAAATTATAAATCCGTTTTTAATAAAATTTATATATTTGAACTCTAAAAATTGAGATCTATCAAATAAGATCCATATTGAAAAAAAAATTCAAAATTATAAAATTTCATCTTAACAAAAGTGTAAATTTTAGACTTTCAATGAAAAACTTCATTCTTGTAAAAATTTTATAATTTTTTGAAAGTGTAACGTAAAAATTTAAGAAAATTCTTACAATTTCGTAAAATTTAAGAAAATTCTTAATTGTACTTAGTTTTATTGAACTTTCGGCACGTGTTGGATGCTCAAAACTGACTTTTTGAAGTATGAAAACTTGTAAAAAAATCAGTATTTAAAGCACGAGTAATTAAAAATATACTAATTATAAAAGTGAAAAATTTTACACTATTTCAAAAGTGTAAAATTTGACACTGTTATACTTCAAAATTTTAGATAAAAAAAGTTTCAATCCAATGAGAGAGAGAGAGAAAGGTTACCACCAAAAGCTTGACAAAACATAAATATTGGATTGAAACTTTGACCAAACTTTTACATTTTTGAGAGAGTAAAAAATTGATATATAATAAACTTAGATAACCAAAAAATTATAAATAAATAAAATTAATTGTTTTTAAATATTAACCATTCCTATATATATGAAGATTTCAACTCACAAGTTCAAATAAGTTTCAAAATACAAACTCATTTTTCACCAAAAAAAAAAAAAAATTTGAATTACCATTGATGAAATTCATTGCTATAATTTGTAGAAAATAAAAGAAAAAAAACATTTAAGAGCAATGAAAATTCAACAAACCTCAACAAGCCTGCGTAAACAATGAATATTTTACTAGATATATATATATATATATATATATATATATATATATAAATTTGTTTTTCAATTAAAAGATTGCATAAAAGAATAATGAAACAACAAACTCATTGGTTTTCGTTAGTTAGAACCAAAAGAGTCCGTGAACAAGAGGCTTTTTTAAATGGGTTTTTGTCAATCATTCTCCTTTTCCGATTACAAATCTCATCTTATTATTGTAATAGTTTCATCAACCAGTAACTATATTTGGCCTTGTATTATGTAAGTGTGATCTTTTCATTGTATTGATTTTATTAGAAAAGTTATATATATTGTTTGATAAGAGTCAGAATCCGGGAAAAGAAAATAGGAGAACCCGGCATAGATGAAGACTTGTTCGAATATTTATTTGTGTTACACTTGCATAGTTTTACTTTTTGAATTACATAAAAAAAAAAATGTTAAAAGGTGGCAATTTCAGATTGGATTCTATGAAACTCAATAATTATAAAATAAGTAATGTTAGGCAATTTTAATTTATATTCTTAATGATATAGTGATGATTTTGAAAATCATATTTTATGAGATCTAAAATTACTAAATCCTAACATATTGTATTAAGTGTACAATTAGAGATAAAATTAAAAATAAAATAATTTTAAAAATTACATCTACTGAGATTTAAAGACTGTATACATGCATATCATTTTCTTTGTAAAATTTAAGCCAAGAGCTTTGAGATCGAGAACGAAAGATTAAAAAGACAAAAAATAAGAATTCCAAAGCAGCCATATTAGACAATAAATTAAAGGCCCAAGTAAGATATTCTTGTTGCCCAAGTTTGATACTATTGTTGCCCAAGTAAGACATACAAACAGTTTTTTAAGACTAAAGATAAGGTCAACCACGGAATTAGCAGGTATTGTTATTTATTGACCCTTACCTAATAGACGACATGAGATCTATAAATTACAAGCAAAACTAACAAGGAAACATAAACTGAACGAACCTGCTGGCCTGCTAGCCTTGCTTCAAATGGCAAGTTCAAGCAGCTTCCACTTGTGCGTCTTATTTGTCTATGCAATCCTTGTCAATGTTCCAACCGCTTGCTATGGAGATCATGATCATCATGTCGCCGTCTTTGTCTTCGGAGATTCACTTTTTGATCCTGGAAATAATAACTACATCAACACTACCGCTAGGGCTAATTTTTGGCCATATGGGGAAACCTTCTTCAAGTATCCCACTGGAAGATTTTCTGATGGCCGTCTAATCACCGATTTTATTGGTAATATAAATATATATATATATATATATATATGTTCTTTTCTCTAGTATCTAAATAATTAGGTAGAAACTCAAGTAACCCTCATGCCTTTTTTTTCTTTCCTTGCAGCTGAGTATGCAAAGCTACCATTGATTCCACCATATAAACAACCAGGCAATCATCACTTTATTAATGGGGCGAACTTTGCATCTGGTGGTGCTGGTGCTCTAGTTGAAACTAACCAAGGACTGGTATGTGATATTGTAGAATTAGCTGAAAAGTAAGGCTAGCGGTGCTCTATTTATATTAATGACATGCTAGACTGCTCAAGTAATTTTGACTAAACCCACCAAGCGTAGGGATGCATAGCCCAGTCAAACTGTCGCATAATCAAGATCAGAGTGCCTATGCTCTTTCTTTTAGCATAGCTTGACTACTTTTTTAAATATTTATGGGGGCACCAAAACTTGTACGCTTTTATGGTATATGTTTATTTTCCAAACTTTGATTATATTAAATTAATCATAGCAAGATAGAGACTTTCAAGGTTTTACAAAGTATCCTGCATATTTTTTATTATTATTTGACACTTGTTTTAAATTGTTTTAGGTGATTGACCTTAAAACTCAGCTAAGATATTTCAAGCATGTAGAAAGGTTGTTGAGGCGGCAGCTAGGTGACAAAGAAGCCAAGAAGTTGCTGTCGAGAGCTGTTTACTTGTTTAGCATTGGAAGCAACGATTACATGAGCCCTTTCCTCTCAAACTCCAGTTTCTTTCAGTCCTATTCTCGGGAAGAATATGTGGAGATGGTGAACGGAAACTTGACAGCTGTGATCAAAGTAATAATTCAAACTTGAATATAAAAATGCACATGACTTTTCAAGTTTGTGTCAAGTTATCCCTCCTCACACGCCTGCACGATTATATATTATTATTCTTTTCTACTAATCTTGGACTTATATAATTTGCCTCTGATTTTCTTTTCTGATTCATGCCAAATTACATTTTTATTAATCTGCAGTAGTTATATATGTTCTGTCAATTTAATTATGCTTATCTGCTGACGCATGTTTATTACTATTAACCTGTGGTAGTTATATATCACTTGCCTAACGTACAATAATGATACTCTTTCTCACACACACAATTTAGAACCATTCTGTTCATTTGCTAATGGAATAATAACTAGACATTAAAAGTACATTCTCTAATTATCTATGGTACTTTTTATTATTTTTGACAGGAGATATATAAGAAAGGAGGGAGAAAATTTGGGTTTTTGAACGTGCCACCTTGGGGTTGTGTACCAATAGTGAGAGTACTCAAGCCAGGAAATTCTAGTGAGTGCTGGGAAGATGCTAATGCCCTAGTAAAGCTACACAATTATGCTCTTTCTCAAGTCCTCCAAAAGCTAGAGAGCCAGCATAAAGGATTTATATATTCAATTTCCGATTTTTACACTTCTGTTAGAGAAAGAATGGACAATCCGTCAAGATATGGTATGCTAATGATATCAAACTTTTTCCCCATGTATGAAACATATATATATATATATATATATATAGAGTAAGATATCCTAACATGATATATAATGTTTGTTGTGAAGGTTTCAAAGAAGGGAAAAGTGCATGCTGCGGGGGGGGTCCATATCGGGGAATTAGTAGCTGTGGAGGGAAGAGAGGAATCAAAGAGTATCAACTGTGTCACAATCCTAGTGAATATCTGTTCTTTGACTCCGCTCATCCCTCTGAAATGGCGAATCAGCAATTTGCCAAGCTTATGTGGAGTGGAACTCCCAATATCACATGGCCTTACAATTTGAAGGCACTGTTTGAAATATAAAGTATTTCTGATGCCTATGTTCACTGATACATTGGCAATAAGTAGGCATGGAGCTGAATAATTTGTTGAGAAATACAAAAAGTTGCAATTATTCTTCACTTAATATTTGTGTCCAATATTTCATCTCTCTTGATTAAATAGCAACGTTCATCAAGTAGAAAGCACTCCAACATATTTCTCTATTAACACCTAAAGATAAAATTTCATCTACTACAAAATTTTCCTGTAATCCTGGACAAAATTTGACATTAGGACTGAATTTATGCTGCATTTAGTAGCATGGAATCTCTACCATGAAATTATAATTGAAGACCATGTCAGTTGTTATTATCAATTAATCATTATCAGATATATTGAGAGGCATCTTTTTCTTGTTTATTGGGTTGGTTCATGCGCGTGCAAACAAGCACTGGCCGGAATAGCAGGAAACTATGATATGTCAGACATATTGTTCAGATATTTATCCTAGGTGAGGGTTAAATATGATATTTTATAAATATTGACAATTTTTATAAATTTTAAAAATGAATGCAATATATGTACAAGCATATAAAAGAGTAGAGAGAGTACGAGAGAGAAAATATAGCAATTTTTACGAGGTTCAGAAGACTTCCACTACAACAAAATGCACTATTAACGACGTGCGTGTGCGTCGCAAAAACCCTTTAGCAACGCCCAAACGTGCGTCGCTAAGGTATCACAAAAAGTGCCGTCGCTAATACTATTAGCGACGCACAAAACCGTTGGTGTCGCTAAAAGTGCCTATTAGCGACGCCCATAACGCGTCGCTAATAATTGGATACGTCCGTCGCCAATAATACCAAGGGCGTATTGTGCGTCGTTAAAAATCACTTTTAGCGACACACAGTGAGCGTCGCTAAAAGTGAGTATTAGCGACGTCCGATTTGATGCGTCGCCAATACTGACTTTTAGCGACGCTCATTGTGCGTCGCTAAAAGTGATTTTTAGCGACGCATAAAATATGGCGTCGCTAATACTAAATTTTTAAATTAAATTCTGACTTTTAGCGACGCTATGGTGTGCTTCGCTAAAAGTGTTTTTTTTTTTTTTTTCAACCATATCTGCTTTGTTTTAATATTGTTTTGTTCCTGTTTAAACCTGTATCAATCATCCATCCTGATATACAATAAAATCCAAGCATTCTGAAATGAATATTTTAAAGCAGAAAAATACATTCATATATATATATATATATTAAACTAATTATGTACAATTGTAAATGTACCATTCATCACTAAATAGAAAAATTAAAAATTGTCTCCAAAATGTTACTACAGATGTCCATGAAAATAAAAAATAAAAATAACAAGTTCCGATGCAAAACATAAAGACGGCACCGCGTCAATAATCCCTGATCAATCTGAAATAAAGATCAAACGATATATATTAGAATAATTATTAAATATATATGAACATAGAATGTGCATAGTTTTTTGTTTTTTTTTTTTGCATGCATAAATAGTAAGAACAACATAAAGTAGCATAAGTCTATTTTATCATTTGTGAGGTGTGTGAGGTGGTTTCGGGGCAGTTAGGCCGATATCCGGCATTTTGGTCTGTCAAAACCCCAAAATAGGCCTTTTTGAGCTGAAACTTGCATAAGTTTCAAACCGGGCATCGGAACTGAGTGTCGTAAGTTCGTGCAACTCTAGTGTATCATTTGTGAGGTGTGTGAGGTGGTTTCGGTGCAGTTAGGCCGATATCCGGCATTTTGGTCTGTCAAAACCCCAAAATGGGCCTTTTTGAGCTGAAACTTGCATAAGTTTCAAACCGGGCATTGGAACCGAGTGTCGCAAGTTCGTGCAACTCTATTTTATCATTTGTGAGGTGTGTGAGGTAGTTTCGGTGCAGTTAGGCCGATATCCGTCATTTTGGTCTGTCAAAACTCCAAAATGGGCCTTTTTGGAGTTGAAACTTGCATAAGTTTCAAACCGGGCATCGAAACCGAGTGTCGTAAGTTCGTGCAACTCTATGTTATCATTTTTGAGGTGTGTGAGGTGGTTTCGGTGCAGTTAGGCCGATATCCGACATTTTGGTCTGCCAAAACCCCAAAATGGGCCTTTTTGAGCTAAAACTTGCATAAGTTTCAAACCGGGCATCGAAACCGAGTGTCGTAAGTTCGTGCAAGCCTATTGTATCATTTGTGAGGTGTGTGAGGTGGTTTTAGTGCAGTTAGGCTGATATCCGGCATTTTGGTCTGTCAAAACCCCAAAATAGGCCTTTTTGGACCTGAAACTTGCATAAATTTCAAACCGGACATCAGAACCGAGTGTCGTAAGTTTGTGTAACTCTATTTTATAATTTTTGAGGTGTGTGAGGTGGTTTCGGTGCAGTTACACCGATATCCGGCATTTTGATCTGTCAAAACCCCAAAATAGGCCTTTTTGGAGCTGAAACTTGCATAAGTTTCAAACCGGGCATCGGAACCGAGTGTCGTAAGTTCGTGCAACTCTATTTTATCATTTTTGAGGTGTGTGAGGTGGTTTCGGTGTATTTAGGCCGATATCCGACATTTTGGTCTGTGAAAATCCCAAAATGGGCCTTTTTGAGCTAAAACTTGCATAAGTTTCAAACCGGGCATCGAAACCGAGTGTCGTAAGTTCGTGCAAGTCTATTTTATCATTTGTGAGGTGTGTGAGGTGGTTTTGGTGCAGTTAGACCGATATCCGGCATTTTGGTCTGTCAAAACCCCAAAATGGGCCTTTTTGGAGCTGAAACTTGCATAAATTTCAAACCGGGCATTGGAACTGAGTATCGTAAGTTCGTGCAAGTCTATTTTATCATTTGTGAGGTGTGTGAGGTGGTTTTGGTGCAGTTAGGCCGATATCCGGCATTTTGGTCTGTCAAAACCCCAAAATGGGCCTTTTTGGAGTTGAAACTTGCATAAGTTTCAAACCGGGCATCGAAACCGAGTGTCGTAAGTTCGTGCAACTCTATTTTATCATTTGTGAGGTGTGTGAGGTGGTTTCGGTGTAGTTAGGCCAATATCCGGCATTTTGGTTTGTCAAAACTCTAAAATGGGCCTTTTTGAGCTGAAACTTGCATAAGTTTCAAACTGGGCATCAGAACCGAGTGTCGTAAGTTCGTGAAACTCTATTTTATCATTTTTGAGGTGTGTGAGGTGGTTTCGGTGCAGTTAGGCCGATATCCGGCATTTTGGTCTGTCAAAACCCCAAAATGGGTCTTTTTAGAGCTGAAACTTGCATAAGTTTCAAACCGGGCATCGGAACCGAGTGTCGTAAGTTCGTGAAACTCTATTTTATCATTTTTGAGGTGTGTGAGGTGGTTTCGGTGCAGTTAGGCTGATATCCAGCATTTTGGTCTGTCAAAATCCCAAAATGGGCCTTTTTAGAGCTGAAACTTGCATAAGTTTCAAACCAAGCATCGGAACCGAGTGTCGTAAGTTTGTGCAACTCTATTTTATCATTTTTGAGGTGTGTGAGGTGGTTTCGGTGCAGTTAGGCCGATATCCGGTATTTTGGTCGGTCAAAACTCCAAAATGGGCCTTTTTGAGCTGAAACTTGCATAAGTTTCAAACCGGGCATCGGAACTGAGTGTCGTAAGTTCGTGAAACTCTATTTTATCATTTTTGAGGTGTGTGAGGTAGTTTTGGTACATTTAGGCCGATATCCGACATTTTGGTCTGTGAAAACCTCAAAATGGCCTTTTTGAAGCTGAAACTTGCATAAGTTTCAAACTGGGCATCGGAACCGAGTGTCGTAAGTTCGTGTAACTCTATTTTATCATTTTTGAGGTGTGTGAGGTGGTTTCAGTGCGGTTAGGCCAATATCCGGCATTTTGGTCAGTCAAAACCCCAAAATGGGCTTTTTTGGAGCTAAAACTTGCATAAGTTTCAAACCGGGCATCGGAACCGAGTGTCGTAAGTTCTTGCAACTCTATTTTATCATTTTTGAGGTGTGTGAGGTGGTTTCGGTGTAGTTAGGCAGATATCCGACATTTTGGTCTGTCAAAACCCCAAAATGGGCCTTTTTAAGCTGAAACTTGCATAATTTCAAACCGGGCATCGGAACCGAGTGTCGTAAGTTCGTGCAACTCTATTTTATCATTTTTGAGGTTTGTGAGGTGGTTTTGGTGCAGTTAGGTCAATATCCGGCATTTTGGTCTGTCAAAACCCCAACATGGGCCTTTTTGAGCTAAAACTTGTATAAGTTTCAAACCGGGCATCGGAACCGAGTGTCGTAAGTTCGTGCAACTCTATTTTATCATTTGTGAGGTGTGTGAGGTGGTTTTAGTGCAGTTAGGCTAATATCTGGCATTTTGGTCTGTCAAAACCCCAAAATGGGCCTTTTTGGAGCTGAAGCTTGTATAAGTTTCAAACCGGGCCTCGAAATTGAGTGTCGTAAGTTCGTGAAACTCTATTTTATCATTTGTGAGGTGTGTGAGGTGGTTTCAGTGCAGTTAGGCTAATATCCGGCATTTTGGTCTGTCAAAACCCCAAAATGGGCCTTTTTGGAGCTGAAGCTTGTATAAGTTTCAAACCGGGCCTCGAAATTGAGTGTCGTAAGTTCGTGAAACTCCATTTTATCATTTTTGAGGTGTGTGAGGTGGTTTCGGTGCATTTAGGCTGATATTCGGCATTTTGGTCTGTCAAAACCCCAAAATGGGCCTTTTTGAGCTGAAACTTGCATAAGTTTCAAACCGGGCATCGGAATCGAGTGTCGTAAGTTCTTGCAAGTCTATTTTATCATTTTTGAGGTGTGTGAGGTGGTTTTGGTGTACTTAGGCTGATATCCAGCATTTTGGTCTGTTAAAACCCCAAAATGGGCCTTTTTGGAGCTGAAACTTGCATAAGTTTCAAACCGGGCACCGGAACCGAGTGTTGTAAGTTCGTGCAAGTCTATTTTATCATTTTTGAGGTGTGTGAGGTGGTTTCGGTGCAGTTAGGCTGATATCCAACATTTTGGTATTTCAAAACCCCAAAATGGGCCTTTTTGAGCTGAAACTTGCATAAGTTTCAAACCGGGCATCGGAACCGAGTGTCGTAAGTTCGTGCAACTCTATTTTATCATTTTTGAGGTGTGTGAGGTGGTTTCGGTGCAGTTAGGCTGATATCCAGCATTTTGGTCTGTCAAAACCCAAAAAGGGGCTTTTTGGAGCTGAAACTTGCATAAGTTTCAAACCGGGCATCGGAACCGAGTGTTGTAAGTTTGTGCAACTCTATTTTATCATTTTTGAGGTGGTTTCGGTGTAGTTAGGCCGATATCCGGCATGTTGGTCTGTCAAAACCCCAAAATGGGCCTTTTTGAGCTGAAACTTGCATAAGTTTCAAACCGGGCATCGGAACCGAGTGTCGTAAGTTCGTGCAACTCTATTTTATCATTTGTGAGGTGTGTGAGGTGGTTTCAGTGTAGTTAGGCCGATATCCGGCATTTTGGTCTGTCAAAACCCAAAGTGGGCCTTTTTGGAGCTGAAACTTGCATAAGTTTCAAACTGGGCATCGGAACCGAGTGTCGTAAGTTTGTGCAAGTCTATTTTATCATTTGTGAGGTGTGTGAGGTGGTTTCGGTGCAGTTAGGCCGATATCCAGCATTTTTGGTCTGTCAATTCCCAAAAATGGGCCTTTTTGGAGCTGAAACTTGCATAAGTTTCAAACCGGGCATAGGAACCGAGTTCCGTAAGTTCATGCAAGTCTATTTTATCATTTTTGAGGTGTGTGATATGGTTTCAGTGCATTTTCTATAAATAATAAATTTACGAAAGTATATAATTTAAAAACTTACCAAGGTTGTGAAAAGTCACGCTGTTGGCTGAGCATCGTGTGCAAAAGAGTCTGTAGCTCGGAATATCGCTCCTCGAGGCTATCTAGTCTCTGGCGCAGCACTAAATTCTCTTGTTGAACTGCCTCCGTAGCTGAGTGTGCCCTAGCATCACTCTCAAATGACGATGTCGTCGGTGCCATCCCAGTCCCTAAGCCACGCACATAGTCACGCCTCTTGCCCAGAACAGTCTCCCGTATTTGGTCATCGGTCGGCGGATCCTGACCCTCAGGTGTCGGCTGATCACGCAGCCGGACCATCTCCTCCTATAAAAACATAAATATATGTTACTAGTTTTATAACTTCAGATTAATATTAAATTAGTAATACTGTAGCAAGTTACATAAAAACTTACATAAAGCCGCTGTGCTTCAGGCCCAGCCCAACCCTTATTGGGGTTGTAGTGCGTCCTGTGCCACAAATCAATAGGGCTGGGTGGTGCACCGGTGTCCTGGTCTCGCTGGAGCAAATAAATAGTAGCTTATAAAGAGTGATTTCGTGAATAGATTATACAATAAGAACTTGATACATTTATTAACTTAACTTACCATATCATGCCTATACTATACAAAAGAACGTGATCCACCACAGTGGGTCACCTTCTGCTTGCTTCTACTTTCGCTATTCTTCCTGCTTAGTTCCTACACTTGGCCAAAACAAAGAAGGTTAGTATAAATGATACTGATTTAAACCAGACAACAAAAGTAATTTAAACAATTTTTACCTAGAATGTATCACTTGCGAACCGGTCGCACAGTAACATCCAATCTTCCACCGTCACCCCGCTGTAGGGGTCTGTCATGGGGCTCTCTACCGGCTGCCACCTCCGCCTCGTAGTGCATGTGCAGACGGTGTCGATAGTCCCTGACACGGACTCCCAGGTAACGATCCACAACCCTCGCTACGTGAGGTAGGTGGAGATCGATGTCAAACTTCTCTTGTAAAACATGTCATTGTCAAAACATTACGGCATTAGAAATGTTAAAATTTAGTTCAACACAATAATAAAAGACATACCAGGATCTGTGCATGAATAGCCTGTAGATCCTCTTGATTGACGTGACTCTAGTCAGTAATATGGAGTGGGGCGCGTAGTCGGCAAATGATGCCGACCTCTGTGATGAACTGCTGTGCCCACCCACCAACGGGCTTCAGTAAGCCCTCAGGTAGCTCAATCCGAAGTCGCGCACCCCCTGCTGCCTCCATCTGTGTCTGCAAACTCTGATTCGTCTAGCACTGGTGGTGGCCGAAGCTTTAGAAACAATAAAATAAAAACAATTAGTACCATATTTATATAAGTATTAATACAAAATGGAACTATCCATACCATCAATGGCAGGATCGGTCGATCCTGCAGAGGAAGGGGAAGGGGTCAATGGGTCCACCGGGGCTGCGCGTCTACGTGAGCCTGGTCCAACCATATCTAAAACAAAAGTTTAAAAGTTAATTCCATTACATCATAAAAATTAAAATCCATTACAGCATAAAATTGAATATTCATTACACTTGATCTTACCACATGTAACACCTATTACAATTACTCATATGAGTTTGTATCATCATCTGAACTTGAATTTTCTTCATTCTTGGTACAATACTCGAACAATGTCTCATCATCAAAATCACTTTCCTTGTCATCATCATCATTAATGAACGTTGCATCCCTCGGATCTAATTGTGTGGTATTGGTGACGTCAGAAGCTACGACATGAATTGGTTCTACATCAGTTCTATTCAACCGATACGAACTCACATCTTCCTGATCATGCCGGACAACACCATCGTGGGCAGTTTGAGACTCTTCTTGTAGTGCCTCCTCAATCCTCTCCAACTCTTCATCTCCCTCGCCAACTTCTAGGACATTATAAACATTTCTAGTTTTTATTTTTTGGACAACATGCCAATCACCTCTTATTTTTGTGTCCTTCAAATAGAAAACTTGTTTTGCAACTGATGCCAAAACATACGGATCATCTTTAAATGCCGTACGTGACGTATTAACACTTATGAAGTGCTTATCAATCTGCATTCCAGTCTTCTTATTACTTACATCGCACTAATCACATTTAAAAATATACACAGAATGACCGTAGCAATAATACAACTGTATGATGTCTTTTAAAACACCATAGTACTCTACAGTTTGTCCTCCGTCACCATCTCCTTCAACAAGGACCCCGCTATTCTGTGTTCGTCGGATGACCTCACGTTCCCTCGTGTGAAATCGAACACCATCAACAATTAAACCGGTGTAGCGGGATATCCTTTGATCAGGACCACATGCCAAGGAATATAATTGATCGTACGCCTCAGGAGATTGTTGGTGGTGTAATAGCTTCATCTATTAATTCAGTACAAGTACAAAATTAATTGAATACAAATGCATTAACTAATACAATTACAATTAATTGAAACCTATTCTTACGTGATCTCCGAACCACTTTGGAAACAAATTTTTCTGTCTTTGCTCCAGATCAGAACTTGATACATGTTCTCACTGAAGCTCGAGCGTATGCTCACTGCATAAGATGAGATATGTTATATGTAACTTACATTTGTATATTAACGTAGTATTGCAATGATTTCGATAAACTTACTTAAAATATGGCAATGTCTCCTCGCAGTTGTTCAGCACGGTGTAGTGGGCTCTTTCCAAGTCTTGAGGATGACACCATTCATATATACGGGCACCTATTGGCCGCACAGTCTGATTAAACACCGCAAGGCCAGTTCGTTGTTGCCTTGGACATCTATCAGAATTTCGCTCTTGACGATTGAACCTTGTCTCAATATCTTCAAGATGCATAGAACAGAAGGTGAGACATTCAACATCAATGTAAGCCTTAGCAATTGACCCTTCCGGTCATGCTCTGTTACGCACATATTGCTTCAATGTGTGCAAATATCTGTTTTGATAATTAATCAGTTATAGATTAAAATAGTTAGGATGGATAGATAACACAATTGACAAAATTAAATGTACCTTTCTATTGGATACATCCAACGGTATTGGACAGGTCCGCCAATTTTTGCCTCATGAGGCAAATGCACCGCTAAGTGGACCATGATATCGAAGAAAGTTGGAGGGAAAATCTGTTCCAACTTGCAGAGGATCACGACACATCCCTTCCGAGCTTGTCAAGTACTTTCACATTCAACGTCTTCGCACATAATTCTCTAAAGAAACAACCCAACTCAGTTATTGTAGTCGATATGTGATCGGTGAGATACCCACGTAGTGCAACCGGAAGGAGTCGTTGTAAAAGGACATGGCAGTCATGGCTCTTCAATCCGGATATTTTTCCATCTATAACATTTACACACCGAGATATATTCGATGCGTATCCATCTGGGAACTTCACCGATTTAAACCACTCGCAAATCCTCATTCTCTCTGCGGATGATAACGTATACTGTGCAGGAGGCACGATATATTTATCACCGCTACGTATTAAGTGCAGCTCTTTCCTTATTCCCAGCTCCTGCAAGTCCAACTGGGCTTTAACACTATCTTTTGTTTTCCCTTCAATGTTCATTACAGTTCCCAGCACATTATCACATATGTTTTTCTCGATGTGCATCACATCCAAATTATGCTTCAACTTAAGAGTGTCCTAGTATGGCAAATCAAAAAATATGCTCTTCTTCATCCAATTTAAGTCCACATCAGTACGCTGCCTCTTCTTACTACCCGGTATCTTCCCAAACCTCACTGGTTGGATGACTGCCAATTGCGCTAACACGTCTTTGCCAGACAACAATGGAGGTGGCAATCTGCGCTTAATTTGTCTATCAAAGAGATGCTTCTGCCGATTTCGCCAGCCATGCGATGGCGGTAGAAAATGACGATGGCCCATGTAACATATCTTCCTCCCATTTGACAAATGTAGGGAATATGCATCCTTATTGCAAACTGGACATGCCAGATACCCCTTAGTGCTCCACCCAGACAAGTTCCCGTATGCTGGAAAGTCATTTATAGTCTAAAGTAACGCGGCATGCAATTGAAATGTCTCATTCTTAGAGACGTCGTATGCCTCCACTCCCACCTCCCACAATTCTTTCAACTCGTCCATTAAAGGACGCAAGTACACATCAATTTCATTACCAAGAGACTTCGGCCCTGGAATAAGCAACAACATGTAGATAAATGGTTCTTTCATGCATTTCCACGGTGGCAAGTTATACGGCACAAGCAACACTGCCCACATGTTGTAGGCATTACTCATGTCACCAAACGGGTTGAAACCGTCGCTAGCCAGCCCAAGTCGTACATTACGCGGCTCATTTGCAAACCATTCATGATTTGTATCAAACTCAGCCCAAGCTTGTGAATCTGCCGGATGCCTACATACATTTTCCTCAGCAACACGCTTCTCCTTATGCTACCGCATATCTTCTGCCGTCTTTTGAGACATGTACAACCTTTGTAGCCTCGGTTTTAAGGAAAAATATCTAAGCACCTTGTGCGGAATTGTCTTCTTCTTTCCTTCATTCAGCTTGTACCTGGGTTCGTGGCACACCGTACACTCCTTCAATTGTTCAATCTCTTTCCAAAATAACATGCAATCGTTTTTGCAAGCATGTATGGGAATATACCCGAGGCCCAAATCTCTTAATATTCTATTCGCCTCGTAATATGAGTTCGGAAAGGTCTCCCCAGTAGGAAGCACTGCTTTAATCAATTCAATGGCCATAGTAACTGATTTGTTACTCCAACGGTTGATGGTCTTAAGATGAAGGAGTTTCACGAGAAAGTCCAGTTTCGAAAACTTATCACAACCCGGGTATAACGGCTGCCTTGCTTCCCTCAACGACTCAAACGCGGTCGATGGTCCCGTGTCACTCCTATGACTACTCGCCCTAGATGTAGCCCCCTACAAGTCTGCCAGCATTTGTGGCAAGCCTTCGTAACCAACCCCAACATTATCACCAAAGTCAACATCGTCGTCATCTTCTTCATCATCAAATACCACTCGTACGTCACGGCGTTCCCCGTGAAATTCCCAACACGTATACCGCTTGTCCATCTCATGTTCGAGTAGGTGCTCTTTGACCTCATCTATGTGCATATAATCCCTATTATTACACCTCCTACATGGACATCTTATCCTATTTCTCCCATCTGCAGATGCACGAGCAAACTCAATAAAATCTTTGATCCCCTTCACATTCCCTGGCAAATGCCTGCCCCTCGAGTCCATCCAACTCTTATCCATTTTCGTCTACCTAATACAAGTCAAAAATGATACTCGTTATAAATATGAAACATGAATCCTATCACCTCTAACTTCTCTCTAAAGGGTAAGGTGGTCCTATCCCATTCGTGAATGCACAATCTACATTGCAATCGGCAGCAATCAAATGCTTGATTCCACTCGAACAAAATTTCGGCAGCATCTCCCCAGGGTTCTCCAAGTATACGAGATAGATGTTAACACGCCTAAATATATACCAAGAGAACAATAGGAGACCGTGCTGAAATTTTATCATAGTGAAATATTCAAGCATATGCGCTATTGATTGCAATGCAGATTTATGCATTCTCTAACTGTCCTCTCTGGACAATTCAAGAATCGATTTTCATACACACGAGCCCAATCGCGAATAAATTTCGCGACAAGATTCAAATGTGATGAAAATGATTCTCGAACGGGGCTAGGCTTACATGAATGCAATAAAAAAACTCATTAGTGTAAGGGCAAACTCTGATTGTCAGACAGAGTTTTGCTTTAAAAAATCATTAACAATAGCATTGAAAATGCCAATACAAAACATATTGATCTTGTTTGATAACAAGTAAAAGCACCTAGCATTCAATTTTTATCTATTAATTAAGATCATTCATCAAGAATTATTTGCTTGGCACCTGACAACAACAACTTAACCAACAAAAGCAAATCAATTGCTACCTAAAACCACTAACTGACTTAATAGGTCAGGTGTATCTAGTTGATCTCTCAATCTATAGGACTCAAGAACTCTTTTTAATTCTTGAATGGATAAAACCCTTGATGCTAGTTCATGACTTAGTTCATGAAGTGATCAAAGCAGAACCGAAACAAACACCATATATGTGCATTTAGCATTTTTAATAGTTATTCACATACTAGTGTTCGTACTAAATTAAAAGCGAAGTACAACGAAGTATAGTGGTTCTCAACGGGATGGGTTAATGATTATATCACAATTAGCATTTTTTTAGGTTGTAAGTAAAATAATTTGTATAAATCACCAAAGTTACACAAGCATAAACAAGGTGACAGCTACAACATAGACAAGGTGACTACTCAATTGCCAGTCTTCCTTTTTTTTCAATTTAAATTTTTGCATGTGGCTTTTAACTTCTTTTTTCTGATAATTGTTTATAAATTGTAATCTTATTGGTTGACATGTTTGTGGATTGTCTACATTACCTTAATCATTTCTATCTCCATGTCTATCTATCCCTCTTCCTCTCTCTCTCTCATATGGATGATTCTTACATTAGATTTTAGTTAAAGTTATGATTTAAAGCTTATAATATGTATTGATTTGATACTGAGTAAAACATTACGGCATTTAATTTGTTGTTGTTTCAAGTTGGAGTGTAATCAATTTTTTGTTACATTGCTTCAGGAACTCTGTTGAAGTTGTGACTACTGTCTATTGATTTTAAGGCTAAGAGACTGCCCACATACCAGACCATTGCAGCCATATATACCTCAGTTTTCAAACCTATGGATTTTTTGTTTATTATTTTTCTTATTTTCTCGTTATACGTTTTTAAAAAAAATTATAAAGTTAGTTTTTAGAGCATAATTGTGGTTTTTTTTAATGAGTATCTCTTGGTTGAATTACTTTAAAATAATTAGTAGCCATTCTAAAGAAGTTCAATAGTTTTTTTTTTTAATCAGTAAATAAGTTCAATAGCATTTGTAAATAGTATACATCACTCTAATTTGAAGGGAAACAAACTCTAGCAACTCCATGACAAAGCCATATCAAAACAACAACAAGACCACTTCCGGTAAGAAAGAGCGAAACAATAGACCTGAACAGATAAATTATTATGACCTATTAAAACATGGCTGAATTGGTAGAAAAAAAAAATAAATGTAATAGTTTTTTGATTTACAAAACAATGTTGTTGTTGTATGAAAAATGAGTCAAAGGCTTATTTTTCTAGCTTGCAAAATCAATCGTTAGAAAACACTTATATACCAATATTATGGCTCCATTAATCATTTCAATAAAATCATAGAAATTGAAATGTTGTAGGTTTTATGTATATTTCTTCAAAATATTAAAATCATAGAAATTGTCACATTGCATGACTGATTGATACAATAATAATTTATCGTGTTATGAGCTCTTGGCTAAAAACAAAAGGTTTATATTAATTTCCCCCTTAGTGCTCTCAATGTCTTCATGTCACACTTGACATCTTCAACATTACACCACTAAATTCCCGTCCCATTTCTTGGTGGTCAGTGACAGTACCATGACGAATCAATGGACAATCCCAATTTTTATTTTTATTTTTTGAGAGTTATTATAAGATATTTATTTTGGAAAGAATTTCTACACAATTATACAAAATTTAATATTAAAATAAAATATTCACATATTTTCAAGGTTGATATTTTTTATTCTTACAAAAAATAGATATTGTATGTTATAAATCTAATGGTTGGATTGGACCTTTTTGCAGTGCTTGTCATGCACGTCAAATATCAGTACATATTATAAATTAGTGTTAGATTCACGAACTCACATTTTTATTAATTAAATATTAAAAATATTAATTTAAATGTGATCCTGATGAGACAGCTGTAAATCTTTGATTAACTTAATTTTTTTTTTTAGCTCAATAAGATTTAGATAACTTTTTTACATGCAATGATAAAATGTCGATAGATAAGTTTTAATTTTATCAAAGGTTTGGAATTGGTTATTTTCATACTCGGAGAGTAACCCTCACTAACTTATATCTGTTACTTATGTGTGTGTGTGTGTGTATATATATATATATTATTATTATTATTATAAATATATGAAGGTTTCATGGTCACCTACTTAATTTCTTATGTTTATTATTTTGTAAAAGAAATGGTTTAGTGAACATTATTTTTTCACTATATAGGGATTAGAGAAGGAGTTCCCTGCTCCATTGTAAAAGTTTCATTATGAAGCTCTCCTAACTCCAAAAATTGGAAAAAAAATTTTTAGAGAAGCCAAAGACACAGAATAAATAATAGAAGAAGGTAACAATCCGAAATCGTCAAATAAGGTTAACAATCCGAAATCCAAAAAAAAAAATTTAGACAAGCCAAAGACACAGAATAAACATGCTAGAAGATTAACAACAGTGTTCAGATTTTAACATATTAAACAAACAAGCATGCATTCAGATATAAGGTTACAAAGATAATCATCCACTGGTACCCAAAAAAATAATAGAAGAAGGTAACAATCCGAAATCGTCAAACCAAATAAGGGAATCTAAATCCAAAGACAAGGCATACCTACTTGAGAGACAGCACAATTTTGATGTTTTGCCCCTTGTCAATCGATGTGTCTGATGCAAGAGATAGCCTCCAATGGATCAAAAGCAAAGAGACCGAGAGAGAGAGATAGTCGTCGATCAAAAACACAGAGCAAGAATGAGGGAGAGAGAGAGAGAGAAATCAGGGGGCGGCGCGAAGTTTTATAAGACTTATTAGCGACGCCCAAGTGAGCGTCGCTAATAAGTCAATGCCCGTCGCTAATGCTCCAATGAAACGACAGCGTTCCTCATTCACTAATATTCGCGACGCTCGAATGAACGTCGCTAAAAGATTTTGATTATTAGCGACGAACAGAGGCGTCGCTAATATGTGAATGTGCGTTGCCAATAGGTTACCGCCAACTTTTTTTGCGCGGGAAACCATTTTGTTGCCTTTTTTAGCAACACACACTTTGTGCATCGCAAAAGGACCCTTTTACCGACACTTGATGGGTGTCGCTAATACCGTGCGCCACAAAAACTCCAATTTTTTGTAGTGTTCTTTCATCATCGACTCAAGCATTTCCACTTAAATTTTTTCACTATATTGATATTTTTTGCACGTAGAGGTCAAACCTATACAATAAGAACTCATAACTCATTGCTCAACAAAATATTCCCTTTTACCTCACAAGGGTGATACCTATACACAAATCTCACCGCAATGAGAAAATATAAAAAAATTAAAAAAGAATACTCTCTTTTACAGTTGAATGATACAATTAAAGTTCACTCTCTAATAAGTAATCAACAAATGCTTGAATATTTAAGAGATGAGAGAACTTTTAGATCTAGATCTAAAGTTAATGAGATCTCAAATCACTTTGAATGATTTGAATGTTCGAGCAACTATTTGATAGTAAGAGTTAGCAATAAATGCTTTCAACAACCTCTATTGATATGTCTTTGAAGAATGTAGTCGTTTGATTTAAAAACTAGTCGTTCCTCCCTTTTTGATTTATTTAAAATTTAAATTTGCAAGTACCATATTGACAAAATTAGTTGATTGTGTTCATCATTCAGTTTACTAAATAATAATTTAGTTTACTGAAGAACTTAACTAATTTATCTAGAGGATAGAGGCTAGAGGCTAGTTCTTGTTCAAAGTCATTCAATTAACTGATTCTTGGATTCAGTCGATTGAATCTCCCAGTGTCAATCTGTGCACAAAATGACTTGTGCAATTCAATCGATTGAATGTTTACCTTAGTCGACTGAATTGGACAATGTAATGAGACCTTGTGAAAAAATACACATTCAGTCGACTGAGTTTTGGGTCTAGTCGACTGAATTTAACAGAGACAAAATAGACATATTTTATTAACATGATTCAGTTGACTAAATTGTCAATTTGGTCGACTGAATTTGACAATTTTGCATTATTGCCTATTTTATTCAAGGAAAATAATTTATTTCCCATGTATTGGTGCCCATATACTCTATTGTCAACAAAGGGGCTGTCATTTTTGGTGATGGAAGTAAGTCTGGTGTTTTAGGAAAGGGTACAATTCACATTGATGGGTTTCCTAAACTAAATAATGTGCTTTATGCTTGTGAGCAAAAGCCCAGGAGAAAACCTCGACTGCCTGATCCTTTAAGGTGGAAGAGGAACGCCTTCTTTTTGAATTAGGGTGCCTAAGAATGCAGAAAGTAGTTGCTAGCTTGTTTAAGGCTAATAACAAGCAAACTTGATACAACCCATGAAGAATACATATAAAAGAAATAGGAAAGAAATTATAATGCTTTGGTCCTAATTACATGTTAAACCCTTTGACATGGCTCAAAACAAAGTAAGGCAAACTAGTCTATAATAAACAAGATAACTCTAAATCTTGGTGTCACGACCCGAAACCCACCTTATGGGGATCTCATGTCGTGGGGCCGACCTAATGGCCGTCCTTACTTTTATCATTCTTTTACCAATGATAACAATAAGAAATATAACCATAACATTAAAGTGCGGAAGCCTTACTACAACAATGTTCCAAAAACTGAAATTAAGTCCGATAATAACCAAACATAAACCAACCAAACATAAACCATATTTGTTTTAGGTGGTGAGTGCATTGGAGAAACTACTGTATTCTATTGTGCTCTTCAACTGTCTCCCTACACTCTGGATCTCCTACTGTGGTTCAGTATCATTCTCACCTGAAAAATATAATAAAGGAGTTAGCTAACAAAGCTCAGTAAGTAAAAGCCTATCCCCAATATGGGTAGGGATGAAATAGATAAATACAAGTCAAGGTAACATGATAGCCAGTCATGACAATGATTTCAGTTAACTGTAAAATGCCACAATGGCCAATAAATGATAAGGTACAACAACAATCAAGGGAAACAATGTAATATAGAATAAGCCTAATGAACACAATCAACATAAATACTGCCACAATAAAACAGTCACAGTCAAGTCCAATAAATTAAGACCAATCAACATAGAACTATATCAATTAACATGAATGATGCCCTTACTCTGTTCAGAGTTTGGCAGACCCTCGGTCTTTTGGGGCCCGACATACCCCCCATTAACATAATTGCATATAACATGCCCATTAAAACTCATTGCGTAAAAATGCCCTCATTGCCATGTGTTCGTTTGACCCGTGGGTCCTATAAATTGACCCGTAGGTCCTAGTCAATCAGATAGCATCAGATGGGTAATGTGACTGAGCACAAAACCTGACACTTAACATAAATCAGGATTCTATTGTATTCCTTATGAAGTGTACAAGCATTGAACATCATAACATAAGCATACAATGAATAGACATCAATACAGTAAATCAAGTCATGAGATGTCAACCAATAGGCATCCACCAGGTAGAACAATATCCATGGTGGAACAACAACAGTGGAAATAATATATTTGAGTACAAGTTTTGGCAGTAATAGAAAGATTGTGGCTTGAAAAATCACGTATCAAAGATAGGAATTAACTTACCTTTTCAATGCTCCTAGTATTCCGTCATCTTCCCTTTCCTTTTCGAGCTTTCTATATATCAGTAAACACGTTTCAACTTTAATGTCATTTATCAAATTTATGTGTCGCTACTCTAAATATCTTTTTTATTACTTTTTACTTTTACGACTTCTAATTTGATTTAATTTACCCAAGAGTAAAATGGTCATTTACGCATCTCTATTTTTTGAGTTCTATTTTAACAATTTGGACTTCATTGTTGAGTCCAGAAGGTTTGATAGAATAAAAATCCACTATTTACTTAACTCAATCGGAGTCCATTTGACGCACCTGCAACATAGGGGCATTTTGGTCATTTTTGGTAGTTCTACGGGTATTTATTTTTCGGGACTCCCTCTCATGAAACGGACCGCACCATTAAATCCAGAAGGTCCAAAATAGTAAGTTTTCATTATTCATTCGACTACTTTATGTGTCAGAATTTAATTCGAATTTATTTAATTTCCTTAATTAATTTAATACTTAATTGTGTCTACTATACATATTATTTGAAGCAAAATAAACCACATGTGCCTCAGTGGCACAGTGGTCCATCCTTCCCACTCCTTCCCCTTGGTCATTGGTTCAAATCACAACCTTTTTTTTTTCTTTTTTCATTACCTGTACATTTTTAAGCCAAACATTGGATAATTTCTCTTTTATAACCAAACAGCCCCCAAACTCAAATTTAAAATTTCACCCATAAAGTAACAGTGTTGGGAAGCCCTTTGAATGTGTGGGTCGGGTCAGACCCGACCCGGTTTGGCTCAAATCATGGAACAAAAACTCCCAGCCGCAATGCAGCTTCCTCTCCTAGCTTGTGGCCGGTTATCTTCTTCGTCAACAGTGACTCGCCGGTGATGGATTTTCTTGAGGTTTCCACTGATTCCGAACCTATGCCTCATGGGCAACTCAAATTTACCCTCGGTTTTTTGATTGGAGTGCCAGATCTCTCCCAAAATAGGGAAAACTCAGCTCTACTAGAGCTGTGCGGTTTCCCGGCCAGCCGTTTTCTTCCCAATTTCACACCATTTTCTATACTGTTTTGTCCCACTTTATTCCCTATTTAGTTTCTGCACTTCCTAAGAATATTTCCTCATGGTTAAATCAAGGTTTAATGCACAAATCACCCAATCCCAATTCAACACCAAAAACCAGTAAATGCCATTTTTCCTACTATTTTCTCCATCAATTCCCCTCATTCTTTTTGCTACATTTTTTTTTTCTAATCCCATGCTCATGCTGCCTTTAAACAATTATCTAGCATGTATGCTTGAAGAAAAAGAAAATAAAACAAACAGAACTATACCTGCCTCGTGCTGCACCTCCCTGCCACTCGCGCTGCTTCTTTCCTCTTAGTTTTTTTTTTCTTCCTAGTGCTTCCATTGACTCACCTCCTACTTCTTCCCTTGTTGCTTCTTCCTTCCTTATTCTCCCCTACGCCCACCAGCCCACTTCTTCTTCTTTCTTCTTTTTTTTTTCCTCTTTCTGCTCCCTACGCCGCTTGCTCTGCTCCTTCTTTCTTTGCGGTTTTTTTTTCTTTGTTTCTCTAGTTCTAACGTAGCATGCTTCCACTTTAAAAAAAACCCACCCCTCCTTTTAATTCTCCTTCTCTCTCTCTCTCCCTCTCTCTCTCTCTCCCTCTTTGCCCTTTCCCTTTCCTGTGCATAACTCCTTTCAGTTTTTTTTTCTTTCTTTTTACACGGTTACATGTAATGCTTAACATATGTATATTTATAAATTTATACATACATATATATATATATATTGCCCACACATTCCAATTTCTATATTTTTTTCTTTCCAATTATTATTTTATTTTTATTTTTAGTTTTTTTTTTTGGCTATTCGTTTGCCCTGGCATCGTCCATATTTTTGTTGCTATTAAAAATCCAAACCATTTATTTCATTATCGTAACATAAAGCCTTGTGAGCCAAATCACAATTTAGGTTAGGGTATTACATTCTACCCCCTTAAATTGAGTCTTGTCCTCAAAACTCAGATGTTCATAATTTAAGAAACTCTATTGTCTTCTCATGCCAATTTCATCATTATATATAGTTCCCCCCCATTTTTATTTTGTCTCTTAAACTTATCTTTGCTATTTAGAAACTATATCCTCAAGCAAGAAAATTTCTTTATACAAAGTTCACGGTTCTTTTGTATCCCTCTTTCTTTGTATTCCATAGTGAATTTGAAAGTCAAGGGTTTAACCTTTTAACTTCCTCGAGACTTTTAATTCATTGTCTCCAGATTTTAGTATTAACATCCCCCTACGTATCTCTTTAGTTCTCAGATCTATGGCTAGTCATCTTTTCAGTTACTTTACTATTTCTCCTTGTTACCAGTATCTTTACTAGTTCTATATCTAGTCATTATATTCATCTCATTTGGTACCAAGTCGTGATTACCCTACTGATGGTTGTCAACTTCCATTGACATCGTATGGTGCACCATGTGCTAGGTAAAGGTATCTAGTACCTTGATTTGTTTTTTTCGATCTGTTTCTTTAGTAGTGGTCATAGGAAATCAACGGTGTAACTAGCCTACACTATCTCTATGGTTAGAGTATCTCGGGTTTGTCATTCAAGTACGTTAAGTTTTACTAAGGACAGAGTATCATATTCCTTTTTGTTTTCATGAGCATCTTTTGGTTTGTGTCAGGATGATTTACTCGTATTCTCTTTGCATTACAACATTTATCCTCTGCACAGTGACTTCAAATTTATTCAAACTTTCCATTGGTGATTTCTCAATCAGATGTTCATTCCTTGCTGATTTATTAATCCTCTTTTCATTTCATTTTGTATTATTCATTGGTATTTGTAATACCCCGACCCGGGGTACGGCACAAATATCGAGGTAAGTCGATACAATAATAAAACCCGAACTGTTTTAAGTTACGTTGCATAATTAAATGGATATGTGTATATGAATAAGTATGTATAATAATGTATTAGGTGTTCTCATGAATACATATGTATATATATAATTTGAGTACGGTATATAAATATAGATATGGTAAATAGAATAATATGTATATATATATATATATAAGAAAATTGGTGAGGTGTCTTTGGTGCTCGGGTATGCTGCCACCGCAGCAACAGGTGGCAAGGGCCACCGACTGAGGGTCGGTTAAGGGGATTAAGAGGGTAAATGAAGTGAGAAAAAAATAGAACCAGTCTTAGAGAGAGAAAGAGAAAACCGAAAATTGAGGTGTAGCAATTGCTTGAGAACAGGTAAACCCCTACGTCTTTGTTCTTTAAATTCATTTTGTATAATTATAGAATTGTTACTGGAATTGTAAGATCTGAAATAAAGAAGGAAAAACAAAAGAAAAAGAAAGAAATTGAGTTCGGTTGAAATGGTGACTTTAAATAGGCGAACCCAAGTGGAAAACTGAACCATAGGATGGATAGGAAAAGTCTCTAGGGACCCAACGCACTTCGAATCAGCTTAAATGGTCAAGAAATGGCCATTCTGTGGCCAGTTATCCCCTCACCGGTGCAACGCCGGAAACTGGGAAATGGGTGCGTGAAACCGGTGGTGTTGGAGGTTAAAACCGGTCCTAAAAGGTTCCTTACAATGTTAGATTTCATTTGGAACGAAAACAGTAAATTTTGGACGTGAAATCGCTAAGATCCGTGAGGAAATTCGCTATTCCGGCGACCGTGGCCGGAAAACCAACCGGAGAAGACGACCGGATAGTCGGGGGCTTCTTCGGGTCAGGTGAGATCGGGTCTGGGTCGGGTCGGGTTGAGATCCGACCGACCGCAATACAGGTCCAACACTGTGTCGTTTTGAATGTGAAAATTTAAAATCATTGGGCTGTTTGGTTGCAGAAACAATAAATGGAAATGGGGTTTAGGGGTTAACCGAACCATGGATAGGGATAGGGAATTGGGTTATTGTATTCCGGTTCTTGTATGAAACTGAACCGTTTGGTTCAGGTGAAAAGCTGACCGGTTTAGGGTTTTGGGGTCTGAACCAACTGGTTCAGACCGCAGCTTATGGGATTTATGAACCGGCCCCAAAAGTTTTGAATAATTACACTAAGGCCCAACAGAAAAATGTACATTTTACAAAATTACCCCTAACTCAAAAGTGGGTCAAACGAGGTCCAAATAAGGTAAATGATTAGTCAATTTTTATTATCTCGGATGCTCTGAGTCCAATGGTGAGGTCCGTTTCTCGAGATGGAGTCCCGAAAAGTTACAACTTGTAAAAAATGACCAAAATACCCCTGCTTCATAAGTAAGTCAAATGGACTCCGATTAAATTAAAGAACTAGTGAATTTTTATTATTCCGAACCCTATGGACTCAATGGTGAAGTCTAAATTGGCATTAGAGATACTTAAGATGACGAGACGTAAGATTGATGAATAAACATTTATTCTGAAACACGTTTATTGATATATAGGGAACTTGAAGGGGAAGGGCCCACTCACGAACTTCTAAGCTAAGATTTCATTAGAGGTAAGTAGATACCCTTTCTCTTCCATGTGGTGTTATCAAGCCAAGTTCATTCTTTTACTGCCAAACTTGTACTCCTGAGCGTATCTGATGTTATTGTCTCCACAATGTGATATTGTTCTATCTGGTGGACATTGATTATTGTTGTACTATTGTTATCATGTTGAACCGTGCTTTGAAATGCCTATTGTTATGTTTCCATTGAATTGATGATATTCCATTTTTATATACTTCTATGGAATCATTTATGATCATGAAATGTTTATGTATACTGGAGTTGTGCTCAGTCACAATATCCATCCGATGCTTTTAAATACACTGAAGACCTTCGGGTCGAGTCCGTGAACGGACATATGGCCATACACTGGAATGCACTGAAGGGGGTAAACCGGGCCCCCAAAGACCGAGGGCAAATCAAGCCCTGACACAGAACAAAAGCATCTCTTATATGATTGCTCAACTAAAATTGTTGAGCTACATTGTTCTTGTGATTATCTTGTATTGCGAGATATTTCTCTATTGATTTATTGTGATCAATTATAATGGCAGTACTTTCTTGTTATTGTATTATCGTCGAGAATTTCAGAACATTGTTATGCCATTCCTACTGATTACAGATTGTGATTTCACTATTCATTTGCCATCATGACAATTGTTCCCATTGGCTATCATAGCATCTTATTTTTTTATGATTGGCTATCATATTCTTATTCTTGGATTCATATTCTTTTATGATCCTCGATACCAGTGTCGGAGATCTGTATTTACTTGCTGGGCTCTTGTAGCTCATTCCACCCTACTTACCCCTTTTCAGGTAATGACACCGCAAGACCCCAATAGGAGTCTGGAAGCATAGGGGGATATTTTGAAGAATTGTATCAGACTATGTTTTAATTCTCCCATGTATTCACCACCCACGGGTGCTGGTTATGTTTAGTTTTGACTTGGTACTGTAAAACCATATGATGTAGGTTAAGACTTCCGCTGACTATTATAGTGTTAATCTTCCGTTGTTATTGCTTTAAGAATTTGGTACTTTGCATATTAGTTCTATGATACAGGAATGGAAAAAGTAGGGACGGCCTTAGGGTCGGCCCCGCGACACGAAATCCGCATAGGGTGGGTTTCGGGTCGTGACAGCTTGGTATCAGAGCTATAGGTCCGATTGTGAGTCATGGGAGATAGGACTAGAATTAGAATGGTTAGATAAAACTGACGTTTATGTTCTAGAGGCATTGATTGTTATCTTACGCATTAACTGATCCTCTCATTGGTTACCTTCATTGGTTATTCTTACAGACATGGTAAATACAAGGCAAGGTCCGTTGCCTATGGAGCGTCTGGAACAGTTGGAAAGGTTGATGCAGGGCGTCATTGAGTCGTTGCCACGGGTGTAGGCCGGTATTGATCGGCCGGTGCAACTGGAACAACAGGAGCAGCCTATCAATATAGGCGGCAACATAGGTGGTCATCAGGGGAACGAGCGAGACCCTGCATACTTATATGAACGTTTTCAGAAAATGAAACCTCCGATATTTGATGGTACGGGTGGGGCCACCAAAGCTGAAGAGTGGATGTTAGAAATGAACAGGATTTATGAGATCCTGATGTGTACTGACATTCAGAAAGTGGCCTATGCCACATATATGCTCAAGGGAATGGCCCATAAGTGGTGGATAAATGAGAAGACCAGAGAACCAGGGATGAACTGGCAGAGGTTTACCGAGATCTTCTACAAGAAGTACTTTTCTCAAGAAGTACAAAACCGAAAAGTTGTTGAGTTCATGACATTGCATCAGGGGAATATGACGGTGGAGCAGTACGAGGCCACATTTACTGAATTGGCCAGGTTTGCCCCAGAGGCTATCAATAATGAGAATCGAAAAGCTCGTAAGTTTGAGGAGGGATTGAGGTGGTCCATCAAGGATAGACTGGTGCCCCATCGTCTGGCTACCTACGATGATGTGGTAGAGACAGCTCGGATCATAGAGAGGAGTGGCGAGGAATTCGCCAAGAGAAGGGGGAATCAGAAACAGGGAGGTAATCAGAATAAGAGGCAAGGGCCTTCTTCTTCCGGACTGGGACCCACATTTACCAGACCTGGAGCTGTGTCACAAGCAACAGGGTCCGGTCAGAAGAAACAGGGCAACACTAAAGAGGGTGCAATTAAATGCCCTCGTTGCGAGAAGGTCCATAAAGGCCAGTGCCTCAAGGATAGCAATATTTGTTACTACTGTGGCCAGGAAGGACATTTTGCGAGGGATTGCCCCAAGAAGGGTCAGGCCACGACAAGTGCTACTTCGGTTAAAGCGCCGGGACCTGGAGCAGCAGCACCTAGATCTCAGATCCAGAGGAGTGGACAAGGAAGCGTTCAGCAGCAAGCAGGACGGGTTTTCTCCATCGTGCCAGGAGACATGCAGGCTACAACCTCTGTAGTCGCAGGTACTCTTTTAGTCTGCTCACAGCCTGCTCGTGTTTTATTTGACACTGGATCTACACATTCATTTATATCCCCTACATATGCTGCTAGATTGAACATAGTGACAGAACCCTTAGGATATTTACTGAATGTTTCTATACCATCGGGGAAATCTTTGTTGGGAGATACCATGTATAAGAATTGTGCAATACAGATTGGGGATATACAATTGCTAGCTGACCTGATACCATTGGGAATTTGTGGGTTTGATGTTATCCTTGGAATGGACTGGCTGGCTGCCAACTACGCCACGATAGACTGTGAGGCCAAGCGAGTTCTCATACAAAATCCTCGATTTCCGATCGTTGATTTTAAAGGGACAGGGGTGGCTTCACCACCCTACTTTGTTTCCTCCATCCAGGCTAGGCGTCTGCTTCGCAAGGGATGCCACGGGTTCTTATGTAGTGTCCAAAATGTTGACTCACAGCAGCCTGAACTAGGGAAGATTCCTATTGCCAGGGAATTTCCCGAGGTATTTCTGGATGATCTTCCGGGGATGCCCATAGATAGGGAGATAGAGTTTTGCATTGATATATTGCCAGGCACTACACCAATATCCAAAACCCCATATAGGATGGCACCAGCAGAATTAAAAGAGCTGAAGCTCCAGTTACAGGAATTATTGGACAAAGGTTTTATACGACCTAGTTCATCACCATGGGGTGCACCTGTATTGTTTGTAAAGAAAAAGGATGGAACCATGAGGTTATGTATTGACTATCGTGAACTGAACAAGGTTACCGTCAAGAACAGGTATCCACTGCCTAGAATAGATGATCTGTTCGATCAGTTGAAGGGGGCTCAAGTATTCTCGAAGATTGACCTGAGATCCGGTTATCACCAGCTGAAGGTCAAGCCCGCTGATATTCAGAAGACGGCATTTAGAACACGGTATGGACATTATGAGTTTCTTGTTATGCCATTCGGGGTGACTAATGCCCCAGCTGCATTTATGGATATGATGAACCGTGTATTCAAGCCGTACTTGGATGACTTCGTGATTGTGTTCATAGATGATATCTTGGTTTATTCTAAGAGCCAGGAAGAACACGAGGTACATCTGAGGAGAGTTCTACAGAAGCTAGAGGAGCAGAAGTTGTACGCTAAGTTGAAGAAGTGTGAGTTCTGGCTCCCTAGTATAGCCTTTCTGGGACACGTGATCAGTAAGGAAGGAATCTCTGTCGATTCAAAAAAGATTGAAGCAATTATGAATTGGCCTCAACCCACTAGCGTCACAGAAGTGCGAAGTTTCATGGGGTTAGCAGGCTACTATAGGAGATTTGTGAAAGACTTCTCCAAGATAGCTACGCCAATTACCCAACTGACTAGGAAGGGTGTTCCTTTTGATTGGACCGAGGAGCAAGAGAGAAGTTTTCAAGAATTGAAGGAACGTCTAGTTACAGCTCCTATATTAACAGTGCCGGATGGAACTGACGGGTTTGTGATTTATAGTGATGCCTCATTCAAAGGCTTGGGGTGTGTGTTGATGCAGAACGGAAAGGTAATAGCGTATGCTTCACGACAGTTGAGACCCCACGAGGGGAACTATCCGACACACGATCTCGAGCTGGCAGCTATTGTCTTCGCCTTGAAAATGTGGAGGCATTACTTGTACGGAACCACGTGTGAGATCTTTACTGACCATAAGAGCCTTAAGTATCTGTTTACACAGAAAGAACTCAATATGAGACAGCGCCGTTGGTTGGAACTGTTAAAGGACTATGAGGTCAGCATACAATACCACCCGGGGAAAGCAAATGTGGTAGCTGATGCTCTGAGTAGAAAGTCATCAGGAAGTATGGCTTGCCTGTTAACAATACAGACAGAGATACTGAAGGACTTGGAAAGTATGGAAATAGAGATAATTTTGCCCATCTCTGAGGCAAGATGTGCCAACGTCACAATCAGTCTATCGATTGTGGACAAGATCAAAGAGCAGCAAACTCATGATGAGAAGTTGACTAAGCTTCGTCAAGAAGCCGAGACAGGCATTGACTCCGAGTTTACTGTACAAGAGGGGATGTTGTGCTACCAGGGTAGGATCTACGTACCCGACATGCCCGAGCTCAAGAAAGAGATCCTGGATGAGGCACACAGTTCAAGATTCGCTTTGCATCCAGGGAGCACCAAAATGTATCACAATGTTAAAGGTACTTATTGGTGGTCTGGGATGAAGCGGGATATAGCCAAGTACATATTACAATGTGTCGAGTGCCAGCGGGTCAAGGTAGAGCACCAGAAGCCGGGAGGACTTTTGCAGTCGCTACCTATTCCTGAGTGGAAATGGGAACACATTACAATGGACTTTGTGTCAGGGTTACCAAAGACAGTAAGAGGGAATGATTCGATATGGGTGATCGTGGATAGGTTGACTAAAACAGCGCATTTCCTGGCAACTAAAACGACACAAAGCCTACAGCGACTAGCCGAGTTATACATCCGAGAGATTGTTAGACTTCATGGAATTCCAGTCTCAATTGTATCTGATAGAGATCCACGGTTTGTGTCAAGATTCTGGAGAGGTCTACAGAGTGCTATGGGTACGGAGCTGAGTTTTAGCACTGCATACCATCCTGAGACTGATGGACAGTCAGAAAGAACAATACAAACTTTAGAGGACTTGTTACGTTTCTGTGTCATAGATTTTAAAGGAAGTTGGGAAGATCAGTTGCCCTTGGTAGAATTCACATACAATAATAGCTATCAAGTTAGTATCGGTATGGCACCATATGAGGCGTTATACGGCAGGAAGTGTCGATCACCGCTGTGCTGGACAGAGGTGGGTGAAAGGAAACTCTATGGGCCAGAAATAGTAGAACAGACTACCGGGAAAATACAACTGATCAAGCAACGTCTACTAGCAACTCAAAGTCGACAGAAAAGCTATGCGAATGTTCACCGACGAGAGTTGCAGTTCACAGTGGGCGATTACGTGTTTGTGAAAGTGTCGCCCATGAAGGGAGTGGTGAGGTTTGGCAAACGAGGGAAGCTAGGGCCAAGGTATATTGGACCATTCAGGATCATGGGGAGAATTGGGCCTGTAGCCTACCAACTTGTCTTACCTCCGGAATTAGCACATGTACATGACGTATTCCATGTTTCAATGTTAAGGAAATGTGTACAGAGTGAAGACCAGGTAATTAAGCATGAGCCTCTAGATGTTCAGGAGGATCTGAGCTATATAGAACACCCAGTGCAGATTTTGGATCATCGAGATCAGGTTCTACGGAACAAGACTATTCCATTAGTCAAGGTCCTGTGGAGGAACCATCAGATAGAAGAAGCTACCTGGGAGCGGGAAGATGACATACGCGCCGAATATCCGCAATTATTTTCATAGTCGTGTATGCTAAGTTTGGGGACAAACTTATTTTTAAGGGGGTAAGGATGTAATACCCCGACCCGGGGTACGGCACAAATATCGAGGTAAGTCGATACAATAATAAAACCCGAACTGTTTTAAGTTACGTTGCATAATTAAATGGATATGTGTATATGAATAAGTATGTATAATAATGTATTAGGTGTTCTCATGAATACATATGTATATATATAATTTGAGTACGGTATATAAATATAGATATGGTAAATAGAATAATATGTATATATATATATATAAGAAAATTGGTGAGGTGTCTTTGGTGCTCGGGTATGCTGCCACCGCAGCAACAGGTGGCAAGGGCCACCGACTGAGGGTCGGTTAAGGGGATTAAGAGGGTAAATGAAGTGAGAAAAAAATAGAACCAGTCTTAGAGAGAGAAAGAGAAAACCGAAAATTGAGGTGTAGCAATTGCTTGAGAACAGGTAAACCCCTACGTCTTTGTTCTTTAAATTCATTTTGTATAATTATAGAATTGTTACTGGAATTGTAAGATCTGAAATAAAGAAGGAAAAACAAAAGAAAAAGAAAGAAATTGAGTTCGGTTGAAATGGTGACTTTAAATAGGCGAACCCAAGTGGAAAACTGAACCATAGGATGGATAGGAAAAGTCTCTAGGGACCCAACGCACTTCGAATCAGCTTAAATGGTCAAGAAATGGCCATTCTGTGGCCAGTTATCCCCTCACCGGTGCAACGCCGGAAACTGGGAAATGGGTGCGTGAAACCGGTGGTGTTGGAGGTTAAAACCGGTCCTAAAAGGTTCCTTACAATGTTAGATTTCATTTGGAACGAAAACAGTAAATTTTGGACGTGAAATCGCTAAGATCCGTGAGGAAATTCGCTATTCCGGCGACCGTGGCCGGAAAACCAACCGGAGAAGACGACCGGATAGTCGGGGGCTTCTTCGGGTCAGGTGAGATCGGGTCTGGGTCGGGTCGGGTTGAGATCCGACCGACCGCAATACAGGTCCAACACTGTGTCGTTTTGAATGTGAAAATTTAAAATCATTGGGCTGTTTGGTTGCAGAAACAATAAATGGAAATGGGGTTTAGGGGTTAACCGAACCATGGATAGGGATAGGGAATTGGGTTATTGTATTCCGGTTCTTGTATGAAACTGAACCGTTTGGTTCAGGTGAAAAGCTGACCGGTTTAGGGTTTTGGGGTCTGAACCAACTGGTTCAGACCGCAGCTTATGGGATTTATGAACCGGCCCCAAAAGTTTTGAATAATTACACTAAGGCCCAACAGAAAAATGTACATTTTACAAAATTACCCCTAACTCAAAAGTGGGTCAAACGAGGTCCAAATAAGGTAAATGATTAGTCAATTTTTATTATCTCGGATGCTCTGAGTCCAATGGTGAGGTCCGTTTCTCGAGATGGAGTCCCGAAAAGTTACAACTTGTAAAAAATGACCAAAATACCCCTGCTTCATAAGTAAGTCAAATGGACTCCGATTAAATTAAAGAACTAGTGAATTTTTATTATTCCGAACCCTATGGACTCAATGGTGAAGTCTAAATTGGCATTAGAGATACTTAAGATGACGAGACGTAAGATTGATGAATAAACATTTATTCTGAAACACGTTTATTGATATATAGGGAACTTGAAGGGGAAGGGCCCACTCACGAACTTCTAAGCTAAGATTTCATTAGAGGTAAGTAGATACCCTTTCTCTTCCATGTGGTGTTATCAAGCCAAGTTCATTCTTTTACTGCCAAACTTGTACTCCTGAGCGTATCTGATGTTATTGTCTCCACAATGTGATATTGTTCTATCTGGTGGACATTGATTATTGTTGTACTATTGTTATCATGTTGAACCGTGCTTTGAAATGCCTATTGTTATGTTTCCATTGAATTGATGATATTCCATTTTTATATACTTCTATGGAATCATTTATGATCATGAAATGTTTATGTATACTGGAGTTGTGCTCAGTCACAATATCCATCCGATGCTTTTAAATACACTGAAGACCTTCGGGTCGAGTCCGTGAACGGACATATGGCCATACACTGGAATGCACTGAAGGGGGTAAACCGGGCCCCCAAAGACCGAGGGCAAATCAAGCCCTGACACAGAACAAAAGCATCTCTTATATGATTGCTCAACTAAAATTGTTGAGCTACATTGTTCTTGTGATTATCTTGTATTGCGAGATATTTCTCTATTGATTTATTGTGATCAATTATAATGGCAGTACTTTCTTGTTATTGTATTATCGTCGAGAATTTCAGAACATTGTTATGCCATTCCTACTGATTACAGATTGTGATTTCACTATTCATTTGCCATCATGACAATTGTTCCCATTGGCTATCATAGCATCTTATTTTTTTATGATTGGCTATCATATTCTTATTCTTGGATTCATATTCTTTTATGATCCTCGATACCAGTGTCGGAGATCTGTATTTACTTGCTGGGCTCTTGTAGCTCATTCCACCCTACTTACCCCTTTTCAGGTAATGACACCGCAAGACCCCAATAGGAGTCTGGAAGCATAGGGGGATATTTTGAAGAATTGTATCAGACTATGTTTTAATTCTCCCATGTATTCACCACCCACGGGTGCTGGTTATGTTTAGTTTTGACTTGGTACTGTAAAACCATATGATGTAGGTTAAGACTTCCGCTGACTATTATAGTGTTAATCTTCCGTTGTTATTGCTTTAAGAATTTGGTACTTTGCATATTAGTTCTATGATACAGGAATGGAAAAAGTAGGGACGGCCTTAGGGTCGGCCCCGCGACACGAAATCCGCATAGGGTGGGTTTCGGGTCGTGACAGTATTCCTGCTTTTGTTTATAGATTCGTGTTCATCTTTTTGTGATTTAGATAGGTTGAGGAAATTAGTTCCTCTATTTTTTTTTTCCATTATAGGCGGGTACCTTTTACAATTGCTCTTTTCACATCGTTTGATCAGTTCAAACCTCAAAGTCTTATGGATATTTTTTTTATGTTATAACCATTATCATGATCTCACTTATCCTTGTTCCAAAAAGTTGTTCAAGTGTCTCATTTCTTATACTCGTCATCATATTCAGTTTTGCATTTGTTCACATCAACTAGCCAACACCTAGGTAAGTGGACCAATGCACTTAGTATGGCACCTAAACCAACATATGGACTAATAAAATGAATGCACACCTAATGCACCAAAATAAGTGAGTTTATTCTAAAAAATAAACAAATGTCTAGATTCAATGTATTTCCTCTAAAGAAAATACTTATCATCTAGATTTATTAAATTCTAAAAATGAAAAATCCTAAATCATTCAAGATTACCAAATTGCCCTCAATTTGGTAGAAAATCACAAGATTGCCATAAAACATGTAAAATGACCAAATTACCCCTTAATGCATGAAAATGTCCCTAATTTTTCACCAAAGGGCCGAAATTATCAAATTACTCACAGAGGGGTAAAATGATATGAAAATTACAAAAACGTCCCTCAAGTGACCAAAGAGTCTCACTGAGGGTAAGATTGTGTCAAAATTACCAAAATTTCTTTAAAGGGCATTATGGTGCCGAAATTACTGAAACATCCTTCAATGGACAAAAGAGTCCTATTAGAGGTAGGACTTTAGCAGGAAGAGTTATACTAGAGGTAGGATTGTGGTAAAATTATTAGAGTACTCGTATGAAATAGGAAGCCTTTAGGAATTATCACGAATTCCCTTGAGGACCAGAGAGATGTGTGAAATTATAAGAAAGCCTTTAGGGGTAAAAAATGTGTAAAATGAACAAACTATCCCTAGGGACCAAATGATGCGAGAAATTACCAAAATACCCCCAAGTGGGAAATATCTTAGTAATTCATCAAAAATGATAAAACTACCCTAATCAAAGGATTTTCTCAAAATGTACAATAAAATGAATGAAATATCCTTGGAATGTCGCGAAATTATAGTTTTGCCTTTATATAATCAAGGGTTACAAAATAAGGTGTCTATAGAGAACTTCTCATTGACGGGACTTACAAGCAACTTAATGTCAACATTAGAAAAAGATACCCATTTTGACCTTGATTGTGACTTTGATATGGCCAGACTTATTTCAAGATGAGATTCCTACGTATCACCCTCAGATGAATCAGACCGTCCGTAGTTCTTGAATAGAGAAAAATAGTGTCATTCTTATTAGTTTTTCCTAAAGGGACGCGTCTCGATAGGATAGTCGTGAGGTTACGTCCTCAAAATGACTTAAGAGAGTTTGTTTGGGAGGAAACCCAATCCTAACAAGCCTTTCATAAGGTTGTGTTCTCATGAGATGGGATTACGTCCTCAGACGTTTTACTTATAGGGAAATGCTATCCTAATAAGTCTTTTATTAGGTTGTGTTCTCATGAGATGGGTTCACATCCTGAGACATTTTACCTAAAAGGAAATTCCATTCTAGTAGGTTTATAAGAGGTTACCTCATTGATGGACGGTTTGCTTGAAAAGAATGTTATCATGATAGGATTTCCTAAAAGGAATGTTATCATAATAGGATTTTTAATGATATTACGTCCTTAATAAATGACTTATCTAAAAGGAATGCTAATCTTGAGATGATTTTCCCTAGAGGAATGCTATCCTAATAGGATTTTTAATGATATTATGTCTTTAAAGGATGACTTTCCTGAAAGGAATGCTATCCTAAAATGATTTTCCAAAAATGAATGCTATCCTAATTAGATTTTTAATGAGATTACGTCCTTAATAGACGACTTATCTGAAAGGAATGTTATATTGATAGGATTTTCCTAAGAGCAATGCTATACTAATAGGATTTTTATTGAGATTACATCCTTAATGGACGACTTGTCTGAAAGGAATGCTATCCTGACAAGATTTTCCTAAAAAGAATGCTATCCTGACAGGATTTTCCTAAAAGGAATGCTATCCTAATAGGAAATGAGGAATAATTTTTGATTCAGAATGATTTCAGACTAATTTTATAGGAAAACAAAACTCCCATGACTCTATGTTAGATTGTGACTTGCTGGGGAGATGACTTCGATTAATTTTGCTAGAATGATGTTATTTTGTGTGACTCTATGGGGAAGAATGACTTAAACCTACTAAGGAATGAATTATGTTGACTCAAATGATTCAAAAATCTTGATTTGTTGGGGAAAAAATGGTTGTGTCTTGCCCAAGAGACATGGCTTGAATCTCAAGGAACCACTAAAGAAATGCTACCCACACGATCTTTCAATGGAATCGTGGGTAACTTGATGAATACCGATTTTGAATTTGTGGCCTAATGCCACTATCTGGCCCATTGGTAAACTTTGACTAGAATTACCAAATTACCATTTTCATTTTGACAAAAAGGCTTGAATTTGACAAGAAATGGGCCGAAATGTTTGAAAATGGGCCAAAATTGGAAAAAGGCCCAATATAGTCTCTATGTGCCGATTGACACATAGAGAATGGGGTTTTGCCCCTCTGTGTGCCGATTGGGTACCCATAAGTACCGATTAGCACTTGGGTGCATGGGTAGACCACTTTAAAGGGTTATGGTTTTTTTAACATTTCATTGCGTTCTTTGAGTTCTCACATTTTGCACTTGTGCTCATTTTTTGCAAGGTTGAGAGAGAGATTATATTGAAGCGTTTCACACTTGTTTCATGCTTTGGGAGGATTAATCATCCCGATTTTCAACTTTAAATTTGAAAATTTTAAGAAAAATGACAAGCGGAGGTCAGGATGACACGGACCTTATGTTCGACATTAATCGAGATTTAGGGGCTTTTGGACCGGTCACTATATGGTCCCAAGGGACAACGCTTATAGATGTTTGGCATGTATTATTTCACCATTTTCTTACGAGCATTAGATTTTTTTTGTTATCATGATTTATATTACAAAACTATCTAGCATAAGAACTTGCATGATTTATTATATATTGTATAACTCAGTTATATGTATATGTTTTACAAATACCAGTAGCTTTCAATATAACACTTTTTAAATGTTATCCATGAAAGATAATGTAAGGGGTTTCTAGAAACCCATGACGGGAACTACTGTTACTCACGAGCTTTTCATAAAGCTCATAGGGTTTTATCTTGTATATTTTCAAAAATGACTAAAAGTCTTTCAGATTCAGATGCTAATAAGCTATGTGAAGTAAAGACTCTAGCTAGAAGGGAATTAGTATCCCAGCCATGGAGGTATCAACCTTGTCAGGGCCATGGTGTCCGATATTGTAATTGGCTAATCTAGTTTGACAAAACGTGCTTTGTGTGTAATCCTTACATAAGTCCTACGAGTGAGTACCTCAATGCCCGTTCTTCTCCAAGTTCATTCAAGAGACATTACCGTGTATCACTATAGGTCGACTTAGTTCCCGTAGGGTATATTGGACTTTTGTATTTGATTTGGATCTCACACACACACACACACATCATGCATGTATTATATATAGTTTTTATCATAACATCCTGTATGTGATTGACTTGTGGTTGTGAACCAATTTTTTCAAAATGCATCTTTAAAATACTTAAGGGGAAATTTAGTTCACAAGACAAGCAAGAATAAGCAACTCTCTATTTCTTGTTCGAATGAAGCTTTGGCTCGTTTGAATGAACAATAAAAAAGTTTGTTCTCATTCGTTAGAAGGTTTTGTATCAAACAAATAGCTGTAACCTCAGAATTGTACTCATTTGATATTCATTCCTTATTCATTGGAACGAATGATGGTTCATTCAAATAGACCTAAGATAGAAAATAGATTTATACTTTGTTTTCAAGCTATTTGGAGATCGAACAAGCTCTTTGCAAAAATAAATAAAAATACAATAGGGAGCAGTAAAAAATAGAGTGAGAGAGTCTCAATTTGTGAAAGCTAACTTGTTGATAGATCTTGAAGCTCTTATGAGAGATCATTCATACACATCTCTACTCTTATTCATTGATCGATTTAGATCATTCACTAAATCTAAATGAGATCTAAGAGCCTTAGTTCATGTCAATTTCACCATTGATGAAAGATAGAGTTCGAGCTTAAGGATTCGACTTTGAGCGATCAGTGGACCCCGAGGTTGTAAGGATTCCCAATTATTGAGTGGCTTGATAGGAGGATTCCAAAACCGTTGAGGATTCCGGTTGTAAAGGTTTCGACTATGTGATGCTTGAGGATTCAAAGAGATTTTGAAGACGTGATTGAGGAGAACGAAGATCGAGGTACCAAGCTTGTTCGTATATACGTTGTATTTTATTTTCTGTCATAGTGGAAATCTTCCTTAAGTATTGGCTTGATTCAAGAGTTTTACTCTAAGGATTGTTGTCCTTAGTGGTTTCTCCGTCATCAATCAGTTTGCAAATCTCTCATTCTCTCCATCTATTTCAATTTACTATTTTCTTTAATTGAATGCTTCCGCTAGAATATAGAAATTTTGTTTTCATGAAATTTATAATTGTTCTTTAATTTGATTAATTGAAAATTTGATTGAGTAAATTGAATGAAATCATAAATTGATCACTTAGTTAAATTTCCTTTGAATTGATAAAATTGCATATAAAATTAAGATAGATTGATCAATTTGGTGAAGGTTTATAGGTTTCTGTATTTGATTGATTCTTGAAAAATTCATTGGTGGATGGCCATAAATGGTGGATTAATCACATTGAGTGATTTTGTTGATCGTGTCATCTTTTTTTTTAACCAATAATTGAAATTAATATAGAATTTTTTTTTTTATCTAAGACCTACCTATCAGCCCCCTCTTCTAGGTGATATTCACGCTTTGAAACCTTAAGTGATAACCAAATGGTATCCCTCTAAAACAAACCTGAGGTGATAGATACCAAATTAATATGACAACTTAGAGTAAGATAAGAATATGAATGATGTTTATTATTGATGTAATAATCTAGACATACATGTGTAATGAAATGATGGGCTCATATGATTATAACTTTGATGTAATGTTTACTTATGCTCTGCCATGTGTAACTGCATTCAAAGAAAAAAAAAATTGATGTAAATTTTGCTGCATGATTATATATGACCGAATGAAATCTACTTGGATATGTAAAGAGATCTTTGATTAGACACATCATCAATATTCGGCAAAAGGGACAAATCTGCATAAGGTGGGGTTTGGGATGTGACAAAGTCATAACTTTTCAAAAATTTGCGAAATTGGGAAATTTAGGCGTGGCATCCTTTGTGTGCTGATCGGTATATAACGAGTGTTAATTGACACTTGCCATAGAGATTACGCCGTCTAGACTCTTTTTAGGCTTTCTTGTGACGTGATTTTTGCGCAACTCCATGAGTGTCTTATGCAAAAACTAGATTTTTCACCTAAGCCAAGGGTCTAAGGCGAACTAAATGCATTCCGTTAGGTTGGGTAATACATACTTTAGGCTCCCCTCTATAGGATATGTTATATACCTCCCGTGGTCATTAAGAAAATAACCAGAGTCAAATGATATGACACTATCCCTTTGATATACCTCCCAAGGCACTATCAGAGGCTTCCCTAATCAAGTGGTACGGGATCGAGGAGTGGAGGGATTTTACCGATTTTCCCAGCAGTAAGAAACGAATTGGGGCATGACCTATCGACCGTTTGGGGGTTAAAAGGGTATATAGTGCATATGCATATGCCATGCTATGAAATGTGTGCTTGGTATTCCACTTTTAAATTCATCAGCACATGAATTCCATACATCCATTCAAGTAATAAATAAACAGAATAATGCAGAAAATAAGTACATAACAACAGAAACCTTGTAGATGAACACAATAATGGGTCTAGCTCTTTTAGTCCCTAGTGAAGTCACCACTGTGAGTGTAGGGGCCGAAAAAACCCAATTGTCCACTTCTTCGAAGTGGGAGAGGAACACCCTCTTTTTTAGGGTGCATGAGAATGCAGAAATGAGTCTTCAGCTTGTTTTAGGTTAATAACATGAAAACTTGATACAACCCATGGAGAATACATGTAAAGAAAATAACAAAGAAAAATCAAAATTACATTACTTTGGTCCTAATTACATTCTAACCCCCTAACATTGGCTAAAAATTTCAAGTAGAGTAGTCTACAATAAATAGATAGAATTCTAGATCCAGGAGACAAGGTATGAGATAGGAAGAGGTTAGGCACCCATCCTACCCAGTTCGAATAGACTGGCCTCTAATGTTCATCCACAAGGTGCATATTTCATGACAAAAATAAAAGAGAGAAATAGTAAAAAATGATAATGATAATGATTACATGAGCAAATAAAATAAGAAAAAGACATAAAGTCAATAAGATGAGGAAAAATAGTAGACTCGACCTTATAAGGTGTCTTACGTATTCGTTCAGATAACAGAATCAGAGCCAATGTAGTTCTCCAATTCAATTGATTATATCAAGAGTGATAGGATGAGTTGAATTGGGACGAGGAAAAAAGAAGGGTTTTAGGGAGCATACCTAATTATTTGCAGCTAATTAGACAAGAGTTTGGCTTAAACTCCTTGACTTCAGATCATCAGTTGTGTAGAACTCCATCTTGAATGGGTAAAACTTCTGGCTTGAATTGGGCAAAAAAAGGTTTCAAAAATATAGAGAGAGAAATATAGAAAGAGCGAGAGATTTATTGCAATAGCACTCTGGCTCTTAAATTTTTGTGTCCTTGATTATGGTGGCCATTGGTTCTTATTTATAGGGAAGAGTAAGGATGTCACGCCACTAACCTGGAGGGCTAAACTAAACGGTCATTGGGACCTCGAAAGAAAGGTAATAGGATTGACCATCCTAGTCAAGTGTATAAAATACAGGCCATTTTTTTCATTGATTTTCTTTAATTAGTTTCAATTCAGTTCCCTAATTAGACTTGTTCAAGTCCCGTAACGGGATTAAATGAAATTGACTACTATCAAAGGCACTGTACCAACCATTCAGCAATAGAGTAAAATATAGTAATGTCCAGAGCTGACTCTAACAGTACTTATATATATATATATCATATAAATACAACAAGGTGTGAAAGGTACAAGCACCCTTAATGAATACAAATGAGTAAATGTATAAATGTAAACTGGACACTACATTAACTTTCCTCCATCCTACAAGGCTCCAACAACTTTCCTTCTTTAAGTTAATATCTATTATTCCTAGGAACAGTAGGGGTGAGCCACAATGCTCAATAGGGTTTCCCAAAACACACAAGTAAGCAAAGTGCAAAACTATTGCAGGCTTGAAGAGGGCACACCCCAACGTCTAGTATGTATCACAAGCACACAATAAAAACATCCATTAATCACAAGCGTGGACAATATAATCAATTAGGCATGGCACCACTCCGTATGGTATAACAATAATAATCAAGACAATCAATACATGCAAGGCCAAACACAAAACAGATGTATATTTATACAAGCCCTATAAAACACCTCCATTTTTTGTTTAAAGCTATAGGAACAATATATATGCATGACTGAATCACAAGATGTAAGTGTAATATTCAAATCCCTATGAAGCACCTCAATTTCCTGTTTAAAGCCATAAGAACAAGATATGCCAACATGTACGCCACCAACCAGAATTACATTAAGTATCATCAATATGTATCTTGTTATTCGTCGACAAATACAAAGGAATATCACATGATTATCAAAAGAAAATCAATTTTAGTTCTATCAATCCATGACAAAAAGATAAAGGATTCTTCAACTTATTTTATTCTTTTAATAATCTCAATCCCAGTAAGTTCTCACCTGATTTGGCCTTCGGTAAGCTTGGGTGCTTTATGAGTGGCTAACCCAATAAAGAAAAATGACCACCCGTGCGGGTTTACGACTCACAAGCCGATGAGAGACACCATCCCTATCACAAATAGGACTCCGAGTAAAGCGCAATCTCACTACGCTCAAGAGCACACAAAAGACGTGACTAATTTCCATCCCAAATCCTTTCCTCATAAACCATCCATTTCCATAATCCCAAACATCTCAATTTCACACCTCAGCTAGTGCTCATCAATATCAATATCCCCTCAAATCTCACACCACTCAGGTGTATGAAACAGTATGAATAACAACATCATTAAAGTCCACAATGATCACTAATAAATGTCAGACATGATATCTTATTAACAAATAATTATAGAAGCAACAATGATCATATATATTTATGACAGAAATAGAAATGAAAATCAGCATCTACATGGTGATCCCATTTATCTTGTAATATCATGCCAATAAATTAATCAAAAGATGTAAAATGACAATGACAAACACATCATGTGGATCATGGAACAAGTATTCACATCAATAAGTTAGGACATTGCCCTAGTCCCAATCATTACCCCACTACATAGAAACATTACATGTGTCTTTCATAATGTTTATCAATTTCCTTACACACTTACTATTCCATCCTCGGGACCACCCCAACCCTTACCACTAAGGTATCATGTCAAGTCTTAATGTTCTCTACGGCTAATTATGTATTAGCCTATACATCGAGTACCTGTTTACCCAAATGGATATCAAAAACGTGTTTTCGGGCCTAAAAGTCCTAAGGAATCCTCATTGTAATATTTCTAAGTCATTTGAATGTCTTTTAAACCCATAAGGACATTTTCATAATTTATTGGACAAGTTACACATCTATTGAGATACTACCTGGCAAAACTGACCTTAGAATCGAATCTAGAAAGCCCAAATACCCTAAGGATGTTCTCTTTACATTTTATTAACTCCTTTAGATATCTATTCCATGCTCAAAGGCATAATGATAATTTCACATATTCATGTGGGACCACCCCGAGTCCCCATTTCATTAATCTGATGTCCAAAAATAATGAAAACGCCTCTTTTGGATCTTAATTTGGTTTTCAATTGCTTAATATAAGTCTAAAATATAATCGTCATGTTCTCACTTTATGTGAGACCATTACTCCTTTCCAATTTGTCTAATATGATAGTGTATTTGAACTTCAAGTATCCAAAAGTCTTGGAATAGCCCTTTTTGAATTTTAATTTACCTTTATATTACTTAAATTAGCATTAATAGGGGTACTTTCATAATTTTACATAATTATATGGGAGCACTTCGGGTTCCCGAATGTCTAAACCGACCCCGCCATTAAGTTTGAAATACCCAAAAACTTTAAGAAAGCTTCATTTTTCATTTTAATTGCATTTCAAAATCAATATATTAAAAGAAGGGCATTTTCATAATTTTTTGCCTAGAATCGGTTCAAATCTGAACCTGAACTAGAACCAGAAGAACTGGTTTTCTCTTAACCGCACAGCCAAACAGGCCTTTAGGCCATTAACCTAGTTGACAAGACCAAAATCCATTTGACTAAACCCGATTTGACCAAGAGTCAGCCTGGTTGACCGTTGACCTAGGTCGTTAACCAACTTAACCTGTCAACCGAGTCTCTAATGCCGGTCACCATCGCCGATGCCGATACACAAAAAAATTTCCTTTTTGCTCATTTTTCTTCTTATTTTCTTCATATTCTCATTTTACACGTTTTAGGACAATTTTCAAGCATCGAGGGCCATAGGATTCAGTCGAAACCCCGCAAAGTTTTGGCGAACCGTCACGAATCACTAGTTCTACCCTCTCCGATTGTATTTCCATTGATTTTCAATCCTAACCTACTCTATTTTTCTTGTAGAGTTCAACCAAACCCAAATCGAACATCAAATCATGTTGAAATCCCTACCATGGCCAAACCACTAAACTTTTCGACCACTTGCAACTTTTTGGTTATTCTCGGTTACCATGATTTTGAAAGAACCCAATTTGGTTTTCCTCTTTCTTTCACTACACAATAACCATGCACACACATATACATCTACAACTCACTCACAAGCATACAAATGCCTCATAATAACCAGAAGGGAGGTATCAAAAGGGTTGAAAAGTCCTTATCTATTATGTGGAGAGAGAAACCGTAGAGACCCCTGCCCCTCGTATTGCTTCGCTCTTCTCCTTTTTTTTTTTCTTCTTTTTTTCTTCATTTCTTTATTTTCCTCCTCTCTTCTTTCTTTTCTTCTATTTTTCGATTCACGCACACACGAACACAAACACACACTAACGCACTCATGGTATCACACACTCTCATGCACTCTTGATCTCTTCTCCTCCTCTTATGCTGTATAGTTTTTTTCTCTTTCAAGCACAATACACACCATATTCACACAACTCCATTTTTGGGTGAGAGAAAAAGAAAGAGAGAGAGAGAGAGAGGGGAGAGAGTCAAAGTTGGCATAAGAGAGGGGGAAAGGATTAGAAAATGGTGAGGGAAAAGATCGAAGAGAGAGAAAAAAAGTGATGAGAGTGATGTGTCCCATCACTCCATAAATGTCCCCCTACCATGCACCCTCACACACACTAACATGCCTTTTTCACCACCCTACTCTTAACACATGTCCCCCTTCTAGAACCTCCACTTAGCTTTTGGAGAAGCCTTGCATGCATCCTTATGTGCCACGTGGCCAGTTGGCCAACTGTGCGCGTACATACGCCCAAATTAAAACTATCTTAGAATTGCACCAAATTTGGCACCCTAGCTAATTTCGATGCTTTGATTTCAAATATACAGTCCGTTTTTCCAAATTTCATCATTTGGATTTTTATATTTATGTATATTTTATAAATGACAATGTGGCCCTATGGCTCATACTAGTCCCGAATAAATCATCATAATTTCATTTAAAGTTTACTATGTCATATTGATGACATATACATTTATTTCACAGTTCATGTGACATATCTTTAATTTATTTCCAGTCTAACCTTGGTCTATGTTGGCAATTTACTGAATTGCCCTTTGATAATTTTTCGAGTCTTTACAAATGAAGTTTCATTTAAGGGCTCACAATGAATCCTATGGATGAATGGCCTTGATTAATACTTAATGTGCAAGCAAACAAGATATAAAATTTTTTTTGTACACAAATATATAAAAATCCCTTAACATAAGGGAAATTGCTAAGGAAACTCCTTTAAGATAAGGAAGGGATGGAAATAGACAAGTTTTTGGTGCACAAATTAAGGCAAATCCCTTGAAACAAGGAATTGATGAAAATAGGTAAGTTTTGGTGCACACCTATATTTACTATATCGCCCTTAATTTGATAAAGAATTTAGGAACATGGTAATTATAAACATGTCACTAAGGCATAAAAAGTCAAAATTGTCCCTAAGGGCTAAAATTATCAATTTAACCCTTTATGAGTAAAATGGTGAGAAAATTAGATGTATTTCCATGAAGCTAACATAAACTATAAGGGATTGGATTATGAAAAAATTACCAAAGTATCATCCAAAGGGCAAAATGGCACCAAATGACCAAAATGCCCTAAATTCCCCTTAATGGGTGAAATGACAAAAATGTCCTTGTGGGCATAATGACTGAATTGCCCTTGATTAGAAAAATGACCAAAATACCCTCGATGGGCATAATGCCCCTAATGAACGAGTTGACCAAAATGCCCTCAGTGGGCATAATGACTAAAATGCCTTCTATGGGCGAAATGTAGAATTACTAAAATAATCATCAATGAGACGTATTGTAGTAACTTTTCAAAAGTGGTGAAACTAACCATATACAATTAAGGGTCTCAAAATGAGGTGTCTACACACACACACACACATATATATGTATTGTATATATATATGCACTATTATTTACACACACATGTATATATATAACATATACACATACACATAATATGTTCACACATATATATACACACATATATAAATGATCATATAAATAGAGGTTCTCTAAATCATTTATTGTTATCTCTTTACAAACTTACAATTGTACATCTTTATTCTTAACTTTAGATCTAATCAGATGACTGATTAGATGACTTTTTCCTATCACTGTTAGTAGAAGATTTTGACACTTTTCCTTTTAAGTTGCTGGAGTTGGATGTAGAGCTCCTTGATCGACGAGTTACCCTGATTTAAGTTATTGGATCTTTTATTCTTCCAAAACTTATTAAACCTCTTAACAAACGTAGCTAGCTCATCTTCATTGAGAGGTGTTGACTCGGTGCCAGAACCGTCTTCATTTTTCACCTGCATAGATTTCAAAGCTATACTATTTTGTTTTCTAACTTGTCTACAAGTCAACTCATAGCAGGGCTGGCTCTAGAGAATTTGAAGCCTAAAGCTAGCAACTTTAATAAGGCCTTCTTTTATATTTTAACATATATTAATATAATTTTTTATTCAAACTTTGTTTTTCTTGGTTTTTGATATGAAAAATTATTAATTAGGTTATTGTATAGAAATTTTATTCTTTTTTTGTTTGTATTTGTATTCAATTTTTGTAATATATTAATTTTTTTTATTCTTTTTTATTTTATTCATTGTATATCTTTTAGACTACAAGTATTTATCACATTTTTTTATTACCAGTAAAGTCAGTAGCTAATGGTGTTTTTGGTTCTTTTTGTGTGTGTATATATATATATATATATGTAGAGAGAGAGAGAGAGAGAGAGAGAGAGAGGGAGGTAGAATTTTGTTGAAGTTAGGAAGCTAGAATTCCTACTAAAATTTAGGAAGATAGAATTTTCTAAAAGTTAAGAATTAAGTTAGAATTTTTGTTGTATGTAATATTTGTTTTAATTATATTCTATTTCTAACAATATTATTTAATTACAAAAATTTATAAATTAAGTAATATAAAAGAATTACGTTATAAAAAAAAACTTTTATAAGATATAATTGGTCAATTTTATAATTTTATTTTTCTTTAATCTTAGACTTTTATGAAGTTTAGAGTCTTAATTAGTTTATACTATAGAGTTGTATAAAATTGAGGGCCTTTATTTATAAGTGGTTTTAGATTTTTATGAACTTTAGATTCCTAATTAATTTATACTATAGAGTTGTAAAAAAATTGGGGCCTTCTTTATAAGTGGGACTTAAAGTGATTACTTCTCTCGCTTTATGTTAGATTCGATACTAACTCATAGGTTTGAAGGGAACCTACCAACTCATCAACCTTCAGAGAGTCAACATCTTTGCTCTCTTCAATAACAATGAATTTAGGTTGAAACCTCTTAGGTAGAGATCTCAAAATTTTTTGCACAATTTTTGGCTCATCAATTCTTTCCCCAGGATAATAAGAAGAATTAACCACATAAGTTGGTTTAGCATAAAATTCATCAAAAGTCTCAGACTCTTCTATCCTAAGTGTTTCAAACTTAGACATCAACATTTGGAGTTTAGACCTCTTGACAGTAGTAGTAACCTCATGGGTACTCTATAAAATATCCTAAGTACTTCTTTAGACGTTTCACATGTCATGATATGTCGAAACTTCTCAGTGGTGACAACATTGAATATTGCATTCAATCCCTTGGTGTTATACTCGCTAATCCTAAGTTCAATTTCATTCCAAATGTTGGGGGGTTTTGAGGTTGAAGGCTTATCCTTAGTAGTTGCGGTGATAGGTGGTGTCCAACCACTTTCTATGGCTAACCAAACACGTCTATCAATAGATCTAAGAATGGCTCTCATCCTAACTTACCAATAAACATAATTGGAACCATCAAAAAGTAGATGATGGGATACAGAACCACTTTCACGAATACTATCCATCTAGACAAATAATAAGATCAATCTAATGCCTAAGATTTTTCTATGATACCACTTTGAAAGGCCTAGTGTGCATCTAGATGCCAAGTATTAGATTTCAAAGGGTGTGAATAGGTCTATATGAAAATCTTAAAATTATATTGTCCAGTTTTAAACTTGTTTCAAGGATATTAAAATTATCACTTCAATTATGTGAGGATTAAGGTTCTACTAAGTGAAATCAAACTTAGTGGCACACAATGATTAACTAAGACAATAATTTAAAATAAATAGTAAAAGATAAAGACAGTGCATCAAATTTGCTGACGAGGAAACTATCAAATATTAACTGTATCTACTTTGAAAAACCTTGGGGCTTTGATCCAAATGTGAATTCACGAAAAGAGTTTTAATGATTACAAACTCCGTACAAACACCTACGTAAACCCTCAAGCATTGTTCACAATATGTATCTTCTCAAACTCGAATCCTCAAGTACTCTCCAAATGAATCCGCCATTTCAAAATCCAAAAATGACAAACTTTAATCACAATTGTGAACTCTACTCAATCTCGAATTCCACTGATTGCACAAACTTGAACTCCACAAGCTTGTACTCTAAGAATGATGTAAAGATGAATTTCAAGGTTCTTGTGCAATGGTTTGATCTACGTGAGCATGACATGTATAGAGAAATCCTTTTGGAATAAGATAGAAAAACTCTATTGTAGCATGCAAAAGTTATACCCAAAATCGCAATCAAAACCTTTTATATTAAGGGTTTTGGAAACCCACAAAATGTAGTTACAATTTAATTAGGAAACTACTTAATGGCGACATTTGTTCAAACGAATGATCGTCCCTTCGTACGAACATTGGTTTATTCGAACGAATGCCTTTTGAGCACCTATATGCGAGAATATTCGTTTGAATGAAAGATCAAGTGAGTCCCTTAAAGGTTAAAGGAATTGGTTTCTAGAATTTTCGTTCGCACAAATATGGGTTCGCTCAAATGAATGCTATCGAAACCCGAGGTACTCATGGTTTGAATGAAATATAATAGCCCAAGTTTATCAAAGTCGAGTTTTTACTATTTGAAACCAATTGAGCTATTATTATTCATCAACCCACTTACACTTAATCAAAAATTGATTAGATTAAAAATATTTTAATCCATGCAATGTGTGTGTGCTAGATCAAACGGAATGGAACCAACCCCCTTGCCGTTGCGAACACCGCGAGAAGAGGAATTAATCAACACAAATATAGTTTAACAGACCTAATGTTTATAATAATGGTAAAATAGTCATATAGAAAATATCATACATGACACATCAATGGTTTTATCATTGAACTAAAAGATTTTAAAAACAGTTGGACCTAGCTAGCTAACAAGTTAAATTGTTTGGGCTTGGATCTAAGATTATAATGACATATTTTGGAGGGAAATTAATTCTGAAAATAATTGGTTGTTTTTATAAGTTGGCCTCAAAGAAAACAATAAAGACAACAATTGCCAAGAAAATTCTAAAAATAATGACGCGGCATTTGGTAGAGTGGAATTTACATTTTTGAATTCAAATTGGAGAAAAAATAGCTTATAATAAGAATTGATAAAGGGCTAGCCCAGCCAAGGGTGGAGCTAGGAAAACAAAATTAAGGGGGGCAAAAAAAATTTTGGGAGAGAAGTTTTAGGGGGAAAAATATTTCCAAAAAAGGAAGATGATAGGGAGAATTTTTCTTTTCTTCAAATTGGAGAAATTTTACATGGAAAATAAATTATTTCTCATGAGGAAGATTTTCTTTCCTTATTCTTAAATTTTCTTAGCCACCTGATAAAACTTAAATGAAAAAAATTTAGCAAGAAAATATCAAAATTCACCAAATAAATGGAAAAAAAAATTTCTTAGCATCAAAACAAATATAAAAGGAGAAATTTTAAAAAAAAGAAACATCAACCATCAAATGAATGGCAATGAAAAAAAATCTTAACTCAAGATATACTTTAGGAATTAAGGTGGTTAATGGGTTGGGCTAAAATTTTGGGGTAAAAAATGAAAAAAAAGGATAAGTAAAGAGTGGACTTAGATCAAATTTTTGGGATGAGTTAGTTTGAAAAATGTCAAAATTTTAAATGTATAATTATTTATTTATTTATTTGGGCGGGGGCCTATAGCCCACCCTAGCCCTTTAATGGACCCGCCCTCGAGCCTAGCGTAAAAGGCTCATGCCATTGCAGAATTTGTGGAGGATTAAATATACTCAGTCTTTTCTCGTAATTGGAAGAATTATTTTCACAACTTGAATTCATAACTTTCAAGTCACAACGAAGTAACCTGATTGTTGCGCTATAAGGTCCATCCTCTGAGAATTTCATGACACAGATTCCATGCTATTAATGCAGCCTAAATTCATTTCTAATATCAAATTTTCTCCAGCATTACAGGAAAATTTTGTGGAAGAAGAAAATTTATCTTAAGTTGTTAATAGCAAATATGTTGAGTGCCATCTGCTTAATGAACGTTGCTATTTAATCAAGAGAGATGAAATATTGGACACAAATATTAAGTGAAAAATTGCAACTTTTTGTATTTCTCAACAAATAATTCAGCCCAAAAGATGAAATCTTCAGCTGCATGCCTATTTATTGCCAACATATGATCATATAGGCATCCGAAATACTTTATTGGGATATTTATAAGATCCACAATTGTGTCAGTTCAAACTTCAAACAGTGCCTTTAAATTGTAAGGCCATGTGGTATTGGGAGTTCCACTCCACATAAGCTTGGCAAGTTGCTGATTGAACATTTCAGAGGGATGACTAGGGTCGAAGAACACATATTCACTAGGATTGTGACACAGTAGATACTCTTCCATTCCTCTCTTCCCTCCACAGCTATTAATTCCCCGGTATGGACCCCAGCCGCAGCATGCACTTTTCCCTTCCTTGAAACCTTCACCAACAAACATTATATATCATGGTGATGGTAGGATATCTTACTATATATATATATATATATATGTGTGTGTGTGTGTGTGTTTCATGCATGGGGAAAAAGTTTGATATCACTAGCATACCATATCTTGACGGATTGTCAGTTCTTTCACTAGAAGAAGTGTAAGAATCGAAATTTGAATATATAAATCCTTTAAGCTGCTTCTCTAGCTTTTGGAGGACTTGAGAAACAGCATAATTGTGTAGCTTTACTAGGTCATTGAGCTCTTCCACGCAGCCACTAGAATTTCCTGGATTCAGTGCTCTCATTAGTGGTAGACAACCCAAAGGTGACAAGCTAAAAAACCCAAATTTCCTCCCTCCTTCCTTATATATCTCCTGTCAAAAATAATAATAAAAAAACACCATATATAATTAGACAACCTATTTTGGTGTATATTTATCACTCTATTAGCATATGAAGAAACTGGTTCTAAAATTTGAATATATATATATATATATATATATATATATATGAGAATGTCATTACTTTGATCACTGCTGTTAAGTTGCCGATCACCATCTCTACATATTCTTGCTGAGAATTCGACTGAAAGAGAGTGGAGTTTATCAGGAAAGGGTTCACGTAATCGTTGGCACCAATGCTAAACAAGTAAACAGCTCTTGATAGCAACTTGCTGGCTTCTTTGTCACCTAGCTGCTCCCTCAACAATCTTTCTACATGCTTGAAATAGTTAAGCTGTCTTTTAAGGTCAATCACCTATAACAATTGAATACAACCTGTTAAGTTAAAAAAAATATATATGAAGGATACTTTGTAAAACCTCAAAAGACTACTATGATTAAATTATTATAATCGAACTTTGGAAAATAAACATATTAAAGAAGAATACAAGTTTTAGTGCTCCCAAAAAAAATTAGGAAAAAAAAAAACAAAACAATTAAGAAGCAGTCAAGTTATAGTAAAAGAAAGAGCTAGAGGGCTGTGCCACAGTTTTACAAGGCTATGCATCCCTACAGTTTTTGGGTTAATTCAAAATTACTTGAGCATGCAGGTTGGTATGTAAAAGCCCAATTAGATTCCAAGCCCAAACTTTGACTGTGCCAGATCGAAAAGCATGTACAGTATATACCAAACTTTTAAACTAATTCTACTACATTTCCAAGTAATTTTAATGCAAAATATCACATACAAATCCTTGGTTAGTTTCAACAAGAACACCTGCACCCGCAGAAGCAAAGTTCACCCCATTAATAAAGTGATGATTGCCTGGTTGTTTATATGGTGGAATCAATGGTCGCTTTGCATACTCAGCTGCAAAAAAAGAAAGAAAGAAAAAGCCATGAGGTTTCCCTGAGTTCTAGCTAATTATTTAGATACTAGAAGAAAAGAACATATATATATATATATATATATATATATTACCAATAAAATCGGGGATTAGACGGCCATCAGAAAATCTTCCAGTGGGATACTTAAAGAAGGTTTCCCCATATGGCCAAAAATTAGCCCTAGCAGTTGTGTTGATGTAGTTATTGTTTCCAGGATCAAAAAGTGAATCTCCGAAGACAAAGAGGGCGACATGATCATCTCCAAAGCAAGTGCTTGGAATATTGACAAGGATTGCATAGCAAAAGAAGACGCAGAAGTGGAAGCTGCTTCTTGAAGTTGCCATTTGAAGGTTCAGTTTACGTTTCCCTTCTCCTTAGTCCTTAGTCTGGCCTGTAATTTATAGATAATAATATCTGCTGGTTCCGTGTTGAGATGGTTGTTGGGTAGACCTTTCGTCCATTCATTTGAAAACCATCATCACGTGCCACACGATAGAACTTTCGTGGATTAGACAGTTGGATCGCTAGACTTTTTTGTCCATGCATTTGAAAACAATGTGCCGTGGAACATTCGTGTGTACACACACACACACACACACACATATATATACATATATATAGGTTTAATAATACTGCTAAAATTGTCAAAGTGATCCATATTACATAAATATGAAATTACTTAATTACGGTTACATATTTATAAATTCATGTTTAATAATGGATAATTTTATAATTTTATTTTATTAAAATCAAACATCATAACTACAAGTAAAAAAAATTATTAAAATCCAAAACTTTTAAAAAAAAAAAAATTATAACCCCCTTTTTTTAGCTTTTAAATTGGTTAAGCCAGGGTCCAAAAGTATTGAAATGGAAACTTTGTACTTTTTTAATAACTAAATTACCCCTGTTTTGTCAATCATTTGTGATCTCTCTCTGTCTCTCGTTATTACTTGATAGTACTGTTAAGGATTTTGATAACACAGAAATACTATTATCTTTTACTTTTTGTTTGATCATCCGAAAGTGTGAACACAGGATGACATTAGATTAAGAAAAACGCATATGGTCTTAAACTGGAATTAACATTCAAATGGCAGCATTAAGATTTGCAAATGCATTTGAATGTTGCAATATTCTTGTAGTTTCTGAATTCCTGGCCTTTGTATGCCCCATCAGATGCGAAATTAATTGAATTGAACCATAGCATTTCCAGCTTCACTGGACCATAATTACAGTTACTTATGAAAACCATATAAGAAACCAAAATTGCATCTGAGAAACCCAATCCCGAATCAATACTTTAATTGGATGATAGCCATTCGAGGCTATCATAAAAAATCTACCTTTTCACTTTACAGTTGTTACGATCATGCATGTTGATTAATTATTGCATAATCATACATTCGCCAAGCCTGAATCAGTTTAATTGGATGATACGCATTCGATAGCCACCAAGTTGGAATGAGCTTTGAAAAATCAACGGTCGTTTTTGCTTTAACATGGGACTTTCTCATTAATAGACCTATGACTTTGTAAAACATGCTTTTCTTTCTCTGGTAATGATGGTGTTATTCAATATATATATATATAAATCAGTTTTGTACTAAAATAGAAATTATTATAAATAATGATTCTATTCTTTCAAAAACAAAATTAAACCAAAAAAGAAACGAAAAACAAATACAAAAAATGTTGTTCTAAAACACAACAACATAAGTTTTTAAAAGCAAAAACTAAAATTGAAAATAGAAAACTATTTTACATTATAAGGAAATAGCAATAGAAACTAAACAAGAACATTGAACACTTACAGAATTTGTAGAATCTAAAACAGTGATCAAAGCTTATGTTTAACACAATGTCTTTAAGACGAATTACGACCCTCGTGGTGCTTACGAGCTCTTGGTCGTAAATCTCTCACGATACAATGATCGGGTACACACAGATGTCAAGCACTGCAACTGAGTGTCTGGCGAACCAAACCAATGCCCCGAGCTCTCTCAACTTTTTGATTATTGCACAGAATGTAAGAAAAAGCGATGATTGAATGGTAAGTACAGTGGTGTTTATATAGAGTCCTTCATGCTTATTTGGTATAAGTGCACTATGGCCAGAACTGATATATACACAACGGGCCAAGGCCCAAACCCAAACCCGAACCCGACCCGACCCGGTTCGGTTAGGAGCGGCAGGGCGCACGTGTGTGGTGAATCAAGCATGTGTTAGGTCCTCCCCCTTCCACAAAACTTGGGTGTCTCTTACGACCCAAACCTTCCTTCAAGGTAATTGTATATATACTATTTAAAAGTCTTGTACCCTTTCTATGTAGGACACAAGCTTTTTCACAAGTTTCAAGCTTTTGTTACTATTTTCAAGTTGTGATGTTTGGAAAAAATTTCTCATTCACTCCTTAATAGTTTTGAGTAACTCAATATATGATCTTAATCTCCTCATAGAGGAGAACACAATTTCATATAAACCCACCAAAATTAATGTTTGGGACCCGCTATAATTTTAGCTCAAAGATGGCCAAAAAATTATTCTCTAAACTCAATATTTCTAACAGATGGTAGCTCTGAAAGCAGCAGCAGTGCCAATTCAATATATCACTACGCTAGTTCTGCATCTCTTTTTATACAAATACACTATGACCAGAACTGAAAAATTAATGTGATTAAAAAAAGTGTGAAATTTTTAAATTCATGTACGCATGTTTGTGTGTGTAAATCATAAGTTTAATTTTTTTGAACAAATCTTCAAGAAATGTTCACAATTTTTTTCGAACAAAGATGTGCGGAATAAAATTTCTTTGTTTAAAAAATATGATTTTTCTTTTTTACATGATTTCATATGCAATATGGATTTTGTTTGATAAATATTGATTTTTAGAGTTCAAATATATAATTTTTATTAAAAAAATATATTTCTATATCGCAAGTTATTCAATTTTAAAGTTTCAAAAAAAAAAAAGTGATGATATGGCAATGAGTGGGTACCGATTGGGTGCAAGAATTGTTTTTACCGTATTTTTTTATATAGAGAGGCATTTTTGTCAACAAAATACATATCAACTTTCTGGGTTAAAATGTTTTGAGTTGGAGCTTATATCTCCTTTGAATAAATTAGCAGTGCTAAAAATATTTAATAATTTAAAGGATGCAACATAAATATGTGTTGACCTTTTATTTTTGTTTGAGAGTCACACGTATATAGTTTGTGATCTTGTTAATGGCCAGAAATTATCGTCATTATTTAATATGGTATGATAGTATCTTACCATACTTTTAAATTTATTAAAATTCATACCAATTAACTTTTCTATAAATTTAGAAAAATGAAAGATTTTGTGAAATTGTCACACCACATATGATAATAACGTAAATTCACAGTTTCATCGGATAACTAGCACTAAAATAACAGGGTGATTCAATCATAGGTTCCCTATAAAGTGCTTAATTAGTATAAGATCCAACCTAAAATAGCTTAACCCAAAATCTCTAGTAATTTTGTTGACAAAAATGTCATTCCTTGTAAAACACGGAGGGAAGAACTGCTTTCTAATCTAACCTACTCTAGCAATGCCATGTCATCACATTTTTGTTTTTGAAACTTCAAAATTAAATAACTTACAACATATAAGGCCGTTTTACATAAAAATTATATATTTGAACTCTAAAAATCAAGATTTATCAAACAAAATCCATATTATATAAGAAATTCTGTCAAAAAAAATTATGTTTTTAGACAGAATTTTAGTCAAAAATTTTCTATTCACAAAACTAAGATAGAGAATATCTCTGTACAATAACAGAGAAATGTCTTTGTCTGAAACAAAGAAATTTGAGAATTTCTTCAACAAAAAAAAAAAATATTACACATGTTTTTAACAATACATCAAATAATCTTTATTACTTAGGAAAGTGGTAATACTTTAACATTGATAAAACAAAAAAAAATTAGATATAGAAAAGAATACACAACTAAAAAAATATATCCCTTTTGAAAAAATTTATGTCCAAAAATTGTTAGTCCAAAAATTATCAATCTTTGTTTTATGGTAAAGTAGGCCATTTGGCCAAAAAAAGAAAAAGGACTTTGATCTAGAAAGTATGGCGTGCAACATGGAACCTTCGGAGTAGGCCATATATTCTCTCTAGCTAAACGTCAAAATCAAGAACCTCTTTTTTTGCTGGAAACTAGACTCATAGACCTCTCCAACGATGTATGGCATGCAACATGGAATCTTCAGACTGAAATCAGGTTTCACTGTAAAGTGAGCTTTCCAAGAGTGTCTCGTTTTGAGACAGCTCAAACACGTTTTAGTAAAACGGCAATATCTTATTCCATAAGAGTCGAAATCACAAATTGCCTTTTTAGTCGAAAAGTAGACTCATAGACCTTTCCAATGATGTATGACTTGCAGCACGGAACCTTCAGAGTTAAATTAGGTTTCACTGTAAAGTGAGCTTTCCTAGAATGTCTTTGTTCGAGACAACTCAAACACGTTTTCATAAAATGGCAATATCTCCTTATATAGGAGTCAAAATCACGAACCACCTTTTTTGCTGGAAAGTAGACTTGTATGTATTTCCAATGATGTATGGCATATAACATGAAACCATCAGAGTGAAATCAAGTTTCACTATAACCTGAGCTTTCCAAGAGTGTCTCTATTTGAGACAACTCAAATACGTTTTAATAAAATGGCAATATCTCCTTCCACAGGAGTTGAAATCATGAACTGCCTTTTCTGATGAAAAGTAGACTAATAAAATTTTCCAATGGTATATGACTTGTAGTATGGAACCTTTGGAGTGAAATCAGGTTTTACTATAAAGTGAACTTTCCAAGAATGTTTGTTCGAGATAGCTCGAACATGATTTCGTAAAACAACAATATCTCCTTTTATAGGAGTCAAAATCATGAATCGCATTTTTTCTGGAAAGTAGACTCGTAGACCTTTCCAACGATATATGGCGTGCAGGATAGAGCCTTTAGAATGAAATCAGGTTTCACTGTAAAGTGACCTTTCCAAGAGTGTCTCTGTCTAAGACAGCTCAAAAATGTTTTAGTAAAATAACAATATCTCCTTCCACAGGAGTTGTAATCACAAACCGCCTTTTTAGCTGAAAATTAGACTCGTAGACCTTTCCAATAATGTATGACTTACAGCATAAAACCTTTGGAGTTAAATCAGTTTTCACTATAAAATGAGCTTTCTAAGAATGTCTTTGTCCAAGACAGCTCAAACACATTTTAGTAAAACGACAATATCTCATTCCACAAGAGTCAAAATCATGAATCGCCTTTTTTGCTAGAAAGTAGACTCATTTTTCTTTTCAACGATATATGGTGTGTAGCATGGAACCATTGGAGTAAAATCAGGTTTCATTGTAAAGTGATCTTTCCAAGAAGGTCTCTATTTAAGACAGCTCAAATATGTTTTAGTAAAATGACAATATTTCCTTCACAAGAGTCGAAATCATGAACCACCTATTTTGCTAAAAAGTGGACTCGTAGAAGTTTCCAATGATGTATGATTTGTTGCATGGAACCTTTGGAGTGAAATAAGGTTTCACTATAAAGTGAACTTTCCAAGAATGTCTCTGTTCGAGACAGCTTAAACATGTTTTAGTAAAACAGAAATATCTCCTTCTATCGAAGTCGAAATCACGAACTGCCTTTTTTCTGGAAAGTACACTTTAGAACTTTCCAATGATATATGGCGTGCAGGATGGAACCTTCAGAATGAAATCAGGTTTTACTGTAAAGTGACCTTTCCAAGAATGTCTCTATCCGAGACATTTCAATCGCGTTTTAGTAAACGCGAATATCTCCTTCCACATGAGTCAAAATCAAGAACCGTCTTTTTTACTGAAAATTAGACTCATAAACCTTTCGAATGATGTATGGTGTACAATATAGAACCTCAGGATAAAATCAGGTTTCACTATAAAGTGACCTTTCCAAGAATATCTATGTCCGAGACAATACAAACATGTTTTAGTAAAACAGAAATATCTCCTTCCACAACAGTTAAAATTATGAACCGCCTTTTTTGATAGAAAGTAGACTCGTAGACCTTTCCAATGATGTATGGCATGCAGTCTAGAACCTTAACAGTGAAATCAAGTTTCACTGTAAAGTGACTACAAAAATGCAATTTACACCACGCGTAGTTGCAAGTGGCCAAAACACTTTTTAGTAAATCGACAATATCTTCCTTCACTGATGTCGAAATCACGTACTGCTTTTTGTGTAAAAGTGACAATCTTCTCCGATTCACATTCAGCATCTACATTTTTTTTATTGTTGTCATCATCTAGTTGTCAATTTCCAGACCATGCCGAAATGAGAATTTTAAACTAGCATGTGAGCCAATGAAAACAAAAGCACTTGGATTTAACAACCATTATTTTTTTTATCACAATAAACTGACGTTATATTACATAATGTGTATTACTATGCCAAAACAATATTTTAAATGGAAAAAAACACTACACTTGGAGCATTTTTCAAATTTTCTCTGCATGGCCCGGGTTATTATTTTTTAGACTTCAACAATTCCTTGGCAACTACTTAAAAAAAAATACGAGAATTTTTTTAACAGAATTTCCTAAGCAAAATAGATCTTGTTTGATAAATCTCGATTTTTAGAGTTCGAATATATAATTTTTATGAAAACAGACTTATATATTATAAGTTATTTAATTTTGAAGTTTCAAAAGCAAAAAGTGAAAACATGGCAGGTTGGGTGCAAATTTAGAAGAAAGTAGCGTGGAAAGAAACTATTGTTTTAGTAAGTGGGAAAGTGAGATAAATAATTTTTTCATTATGAATAAAATGATGGTACCACTTCATCACTATTAGACTTAGGATCACATAATTTAAAAACTATGAACTTTTAGAGTTAAAATATTTTTTGTTGGATCTTAATTTCTAGATACTTATTTTAAAGAACCTTCCACAAATTAATTTAAAATAAAATAAAAGAATAATATACGCCTATGGTTATCTTGAAAATAGCTTCCATATGTCTTGTTAGATTGTAGCAAAGCTTGGGCACCAAGGACACATTACTTGGACCATTTAATGTCTAATATGGCTGCTTTTGAATTCTTCTTCCTTGTCTTTTTCACACTTTCTTTCTCGTTTTTGAACAAGAAAGCGTCTTGATTTTGATGATATTTTTTATAATTATTCTAATGGTGACCAAACAAATAAAACGATTATGAATAAATAATTAAACAAAAACATGTAATAATTGAAAATTGTTATGACATAAAGGATAAGGTGGATGCCCACCACTAAAAAGAAATAAGTTTGATATATATATATATATATATATATATATATATATATAAAGTTTAAGCATCACATATGTTGTTGTTGACATGATAACTTGAAGATAAGAATTAAGCAAGACAATTAGTGATATTGAGGCAGCAAGAAATATTATTTACAGTGGCGGCAAATTTATCTATACAAAGAACACGATGAGTAATTTAGCAGTACAGTTTTATTAAGATAGAAAACAGTAATTTGTTATAAGCTTAGTGGCATTCATTATTGTACTCATTTACATAAACAGTAAAAAACAAACTCCCTTGTTTGTGGATGTAGGCCTGAAGTCGAACCATATAAATATTCGTGTGCACTTGTATGGTTGGTTTTGACCATCAATTTTATAACACATTCTAGGTTTTGACTATCAATTTTATAACACATTATCAACACGAAGTTTTGATCCACCATAGAGGTAATAAAATAAAGGTAATATTTGGTAAATTTAAATCTAAATATTCTCTACGTTCATAGGAGAAAGCGGCCATACTTCACATGCGATGTTCGATCCGCCCATAAGGCTATATACTAGTTTCACATATTACCTAAATATGAGTCACTATCTCTAAGGTCGTCTCTAGTGGTTACTCAAAATGTTATCCGAATTTAACTGAAAATTTGAGTACAAGCTAATTTTGAGTTTCATGTTTTCCCATGGTCTTACTCAAGTTAAGTTGTAGTTATACATTTGAGTCCGTGAATAATATGATCCAAGTTTGAATTTTAGTTTAAGTAAAACGGATTTGGTATGGGTTTGAATCTAGAATTGGAGAAGATTTTTTTTTTTTTGGATTTTTATTCAAATTTAGATTTTAGTTTGAATTTGAGCAAAATAGATTTGGTATGGGTTTGAATCTAGAATTGGAGAAGATATATATTTTTTTTTTTGGATTTTTGTTCAAATTTAAATTTTAGTTTGAATTTGAGTAACTATTGGAGATACCTTAATAATAGCATATCCATTGGGTATTAAAATTTGGTGACAACCCTGTTTCGGTGGTTATAAAATCAGGTTAACAATGTGAGGGTTATAGAAGAAGTAAATTGATGATAAACTTAATTTTTAACATTATTTTATACAAATGATTAGTCTCATAATTAAGTTCTTGTTATATTTTAGGATTAATTACACTTAGCTCTCCTCATATTATTGACAATGACAGATATATTTCTTGTAATTTGAAAACTTATATTTTTGTTTCAATTACAGATTCCCCTATTCCATTGTTTGACCGTTAATTCTCATAACAGAACTTCATGATGTCAAGAAAAAACAAAAAGAACAAAATTCTTGAAATATCAATTTTATCCTTGCAAATAATACAAAACAAAGCTACCCACAATTCATCTGTACATCCAAATCCCTCTCAGCCCAACCTCATCCAAATCCCAATCCCATCTTCACCTCCTCCTCCATCGACCATTTATGGACATTTTCCGCAATAAAGAAATACTAGAATTTAATTCAATTGATGAGATTCAATGAGGTCTCTTATATGTCAATAATATAATGATTAAATAGACAAGCGCACAGAAGATTGTAAATAACTAATTGTGTCCTTGATTATTTATAGGGAAGAGTACGCCCCTAACCTGGAGGGCTAGACTAAGGGGTCATTGGGACCCTGAAAGAAAGGTAATAGGACTGATCATCCTAGTCAAGTGCATAAAATATATGTCATTTTTTTTAATTGATTTCCTTTAATTAGTTTCGGTTCGGTTCCCTAATTAGACTTGTTCAAGTCCTATAACGGGATTAAATAAAATTAATTACTATCAAAAGCACTATACCAACCATTCATCAATAGAGTAAAACATAGTAATGTCCAAAGTTGACTCTAACAGTATTTATATACATCATATATATACAACAAGGTTTGAAGGGTACAAGCACCCTGAATAAATACAAATGAGTAAATGCATAAATGTAAACTGGACACTATGTTAACTTCCATCCATCCTGCAAGGCTCCAACAACTTTTCCTCTTTAAGTTAATATATGTCAATCCCATGAACGGCAGAGGTAAGCCATAATGCTCAATAGGGTTTTTCAAAACACACAAGCAAGCAAAGTAAAAAAACTATTGCAAGTCTGAAGAGGACACACCTTAAGGTCCAGTATGCATCACAAGCACCAATAATAACATCCATTAATCACAAGCATGGACAATATAATCAATTAGGCATGGCACCACTTCGTGTGGTATAACAATAATAATCAAGACAGTCAGTACATGCAAGGTCAAACACAAGACATAGGTATATTCATACAAACCCCACGAAGCACCTCTATTTCTTGTTTAAAGCCACAAGAATAATATATATATATATATATATATATATATATGCATGACTGAATCACAAGATGTAAGTGTAATATTCAAATCCCTACCAAGCACATCCATTTCTTGTTTAAAGCCACAAGAACAAGATATGCCAACATGTATGCCACCAACCAGAATTACATTAAGTATCATCAATATGCATCATGCTATCCGTCAGCAAATACAAAGGAATACCACATGATTATTAGAAGGAAAGAAATTTTAGTTCTATCAATCCATGACAAGAAGATAAAGGATTTTTTAACTTATTTTATTCTTTTAATAATTTCAATCCCAATAAGTTTCCACTTGATTTGGCTCCTGGTAAGTCTGGGTGCTTTACAAGTTGCTAACCCGATGGAGAAAAATGACCACTCGTATGAGTTTACGACTCGCAAGCTGATGGGAAACACCATCCCTATCACAAATAGAACCCCGGGTAAAATGCAATCTCACTATGCTCAAGAGGACACAAAAGACGTAACTAATTTCCATCCCAAATCCTTTCCTCATAAACCATCCATTTCCATAATCCCAAATATCTCAATTTCACACCTTAGCCGGTGCTCATTAATATCAATATCCCCTCAAATCTCACACCACTCGGGTAACCACAAGCTTGTACTCCAAGAATGATGTAAAGATGAATTTCAAGGTTCTTGTGCAATGGTTTGATCTATGTGAGCATGACGTGTATAGAGAAATCTTTTTGGAATAAGATAGAAAATCTCTATTGTAGCACGCAAAAGTTCTACCCAAAATCGCGATCAAAACCTTTTATATTAAGGGTTTTGGAAACCCACAAAATGTAGTTACAACTTAATTAGGAAACTACTTAATGGCGACCTTCGTTCGAACGAATGATCGTCCCTTCGTATGAACACTGGTTTATTCAAACAAATGCCTTTTGAGCACCTATATACTAGAAAATTCGTTCGAAGGAAAGATCAAACGAGTCCCTTAAAGGTTAAAGGAATTGGTTTCTAGAATTTTCGTTCACACAAATGTGGGTTCGTTCGAATAAATGCTGTCGAACCCAAGTTACTCATGATTTGAATGAAATATAATAGCCCAAGTTTACTAAAATCGAGTTTTTACTATTTAAAACCAATTGAGCTATTATTATTCATCAACCCACTTACACTTAATCAAAAATTAAGTAGATTAAAAACCTTTTAATCCATGCATTGTGTGTGTGCTAGATCAAATGGAATGGAACCAACCCCCTTACCATTGCGAACACCGCAAGAAGAGGAATTAGCCAACACAAACATAGTTTAACAGACCTAATGTTTATAATAATGGTAAAATAGTCATATAGAAAATATCATACATGACACATCAATGGCTTTATCATTGAACTAAAAGATTTTAAAAATAATTGGACCTAGCTAGCTAACAAGTTAAATTGTTTGGGCTTGGATCTAAGATTATAATGACATATTTTGGAGGGATTATTAATAATTAACTCCGAAAATAATTGGTTGTTTTTATAAGTTGGCCTCAAAGAAAACAATAAAGACAACAATTGCCAAGAAAATTCTAAAAATAATGACACGGCATTTGGTAGAGTGGAATTTACATTTTTGAATTGAAATTTGAGAAAAAATAGCTTATAATAAGAATTGATAAAGGGCTAACCCAGCCAAGGGTGGAGCTAAGAAAACAAAATTGGGGGGGGGGGGGGGGGGAAAGATTTTGGGAGAAAAGTTTTAGGGGGAAAAATATTTCCAAAAAAGGAAGATGATAGGGAGAATTTTTCTTTTCTTCAAATTGGAGTAATTTTACATGTAAAAGAAATTATCTCTCCTGAGGAAGATGATAGCTAGGGGAAAAAATAACAAGTTTGTAATTTTTTCCTTTATTCTTAAATTTTCTTTGGCACCAGATAAAGCTTAAATGAAAAAAATTTAGAAAGAAAATATCAAAATTCACCAAATAAATGGAAAAAAAATTTCTTAGCATCAAAACAAATTTAAAAGGAGAAATTAAAAAAAAAAAAAACATCAAAACCCATCAAATGAATGGCAATGAAAAAAAATCTTAACTCAAGACATACTTTAGAAATTAAGATTGTTAATGGGTTGGGCTAAAATTTTGGGGTGAAAAATAAAAATAAAAAAAAATTAAAAATAAAAAAGGATAGGTAAAGACTGGACTAGACCAAATTTTTTGGGTGAGCTAGTTTGAAAAATGTTAAAAATTTTACATGTAGAATTATTTATTTATTTATTTAGGAGGGGGCCTATAGCCCACCCTAGCCCTTTAATGAACCCACCCTTGAGCCTAGCGCAAAAGGCTCATGCCGTTGCAGAAGTCTTATCTCGTAAGCGGAAGAATTGTTTTTACGAGTCGAACTCATAACTTTTAAGTCACAACGAAGTAACCTCACTGTTGCACTAAGGCCCACCCTCTTAGAATTTCATGTCAGAGATTCCATGCTATTAATACAGCCTAAATTCATTTCTAATATTAAATTTTCTCCAGCATTACAGGAAAATTTTGTGGAAGAAGAAAATTTATCTTAAGGTGTTAATAGACAAATATGTTGAGTGCCTTCTGCTTAATGAACGTTGCTATTTAACCAAGAAAGATGAAATATTGGACACAAATATTAAGTGAAAAATAATTGCAACTTTTTGTATTCCTCAACAAATAATTCAGCCCAAAAGATGAAATCTTCAGCTGCATGCCTATTTATTGCCAACATATGATCATATAGGCATCTGAAATACTTTATTGGGATATTTATAAGATCCAGACTTGTGTCAGTTCAAACTTCAAACAGTGCCTTTAAATTGTAAGGCCATGTGGTATTGGGAGTTCCACTCCACATAAGCTTGGCAAGTTGCTGATTGAACATTTCAGAGCGATGACTAGAGTCAAAGAACACATATTCACTAGGATTGTGACACAGTAGATACTCTTCCATTCCTCTCTTCCCTCCACAGCTATTAATTCCCCGGTATGGACCCCAGCCGCAGCATGCACTTTTCCCTTCCTTGAAACCTTCACCAACAAACATTATATATCATGGTGATGGTAGGATATCTTACTATATATATATGTGTGTGTGTGTGTGTGTGTGTGTGTGTGAGTTTCATGCATGGGGAAAAAGTTTGATATCACTAGCATACCATATCTTGACGGATTGTCTGTTCTTTCACTAGAAGATGTGTAAGAATCGAAATTTGAATATATAAATCCTTTAAGCTGCTTCTCTAGTTTTTGGAGGACTTGAGAAACAGCATAATTGTGTAGCTTTACTAGGTCATTGAGCTCCTCCACGCAGCCACTAGAATTTCCTGGATTCAGTGCTCTCAGTCGTGGTAGACAACCCAAAGGTGACAAGCTAGAAAAACCAAATTTCCTCCCTCCTTCCTTATATATCTCCTGTTAAAAATAATAAAAAAAAATACCATATATAATTAGACAACCTATTTTGGTGTATATTTATCACTCTATTAGCATATGAAGAAACTGGTTCTAAAATTTGAATATATATATGAGAATGTCATTACTTTGATCACTGCTGTTAAGTTGCCGATCACCATCTCTACATATTCTTGCTGAGAATACGACTGAAAGAGAGTGGAGTTTGTCAGGAAAGGGTTCCCGTAATCGTTGGCACCAATGCTAAACAAGTAAACAGCTCTTGATAGCAACTTGTTGGCTTCTTTGTCACCTAGCTTCTCCCTCAACAATCTTTCTACATGCTTGAAATAGCTAAGCTGTGTTTTAAGGTCAATCACCTATAACAATTGAATACAACCTGTTAAGTTAAAAAATATATATATGAAGGATACTTTGTAATACCTGAAAAGACTATTTTCCTATGATTAAATTAATATAATCGAACTTTGGAAAATAAACATATTAAAGAAGAATACAAGTTTTAGTGCTCCCAAAAAAAATTAGGAAAAAAAAAAACAAAACAATTAAGAAGCAGTCAAGTTAATAGTAAAAGAAAGAGCTAGAGGGCTATGCCACAGTTTGACAAGGCTACGCATCCCTACAGTTGGTGGGTTAATTCAAAATTACTTGAGCATGCAGGCTGGTATGTAAAAGCCCAATTAGATTCCAAGCCCAAACTTTGACTGTGCCAGATCGAAAAGCATGTACAGTATATACCAAACTTTTAAACTAATTCTACTACATTTCCAAGGAATTTTAATGCAAAATATCACATACAAATCCTTGGTTTGTTTCAACAAGAACACCTGCACCCGCAGAAGCAAAGTTCACCCCATTAATAAAGTGATGATTGCCTGGTTGTTTATATGGTGGAATCAATGGTAGCTTTGCATACTCAGCTGCAAAAAAAGAAAGAAAGAAAAAGCCATGATGTTCCCCTGAGTTCTAGCTAATTATTTAGATACTAGAAGAAAAGAACATATATATATATATATATATAAATATATTACCAATAAAATCGGGGATTAGACGGCCATCAGAAAATCTTCCAGTGGGATACTTAAAGAAGGTTTCCCCATATGGCCAAAAATTAGCCCTAGCAGTTGTGTTGATGTAGTTATTGTTTCCAGGATCAAAAAGTGAATCTCCGAAGACAAAGAGGGCGACATGATCATCTCCAAAGCAAGTGCTTGGAATATTGACAAGGATTGCATAGCAAAAGAAGATGCAGAAGTGGAAGCTGCTTCTTGAAGTTGCCATTTGAAGGTTCAGTTTACGTTTCCCTTCTCCTTAGTCCTTAGTCTGGCCTGTAATTTATAGATAATAACATCTGCTGGTTCCGTGTTGAGATGGTTGCTGGGTAGACCTTTTGTCCATTCACTTGAAAACCATGTGCCGTGCGATGTCGAAATCACGTACTGTTTCTTTTCTTTTTTCTTTTTTCTTTTTTTTTGTAAAAGTGACAATCTTCTCCGAATTAAATTCAGCATCTACATTTTTTTTTTTTGAATGTTATCATCATCTAGTTGTTAATTTTCAAACCTTGCAGAATAAAAAAAATTTAAACTGTCATGTGAGCCAATGAAAACAAAAGTACTTAAATTTAACAACTATTATGTTTCTATTACAATAAACTGATGTTATATTACATAATATGTATTAATATGCCAAAATAATATTTTAGACTTAAAAAAATACTACACCTGAAGCATTTTTCAAATTTTCTCTGCATGGCCTGGATTATTATTTTTTTAGAGTTCAACAATTCCTTGGCAACTACTTAAAAAAAATATGAATTTTTTTAACAACATTTCTTAAGCAAAATAGATATTGATTGATAGATCTCGATTTTTAGAATCTAAATATATATTATAAGTTATTTAATTTTGAAGTTTCAAAAACAAAAAGTAATGACATGACAGGTTAGGTACAAGTTTGGTATAAAGTAACGCGAAAAGAAACTATTGTTTTAGTAAGTAAAAAAGTAAGGTAATTTTTTCATTAAAAATAAAATAATGGTACTACCTCATCACTATTAGACTTGAGATTACATAATTTAAAAATTATGAACTTTTAGAATTAAAATAATTTTTTTGAACCTTAATTTTTAAATACTTATTTTAAAGTACCTTTCATTAATTAATTTAAAGTAAAATAGAAGAATAATATATGCCCATGGTTATCTTGAAAATAGTTTCCACATGTCTTGTTTGATTGTAGCAAAGCTTGGGCAACAAGCACACGTTACTTGGACCGTTTAATGTCAAATATGGCTGCTTTTGAATTCTTCTTCCTTTGTCTTTCTCACTCTTTCTATCTAGTTTTTGAACAAGGAAGGGTCTCGACTTTGATGAAGCAATTATTAATAAATAATTAAACAAAACATGTAATAATTGAAAATTGTTATGACACAAAGGATAAGGTGAATGCCCACCACTAAAAAAAGAAAAGCTTTATATATATATATATATATATATTAAGTTTCAGCATCACATATGTTGTTGTTGACATAACAATTTGAAGATAAGAATTAATTAAGACAGTAAGTGATATTGAGGCGACAAGAAATATTACTTATAGTGGCAGCAAATTTATCTATACAAAAAGCACAATAGAAGTACAGTTTTATTAAGACAGAAAATAGTAATTTATTATAAACTTACTGAAATTTATTATTGTACTCATTTACATAAATAATAAAAAAAACAAATTTCATTACTCATGGATGTAGGCTTGAAGCCGAACCATGTAAATATTCGTGTGCACTTGTATGATTGGTTTTGACCATCAATTTTACAACACATACCAGGTTTTGACTACCAATTTTATAGCACGTTATCAACACGAAGTTCTGATCCACCATAGAGGTATTAAAATAAAGGTAATATTTGGTAAATTTAAATCTAAATATTCTCTACGTTCACAAGAGAAAGCGGCTATACTTCATTTGCGATGCTCGATCCGCCCATAAGACTATATACTAGTTTCACATATTACATAAATATAAGTCACTATCTTTAAGGTCGTCTCTAGTAGTGACTCAAAATGTTACTCGAATTTAACTTAAAATTTGAATACAAGCTAATTTTGAGTTTTATGTTTTCCAATGGTTTTACTTGAGTTAAGTTATAGTTATAAATTTAAGTCTGAATAATAAGATCCAGATTTGAATTTTAGTTTAAGTAAAAATAGATTTGGTACGAGTTTGAATTTAGAGTTAGAGAAGAGATTTTTTTTTTTCAATTTTTATTCAAATTTAAATTTGAATTTGAATTTGAATTTGAATAACTATTAGAGACACCCTAATAATAGCATATCCATTGGGTATTAAAATTTGGTGACAACCCTGTTTAGGTGGTTATAAAATCCGGTTAACAATGTGAGGGTTATAGAAGAAGTAAATTGATGATAAACTTAACTTTTAACATTATTTTATACAGATGACTAGTCTCATAATTAAATTCTTGTTATATTTTTTTAAGGTTAATTACACTTACATCTCCTCTTATTTTGGACAATGACAAATACATTTCCTATAATTTGAAAACTTATATATTTTTGTTTCAATTACAGATTTCTCTGTTCTGTTGTTTGACCGTTAATTCCCATGATGTCAGGAAAAAAAAAAAAAAAAGAACAAAATTCTTGAAATATCAATTTTATCCTTGCAAATAATACAAAACAAAGCTACCCACAATTCATCTGTACATCCAAATCCCTCTCAGCCCAACGTCGTCAAAATCCCAATCCCGTCTCCTCCTCCTCCTCCATCGACCATTTATGGACATTTTCCGCAATAAAGAAATAGTAGAATTTAATTCAATTGATGAGATTCAATGAGGTCTCTTATCTGTCAATAATATAATGATTAAATAGACAAGCGCGCAGAAGCTTGTAAATAACTAATTGGAAAGTGCTAGTTACCTAGCATTTAAAATTGATTACGCCATTAAATGGCCATTGACTAGAAAAATGTGCAATTACTATACAACAGGATATAATCTTCCGCAACCATTTCTGATTTAAGCATCTTCAGGCTCCAGTAAATAAAACCTATATCTGGTTATTCCAAATGTCAATCGACAGATCTTTTGTTTTACCTTTTTTCTCTCTTTTTTTCGTAAGTTCCTGGCCTTTCAGTAGTCTAGTACACGCAGTACACCATCAACAATGTTAATTCACTTTTTGATGCCTGTCTATGTCAGCGTTGTGCCCACATCTTCCCCTTTCCAGCTCTTATTCTCAGACCCCAGCCATCAAAAGTTACATGCTTTCTCCCTCAGGTTTGACAAATCCAAGCAACCATAAGGAAGATGCAATCTGATGCTGCACTTTCCGACTTCGTCAAAGCTCAAGTTCCTTTCTTATGCAAATTCTGGATAAAAATAAAATTAGATTGCCACTAGAAAGGACTCCGGCGTTAACTACTCTGATGGTTAAATTAGAGGAGATAGAAATTTATATTTCAATATGATAATCTCGAAATTAATAATAGAGATAGAGAGAGAGAGAGAGAGAGAGAGAGAGATAGAGATTCCTTTTACGTACCTCTCAAGTCTTATTTATAAGCAGGTGTAAATATCGAATTCAATGCCAAGCGGTGGGGCTGCTTCATCATAATTACACATGTCACAGTTTCCACCGGCCATACTGTTTTGCAGGGTTAGGAACCTTTTTCGCCTTTCTGCAGGACTAGGGTATGCTATATGTCAAAAGGCGGCAGTTTTGCCATAATTACTTGCGTCATCCTTTCTTGTCCATACCTGTCCCATCATCACGAGGTCGGTAGACCAAGGCGGTAGAGGCGAGATCAGTATACCAGGTGATTACAATTCTCGAGTCTTCCTTACCGACGTCAGATCGGTATGCCTGATTACCTTACGAACTTTACAAAACAAAGCTAGACACGTGTCATATTTTGATTGGATGGGATATTTTTGGCATTTCAGCTACTCCCCCCCCCCCCCCAAGTTTAGTTCTGAGCATGCATATAGAACTTAGGCTAGGGTTTTCGAAGGGTCACGTGCTTTTATCAATTTAATGCTTGGTTCCGTATCCCGAGGGGACGACAGTCGCTGTATTTATTACCATGCGCGTTGTCGTTTTGGTGATCGAGACCATTATTATTTCAGCCGTTTTTAGGTTTCTCGAGACATTAAATAAGGCCTTTTCATCTCTCCAAGGCATTGAATGGAGGTTTTTTATAAATAGTGGAGGAAGTTGTTTGAAATCTGTTTACCTATTTCAAATATTTTTGAAGCCTTGCTCGAGCGCTCTCCCTAGCAAGAAGTGTGATTTCAGGCAACTTTGGATGGCTTCCGGCCATCGTAACTTGAGTTCTAGCCTCCTCTTTCTGGTAATTTCTAGTTTCTCTCTATCTTTTTCTGCTTCACTCTTCTTCTTCTTTTTCTTTTACATATTTTCCCCAAACCCTTCTGTCAACCATGTTTAGTTTCGACAAGGGGGAAGTTAGGGTTGAGTCAGAAACAATCAGTGAAAATGGTCCTTCTTCTTCTTCTCCTACTTCATCTTCTTCTAGTTTCGGGGTCTAGTGATAGGGAGGCTAGTACGTCTCAAAGAGAGGAGGGAGAAAGTGCTATGACAAAGGAAATTTTAAAATCCATTAGGAAACAATATAAGTGTCCAAAAAATGTATCGTGTAGGGTCCCCAAGTCTTCAGATCGCCCTTCCGACATTAGACGGGGTGAGATCTGTGCCTATCTCGAATGGTTTGATTTAGGTGTACACTTCCCCTTCCACCCCCTTTTTGTTGAATTTTTTACATGGTTCAACATCTACCCTACCGAGCTGAATATGAATAGTTGGAGGCAGCTCTTGGCTTTCATAGTCTTAGGTCACCTCAATGGGGTCTAGGTAGATCTGGACCTTGTTCGTAGTCAAATGGATATGAAATATTTTAGTTATGAGGAACTGTATTATATATCCTTTGATTAGAGGTTCAAATCTCTGACCTTAGTACCCTCTTCCAACAAGACGTGGAAGAAGTGGTACTTCTTCGTTGGGGGAGGCTGGGAACGAGAAGATTACGAAAACCATATGAGTCTTTTTCCTTGGCATACCGGCCCAAGGGGTAAGCCTTTAGATCTCAGATCTGTATAAGTTAATTTTTGTTTTTATCTTCCCCCACTTTGATTAATCGATCATATTTTCCTTATGTTGTTTTATAGATAGAAGGAAGTGGAAAATGGCACCTTTCACTCTTGAGATTGAAGAAAAATATCGCCGACTTCTGTAGCCCACCCTCCGACCTCATTATAGGATCCTTTCCCCCCAAAATTTGATGGCGGCCGATTTAACACAAGAAGACGCTGTAGCAGTGAAGAAGTCAATATTGTCTAGATACGCCCCTCCCCCTCCTCTTAAAGCTAAAACTGGTGGATCGGCCTCCTCAATGGCGCCCAAGCCAACCGAGAGACCAACTACTTCAACAGCGCCCTGACGGGTACAGAAGAAGAGGAGCGTGATATCCAGAGTTGCCCGTGAAGCTTCCGAGGTCCCCACACAAGAGACCACCGAGGTCCTTCGACCTGAAGCTCCGTCGGCGTCCGAGGTGGGGGCTGCCTCCACAGCTCGGACCTCTAACCCTCCAGCCCCGACCGCTCCTCAAGAGGGGTCAAGCTCAGCTTCGATTAATCTGGCCGAAGCACCTTTAGGTTTAGAGGCAATGAAGTTAGCCCTTAAAGCGGCGCTGCCTCCTGGTTTTCATGGCAAGAGCTCGAGGCAGGTCATTGGCGAACTGATGCTGGGTCATGCCAGGGTAAAATCCCTTTTTATAACAAGGTTTTACTTTTACTTTATGTGTTTTGCTTGTATTGACTTCGTTTGTTTATCGTTTCTAGGGCCTCCGGGCGATGGGTGTCCTTATGGACCGCTATAACCAAGCCGAGAAGGTAAACAACCTTCAGGTGGAGTTGAAGAAGACCCAGTTTGAGCTGAAAGTGGCCCAATCTGACATAAAGACAGCCCGGACTGAATTGAAGGTGGCTCATTCTGATTTGGCGACATCTTAAAGCAAAGCCAACGCTTTGGAGGCAAAATACGAAGCCCTTCAAGGGAAGTATATGGACGTGACGCAATCCAGGGACACCATGCTTGCGCAGAGGGATAAATACCGTTAGAACTTAAGTGATCTAAAGAAGAAAGTCAAGGAAGCCGAGGCTGCCAAGGTTCAAAAAATCGAAGAAGTCAAGACAGCTACTAAGGCAGCTACCAAGGCTGGGCTAATGGGGTTGGTTAACTCAATGGGAAGAGAACTTGTGGATTCTGGCTACCTCATATGCAGGAAGAAGATTCAAAAGCTATACCCAGATCTGGATATCTCCAGGTTGGAGGTAGACGAATCCCTACCTAACTCACCCGAGCAGCCAGCCCAGGATCAAGTTGTTGAAGATATGGTGCCCATCTCTTCCATTCCCCCAGTGAATCCAAATTAACTTATGTTTTTATTTTTTACTTTTTTGGTTGTGAACTTCAACCCCTTTAGGACTTATTAAATATAAACATTTATTTATTTATATCTTACTGTGCAGATCCGAAATACTTATAATTTTTTCCTAACCAAGTTATTTACTCTTCAGACCTTGACGATCTGTCATAAGTAAAAAATTCTTGATAAAATATTTATTAAGATCAATAATTTTGCCAAGACTTCAGCCTTAATAATCAATGACATATCAGATCTGAAACCATTGCTCCTCATCAAGGAAGAAATAGAATCAGAGGTGAAATACTTGTGATAAGAATAAGTTTACGAAATAAAAATACTGGACTAACCTGGGTACCGAGGTGACCATCTTTTAGTAAAAGAAGATGATTAAATAGATCTTCTAACTTGATAACTGAATCCCGAGGTGACCAATCATGTAATAAGACAAGATAATTCAACTGATCTTCTGAACTGATAACTGATCATCTGAATTGGTGGTTTTAGTAACTCATCTGATAACTGGTATGGCTTCAAATCTTTAAAGGAACTTGGGATCCCATAGTGACGGGTATACTAAAACTTCCGATTGATAGTGGATCAGATCTTTGAGGTCTGGACGACTAATTAAGATCATACCTACAGCACTCTTGTTCGTAGGGGCCTTTTTAGATAGAGCAGGTCTAATGACCTGAGTATCGAATTTAGGACCATGCCTACAACACTCTTGGTCGTAGGGGCCTTGTTTAGATAGACCAGGTCTGAAGACCTGTGTATCGAATTTGGGACCATGCCTAAAACACTCTTGCTCATAGGGGCCTTGTTTAGATAGACCAGGTCTGAAGACCTGTGTATCGAATTTGGGACCATGCCTATAGCACTCTTGCTCTTAAGGGCCTTGTTTTAGATAGACTAGGTCTGAAGACCTGTCTATCGAGTTTGGGACCATGCCTACAACACTTTTGCTCGTAGGGGCCTTGTTTAGATAGACCAGGTCTGAAGACCAATATATATTGAAGAGAGGTTTCCACAATGAAGAAAAGCTTTATTGATAATACTTCCTCAGGTGCTCGATATTCCATGGTCTAAAAAATGGTTTTCCTGACATATCCTCCAACCAGTAAGTCATAGGCCTGATAATCTTAATGATTTTATAGGGCCCCTTCTAGTTTGGGGAAAGTTCCATGGTGGGATCGTTGGTATTAGGAAATATCCTTCTAAGAACAAAGTCGCCGAGTTGTAGGGTTACGGACTTTATCCTCTGATTGAAGTTTTTGGCCACCCTTCATCGATATTCCTCAGCCGTAATCGAAGCTCGTTCTCTTTTTCCTTCTAGTAGGTCGAGATTCTCTACCAATTGGAGATCATTGGCCCCTTGGTCGAAGGCTTCCGTCCTTAGTGTTGGCACATTGATCTCCACGGGAATTACCACCTCAGTACTATAAGCGAGTGAAAATGGTGTTTTCGAATGTTGACGTTCTTCTTGTGGTTCGATATGCCCAAAGCACACCAGGGAGCTCTTCGACCCACCTTCCTTTAGCTTGCTCCAATCTTTTTTTGATGGCATCGAGGATTGTTCGATTGGTGACCTCGGCTTGGCCATTTGCTTGGGGGTGTCCTGGTGAGGAGAAATAATGGCTAATATGTAGATCGGTACAGAATTTTTGAATATTTTTCCAGCAAATTGGGTACCGTTGTCCAAGATGAGGATGCGAGGTATACCGAACTTGCAAATAATATTTTTCCATGTAAAATTTTTTACCTCTACCTCGATAATGTGAGTTAATGGTTCTGCTTATGCCCATTTGGAGAAGTAATCGATAACGACTAGCAGATATTTTCTATTCTGGGGGCTTTTGGTAATGGACCCACAATGTCCATCCCCCATTGGACAAAAGGCCATGGACTTGCGATGGGAGTGAGCTCTTGATGCGGCTGATGTTGGTACCAGGCGAAGTGCTGACACTTATCACATTTTCTCACGTATTCTTTAGCATCTCTGAGCATACCGGGCCAATAATATCCCTGATTTAGAGCTCGGTGGGAGATGCTCCTACCACCGTTGTGATTCCCACATATCCCTTCATAGATTTCGGCTAATACATATTCAGACTCTGTCAGGGATAAACATCTCAAAAGTGGTTGGGTATAGGATCTACGGTAGAGTTTTTTGTTTATAATGAGGTACCGTGCTGCTCTGATCTGTATACTCCGAGCTTGATTCTTTTCCTCGAACAATTCTCCTTCTTCCAAGTATCGAAGGATAGGAGTCCTCCAATCCTGAGGCTGTTCTGTAGAGTAAATGGATTGGACCTCCTGGATGCTTGGTTCAATTTGGCAAGAAATGCTGATTTTTGAATCTTCATTAGGCTCTAAGTGAGAGGCCATGTTTGCAAGGGCATCGGCTTGGGTATTCTGGCTTCGTTCAATTTTGTGGATACTGAAATTGGCAAATGATTTTTTAAGGGAGCACACTACTTCTGCATATCTGATCATTCGTTCATCTTTGGCTGAAAATTCGCCCAAGACCTGGCCCACTACTAGTTATGAGTAAGTGAATGCTTCGAGGCTACGAGCCTCACATTCTAAGGCTAGCCTCATACCGAGGATTAGTACTTCGTATTCAGCTTCATTGTTGGAAGCTCTGAAGCCCAAGGTGATGGTTCTTTCTGTTTTGATTCCGTCTAGAGAACGGAGTACAATACCGACTCTAGATCCTTTATCAGTGGAAGAACCATCGACGTGGAACTGCCAGGTTGTCATATCCGTGTCTGCCCCGAGGTTTCCTCCCAAGGCTGGAGTGAATTCTACAACGAAGTCTGCTAGAGCTTGGGCTTTAATGGCGGTCCAAGGTATATAAGTTATGTCAAACTCTCCCAATTCTACAGACCATTTTACCAGGCGTCCCAAGGTGTCTGGTTTGTGCAAAATTGCTTTCAAGGGGTAAGATGTTGGGATCGCAATTGAGTGAGCTTGAAAATAAGGCCGAAGTTTTCGCACAAAAATTATCACAACGAATGCCAATTTTTCTACCTCAGGGTATCTCTTTTCTGAATTGAGGAGTGCCTTGCTGACATAGAATACAGGCTTCTGACATCCCTTTTCTTCACGGATAAGTGTAGAACTTACCGCGTTTTTTGATACTGCGAGGTATAGGAAGAGCTTCTCCCCGTTCATTGGCTTGGAAAGGAGTTCTGGGGATGCCATATATTGTTTTAGTTCTTCAAAGGCTTTGTCACATTCAGGGGTCCATTCAAGGGCCTTATTCCCCTTCAGAGCTTTGAAGAACGTGAGACAATGATCGGTGGACCTGGAGATGAATCTATTCAGAGCTGCGATCCTACCGTTAAGTGCTTTTATGTCCTTTCTGGGCCTCGGAGGCTCCAGTTCTGTTAATGCTTTAATTTGTAAGGGGTCTGCCTCTATCCCCTTTTGTGAGATCAGAAAACCAAGAAATTTTCCTTTGCTAACTCCGAAGGTACATTTGGAAGGATTTAACTTCATTTTGTACTACTTCAGTATGTTGAAGGTTTGCCTTAAGTGCTCGATGTGGTCGTGTTTCTTTTGGCTTTTGACCAACATATCGTCAATATAAACCTCCATTGTGCTGCCAATCAGAGGTTCAAACATTTTGTTAACCAATCACTTGTACGTGGCTCCGGTATTTTTTAATCCAAATGGCATCACCCTATAGCAGTACAGACCTCGTTCTAAGATGAATGATGTCTTTTCTTGGTCTAGAGGGTACATCTGGATCTGATTGTATCCTGAGTATGCATCTATGAAGCTCATCAGCTCGTGGCCTACGGTTGCGTCAACCAACTGATCGATTCTCGAGAAGGGGAAGCTATCCTTGGGGCAGGCTTTGTTAAGATCGGTATAATCGACGCATACTCGCCATTTACCATTCTTCTTCCTAACAAGGACAGTGTTGGCAAGCCATTCTGGATAGAATACTTCTCTGATCATCTTTGCATCCAACAGTCTTTAGACTTCGTCATTAATTATCTTGTGCTTTTCTGGGGCGAAAGTCCTTCGCTTCTGTCTGACTGGGAGATGGCATGGATTAGTCATTAATTTATGACAGATAAGAGAGGGGTTTACTCCCTCCATGTCTTTGGTGTCCCAAGCGAAGACTGACAAATTCTTTTTTAAGAAATTAATCATCTCCTCTTGTTCTGGCCGGGATAGGTCCATACCGAGCTGTAAATAGCGTTCCTCTTCATCGGAGCTCACCAATACTTTGATGGGCTCTGGGATCGGTTTTGCCATACTATCTCTTCCTCTGGGGGCTCATTGGTTCATTGATTTTTGTGGGGCATTATGCACCTTCTCTCAAATCAAAGGGCTCCCAAGGTGCCTGTAATTACTATTTTGGAGTTTTCCCTTTTAATGCCATGACGTGGCACTCTCGAGATGTCAACTAGGAGCCTCTGACTGTGCAAACCTTATCATTGTGAACATATTTTAGGCACTGATGAAGGGTGAAAGTAACTGCTCCTATTTTATGGAGCCATAGCCTTCTAATGATGATATTGTAAGGGGATCGAAAATTTACGATCATATACTTAGATATGAGGGTCTTCTGGTCATCCCCATCTCCCACAGTGGTTGGTAGTTCGATCCCTCCTATTGGCAAGCTTAAGTTACCATCAAATCCTACTATTACAACAGTGGTGGCTTTTAGGTCGGTAGTGTCGAGCTTCATGTGTTTGAAAAGCTCATAAAACAGGATGTTGGTGGAACATCCTGTATCCACTAATACTCTTTTGATATCAAAGTTGGCCACGTTGAAGAAGATGATGAGTACATCACTGTGAGGACAATGAATGCCAGCAAGGTCCAGCTCTGAGAACTGGATTTGTGGCAGTGGCTTTAGCCTTTTCTCAATTGTTGAGATTTGGAGAGGGCTTTTTTCTACCCTCGCTTCCCGAACGTATCGTTTCTTTGCCTAGTTAGACATGCTGGTTAATGAGTTATCGGCATGGAGGACAAGGATGACTTGATTATTCAGGTGGGGCTGTTCATTCTCTCCGAGCCCCTAACCATGCCGTTGCTGCTGGGGTCTTTGATCCTACCTGGGTTGCTTAGGCCTCTGATTTTGATTATTTTGTCCTCCTTCACGTTGTACAAACTCTTTCAGACGTCCTCTCCAGATCAATTGCTCGATCTCTTGTTGGAGGTTCCTATACGTCTCTGTAGTATGCCCGTGATCTTTGTGGAACTCATAGTACTTGCTTCGATCTCGGGAGTCTGGGTGGCCAAACAGAGGCTCTGGGTGTTTCAGGTTTTCACGTGCCCGGACTTGATGATATATTTGTGTAAGGGAGGCATTTAGGGGCGTCAGTGGTGCATATGACTTGAACTTCCCGGAAGCTGGCTGGCTCTGAGTTTAGGAAGTAGTTCTTTTGTCTGGGCTTCTTTGCCTTTTGTTGGTACTATCAGGGCCTTGCTTTTGGGCACTGTCATCTTACTGAGCCTGCTCCTTAGCTTTGCGGAGAGCCGCCCTGGTATCTTCCAAATTTATATACTTTCTTACCCGCTCCATTAGTGATGCCATGTCTGCGGGGGGATTCTTCGTCAGGGAATCGTGGAACAGTCCTGGCCATAACCCCGCGTGAAGTGCTGCCACCAAAAAGCCCGAACCGCAGTCCATAATTTCTGTGTGTTCGAAATTGAACTGAGCAATGTATTCCCTAAGTGACGCTGCCTTCTGTTGTTTTACTGATAAGAGAAATTCTGGTCCTTTTTTGAGCCTCCTACTAGTTAAAAATTGGTCAAGGAAACATTTACTAAGCTCATAAAAGCTTGGGACAGACTCTTGGGGGAGGTTATGGAACCATCGTAGGGCTGTGCCTTTGAGATTTGTGACAAATGTGCGGCACAGGAAAGCATCGGTGGCCCCATGTTGTGCCATCATGTGTTGATAATTGGAGAGGTGGTCCCCAGGGTCTTCCGACACATCATAAAGGGTGAATTTTGGGACAATAAACTTTCGCGGGCGTTCCTTCGCCAATATAGCCGTTGTGAACAGGGTGGTAAACCTACCGAGTAGTCGTGCTATTTCATCTTGCTTGGGGGGAACGTTTCCCTCTCTGGGAAGGGCTGCCTGTCCCACGGAATCTGCCATTTCTTCCATCTTCGGTCGTACTCTGGATGGGGCAGAGTACTGTAGTCCTAGCATGCCAACCTCATGCCCGATGTGCAAGGGATGCTCTTGACTAGGAACGACATGTCCCGATTGCCTTTGGAGTGGGATCGATGCTTGCTGTAGCCGGGAACCTGTCTGTATCGGGTTGGCTCCTGAATTCGCCGGGCTCAAGATCCTATTTCTGCCGTGGTGGTATACATTAGGATGAATATTTGGCACCTCTCCGCCTATGATATTCGAGGGTTGAGGTTTATCTCTAACGTGGGCCGTGTCTTGGGGAAAGGATGGATGAGCACTGGGACCTCCCCCTTCACAAGGTCTTTCGCCAGTGGTAGGAAATATCAGATCTCCTCCTTCAGGGATGCCCGGTGGAAGGTATACGTGGATACTTGGCAGGTTTTGGGTTAAAGAAGCCAGCACCTAGGAAATGGCCGAGAGTTGCCCCTGCATCTGATCGGATTGTCTCTGCATCTGATCCCTAATTTGGTCGAGTTGTTATACAGGATCGGAAGTTTCTCCTTCCTCGTCCCCGGCTAATGGTTAGCTTTGAGATACTTGTTTGGAACGGTGATTTAGAGCCATGACGAAGGAATAGGGTTGAAAGTAACGAAATTGATAGGAACGATTGACGGTTCCTATAGACGGCGCCAAGCTGATACTGCACTTTCTGACTTCGTCAATGCTTAAGTTCCTTCCTTGTGCAAATCCTGGATAAAAATAAAATTAGATTGCCACCGGGGAGGGCTCTGGTGGTAGCCGCTCCGATGGTTAAATTATAGGAGATAGAGATGTATATTTCAAGATGATAATCTCGTAATTAATAATAGAGATAAAGAGAGAGAGAGAGAGAGAGGGAGAGATCCTTTTTACGTACCTCTCAAGTCTTATTTATAAGCAGGTGTGAATATCAAATTCAATGCCAAGCGGTGGGGCTGCTTCATCATGATTACACACGTCACAGTTTCCACCGGCCATGTTGCTTTGCAAAGCTAGGAACCTTTTTCGCCTTTCTGCAGGATTAGGGTATGTTGTATGTCAGAAGGCGATAATTTTGCCATAATTACTTGCGTCATCTTTTCTTGTCCATACCTATCCCATCATCACGAGGTCGGTAAACCGAGACGGTAGAGGCAAGATCGATATACTAGGTGATTACAATTCCCGGGTCTTCCTTACCGACGTCAGATCGGTATGCCTGATTATCTTACGAACTTTACAAAACAAAGCTAGACACGTGTCATATACTGATTGGATGGAATATTTTTGGCATATCACAATCATTCTGGGATTTACATTTCTAGAAAACACATTTTCTAATCTAACAAATCAAGGGTCATTAGTATGCAAATCAACAGTAGATAGCAATTTCAGACATTTCCTAGAATATATTGGTCTAAATCCTCACCTTTCCCCTCATAATTTTGTTAATGCTAACTATTAAGAAAAATGATTTGAAGAATTTAAAATGAAAGGGAGGAGAGAGGGAAAAGAAAATTCAAGTATAACCACGACTACCTCATTTATAATAAATAGAAGGTAGTCAACACAGGAGAATAACCTTAAAGCTATTGATCATGACAACTATTACTTTTCTTTTCTTTTCTTTTTTTGTTTTAATCCTCCCAAGCAGATACTTGAGCAGTATTCATACAAAATATAATTTCTAGATCAGTAAAACATAGAAATGTATAATTCCTAGATCAGGTACAACCACCACTGCAGTAAACATTACATTGATACGGACAAAACAAAACACCAGTTCTGCTGAAGAAATTTTGAGAAAATAAAGAAAATAAAAAAGTACCAAATTTTGCTAAAGGCTAACATAATAATACAATAATAGATGTATCTGCTCCATAATATACATTTTTCTTATGCATCCAAGGAAATGGGAAAAATGCAAATGTTATAATTAAGTCAACATTAACATTTCCAGTCTTCCTCAAACCATTTCAGTGCCACCTCTAACCAAGTCCGGTATCATGACCCTTCCAAATTGAGTGAAGGGGATGTTAGAATATGTCCCACATGAAAGGATAATATGGATATTATTTGGACTTAATGAAATTAGGTGGTTATTAGTTTTGGAAGAGTTACGCACGGTTACTTAATTAGTAAGATATAATAAGGGAAGTGTTTTTCTATTTATCTACTTTTATGGGGAGTAGGATAAGAGTTTGATTTTAAGTAAGAATTGTCCTCTCTCTATCCATATACTCTTAACCAGGGTTTCCCATAATATTCTGGCATATGAAAAGAAAAGGGATTAAGTAAGAGAAATAATTTCTACAAGCTTTCTTCAAGTAGGTGATTTCTTCATGGCAGATTCCGGTATGTTATTTATTTATTTTATTTCCGCATAAAAGATGATTATGCGATTATCATGATAGTTGAAGATTTTTAATTAAATTTAGTAAATTAAATTTACAGGGGATCTCAAATAAAAACCTTAGCATTCGGGATGGAAGGCTCAAGAGCTCACCCTCAACCTAATACAAAATATGGAAAAACACATCTGTATGGCATATTTCACAGTTACACATAATTCTGACGGGTATTAATAATATATGATTTGGAGTAGACTTCTTCCTCTTGATGTTGGTGTGTTGGGCATATTTCAGCACAACACCCATGTTCATATCTGTCCAACACTCATTTATACAATCAAAACGGTCTACCTTTATTTGCCTAAAATTGTCAAGAAATAGGGGGATATAAATGCATTAATTGAGACTAAACAAAATATAACATTATCATATCTATTTATATTCTTCAACATGAATGTATGCATATATATAGAGCCTTGGTCTAAATTTTGACGAGTTGTCATGTCTGACCCACTATGTCTGGGACAAAACACGACATTTGCATCCATGTTTGCAGATCCTAGTACTAGCATACCAATGTCATTGCTAGAGGAGTTGTTGATGTTTCCTTGGCTTCTCACATGCAAATGTCTATTGAGCTACTATATATTGTCAAGGAAGCAACCAAAACTATGTGACAACAACATAGCCCTTATTGTTAATAACTTTTCTTAAAAATGATGTTGCCAGTATTTATCAGTCTAAATAACAAAGTAATTGAGGAGAGCAAGATTAGGTTAATGTATTAGGGACATAATAAAGAAAGAAATAAGAAGGGAAAAGCCATAGATCTGAGCTTACAGAAAGCATGATATTTTACAAGAGTAGAAATCAATCAGCATATGGTAATGTAAAATGCCTCATTCCTTGAGGCTCAGCTCATGTTTAAGGCAGGTGTCCTATATAACAAATTATAAATAAAGATCTTTCTGTGAAATATAGATGTCAAAATTTTCCCACTTCTAGTTTGTTTGATAAGCACATAATTTATTTTAAAACATCAAGGTCTGTAGGATCATAATCTAGGAAGGAAATGATATCTTGAAATAAAACAAAAGCAATGAAAGCAGAAACAGAATGAGAGAGAGAGAGAGAGGGCGAGAATGTGAGTGAGAGCTAGAAAGGGAAGAGGCGTATACTTTAATTTCGAATCTACAATGCCCTGTTTTATATTAGGAAATTATTCCAACCAGAAGCATTAACTCAGCAGCTTGCAATATAGTTCTTGGCTTCTCGTAGCTGTCAATTAAAATCAGGACTTAGGACATGTATTGATAACTAACTATCAGTTTTGCCTTTCCTTGAGTATATGGCCAGATGTAAGTCTTTATTCACTCAGGGAGATGAGGCAACATGAAACCAACGAGATGTGCCTTTCAAGACTTACATACCATGCAATAATAATTTGAATTGAATAGTCATTGACACCATGAAAAATTTAGAAGCAGGGGATTAATCACGCAATATCATGAAGTATATGGCCAGATGTAAGTAATGAATAAGGTCAGCAAGATCTTTGGCTCATAAAATCTCAAGCATGATTTCGACTTGGCGATAAACAATGCAAGTTAAAAGAACAAATAGATGAAGAAGAAGTATACAAGGTCTATCACAAATTAATCAAAACAACTTGAGTTATTCAAATATTTTTTTAATAAACATCGAGTTATTTAATCCGACAGGATAAAATCAGGTCAGAAATACACAATAAATCAGGTCAAGAAGACTATTCACAAAATTAGAAAATTTCTCTCATTAGTCATTACAGACAACCAGTGGCCATAAAGTGTTGCCTAACATTGTTACCTAATTAAAAACCACAGGAGCTGGTGTATGTATGTATGTATGAGAAATGAAAAGACGCATCAAAGGAGATGGATGTACAAGAACGAAAATTCCAGAAAGAAAAAATAGATCCCCCATGTATATAGTTGTCCAAATAGTTGTTCTTTAGAATTGTAAACTATGATGAAATATTACAACCTATCTTTCAAAAAATTCTACCTTAAAGAAAGGAAATTAATTCATAAATCGATCAAAGTCCTCAAGAAATATTGGACTTACAGTTTGTTTGGATAAGTAGAAGGGAAAGGAAAGGAGAGAAGAGTATTATTTATGAAGGAAAGGAAAGGAGATGAGAGGAGAGAGTAATCCCTCCTTTATGTTTAGATAACTAATGAAAGGAAAGGAGATGAAAGACTAATATAATTCTTTCATCTTATTTGAGAATGATAAAGGAGAGAAAGGAAAGGAAAAGATTTTATTTTATTTTATTATTATACTCTTTAGATGCCTTAGGATAGAAGTGTCATTTTTATTTTGGCTTTTATAATTTGAAGGGTAATATTGGTATTATTAAAAATTTATTAAATCCTTGTTTCCTTTCCCTCCATTTCCTCCCACTTTTGAAGGAATAACAAAATTGTTTAAATGAGAGTTAAGCTCTCCCTCCCTCTCTCTTCCTTTCCTTCCTAATTTTTAAAACAAACATGATATAAGCTCCCCTTCCTTCTCCTTCCCTTCCCTTTCTTTCCAATTCCTTTCATCCAAACATAGTGTTAATCTCCAATGTACCTTTAACAGCCCAACCCAACTCAAAATGAAAGAGTTAAGAGTTGGAAAAATCACATAGGACATGGGTCAAAATAATTCAAGAATCTGAAGGGAATTAAATGAATGTGGAAGAAGAAAGGCAAACCTACATTCACAAGAGAAAAATTGTTGCTTGAAATTCCTCCTTAATTGAGAAATAAGAAATTCTTCTGACAAAGGTCAAGTCAGAATTTCAACTGAGATTTATAAATTTGCACAAAATCAAAGATCTTCCACCGAAGATTTTTGGGCACTCCAACAATTCTAAAGTTGAATGTAATGGAAACTTTGAAAAAATAATGCACTATGTAATACCTCGACCCAAAATGTAACCGAACAAGTACTATAAACCTGAACTAATAGGGTTCATTTTTCGAGAATAAATAAATAGCCTAGTTCTGAATACCAAAGTTTCCAAGTGTCCGGATAATACTCGAGCAAAGCAACGAGAATATATATATATATACATACGCCCATATATATATATATATATCTATGTGTATTGAGTACGCAAATATATATACATGTGTGTGGTACAGTGTGTGTGTATATACATATAATATATATATATATATATATACATGTGTGTGTATGTATGGTATAAATATATGTGAATGTATAAGTTTGAGTATATATATACATATATATAATGTGTTATGTGTGTGAATATGTTGTATATATGTATGTGTGTATATATATATATATGTGAGTGTGTGTGTGTGTAAATAGGTGGGTTAGTGTGTGGCGGTGCATATATATATATATGTATATATATTATATATACAAAATATCTTGAAATAAAACAAGAGCAATGAAAGCAGAAACAAAATGAGAGAACGAGAGAGAGGGGGGGGAGAAAAAGTGTGAGTGAGAGCGAGAAAGGGAAGAGGTGGTAGGATAGCCGCCTATATAAGGCATGTATGCGTGCATGCAATAGAAAGCAAAGAAAAGTAAGAAAAGAATAAACCAAGGAAGAAAGAAAGAAAAAAAGGAAGAAAAGAAAAAGAAATAGTAAAGTGTTGCAAGAAAGAAAAGAGGTAAGGCCTCTTGATTTCCATTTTCTGAATTTTTTTAAATTTTATAAAACTTGCATGAAACATGTAAAAGAATGTAGGATCATAATCCAGGAAGGAAATGATAAATTTAGGAGGAAACAGTAAGTGAAATAGTAGAGAAATGAGTGAGAAAAAAGGAGTTGCAGGTTTAGTGGTGTTTCGAGTGATGAGGGATTTTGATGGTTTTAAACCATTAGAGGATTGGGGAGTTGTTCTCCTCGACCTCAGAATCATGTAGGAAGAAAAAAGAGAAAAAAAGAGTGGCTAGAAAGCCACGAAATAGAAAATAAATGGGTGGCCGAAAAATCGTGGCTCGCCGGAGCAGCCACTGGTTTTTCCTATTTCGGCCCTTTCCAATGAATGAAACCCAAAACCAAACTTAGAAATGGAACCATTGGAGAATTTGGGTTCGAACCACGTTGGGCAGACACTGGAATTCCACCAAAAAAAGTTGGCCGACAACGGAGAAGACGTCGAAAACTGGTCAGAGAAAATGAACAGTAGTGAGGGGGAACAGCATCGTTTGAGCCTAGTTCTAACCAAAGCTACATTGTTTTAGCATGTATTGTTTTAAATTTAAATCTAAAATAGAACTTGTTTGGTTACAAGGATAATGGGTTAATTTATTAACCCTATTTGGAATAAGGATATCCTATTGATGTACTGTCGTAGGCAACCAAAAAATAAAACCTAAACTCCTAAAAATATATATGTAGTAGTGGAGTAAGGATCATTCCCACGGAGAGTGTCTAGCCTAGTTTTATGCTATGTGAACAAGGATGGGGGTTTTGAGTATAACGAAAATAATTTAAAAAAAAAAAACAACTAAGGAACAATTCAAATTAAAGTATCGAATTCAATCAAAAGAACAAACATTGGTCCAAGTCAACATCCACCATCAGAATTTTACAACTAATCACCGATGCAAATATATATCAATTCACGCTTTGAATATTCACCGTTGGAACTATTTTCCTATCTCTCCTTAGTCGCAGTTAATTAGAAAACAAGCGATCTAATTAGCCCTAACTACTAGACAACCCAAGACAAGCGTGAAAAGTTTAATCTAGTAGTAGCCTTAAGAATTAAAAAAATCGATGGAGCTAAACACCACAAGCACAATCGATTGTATTTAATTTAGTCGAACGTTATTCCTAAGATCTAATAATTTCTAACACAACAAATCATTAAATCTTAGTTGCTTCACAAATTAGAGGGATCAAATAATTACGAATTTGATATCTAACCTAACAGTAGATTGCAACGAATAAAAAACTAGTAGGCCTCCTAACAATTAAACGAGACAATCATGAAAATAAGCATAGGAGAATATCCGATACTCAAAGCATAAATTGAACAATAAAAACAAATTAGATCTCACAGTTTTATTGATTCCGAGGCTTCCGTTTTCTTCAACCAATTATAAAAGTTTAGCCACGTAGGGCCATGAAAACTTGAAGGAGAAATTAGAGAAGAAGGGAGAGAGATAGAGAGAGAGAGAGAGGCATGTGTGTGTGTGTAAATCTGATCTCCCCTCTCCTTTTTACACATTAATTCAGTCTTGTAAGCCTACTAGAACTCCTAAAGATATTCTAAATACTATCCTAAAATAATAATACCCAAATCTAACTATAAAAAGGAAAAATATTAAAAATAAAATAAAATCCTAATATAAATAGGAAAGTGATATTTCAGCCAGAATTCTCGTACTAGATCTGGAATTTTCAAAAATAAATCGCGTGAACCTGCCATTAGAATTTCACGCAGCTAAAAACGCTTAGTTGTGTAGGTGCAGCAACTTCAAGACCAATTTCAACCTTGATCAAGCCCAAATCTTGCAAAATGCAAAACATGAAAGTTGTAGATAGTTTTCTTGGCTTTCCATAGCATCTTGAATCATCACAATCGTAGCTTGGATGAGAGAGTTATGCCCAGAGTACAAAGCGATGTCAAAATTGTCCAAAATCGTCCAATTAGCTTCGTTTTGCATTTAGTGCCTCCATTTGCATCCTAAATCAAAATATAAGAATAATGAGTACATTTAGGCACCAAATAAGTATAAAAGACTAAACATTAAGGGAAAAAAATATGGCATTTTGCATTCTCATCACCTATCCCTAAATTGCCCTTATCCGCTGTTTGGCTTAGGAAATGTTTGAAAAATAAAAAGGGCTGCTGCCCCCAAGTTTTGATCCCTCAACCACTGAAGGGTGTGGGTACCTAAACCCCACACGCAAACCACTGTGCCACTAAGACACATGTGGTTATATTTCCACATAAATAATATATAATATTAAATTAAATTAATTAATTAAATTTATTAATTTATTAATTAAAATAAATCCCAGAGTCCAAATAAAATAAAAGTATAATGTATTCCTACTATTCTGGACCTTGGACCTAAGAGTCATTTCTATTGTTTCATGTTTTGGACTAGTGGCTATTGTGATACTCTATTCTAGTGGCTATTGTGATAATCTGTTCTATTGACTATTGTGATACTCAATTCTAGTGGCTATTGTGATATTCTATTCTATTGGCTATTGTGATAATCTATTCTAGTGGCTATTGTGATATTCTATTCTATTGGCTATTGTGACGTTCTATTTCTTAACTAACTATCATGTTATCGTATCCTTGATTGTCTTGAATTATGCTCTTTTCTATATTGACCCTAAGTCATGACAAAGTGAAGGGAATTTACTTACTGAGCTAAATTAACTCATTCAGATTTCTATATTTATTTCAAGAAGGGACGTTGCAAGCAGACGATAGGAGCTTGCGAGCTATAGTGGACATTTTTGAAATGTGATAGAAAATGATCAGTACAGTCTTAACTCTCTCATGTATTCACCACCTAGGGGTGATGTGAATGTTGGTTCTCTTTTTGATATGTATATAGAACCTTATTATGACTTCCGCTGTATAACTGTTAAATTATTGTATATTACATATTGTTATCACTCATATAGTTAAAAGAAAAGGTAGGGACGGCCAGAGGGTCTGCCCCGCGATCCCAAATTCGCACAAGGTGGGTTTCGGGTCATGACACACTAGACATGGTTTTACTATTCCAAGAATTCAACTAAGAAATGGAAATCTCAAATTATTTAACCATCCATACATGAATGAACAGATAAAACAAACATTTCTACGACAATCTTGCCCTGTTTTACAATGAATATACAACATTTGAGCCAAGAAAAATGCACTTGAAGGGGTACAATTCACAAAGTTTTTATTCTAAATAATAAACAAATGTCTAGATTCAATGTATCTCCTCTAAAGGAAATACCTATCATCTAAATTTATGAAATTCTAACAATGAAAAATCCTAAATCACTCAAGAGTACCAAATCTCCCTCAATTTGGTGAAAAATTACAAGATTGCCATAAAACATGAAAAATGACTAAATTATCGCTCAATGCATGAAAATGTCCCTAATTTTTCACCAAAGGGCTGAAATTACCAAATTACTCCCAAAGGGGTAAAATGATATAGAAATTAAGAAAATGTCCCTCAAGTGACCAAAAAATCCCATTGAGGGTAAGATTGTGCCAAAATTACCAAATTTTTCTTAAAGGGCATTATGGTGTCGAAATTACTAAAACATCCTTCAATGGACAAAAGAGTCCTATTAGAGGTAAGATTCTGGCCGGAAGAGTCATACTAAAGATAGGATTCTGGTAAAATTACCAGAGTACTCCTATGAGATGGGAAGCCTTTAGGAATTATTGAGAATTCCCTTGAGGACTAGAGAGATGTGTGAAATTATGAGAAGGCCCTTAGGGGTCAAAAATATGTAAAATGAACAAACTACCCCTAGGGACCAAATGATGGGAGAAATTACCAAAATACCCCCAAGTGGAAAATATCTTAGTAATTTATCAGAAATGATGAAACTACCCTAATCAAAGGATTTTCTCAAAATATGCAATGAAAATTTAAATGACCAAAATATCCTCAGAATGTCGCAAAATTATAGTTTTGCCTTTATCCAATCAATGGTCACAAAATGAGGTATCTACAGAGAACCCCTCTTTGACTGAACTTGTAAACAACTAAATGTCAACGTTAGAAAAAGATACCCATTTTAACCTTCATTGTGAGTTTGATGTGATCAGACTCATTTGAAGATGATATTCCTACGTATCACCCTCAGATGAATCAGACCTTCCGTAGTTCGTAAATAGCAAAAAATAGTGTTGTCCTTACTAGTTTTTCCTAAAAAGACTCATCTCTATAGGATTGTCGTGAGGTTACATCGTCGAAATGACTCATGAGAGTTTGCTTGGGAGGAAACGCGATCCTAATTAACAAGCATGAGGTTGTGTTCTCATGAGATGGGATTATGTTCTCAGATGTTTTACTTATAGGGAAATGTGATCCTAACAAGCATTTCATTAGGTTGTGTTTTCATGAGATGGGTTCATGTCCTGAGACATTTTACCTAAAAGGAAATTCCATCCTAGTAGGTTTATAAGAGGTTACCTCCTTGATGGACGGTTTGCTTGAAAAGAATGTTATCCTAATAGGATTTTCCTGAAAGGAATGTTATCCTAATAGGATTTTTAATGAGATTACGTCCTTAATGGATGACTTATCTAAAAGGAATGCTATCTTGACATGATTTTCCCTAAAGGAATGATATCCTAATAGGATTTTTAATGAGATTATGTCTTTAAACGATGACTTTTTTGAAAGGAATGCTATCCTAAAATGATTTTCCAAAAATGAATGCTATCTTAATTATATTTTTAATGACATTACATCCTTAATGGATGACTTATCTAAAAGGAATATTATCCTGAGAAAATCTTCCTAAAAGCAATGCTATACTAATAGGATTTTTAATGAGATTACGTCTTTAATGGATGACTTATCTGAAAGGAATGCTATCCTAACAAGATTTTCCTAAAAGGAATGCTATCTTAATAGGAAATGAGGAATACTTTTCAATTGAGAATGATTTCAAACTGATTTTATAGGAAAACAAAAGTCCCATAACTCTGTGTTAGATTGTGACTCGCTGGGGAGATGACTTCGATTAATTCTGCTAGAATGATGCTATTTTGTATAACTCTATGGGAGAAGAATGACTTAAACTTGTTGAGGAATGAATTGATTTAACTCAAATGATTCAACAATTTTAATTTTTTAGAGAAAAAATGGTTGTGTCCTGCTCAAAAGACAAGGCCTGGATCTCGAGGAACCACTAAAGAAATGTTACGCACAGGATCTTTTAATGGAATCGCAAGTAACTTGATGAATGTCAGTTTCGAATTAGTGGGCCAATGCCATTATCTGGCCCATTGGTAAACTTTGACTAGAATTAGAAATTACAATTTTCATTTTGACAAAAAAGCTTGAATTTGACAAGAAATGGGCTGAAATTGGAAAAAAATGAGCCGAAATTGGAAAAAGGCCTAATATAGTCTCTACGTGCCGATCGACACATAGAGAATGGGTTTTGCCCCTTTGTGTGCTGATCGGCTACTCGTGAGTACCAATTAGCACTTGGGTGCGTGGGTAGACCACTTTAAAGGGTTATGGTTTTTTGAACATTTCATTATGTTTTTTGAGTTCCCACATTTTGCACTTGTGCTCATTTTTTGCAAGGTTGTGAGAGAGATTAGATTGAAGCGTTTCACACTTGTTTCAAGCTTTGGGAGGATCAATTATCCCGATTTTCAACTTCAAATTTGAAAATTATAAGAAAAATGACAAGCGAAGTTCATGATGACACGGACCTTATGTTCGACATTAATCGAGATTTAGGGGCTTTTGGACCGGTCATTATATGGTCCCAAGGGACAAAGCTTATAGATGCTTGGCATGTATTATTTCACCATTTTCTTACTAGCATCAGATTTTTTGTTATCATGATTTATATTGCAAAACTATCTAGCATAAGAACTTGCATGATTTATTATATATCTTGCAACTCAGTTATATGTATATGTTTTACAAATATCAGTAGCTTTCAGTATAACTCTTTTTAAATGTTATCCATGAAAGATAATGTAAGGGGTTTCTAGAAACCCATGACGGGAAACTATTGTTATTCATGAGTTTTTCATAAAGCTCACAGAGTTTTATCTTGTATATTTTCAGGAATGACTAGAAGTCTTTCAGATTCAGACGCTAATAAGCTATGTGAAGTAAAGACTCTAGCTAGAAGGGAATTAGTATCCCAGCTATAGAGTTATCTACCTTGTTAGGGCCATGGTGTCCAATATTGTAATTGGCTAATCTGGTTTGACAAAACATGTTTTGTGTGTAATCGTTACATAAGTCCTACGAGTGAGTACCTCAATGCCCGTTCTTCTCCATGTTCATTCAAGAGACATTACCATGTATCACTACCGATCGACTTGGTTCTCGTAGGGTATATTAGACTTTTGTATTTGATTTGGGTCTCACACACTCACATCATGTATTATATATAGTTTTTATCATAACATCATATATGTGATTGACTTCTGGTTGTGAACCAATTTTTTTAAAATACATCCTTAAAATACTTAAAGGAAAAATTCAGTTCATAAGATAAGCAAGAATAAGCAACTCTCTATTACTCATTCGAACGAAGTCTTGGCTCATTCGAACGAACAACAAAAAAGTTCATTCTCATTCATGTTCATTCGTTCGAAGGCTTTGTATCAAACGAAGAGCTACAACCTTAGAGTTGTACTCGTTTGATATTCGTTCATTTTTCATTCGAACGAATGATGGTTCATTCGAATAAACCCAAGGCAAAAAATAGATTTATATTTTGTTTTCAAGCCATTTGGGGATCGAACAAGCTCTTTGCGAAAATACACTAAAATATAATAGGGGACAGTAAAAAACAGAGTGAGAGAGTCTTAATTTGTGAGAGCTAAATTGTTGATAGATCTTGAAACTCTTATGAGAGATCATTCATACATGTCATTCATACATATCTCTACTCTTATTCATTGATCGATTTAAATCATTCACTAGATCTAAATAAGATCTAGGAGCCTTAGTTTATGTCAATTTCACCATTGACGAAAGATGGAGTTCAAGCTTGAGGATTCGACTTTAAGCGATCGGTGAACATCGAGGTTGTGAGGATTCCCAATTGTTGAGTGGCTTGATTGGAGGATTCCAAAATCGTCAAGGATTCCGGTTGTGAATTTTTTGGCTATGTGATGCTTGAGGATTCAAGGAGAATTTGAAGACGTGATCAAGGAGAACGGAGCTCGAGGTACTAAGCTTGTTTGTAGATACGTTGTATTTCATTTTCCATCATAGTGGAAGTCTTCCTTCAACATTGGCTTGATTTTAGAGTTTTACTCTATGGATTGTTGTCCTTAGTGATTTCTCCGTCATCAATCAGTTTGCAAATCTCTCATTCTCTCTATCTATTCCAATTTACTATATTCTTTAATTGAATGCTTCTGCTAGAATATAGAAATTGTGTTTTCACGAAATTCATAATTGTTCTTTAATTTGATTAATTGAAAATTTGATTGAGTAAATTGAATGAAATCATAAATTGATCACTTAGTTAAATTTCCTTTGAATTGATAAAATTTCATATAAAATTAAGATAGATTGATAAATTTGGTAAAGTTTGATAAGTTTGTGTGTTTGATTGATTCTTGGAAAATTCTTTGGTGGATGGACATAAATGGCGGATTAATTACATTGAGTGATTTTGTTGATTGTGTCATCTTTTTTTTAACCAAGAATTGAAATTAATATAAAAAAAAAAAAATTTTATTCAAGACCTACCTATCAGGCCCCCACTTTTGGGTAATATTCACACTTTGAGACCTTGAGTGATATCCAAATGGTATCCCTCCGAAATAAACCTGAGGTGATAGATACCAAATTAATGTGATAACTTAAAGTAAGATAAGAATGCGAATGATGTTTTGTATTAATATAATAATCTAGACATACATGTGTAATGAAATGATGGGCTCATATGATTGTAACTCTGATGTAATGTTTACTTATGCTCTGCAAAAAAAAATTGATGTAAATTTTACTACATGATTATATATAATTGAATGCAATCTATTTGAATATGTAAAGAGGTCTTTGGTTAAACACATCATCAATATACGGTAAAAGGGACAAATCTGCATAAGGTGGGGTTTGGGATGTGACAAAGCTGTAACTTTTCAAAAATTTATGAAATTGGGAAATTTAGGTGTGGCATCCTTTGTGTGTTGATCGACACACAGTGAGTGTTAATTGGCACTCGCCATAGAGATTGCGTCGTCCGAACTTTTTTTAGGCTTTTTTATGACATGATTTTTGCGCAGCTCCGTGAGTGTCTTATCCAAAAACTGGATTTTTCACCTAAACCAAGAGTCTAATACGAACTAAATGCATGCTGTTAGGCTGGGTAATACATACTTTAGGCTCCCCTCGATAGGATGTGTTATATACCTCCCATGGTCATTAAGGAAACAACCACAGTCAAATGATATGACACTATCCCTTTGATATACCTCCCAAGGCACCATCAGAGGCTTCCCTGGTCAAGTGGTATGGGATCGAGGAGTGGAAGGATTTTACCGGCATTCCCAACAAAAAGAAACGAATTGGGGAGCAGCCTATCGACCATTTGGGGGTTAAAAGGGTATATAGTGCATATGCATATGCAATGATACGAAATGTGTGCTTGGTATTCCACTTTTAAATTGATTAGCACATGAATTCCATACATCCATTCAAGTAATAAACAAATAGAATAATACAGAAAATAAGTACATAAAAATAGAAGCCTTGTAGATGAACACAATAATGGGATTAGCTCTTTTAGTCCCTAGTAGAGTTGCCACTATAAGTGTAGGGGTCGGAAAAACCCAGTTGTCCACTCCTTTAAAGTGGGAGAGGAACATCCTCTTTTTGAATTGGGGTGCATAAGAATGTAAAAATGAGTTGTCAGCTTGTTTTAGGTTAATAACATGAAAACCTAATACAACACATGGAGAATACATGTAAAGGAAATAACAAAGAAAAATCAAAATTACATTACTTTGGTCCTAGTTACATTCTAAATCCCTTGACATTGGCTAAAAAATTAAAGTAGAGTAGTCTACAATAAATAAAGAGAATTCTAGATCCAGGAGACAAAGTACAAGAAAGAAAGAGGTTAGGCACCCATTCTGCCCAGTTTGAATAGACTGGCCTCTAATGTCCATCCACAAGGCGTATATTTCATGACAAAAATAAAAGAGAGAACTAGTAGAGAAAGATAATGATAATGATTGCATGAGCAAATAAAATCAAAAAAAGACATAAAGTCAATAAGATGAGGAAAAAGAGTAGATTTGACCTTAAGAGGCATCTTACGTATTCGTTCAAATAACAAAATCAAAGCCAACGTAGTTCTCCAATTCAATTGATTTTATCAAGATTAATAAGATGAATTGAATTGGGACAAGGAAAAAAGAAGGGTTTTAGGGAACGTACCTAATTATTTGCGGCTAATCAGACAAGACTTTAGCTTAAACTCCTTGACTTCAAATCATTAGTTATGTAGAACTCCATCTTGAATGGGTAGAACTTTTAGCTTGAATTGGGTAGAACAAGGTTTCAAATATATATATATATATATATATATATATATATGTAGAGAGAGAGAGAGAGAGAATTATTGCAATAGCACTCTGGCTCTTAAATTTTTGTGTTCTTGATTATGGTGGCCATTAGGTCTTATTTATAAGGAAGAGTAAGGATGTCACTCCCCTAACCTGGAGGGCTAGACTAAAGGGTCATTGGGACCCTGAAAAAAAAGGTAATAGGACTGATCATCCTAGTCAAGTGTATAAAATACAGGTCATTTGTTTTAATTGATTTCCTTTAATTAGTTTCGGTTCAGTTCCTTAATTAGACTTGTTCAAGTCCTATAACGGGATTAAATAAAATTGATTACTATCAAAGGCACTATACCAACCATTCATCAATAGAGTAACACATAGTAATGTCCAAAGATGACTCTAACAGTATTTATATACATCATATATATACAACAAGGTCTGAAGGGTACAGGCACCCTTAATAAATACAAATGAGTAAATGCATAAATGTAAACTGGACACTACGTTAACTTCTGTCCATCCTGCAAGGCTCCAACAACTTTCCCTCTTTAAGTTAATATTTGTCATTCCTATGAACAGCAGAGGTGAGCTGCCATAACGCTCAATAAGATTTTCCAAAACACACAAGCAAGCAAAGTGAAAAAATTATTGCAAGTCTGAAGAGGACACACCTTAAGGTCCAATATGCATCACAAGCACACAATAACAACATCCATTAATCATAAGCATGGATAATATAATCAATCAGGCATGGCACCACTCCGTGTGGTATAACAATAATAATCAAGATAGTCAGTACATACAAGGTCAAACATAATATTCATACATACCCCACGAAGCACCTCCATTCACTACAAGAAAAGGCATTATTAGCGACGCACAGGGAAAATGCGTCGCTAATGATATTTTGCGACGCACACCTGAGCATCGCTAAAGTCGCCACAAATATTGGCGTCGCTAATAGTATTGGCGACCCACACACCCCTAAGCGTCGCTAAAAGAAACTATTAGCGACGTACAAACGGTGTCGCTAATAATTGCGAATGCGCGTCGCAAATATTATAAATAGAGGCAAAGAGCGTCGCTAAAAGATACTATTAGCGACGCACACTTGGTCGTCGCTAAAAGGTACTATTAGCGACACACAGAGTGCGTCGCTAATAGTGAATTAGCATTGTTATTTCTTTACTTTTAGCGACGCTTTTCTGTGCGTTGCTAAAGGTTTTTTTTTTTTTTTTTGCCCGTTTTCCAACCTTGTTTGCTTTGTTTTCTTTGTTGTTTTATTCCTATTTAAACCTATATCAATCATCCTGATATACAATAAAATCCAAACATTCTGAAATGAATATATTAAAAAAGAAAAATACATTCATATATATATATATATATATATTATACTAATTGCGTACATTTGTAAAAGTACAATTTAACAATAAATAGAAAAATAAAAAATTGTCTCAAAACATATAACTACAAATGTCCATGAAAAGAAAAAAGAAAAAAACAAATAAAAATAATAAATCCCGATGGAAAACATAAAGACGGTGACGCAATAATCCCAATCAATCTGAAATAAAGATCAAATGGTATATATTAGAACAATTATTAAATATATATGAAATATAGAATGTGAATAGTTTAATTTTTCTTTTTCTTTTTTTCATGCATAAATAATAAGAACGACATAAAGTAGCATAAGTTATAAACCACTAATCCGAACTAATTTTTGTAAGTTTGTGCAAGTCTATTTTGTCATTTGTGAGGTTTTTGATGGGGTTTCGGGATAGTTAGGCCGATATCCGGCATTTTGGTCCGTCAAAACTCCAAAATGGGCATTTTCGGAGCAAAAACTTGTATAAGTTTCAATCCGGGCATCCGAACCGAGTGTCGTAAGTTCGTACAAGCCAATTTTATCATTTGTGAGGTGTTTGATGGGGTTTCAGGCTCGTTTGGTTGATATCTGGTATTTTGGTCTGTCAAAACCCCAAAATGGGCCTTTTCGGAGCTGAAACTTGCATAAGTTTCAATCGGGAATCCAAACCGAGTGTCGTAAGTTTTTTCAAGTCTATTTTATCATTTGGGAGTTGTGTGATGGGGTTTCAGGGTGGTTAGGCCGATATCCAAAGTTTTGGTCTGTCAAAACCCCAAAATAGGCCTTTTTGGAGCTGAAACTTGCATAAGTTTCAAACCGGGTATCCGAACCGAGTGCTGTAAGTTCTTGTAAGTGTATTTTATCATTTGTGAGGTGTTTAATGAGGTTTTGGGCTCGTTGGGTTGATATCTGGTATTTTGGTCTGTCAAAACCCCAAAATGCGCCTTTTTGGAGCTGAAACTTACATAAGTTTCAAACCGGGCATCCGAACCGAGTGCCATAAGTTTGTGAAAGTGTATTTTATCATTTTTGAGGTGTTTGATGGAGTTTTGGGGTGGTTAGGCTGATATCCATGGTTTTGGTCTGTCAAAACCCCAAAATGGGCCTTTTTGGACCTAAAACTTGCATAAGTTTCAAACCGGGCATCCGAACCGATTACCGTAAGTTCGTGCAAGTCTATTTTATCATTTGTGAGGTGTATGATGAGATTTTGATGTAGTTAGGCCGATATCCGGCATTTTGGTCTGTCAAAACCCAAAAATGGGCCTTTTTGGAGCTGAAACTTGCATAAGTTTCAAACCGGGTATCCGAACAGAGTGCCGTAAGTTCGTGCAAGTGTATTTTATCATTTGTGAGGTGTGTGATGGGGTTTCAGTATAGTTAGGCCGATATCCAGCATTTGGGTCTGTCAAAACCCCAAAATGGGCCTTTTTGGACTTGAAACTTGCATAAGTTTCAAACCGGGCATCGGAACCTATTGCCGTAAGTTCGTGCAAGTCTATTTTATCCTTTGGGAGCTGTGTGATGGGGTTTCGGGGTGGTTAGGCCGATATCCGACATTTTGGTCTGTCAAAACCCCAAAATGGGCCTTTTTAGACCTAAAACTTGCATAAGTTTCAAACCGGGCATCGGAACCGAGTGTCGTAAGTTCGTGCAACTGTATTTTATCATTTTTGAGGTGTGTGATGGGGTTTCGATGTAGTTAGGCCGATATCCAGCATTTTGGTCTGTCAAAACCCCAAAATAGGCCTTTTTAGACTTGAAACTTGCGTAAGTTTCAAACCGGGCATCGGAACCGAGTGTCATAAGTTCGTGCAAGTCTAGTTTACCATTTGGGAGCTATGTCATGGGGTTTCGGGGTGGTTAGACCGATATCCGGCATTTTGGTCTGTCAAAACCTCAAAATGGACCTTTTTGGAGCTAAAACTTGCATAAGTTTCAAACCGGGTATCCGAACGGAGTGCCGTAAGTTCGTGCAAGTCCATTTTATCATTTTTGAGGTGTTTGATGGGGTTCCAGTGTAGTTAGGCCGATATCCAGCATTTTGGTCTGTCAAAACCCCAAAATGGGTTTTTTTGGAGCTGAAACTTGCATAAGTTTCAAACCGAGCATCCGAACCGAGTGCCATAAATTCATGCAAGTGTATTTTATCATTTATGAGGTGTTTTTATGAGGTTTTAGGTTGGTTAGGATGATATCCGGGGTTTTGTTCTGTCAAAACCGCAAAAAGGGCCTTTTTGGACCTAAAACTTGCATAAGTTTAAAAGCAGGCATCCGAACCGGTTACCGTAAGTTCGTACAAGTCTGTTTTATCATTTGTGAGGTGTGTGATGGGGTTTCAGTGTAGTTAGGCCGATATCCGGCATTTTGGTCTGTCAAAACCTCCAAATTGGCCTTTTTGGAGCTGAAACTTGCATAAGTTTCAAACCAGGTATCCGAACCGAGTGCCGTAAGTTCGTGCAAGTCTATTTTATCATTTTTGAGTTGTTTGATGGGGTTTTGGTGTATTTAGGCCAATATCCGGCATTTTGGTCTATCAAAACCCCAAAATGGGCCTTTTCGGAGCTGAAACTTGCATAAGTTTCAAACCGGGCTTCCGAACGGAGTGTCGTATGTTTGTGCAAGTGTATTTTATCATTTTTGATGTGTTTGATGGGTTTTGGGGTGGTTAGACTGATATCTAGGGTTTTGGTAGTGTCAAAACCCCAAAATGGGCCTTTTTGGACCTAAAACTTGCATAAGTTTAAAACCGGGCATCCGAACCGATTACCGTAAGTTCGTGCAAGTCTATTTTATCATTTGTGAGATGTGTGATGGGGTTCGGTGTAGTTAGGCCGATATCCAGAATTTTGGTCTGTCAAAACCCCAAATGGGCCTTTTTGGAGCTGAAACTTGCATATGTTTTCAAACCGGGTATCCGAACCGATTACTGTAAGTTCGTGTAAGTGTCTTTTATCATTTGTGAGATGTTTAATGGGGTTTTGGGCTCATTTGGTTGATATCTGGTATTTTGGTCTGTCAAAACCCTAAAATGGGCCTTTTTGGAGCTGAAACTTGCATAAGTTTCAAACCGGGCATCCGAACCGAGTGCCATAAGTTCGTGCAAGTGTATTTTATCATTTTTGAGGAGTTTGATGGTGTTTCGGGGTGGTTAGGCTGATATCCGGGGTTTTGGTTTGTCAAAACCCCAAAATGGGCCTTTTTGGACCTAAAACTTGCATAAGTTTCAAACCGGGCATCCGAACCGATTACCGTAAGTTTGTGCAAGTCTATATTATCATTTGTGAGGTGTGTGATGGGATTTCAATGTTGTTAGGCCGATATTCGGCATTTTGGTCTATTAAAACCCCAAAATGGGCCTTTTTGGAGCTGAAACTTGCATAAGTTTCAAACCGGGTATTGGAACAGAATGCCGTAAGTTCGTGCAAGTGTATTTTATCATTTGTGAGATGTGTGATGGGGTTTTGGTGTAGTTAGGCTGATATCCGGCATTTGGGTCTGTCAAAACCCCAAAATGGGCCTTTTTGGACTTGAAACTTGCATAGTTTCAAACCGGGCATTGGAACCGAGTGCCGTAAGTTCGTGCAAATCTATTTTATCATTTGGGAGCTGTGTGATGGGGTTTCGGGGTGGTTAGGCCGATATCCAGGGTTTTGGTCTGTCAAAACCCCAAAATGGACCTTTTTGGACCTAAAACTTGCATAAGTTTCAAACCGAGCATCGGAACCGAGTGTTGTAAGTTTGTGCAAGTGTATTTTATCATTTGGGAGGTCTGTGATGGAGTTTTGGTTTAGGTAGGCCGATATCCAGCATTTTGGTCTATCAAAACCCCAAAATGGGCCTTTTTGGACTTGAAACTTGCATAAGTTTCAAACCGGGCAACGGAACCGAGTGTCGTAAGTTCGTGCAAGTCTAGTTTATTATTTGGGGTCTGTGTGATGGGGTTTGGTGGTGGTTAGGCCGATATCCGGCATTTTGGTCTGTCAAAACCTCAAAATGGACCTTTTTGGAGCTAAAACTTGCATAAGTTTCAAACCGGGTATCCGAACTGAGTGCCCTAAGTTCGTGCAAGTCTATTTTATCATTTTTGAGGTGTTTGATGGGGTTCCAGTGTAGTTAGGCCGATATCCAGCATTTTGGTCTGTCAAAACCCCAAAATGGGTTTTTTTGGAGCTGAAACTTGCATAAGTTTCAAACCGAGCATCCGAACCGAGTGCCATAAATTCATGCAAGTGTATTTTATCATTTATGAGGTGTTTTTATGAGGTTTTAGGGTGGTTAGGATGATATCCGGGGTTTTGGTCTGTCAAAACCGCAAAATGGGCCTTTTTGGACCTAAAACTTGCATAAGTTTAAAAGTGGGCATCTGAACCGGTTACCGTAAGTTCGTACAAGTCTGTTTTATCATTTGTGAGGTGTGTGATGGGGTTTCAGTGTAGTTAGGCCGATATCCGGCATTTTGGTCTGTCAAAACCTCCAAATTGGCCTTTTCGGAGCTGAAACTTGCATAAGTTTCAAACCAGGTATTCGAACCGAGTGCCGTAAGTTCGTGCAAGTCTATTTTATCATTTTTGAGTTATTTGATGGGGTTTTGGTGTATTTAGGCCGATATCCGGCATTTTGGTCTATCAAAACCCCAAAATGGGCCTTTTCGGAGCTGAAACTTGCATAAGTTTCAAACCGGGCTTCCGAACGGAGTGTCGTATGTTTGTGCAAGTGTATTTTATCATTTTTGATGTGTTTGATGGGTTTTGGGGTGGTTAGACTGATATCCAGGGTTTTGGTAGTGTCAAAACCCCAAAATGGGCCTTTTTGGACCTAAAACTTGCATAAGTTTAAAACCGGGCATCCGAACCGATTACCGTAAGTTCGTGCAAGTCTATTTTATCATTTGTGAGATGTGTGATGGGGTTTCGGTGTAGTTAGGCCGATATCCAGAATTTTGGTCTGTCAAAACCCCAAATGGGCCTTTTTGGAGCTGAAACTTGCATATGTTTTCAAACCGGGTATCCGAACCGATTACTGTAAGTTCGTGTAAGTGTATTTTATCATTTGTGAGATGTTTAATGGGGTTTTGGGCTCATTTGGTTGATATCTGGTATTTTGGTCTGTCAAAACCCCAAAATGGGCCTTTTTGGAGCTGAAACTTGCATAAGTTTCAAACCGGGCATCCGAACCGAGTGCCATAAGTTCGTGCAAGTGTATTTTATCATTTTTGAGGAGTTTGATGGTGTTTCGGGGTGGTTAGGCTGATATCCAGGGTTTTGGTTTGTCAAAACCCCAAAATGGGCCTTTTTGGACCTAAAACTTGCATAAGTTTCAAACCGGGCATCCGAACCGATTACCGTAAGTTTGTGCAAGTCTATATTATCATTTGTGAGGTGTGTGATGGGATTTCAATGTTGTTAGGCCGATATTCGGCATTTTGGTCTGTTAAAACCCCAAAATGGGCCTTTTTGGAGCTAAAACTTGCATAAGTTTCAAACCGGGTATCGGAACAGAATGCCGTAAGTTCGTGCAAGTGTATTTTATCCTTTGTGAGATGTGTGATGGGGTTTTGGTGTAGTTAGGCTGATATCCGGCATTTGGGTCTGTCAAAACCCCAAAATGGGCCTTTTTGGACTTGAAACTTGCATAGTTTCAAACCGGGCATTGGAACCGAGTGCCGTAAGTTCGTGCAAATCTATTTTATCATTTGGGAGCTGTGTGATGGGGTTTCGGGGTGGTTAGGCTGATATCCAGGGTTTTGGTCTGTCAAAACCCCAAAATGGACCTTTTTGGACCTAAAACTTGTATAAGTTTCAAACCGGGCATCGGAACCGAGTGTCGTAAGTTTGTGCAAGTGTATTTTATCATTTGGGAGGTCTGTGATGGAGTTTTGGTTTAGTTAGGCCGATATCCAGCATTTTGGTCTATCAAAACCCCAAAATGGGCCTTTTTGGACTTGAAACTTGCATAAGTTTCAAACCGGGCAACGGAACCGAGTGTCGTAAGTTCGTGCAAGTCTAGTTTATTATTTGGGGGCTGTGTGATGGGGTTTGGTGGTGGTTAGGCCGATATCCGGAATTTTGGTCTGTCAAAACCTCAAAATGGACCTTTTTGGAGCTAAAACTTGCATAAGTTTCAAACCGGGTATCCGAACTGAGTGCCGTAAGTTTGTGCAAGTGTATTTTACCATTTGTGAGGTGTTTGATGGGGTTTTTAGGGTGATTAGGCTGATATCCGGGGTTTTGGTCTGTCAAAACACCAAAATGGGCCTTTTTGGACCTAAAACTTGCATAAGTTTAAAACCGGGCATCCGAACCGATTACCATAAGTTCGTGCAAGTCTATTTTATCATTTGTGAGGTGTGCGATGGGGTTTCGGTGTAGTTAGGCCGATATCCGAAATTTGGGTCTGTCAAAACCCCAAAATGGGCCTTTTTGGAGCTGAAACTTACATAAGTTTCAAACCGGGTATCCGAACCGATTACTGGAAGTTCGTGCAAGTCTATTTTATAATATATGAGGTGGGTGATGGGGTTTTGGTGTAGGTAGGCCGATATCCGGAATTTTGGTCGGTCAAAACCCCAAAATGGGCCTTTTTAGAGCTGAAACTAGCATAAGTTTCAAACCGGGTATCCGAACCGAGTGCCGTAAGTTCGTGCAAGTGTATGTTATCAGTTTGGAGGTGTGTGATGGGGTTTCAGTGTAGTTAGGCCGATATCCGACATTTTGGTCTGTCAAAACCCCAAAATGGGCCTTTTTGGACTTGAAACTTGCATAAGTTTCAAACCGAGCATCGGAACCGACTGTTGTAAATTCGCGCAAGTCTATTTTATCATTTGGGAGCTGTGTGACGGGATTTCAGGGTGGTTAGCCTGATATCCGGGGTTTTGGTCTGTCAAAACCCCAAAATGGGCCTTTTTGGACCTAAAACTTTCATAAGTTTCAAATCGGGCATCGGAACCGAGTGCCGTAAGTTCGTGCAAGTGTATTTTATCATTTGGGAGGTGTGTGATGGGGTTTCAGTGTAATTAAGCCAATATCCGGCATTTGGTCTCAAAACCCCAAAATGGGCCTTTTTGGACTTGAAACTTGCATAAGTTTCAAACCGGGCAACGGAACCGATTGTCATAAGTTTGTGCATGTCTAGTTTATCATTTGGGAGCTGTGTGATCGGGTTTCGGGGTGGTTAGGCCAATATCCGGCATTTTGGTCTGTCAAAACCTCCAAATGGGCCTTTTTGGAGTTGAAACTTGCATAAGTTTCAAACCGGGCTTCAGAACCGAGTGCCGTAAGCTTGTGCAAGTCTATTTTATTATTTGGGAGCTGTATGATAGGGTTTTGGGGTAGTTAGGCCGATATTCGGGGTTTTGGTCTATCAAAACCCCAAAATGGACCTTTTTGGACCTAAAACTTTCATAAGTTTCAAACCGGGCATCGGAACCGAGTGCCCTAAGTTCGTGCAAGTGTATTTTATCATTTGGGAGGTGTGTGATGGGGTTTTGGTGTAGTTAAGCCAATATCCGGCATTTGGTCTGTCAAAACCCCAAAATGGACCTTTTTGGTCTTGAAACTTGCATAAGTTTCAAACCAGGCATCGGAACCGAGTGCCGTAAGTTTGTGCAAGTCTAGTTTATCATTTGGGAGCTGTGTGATGGGGTTTCGGGGTGGTTAGGCCAATATCTGGCATTTTGGTCTGTCAAAACCACCAAATGGGCCTTTTTGGAGCTAAAACTTGCATAAGTTTCAAACCAGGTATCCGAACCGAGTGTCGTAAGTTCGTTCAAGTCTATTTTATCATTTTTGAGGTGTTTGATGGGGTTTTGGTGTATTTAGGCCGTTATCCGGCATTTTGGTCTGTCAAAACCCCAAAATGGGCCTTTTCGGAGCTGAAACTTGCATAAGTTTCAAACCGGGCATCCGAACCGAGTGCCGTAAGTTTTTGCAAGTGTATTTTATCATTTGTGAGGTGTTTGATGGGGTTTTGGGGTGGTTAGGCCGATATCCAGGGTTTTGGTCTGTCAAAACACCAAAATGGGCCTTTTTGGACCTAAAACTTGCATTAGTTTAAAACCGGGCATCCGAACCGATTACCGTAAGTTCGTGCAAGTCTATTTTATCATTTGTGAGGTGTGTGATGGGGTTTTGGTATAGTTAGGCCGATATCCAGAATTTTGGTCTGTCAAAACCCCAAAATGGGCCTTTTTGGAGCTGAAACTTGCATAACTTTCAAACCAGGTATCCGAACCGATTACTGTAAGTTTGTGCAAGTCTATTTTATCATATATGAGGTGGGTGATGGGGTTTTGGTGGAGTTAGGCCGATATCCGGCATTTTGGTCTGTCAAAACCCCAAAATGGGCCTTTTTGATGCTGAAACTTCTATAAGTTTCAAACCGGGTATCCGAATCGAGTGCCGTAAGCTCGTGCAAGTGTATTTTATCAATTTTGAGGTGTGTGATGGGGTTTCGGTGTAGTTACGCCGATATCCGACATTTTGGTCTGTCAAAACCCCAAAATGGGCCTTTTTGGACTTGAAACTTGCATAAGTCTGAAACCAGGCATCGGAACCGACTGCTATAAGTTCGTGCAAGTCTATTTTCTCATTTGGGAGCTGTGTGATGGGCTTTTGGGGTGGTTAGGCAAATATTCGGGGTTTTGATCTGTCAAAACCCCAAAATAGGCCTTTTTGGACCTAAAACTTGTATAAGTTTCAAACCGGGCATCGGAACCGAGTGCCGTAAGTTCGTGAAAGTGTATTTTATCATTTGGGAGGTGTGTGATTGGGTTTCGGTGTAGTTAGGCCGATATCCGACATTTGGTCTGTCAAAACCACAAAATGGGCCTTTTTGGACTTGAAACTTGCATAAGTTTCAAACCGGGCATCCGAACCGAGTGTCATAAGTTTGTGCAAGTCTAGTTTATCATTTGGGAGCTGTGTGATGGGGTTTTAGGGTGGTTAGGCCGATATCCGGCATTTTGGTATGTCAAAACCTCAAGATGGGTCTTTTTGGAGCTGAAACTTGCATAAGTTTCAAACCGGGCATCCGAACCGAGTGCCGTAAGTTTTTGCAAGTGTATTTTATCATTTATGAGGTGTTTGATCAGGTTTTGGGTTGGTTAGGCCTATATCCTGGGTTTTGGTCTGTCAAAACCCCAAAATGGGCCTTTTTGGACCTAAAACTTGCATAAGTTTAAAACCGAGCATCAGAACCGATTACCGTAAGTTCGTGCAAGTCTATTTTATCATTTTTGAGGTGTGTGATGCGGTTTTGGTGTAGTTAGGCCGATATCCAACATTTTCGTCTGTCAAAATCCCAAAATGGGCCATTTTTGAGCTGAAACTTGCATAAGTTTCAAACCGGGTATCCGAACCGATTACCGTAAGTTCCTGCAAGTCTATTTTATCATTTGGGAGCTGTGTGATGGGGTTTCGGGGTGGTTAGGCCAATATCCGGCATTTTGGTATGTCAAAACCTCAAGATGGGCCTTTTTGGAGCTGAAACTTGCATAAGTTTCAAACCGGGCAACGGAACCGAGTGCCATAAGTTTGTGCAAGTCTAGTTTATCATTTGGGAGCTGTGTGATCAGGTTTCGGGGTGGTTAGGCCAATATCTGGCATTTTGGTCTGTCAAAACCTCCAAATGGGCCTTTTTGGAGCTGAAACTTGCATAAGTTTCAAACCGGGCATCAGAACCGAGTGTCGTAAGTTCGTGCAAGTCTATTTTATTATTTGGGAGCTATGTGATACGGTTTTGGGGTGGTTAGGCCGATATTCGGGGTTTTGGTCTATCAAAACCCCAAAATGGACCTTTTTGGACCTAAAACTTTCATAAGTTTCAAACCGGGCATCGAAACCGAGTGCCGTAAGTTCGTGCAAGTGTATTTCATCATTTGGGAGGTGTGTGATGGGGTTTCAGTGTAGTTAAGCCAATATCCGGCATTTCGTTTGTCAAAACCCCAAAATGAACCTTTTTGATCTTGAAACTTGTATAAGTTTCAAACCGGGCATCGGAACAGAGTGCCGTAAGTTTGTGCAAGTCTAGTTTATCATTTAGGAGCTGTGTGATGGGGTTTTGGGGTGGTTAGGCCAAACTCTGGCATTTTGGTCTGTCAAACCCACCAAATGGGCCTTTTTGGAGCTAAAACTTTCATAAGTTTCAAACCAAGTATCCGAACCGAGTGTCGTAAGTTTGTGCAAGTCTATTTTATCATTTTTGAGGTGTTTGAAGGGGTTTTGGTGTATTTAAGCCATTATCCGGCATTTTGGTCTGTCAAAACCCCAAAATGGGCCTTTTCGGAGCTGAAACTTGCATAAGTTTCAAACCGGGCATCCGAACCGAGTGCCGTAAGTTTTTGCAAGTGTATTTTATCATTTGTGAGGTGTTTGATGGGGTTTTGGGGTGGTTAGGCCAATATCCAGTGTTTTGGTCTGTCAAAACACCAAAATAGGCCTTTTTGGACTTGAAACTTGCATAAGTTTAAAACCGGGCATCCGAACCGAGTGTCGTAAGTTTGTGCAAGCCTAGTTTATCATTTGGGAGCTGTGTGAAGGGGTTTTGGGGTGGTTAGGCCAATATCCGGCATTTTGGTATGTCAAAACCTCAAGATGGGCCTTTTTGGAGCTGAAACTTGCATAAGTTTCAAACCGGGCATCCGAACCGAGTGTTGTAAGTTTGTACAAGTGTATTTTATCATTTTTGAGGTATTTGATGGGGTTTTGGGGTGGTTAGGCCGATATCCAGGGTTTTGGTCTGTCAAAACTCCAAAATGGGCCTTTTTGGACCTAAAACTTGTATAAGTTTAAAACCGGGCATCCGAACCGATTACCGTAAGTTCGTGCAAGTCTCTTTTATCATTTGTGAGGTGTGTGATGGGATTTCGGTGTAGTTAGGCTGATATCTGGAAATTTGGGTCTGTCAAAACCTCCAAATGGGCCTTTTTTCGAGCTGAAACTTGCATAAGTTTCAAACCGGGTATCCGAACCGAGTGTCGTGAGCTCGTTCAAGTTTATTTTATCATTTTTGAGTTGTTTGATGGGGTTTCAAGGTGGTTAGGTCGATATCCGGCATTTTGGTCGGTCAAAACCTCCAAATGGGCCTTTTTAGAGCTAAAACTTGCATAAGTTTCAAACCGGGCATCCGAACCGAGTGCCGTAAGTTCATGCAAGTCTATTTTATCATTTTTGAAGTGTTTGATGGGGTTTTGGTGTATTTAGGCCGATATCCGGCATTTTGGTCTGTCAAAACCCCAAAATAGGCCTTTTTGGAGCTGAAACTTGCATAAGTTTCAAACCGAGCATCCGAACCGAGTGCCGTAAGTTTGTGCAAGTGTATTTTACCATTTGTGAGGTGTTTGATGGGGTTTTTAGGGTGATTAGGCTGATATCCGGGGTTTTGGTCTGTCAAAACACCAAAATGGGCCTTTTTGGACCTAAAACTTGCATAAGTTTAAAACCGGGCATCCGAACCGATTATCGTAAGTTCGTGCAAGTCTATTTTATCATTTGTGAGGTGTGCGATGGGGTTTCGGTGTAGTTAGGCCGATATCCGAAATTTGGGTCTGTCAAAACCCCAAAATGGGCCTTTTTGGAGCTGAAACTTGCATAAGTTTCAAACCGGGTATCCGAACCGATTATTGGAAGTTCGTGCAAGTCTATTTTATCATATATGAGGTGGGTGGTGGGGTTTTGGTGTAGTTAGGCCGATATCCGACATTTTGGTCGGTCAAAACCCCAAAATGGGCCTTTTTAGAGCTGAAACTAGCATAAGTTTCAAACCGGGTATCCGAACCGAGTGCCGTAAGTTCATGAAAGTGTATGTTATCAGTTTGGAGGTGTGTGATGGGGTTTCAGTGTAGTTAGGCCGATATCCGACATTTTGGTCTGTCAAAACCCCAAAATGGGCCTTTTTGGACTTGAAACTTGCATAAGTTTCAAACCGGGCATCGGAACCGACTGCCGTAAGTTCACGCAAGCCTATTTTATCATTTGGGAGCTGTGTGATGGGATTTTGGGGTGGTTAGGCTGATATCCAGGGTTTTGGTCTATCAAAACCCCAAAATGGGCCTTTTTGGACCTAAAACTTTCATAAGTTTCAAATCGGGCATCGGAACCGAGTGCCGTAAGTTCGTGAAAGTGTATTTTATCATTTGGGAGGTGTGTGATGGGGTTTCGGTGTAATTAAGCCAATATTCGGCATTTGGTCTCAAAACCCCAAAATGGGCCTTTTTGGACTTGAAACTTGCATAAGTTTCAAACCGGGCAACCGAACCGAGTGTCATAAGTTTGTGCAAGTCTAGTTTATCATTTGGGAGCTGTGTGATCGGGTTTCAGGGTGGTTAGGCCAATATTCGGCATTTTGGTCTGTCAAAACCTCCAAATAGGCCTTTTTGGAGCTGAAACTTGCATAAGTTTCAAACCGGGCATCAGAACCGAGCGCCGTAAGTTTGTGCAAGTCTATTTTATTATTTGGGAGCTGTGTGATAGGGTTTAGGGGTATTTAGGCCGATATTCGGGGTTTTGGTCTATCAAAACCCCAAAATGGACCTTTTTGGACCTAAAACTTTCATAAGTTTCAAACCGGGCATCGGAACCGAGTGCCCTAAGTTCTTGCAAGCGTATTTTATCATTTGAGAGGTGTGTGATGGGGTTTCGGTGTAGTTAAGCCAATATCCGGCATTTGGTCTGTCAAAACCCCAAAATGAACCTTTTTGGTCTTGAAACATGCATAAGTTTCAAACCGGGCATCGGAACCGAGTGCCGTAAGTTTGTGCAAGTATAGTTTATCATTTGGGAGCTGTGTGATGGGGTTTCGGGGTGGTTAGGCCAATATCTGGCATTTTGGTCTGTCAAAACCACCAAATGGGCCTTTTTGGAGCTAAAACTTGCATAAGTTTCAAACCAGGTATCCGAACCGAGTGTCGTAAGTTCGTTCAAGTCTATTTTATCATTTTTGAGGTGTTTGATGGGGTTTTGGTGTATTTAGGCCGTTATCCGGCATTTTGGTCTGTCAAAACCCCAAAATGGGCCTTTTCGGAGCTGAAACTTGCATAAGTTTCAAACCGGGCATCCGAACCGAGTGCCGTAAGTTTTTGCAAGTGTATTTTATCATTTGTGAGGTGTTTGATGGGGTTTTGGGGTGGTTAGGCCGATATCCAGGGTTTTGGTCTGTCAAAACACCAAAATGGGCCTTTTTGGACCTAAAACTTGCATAAGTTTAAAACCGGGCATCCGAACCGATTACCGTAAGTTCGTGCAAGTCTATTTTATCATTTGTGAGGTGTGTGATGGGGTTTTGGTATAGTTAGGCCGATATCCAGAATTTTGGTCTGTCAAAACCCCAAAATGGGCCTTTTTGGAGCTGAAACTTGCATAACTTTCAAACCAGGTATCCGAACCGATTACTGTAAGTTTGTGCAAGTCTATTTTATCATATATGAGGTGGGTGATGGGGTTTTGGTGGAGTTAGGCCGATATCCGGCATTTTGGTCTGTCAAAACCCCAAAATGGGCCTTTTTGATGCTGAAACTTGTATAAGTTTCAAACCGGGTATCCGAATCGAGTGCCGTAAGCTCGTGCAAGTGTATTTTATCAATTTTGAGGTGTGTGATGGGGTTTCGGTGTAGTTACGCCGATATCCGACATTTTGGTCTGTCAAAACCCCAAAATGGGCCTTTTTGGACTTGAAACTTGCATAAGTCTGAAACCAGGCATCGGAACCGACTGCTATAAGTTCGTGCAAGTCTATTTTCTCATTTGGGAGCTGTGTGATGGGCTTTTGGGGTGGTTAGGCAAATATTCGGGGTTTTGATCTGTCAAAACCCCAAAATAGGCCTTTTTGGACCTAAAACTTGTATAAGTTTCAAACCGGGCATCGGAACCGAGTGCCGTAAGTTCGTGAAAGTGTATTTTATCATTTGGGAGGTGTGTGATTGGGTTTCGGTGTAGTTAGGCCGATATCCGACATTTGGTCTGTCAAAACCACAAAATGGGCCTTTTTGGACTTGAAACTTGCATAAGTTTCAAACCGGGCATCCGAACCGAGTGTCATAAGTTTGTGCAAGTCTAGTTTATCATTTGGGAGCTGTGTGATGGGGTTTTAGGGTGGTTAGGCCGATATCCGGCATTTTGGTATGTCAAAACCTCAAGATGGGTCTTTTTGGAGCTGAAACTTGCATAAGTTTCAAACCGGGCATCCGAACCGAGTGCCGTAAGTTTTTGCAAGTGTATTTTATCATTTATGAGGTGTTTGATCAGGTTTTGGGTTGGTTAGGCCTATATCCTGGGTTTTGGTCTGTCAAAACCCCAAAATGGGCCTTTTTGGACCTAAAACTTGCATAAGTTTAAAACCGAGCATCAGAACCGATTACCGTAAGTTCGTGCAAGTCTATTTTATCATTTTTGAGGTGTGTGATGCGGTTTTGGTGTAGTTAGGCCGATATCCAACATTTTCGTCTGTCAAAATCCCAAAATGGGCCATTTTTGAGCTGAAACTTGCATAAGTTTCAAACCGGGTATCCGAACCGATTACCGTAAGTTCCTGCAAGTCTATTTTATCATTTGGGAGCTGTGTGATGGGGTTTCGGGGTGGTTAGGCCAATATCCGGCATTTTGGTATGTCAAAACCTCAAGATGGGCCTTTTTGGAGCTGAAACTTGCATAAGTTTCAAACCGGGCAACGGAACCGAGTGCCATAAGTTTGTGCAAGTCTAGTTTATCATTTGGGAGCTGTGTGATCAGGTTTCGGGGTGGTTAGGCCAATATCTGGCATTTTGGTCTGTCAAAACCTCCAAATGGGCCTTTTTGGAGCTGAAACTTGCATAAGTTTCAAACCGGGCATCAGAACCGAGTGTCGTAAGTTCGTGCAAGTCTATTTTATTATTTGGGAGCTATGTGATACGGTTTTGGGGTGGTTAGGCCGATATTCGGGGTTTTGGTCTATCAAAACCCCAAAATGGACCTTTTTGGACCTAAAACTTTCATAAGTTTCAAACCGGGCATCGAAACCGAGTGCCGTAAGTTCGTGCAAGTGTATTTCATCATTTGGGAGGTGTGTGATGGGGTTTCAGTGTAGTTAAGCCAATATCCGGCATTTCGTTTGTCAAAACCCCAAAATGAACCTTTTTGATCTTGAAACTTGTATAAGTTTCAAACCGGGCATCGGAACAGAGTGCCGTAAGTTTGTGCAAGTCTAGTTTATCATTTAGGAGCTGTGTGATGGGGTTTTGGGGTGGTTAGGCCAAACTCTGGCATTTTGGTCTGTCAAACCCACCAAATGGGCCTTTTTGGAGCTAAAACTTTCATAAGTTTCAAACCAAGTATCCGAACCGAGTGTCGTAAGTTTGTGCAAGTCTATTTTATCATTTTTGAGGTGTTTGAAGGGGTTTTGGTGTATTTAAGCCATTATCCGGCATTTTGGTCTGTCAAAACCCCAAAATGGGCCTTTTCGGAGCTGAAACTTGCATAAGTTTCAAACCGGGCATCCGAACCGAGTGCCGTAAGTTTTTGCAAGTGTATTTTATCATTTGTGAGGTGTTTGATGGGGTTTTGGGGTGGTTAGGCCAATATCCAGTGTTTTGGTCTGTCAAAACACCAAAATAGGCCTTTTTGGACTTGAAACTTGCATAAGTTTAAAACCGGGCATCCGAACCGAGTGTCGTAAGTTTGTGCAAGCCTAGTTTATCATTTGGGAGCTGTGTGAAGGGGTTTTGGGGTGGTTAGGCCAATATCCGGCATTTTGGTATGTCAAAACCTCAAGATGGGCCTTTTTGGAGCTGAAACTTGCATAAGTTTCAAACCGGGCATCCGAACCGAGTGTTGTAAGTTTGTACAAGTGTATTTTATCATTTTTGAGGTATTTGATGGGGTTTTGGGGTGGTTAGGCCGATATCCAGGGTTTTGGTCTGTCAAAACTCCAAAATGGGCCTTTTTGGACCTAAAACTTGTATAAGTTTAAAACCGGGCATCCGAACCGATTACCGTAAGTTCGTGCAAGTCTCTTTTATCATTTGTGAGGTGTGTGATGGGATTTCGGTGTAGTTAGGCTGATATCTGGAAATTTGGGTCTGTCAAAACCTCCAAATGGGCCTTTTTTCGAGCTGAAACTTGCATAAGTTTCAAACCGGGTATCCGAACCGAGTGTCGTGAGCTCGTTCAAGTTTATTTTATCATTTTTGAGTTGTTTGATGGGGTTTCAAGGTGGTTAGGTCGATATCCGGCATTTTGGTCGGTCAAAACCTCCAAATGGGCCTTTTTAGAGCTAAAACTTGCATAAGTTTCAAACCGGGCATCCGAACCGAGTGCCGTAAGTTCATGCAAGTCTATTTTATCATTTTTGAAGTGTTTGATGGGGTTTTGGTGTATTTAGGCCGATATCCGGCATTTTGGTCTGTCAAAACCCCAAAATAGGCCTTTTTGGAGCTGAAACTTGCATAAGTTTCAAACCGAGCATCCGAACCGAGTGCCGTAAGTTTGTGCAAGTGTATTTTACCATTTGTGAGGTGTTTGATGGGGTTTTTAGGGTGATTAGGCTGATATCCGGGGTTTTGGTCTGTCAAAACACCAAAATGGGCCTTTTTGGACCTAAAACTTGCATAAGTTTAAAACCGGGCATCCGAACCGATTATCGTAAGTTCGTGCAAGTCTATTTTATCATTTGTGAGGTGTGCGATGGGGTTTCGGTGTAGTTAGGCCGATATCCGAAATTTGGGTCTGTCAAAACCCCAAAATGGGCCTTTTTGGAGCTGAAACTTGCATAAGTTTCAAACCGGGTATCCGAACCGATTATTGGAAGTTCGTGCAAGTCTATTTTATCATATATGAGGTGGGTGATGGGGTTTTGGTGTAGTTAGGCCGATATCCGACATTTTGGTCGGTCAAAACCCCAAAATGGGCCTTTTTAGAGCTGAAACTAGCATAAGTTTCAAACCGGGTATCCGAACCGAGTGCCGTAAGTTCATGCAAGTGTATGTTATCAGTTTGGAGGTGTGTGATGGGGTTTCAGTGTAGTTAGGCCGATATCCGACATTTTGGTCTGTCAAAACCCCAAAATGGGCCTTTTTGGACTTGAAACTTGCATAAGTTTCAAACCGGGCATCGGAACCGACTGCCGTAAGTTCACGCAAGCCTATTTTATCATTTGGGAGCTGTGTGATGGGATTTTGGGGTGGTTAGGCTGATATCCAGGGTTTTGGTCTATCAAAACCCCAAAATGGGCCTTTTTGGACCTAAAACTTTCATAAGTTTCAAATCGGGCATCGGAACCGAGTGCCGTAAGTTCGTGAAAGTGTATTTTATCATTTGGGAGGTGTGTGATGGGGTTTCGGTGTAATTAAGCCAATATTCGGCATTTGGTCTCAAAACCCCAAAATGGGCCTTTTTGGACTTGAAACTTGCATAAGTTTCAAACCGGGCAACCGAACCGAGTGTCATAAGTTTGTGCAAGTCTAGTTTATCATTTGGGAGCTGTGTGATCGGGTTTCAGGGTGGTTAGGCCAATATTCGGCATTTTGGTCTGTCAAAACCTCCAAATAGGCCTTTTTGGAGCTGAAACTTGCATAAGTTTCAAACCGGGCATCAGAACCGAGCGCCGTAAGTTTGTGCAAGTCTATTTTATTATTTGGGAGCTGTGTGATAGGGTTTAGGGGTATTTAGGCCGATATTCGGGGTTTTGGTCTATCAAAACCCCAAAATGGACCTTTTTGGACCTAAAACTTTCATAAGTTTCAAACCGGGCATCGGAACCGAGTGCCCTAAGTTCTTGCAAGCGTATTTTATCATTTGAGAGGTGTGTGATGGGGTTTCGGTGTAGTTAAGCCAATATCCGGCATTTGGTCTGTCAAAACCCCAAAATGAACCTTTTTGGTCTTGAAACATGCATAAGTTTCAAACCGGGCATCGGAACCGAGTGCCGTAAGTTTGTGCAAGTATAGTTTATCATTTGGGAGCTGTGTGATGGGGTTTCGGGGTGGTTAGGCCAATATCTGGCATTTTGGTCTGTCAAAACCACCAAATGGGCCTTTTTGGAGCTAAAACTTGCATAAGTTTCAAACCAGGTATCCGAACCGAGTGTCGTAAGTTCGTTCAAGTCTATTTTATCATTTTTGAGGTGTTTGATGGGGTTTTGGTGTATTTAGGCCGTTATCCGGCATTTTGGTCTGTCAAAACCCCAAAATGGGCCTTTTCGGAGCTGAAACTTGCATAAGTTTCAAACCGGGCATCCGAACCGAGTGCCGTAAGTTTTTGCAAGTGTATTTTATCATTTGTGAGGTGTTTGATGGGGTTTTGAGGTGGTTAGGCCGATATCCAGGGTTTTGGTCTGTCAAAAAACACCAAAATGGGCCTTTTTGGACCTAAAACTTGCATAAGTTTAAAACCGGGCATCCGAACCGATTACCGTAAGTTCGTGCAAGTCTATTTTATCATTTATGAGGTGTGTGATGGGGTTTTGGTGTAGTTAGGCCGATATCCAGAATTTTGGTCTGTCAAAACCCCAAAATGGGCCTTTTTGGAGCTGAAACTTGCATAACTTTCAAACCAGGTATCCGAACCGATTACTATAAGTTTGTGCAAGTCTATTTTATCATATATGAGGTGGGTGATGGGGTTTTGGTGGAGTTAGGCCGATATCCGGCATTTTGGTCTGTCAAAACCCCAAAATGGGCCTTTTTGATGCTGAAACTTGTATAAGTTTCAAACCGGGCATCCGAATCGAGTGCCGTAAGCTCGTGCAAGTGTATTTTATCAATTTTGAGGTGTGTGATGGGGTTTCGGTGTAGTTACGCCGATATCCGACATTTTGGTCTGTCAAAACCCCAAAATGGGCCTTTTTGGACTTGAAACTTGCATAAGTCTCAAACCAGGCATCGGAACCGACTGCCGTAAGTTCGTGCAAGTCTATTTTCTCATTTGGGAGCTGTGTGATGGGGTTTTGAGGTGGTTAGGCAAATATCCGGGGTTTTGATCTGTCAAAACCCCAAAATGGGCCTTTTTGGACCTAAAACTTGCATAAGTTTCAAACCGGGCATCGGAACCGAGTGCCGTAAGTTCGTGAAAGTGTATTTTATCATTTGGGAGATGTGTGATTGGGTTTCGGTGTAGTTAGGCCGATATCCGGCATTTGGTCTGTCAAAACCACAAAATGGGCCTTTTTGGACTTGAAACTTGCATAAGTTTCAAACCAGGCATCCGAACCGAGTGTCGTAAGTTTTTGCAAGTCTAGTTTATCATTTGGGAGCTGTGTGATGGGGTTTCAGGGTGGTTAGGCCGATATCCGGCATTTTGGTATGTCAAAACCTCAAGATGGGTCTTTTTGGGGCTGAAACTTGCATAAGTTTCAAACCGGGCATCCGAACCGAGTGCCGTAAGTTTTTGCAAGTGTATTTTATCATTTATGAGGTGTTTGATCAGGTTTTGGGTTGGTTAGGCCTATATCCGGGGTTTTGGTCTGTCAAAACCCCAAAATGGGCCTTTTTGGACCTAAAACTTGCATAAGTTTAAAACCGAGCATCAGAACCGATTACCGTAAGTTCGTGCAAGTCTATTTTATCATTTTTGAGGTGTGTGATGCAGTTTTGGTGTAGTTAGGCCGATATCCGGCATTTTCGTCTGTCAAAATCCCAAAATAGGCCTTTTTTGAGCTGAAACTTGCATAAGTTTCAAACCGGGTATCCGAACCGATTACCGTAAGTTCCTGCAAGTCTATTTTATCATTTGGGAGCTGTGTGATGGGGTTTTAGGGTGGTTAGGCCAATATCCGGCATTTTGGTATGTCAAAACCTCAAGATGGGCCTTTTTGGAGCTGAAACTTGCATAAGTTTCAAACCGGGCAACGGAACCGAGTGCCATAAGTTTGTGCAAGTCTAGTTTATCATTTGGGAGCTGTGTGATTGGGTTTTGGGGTGGTTAGGCCAATATCCGGCATTTTGGTCTGTCAAAACCTCCAAATGGGCCTTTTTGGAGCTGAAACTTGCATAAGTTTCAAACCGGGCATCAGAACCGAGTGTCGTAAGTTCGTGCAAGTCTATTTTATTAATGGGGAGCTGTGTGATAGGGTTTTGGGGTGGTTAGGCTGATATTCGGGGTTTTGGTCTATCAAAACCCCAAAATGGACCTTTTTGGACCTAAAACTTTCATAAGTTTCAAACCGGGCATCGAAACCGAGTGCCGTAGGTTCGTGAAAGTGTATTTCATCATTTGGGAGGTGTGTGATGGGGTTTCGGTGTAGTTAAGCCAATATCCGGCATTTGGTCTGTCAAAACCCCAAAATGAACCTTTTTGGTCTTGAAACTTACATAAGTTTCAAACCGGGCATCGGAGCAGAGTGCCGTAAGTTTGTGCAAGTCTAGTTTATCATTTAGGAGCTGTGTGATGGGGTTTTGGGGTGGTTAGGCTAATATCTGGCATTTTGGTCTGTCAAAACCACCAAATGGGCCTTTTTGGAGCTAAAACTTGCATAAGTTTCAAACCAGGTATCCGAACCGAGTGTCGTAAGTTTGTGCAAGTCTATTTTATCATTTTTGAGGTGTTTGATGGGGTTTTGGTGTATTTAAGCCATTATCCGGCATTTTGGTCTGTCAAAACCCCAAAATGGGCCTTTTCGGAGCTGAAACTTGCATAAGTTTCAAACCGGGCATCCGAACCGAGTGCCGTAAGTTTTTGCAAGTGTATTTTATCATTTGTGAGGTGTTTGATGGGGTTTTGGGGTGGTTAGGCCGATATCCAGTGTTTTGGTCTGTCAAAACACCAAAATAGGCCTTTTTGGACTTGAAACTTGCATAAGTTTCGAACCGGGCATCCGAACCGAGTGTCGTAAGTTTGTGCAAGTCTAGTTTATCATTTGGGAGCTGTGTGATGGTGTTTCGGGGTGGTTAGGCCAATATCCGGCATTTTGGTATGTCAAAACCTCAAGATGGGCCTTTTTGGAGCTGAAACTTGCATAAGTTTCAAACCGGGTATCCGAACCGAGTGCCGTAAGTTCGTGCAAGTCTATTTTATCATTTTTGAGCTGTTTGATGGGGTTTTGGTGTATTTAGGCCAATATCCGGCATTTTGGTCAGTCAAAACCCCAAAATGAGCCTTTTTGGAGCTGAAACTTGCATAAGTTTCAAACCAAGCATCCGAACCGAGTGCCGTAAGTTTTTGTAAGTGTATTTTATCATTTGTGAGGTGTTTGATCAGGTTTTGGGTTGGTTAGGCCTATATCCAGGGTTTTGGTCTGTCAAAACCCCAAAATGGGCCTTTTTGGACCTAAAACTTGCATGAGTTTAAAACCGGGCATCCGAACCGATTACCCTAAGTTCGTGCAAGTATATTTTATCATTTTTGAGGTGTGTGATGGGGTTTTGGTGTAGTTAGGCCGATATCCGGCATTTTAGTCTGTCAAAATCCCAAAATGGGCCATTTTGGAGCTGAAACTTGCATAAGTTTCAAACCGGGTATCCGAACCGATTACCGTAAGTTCCTGCAAGTCTATTTTATCATTTGGGAGCTCCTTTAATCAATTCAATGGCCATATTAACTGATTTGTTACTCCAACAGTTGATGGTCTTAAGATGAAAGAGTTTCACAAGAAAGTCCAGTTTCGAAAACTTATCACAACCCGGGTATAACGGCTGTCTTGCTTCCCTCAACAACGACTCAAACGCGGTCGATGGTCCCGTGTCACTCCTGTGACTACTCGCCCCAGTTGTAGCCCCTTGCAAGTCTACCAGCATTTGTGGCAAGCCTTCGTAACCAACCCCAACTTTATCACCAAAGTCATCATTGTCGTCTTCTTCTTCATCATCAAATACCACTCGTACGTCACGGCGTTTCCCGTGAAATTCCCAACACGTATACCTCTTGTCCATCCCGTGCTCGAGTAGGTGCTATTTGGCCTCATCTATGTGTATATAATCCTTATTATTGCACCTCCTACATGGACATCTTATCCTATTTCTCCCATCTGCAGATACACGAGCAAACTCAATAAAATCTTTGATTCCCTTCACATACCCTAGCAAATGCCTGCCCCTCAAGTCCATCCAACTCTTATCCATTTTCGTCTACCTAATACAAGTCAAAAATGATACTCATTATAAATATGAAACAGGAATCCTATCACCTCCAACTTCTCTCTAAAGGGTAAGGTGGTCCTATCCCATTCGTGAATGCACAATCTACATTGCAATCAGCAGCAAATCAAATGCTTGATTCCATTCGGACAAAATTTCAGCAGCATCTTCCCACGATTCTCCAAGTATACGAGATAGACGTTAGCATGCCTAAATATATACCCAGAGAACAATAGGAGACCATACTGAAATTTTATCATAGTGAAATATTCAAGCATATGCGTTATTGATTGCAATGCAGATTTATGCATTCCCAAACTGTCCTCTCTGGACAATTCAAGAATCGATTTTCATACACACGAGCCCAATCACGAATAAATTTCGCGACAAGATTCACATGTGATGAAAATGACTCCCGAATGGGGCTAGGCTTACATGAATGCAATTAAAAAATTCATTAGTGTAAGTGCAAACTCTGATTGTCAGACAGAGTTTTGCTTTAAACAACCATTAACAATAGCATTGAAAATGCCAATAGAAAACATATTAATCTTGGTTGCTAACAAGTAAAAACACCTAGTAATTTTTACGACCACTTTCAATTTATATAATAATCTTCTTAACAACCAAGGAATGAACTCATGTATAAGTTCTAATATTCTTAACAACCAATGAATTAACTCATGTAAAAGTTGGAAGCCTCTGCATATCTGAGCCGGGTCGGCAGGTTCATCTATAAAACGAACAAAACAATTGTTTTAAATTTTTAAACTTTATGAAAAAAAGTTTCAAATTTTCTAATTTTCTATTATAATCTTAATAAAAAATTTAAAAATAATAAAAGTCTAACTATAAAAAAAAATATTTTGTTTATATAATATAATCTAAATTAAAAATTTAAGACCAATAAAAGTTTAACAAAAAAAAAAAAAAAGTCTTTTATGTATATACTATAATCTAAATTAGAAATTTAAGGATAGTAAAAGTCTAATTTTTAATTTTGGCTTGACAATAACAACATGTACAACTTATCATTTAACTATAATTTTTATTTTTTAGGAACTCTTCTTTATTATGGTCCCAAGTTATTAATTGGGATAAGAAAAAATTGCCATATTATGTGTGTTTGTTTTTAATAGGATTGATAAATTACTATTTATTATGACCGGTACATTATTGTTTTAGTATGTTATTTCAATAATATCATGTCATGTGTGTTATGATTTATTTATTTTTAATGGATCATAATATATATTATAGAATATTATTAGAAAAGGGCACACCGCCACATTGTGCTCAAAACCTATCAGTCATATATTCAAGTATTACCTTTTGTTTTTAAATTTGTTTTGAAGATATTATCATGTTTTTTTCTTTTTTTCTAAAAAAAATACAGTATTAAATAAATTGAACAAGACATGGTTCGAAAAAGGAAGATAAAGTTTTGGTCCAGATGATGCCATATGTAGTAGTATTAGAATGAAAATGCATGTGATATATATATATATATATGCATTTGAAGTTAAAAAAAAAAAAAAAAAAAAAGTTGTTCAACAAGACTTTATAAGAGATAATACCTGGAGTTTTTTTGGCTAGTCAAGGATAAGATCATTTCTTGTTGAGTAAGCACAACACTACAACCATCCCAATAACTTAAATGTTCCAATAATAAAGCATATTTTTTATTATTAAAAAAATTAAGGTCACACTGGCACTTTTGTGTAGAACTACTTGCACAAAATCTAAACTTTCAAGAATTCCAAACAAACAGAATATTTATTTATTCAAACAAGTGAGGGGGAAGGAGAGTTGCAAAATGATTGACTAAATTATATATTGCACGTCCTATAGGACCCCAGAGAAAATATAAAATTTTAGGTCTATATAAGGCATGCCCTAGATTTACCACACTAGAAAATGGCTGAACTTTATGCAAAGAAAACGTGAAACAACATTCAATTAGGCATATGCTAATGTCCCCGAACAAGTTTGAAAACCAGAAGCAATCAGAATGAGCTCAAGTAGGTTAAATAGAAAATGCTGAGGCGGAAAACTTCACTAATTAAAACTTAACAGAATCACAAATTTCAGTATGTTACAAAATGGTACAATATATGGATGAAAACACATATAAATAACATAAAGATGACAATATAAACACAAGAAACAAAGACTAGGTGTTAAATTACAATATATATATATATATATAGATAGATAGATATTCATACTGAGCGACGGAGAGAAACGAGCGTCCGATCCAGAGAGAGAAACCAAGAGATCAAATGCAAAACAGATAGGCGCGACGAATGGTGGCGGTGGAAGCGGCGGCGCGGCGAACGGTGGCGACAGACTCAGTTCTAGGAGTTGAGAGACACACACAGAGAGAGAGAGAGAGAAAGAGAGAGATCGCGCAACATGAACATTTGGGGATTTTATACGACTATTAGCGACACACATAGAGCGTCACGAATAGTCTCAATGAGCGTCGCTAAAGGTCAAACAGATTATTTGCGACGCACACATGGGCGTCGCAAAAAGCCCCGTGTTATTAGCGACACACAATGCGTCGCAAATAATATTTTGGTCGTCGCTAAAGCCTTCGCACCCTTTTTTCTTACGCAGGAAAAACATTATTTGCGACGCACACTTGGGCGTCGCTAATAGTGACTATTAGCGACGCCCACGTGTGCGTCGCAAATACTGTGCGTCGCAAAAAACCTGTTTTCTTGTAGTGATTTCTTGTTTAAATCCACAAGAACAATATATATGCATGACTGAATCACAAGATGTGAGTGTAATATTCAAATCCCCATGAAGCACCTCCATGTCCTATTTAAAGCCACAAGAATAAGATATGCCAACATGTATACCACCAACCAGAATTACATTAAGTATCATTAATATGCATCATGTTATCTGTCAGCAAATACAAAGGAATACCACATGATTATCAAAAGGAAAGCAATTTTAGCTCTATCAATCCATGAAAAGAAGATAAAGGATTCTTCAACTTATTTTATTCTTTTAATAATCTCAATCCCAATAAGTTTTCACCTGATTTGGCCCCTAGTAAGCTTGGGTGCTTTACGAGTTGCTAACCCGATGGAGAAAAATGACCACTCGTACGAGTTTACGGCTCGCAAGCCGATGGGAGACACCATCCCTATCACAAATAGAACCCCGGGTAAAGTGCAATCTCACTATGCTCAAGAGCACACAAAAGACGTAACTAATTTCCATCCCAAATCCTTTCCTCATAAACCATCCATTTCCATAATCCTAAATATCTCAATTTCACCCCTCAGCCGATGCTCATCAATATCAATATCCCCTCAAATCTCACACCACTCGAGTATCTACAAGCTTGTACTCCAAGAATGATGTAAAGATGAATTTCAATGTTCTTGTGCAATGGTTTGATCTTGTGAGCATGACGTGTATAGAGAAATCTTTTTGGAATAAGATAGAAAATCTCTATTGTAGCACGCAAAAGTTCTGCCCAAAATTGCGATCAAAACCTTTTATATTAAGGGTTTTGAAAACCCACAAAAATTAGTTACAATTTAATTAGGAAACTACTTAGTGGTGACATTCGTTCGAACGAATGATCGTCCCTTCGTACGAACACTGGTTTTTTCGAACGAATGCCTTTTGAGCACCTATATACTAGAAAAATCGTTCGAACGAAAGATCAAACGAGTCCCTTAAAGGCTAAAAGAATTGGTTTCTAGAATTTTTCGTTTGCATAAATGTGGGTTTGTTCGAATGAATGGTGTCGAAACCCAAGGTACTCATGGTTTGAATGAAATATAATAGCCCAAGTTTACCAAAATCGAGTTTTTACTATTTGAAACCAATTGAGCTATTATTATTCATCAACCCACTTACACTTAATCAACAATTGATTAGATTAAAAACCTTTTAATCCATGCATTGTGTGTGTGCTAGATCAAACGAAATGGAAACAACCCCCTTACCATTGCGAACACCACAAGAAGAGGAATTAGCCAACACAAACATAGTTTAACAGACCTAATGTTTATAATAATGGTAAAATAGTCATATAGAAAATATCATACATGACATATCAATGGTTTTATCATTGAACTAAAAGATTTTAAAAACAATTGGACCTGGCTAGCTAACAAGTTAAATTGTTTGGGCTTGGATCTAAGATTATAATGACATATTTTGGAGGGATTATTAATAATTAACTCAAAAAATAATTGGTTGTTTTTATAAATGGCCTCAAAGAAAACAATAAAGACAAAAGCAAGAAAACAATTGCCAAGAAAATTCTAAAAATAATGACGCGGCATTTTGTAGTGGAATTTACATTTTTGAATTCAAATTGGAGAAAAAATAGCTTATAATAAGAATTGATAAAGGGGTAGCCCAGCCAAAGGTGGTGCTAGGAAAACAAAATTAGGGGGGCAAAAAAAATTTTGGGAGAAAAGTTTTAGGGGGAAAAATATTTCCAAAAAAGGAAGATGATAGGGAGAATTTTTCTTGTCTTCAAATTGGAGAAATTTTACATGTAAAAGAAATTATTTCTCGTGAGGAAGATGATAGCTCGGGGAAAAAAAATAACAAGTTTATATTTTTTTTCCTTATTCTTAAATTTTCTTTGCCACCAGATAAAGCTTAAATGAAAAATATTTAGTAAGAAAATATCAAAAATCACCAAATAAATGAAAAAAAAAAATCTCTTAGCATCAAAAGAAATTTAAAAGGAGAAATTTAAAAAAAAAAACATCAAAACCCATCAAATGAATGGCAATGAAAAAAAATCTTAACTCAAGATATACTTTAGAAATTAAGATGGTTAATGGGTTGGACTAAAATTTTGGGGTGAAAAATAAATAAAAAAAAAAGATAGGTAAAGATTGGACTAGAGCAAATTTTTGGGGTGAGCTAGTTTGAAAAATGTTAAAATTTTACATGTACAATTATTTATTTATTTATTTATTTATTTATTTGAGAGGGGCCTATAGCCCACCCTAGCCCTTTAATGGACCCGCCCTTGAGCATAGCGCAAAAGGCCCATGCCATTGTAGATTTTGTGGAGGATTAAATGTATTCTGCCTTATCTCGTAAGTGAAAAAATTGTTTTCACGACTCAAACTCGTAACTTTTAAGTCACAACGAAATAACATGACTGTTGCGGCCCACCCTCTTAGAATTTCATGACAGAGATTCCATGCTATTAATGCAGCCTAAATTCATTTCTAATATCAAATTTTCTCCAGCATCAGAGGAAAATTTTGTGGATGAAGAAAAATTATCTTAACGAAATAATCTGATTGTTGCGTTAAGACCCACCCTCTTTAGAATTTCATGACAACCTAAAATCATTTCTAATATCAAATTTTCTCCAGCATTACAGGAAAATTTTGTGGAAGAAGAAAATTTATCTTAAGGTGTTAATAGACAAATATGTTGAGTGCCTTCCGCTTAATGAACGTTGCTACTTAATCAAGAGAGATGAAATATTGGACACAAATATTAAGTGAAAAATAATTGCAACTTTTTGTATTTCTCAACAAATTGTTCAGCCCAAAAGATGAAATCTTCAGCTCCATGCCTATTTATTGCCAACATATGATCATATAGGCATCTGAAATACTTTATGTGGGATATTTATAAGATCCACAATTGTGTGAGTTCAAACTTCAAACAGCGCCTTTAAATTGTAAGGCCATGTGGTATTGGGAGTTCCACTCCACATAAGCTTGGCAAGTTGCTGATTGAACATTTCAGAGGGATGATTAGAGTCAAAGAACACAAATTCACTAGGATTGTGACACAGTAGATACTCTTTCATTCCTCTCTTCCCTCCACAGCTATTAATTCCCCGGTATGGACCCCAGCCGCAGCATGCACTTTTCCCTTCCTTGAAACCTTCACCAACAAACATTATATATCATGGTGATGGTAGGATATCTTACTATATATGTGTGTGTGTGTGTGTGTGTGTGTGTGTTTCATGCATGGGGAAAAAGTTTGATATCACTAGCATACCATATCTTGACGGATTGTCTGTTCTTTCACTAGAAGAAGTGTAAGAATCGAAATTTGAATATATAAATCCTTTAAGCTGCTTCTCTAGCTTTTGGAGGACTTGAGAAACAGCATAATTGTGTAGCTTTACTAGGTCATTGAGCTCTTCCAAGCAGCCGCTGGAATTTCCTGGATTCAGTGCTCTCATTACTGGTAGACAGCCAAAAGGTGACAAGCTAAAAAAGCCAAATTTCCTCCCTCCTTCCTTATATATCTCCTGTCAAAAATAATAAAAAAAAAATACCATATATAATTAGACAACCTATTTTGGTGTATATTTATCACTCTATTAGCATATGAAGAAACTGGTTCTAAAATTTGAATATATATATATATATATATATATATATATGAGAATGTCATTACTTTGATCACTGCTGTAAAGTTGCCGATCACCATCTCTACATATTCTTGCTGAGAATACGACTGAAAGACAGTGGAGTTCATCACCAAAGGGGTCGCGTAATCGTTGCCACCAATGCAAAACAAGTAAACAGCTCTTGATAGCAACTTGTTGGCTTCTTTGTCACCTAGCTGCTCCCTCAACAATCTTTCTACATGCTTGAAATAGCTAAGCTGTGTTTTAAGGTCAATCACCTATAACAATTGAATACAACCTGTTAACTTAAAATATATATATATATATATATATATATATATATATATATGAAGGATACTTTGTAAAACCTGAAAAGACTATTTTCCTATGATTAAATTAATATAATCGAACTTTGGAAAAAAAACATATTAAAGAAGAATACAAGTTTTAGTGCTCCCAAAAAAAAATTAGGAAAAACAAAAACAAAACAATTAAGAAGCAGTCAAGTTATAGTAAAAGAAAGAGCTAGAGGGCTATGCCACAGTTTGACAAGGCTATGCATCCCTACCGTTGGTGGGTTAATTCAAAATTACTTGAGCATGCAGGCTGGTATGTAAAAGCCCAATTAGATTCCAAGCCCAAACTTTGACTGTGCCTGATCGAAAAGCATGTATATACCAAACTTTTAAACTAATTCTACTACATTTCCAAGTAATTTTAATGCAAAATATCACATACAAGTCCTTGGTTAGTTTCAACAAGAACACCTGCACCCGCAGAAGCAAAGTTCACCCCATTAATAAAGTGATGATTGCCTGGTTGTTTATATGGTGGAATCAATGGTAGCTTTGCATACTCAGCTGCAAAAAAAAAAAAAAAAAAGAAAAAGCCATCAGGTTTACCTGAGTTCTAGCTAATTATTTAGATACTAGAAGAAAAGAACATATATATATATATATATATATATATATATATATATATTACCAATAAAATCGGGGATTAGACGGCCATCAGAAAATCTTCCAGTGGGATACTTAAAGAAGGATTCCCCATATGGCCAAAAATTAGCCCTGGCAGTTGTGTTGATGTAGTTATTGTTTCCAGGATCAAAAAGTGAATCTCCAAAGACAAAGAGGGCGACATGATCATCTCCAGAGCAAGTGCTTGGAATATTGACAAGGATTGCATAGCAAAAGAAGACGCAGAAGTGGAAGCTGCTTCTTGAAGTTGCCATTTGAAGGTTCAGTTTATGTTTCCCTTCTCCTTAGTCCTTAGTCTGGCCTGTAATTTATAGATAATAATATCTGCTGGTTCCGTGTTGAGATGGCTGCTAGGTAGACCTTTTGTCCATTCATTTGAAAGCCATGTGCCGTGTAAAAGTCTTCTCCGGTTTACATTTTGCATCTATATTCTTTTAATATTATCATCATCTAGTTATCAATTTTGAATAGAAAATTTTAAACTGTCATGGGAGCTAATAAAAACAAAAGTACTTTGATTTAACAACTATTATCTTTTTATCACAATAAACTGACATTGTATTACATAATATGTATTGCTATTCCAAAATAATATTTTAAATAAAAAAAACACTACATATAGAGCATTTTTCAAATTTTCTTTACATGACTTGAGTTATTATTTTTTAGACTTCAACAATTCCTTGATAACTACTTAAAAAAAATGTGAATTTTTTTAATAGAATTTTCTAAGCAAAATAAATCTTGTTTGATAAATTTCAATTTTTAGAGTTTAAATATATAATTTTTATACAAACAAACTTATATATTATAAGTTATTTAAATTTAAAGTTTCAAAAACAAAAGTTAATGACATGGTAGATTAGGTGCAAGTTTGGTAGAATAAAATAATAGTACCACCTCATCAATATTAGAATTGAGATCACATAATTTAAAAACTATAAATTTTTAAAATTAGAATATTTTTTGTTGAATCTTAATTTTTAAACACTTATTTTAAAGTACCTTTCATTAATTAATTTAAAGTAAAATAGAAGAATAGTATATGCCTATGGTTATCTTGAAAATAGTTTCCAGATGTCTTGTTAGATTGTAGCAAGCTTAGGCACCAAGTACACGTTACTAGGACCATTTAATGTCTAATATGGCTGCTTTTGAATTCTTCTTCCGTCTTTTTCACTCTGTTTCTAGTTTTTGGACAAGAAAGGGTATTGGTTTTGATGATTTTTTTATAACTATTCTAATGGTGACCAAACAAATAAAACACTGCTAAATAAATAATTAAACAAAACATGTAATAATTGAAAATTTTTATGATATAAAGGACAAGGTAGATGCCCACCACTAAAAAAAAATAAGCTTGATATATATGTTAAGTTTCAGCATCACATTTGTTGTTGACATAGCAACTTGAAGATAAGAATTAAGTAAGGCAGTAAGTTATATTGAGGCAGTAAGAAATATTTATCTATACAAGGAGCACGATGAGTAATTTAACAATGCAGTTTTACTAAAACAAAAAACAGTAATTTGTTGTAAGTTTAATGAGATACATTATTGTACTCATTTACATAAATAGTAAAAAAAAAAAAACATTTCCATTGCTCATGGATGTTTGCCTGAAGTCGAACCATGTAAATATTTGTGTGCACTTGTGTGGTTGATTTTGACTGTCAATTTTACAATATATACTAGGTTTTGACCATCAATTTTATAATACGTCATCAACACGAAGTTCTAATCTACTATAGAAGTATTAGAATAAAGATAATATTTAATAAATTTGAATCTAAATATTCTCTACGTTCATAGGAGAAAGCAATTATACTTCGCCCGCGATGCTCAATCTGTCCATAAGGTTCTATACTAGTTTCACATATTACATAAATATGAGTCACTATTTCTAAAGTCGTTTCTAGTGGTGACTCAAAATGTTACTTGAATTTAACTTAAAATTTGAGTACAAGCTAATTTTGAGTTCCATGTTTTCTAATGATCTTACTCAAATTAAGTTATAATTTTAAATTTATGTCCGTGAATAATAAGATCTAGGTTTGAATTTTAGTTTAAGTAAAAACGGATTTGGTATGAGTTGAATCTAAAGTTTTGGAGAAGAGGTTTTTTATTTTTTGAATTTGTATTCAAGTTTAAAATTTAATTTAAATTTGAATAACTATTGGAAATACCCTAATAATGACATATCCATTGGGTATTAAAATTTGGAGATAACCCTATTTCAGTGGTTATAAAATCAGGTTAACAATGTGAGAGTTATACAATGTGAGAGTTATAGAAGAAGTAAATTGAAGGCAAACTTAACTTTTAACATTATTTTATACAAATAACTAGACTCATAATTAAATTCTTATTATATTTTAAAATTAATTACACTTATCTCTCCTTCTATTTTTAACAATTATAAAAATATTTTCTGTAATTTGAAAACTTATATTTTTGTTTCAATTACAATTTTTCCTATTATATCGTTTGACCGTTAATTCTGGTAACAAAATTTCATGATGTCTCCAAAAAAAAAAAGAAAAAAATTCTTGAAATATCAATTTTATCTTTACAAATAATACAAAACAAAGCTACCCACAATTCATCTGTACATCCAAATCCCTCACAGCCCAACCTCGTCAAAATCCCAACCCCATCTTCTCCTTCTCCTCCTCCTGCTCCATCGACCATTGACCCAGAAAAACTAATACACTTTTTTAAATTTCTTTTCTTTCCTTTTTTTTCTTCCTTATCTCTCGTAGCCTTGGCCATCAGCAAAACTCGACGTCCTCTGTTTTGCAAGCAGTAGAAACAAATCTATGTAAACAATAATCCTAACACGTGAGTCAAACTAAATACAAAAATGGCAATCATAAACAGAATATGGGGATAAATTCATCAAATTTGAATACTTTTATTTAATTAATAGAAATTTTAGTAATCTTGTGAAAAAAATAGGAAACAATAATTTCAAAATATAATGAGAATTCGGGATATGAATATTAGCCAGCCTGCTCAAGACCACAAAAGAGCCAAAAGATTAACTCGCGGAATGAAGCAGTTCCCCAAACACCCAGAAAAAAGAAGAAAGACAAACACCCAGAAGAAAGAAGAAAGAAATGCAAGGCTCTAGGACACCTTTGAATAAGATTGTCATTGTCCCTTACTGGTGTCTACATTCGAGATCCAAAGCAGGGATCCATTAGGTCATAAAACAAATTATTAGAAGTTAAGCCATTTATGCACTGTAAATGTTTTTCTTCGTACAACTCCAAGATAACAATTAACTGAGAGAGCCGGGCAACAACTCAAAGAAATCTATTGTAAACATGCAACAAAGAGAGAGAGAGAGAGAGAGAGAGAGAGAGAGAGTTTATGCAAGTAGATGGTTCACTTACTGGGTAATAGTGACTTTTCATATATATCAGGATTAAATATTGTCACATGTACAAAAGACATTCGCATAACCCAAGTTGCACAAATATAAATTGCAAAAAAGAATCAACTAGGGCAGATTTTGATTCACGGTGCCCTTCAATCGAAAAAACTCGGGCCTGTTTTATACCTAATTGAAGCCAAAGCTGAAAGGCTTGCAGAAGCCAAAGCTGCCCAACTCCATGCAAGCATTGTAATCAGTTAATTGCCAAAACTACAGAGCAGCATGTGTAACATTCCAACAAGAAGGTCCGATCATATTACTTGAAGCCACTGAAACTAGCGCCATGAGGTCACCTGCCTGAAGCCAAGCTGGTTAGAGTCCCATCCCCCCTCTGGTTCCTTCCGCTTCATGGGTGTGGCAAACAAAGCAACTTGAGACTTCCTTTGCTCTTCTGTTGATGGCTTTTTTATCGGAAATAAAAATTGTGTGGCATTTGCTCCCCTGCTTACATTCTCTGAAGAATTTATCCCACCATTTACATCAAAACTGGACCTAATGTTTGCAATGCCACTGCAGCTTGATCCTCCAACAACCTCCATGAGATGTGAAGCCCCAGGAAAGGCGGAAAGTGTACCAGGACCCAATATTTGAGGGATGACAGTAGTTCCATGTGGGTCTGTCATGTATGGTAGGACACCAGAAGAGTTTATGCCAGAGGACAGGATGCTGGTAGGACCAATGGAAAATCCATTGTTATAAGGGTAAATGTAAGGTGGTAGTGCCTGTGGTGTATATGGTAACTTGGGCTGAAACGGGACTACTCTCTGCATTTGTTCAATTGAGGGAAGCAAATTTGGTGCAGCCACCAGAAAGGGTCTGGTATGACCAAGGCTAAAGCCCTGTATAGAATTCGAATCTGCCCAATTTAAAGGTCTCAGGGAATTGAAGTCTGGTTTCCCAGAATCTCCTGCGAAAGATACAGATGGATCATCTAATGCCTTGTTTCTCAAAAGTTGGCTGCTTTGACCAGGCCACTGGGCATCATTACATGTATCACCAATGGAGGGGTTGTCATTCAAGTCAAAATCCACAGCAGAGTGCCTTGACAATGACACTGGTGGAGAAGATTGAGGACAGTTGTCATCAATTTGACTAAGACAGTTGAGGTCAAAATTGAGAATTTCTGCTCGTTTTGAACTGACTTCTAGAGAAGACTCTTCGAAAGGGTATCCTGAAGGTGTGGCAACACTTTCCCTATGCAACGATTCCAAGGCAGAATCGTCTCCTGTGGCAGCAACATTGAGGTCAATACCTGTAAAACCCCGTGAATGTCTTGAGCTGCAGTTATTATCATCAATGGAAGAAGCCCTATATCTATTTAAACTCCTGGAAAGAGAAGCAGGCCGGAATGCACTAGTTGCAGCAGATCCCCTCCAACCTAGTTCACCTTCAAACTTCAATGGCGTCATAGGTAAGCACATAGGAACCCCAGATTTAGCCACCACATGTATTGGCATTGACACATTGATCACATTACAATAAGGTACAGCTTCATCAAATACTTGTTTAGGGTGTTCCACCTCATTTGGCTGGATATCTTCATTCAAATCAAATCTACCAGGAAGCGAAGTCTGGTCAATGGCAGCAACAATTTCAGTTTTTGTATTCAACTCAGATGATTCCTGCCCATGAGGGCTATCATTAGCTTCATGAATTCCTGTATCCATCTCTTGTGATGATCCTTTCACAACCAAAAAATGTTTATTTTTCATTGGTGTTTCAGAATGCAAGACCTCCTCATTGGAACAGAAACTATCAAAGTTATCTTGTTCATTGTATAACTTGACCCCAAGTCCAGTTTCTGTTGAGCAGTTGTTTTTATTTGGATCTGCCGAGTCAACTGAACTCAGACGAACTGTTTCACCATTTCTCTCCTCTACAGAAGAAGAGCTCCCTGAGGCCTCTTTATAAATACCAACCTTTTGCTCAACTTCCCTTGCAACCTTCCATGCCACCTCCAGTGCATCATCCAGCTCATAGGAAAGCTCCTCTTTGTGTTGACTCAAAACCTCTGCATTTTTCTTCTTCAGAAGACCAGATTTTGCAATATCAACCTTCTCAACAATCATAGAGTTTTGGTCTGCAATCATCCCCATCACCTTCTTACTATTCCTGGCTCTGACATTGTCAACAGCTTTTTGAGTGATTTGTGCAGCCATGCCCAATACTACGCTATCAGCCACTGGCTCTTCCATGCTAAACTTGACACCCTTACAAATAAAACTATGCATGCCACTACTACTGAGCTTGCATGACTTGGCTTCCACTGAGGTATCCTGATAGCTTTCATTTGAAGAAGAAACTGGAAAGGTGACATGTGTTGAGTTAGAAGATGACGACTCCGTTTTAAGTTGTGTATCGTGAAAGGTGGCATGAATGATGGACTTAAAACCAACCTCTCCAGCATTAGGCCACTTTCCTTTTGTTATCCCAACATCCAACTCATTGCTTTCTCTGTTAAGGAGAAGTATGGTCTCTGAGGTAACATCACTCTTTACAGAAACATGCTGTGTGGAATCAATTCCTTCCAAAGAATGTATAGAAACTTCACCGTCCCTTGGATTACTCTGAATGGAAGATGTTTCCCCAGAAGTCCCTTCGGCAAAACTTTCCTTCTGATACATTTCAACTTCAGCAACAGAATTTCTTGATGTAGAAAAAGTAGAAGATCGTGGTTCTGAATTATCTGCATTATCTCCATTTGTACAATCATTGGCAGAAACATGATCATAATTTTGATACTTGTTTCCCATTTCTGGCAAAGTTTCAGCTTCAGGACTGCAGATTTCTTGGTTCAATATATGCACATCCTTTTTTAATATGATATTTGCATCAACAGACTTTCCACAACTGTTAGATAAGCCCTTTTCCTTCCCCGAAGTATCCAGCTTTTCATGAGAACAGTGGTGCTCAACATTTCCTGCTATTTCACTTGCTTTCGAATCAGGTCGATCCATGGTCTCTTGTGGGTGCCTCCAAAAAATGTTCTAATGACAGTCAATCCTTAGCATAAATGACAGCACTTTAACAATGAGTATGCATTGATTAAGCTAGATAACCCAAGCCACCAACATTAACAACTGCCCCAGCCACCTGAACAACAGACCACTTGGAGGAGTTGACAAGCAGCCAATTGCTTTACAAATATTTTCAAACTAAATGATTCTTGTGAGCAAGGAGACCATCTTTGGAACTCTAGAAAGGTCGATGGACCGTGAATCATTTGTATAGACTAAAAGGTCCTATACAATGCAACTCCACAACATTATGCCATCATTTCTGACACACCTGGTATTCATCCAGGTCATGAACTTATTTCCTGCAAGATTAACATCCATATATATTTAGCATATGTTTCTTACAGACAGAAGTATTAATCATCATAACTGAAATGATGTAGATATCAAGCTAAAGGTAGAAAGGCCAAGGGAATTCCCAAGACAACTAACTTTCCATTATCATTTAGCTCCAGAACACTGCCAATTTAATTAAGAATGACTAAAATTGTGATCCATTTAGCAGCACTTGCTAGCCCCAATGACATCAAATGTAGTCAGAAATAGAAAATGGAGGCAAAAAAATTTCCCACATAAGACAAGGAATACTATTATTATTCACACCAGAGCTCAAATTTGAGCCCACCTTATTCCCTAATAAAGAAATACTAAACTCAACTCAACAAAACCTTTTCCCAAATATATGAATCCTGTCCTACCATTCCACTCTATTTAAGATCATTTTCTCAATTAAGTTACACATTATCATGTCTTTTTTTACTATCTCTACCAAAGTTAATATATTCATTTTTAATTCTATCTTTTCTTATCTTACCGCACATCCATCTCAACTCCACCTGTGTCGCACTTAGTGTCATATCATTACAACAGCTGGTCCCAAGCCCAAAAAAGAGGAGGGTTACGTTAGGTAACTAACAGCCAGAGTTAAATTTTTTCAGATTTTTTATGGACATTTTCCGCAATAAAGAAATACTAGAATTTAATTCAATTGATGAGATTCTATGAGGTCTCTTATCTGTCAATAATATAATGATTAAATAGACAAGCACACAGAAGACTGTAAATAACTAATTGGAAAGTGCTTGTTACCTAGCATTTAAAATTGATTATGCCATTAAATGCCCATTGACTAGAAAAATGTGCAATTACTATACAACAGGATATAATCTTCCGCAACCATTTCTGATTTAAGCATCTTCAGGCTCCAGTAAATAAAACCTATATCTGGTTATTCCAAATGTCAATTGACAGATCCTTTGTTTTACGTTTTTCTCCCTTTTTTTTCATAAGTTCCTGGCCTTTCAGTAGTCTAGTACAGGCAGTACAGCATCAACAATGTTAATTCACTTTTTGATGCCTGTCTATGTCAGTATTGTGCCCACGTCTTCCCCTTTCCAACTCCTATTCTCAGACCCCAGCCATCAAAAGTTACATGCTTTCTCCCTCAGGTTTGACAAATCCAAGCAACCATAAGGAAGATGCAATCATTCTGGGATTTACATTTCTAGAAAACACATTTTCTAATCTAACAAATCAAGGGTCATTAGTATGCAAATCAACAGCAGATAGCAGTTTCAGACATTTCCTAGAATATATTGGTCTAAATCCTCACCTTTCCCCTCATAATTTTGTTAATGCTGACTGTTAAGAAAAATGATTTGAAGAATTTAAAATGAAAGGGAGGAGGGAGGGAAAAGAAAATTCAAGTATAACCATGACTACCTCATTATAATAAATAGAAGGTAGTCAACACAGGAGAATAACCTTAAAGCTATTGATCATGATAACTATTACTTTTCTTTTCTTTTCTTTTTTTGTTTTAATCCTCCCAAGCAGATATTTGAGCAGTATTCATACAAAATATAATTTCTAGATCAATAAACATAGAAATGTATAATTGCTAGATCAGGTACAACCACCACTGCAGCAAACATTAAATTGATAAGGACAAAACAAAACACCAGTTCTGCTGAAGAAATTTTGAGAAAATAAAGAAACTAAAAAAGTACCAAATTTTGCTAAAGGTTAACATAATAATACAATAATAGATGTATCTGCTCCATAATATACATTTTTCTCATGCATCCAAGGAAATGGGAAAAATTCAAATGTTATAATTAAGTCAACATTAGCATTTCCAGTCTTCCTCAAACCATTTCAGTGCCACCTCTAACCAAGTCCGGTATCATGACCCCTTCCAAATTGAGTGAAGGGGATCTCAAATAAAAACCTTAGCATTCGGGATGGAAGGCTCAAGAGCTCACCCTCAACCTAATACAAAATATGGAAAAACACATCTGTTTGGCATATTTCACAGTTACACATATAATTCTCACGGGTATTACTAATATATGATATAGAGTAGACTTCTTCCTCTTGATGTTGGTGCGTTGGGCATATTTCAGCACAAAACCCATGTTCATATCTGTCCAACACTCATTTATACAATCAAAACGGTCTACCTTTATTTGCCTAAAATTGTCAAGAAATAGAGGGATATAAATGCATTAATACTCAACAAAATATAACATTATTATATCTCTTTATATTCTTCAACATGAATGTATGCATATATATATATAGAGCCTTGGTCTAAATTTTGACGAGTTGTCATGTCTGACCCACCATGTCTGTGACAAAACACGACATTTGCATCCATGTTTGCAGATCTTAGTACTAGCATGACAATGTGTCATTCCTAGAGGAGTTGTTGATGTTTCCATGGCTTCTCACATGCAAATGTCTGTTGAGCTACTATATATTGTCAAGGAAGCAACCAAAACTATGTGACAACAACATAGCCCTTATTGTTAGTAACTTTTCTTAAAAATGATGTTGCCAGTATTTATCAATATAAATAACAGAGTAATAGAGGAGAGCAAGATTAGGTTAATGTATTGGGGACAAAATAAAGAAAAGAAATAAGAAGGGAAAAGCCATAGATCTGAGCTTACAGAAAGCATGATATTTTACAAGAGTAGAAACCAATCAGCATATGGTAATGCAAAATGCCTCATTCCTTGAGGCTCACCTCATCTTTAAGGCAGGTGTCTCATATAACAAATTAAAAATAAAGATCTTTCTGTGAAATATAGATGTCAAAATTTTCCCACTTCTAGTTTGTTTGATAAGCACATAATTTATTTTAAAACATCAAGGTTCGTAGCATATAATTAATAATTTCGAATCTACAATGCCCTATTTTATATTAGGAAATTATTCCAACCAGAAGCATTAACTCAGCAGCTTGCAATATAGTTCTTGGCTTCTCGTAGCTGTCAATTAAAATCAGGACTTATGACATGTATTGATAACTAACTACCAGTTTTGCCTTTCCTTGAACTTGTTTTTGAAAATGACGATGGTATTACACATGGCTATTGCTGATTAGTATCCTAAAAATTTATGTTATGTTTTAGATAACAAAATTTTTCAAAATAGTTAGGACAAAGCCTTGTTGAGTTGAGTCTTTATTCACTCAAGGAGATGAGGCAACATGAAACTAAGGAGATGTGCCTTTCAAGACCTACATATCATGCAATAATAATTTGAATCGAATAGCCTTTGACACCATGAAAAAATTAGAAGCACGGAATTAATCAAGCAATATCATGAAGTATATGGCCAGATGTAAGTCTTTATTCACTCAAGGAGATGAGGTAACATGAAACCAAGGAGATGTGCCTTTCAAGACTTACATACCATGCAATAACAATTTGAATTGAATAGTCATTGACACCATGAAAAATTTAGAAGCAGGGAATGAATCAAGCAATATCATGAAAAATATGGCCAGATGTAAGTAATGAATAAGGTCAGCAAGATCTTTGGCTCATAAAATCTCAAGCATGATTTCAACTTGGCGATAAACAATGCAAGTTAAAAGAACAAATAGATGAAGAAGAAGTATACAAGGTCTATCACAAATTAATCAAAACAACTTGAGAGTTATTCAAATATTTTTTTAATAAACATCGAGTTATTTAATCCGACAGGATAAAATCAGGTCAGAAATACACAATAAATCAGGTCAAAAAGACTATTCACAAAACTAGAAAATTTCTCTCATTAGTCATTACAGACAACCAGTGGCCATAAAGTGTTGCCTAACATTGTTACCTAGTTAAAAACCACAGGAGCTGGTGTATGTATGTATGTATGTATGAGAAATGAAAAGACGCATCAAAGGAGATGGATGTACAAGAACGAGAATTCCAGACAGTAAAAAACAGATCCCCCGTGTATATAGTTATCCAAATAGTTGTTCTTTAGAATTGTAAACTATGATGAAATATTACAACCTATCTTTCAGAAAATTCTACCTTAAAGAAAGGAAATTAATTCATAAACTGATCAAAGTCCTCAAGAAATATTGGACTTAATCTCCAATGTACCTTTAACAGCCCAACCCAACCCAAAATGAAAGAGTTAAGAGTTGGAAAAATCACATAGGACATGGATCGAAATAATTCAAGAATCTGAAGGGAATTAAATGAATGTGGAAGAAGAAAGGTAAACCTACAGTCACAAGAGAAAACCGTTGCCTGAAATTCCTCCTCAATTGAGAAATAAGAAATTCTTCTGACAAAGGTCAAGTCAGAATTTCAACTGAGATTTATAAATTTGCACAAAAATCAAAGATCTTCCACCCAAGATTTTTTGGGCACTCCAACAATTCTGAAGTTGAATGTAATGGAAACCTTGAAAAAACAATGCACTAGACAAGGTTTTACTATTCCAAAAATTCAACAAAGAACTGGTAATCTCAAATTATATAACCATCCATACATGAATGAACAGATAAAACAAACATTTCTAAGACAATCTTGCCCTGTTTCACAATGAATATGCAACGTTTGAGCCAAGAAAAATGCACTTGAAAGGGTACAATTCACAAAGTTTTCCATTTGGTTGTTAAGAAGAGAATATAAAAGGAGTTTTAGCAATCAAATACAAAATTGTACGTTGCGTCTAGTTTCTTTAAGAGGTAAGTATATAAACCGTATCTGCCAAAGCCTAAACACAACAATATGGATCTAACAGAAAAAGGAGAGAATCCCAATCCGTAGGTGAAGGAATACCCAAAATTTAGATTCAGAGAAGTTGAAACGAGCTCAGAACAAGTTTTGGACCTTTCAATGACTCATTTCCATCAAGGACCACAAATCAAAACCGTACAAGAAGCCAAATCCATAACACAGAAACATATAGGTATGTAGATATAAATCCTCAAAAATCAAAAACCCTAACAATCCAAATGAATAAGCTCTTAACACAAACTCATATTATGGTTTTGAAGCCTTTGATAATCTAGATATAAAGAACTAAACACCACAGCCAAATCAAAAACAGAGAAGCTCAAGCCAATTCATTGATATATATATATATATATATACCCACACAAACATAGACGCATGGCTAGCGAAAGGATCAGATTTCATGAAGGAAACAAACCTGTATTGTGTAGAGAGAAGAGTCGGTGGGAGCTAAAAGATGGCGAAGACTCTAGGGTTTCAACTTTTCAAAAGGCGGCCGTACGAGAGTCGGAGGTAAAACAGAGGAAACTCCCTAGTTTTCTTTTATTTCTCTACACCTAAAGTCCAAGCAAGCAACCTCCGAACAGATATCCCTCTTTTCCCTCTCGGACAACGAAGGTGACGGCGACAGGATGATAGAGTATTCCGAAGCATTTTAGAGAGAGAAAGATGACAACGCATTGTAGAGAGAGAAAGAGTGAGTCATACCATACAAGATACAACAAACAAAATGCATTGTAGAGAGAGGAAGAAATATGATGATGTAGAGAGAGAGAGAGCGTCAGTGGGTGAGGGGAGAGTCTGGGAGTGCGTCAGAGTCAGAGAGACAAGGATGTGAGGTGCAGGGGGCAAGGTGCGTCAGGTGGGACCCAACCGTGACTGCGCCTCCTTCTCTGATGAGGTAGGTCCTACACTTTTTGGTACATGATGTGGGTCCCATACTCTCAACTCCCGATTCCTCCCCCCAGGGCCCCCCACCCCACCCACACGTTCGTGGGAATCACCAACATAAGGAGCTTTTCAATTTTATTTGTTTTTTAATGACTGTTGGCGCTTCTCAAACAATCACATGCACTCTGAATTACGATTGAATTTTAGAGTTTTAAGAGACTTTTCTTTTGTTGCTTTATGAACTGTCCATAGCTTTTTCTTTTATTAAGTTTCATTCCCGCCTCTATGTATTATCTACGTGATGCAAACAGGACGGATTTAAAGAAGGATAATTTTTTTTAATTTTAATTTCAATTTTATTTATATTTTTTGTTTTTAATTTTGTCTCGTTCCGTTTAGAGATTTGTCTTGAACTTGTTTATATTTTTCGATTTCACCTAATTCTGTTCTGAATTTCGATATATATATATATATATTATAAATAATTAATATAAGAAAAAATATACGAGTGTGATATGAAAAATCTTAAAACTAATTTTATGTAGTGTTATTTATTAGTAAATATAGTGTATATAAGAATAAATAAATAAACTTAATATATAAATAGAGCGGAATCACCATCTCTCGAACCCGTCCCAAACTTGATAGAATTTTAAAAGCTACACTCCAATTTTGTTCCGATCTCATTTATGAACATTCCATATTTATTCTATTAAAAATAGAACGAGACAGACAACCGACCAGACGAATCAAATTGTCATCCCTAACTAACACTCTCGCTCTCTTTTGAACTCTTTTAACTTTTTTATCCTCTTTTCTTTCCTAATCGGTCACTCTTCCGCTCTTCGCTCACCCAAATTCTTATTACTTTTAAATCAACATGATTTATTTGTAGAATAACTCTTTCTAAAAATTTTAAACTGACACAATCTATTTTCAAACTGGCACGTATTTATCTCTATTCCGATTCGCCATCGTCTCTGTTAACGCAGGTACTCACATAAACATATTTATAATATGTTCTAATTTTTATTTTACTTTTTTTTTTATATATTGGCTTAATTTATTTGTTAGTCACATAAATATGGTCTTTAATTTTGATCTCTCTTAGAGACGAGGCCCTTTTTCATTAGATAATGCATCTTTTACCGATGCTTGATTTGAATGTTTTAAAAAGATATTAATTATTAATTAGTGATTCTAGTTTAAATCTTCTACAATCATGGTTTCTTTGATGCTAGAATGAAGTTGCCATTCCATTACATTGTTTGCATCGTTTTTGGGTTCTATGCGCGTTTCTTCCTTTTTTTAAAATTTCTTTTGCAATTGATTTCACTTTATATAGATATGTGTCTTCCTTTCTCTGTTTCTTTTGTAATTGTTTTTTTGTTTTTTTGTAGAAGAGAAACTACATAGGCATACATAAACAAAGAGAAAACGGTGGAGACATAGAGAGAGAAATATACAAATATTTAGAGAGAGAAAAGAGGTTAGCTGTGCATATAATTCTAATCAAGCTCTCTTCTTTTTTCTTATCTAATCCATAAATTCCATTTCTTCTTTCTATTTCACTCCTTTTTTCTTTTGATACCCACATCATGGGTGGCAACGGTTATGTGTTGGATTATAAATACTTGCTTAATAATCATTCATTATTAATTTTTATATTTGTTGACAAGTTATGATTAAACACGTGAGTAATGTTGGTGCCTTGTCGTAGGTTTTTAGGACACGAGAATATTCATTTACATGGATAGCGTTTGGAAAGCATTTAAAGCTATTGACAATACAAACATGCTTATACAAAAACTTTAGAGAAACATTGCTCAAGACATGGCAGTAAGTTTTGCTAACATAACAGAACTTCAGTCAAAGCTTAAGATAATCATGTAAAAATGATTTATGCTATCATGACAAAATGTACAGTATAATCAGAACAGAACAAGACAGATCGGACAAGTCATGGCAAACAAAGTTAGATCATAAGTGGTCACATGGTGACACTAGTATTTTAGAGCTCATACCATACAAGGCCTACCGGCTAAGAGACCTTTGATCATAGGTATATCATGTATAACATGATCCGGCTAAGAAACCCCCGACGAGGTATAATAATGTACAAGAAGTCATGTGTGATGGCATTCAAAACAAATGTTGCAAAAATTTTAACTTAACGCTATCTAGGCTTTTAGAACATTTATGATGCAAATAAAACCATGCTAATATTCAAATCATAGTTCTTGTATCATTATCAAATCATGATTGCACTTGAGTAATAAGACAATTTACAAAATGCACTTTAACTAAAATAACACCAGTTCAAGGTACAAGGTTACTCACCTGCAGTCCAGAGTCCATAGTTACAATCTTATAGTCTTGCTCTACCATTCATCTCATTTCCACTTTTTTGTTGGTGATCTTAAGTCATAGATCAACATAATGATACTCATTAGCACTCATTATGGCTTAAAGCATCTCTTTACTTAATGCTAGTTCCTTTTTTAACTTAGCCTTACTGTTTAGGATTCCTTAAAGTTCTTTAACTAGGGTTCCTAATGTTTTTAGTTCATCTTGTAGCTTACTTTAGCTTTTAGGGGCATTTTAGTCATTTTATCTTTTTCATGTCTCTTATCGTTTGACATTTTGTTTGCCTAATCGGACTTTATTTTTTATTCTAGAGGGTCCTTAAAACATTAGTATGGGTCCCTCTTTAATTATTATACTCTTTTGGTAGCTTTATTAAATATTAGGAATGTATTCGTCATTTCATAATTTGTTTCAAAATCTTATTTTTCTCAAATGGACATCACTGCTAGGTCCAAAACATCGAAGATACTAAATTTAGCTTCTTCTGAATCTTAATTTGTCTTCCTGTAGCTTACTTTAGGTCTAAGGGTATTTTCATAATTTAACATTTTCATTCGGGACCATCTTCGAGTACCTAAATGTTCAATTTGACCTTACCAATAAGGTTCAGAGCGTCTAACAATATTAAGTATGTTCCTTTCTATATTTTCCCAATTAGTCTGGTAACTCGTATATCATTAAGGAAAATTTAGAAATTACACGTTTTTATGTATCTCGTTTGACGAAATAAACCCCACTATTAAGTCTGGAACATAAAAAAATGTTAGAGTAGATACCCTCCTAGTCGTTGGGGTTCACTTGATAACTTAATTGAAGCATTAGGACTCTCGGTTGTCCGTTCATATATTTCAAGACCCAATTTTCCAAATTAGACTCTATTATTGAGTCCAAAGTGTAAAAAAAAAATGTTGGGAATGAATCTTCTTGCATTTTAATAATTGGCCTTCAATATATCACAGTTAGGTCTAGGGGTAAAATAGTAATTTTACCTAATAATTAAAGGGCACTAAATTAATTATTAATTAATTTTTTGGGCTCTTTCATAATTTCCTTAAAAATTTGGGGGTTAATCTATAAATATCAAAAAGTACAGCTCAAGCCCATTGGTTTGAAGGTTACTATTAAGAACCGGTCTAAATTCCCTAAAAACCAACTGGTTCAGTCCTGATTCAAGTGAACCAGCTCAAAGCCCCTTAGAATCGATCGGTCTAACGTTATAACAAATGAACAAGCCAATTGGCCTCAAGAATCGATCGGTCCAAGCCGGTTCAATGCGTTAGCATGGCGTCATCAAAACGACGTCGTTCTACTATGCTTTCAATTCGTTTTATACGCAGGTCTAGCCGAACCCATTTAAGACCCAATCTAACCCGTTGACCTACTCAGTCAATAGTTGATTGGTCAACAGAAAGACCTACTGGCACCAATCGCCTTATCCAACGACGGTTGCCCGTGACGGCCGTTTTTTGATGACGAATCCATATGTTTTCGAACCATTTTTCTCCAAGGATTACATTCCTAGTGTTAGATCAAAATTTACATCAAGTTTTGGCTGTTGAACAAGGACTTACAGGTGGGGCTCCGACGAGCCCTGACTTTCCAATAAGTTTTTAAGTTATCTATTTCGACATGTTTTTGTTATTGTTTTTGCCCTATTTTGGTTCCATTTTCTTCTTGGAACAATTATGATCATTTTCTCGTTCATTAAACAAGACAAATCACAGCTAAATTCCTCTTTTCAAAGCTATCCAACCATGACTGTGATTTCAATTTTCTCAGTGGTCTCTTGACCATTTCAATTGATTCAACTCCTATTATGTAGCATTTTAAGAGCTATTCCGAGCCAAACATTTATATTCAAGCTTTGTTCAAGCTGGGTTAGAAACCCAATTTGCTTTAAGTTCGGTCATGGTGTCTCTATGGTTCCCTTAGCTTAAACAATGTCATTCTCTCACCATTTCCATCATTCTTCGGTGTTAATTACATGCATGCAATCATAGATTTGTAAAAACTAAGTTTTGAGAAACTTTCTTAAGGAGGGAGAAAATACAACCTACCTTCAATGGTAGCTTGATCACCACTGTTGGCCTCTCTTTTGTGTCCCAAACAACACCTGAGCCCCTCATTTGTTCATCCCAAGCCTTGCATGGGGCATGCAACTCCTATTTCCTTCTCTTCTTGTTCCTTCCTTTTCTTTCTTTCTCTTCTCCCTCTTCTCTCTCTACAATTTCGATTAGGGCTGTAATGATTGAGACAAACCCACAATGCTGTATACTACAACTTATATATGAGATAAGTTTATGCATGAGTTTTGATTGGTAAACAATGGGGTTTTCTAAAAAGGAGACAGCTCACCCTTTTTAAGCCTCTTGTATTGACACCTATTTTTGCATGTTATTCTCATATATGCATTTGTATCATATATGTGTATGTTATAGTTGCATTGGTAACAATAATAGGATAGTAGCCTAGTGATAGAGTTTTTGCATTCACTATTTATGGTCTTAGGTTCAAGCCTTTTTTTATCAACAAAAAAAAGAATAATATTGATGATAAAAAGGGTACAAGAGATACAACTCAATACATCATCAATAAGATGCTGAGTGCAAAAGCATCAATGCGAACTAGCTATAAATCATGTGCAAGCACCAAGCCAACAAAAAAAAAAACCCCAAAAGCCAAAATAACACCAGTAGTAAAAAAGAAAATAAAGCTCACAAGGTTGAAAAAAGGAAAACTACTAATTTCCTAGAATAAACAATGTATTAGAAAACTTGAGGAGAGCACCTGGGAAGAAAATTGGCTTCAGCAAACTGTTTGAGAGAGAGACTCCATATCAGCCTTAAGGAATACATGAAAGAGCCAAGAACAAACCAAATCATATACAGCAAATGATTTGCTGAATGTGATGAATGAAATCATCGATCGAATACCCAACTTTTCTAAATTTAAATTTTACCCAAAAAACTACTTAACTTTAACCAGATCCTTGATTTTCTCCCAATGCGACACACCTTTTATTGACAGAATCATATCTTTCCCAAATTATGGGTTGCATAAAATCAGGGATTTTTATTTCATTATTTGTAAACTTCCATATTTTGTTTCATTGTACACCTATATATTTTGTAAAGGATAATACAAAAAAAATATACAAGAATTATTCAATCCATTGTTTCTTAACATGGTATCAGAGCCAATTTTTCTCTGCCATGCCTGCTTCTAGGTTTTCCTTCCCTGTTCCTCTCATCCTTCAGCCGCAGCCGCAGCCGCAGCCGCAGCCTCAGCCACCTATTTCTTCCCTGTTTTTTTCTCTCCGGCAAATCTCCCATTTTCCTCTCTTTTCCAAGCCCTTTTTTTTTTTACTTTTTCTTTCTCTTTTTATCTTCATCCAGCAGCAGTTTTTCTTCCTTTTTTTCGGCAGCACCATGGCTGAATCATCAATCCCAAACCTCCCTTCTCCTTATCTTCTTCATCCCTCATATTCACCAAGCTTAACCCTTGTCAATGGACTCCTCACTGGCAACAACTACCCTCAATGGCAAAGAGCCATGACACGAGCCCTCAATGCCAAAAAAAAACTTGGTTTTGTTGATGGTACTCTCCAACGCCCTGATCCTACCAAACCTGAATACACCCAATGGAGCCAAACAAAGGATATGGTACTTACTTGGATCCTTAATTCTATCAGCCCCTCTCTTGCCACTTCTCTTGAATACCATACCGATCCACGTTATGTTTGGGTTGATCTTTCCCCCGATTCTCTCATGGCAATAATGTCCGCATTTATCAACTCAAACGGACCCTTTCTTCCCTACAACAAACCACCAATTCAGTCCATGATTACTACAACCGCATGAAACAAATTTGGGATGAACTTGGTCACCTCTAACAGAGTATTGATCTCAAAGCTTTGCAGTAACAAGCTGATGATGAAAAGGTGTTCCAGTTCCTCCTAGGTCTTAACGATTCCTTCGCCTTACTCCACACTCAAATCTTGGCCATGGATCCACTTCCACCCATCGGCAAAGTCTTCTCCATTCTGTTTCAAAAAGAGCAACAAAGGCTGCTCAACATTCGCCCATCAGAAACCATAGCCCTGGCCGTCCGACCTGGTGGGCGCCCAAAATCTTCATTCAAGTGCATGGCTTGCGGCAAGGAAGGCCACACCCGAGATCGTTGTTGGACCATCGTGGGTTATCCTCTTGGTCGCAACCTGAGATCCACGAACCAGCTCTCTATTCTCGGTCAGCCCTCATCCAAGATCAATCAGATCGCCGTGGCTCCATCGTCCTTAAGTCCAGTACTCGGCTTGTCACTAGAGTTATACCAGAAACTTCTCAGCATGCTCGCGCCATCCCCATTTCCGATTGAGTCCTCCCCAGTCAACTTCATTGGTAATCTCTTCTCCCCTCAACTTAATTTTTCTTTCGATCGGCACCTCCATTGGGTGGTAGATAGTGGCGCGAGCCACCATATCTGTCATCACAAGGATGTTTTCACCGATCTACAACCCCTCGCAACCCCTCATTCCATTCGGCTTCCCACGAGTCAGGACATCCCCGCCGAGGGTCTTGTCACTTGTATTCTCTCCCCATCTCTTACTCTCACTCAAGTTTATTTTGTTCCTCTTTTAACCTTTAATTTATTATTTGTTTCCCAAATTGCCCTTCATAATTCTTACACTATTACTTTTTCTTCTCATAATTGCTTCTTTCAGGACCCACAATCGATGAAGCTGATTGGAGCGGATGATCTATGCAATGGGCTTTATGTGTACCGTCCCGAACCCCGTATGGTTTTTGCTGCTCACTCCACTACTAATAAGACTCTATGGCATCAACACCTAGGTCATCCCTCTAGTTTTACTATTCCTAATGTTTTAGACTCCCCTTGCATTCTTTCTGATTGTGATGTTTGTGCTCGTTCAAAGCACACAAGATTACCCTTTCCCAAATTTGCTAATAAAAGTGATTCTGTTTTTAACCGAATTTTTTGTGATATTTGGGGTGGCTATCATACTCCCTCCTTATGTGGAGCTCATTATTTTCTTACAATAGTAGATGATTTTTGCCGCACTACTTGGATCTATTTAATGCGTTTCAAATCTGAAACTTACACTCATTTAACGCATTTTTTTGCTCTTGTCAAAAATCAATTTAACACCACTGTTAAAATCATTCGAACTGATAATGGCCAAGAATTTCACTCTCATCCATTTCAAACATATCTCCTTGACCATGGCATTATTCATGAACGTACCTGTGTTGACACTCCTCAACAAAATGGCGTTGCAGAGCGTAAACACCGGCACCTTCTTAATGTTGCCCCCAGTCTCCGTTTTCAAGCTCACTTACCCCTTCCTTTTTGGGGTGATTGTGCTCTCACTGCTGCATACCTCATCAATCGCACTCCTAGTCGTATTCTTCACAATAAATCACCCTTTGAGGTTCTTTTTAACAAACCACCCCACTACGATCATCTTCATGTTTTTGGGTGCCTCTGTTATGCACAAACTCTCCGTGCTCATCGTGATAAATTTTCCCCCCGTGCCACTAAATGTGTCTTTCTTGGGTACACCCTGGCACCCATAAAGCATACAAACTCTACAACCTTGATACCCAATCCATTTTCTATTCTCGTGACGTCACCTTCCATGAACACCAATTCCCTTTTCAAGATCTTCCAACCACCCCCTCATCTCATTCTTCATCTTCAATTATTCCTCTTCCCATCCCTAAACCCGTTTTACCCCCTTCTCAACACTCTTCTGACACCCCATCTTATCCACCTTCAACCCCTTCCTCCTCTTCACTCCCTTCCCCATCTTCCCTATCTTCCCCTCCACTAGTCTCTCGTCCTCATCGTCACACTACACGGCCTGCCTATCTTCAGGATTACATATGTCCCACCTTCCATACAGCGTCCACGGCGTCTTCACCTGCTCCAACGGTTTTAAGTACTACTCATCCCTTATCTGCTTTTCTTTCATATTCTCATTTTTCTCCCTCCCATCTTACTTATTTAAATGCTCTCACCACTTGTATTGATCCTTCCTGCTATTCTGATGCTATCCGACACCCTCATTGGCGCGAGGCAATTTATGTTGAGCTCCGCGCCCTCGAAGATAATTCCACTTGGACTCTTGAGCCACTTCCCCCTAGTAAGAAACCCATTGGCTGTAAATGGGTTTTCAAAACCAAACTCAAAGCTAACGGATCCATTGAGAGGTACAAAGCCCGATTGGTTGCCAAAGGCTACACTCAAGTTGAAGGTCTTGACTATCATGAGACTTTTGCTCCGGTTGCCAAAATGACCATTGTCCGTTGCTTATTGGCAATCGTTGCAACAATCCATTGGCTCATTCATCAGCTCAACGTCAACAATGCCTTCTTGCACGGTGATCTTGATGAAGAGGTCTACATGACCCCACCCCCCGGCTATTGTCCTCAGGGGGAGACCCGTGTTTTTCACCTCCGAAAGTCTCTATATGGTCTCAAGAAAGCCTCCCGCAACTGCTTTTTCAAACTAACTACCGTACTTCTTGATGCACGTTTTCGCCAATCTCAGGCCGATCACTCATTGTTCAATCTTGTCACTCCCACCAGCATCACTATTGTTCTTGTATATGTTGATGACATCTTAGTTGCAGGCAATGCGCTATCTCAAATTCAGGTTTTCAAGGACTTCCTCTCCACTCATTTCAAAACAAAGGATCTTGGCTCTCTCAAGTTCTTTCTTGGCCTCGAAGTTGCACGTTCTTCAGCAGGCATTTTCCTGAATCAACGAAAATATGCTCTGGATATACTTTCTGACAGTGGTCAACTTGGTGCCCGACCCGCCTCCTTTCCGATGGAATAACATTTGAAGCTTTCCAATGACGATGGCTCCTTACTTCCTGATCCTAGCATTTATCGTCGTCTGGTTAGTCGTCTCATTTATTTGACTATCACCTGCCCTGATATTGTTTATGCCGTCAACATTCTCAGTCAGGTCATGCATGCTCCTCGTGTTCCTCATATGACTGCTGCCGCGCGTATTCTCCCTTACATCAAAGGAAGTCCTGGCCAAGGCATTTTTTTCTCTTCCTCCAGCACCACGCATGTTACGGCCTATACTGATTCTGATTGGGCCAGTTGTCTCATCACACGCCATTCCACCACAAGTTACTTCATCCAACTTGGTACCAGTCCGATCTCGTGGCATACAAAGAAACAGACTACCGTTGCTCATTCTTCCGCTGAAGCTGAATACCATGCCATGGCTGTCACCACCTATGAACTCACTTGGCTTAAGCAACTTCTCACTGATCTTGGCATCTCTCATCCCGAGCCTTTCACCCTCTACTGTGACAATCAGTCCGCACTTCACATTGCCCACAATCCAGTGTTCCATGAACGTTCTAAACACATTGAGATCGATTGTCACATCATTCGCGATAAAATTCACTCCGGTCTCCTCCAAGTAGTTCACACTTCTTCACATGAGCAAATTGCAGATATCTTCACCAAGGCTTTAGGCTCCGAACTTTTTCATCATTTCGCACGCAAGTTGGGCATTACGGATCTCCATGCGCCAACTTGAGGGGGCGTATTGACAGAATCATATCTTTTCCAAATTATGGGTTGCATAAAATCAGGGATTTTTATTTCATTATTTGTAAACTTTCATATTTCGTTTCATTGTACACCTATATATTTTGTAAAGGAGAATACAAAAAAAAATATACAAGAATTATTCAATCCCTTGTTTCTTAACACCTTTGTTGAAGAGACAGTTATTGCGTAGGTTCCAAATTGTCCAAAAAATGGCAAAAGAGATGACCTCCCAAATGGCTTTCTTCAGATTCTTAAACTTAAAGTTATACCACCATTCTAAAAGACCTTCAATGGAGTTATTGGGAACTACCCATTGAAGACCCCACCAATTAATGGAATCAGACCAAACCTTCCAAACTTTTGGACATAAGAGTAACAAATGGCTAGAAGATTCAGATTCCAAACCACAGAAAAGGCAAGCACAAGCTGATAGATCCCTGATGATATTAAGGTTAAAAAGAAAATCTGCCAACTTGATTCTGTTATGCCAAGCCAGCCAACCAAAAAATTGTACTCTGGGGGGAGCTGCATTCTGCCATAAAAGCTTGGAGATTATAACTTTGGTATCAATGGATGAATCAAACCAACAATAGAGGGCATTTGAAGAAAAATGACCAGAACCACGAGCTTTCCGGATCAAATTGTCATTACGGGCAGAAAGAGATGTTGGGACATTTAGAAGAAAAGAGTTAAACCTGTTTAGCTCCTCTTCTTCCCATGCTAGCAGAGGTCTGCGAAAACAGAAGTTCCAACCATTTAGGCTATCCCTCATGAAAATAAGATCAGCCAAATTACCATCTTTTACAGAGGATAGACTGAAAAGTTTAGGAAAAGCACTCATCAAGGGAGAATTTCCAACCCACTTATCTCTCCAAAACAAAATCCTAAGACCATTTCCAACCAATGGCTCCATATTTTCCTCAAAATATTTGAATAGAATAGAATTTCTTTTTTCCACAAGAAGAATATCTAACTAGATTCTAGAGATGTTTGGGGCCGAGTCCACTTGAGGTTTCCATCCACCCCCCTAAAAATTGTATCTGCTCTGCAATATATTCTTCCAAATGGTGTTACTTTCATATCCAAATCTCCACCACCACTTTAATAAGAGACAGTTATTGAAAGTTCTAATTTTTCTAATGCCAAGGCCTCCAAAATCCTTACCCATAATGATCTTATCCCATTTTATTAAGTGAAGTTTCTTCGTAGAATCACTATCCCCCCATAAGAAACTTGATTGGATTCCATCAATCAATTCTGCAACTGATTCGGACATTTTGAATAAAGACATGTAGTATACCGGTAAGCTTTGAATGACAGATTTGATGAGGCTCTACCCCCGAAAGATAAACACCTTTTCTTCCATGTAGCTAGCTTTCTTTCGAACTTGTCAATTACTGGGAGCCATGTATTTTTAAATCTAGGATTGCCACCGAGAGGGGGACCAAGATATTTAATTGGCAGTGATCGATGATTGCATTTAAAAACTTCAGCTACATCTGACACAAACTCAGGGGAATACCCACTCCACAGATAAGACTTCTATGGAAGTTGATTTATAGGCCAGAGAGCACTTCGAAGGATCGCAGGATTCAAGACTTTTTGACACTATTTATTTCCTTTCCTTTTTTGGGTAATTAATATTGCATTTTAGATGTATAAATCATCATCTTAAAGTTTGTACTTTATATCTCAAAGTCTTGATTTAGTAATTTGTGCATTAACTTACTCAATATTCCTTGATTAACACTTATTAAGGTTGTCTTAGGAATACTCTTGTTAACTAGTTTAGGTAAATATGGGGATAAGGAATCTCCTGGTCGTAAACCTCAGTATGAGAAAATATAATTAGAAGGCTCACCATTTATCACAATGGAATATGAAACAGATGAAACACACCCCATGATCCATGCCACCCCCCTCTGATCGAAACCCATCTGCCTCATCACCCTTTCAAGAAAACTCCATTCCACTCTTATCATAAGCTTGAACATATCTGGCTTTTAGGCCATAGAACCATGCTTACGATGCGCTTCGTCTTCAAAAAAATGAGAAAGCTCATGGTCAAGCACACCATCCGAAATCTGCCTTCCAGCTATAAAAGCTATAAAAATTCTAATACTTCAAAAATAATAATAAAAAAAGGCCGCTTGAACCCGACACATAAATTTGAAACTACTACTCCGAATTGGACAAAAAATAATTGGACAGACTTAAAAGAAAAGAATTCAATGATTTGTATTGATCACTCGAAATCATTATAAAAACAATATATATATATATATATATATATCCATATCTGTATCATATTATACATGGAATCTGGGGAGTCGGACCCAGTTTTTCGATTACATATATCAGCATAGCAAATAAAAATAATTGATAAATTCATATCTCCATCTAACGAGCTCAATTGCAAGCTTCTTCTAGCTACCATTTTGAAACTAAAGGCCAGCTCTGGGATCGCCTGAAGCTGCTGCCACAATTCCCATACCCACCATTTCCTGGTCAGTTGATTTTGTGATAGCTACTTTATCACTATCTAACTCACGCACCAGTTCATCAATCTTGTGGAATTGATACGGCCATCTTGCATTGTAGAGAAACTGGCGAAGATCAAACCTATTATCCTCTGGTGAGTAACTCTGCATGAAGAATTATGGGTGTAAGCTTTTCTGTTGTAAATCAGAAAATACGAAAAACTTGCTTCAGAAATTTCCAAGCTGGAAAAATGTTTAATTCTTTGAACTTTGCCTTAGTGTTTGAGAGATACCTCAGCATGATATGAAGGTGTTAATACAGTCATTTTGTGTCGATTGATGGAATAGTACTTGAAGAAGTGCTTCACTTTATCAGCCACCTCTGAAGGAGTCAAGCTTGCACCCCATTTATAGCAGAGATTCTGCAACAAAGACAATTTTAAGGATTTCAACAGCATCAAAGAGATGACCAAAAAGAAATTGCACCATCCTACAGATTTTATCGGGTACACTGCAATAACACAATTCCATCCCTTGAAAGCCGAATGTCAATCTCTCACACGTTGGACAATACTGGAAAATTTCCCTTCAAACATGCACAAGAAAGCAGAATCTATCACATCCTTTTATTCTCATTTCATGCATGCTAGTTTATATATTCTTTCTACGTTGTGGATTTAATTTAGCAAGTATTTTTAGAATATAACTGGAAAGCACCACATAAGGTTAGACAGTTTGTATCCATATTCAACATTGGCACACTTGTCCATCTTTAAGTCGCTGAAATATGCTACCTTTTTTTCTCTTTTAAAATTAATCTGCTAATAAACCCAATATTAATATTAAGAAGTTCAAATGACAGCATTCTAAGTTATAGTTAATAGAGTACCCAATCATGTGGCTTTACTAGATTAATTTTTCTTATATTTTTAGAGTGACAATTTGTTATGGTATTGAGCTTTTTTTTTTTATCACATAAAAAAACATAAAATTTTCTGTCACAGTCATGCAAAATTTGATTACTTTTGCCATAAACTATATAGTAGCTTAAATATTTTTTTAAGGATTATTTGAAACTATATAGATCATTTTGTTCCTATTTTAAATATATATATATATATATATTTTTCAAATACAGCATCAATTGAACACTTAGCGGTTAGACAAAGGGCTTGTCTGCTAACTAGGTATATAAAGACTAGGCTCCCTCTTTATGGCGGGTCATCTTCCCAGGAAAAAATTAAAGAAATTTAAAACAAACCTTGAACATAGATACTGGACCGCAGCGGAAAATTTTACGCAACCTTCCATAGACTGAGAGTTCCTCATATGTCATTCCCATGTCCACTTCATCCAGCTGTTTCACACAGAATTTTGAATCAGATTCTAACTACATAATCTGGAGTTTTTTTTTTTTTGGACTCAATTGGTAAGTAACAAGAATATGAACTTTGGAAGAAATTTTGCATTCTTCTAAAAGTGAAAAAGCAGAATGCAAGTCAAACCTTGATTTGTTAGGGGCTATAGAGATGGACACTGGTCAGGTAAACCCTACAGAAACTATTTAACTGCAGCATTTTAAGTGGCAGACTTGAAAGGAAGTGAAAAAGCAGAATGCAAGTCAAACGTTGATTTGTTAGGGGGTATAGAGATGGACACTGGTCAGGTAAACCCTACAGAAACTATTTAACTGCAGCATTTTAAGTGGCAGACTTGAAAGGAAGCTCTGAATCATGGACACAAATACAATATACAAATACGACATGATACGGATATGCTGGTGCAACAAATTCCAAAAAAATAGAATATGAATGTCAAAGACAATGTGTACATGTATATTTATGAATGAGTAATAAAATAAAATAAAAATTGTTTGTTATGATCTATAATGCATTTAAAAGATTTAAAAATTTTAAAACTCGAGAAAAATGAGAGTTATGTTGCATGGTCTCAAGTTTTCTTATCTAAGAAATAATTGGAAGTATTTGAAACCCGTGTTAATATATATATATATATATATATATATATATTAAAAATGTAGCAACTCAATGTTAAAGACGTTTTCAAATTATCCGAGTATTAAATACATGTCCGGAATTTAAAAAAATTCATTTTCAAATACATTTGGAAAGTTTCAAACATGAATTCCATGAATATCCAAGGAATATCAGTATCCGATATAGATATAGCTACCTTGTAAGTATTTGTGGTTCATAAGATGGACGTAAACCATAAATGCCAAAGCCTAGCATAGTAGACAAGTGGTGGCATGGCATCATCTAAAAGGAAGGGCTGATTAAGGGTTCAATTCTCGATATTTTAAGAACGGAAAAAAGGACTGAGTGATCTCATTGTGATCTTTCAACTCCTTTTGGGAATCTAAAGACCATGGGTCCCTTGAGACTTCCTTTTTTTTTAATAGGCAAGTGGCCATTGGGGTGGGAGTTGAACTTGGGACCTTGAGGATATTACTCAAGCCTCTTGCCAACTCATCCAACCCCATGGGTTGGGTCGCTTGAGACTTGAGTATCTTTAAACAAGAACATTCTTGAGAACTAATATAAAAGCAGAGCCTGAAAGAGGGAGGGGGGGTGGAAGAAGCAGAAGATTAACATTGAAAATTTGGAGGGAGACAAAAAAAAAACAGACAATTTAAGCCAAGAATAAAAAAGAACGAAGTTCCTAGCATAAAAGGTCAGGACAAACTCAGAACATGCAGAAACAGAAAATTCTCTGCCGTATGCAAGAAGAAGAAATCACCATAACTTAACAGTGAGGAAGTACACTAAATGATATACCTGACTGTAATTGGACCGTATGGGTTCCAGTTCAGCAGTAGGTGGAGCAGCTTCAATTTCTGCCAAAGACGAGTAACCAAGATGAGTGGCAGCCCATCGCAGAAATGTTCGAAGGTCCTGCTTACTAATACTTCCAATTGGATTTATATCTGCAGAACTGCAATCATACTGCCAAAGAGAGATTAAATGGAATTCAAATAAAAAAAAATTATATTGGGACAGATGAGCTATTAGTCATGTTAACATTATAAAGGCCAAGGGAGATCCCCATATTGACTTAGGATTTGTTAACTTTCTTCTAGATTTGACCCTGCTGAACGAAAATCCAAGTTCTTGAAGAGAATTTTCAAAGAGACTGACTTTCAGTTCCAATCTATCTGAGCATAGCTTAGGTTAGCAGCATAACCAAGGTCAGAAACATAGAAGATTAGTTCACTCAAGATCCAAAAACCTGTTATATCAAGTATGCAATTTCTCAATTATAACAGATGTGTTATATCAAGTATGCAATTTCTCATTTATAACAGATGTGAAAAATCTATAATACCTTTGTTAGGTAACCACGCAATCCTTCATCTACGTTGGAGCTACCTAACACCAGATAGAAACCTGCTTTGTTATGAACCCAAGGCATGAGTGATGCTAACATAAATGCTAGCACCATTCTGATTCGAGCTTGAATGTTTTGCAATCCTAAGTTTTCAATGTTTGATCCCCCATCTACCTGTTAAAACAGAACCACACAAACAATTACTTAAAAATTTAAAATGCCCAATCAATATGATAATGGTCACACCCAGTTCGCCAGCAATGCATTCAATCTCATCAACAAAATGGTAATCAGACATATCACGTGAAACGCCAGAAAATAAAGAAAGAACAATCACCTAAATCACATAATGTTTAGATCTGTTTGAAAAGATAGATACATGCTAATGCTAAGATTTTAATCACAACTGAGAATCAAAGTGGTTGTGAGGAAAAAAAGGGTACAGACAGACAATATGAAAATAGTAGCAAGAGCATTTTCACCCCTTTTACCTTATAGCGTGGTTGCTTTCCAGTAAGTGTTCGAAACAAAGAGAGCAGGGCAGACACAACACCGTCTATGCAAACATCAAGATGCCACGAGCCAATTTCATCTGCCAGCACCTTTGCCCTTGTCTTTGTGGCTTCAGAACTGCAAGAAACAAACCCTGTAACTGTTTGTAAAGTTTTGAAAAATTTCCAGAAAGTAAAGCTTACAACCAATGTTTTAAAAATCAGAAAGGACCAGCTAATCGGATCAGAAGAATCCCGAACCGGTTCAAAGTCCATTCGGTTTAATATCTCAAAACCACTTGCAAAGAAATCCAAATTGGCAGCGGGACCAGCAGTTTAATTGAACCATTGACGGTTCAAGAAACTGCCCGGTCTAGAAACCCTACGATGTCGTAATTTTATTTTACTGTTTTCAACATTTATAATTTAAAAAGGCAATGTTTTAAAATTTGGATTGGACCAGCCAGTTGGACCTGAAAAACCGTGAACCCGTACACAGTCCGGTCGGTTTAATGTCTCAAAGGTGCTTGCAAATAAAACCATTTTTTATAAATAAGAAAAAAAAAAGGTCCAACCCGGTGGTTGGACCAGTGGTTTAATTGAACCATTGATGGTTCAAGAAACCGCCCGGTCTAGAAACCCTAAGAGCCCATGTTGTGTATAATTTTTTAAAAAACTATTTTCAACTTTTATAATTTAAAAGCACTTTATTAAAAGGTGTGCTCAATAGATAATAATATAGTCAAAGGAAGCTCATGGATTCCTTTTATAATGCTTCATATCCTTCAACTTTTCCATTTTGCCCCACATGGGATAGTGAGAAAAGCCATGTACTTGAAATGTGTAATTCCCCGATCTTCTATTTAAATTCTTAGGTCTACATTATGTAACTTTAATCATAAAGTTGTGTGGACTTATGAAATAAATAGGTATTTTAGGAGCATAGTTTGACAAATAGATATCCAATGAGAAACATGTGAGCCCAAAATGTTACCTTGTCTATTTTGGCACAATTCTAAGACAGTAATATTGGGACTTCTGTAATAATTGACACCATTAAAATTCAAAAAATGAAAAAATATGTATATAATCAACTATTTTATACATGTAAACTAGTGAAATAATGACAGCTTAACAACACCTCATGTGTGAGGTGGCGATACAATATGAAGTGGGAAATTTTAACTAGGTATTACACTTGTAACTTAGCTGTGTGAAGCATACATATGAATATGTATATTCAATATGTGTTCCTATGAGAGATGAAACTGGAATTTTAAATTAACTAAGGTGGAGATGGCAAAACCTGAAGCTAAGGCTTGAGAGGAGGACACCTCAAACACAAGTTGGTAGTAGGAGACTAAATGGAGTGGCATGGAAGCCACCCATGCACCGCCTAGTAGATTAGAATCTATCTATGTATAATGTGTGCTGTGATCTCAAATTCTCTAATGTACAACCAGAGAGAGAGAGAGAGAGAGAGAGAGATGAATGCGTGAAGAAGATGCAGCAAAGAGAGAGGAGGCAGAGAACCACCATTGAAGGACCTATGAAACTCAAACATAGGTAAGGTCTTGTTCTCTGTTTTATGACTAAATTATTATCGTGTATGAATAATAATGTGAGAAAACAAGGGAAAATCGAAGAAAACCGCGAGAATCCATTAGAAAATAGCAAAAATGCCACTAACGACACTTGAAATGTGAATTGTGGTGTTCTAAAAATCAAAACCAAGTAACCTTTCACCTATAGGGGCTGAAAGAGAATTGAAAATGATGAATCTAGAGAGAGAAAAAACCAAGGAAAATGGTCAAGAAATAACCAAGAAAATTGAAGTTGCAGGTGATGAAGGGAAGTTTTGTTCCATGGAATCTGAGAAGTTTTGATGCGATCTAATGACTTGAATGACAATCAATCGTCAAAACCAAGTGTTTATGATAGATTTAGGTTGAAAAAAGGATTAAAAATAGTAGGAAAATAAGAGAACAATTCTAGGGTTTTTGGGTCACTGTAGCGTGTTGGAGGAGGAAGGGGATGACCCTATGCGGGTCGGGCCGCACGGGTCTGGATTCGGGTTCGGGCCGAGCGTCAAACCTTGGTAGCGTATGGGATAGTGGGGATTCAAACCACTGAGCCACAACGGTGGCTAGTGACTAAGACTTAATGAAATTATATATACATTGTAAAGAAATGAAAAATATAAAGGGCATGCCACAAAATGGCTTTTGAACTCGCGACTTAGTAAAGGAAAGGTGAAGTTCAACTCACTAAGCAACTTTGATGTTGCTATAAATGATTACATCTAGAATATATGTATATATATACGTGTGTGTGTGTGTGTACTTAGTGTATTTGGAAAATTGAATTAATAAATAATTTAAATTTATCAACAACCAATTAAATCCCAAAGGGGGCTATTATAAGGTTTCCAACGTTCCGAACTCAATGGTAGAGTCCATTTTAGCAAAACAGATGTTGACAAATGTGATACGTAAATTGAAAAAACTGTAACAGGCATAATGGCTAATATGTAACGGTATCGACCGATACGGCTATGAATTTTGGTCACACCGATATATTGGCCTATAACAGTATCAAAGGGTCAAAAATTGATATGTAACAGCCAATATGATACATAACTGTCATTATTTAAAGTCATGCTACAGACGAGTTATGCCACCATGACCCAGATCTTTTGGAGAGTTACCACCATCATCACTCGTTGGAGTCGAGTTCTTTTCAACGAGGGAGAGTTGATGGGAATCATGATGCTAGGGAATTCCGCACCTACTACAGGCGTAGCGCAAGAAGACCGAACTTGAGAATTAATTTTGAGATTCTATCATATTTTTGGGCTGCCATAATTATAGGAATTTTATTTTATTTTTTAACTCTCCATAATTTTAGGGATTTTATTTACTTTTCTTATGAGTTGGGAATATCCCCGATAACTAATGGGGTTAAGTTTCTTTTTGAAGCAGCTTTCGATATTGAATAATAAAATATTGAGAATAATTGAGATTGTGTTTAGGGTTTCTTTGTGGTTACTTTTGTGTTGCACCAAGAAAGATTCCAACGAAAGCTACTGGGGTAAAAGAGACAATATTTGTTGGAAGGGGGAATGTTTACTCTAATTAAGAGTACTTTAGAAAGCCTTCCTACTTACTTTTATGTCTGTCTTCACATTCCTAGCTTATGAGAAAAAAGTTAGCTAAGGGGCTGAAGCTTGAAGGTGTTTAATTAGGCTTTGTTGGAGAAGTGATTGTGGAGGAGGGTGGTGGAAAGGAAGTAAGAATTTTCTTGGGGTGGGTCATTGGGTTCAGGAGATATAAATATGTCCTTTGGGGTGGGTTTATGCAAGGGTATTTGGAAGATCTAGCAGAATTTTGTTCTATATGTCAATTTTGAGATAGGTGATGGGATGCAAGTTAAATTTTGGCATGACATGTGCATGAGTTAGTCTCTGTAGCCTCTTTATTCGGGATATTGACTAGCTCCAAGCCTAATGTAATATTCCATCCTAATTACAATGATTACTAGCACTAACTAAAAGGGGTAAGATGACATTAGTGCATAACTGAACTTAGTCGATAGTGATGATAATTCTTTAAAAAATATGATTAAATAATAACGATTATTACAATGTGGCAAAACTTTAAATTAGTGTTAATTAACAAATTAACTCATTAAGGAATTATGCTTGTGAGAGGGAAATAGTGCACAAGTGAACTAAATTGAGAGTTAAGGTCCCTAAGCTAAATTTGTATGATAGTTATGCATGATGATAGTATGATGATGTATGGGCATGATCAATGCACATGAAATATGGGACATGTACATAGATAAAACAAGACATATTTATGCCATATATAGATATATATATATATATATAAATATATATATACGTGCAATGATGGGAAAATCCCATCAACCACCACTGCGTACAAGCAGATAAAATCTGGAAATCTCCTCTAAGATAATTAGATTACTCAGCCCATTCTTGAGCTCTCAAAAGAGTGGGCATGGTGGATTTTCTCTTCATGTGTCAAGTGAAAGCTATCCTAAAACACAAGGACCCTATCTCCCTTCATTTCTGATTTCCCACAACTATACAAACTTAAAGAGAGTGAATTTCGTGGGGGAGAGAGAGAGAGAGAGAGAGAGAGAGAGAGAGAGAGAGAAATGGTGGGAATTATAGAGAGAAAAGTAGAGAAAGAAAGAGAAGAAGTTAAAATTCAAACCTTCTAAACTAGGTTAGAGCTCCTTCTCTTCCTTTCATATTGTTTCTGTGTAATTTTTAAGTAAGTTTGATATAAGAAATGGGTTCAAAAACCCTAGGAAACGGCCCATGCACAGTGACCCCCATGACCAACCCACCAAGGTCTAACCAACTGCATGCATGAAAGGAAGGCTCAAATTTAACTATAAGACCTTAAAATACACTAACCAAGGGTCACAATGCAAAATCAATGAGCCATTTTGGTTCAAAGATGATAAAATAACTCAATTACGGGTGTTAAGCTTTGTTTTGGAACCATGGGCCCTTTGAAACTTGAAAGAGAAAGAGAATGGTCCAAGAACGGACCAATTTGGTACACTTGTAGAGTGAAAATAAAAAAATTCGGATTTCACGATTCTGATTGTTTCAATCCATTCCGTTACGCCAAAATGGTTCTAAATGGCTTAGAATGATGTTATTATGTATTTAGATCAAAAGAGGACCTTGAAAACCACATAAAAAATGGAGTTGAGAAATCTAGTTTTCCAGATTTCGGAGACCATCACAGGAGAAGACAATCCTTTGGGTTGGGTCAGACCCAACCCGGGCACAATAATGGGTTGACCCGAAACTTTTTCGTTTTGGCCCTTAATTAAAAACCCTAATTACCCTATTTGGATACAGGGTTAATAAACCATAAATCAGGAATAGGGTTATCCCTATTCTGGATAACCCCTGAATTGAGGATAGGGCCTGTTTTGACCACGCGGTAAGAAATTGAATTTTGACAAATTGTGGAACTGTGAGCAATATTTGACCTAATTACAAATTAGTTAACTTTCAAAATTACAAAATGCTGACCTAATTCTATGAAATTGCAAATAGGTCAATCTTTTCGACAGATTTGTACTTTGCTATTTTAGGCAAATTTTATCGACAAAAAAAATGTTATTTTAGCATTTTTTAACATTCTGGATCCACTGGAAGGGTCCATTTTGGCAAATAAGACTCTAATAAGTCTGCAATAACAAAAGAAATAATTTCAAATGTGTTCCAAGGACATGGTTAAGCTATGAACTCCAATGACAACGAGGGGTCCTACCCTAAGGTTTTTGGGCCTTCTAGACTCAAACATGAGGTCTGTTTAAGCTAATTAGGCCTCTAAGATAGTGAATTAGACAATATAGTGCTTGAACAAGTATTTAATACAAATTTAATCACTGTTATAGGAACCCCAAACTCAGAGAAGGACTTGAGCCTGAGTTCCTGAACCTTAAGTGAGTATTTCATGCCATGTTAAGGTGGTTTTTGGATATAGATATATGTACTGAATTCATATATGATTTATGTCATATAATATAAGTACTCAAAGGGAATTTGAAAGCAATGCATTAATAAAATATTGTTATCTATGATTTTGAGAAATATAAATTGTGAATTATATCTATGACATGAAATGGTTTGAATCATTGAACATTGAGATCCTTATTGAACTTATTATTTGGAACCTTCTGATCTACCTAGATACTATGATATTTCAAGATATCATATGATTTTCTTAATCATTTGATATTCAGTTTTGACTCATTATTGAACATATAAATATTGATTTGACCACTAAATTTGCAATTGGACATTATTGACTTTGGTTTTGAATTTGATGCATTTTGATTTGCTTGGACTTCTATGATTAGTCATTTTCGAACAAGTTATGACTTTATCGAATCACATTGAACCTTAACCATGGGTATATTAGTAACGAGCCACACTGATCAGCATTATAAACTAGTTCCATCGGATATCAATCTTAGTCAACGAGGTTCTAATTTGTTGACTATAAAAGTAGTTTTATCGAAGTTATGACTTTGAACATATATGAAAGAACATTAGAATATCGAACCATGATATAGAATATGATTTACATCGAATATTGAATTATTGAAATGAAATAACGAACTATGATATATGAATGAATTATGGCATGGATTTTGAATTACATTTGGACTATTGATTATCAAATTATTACATATGGACTATTGATTATCGAATTAAGTTACTTTCTTTGAATATTTGACTGGATTTGAAAATACATGGCATTATCATTGAATTCTCTATCATTTTGACTTAAATATCATTTGGATTTGACTATCTCTATTTCTTGAAGAGTATAATATTTCAATGACGAACTATATAAGCAGTTTTCAAACCCTGGCATGTTGTAGAACTCTCACAGAACTTAGTGAAACTCACTTTAGTTACTTTCACCCTTCTACAGGAGATGATCCTATGGATGAAGAATGAGAAGTTCCTCAGTGACTTTCTGAAGTTTTTGAAATGATGAATGGATATGGGAGTGTACGGACTATGGGATGTCTTTTGTACTAGACGGTCATTTGTAAAAGGCATATCGGCTTCTCATCTAGATGTACTTAAGAAACTTTATGTATGAACTATGTAGCTAATGTTTAGTTTTGCTCAACCAGATGTGGTAGCATCATCAATTTTATTCCAAACTTAAAACTTAATGAATGATTCTGCTGCCAATTTAATTAATCACTTAAGAGATGCAACCTATTTCGATTGTCTTAAGGCCTTATGGTCGGTCGCATCCACGTACTCCGTACAGGGTAGGGTGCGGGGATGGAACACCTAGGGAGGGTGGGTGAGGAGGATAAGATGAGATGGGGGGTCACTAGTGGAGGGATTTTATTGTGTGTTCACTCCATGAGGTGTTGATGTCAAGTGGGGCAACAATTTTTCCTGCAAAGAGCATTTGGAAGATTAAGGTGCCCTATAAAGTAGCTTTCTTTGTCTGGGTGGCGACATTGGAGTCTATCCTCGCCATTGACAACTTGAAGAGAAGAGTTCAATTAGTGAATAATCACTATTGCATATGCATGAAGCAGAGGAGACTGTTAATCATTTGTTTTTACATTGCAAGGCAATGTGGATCCTATAGAGCTTGTTATTCTCACTTGTTGGTATTGAGTGGGTTATGCCAAGGAATGTGGGCAACTTGTTAATATGCTGGCTGGGGAGTTGTAGGCATCAAATAGATAGTCATGTCTGGGACGGAACCTCACTTTATATTTTATGGTGCACTTAGAGGGACAGGAAGAGAAAGAACATTCCTTGATTGTCCAGGAAAGGTTTCCATTGCATAAATTTTTTTTTTTTTTTTTTGAGTGTACAAAGCTATTCAATATAATTCGATTCTTTTTAAAGTTTTTGGACAAGCTGAAAATGGTTTTTGTGATTGATAGGTATACGTCACGCGTGCATGGGTGGCACCATTGCTTTTGGCTCTTTTAATGAAATTATTGATTTATATAAAAAAATTGGGATAAGGCTTTGTTGAGTTAAGTCGAGTTGAATTAATGAAAAGACAAACACAAAAATATGTAGTTATGCCAAGCCATTACTCAATGTGAGTGCCTTACCTTACTATATGAATTCTTATAAAAAAAAAAAAAATCTCAGGTCTCTATAAAACAAAATGAAAAGCCTGGGTGGAAGCACAAACAAGAGAGAGGAAAATAGAAAGGGGGGAAGAAGTCTAGTGTTAGTTCTTATTGCAACTTCTTTATCTAACTTTCATTAGTTTTCCCAATGAGAAGTGCTGGGAGGGAAAGACTGGACTAGACCAAACCTCCTACATTACCAGCACAAATTGCTACCATTAAACTGAAGCCTGTGTTTTCACACGTGTTAGCATTGATCATTTACCATTGCACCAAGTAATGGCCCCCGTATAATTACACCAAGCACATACAAAGTCAAGTGAAAGTGACAAACTTAGTTTTGCTAAGAGATACGTACCTATTTTCAGATCCCATGAATACTGTATAAAATATGCGCTTTGCAAATTCTTTGCTGTCAGTCAGAAACTGTCCATCAGTATACTGGCCAATTCTTATAGCGTCAGCTTTGACTTGTTCATCCCCGTTTGCGATTTCTGCATGCACATGTGCAAAGTAATTAATAAATTATAATCAGAATATTCAGGATACTTATTGAGATTTCTGAGACAGAAAAGAGCTGGTTGTTCTGCCTCAAAACTTTTTGGCCGTAATCAATCAGAATGGCATAACAATCCTGTAGTCCACATGATGACAATGTGTAATTAATCATACAAAGATCCGAACCACATAATGGGTAGAGGTTAGCACCTGTTGCTCCGAAAATAAGTATCACTGTGTCTAAATATTTGTGCCAGCCAAACTCATATTAGTTAGATTGCTAAAACTCTTTGGTATTCCAGATTGATAGTATATAAATTATGAAATACGGGAGACCCTGAGTTTAGGATTGGCCAATTAAGAGTCTGGCCTTCCAATTAGTCCAATTATCTTAGTACATTTTTGTTAAAATCAAAGATGTTGAAATTGACTGGCCAACAATCATCATATCCACAAACCACCAGCTGTTAGGTTGTGTGGTATCTCCTGCTACTTCCAAACGAGGAGGCACATGGTTCAAGCCCCGGTTGAGAAGTGGGTGTGTGTATCATACTTATCAAAAGATAAATGGAAAGTCATGCCACGTGGTTAAATGGTTAAAGCACCCAAGTTTAATTGCCACTGGATGCACACCAGTGGGATACAGAAATGAATCTACTGGATCGATGAGAGAACATTCATTCTCTTACAAAACGTCTTTAGTGCTTCATAGGCATTAGAATAGGGGTGGTAGAGAGAGATAACAACGTCATTCATTCTGAAACAACCATTACTCAAGAAAAGATACAACATGTGGGACCAAAATTAATTAACCATGAGTTGGCTGGAAATGAACTATTAGGTACAGTACAAAGAACCTGCAACATGTTAGGACAAAAACTGACCTTTTACCACAAGTTGACACATGCAGCCGACAATAGCAGCTACAGAGGAGCTATCAGCCCCACCAGAGAGTGGAAGCAAAAACCCAGAAGCTCCACTTCTTCGTAAATAGTCCCAAAGCCAACAACCAGGTCCAAAAGCTATTTCTTCCTCAGGAGAGTGATATTTAATCTACAATTACAAGCAACAATGTGTGAATAGAGTTCAATTTCAATAGATGTTATCAGCAAAATGAAACAGCACAGAAGCTACTAGGTCACCATTCCACCACAGATCAGAAAACTTGCCAAAATGCAAGATCCATGAATTCAGCATTCAAATGTTTTAAAACAATACTCTGATGGATCCAAGTATTCTTCCTATTCTCAGATACCACGTCTATTTAGAATCAGCATGATTATGAATATCTCGATTTACCAAATTCACAAATCACAACAGTAGAACTGGTGCCATGGCTATAACCAATCGACACATGCTACATCTCTCCCTGAGACATGCAATTCAGCTTATTAGACATACCTGCAGATTCTCTACAGAAAGAGAACATGCATACCAGAAATCACCAAAGGAATTATAATGTACACAGTGGTCTCATAATTTAAGGAAAGAGAAATTGCATCCCAGAAATTACCAAAGGAACCATTATTTAAACCATGGTCAAATAATCTAAAGGACTACATATTTTGAAGGCTGGGGAGGTTGCACTTAAATACAATTGAAGAATTCTCGGAGGAAGGAGCTCTCTACCCAAGGAATCAAAAGACGGCCAGTGCAAATATGAAACCAGTCGAGCAGTCCAATTAGAAAAATAATATTTTCATGACAATTCTCAATGGAACAGGAGAAAACAATGTCATCAACAGAAACTTCTAATTGGCTTTACTTATCAATATTTTACATACTACAAAATATTTGATCATTTCTCAATTTATTTTAAATATACACTTCTAGTTCAAAAACTTCATAATATCCTCTCTTAGTTCATCTATGTTGATGATTGATAGGCAACAGATAAATAGAACAAGACTAAAATTCAATAAAAACTCTGTATTCCTTAAGAACTGAGTATAACCACACAAATAGCAATAGAACTGAAAGAAAATGGGCCAGAGAGAAATTTTTCCTAATTACGTTCCACTATGGTATGCATTTGATCAAGATATGCTCCTTTTAAGAAGATTAGACCTGTTCAACATCCTGTCAATTTGAAAAGCTGGTTTCAGTGGCCCCAAATTCTACAGTAATGTCCAATTACTTGCCCCAAGAGCCAAGCTTCCTTGGTTTTATTGCTGTTATAAATAATAACCAAAGAAAACTATGTATTCCTTGAAGTCAACTTCATGTAAAGAACGAGGTCTCCCTTCTATATGCATAGCCAAGTGGAATGAATTGCTAAAGATCGATTAATATCTCATCTTTCAACAATACTACTAATTTATGAAGCACGGACACTCTATTTTGCCTCACGTATCTGTGTCGGACACGGATACGCTTGGACACATCTTGGACAGGCGAAAAAAGAATGTCTAATTTTTTTGAATTTCAGACACGTCCGGAACTCGTTACAAACAAATTGGGACATGTCTCGAACACGTTGGGGACGCGTTTTTGGATTTTTTATTTTATTTTATTTTTTTGGGATTTTTTTTTTTTAATTTTCCCTCTTTTCTCCTCTTCTTCACTATTGTTTTTTCACACACACACAAATATATATAGTAGTTAATATATTTGAAATTTGAATCATAAATGTTGATTATTAAAATAAATTCTTATATTTTTATTTAATGGCCTTATATATATATATTAATAATATTTATGTGATTTGTGTATTTTTATGCTGATTTTGGTTAAAATAATATTAAATTTTAATTATATAGTCATATAAAAAATATATTCGACGTGTCCTCAATGTATCCGTGTCTTATTTTTTTGAAAAATGCCGTGTCCACGTGTCCGTGTCCAAATGTCTGTGTCGTATCCATGTCCGGTATCCGTATCCATGCTTCTTAGCTACTAATCCAAAGAGCAAAAAAATTTGAACCCAACACTTGTTACTCAAATTTGCTGGTCCTAGCCAACTATGAAGATCAACAAGTTGGCACTCACAAGATGTTTGGCATTAGAACCAGGTCACTAGGTAAGGCAGTTTCCAATGTTTTCAATATTTCAAGGGCACAAAAGATGTGTAAATCTAAATGCATGGTTATAAACAGCCATCTAAGGAAGCTACAGAAGTAGAGAATACCAACAAAAAAAAAAAAATGGTGTTGCCATCAAATTATTTTAGCTTTGACTATCTTTCTGGCCAAGAAATTGACCTTAAGAGGACTTGAAAGGGGCATTTGCATATTAAAAGACTGGCAAAGCTTGTAAGGTGCTGCTACTGATGAAACTTTTGGTTTACAACTTGCTTGCTCTTGAAAGCTACTTATAGATCCTCTAAGGCTAGCAACCTGCCACAGTTGAGGAACTAGAGTCAGTCAAAAAACGCAACATAATAACAAAATCAGAATTGCGGATTTTAAAATATGTCAAGTTTGAAATAACATGGTAAAGCTCAATTCATGGATTAGCATATAAATAGAGGCACAATTGACATATCTGTCCTGTGACACAATACTTCTTCAAATTGCTATCAACAGTACAAGGCAACCCAAAATATGAATACTGCAACAGCATTAATCCATTAGATGATGACCTTTTAAAGTTAGTCTTAAAAAGTCAACGTCAACTAATCTATGGGACAGGAAAAGTTTAAGAAGCAAATGAGAAATGGATAGTAGAAATGGTAAATTTGGTGTTTCTTGCTGAATTTGTTGAGAGAGACAATGAGGTTTAGTGTCCAGAATGTGTATGTGTGGGGAGGTAATTTAGAGACCATTTAATTACAGACTGAATATTAAGAAATTAAACCTGAGAAATGCATGCTTTTGGGGTATAAGCATTTGGAGGGGGGGAAAACACAGAAGCTAAATCACATCGCCCATCGATAGGTGTTGTGGTATGAAAGGAGGATGAGCACACAGAGAACAATCTAAGGCTTCTATTTGTCAGAGTTTATGCAATCATGTGCAGGATGAAGAAAAGAAGCAATTAACAAGGGTGGTTAAAAACTATGTTACATGTATCAACACCACATGATATTAGTACAAAGGAACTGATATGCAATAACCGACACTTCAAAACAATAAAAAAAATCTTCTCATAATAGATAACCCAACACTTGGACAGACAATGTCACCTAACAAATGCTCCCAAACTCATGTAACATGGGTCAAGACAATCAAGCAAAGGGGGTGGAGCAAGCCTAAAATGTTGGGAAGTAGACTACCCTGAGGAGCAGGATATCGGGATATGTGTCGTTGCATTCTTATCACATGTTTTACTTCAAAATCACTATTTTTTTTACTATCTGTTTCTTTAGGATCAACGAGGAGACATTTCAGCTGTACTTATTAAAAAAAAAAAGCAGACCTTTCAGCTACATTATTATATTAGTGTATACTGCTACTGTTATTACCTATTATTTGATGTTGGAATCATTGGTGATCTTGTTGAATCTTAATGCAAGCCTATGGCTATGTTGGGTAGCGCATGCTTTGGATAGACAGTTGTGGTAGCTGGTTTGCAAGAGGTCTTTACGTGATATCTCCGTTTATTATTGTGTAAATATGCTTGTTAGCATTGTTCAAAACTCAAAATAAAATTTCACATATTTTTTCGATGTTTTTCTAAGCTTTCCCCATAGATGCACATAAATTTTCTACCTCAATTTTCCAAATTTTCTCAATGCATATTTTTTATTTAAGCAAAAGTATATTGTTTGTAAAACCTTCTAAAATTCCAGAAAAAGAAAAAAGCAAGAATTCCCAGATTATTCTCAAATTTCCGAAAGGAGAAAAGGGAACAAATTAAGGGAAAATTAATGAAACAATAATACACCAAAAATCAACACAGTGAATTCAATCAATGCATATCAGTGCACCATACTTCATCAATTTCCCGTCATCCATTTAGAGATCTTCAAAAATGCAATAAATCTTTTAGGAAAATAAACATGAGAATTTAGATGCTTGACGAACTTAAAAACATATACAGCAGCACTAGTAAGGAAAAACAATTTCCTCCAAACCTTATACAACACTAAAATTATTAAGATTATAACCTAGCATACCGCATCAAGATCTATGTGAGCAACCACCACTTCAACATCCTTTAAAGAAAATTGTGAGCCTTGAGAAACCACATCTCCATTCACAACAACACAAGAACATCCATCTGCCACATATGAAATTATTAACAAAAAGCTATATAGATAATACCTGAACTTACAATGGAAAAACTGGTTAATGTAAAGAATAAACCATCAGTAGCAACAAGTATAATATATGCTTGCAAAGAAAGGAAGCAACGGAGATATCTCATACTAAGCAAAAATACCCGCAATTAAACTCAACAAATAACAAATCAACTAGAAGCATGTCATCTACCATAATAAAGGCGGCCACCATCACATCCTTGGTGATTACTGTACATGTAAACCCCTCCACGAGTATGTGTAGCACCTATGAAAGCACGGAGGCGAACATCAAGCTTTCTTAGTTGGTGGTGGCTTCCACTAGCATTCATAAACACTTCAACACCATTCAATGCAAGCTCAGCATGAGGGGGAATAGGAGTAAAAAGCTCTTCACAAACTTCAGCTGCAACAGCTCTGACAAGAATATGAATGCTTAAAATTAGAACATCATGAAACAGTTTATCAAAAGTAAAAATGTTCATTAATAGGCTATTAATGCATATTCCCAATAATATAGGCACAAACCCATCCCACATGCCATATGGACATCATGGCATAATATGATACCAACTTAATGGATGCCGGGATAAAATTGATCCATTGCATTAAAGGTTTGTAAATACCATTAACCTAACAAAAAGTTAAAACTTCCATTATTCCATAAATTCATAATACGCACTAAAATTCTAAAATGTGGGAGTCATACAGAATCTCCCACTAATCTTCTTTGCACATTAAGTCCATGGTTCCGAATAACCATATGTTCATGCCTCCTAATACTTTTTGTGACTGATCTTGTTGAAAAAGGGAAAACTACATCAGTAAAACTTCATATCCCAAGAAAATTGTAGGTGCAGTCATACATTTTTTCTTCAAAACCAATTCCTCCTTTTTATTTTATTGTATTGAAGTACGGAAGTTTACGGTCAGAAACAGTATAAACAAAGTAAGGAATTAATACTGGTGAAGATGTTGTACATACGTGTCTAAAAATTGAATGTATCCATAACCAAATGGCACCGTTTTCTGTGTCAAAGCCTCAGAAATTTCATACGGGAGCTGAAAGTCCACAAGCTGTTCTTTTTGCTTCCATGCTGTAAACCAGCGGAGTTCTCTGTAATTTCCATCATTTGCAAGCCACATCTTTGGGCGTATCATGATAATTTTTCTGTTTAGACATAGTACTTGACAGTTGTAGCGTTCTGATCCTTTGATAACAGGCATACCAAAGCTACATAATATGCCAACAGTCCAATCACCAAGTAAAATATCTTTTAAGCACTCCCATCTGCAAATGAATTGCCCCAAATGTTACAACAAGAACTTAACTCGTAGAATTAGCAGGCATTCAAGATCTTCATCAAACATTGCTTACCAATCTCATTTCATCAAATAGGTAGGAGATTACATTTTGACATGTAATTCAGTATTGTAATGTGGATGCACCAACAATATCGGCAACACCAAATAAATATGAGATCATTAACAGAAAATTGCCCTTACTTACTGTATGCATACAAGAAAGTTGGATCCAGTACATGTGCTATCTTAATCTACATTTATGGGGAAAACTAAAAAAAAAGGCTTGTGCTAATGATATCAATAACACAAGGAACTCATTTTAAGTTCTTCGTAGTATATTATCAATTGAATTTGAATTGAATTTGATTTCCATGTATTATTCTATTCTATTATTTTTGCATTCAATGGGAGCATTTATCTCAGAGCAGCCCCTGATCAGTAAGCAAATGAACTCCAAAACGAGAACAATTGAAATAGTCAGATAGAAAACAAAAGGGTAAATTACACTAACGTCTCTTACTTTTAGGGACAAACTACAAATATCCCCTCGAGTCAATTTTTTTTCTTCCAAAATGACAAAATTGGCCCTTTCTTTTTTATTTTTTTATTTTTTTATTTTTGCATTTTTTTAATTTTGATCAGTTTTTTCTAATTTTTGTAAAGAGTTTTTTATTTTATATAAAAATAAAATTGAGGTAAATAACTTATTTTAAATTTATATAAAAAAAAAAATTAAGATTTTAATCAATATTTATTTGAAAATATAAAAAAATTAGTCAAAATTTAAAAAAAATATAAAAATAAAAAACATGAAAGGGTTGGTTTTGTCCTATTAAAAAAAATAAACCTTCGTAATTTATTAAGTTAGCGTCATTGTAATTTCAAAAACCATAATTGTAACTGTCAAAAACTTCAGTCTAATTTACCTAAAACAAAATGGAGAGACTAATAAACAATAGCCTATGCTTAAGATTGATATAATTAAATGATGTTAAAGCCTAAACTTCACACAATTAATGCCTAGTGATATCTTCCTGACTTATTGGCCCAAGATAATCACCATTTTTTTTCAATGAATCCAAAACAAAAAAAGCAAGAGCAGATATATATTTACATAAAGGCATTCATAAATACATATAGTATGCATAATGCATGTAAGGAATAACTTACGCATGAGTGACTGTATCAAGTTCCAAGAAATGGTCTTCGCAACCATAGCCGGTAATCTCAAGCTCAGGACCAAGCCTAATTACAGCTCCAACTTCTTTAGCCCTAGAAATAGATTCCTTTATGTTCGTCATATTGCAATCGAAATCCATAGCCCATTGATTCAAATTGCAAGTGGCCACTTTCAACAACCTCATCTTCAATTCTCAATTTTCAATTCTCTTGTCTGCACATAACACCACTCATATATATTCAGCACTATAATTTAAACGCAAAAGAATTTATAGATGGATACAAATATATATATATATATATGGTAGCGACATTTTGTTCTGCAAGTAAAAATTGGGAATTGAGACGTTTCTTACTCTTGTGCTTGTTTAAGGAACAATTGGCAACAACACGAATAAGGAGGTGCAGAGACGGCGACGTCCACAAAGAATTTTAAAGCCGTGAGATTGGAATATGGAATCAGATTCAGTTGGAGGATTCGGTATATATAGAATTGGAAAACAAGACAAGATACACTAAATAGCTCCGTTAGATAGTTCATATGACACGTCCGATTTATGGACTACTAGAAGAGAGTCAGTCGTATGGCCGCTCTTGACACGTCCGAGAAGCTCAGGCGTCGAAGGTCATAAAAGCGGTTTTGACACGTTTGAATAGACCTTTAAAATGGTTGGATTCTGAACGGTCATAAATGGGTTGAGTGATCATAAGTTAAACCCAAATCCAACCCGCATGTAATCGGGTTGAATATGAGTTCGGTTGGTATGTGTCGGATCACCCCAGATCCGATCCATTAACCTGAATAATTTTTTATTCTTTTTTTTTAGTTGGGAAACTGTCATAACATTGCCATTAGTTTTTTATTGATTAAAATTTAAAATACAAAACAAAAAAAAAAAAATCAAGATATTCCCTCAACTTTGACAAACAGATTACCAAATTATCTTTCATTAAAAATGAAATTATAAGTATTTAAAAATAATTTAATAATTTCATTTTATAACTCTAAATATTTCAAAATTAAAATAGCATTTATGTATTTGTGTGTGTATGTACGTGTGTGTGTATGTACGTGTGTGTGTGTGTATATATATATATACACACACGTATGCATAGTTTTTAAAGAACTGAAATCTTGGTTTTGGTTGTCCACACAACAATAGCTAAACATGGGAGGCAGTACCCCACCTGATATCTTTATCTCCACTCTTCTCTCTGCCTCTCCCAGTTTCTCTTAATTTTTCATTTTCTATCTGTAGATACAATGACGGAGAAAGGCAATACCTCAATGGCGATAATGTTGAAACTGTTAGTTGTTAGTGTTGATCGAGTCTTTAGAATATGTTTCTGTTAGTTGCTTAGTAGTTTGAATAATTCCTATTCTTTAGGAACAAGTTGTTTGTTTCCTAGTCACTTACCACATTAATAGGCATGTAAAACGTCTGTTTAATTCAATAAGAAAATATTCTCCCAATTTGCTTGTGTTCACTAGACAAATGCAGAAAGTTCTTAACAATTGGTATGAGAGCCTCATCACAGGGGACTGATTGAAATTAAGAAGCAACAGTCTTCTAAGGTATTTAGTGACGAGAATATGGCGATTGAGAGTGGATTTGTGCAACTAGCGATCCCGACATTCGACGGGCATTACGATCACTGGTGTATGCTCATGGAGAATTTCATGCGATCGAAAGAATATTGGAGTGTGGTGGCAGATGGGATTCTTGTAGCAGCAGAAGGAGTTCAACTCATTAACGCACAGAAGAAGTTGATTGATGATGCAACATTGAAGAATCTGAAGGTGAAGAATTATCTCTTCCAAGCCATAGACTGATCGATCCTAGAAACCATCTTAAACAAGGATACAACCAAAAGTATTTGGGATTCCTTGAAGCAGAAGTATTAGGGCACAGCATGAGTACAGCGAGTGCAACGACAAGCTCTCCAAAAGGAGTTTGAGATGCTGAACATAAAGGTGGGAGAGTCTGTGAATGAGTACTTTGGTCATACTCTTGTTGTGGTCAACAAGCTGAGAGCCAATAAAGGAATGATGGACGATGTAACAGTCATCGAGAAGATTCTAATATCCATGACACCCAAGTTCAATTACGTGGTGTGTTCTATAGAGGAGTCAAATGATTTGGATGCTCTTACCATTGATGAGTTACAAAGTAGCCTTCTAGTACATGAGCAACGTATGAAAGCTCATGTTGTGGAAGAGCAAGCATTGGAGGTTACTTTTGGATAGTCTTTAGGGGAAAGAAGATGAGGTCGTGGTGGAATTTGAGGACAAGGAAGAGGAGGAGGCAGGTGTAGCTTTGACAAATCCATTGTTGAATGCTATAACTTCCATAAGCTTGGACACTTTCAATATGAATGTCCAAAGAAGGAGACAAAAGCCAAAGCAAACTATATGGAAGGTTGAAGGAAATTTTAAGGAGAAGGTGAAACTGGGAGATAATTCAAGCATGGATGTGATGGGTAAAGGTAATGTACGAATGCTGGTGAATGGTTTTGTATAGATTATTATTGGTGTATTCTATGTTCCAGGAATAAAGAACAACTTGATAAGCATTGGTCAGCTAGCTGAGAAAGGACTTGCAATTCTCATACAACGAGGAACATGCAAAATTTATCATCTTGAGAGAGGGCTAATTATGGAGATTACAATGTCCTTGAATCGAATGTTCAAGTTGTTTACTCAAACACACCTGAAGAATGAAACCTGTTTCAATTTTTTCATGGAAGATCCAACTCGACTTTGGCATTATAGATATGGTCATCTAAGCTTCAATGGTCTGAAAATTCTTCAACAAAAGGGAATGGTGAGAGGACTTCCTTATCTTGAACCTCGTCAAAGGTATGTGAAGATTGTTTGGTGGGGAAGTAACGGAGAGATCCATTTCCTAGGGAAGGCACATAAAGAGATTCTCAGATTCTTGAACTGGTACATGCCGATATATGTGGACCAATCAGCCCTATGTCCAACAGTAACAGAAGGTACATGATTAGTTTTATTGATGAATATAGTCGTAAAGTTTGGGTTTATTTCTTGGTTGAGAAGTCAAAAGCATTTATTACCTTCAAGAAATACAAAAATCGTGTTGAAATAGAGACTTGTTCTAGTATTAAAGGTCTTCATACTGATCGTGGGGGTGAGTTCACATCACTTGAATTCACTAATTTTTGTATTGAGAATGGTATTCGAAGATAACTAACAACCGTATACACCCCTCAACAAAACGGTGTTGTAGAGAGAAAAAATTGAACTATCATGAATATGGTTCGAAGTATGCTTTCAGGGAAGAAGATTCCCAAAACATTCTGGCCTGAAGCGGTGAATTAGACAGTTCATGTTCTCAATAGGAGTCCAACTCTTGCAGTGAAAAACAAAACTCTAGAAGAAGCTTGGAGCGGATTCAAACCATCAGTGGATCACTTCAGAGTGTTTGGTGTGTATCTCATGTTCATATTTCTGATTGCAAAAGGACAAATCTCGATGACAAGAGTGTACGATGTGTTTTACTTAGAGTCAGTGAGGAGTCAAAGGCATATAGGTTGTATGATCCCATTTCTCAGAAGATTATAGTAAGTAGAGATGTGGTGTTTGAAGAAGACAACAGCTGGGATTGGAACAAAAGTCATAAAGAAGTTATTTTGGCTGATTTGACTTGGGGCGACAATGACAAAGAACCAGATGCAGCTGCTGGAAATGGAGATGAAGCTGAAACTAATGAACATAGCAGTACTAAGGAAAGTGAAACTGATGGCTCGAATGGGTCAAATGAAGGCAATTCATCTAGCTCAAGTGAAGATCCTTCACTTGAATCTAGTGGACTAAGGTCGAAAAGGCAACCAAATTGGATGGGGGATTATGTAAGTGGAAAAGGTTTATCTGAGGAAGAAGACATAGCATATTTAGCCATGTTTGCAGCCAATGATCCAATTCTATTTAAAGAGGCACTAAAAGATGCAAAGGGGAGAACACCAATAGATGTGGAGATTGCAACTATAGAGAAAAATGATACTTGGGAATTGACAAATTTACCTACTGGGGCAAAGAAGGTTGGTGTGAAATGGGTGTATACGATGAAGATCAATGAAAATGGTGAGGTGGAGAAGTACAAAGCCCATTTGGTTGCAAAGGGTTACACCCAAAAACATGGCATGGACTACATTGAGGTTTTTGCACCTGTAACACGTTTGGAGATAGTTTGATTGGTAGTTTCTCTTGCAGCTCAAAAACGGTTGACGATTTTTTAGCTAGATGTAAAGTCGGCCTTTCTCCATAGATAACTTAGTGAAGAGGTTTTCGTCGAGCAACCTCCTGGTTATGAGAAGAAAGGTAATGAACATAAAGTGTACAAGTTAAAGAAGGCTTTATATGGACTAAAACAAGCTCCACGAGCTTGGCATAGTCGGATAGAGTCATATTTTACTAAGGAAGGTTTCGAAAGGTGCCCTTATGAACATACTTTGTTCATCAAAGCGGGAGAATGAGGTAAAATTTTAATTGTCTGTCACTATGTTGATGACTTAATTTTTACGGGCAATGATGAGCATATGTATGTTGAATATAAAATTCTCTGATGCATGAGTATGACATGACAAACCTTGGAAAAATGAGATATTTCCTTGGTATAGAAGTAATGTAAAGATCGAAAAGTATTTCTATCTATCAAATGAGGTATACACAAGAGGTGCTGAAAAGGTTTGATATGGATAAATGCAATTCAGTTCATAATCCAATTGTTCCAGGTTGCAAACTCATGAGAGATGAGAAAATGGAGTAAGGGTGGATAATTGTCGCTGCAAGCAAGTAGTTGGCAGCCTAATGTATCTGACTACTACTCGACCCGACATTATGTTTGCGGTGAGTCTTCTGAGTAGGTATATGGATCGTCCCACAGAGCTTCATCTTCAGGCAGCCAAAAGAGTGTTGAGATATCTGAAAGGGACTTCTGATCTTGGAATATTTTATAGAAAGAAAGGAGATGAGAAACTGGTTACCTATACAGATAATGACTACGCTGGAGATTTAGATGACAGATGGAGTACTTTAGGTTATGATTTTTTGTTGAGTTCAGGAGCCGTTTCTTGGTCATCGAAGAAACAACCAATAGTCACCTTGTCTACCACTGAAGCTGAGTTTGTTGCAGCAGCTTCATGTACTTATCAAGCAATTTGGGTAAGGAGGATTTTGAAAGGTTTTAATCATGATCAAAGTGGTGGTACAACGGTCTTTTGTGACAGAAGCTCAGCTATTAAGCTTTCGAAGAATTCTGTATTACATGGTCGAAGCAAGCATATAGATGTCAGGTTTCATTTTCCTTGTGAGCTTACTAAAGATGGAGTTGTAAAGCTAGTCCATTGTCACACTCAAGAATAGGTTACAGACATAATGACCAAGCCATTGAAGCTTGATATGTTCGTGAAGCTGAGAGGTGTGTTGGGGGTCTGCACAGGTCCAAGTATAAACTGAATGAAATTGGTATTCAGTTTAAGGGAGGATGTTGAAACTATTAGTTGTTAGTGTTGATCGAGTCGTTAGAATCTGCTTCTGTTAGTTGCTTAGTGGTTTGAATAATTCCTATTCTTTAGGAACAAGTTGTTTGTTTCCTAGTCACTTACCACGTTAATAGGCATGTAAAACGTGGGCTGCAATTTATTTCTCTATTTCTGTTATTCTTATAAGGCTATATATAGCTAGTTCAACTGTTTAATTCAATAAGAGAATATTCTCCCAATTTTCTTGTGTTCACTAGACAAACACAAAGAGTTCTTAACACATAAGAGCAGCAAAAAATCAAGGAAATATTTTTGACCCACTATCTAACGATCCTACAACATTTGACCCAGAGTAGTTTGATGAGTTAAAGGAGTCCATCATGTAGTTTTAGGTACCAAGTCAACACGCATTAGTTCTCAGTCTCTTTTCTACGCATCCACACGCCGCTCAACAACTTGTGGTCCACCATTCGTTGTGTCAAGCCCAAGCCCCAAACCTACAGGCATTTCATCGCAGATACCGAAAGGGTTTGCCTTTTGTGAGAAATTGCAAACAAACTAGATGCAGGTCAGTTACAAATAATAAGTGGTGTATATCGCGGGTTGCTAACAAATTGAAAACGAGTCTGTATATCAACTCGTTATAATCCGCTTATTAGATGAGTGTTTGATGAATTAAAGTCCAAAGAATAAGGCCTAACCTGGTCATAGAACTTAATTCTTAATATAGGTTTAGCGGACCAAATTTTTTTTTTTTTTTGTAAAATTGTAATTAAATCATAGATAATTACATCAATAAATAATTAACAAATAAAATATTAATGTATAATAGATTATAAAATTATAAAAGCTAGAATTAATGAATAATTTTTTTTTTTTGTTATGAAATTGACAAATGATTTAATAGTTTAACTACTTATTACAAATATTCCCTTTTACAAATTGTACTTGGTTACCCACCAAATGTGTCTCACCTAAAATTTTTTGGTTGTGCTGTGTAAGTCCTTATAGAACCTCCACAACGTATTAAAATGGGTCCCTAAAGACGATTAGGAATTTATGTTGGTTTTGATTCTCTATCAATCATAAGATATCTTGACCCCCTGACAGGTGATTAATTTACTGTACGATTTGCAAATTGTCGTTTTGATGAGTCAATCTTCCCACCATTAGGGGGCGAGAAGCTGAAGGCAGAAGCTCAACATGAAATTTCATAGAATGTAACAACATTGGCTCATTTTGATTATCGTACTAATCAATGTGAACTAGAAGTTGAAAGGATCATTTTGTAGACACCTCATTTTGAGACCCTTGATTGGGTAGGAGCAATTCAATAATTATGTCAAGCGACCTACTTTTATTAGGACTCCTCTTGACAGATTCCTATTCCCGACAGAGTCCTAGTTCAAGTAGGACTATTCCCGACAAATTCATATTCCCGTTAGGACTTTCCTACTAGAGTCGTAGTCCCAGTAGGATTCTTCTTGATAGAGTCCGACTCCCATTAGGACTCTCATGCCAGAGTCCCAATTTCATCAGGACTCCTCCTGACAGAGTCTTATTCCCATTAGGACTCTCCTGCCAAAGTCCCAGTCCAGGTAGAACTCTTCCTAATAGACTCTCACTCATGTTAGGACTCTTCTACTCGAGTCTCAGTCCAAGTAGGACACTTCCTATTAGAATCTTATTTTGGTTAGGACTTTTCTACTCATCGGAGGGCGTTTTGATAATTTTGGTACCTTTTTGCCCACTAAGGGTATTATGGTAATTTTGGCATAATTATACCCTCAATAAGACTTCATTGTCACTTGAGGGACATTTTTATAATTTCTATATTATTTTACCCACATGGGGGTATTTGGTAATTGCAGTCCTTTGATGACAAATTAGGGATAATTTGATCATTTCGCATGTTTTGCAATCTAGAGATTGTCCACCAAATTGAGGACAATTTGGTAATCTTAAGTGATAGTAGTTTATTTAGGCATAATTAGGACTTTCCACTTTTAAAGTTTTCATAGATCTGGTTGCTTGATATTTTCTTAAATGGAGATACGTCGAACCTAGACGTTTTTTATTTTAGAGTTTATTTTTTAATTAAATTCTATTTCTCTTTTATCTCACTGCTCTTGTTTGTAGACACCAATTCTATTGGTTCGTGCATTGTCATAATTATTTATTAATTCATTTAGTTAGGATAATCATTCCTTAGGATAATTATTTAATTATTTAATTATATGATTATCACTAAAGACATAATCCTAACCCTGCATTCTAGGATTTCATCTTAGGTCATTGGATCGAATATCCATATTTTGTTTATAAATAAAGCCCCACTGGCCATCACTTTGGAGGACACAATTTCGTTAGCCTCACGTTGTTAGTTTAATTTTAGAGTTCTCTCTTCAAGAACTCTCCCTCTCTCAAGGCCGAAGCACCGCCGAAGTGACATTTTACCGAAGCGACGCTTTTCAAACCGGATAACAAGCAGGAGATTTGCCCGATTGAAACCTCTGAATCAGACTTTCCTAGCCGAAGTGTTACCCAACCACCACTACTGAATAAAATACGTATCTCAAACCCTTAAAGACTTTCTTCAGACCAGGTTGATCTCATCTCTTTTATCACTCTTGATAAAAAAAACTAAATCAGAGAACTGCATGACTTTGATTCTGTTTTCTAAAAGGTGAATGCCCACCACAAGAAGAAATCAACTTGATTTCTTCAAGTTGATATATTGCAATTGATATTACAATATATGGTTAAGGATCAAGCAAAGTTACGGAAAGGCAGCAAAGCAATTGATTAATATCAATTGCAGTAAGGTGACAAAACAACCTATATAAGGAGCATAGTGGGTAGATTAAATTTACAGTTTGAAACTAGTAACTTGTTATGAGTTTAGTGAGATCCTTTAATTATACTTATTTATATAAATAGTCAAATCTTTTATCTTTTATCCTTTATCTGTAGACGTATGTCTAAAATTAGACCACGTAAATATTACTGTACGTTTGTGTAATTGATATTGTTTATCAACTTCACAATAGAAAATTATTTGTAATAGTTAGTATAATATTATATATTTTCAATTCTCTCTTTAATGATAGTAATCATATGATAATTTTAAAAGTTATATAATGTGAGCCAAAAACATAATTAGGAATTTACATTTAAAACTACAAAAAAAAAATACCTTGAAAAATTTGTTCCTCAGATAAAAGAAGGAAAATAAGTTCAAAATATTTTAAAAATTTGCTACTGAGACATTGACAACCTCCTGAGAGTACAAGTGGCCCTCTTACCTGATTTGGTGTGACTGTGAAGCATCGTCTCAAAAGAAATTTGACCAAGAAAAGCACCTTACGGAATCTGCCAGTCCCTAAAAACCATTTTATTTTTTCCTTGTAAGAAAGCATAACAAAGTTCCTACAAAATAGACACGTAGAATACAATATGGGCATCAAACATCACACGTGTTCCTCGATAACCGCAACTGGTACGTGGCTATCTTAGAGAAAAAAGAGAGGTCTCTCCCAAAACTCCAAATCTCCATTGACAATCAAAATCTAGAGAGAGAAGATGATGAACCTTTTTGCTGTGTCTCTTGTTGTGACTTCATTAGCAACAGCAGGGGTGTTGTCTCCAAGCCTTGAGAAGCAAAAAACAAGAGAAGATGTGATACTGAAGGAAGTGCACAGAGTGGTAGTCGTTGAATATGAGAAAGAAGACGATGGCAACACCAAGGTTTCTATGTCACCCCATGAACCTCATGTTACCCACAAGCCCCGAAAGATTGACGAAAAAAGCTATCTCTCGGCCACTGAACAGATGTTATCTGAGGCGGCAGCGGCTGTGAAGGAGAGGATCGAAGAAGCATCTTCTGTTCTTCCCAATGTTGGTCAAGGTCTCTCTGGTTCACACCCACAATCAAATGGTCATAGTGATAGTCCTAGTCCTGGAGACCTTATCTGTGATGCCTTCGGCAAGTGCAAGGATAAAATTGCGAGTGCATTTGGTAAAACCAAAGAGAAGGTCTCGGAGAAAGCCCACGAGGTCGAAGAAGAAGCCAAAGAGGTTGTCAGTGAGACAGTCGATGGAGCGAAAGATACTGTGTCGCATAAAGGTCATGTGGTCTCTGATAAAGTGCATTCGGTTGGGGAAGGGGCGAAAGAAGTTGGCCGTGAAGCATTAGGTAAGGTTTACGAGGTTGGGGAAAGAGTGAAAGAAGTTGGTCACGGCGCGTTAAGCAAAATGAGAGAGACTGTGTCGCAGAAAGCCCATGGAGCAGAAGAAGGGGCTAAAGATGCCGTGAGGAAAGCAGAACACGGGGCAGAGGTCGTAGTTGATAAAGTTGAGAGAATTGGGGAGCATATAGAGAGAAATGTATCGGGAAAAATTGATAAGGCGAAGGGACTGGTAGAGGAAAAGGCTAAACAAGCTGGAAAAATGGCGGAGCAGGCGGTGGAGACCGTGAAAACCGGTGCAAAAAGGCTTAAAGAGGAGGGGCAAAAGGACTTGAATGACATTCTCCTGCGAGGCCGCGAGGTTGTTTATGATGCTATAATGTATGTGATGTCGCCGGAGACGACGGATTCATTGATGGGTGTGGTTCATTTGCTGGGTTTTTCAACGGCTTATGGGATGTGTATGTGGGTTACATTTGTTTCGAGTTATGTTTTGGCTGAGGCTCTGCCGAGGCAGCAGTTTGGTTTGGTGCAGAGCAAGATATATCCTGTTTATTTCAGTGCTATGGCTTCTTGTGTTGGAATTGCTTTGCTAGGGCATTTTTTGAGCCAGAGGAGGTTGTCCTCAAGCACGGCTGAGATGTTTCAGGGCTATAATCTTCTTGCCACGATTTTGATGCTTTTGGGTAATTTGCTGTACTTGGAACCTCGAGCCACCAAGGTAGCAAATTTTATTTTCTTTGGCCATTTTGTTCTTTCACCACATCTATGCCTTCTGAAATTTGAAATCAAATTCAATTAAGAGGTGTGTGGAATTGGGATTTTGGTCTTAAATAAATTAGTGTAAAATTTAAACAAGCTTCTCTTCTATTAATTTCAATTTTAAAGCTTCTATTAATTTCAATTTTAAAGCTCCTGTTCCTTTCTGCCAAACACGAGGTAATACTGAATAACATTCCTATATGCACGAATGCAAAAAGAAAGCGTATCTTGGAACCAGAAGTTGGGTAGGTTACTAAAAGGACGTGCTGATACCATTCTTGCTAGAGATCTCTCCATTATGTTTTTATTCATTTCTTCTGTACATCTCCGACGATGACTCAAATTTTTACTCAAACTCAAGTTATAATTTATGTAAAAATTGAATTTGAGTTTCATGTCCTTTTGTGATAACTTAAATTTTGAGTCTATAAATAATACTACATTAATTTGAGTTTGTATTTGAATAAAATCTTATTTAAATCTGAATTTAAGTAAGTAATAGAAATTTATAAATTTTAACTCAAATTTAAATTTAATTCCGAACGGATAGCATAGAAAGGCATACCTTTCAAACCATTATCTTTCTCCATCATTACTGATGCTGGTTAGGCTGACATAGAAATTTGTAGTGGCTGCCAATTGATTCACATTATGGAATAGATGACGAGGTGGAATACCATTTAAGGAAAGAGATGGTTTTACAATTGGCCGTACTGATTAAACAAGGGCTTTCATTATCAATGTGGAAGGACTTCATTAATTCTACTCCTAAGAAGTTGTAGGTAAAGGTGAACTTGTTCTTATTACAGCTACTCAACTATGGTTTAATCTGTCTATTACTATATATATATAAAGGAATGACCCTTTGCATAAGATGCAGTTTTCTAAAATTTGGGGTACTCTGATTGTTTGTTTGTGGTCACAAAGATGATAAAATTAAATTAATGTGATATCAACTTGATCCCCCATCCCAAATAAGAACCTAGGTTTTACCTTTACTTTTGATATGCCTTTTAGTCTACTCTGAAGTTTTCGGTGTTTATTTTTATCTCCTGTGTCTGAAAATGAACTGTTAAACATGTCTTTTTCTTTTGTTTTTTTCTGCTTTTGATCACTTGTCTGTTTGTGTGTGTGAATAAAATGCAGATTATATCTATTCAGCTTTAGTTAGAACTTAACATGGATCACAAAACCCATGGGTTGGCTGAGTAGAGAAGCCACTTGGGTAATATATCCAAAGGTCTCAGGTTCAACTCCTATCCAATGGCCACTTAACTATTAAAAAAAACCACATTGGAGCTACTATTCTTTCCTGATTTTAAAACAATAAAGATACCCACATAGCCTCTTACAAAGCAGGAAGATGGTTTCAAATTTATTTGTTAAAATTTTTTCAGGGTTAAGCAATGTAGCTCAGATCAGATAAGGTCTTCTTTTTAGCTTGAGACCTTCTTGACAAGTTTACTATTCAGATGGTAAAAAAGACTAGACACAATTACAATATTGCTGTTTCACCAAAAATAAAAAAGGTAAAAAAAAAAAAGAAAAAGAAAAGAGTATAATATTGGTGCCTTATACAAGTTCCCCTTTGTTCAATATGATGTGCAGGTGATGTTTGAGAGGATGAAGGTTGAGAAGGAAGAAGGGAGAGGAAGAGATGGTTTAATTGACGAACCCAGCAGTAGGGTGTCGGACCGGGTCGCTGATCCCACAGCCACAACCGCGACAGGTCCAACTACCACTAAAACTCCAGCTGCAACGACAGAAAGACGAGAGCAGGAGGTGATGAAATCTCGAATCATTGAATTGAATGAGAGGCTGAAGAAGTTAAACACATATTCATCCTTCCTGAACATCATGACACTTATGGCTCTTTCTTGGCACCTTGTATATCTGGTTCAGCGCCTTCACACAACCTGTTGATGGTAAGACTGTATTGTATGACATGCTCATGGATAATTCAGTTATATTAGTGATGCATACCTTGTGTTGTTTTCCAGATGTTACACTTAAGGAATTAAAATGTATTGACAATAGCAAGAAAATCTAGAAAGATTAACAAGAAACCTGAATTTTATTCAGTATACTATTTGGGATCTCCATCAGAATTTTTGTTCCACTAATTTTTAATTTCTTTAAAAGAACTGTTGTTGTTGCATTACTTCTTACATATGAATGTGATGGAAGATGTAATTGGATGAAGGTTTGCAAAATTATGCATGACTTTTGATGCTTATACAAAATACAACTATCATTAGGGGATGTGGATTTACCTTGACATTCATCGCAAAATGTGAATTTATTTTAAAAAATGCTTGGTATAGCAAATTTAGTTATTTATTTTGTTTATACGCTGATGTGTTAAGGATATTTTTGAAATTAATGAATAAATTTGATTTTTTTCTTTAGATTTAAGGAAGATTTATGATAATCCATGAAGTCGATATTTTTGATAAGTTTTTTTTAGGTGTATGTGACATTACTTTTTACCTTTTTGCTCCACTTATGTAGGTGGTATCCCGTATAACCTAAATTTGGTGAAGGAGACACAGGTATACTATTCTCAGTAGGTATTTCTGGGAGGTTTTATGTAGAAAGTTACTTATTACCATGATGTTAGATATTTGATTACCTAATCAGTATAATAATACTTATTTTTTGAAGGGCAAGAAAAAAAAAGTTAATGCGCCTCCAGTGACTTGGTACAAATATACACAGTTTAACTTAACAAAGCCTTATTTAAATTAGTAGGGGTCGGTTATATAAATATGCCTCGTCATTCTTTTTTATTTAAGACCATTTTCTTAGTTAGACCATTTATTATCATATATTTTTAACTATCTCTACCAAAATTAATTTTGATCGCCCTCACCTCCTAGCATGACTCTTTAATATTAACCATGTCTCTCTTTCGTATTGGTGCATTTACCGGTCTTGTACATGACCATACCAACTTAACTAGTTTTCTCTAATTTTATTTCCTATAGGTGCTACTCCTATCATCTCATGAATGTGTTCATTTTTAAATATATCTTTTCTTGTCTTACCATACATCTATTTTAAAATTCTTATTTCGACTACACTCATCTTATCAACATGTTGTTTCCTAACTATCCAATATTTTGCTCTATCTAATATCACTGGTTTAATAGTTGTTTTATAAAATTTACCTTTTAATTTTAAAGGTATACGTCGATTACACAATACACGTGATATACTCCTCCACTTAATCTACGTTGCTTCAATTCTATGAGTAATATCATCTATAATTTCTCCCTCTAGATGAACAAGTAAACTTAGATAATAAAAATTTTCACTTTTCATTAATTCTAGATTTTCAATGTTTACTCCCTTCCTGTTTATATTAAAAGTTTTACTGAAATTATACTCAAGATATTTAATTTTTTTCCTACTTATTTTGAACCATTTTAATTCTAGAATCTCTCTCTCCATACCTTTAATGTATCATTTACTCATTTTTTTTTTTCATCAATTAAAATAATATAATCAGCATAAAGCATGCGCCAGCACATTTCACACAACCTGTTAATGATGGTAAGACTGTTTTGTAAAGTTATCATTGACATTCTCTCTGAAATGGATGTTTCTATGATGTTCATATCATCTTATTCTAAGTTGCATGACATGCTCATGGATACCTATGATGTTTCAGTTAAATTAGTAATGGATACCTTGTGTTGTTTACCAGATGCTACACTAAGGAATGAAAATGTATGACAATGGCAAGAAAATCTAGAAAGATAAGAAACCTGGATTTTTTTCAGTCAACTATTTGGGCTTTCCATCAGAATTTTTGTTCCACTAATTTTTAATTTCTTTAAAAAAAGTTGTATTATTGCATCATCAATAAAAGAAAATTAGAACTTGTACCTGGAAGATGCTAATTGGATCAAGGTTTGCAGAATCATGCATTGGTTTTGACCATTTTGCAAAATACGACTGTCATCTGGGAATATGCATTTACCTTTCAAAATGGTTGGTATGCTAAATACGACTGTCATATGAGAATATGCATTTACCTTTCAAAATGGTTGGAATGCTAACTATTTTTGTTTAAATGTTGATGGGTTTTTGAAATTAATAGATAAATTTAGTTTTTTTTTTTCTATAGATTTAAAGAAGAGAAGATAATTCTTGTGTGGTAACTTTTTCTCATAAGGTGTACCTTTTTGCTGCGCTTCAGTATAATATATACCAGTTTTCTCACACAGTTTGTACTATTCTTTGTAGGTATTTCAAACAAGAGAGGAAGCCATTATTGGAAGTGAGAGTTTTGCAGCTGGAAATGGGAGATCTGGGTAGCATGCCAATGGTTTGTAATATTTCTATGTAGGGCTTGAGAATTACTGATATCCATATATAGGAATGCTATTTGTGCTGGTGATCATATGCTTTTGCAATACAATTAGGTTAGTCTGTGTTTTGAATTTGTATGTAATATGCATACTCATCTTACTAACTTCCATGTCTCTTTATTTTATGAAATTTGCTGACTTAAATATCAGTGTTTTTTTTTTTTTTTTTTGTGGATGTCAAATCATATACGGTTTGATAGAATTATTGCAAATGGTTCGTCATAAAGCACTCATTTATGCATTATAGTTCTAATATTGAATTGAAATGCAATGGGCCATATGAAGTTGCTCAAATTACATTGAAAATAAATACTAGTTGTACATCTCCAAGCACAAGTTAAAGAGTCTTCAAGGTCAAGTGTAAAAGCCTATAGAGACAACTGTTGAAGTTCCAGAAAAACACAGTGGTATCACAGCATTCAAAATACTAATATTTTGCATTAAAGCATAAAAAAGTTCAACATGACATCAGAGCTGGTTTCTAGTTAAATTGGAGAAGATAAACAAAGTACTTGATAAAGCAATAACTGGTAAGTTAATAAAAGAGATAAGGTGATTCTAGAGACCCTAACAAATAAGAACTAGGTTGATCCAAGAGGCCTCAAGGTAGGCAAGAATAAATTAGAATTCTAGGATGATCTTAGAGGCCTCAACAAATTAGAGTTTGGTTAAAAACATATTAGAGTTTTGGATTACGACAGATTTAATAAGCGTGACAAAATTCACAGTTAGTATTGATTGATGAAGAATTTTGATTGCTTCTTGGTCACCAGAAGGAGGAGGAGGTGGAGGAGAACTAGGGATGACAATGGTAGAAGTATATTAGGCTTACCTTACCTATATATTATTGTGATACTAGGGTTAGGTTAGCCGCTACATATATATATATATATATATATTATTGTGTAATGTTAGTGGGATTAGGGATCCATCCGGATTATATAAAATAAAAATAATAAAAGAGTTTTATTTTACATAGTTAATACTTATAATGATATTTTTTAGTCAATCATTAAAATTTTATACAAACTTAATAGAGTTATACAATTGAAAAAGAAAATAATATCATTTTAATTGTCTATTAATATGCATATTTCTTATTTTAACACATCTAATGTTTTATTTAAAAGGTGTTAATTATAATTAATTTAAAAAAATAAATAAAAATTAAAAGTTTAAAAATAAATGGGAACCCGAAAGAAACCCGTCCCTGCTTATCACGAAATTTAAACAGATTTGAAATTTTTTTTTTTTTTCGTGAAACGAGATTGAGAAAGAGGTCCGTCTCGAACTCGCCCCATTGCATCCCTAAGAAGAACAAGAAGAAGAAGAAGTGAAGAAGAGAACAAAGAATTTCCATGCAAATTGCATGGGAACCACGTGAAAAAGAAAACTGAAATTAGCCCCACAAATCTCAAAATGAAAATATAATACATAATGAAGGAAAGACACACAACTTAGACAATAAAATCAATTTTCTTGCGTTACTAATATTATTATTATTTTATTTTATGGTTCTTTAACCTAAATGGGATGTGGCTGTTAATTTTTGATAACCTAAGGTGCTCCCGTTTGTTTCCAATATCCTCCTTCGTGCCAATGAACACCACTATTATAGTTAAAGTTGAACAACTTCTGGATTGGAAATGAGAATTCTCAAATACATATTGGGACTATTGAAAGGAAAAATAAAGAAAAAATTTCAAGGAGTGATTAAGTGGGCACTAGACAATAATTAAGGAATTTGTTCTTTCAAGTTGTCAAGTCAAAATTTAACGGATATCACTTTCTCTTAGAAACAGTTTATACGAGACATCGTCCCGACTTTAATCGGGTCCTTCATTAATAGACGGTGAGATTGATCCTTTGAACTAGTCGACTCAAAAAATCAGATACTAAGTTATAAAAAAAAAAAGAAAAAAAGAAGAAAAAATTGAGTAGGTGTAAATACGATAAACGTTAGATAAGTGATGGAGCATGGACAAGGCCACATGGGGCTAGGAGGGGCAATTGCCCCCTCTCAATTTTTTGTTTTGTGAACTTTCTTTTTCTATATTTTTCTAAATTGTTTTTGAAATATACTCCTTTAATTTAAAATTTCGTCTCTCCTATACTCTTATCTTAATTTTAATTTGACTCTTAAATAGAGTTTTTATCAATTTTTTTATACACTAAAGAGTTTTTAGTATTTTCTTATTTGATTAGACTTTTTGTGTAATTTATAAATTTCTTTTATCAATAAATTAAATTATTTTTTAAAAACATTATCAATCAATATTACTTTTTATAATTCTTTAAATTTTTAAATTTATAATCATTAAGCTAAAATTTTACCCTTCCTCATATGAATTCCTAGTCCCTGATATGGAAGCTTCATCTAGGTGAAGTGCAATGCTATGTGCTGGAAAATATACTTTGGTCTCATTGTTGGGTTGGTTGTTTTCTATCAAGATAGTTCCTTGTATTTGGGCTAGTGTTGAAGCTCTCCGGTTGGCTTTTTCTTTTTGTCTTTTCTTCTCTGATTGGTGTCTTGATTTATACCACTTGTACACTTTTAGTATCAATAATAATTTTTCTTTGGTTGATAAACAAAATAAGGATAAGTTGCGCTTATCTTCTGAGATTTTTGTCGGTTATGAAGATTTTTTTTTAAGATTTTTAAAATGACATTATCTCTATTATTTTTAGTAATAAACTACAAAGATCTCTTTTTCAATTTTATTTTTTTCTTTTAAAATGATGAAAGTATTCCTTTCATATATATAAATATATATATATATATATATACATTTTTTTAATTTTAACAAAATTATTAACTCTTTTTGATGAATTTTTTTATTTTATATAAAAATAAATTTAAGATAAATAACTTATATTTTTTTAAGTCAAACAATACTTTAATTAATATTTTATTTGAAAATAAAAAAAAAAGTTAGAAAAAGTGGTCAAAATTTAAAAAATACAAAAAAAGAAAAAAGAAAACATGACATGAGCGCCTTTGTCATTTTGAAAAAAAAAAGAACCCTGAATAGGAAGTTTTTGTAGTTTGTCAGCAAAATTAAGAAATGTCAGTATCATTTCAGAAATTTTAATAAAAGTTTTTGTAATTGTCAAAAACCCTTTGAAAATGTCAATGTAATTTATCTTATAAACAAAAATATGAAGGATTAAAAGTATAATTATCAGAATCAGACCGAACAATAAACTGATGAAGGTATTGGTTCACGATTCATTAATTGAGCCGGTAGTTCAAATGATTTTATAATTAATATATTAAAAAAATATAAATATATTAAAATTTGTAAAAGAACAAGATAATTTATTTTTAATATTTAATAATAAATAACAAAATATAAGCATAAACATTGTAGTTATCTTGTATAAGTTATATATATTTGTATATATAATAAAAATGCATGTAATTATATTTATTTGTTTTAATTTTATTATTTGATTATCAAATATAAAAAATTTTGTGAAAAAATATAAATAATAAAAAAATAAAAAAGTAATTCAATCAATTTTTTAAAATAATCAACAAGTTCAATCAATTTTTTGAAAATTCGGCTGATTTAATTGACTATTTTTTTTAATAAAATTGATAAATTAAAGTGAAGTAGTTTGATGATGGATTTTCAGTTCCGGAACCGATTCTGATAACTCTGACAAAAAGGAAAGCTGACGCTTAGGGCCAAACGTGGCTTGGACTTTTAGGTGAACTACTTTGTTGATATTTTTTTATGTAAACAGTAAAGTTATGTGGTTGGTTTAGAGAGATTACGTTAATGCTGACAGGTAAGTCACACTGTCACAGCTTCACCAATATTTGAGAGTAGTTTACTGTACAAATTGAAAGCAAAACTCAACTCCAATCTTTTGTGTGCCATTCAATTGGCTCTCTCTTATTCAGCAGAAGCAAATCCCCAGGGAGACAAACAACATGAAGGACACAATAGTTCTGTATCCAGCACCAGGCATTGGCCATATGGTGTCAATGGTGGAGCTAGGTAAGCTTATCCTCCACCGCTATCACCACAAATTCACCATCAATATCCTCATCACCACCGGCTTTCTTGACTCCCCATCCACCACCTCGTACATCCACCGCATCTCCCAAACCACCCCTTCCATCATCTTTCACCGCCTTCCCTCCCTCTCCGTTGACACCTCCCCAATTCGCAGCGGGGTCGCCATTGTCTTCGACTTCATTCGCCTCAACGCCCCCAATGTCCATCGTTCACTCTTAGAAATTTCTAATATCTCGGCTGTTCGTGCTTTCATCATCGACTTCTTCTGCACTTCTGCACTTCCCATCGCCGCCGGCCTCGGAATTCCCACCTACTATTTCTTCACCTCTGGCGCCGCCGCCCTCGCTGCCTACCTTTACTTCCCTACAATTCACAAACAAACCAGCAAGAGCTTTAAAGACCTAATCTCCACTGAGCTTGACATTCCAGGCTTGCCACCAGTCAGAGCTACACACATGCCAGAACCGATACTTGACCGGAACGACCCGGCTTACGATGATATCCTATACTTCTCTCTCCATCTACCAAAATCAGAAGGAATTATAGTGAATACATTCGAGGAACTTGAGCCAATAGCCATTAAAGCCATCGCAGACGGCATATGTGTCCCCGACGTGTCTACTCCCCCAGTTTTCTACATCGGGCCTTTGATCGCCGAAGCTGAGAATAGATCCAGTAACAATGAAAATGACGATACTGATAGAATTCAGAGAAATTGTTTGTCATGGCTTGACACGCAGCCAAGACGAAGTGTGGTTTTCTTGTGTTTTGGAAGTAGGGGAAGTTTCTTGGCAGAGCAGGTGAAGGAGATAGCTAACGGGTTAGAAAGAAGTGGCCAAAGATTCTTGTGGGTGGTGCCAAAACCACGAGGCGACGACAAAAGCAACGATGTCAGAGCTTTGACAGGAGGCTTTTATATTAATGGTCTTATGCCAGAAGGGTTCTTGGAGAGAACTAAAGGTCGCGGTATGGTAGTAGACTCATGGGCACCGCAGGTGGCAGTGCTAAGTCATGAATCGGTGGGCGGGTTCGTGACTCACTGCGGGTGGAATTCAGTGTTGGAGGCTGTGGTTGCCGGGGTGCCGATGGTGGCGTGGCCATTGTACGCCGAGCAGCACCTGAATAAAGCTGCATTGGTGGAGGACATGAAGATGGCGATTCCACTGGAGCACAGCGAAGATGGGTTTGTGAGTGGGGAAGAAGTGGAGAGACGGATTAGAGAATTGATGGAGTCGGAGAGAGGGAGAGAGTTGAGAGAGCGTAGCCAGAAGATGAAAGAGATGGCTTCGGATGCTTGGTTGGAGTTTGGTTCGTCCACTAGTGCCCTTGCGAAGTTGGTCCAGGTATGGTCTGGAAGCAATGTTGAGACTTGAGGCAACTGGCGCTCCCATTTTTCCTTCTGGTATTCAGGAATCCCTGGGTTATTGTTTGGATAGTTGGATGCAATCTAAAATAAAAACAATAAACGTTCGTACTCACCCTCTCTTATGAAGTGAATTTCACTGTGAGAGACGTATTAAAATATTGCTCTATATGGTGCCGATGCTTGTAATGCCATCACATGCCAGTAATTTATAAAATAAAAGATAAATTATATTAATTTTTTTTTTTAAATTTTTGATAATTACATATGATACATCTCTTATTTTTAAAATTACATTACATTTCTTAGGATTGTCTTTCAAATGGAATTAACGGAATCTTCAAAAGGATAAATTTACCCTTTAATTAAAAACGAATTATTTTTTTAAAAAGTTAAAAAAAAAAAACCTCCAATATATTTATAAATAAAATCAAAGGGAAGACCTTTATTGATGAGCCTTCGGTCCTTCATTGATGATTGATCAATTCTACAAATCGATCCCTCCTACCTTCATTGACGTTGCCACATACTGCCACCTTGCCTTCTTAGAGGTATGGAGAACCATCGATTCAATGGCTTCATGTTTTTTCCATAAATGGGTGTTTGGAAAGGCATCTCCTCCTCTCATCCAACTCCATTTTCTTTCCTTTTGTCTATTGCTCTGTCATGTCCCTTGGGGCCATCATAGCCACCACCAACCCCTTAAACACCAATAGTAAAATCGCCAAGAAAATCGATGATTCTGCCATTGCCAAATGTTTCGATTATTTCTCATTTCCTCATTGATCATCAAATTGAAACCTTTGATGCTGCGTATAATCAAAAAAATTAGGCTCTCATTTGATTGATTAGAAATGTAGTGGTGAAGATGGGTTTGTAATTTGGTATGGATTGTAAGACTCAAAAATTACTCTGATACTAAATGTAGGATTTAAAATCGCTCCGATACCAATTGTAAAACTAAAAAGAAACAAAGTAGGAAAAACAAAAAAGACAAGAAGATGAAATTGTTTCGTTCTTCAACCACAAAGTAAACTTCTATTATTTTATTTAAGCAGTACAAAAACTCACACTCACAAATATATTAGCATAACCTCCATGACTCTTGGATCTATAGACACATACAATTATGACAGCCACAAATCGGCTTGCTACATAAACACACACACTCTTACAGTGCAGGCTCTCGGCTCACGGCCTCTTTTTCTGGCCATCACTTATTATTTTTGTGGCTTACAACTCAATGTAACATAGACCCACATATATATAACATTGACTCTAAGTCTTATATTAATTAGGACATCTAATCCCATACAAACTAGTATATCTTATTTAACTATAATCAGAAAACTAACTCTCATTAGAATATTAGTCCAATTACAATTAGGACTACCTAAAAAGACTCCAAATATTATTAGGACTCAATAAACCAAATTAAAAAACTTCTTAAAATTTATGGGCTTAGTTTAATTGGCCAACAATTCCTCCCTTAAACCAAGCTCGCCAAAGTAGCTTCACCAACACCTTAATGAGCAAGAATATTCAAAGCAATTCCTGTCGCTATAAGAATCTTTTGCGACAGTAATCTGGAACAATCATTTGTTTTCATTTTCATACGCGAATGTGGTCGAATCTTGTACTTGACATACAAATTCTCAACTTGTTCAACATGATCAAAGAACAAATTCATGCTCATCCATTCAAAATCAAAATCAGTAAAACAATTATCTGTGCCAATAATTTCATCATCATAATGATGCAAAGCCTGCTAATATTTTAGAATACCAAAATCTTCATTTCGGACAAAATCTGCACCAATAAAATTATTAAGATCCAAATCAATATTGTAGGACGACAAGAATTTATCAACGCTGATGAAATCACAAATTTTAGACAACTTAGGCTTCTTAATTCTCAAAAATTCTTGAAACTCAAAAAATTATGTCTTCACAAAATCAACATGGCCTCGAATAGTAAAATTCTCAATACCAATAAAATTAACAAACTCTGGATTGAAATGTTCTTCAATCTCACTATGTTTTGATTCCAAAGTACTTGACAAATCAAACAAAGTAGTAAGACCAAAACTTTCAAAATCTTCAACTGCATCAATACCACAACATGAAAATTTTTTTTCTTTCTCAATAATTAAATTCTCAAACTAAGTAGGCTGAAATAATTCTTCAACATCTCTCAATTCACCAAAATCAATTTCTAACAAATTCAAATTTTCATCACTATGAGCCAAAGTCAAACTTTCAACCATATAATTATTTTCATCTTCTTTAACTTCCAAAATATTTCTTTCTTCACAACTAATATTTCCTTCCTCAGAAATATTGACGAAGCAATCAATATCATATGAATCTAAATTCAACACATTATATGAATCATCCTAAATTTGAATGAATTCTAAAAATAATCTTGAACCATCAATATCTTTATTTTTGTCAAACTTATCTCTTTCAAAATTAACTACCCAATATCTGTCTATAAGAGGTTCATAACCGTTCCGCGGTTTATTTTTATATGTCGAAAGAAGATCAAACCAAAACTTATGTGGTGGTGGTGGATAGTTTTGTGTGCAAACAAAAGTATTCCAATGTGCCCAATGTATTGTCTTCCTTATTATCTAGTAGAACCATTTAACTTTTTTCTCATAAAGTTCTTTTGATAAACGCTTCAATGCAATATCCAATACATTAAACACATTGCAAGCATTAAGATAGAGTGTAACACGATGTAACTACTTATCAATATTCTGACCACATACTCTTAAAATCTCAAACTTTTGTCCTTTAACCAAAACTTTCTTCATAATTTCAAATCAACAATTTATTTAAATCACGTACCTGAGTTTGTCCAAAAATTGATCTCGTCGTCATCTTTTTTTTTTTTTTTTCCTTCAATCTGATCAAGCTAGCCTCCATATCGATTAAACCAAAATTTCTTTTTTCGTTTCACAAGTATTTATACCACCGCAAGATCTTTTTTTCTGATCCAAACAACCGTCGAATTTCAATCAAACAACTCTTCAACAAACCTCTCAAGATCACAATCTTAAGTAAAACAAGAACTACAGTTCTCTGCAATAATTCAAGAACGAGACCAAACTTTGGTTTTTTGCAGCTTCCCAAGATCGAGACAAGACTCTGATAAATTACCCCTAAGATCATAACTGGCACTCCCAAGATCGAACTTAGCTCTGATACCAAATGTAGGACCCAAAAATTACTCTGATACTAAATGTAGGATTTAAAATCGCTCCGATACCAATTGTAAAACTAAAAAGAAACAAAGTAGGAAAAATAAAAAAAGACAAGAAGATGAAATTATTTCGTTCTTCAACCACAAAGTAAACTTCTATTATTTTATTTAAGCAGTACAAAAACTCACACTCACAAATATATTAGCATAACCTCCATGACTCTCGGATCTATAGACACACACAATTATGACAGCTGCAATTCAGCTTGCTACATAAACACACACACTCTCACGGTGCAGGCTCTTGGGTCACGGCCTCTTTTTCTGGCCACCACTTATTATTTTTGTGGCTTACAACTCAATGTAACAGAGACCCATATATATATATATATATATATATAACATTGACTCTAAGTCCTATATTGATTAGAACATCTAATCCCATACAAACTAGTATATCTTATTTAACTATAATCAGAAAACTAACTCTCATTAGAATATTAGTCCAATTACAATTAGGACTACCCAAAAAGACTCTAAATATTATTAGGACTCAATAAACCAAATTAAGAAACTTCCTAAAATTTATGGGCTTGGTTTAATTGGCCAACATGAATTTTATAATTTGTATGTAATTGGGTGTGCATGTATATATTTTGTATTTTATACATACATACATATATATATATATATATATATATATCCCACAGGAGATTAACAGAGGGTATTGTCAAAAACTATATAAGTATGTGTGTCTATATATTTTTCAGGTTCAATTTGTATATATATTTACAGATCGTGGGTATGCAAATTGTCAGCGACCAATCCTGAGAAACCCAATTTTTTTTTCTCTTTCTCACCAAATTCACATGTCTTGCGGCAAGACTCTTGCCTAAGTTTATCCCCCACGTACGGATGTCTTTCAATGAATGGGTTTCAATCTAGATATATTTCAACAAATGAGTTTCAATCTGGTTTCAAATGTGTTATATATTTGAATATTTTATATTCTTTTATATATATATATAAATTATTGATAATATTTTGATTATATTTATCTGATTATTGATAATATTCTGATTACATATATCAGATTATATATATATATATATCTATATATATATATGTATTTTGGTTTTATTCATTTGATTTATATATATATATATATGCATAAAAATTCATTAACTATAAGTCTAAAAAGGAATAGATTGAAGAAGAATTTGTGGGTGATACTAGGTTTTGGAGAGAGATACAGACTTATTGGGCCTAATGGATTTAACTAGAAAGGTTATAATTGTCATTTCACAATGTAATTGTGAGGGTTAAAATGTCTTTTTAATTTGAGAAGGGTAAAATTGGTATTTAAAAGACTTAAAATAATGATGTCAGCAAATTCCGTCAGAGTTACTAACGGCTCTTGACGGCAAGGAGGGATTGTTACCAATATTAAAAAGTTAAAGGGTGTAGTGTAATTTTAAAAACAAGAAAAGTGTCATTTGTAATTGTTAAAAACCTCAGGAGAGATCAATGTAATTTACCTTAAAATAAATTAGGAATATCTCTCTTGATTTCTCTTGAAATATATAACAATTATGCTATCTCTTTTCATCTTTTTGAAATTACGATAACTTTTTCTCTCAAACTTGTCTAATGACAAAAGATTAATATTCTTTATAAATTTACCATTTAACCCTACTGCATATATTATATTTTCGTCACAAAACTATCAACTATTTTTCAAATACCTCCCACTTGATTATATCATTGGAATCCAAAATTCAAATCTAAGTCACTAAATTTAAATCACGAATTAAAAGTAGAAGACTAAATCCAATCACAAAATCTAAATCAATAGCATGTACTTGTTGTTACCACTTTTTGATCGAGCGTTGCTTCCTCAAGGCCTCCCTGCTAAATGGAAGTTATATGTATAGAGTCTAAAGAAAGGGAGACTTTATATTTGATATGTCATAGATACACTTTACTTAATTCAGACAACTTGAATGTGTTCCGAAAAGCTAGTTTTTCTTACTTACTACGGGGAAGGTATACCGAGGTTTACCTCGGTATACCGAGCTCGGAACAATTGAGGAAATCGACAAAAAGAATGACGAAAGTCTCATGATTATACTGCTATAGCCTGACAGGCGGTGAGACCTAGTCCTGTCAAAAGTAGCTACAGGCTTGGAAAACCATTCTTGCACGTACACGTGTAAAGGGAGCCATAAATTATATGAAAACGATGCCCACCGCTTGTCAGACAAGTTAAACCGCCTCTTCAACACTATACATAGAAAAAAGCAGGTATGAAAAAGGGGGGAGATCATCTGAGATATTGAGTGATAAAAGAGTCAAAACTTTTGATCACAGAGAAAGAATACTAATTTAACCATCGGAGAGGTTACCACCGGAACCTTTCCCGGTGGCTTTTTATTAATCATCTCTTTTCAGGTTCACAGTGACGGATTATTCCATGACGAGCCCAAATTAGCTGTATCAGCTTGGCGCCGTCTGTGGGAACGTTTAACGTTCTTCTCTAATCTTCTTTTCTTCATTTAAAGTATTTGGTAGTCATGGCTTCCAACCGTCGCTCTGCACCACTATCCGCTCAACCGCTCGCTCAGGATGAAGAAGTTGCAACTTCTGATCCTGTGCAGCAACAGCTGGATCAAATTCGAGCTCAGATGCAGAAACAAGCTGATCAAACGCAGGCTCAGCTCTTTGCCATATCTCAAGTCTTGGCTTCTTTGACACAAAATCCATCGGTTCTCCCTCACTCTGGAGTGCCTGAAAGCGGATACCCATTAGTGTATCCTCCGCAACGGAGGCAATATGAGGAGGGTGGCCCTAGTGCCCGTCCCTTCTCTCCCCAGGGCGTAACTCCAGTTCGATATGACGTTCCAGAGGGTGTACCCAACATGCAACCTAATAACGTTAATTATAGCAGGGGCCATGTTGTTAGCCCTGCGAATTCTGGCGCTAACTTGGTGCAATCCGGACTACCATTTCAACCGGCACCGGCGTCCAATCAAAGACAGCCCGAGCATGCAATCCCCAGCCCGAACAATCCTCAACCTACTGGGCTTGAGGGTGGCATACCAGGATTTCAGCACTCTGCCCCATCCAGAGTACCGCTACGATCGGAAGAAGTGGCAGATTCCATTGGACAAGCAGTTCCTGCTCGAGAAGGACTTCCACCTCCTCAACAGGACGAAATAGCAAAACTTCTTGGAAGATTTACGACTCCGTTTACCCCAGCTATATTGGCCGAGGAGCGTCCTCGTAAGTTCATTGTCCCAAAATTCACCCCGTATGAAGGATTGGATGATCCTGGCGATCATCTTTCAAATTACCAGCATACCATGGCCCTTCACGGCGCCACGGACGCATTTCTATGTCGCACCTTTGTGACGAGTCTCAAAGGGGCAGCCCTTCGATGGTTCCATAATCTCCCTCCAAATTCAGTCCCCAGCTTCTACGAGCTCAGCAGGCGTTTCCTTGATCGCTTTCTAACCAGCAGGCGGCTCAGAAAGGGACCAGAATTTCTCTTGTCCATAAAACAACGAAAGGGAGAATCCCTCAGGGATTATATCGCTCGCTTTAATGCCGAACTGACCGATATCACTGATTGTGGCGCGGCCTTCTTGGTGGCCGCCTTACATGCTGGACTCTGGCCAGGGCGTTTTCATGATTCCCTGACGAAAAATCCTCCTGCCGATATGGCGTCATTAATGGAGAGGGCAAGAAAACACATAAACTTGGAAGACACCAGAACATCCCTCCGTCTCGCCAAAGAACAAGTACAACATGAGGGAAAATCACAGACGCAGAATGCTGGCAATACCAGCAAGCGGCAGAGAAGTCCTGAGACGAAAACATCCCGAGGTCAAAATCAAACAACCTCGGGACGTTTCAGATCATACGCACCTCTGAGTGTGCCATTGCCACCCTTGACTGCTTCTATATCTGAGATTTATCATCAGGTCAAGACACAGGAAAATTTCAAGCGTCCAGATCCATTATATGCTGATCCGGACCACCGAGATCGTAGTAAGTATTGTGAATTTCACCGAGACCACGGACATACTACGGAAACATGCCGACATCTTCAACAGGAGATTGAGCAGCTAATTCGAAGGGGACGATTGAAAGAATTCGTTCAACGGGAATCTGGATCAAATAATCAGACTCAGAAACCCCAACAACCTCGGCAGGAGCCTAAGTCTTAGCTACCAAAACAAGATCAGGGGTCTACTCTTGGGACTAATCAGCCATCACAAGCCAACGCTCATGTCATCCTCGTTCTCCATGCCACTAATTCTCTTTCTGGCACTTCAAATCGGGCGAGGAAGCGTTATGCGCGAGAAGCAAAAATGGCACCAATTCCGGTTCAAATCATGACTCTGGAGAAAAAGCTGAAACCCTCACCACAAATCCAATTCTCCGAACTGGATCTAGTTGGCATACATCACCCGCATACCGATGCGTTGGTCATTACTCTTCGTGTCGCCAACTTCGACATCTCTAGAGTATTAGTGGACACCGGCAGTTCCACTAATATCTTATTTTTTGAGCCTTTCCAAAAGATGAAGTTGAACGTGTCTGACCTCAAAGACACCTCGGCAGTAATGGCTGGTTTCGATGGACATCTAAGTTCTCCTATGGGCGGTATTGACTTCCCAACAACTATTGGGGTTGGCGACGAACAAAAAACGGTCTTATCTGAATATGTGATTGTGGACTGCCGATCTCCCTACAACGTGATCATGGGAAGACCATGGTTACATCAAATAGGAGCTGTCACGTCTACCCTTCACCAGTGTCTCAAATATGTACAGAACGATCAAATCTGCACTATTCGAGGTTCCCAATCATCATCTCGGGAATGCCATGTTGTTGCACTCAAAGGTGACAAACAGCAATAGCAATTACAGACATCTCGGAGGCAAATGATTCTCGACCTGTCTGACCGAGGTGAAGATGCGTGTTGTCCTACCAAGATTGATGCGCCTTTAAGTCCGCGTGGCATAGATAGCATGGCTGCTCCGGTCCAAGATCCACTGAAGATCTCGGTAGGACATGAGGAAGAAGGACGGTATTTACAGGTGGGCGCTGACTTATCTCCACCAGAACAAGAAGTGATAATTGAGTTTCTGAAAACTCAGTTATCAACCTTTGCATGGGAAACTAAGGACATGGAAGGTATCGACCCCTCATGTATTTGCCATAAACTAACGACAAATCCTGAGTACCACCCTGTAAGGCAGAAGAGACGAACATTTGCTCCCGAGAGACATAAGATCATCAATGATGAAGTCCAGCGATTACTAGATGCACAGTTAATCAGGGAAGTATTTTACCCAGAATGGCTTGCTAACACAGTCCTGGTTAAAAAGAAAAATGGGAAATGGCGAGTATGTGTTGATTATACCGACCTTAACAAAGCTTGCCCGAAGGATAGTTTCCCCATTCCCAGAATTGATCAACTCGTTGACGCAACTGCTGGTTACGAGTTGATGAGCTTCATGGATGCATACTCAGGATACAACCAAATTCAGATGTATCCTCCCGATCAAGAAAAGACCTCTTTCATCTCTGAACGAGGCTTGTATTGCTACAAAGTGATGCTTTTTGGTCTTAAAAATGCTGGAGCCACCTATCAACGTTTGGTCAACAAAATGTTTGCATCTCTGATCGGTGATACGATGGAGGTGTATATCGATGACATGCTGGTCAAGAGTCAGCAGAAGAAGGATCACGTTGAACATTTAAAAAAGACCTTCGACATCCTGAACAAACATAAGATGAAGTTAAATCCATCTAAATGTATCTTTGGGGTGAGCCGTGGTAAGTTTCTGGGTTTTCTTGTCTCACAACGAGGCATTGAAGCCGATCCATCCCAAATCAAAGCTTTGGTAGAACTCGAGCCTCCGAGGTCTAGGAAGGAGATACAGACTTTGAATGGCCGGATTGCGGCCCTGAATCGCTTCATATCAAGGTCTACTGACCGCTGTCTTCCCTTCTTCAAAGCTCTACGGGGAAATAAGACCTTGGAGTGGACCTCTGAATGCGACAAAGCTTTTCTGGAGCTTAAAAAATATATGGCATCTCCAGAATTGTTATCTACGCCAATAAAAGGAGAGAAGCTGCTTTTATACCTCGCGGTATCTGAAAATGCCGTAAGCTCTGCATTACTCCGAGAAGACCAAGGGGTTCAAAAACCCATATTCTACGTGAGTAAAGCACTTCTTGGATCAGAACAAAGATATCCCGAGATAGAAAAGCTAGCCTTCGCACTCGTCATATCGGCCAGAAAACTCAGGCCTTATTTTCAGTCTCATTCAATTATAGTCCCAACTTCATACCCCTTAAAAGCCGTACTACATAAACCTGAAATTTCAGGTCGTCTCGTGAAATGGTCAATAGAGCTGGGAGAATTCGATATCACCTATACACCTCGGACTGCTATTAAAGCGCAAGCTTTGGCAGATTTTATTGCTGAATTCACCCCAGCACTAAAACAGAAGTTGGACGCTAACCCAACCATGGCCACGTGGCATTTATATGTGGATGGCTCTTCCACTGATAAAGGGTCCGGAGTTGGTCTTATCCTCCGATCTCCCGATGGTATTTCTACAGAGAAAGCAGTTACTTTGGGATTTAGGGCTTCAAACAATGAGGCTGAATATGAAGCATTAATCCTTGGCATGCAACTAGCCCGAGAACATGAAGCTCACAACCTCGAAGCCTTCTCTGATTCTCAATTAGTGGTGGGCCAAGTTCTGGGTGAATTTGCTGTGAAAGATGATAGAATGATCAAATATGCCGAAATGGTAAGTTTTCTACAAAAATCATTTGCCACTTTCCGTATTCATAAAATAGAGAGAAAACAGAACACAAGGGCAGATGCATTAGCAAATATGGCTTCTCATCTCGGTACCAAAGGGAATTCAGAATTAATTATCTCTTCCCAAGATCACCCCAGTATTGACAAAGTTCAAAAAATTCACCTCTTAGAACAATGTCAAGACTGGAGAGCTCCTATTTTCAGATACCTAAAAGAAGGAAAACTCCCGGAAGATAGGAGTCAAGCACGTAAACTACGGATCAGAGCAGCTCGGTATCTGATTTTAAATGAGCAACTCTACCGTAGGTCCTACACCCAACCTTTACTGAGGTGCCTATCTCCAGAAGAATCGGGGTATGTACTAGCCGAGATTCATGAAGGGATATGCGGCAATCATAATGGTGGCAGGACCATATCCCATCGGGCGTTGACCCATGGTTATTACTGGCCCGGTATGCTGATTCAAGCCAGGGAGTATGTAAAGAGATGTGACAAATGTCAGCGTTTTGCTTCTTATCAACATCTACCACAACAAGAGCTTGTACCCATTGTCAGTCCCTGGCCTTTTGCCCAATGGGGGATGGATATTGTTGGACCTTTGCCCAAAGCTCCTCAAAATAGGAAGTATTTGTTGATCGCTATTGATTACTTCTCCAAATGGGCGGAAGCAGAACCACTGACTCACATTACCGAGGTGGATGTAAAAAATTTCACATGGAGAAATATCGTTTGCAGGTTTGGAGTGCCACGAACTATCATATCAGATAATGGCACCCAGTTTTCAGGAAAAGTATTTAGAAAATTCTGTGACGATCTCCATATCAGCCATCATTTTTCCTCGCCAGGACATCCACAGGCAAACGGACAGGCCGAGGTGACGAACCGGACTATATTAAGTGGTATCAAAAAGAGGCTGGAACGAGCAAAAGGAAAATGGACAGAAGAACTTCCTGGAGTACTCTGGGCTTACCGAACAACGAGGAGCAGTGCTACCCAGGAAACACCATTCTCACTCACATATGGTTCTGAGGCGGTCATTCCCGTAGAAATCGGTATGCCCACATGGAGAACAGAAGCCTTCAATCCGGAAACAAATCCGCTTCAGTTAATCGAGAACCTCGACTTACTCGAAGGAAAAAGAGAACAGGCTTCAATTCGAATGGAAGAATGTCAACGAAGGATGGCCAAAAGCTTTAATAAAAAGGTCAAAGGTAGAAACTTTGACTTAGGTGATCTGGTTCTACGAAGAATCTTCCCAAATACCAAGGAACCTACGATAGGAAAGTTGTCCCCAAATTGGGAAGGACCTTACCGAATTATAAAGATTAACAGGCCAACAACCTACTGGTTGGAAGACATGGAGGGAAAACTGATTCCCAGACCATGGAACATCGAGCACCTAAGACAGTATTATCAATAAAATTATTTCTACCTTTCAGGTGATATATCTTCTCAACACGGAAAATCTACCAACTTGTTCTGCAACAAAGGCCCCTACAAGCCTAAGCGCTGTAGGTATGGCTCCAAGAAAAGATACTGGTCTACCGACCTGATCTTGAAATCACAAAGGCCCCTACAAGCCTAAGCGTTGTAGGTATGGCTCCAAGAAAAGATACTGGTCTACCGACCTGATCTTGAAATCACAAAGGCCCCTACAAGCCTGAGCGCTGTAGGTATGGCTCCAAGAAAAGATACTGGTCTACCGACCTGATCTTGAAATCACCAAGGCCCCTACAAGCCAAGGTGCTGTAGGTATGGCTCCAAGAAAAGAGACTGGTCCACAGGCCTGATATCTAGCTCAGCAAGGCCTCTGCTAGCTACGTACTATGGGTATGACTACAAGTAAAGATACCGGTCTACCGACCTGGTTTCAGAAAAACATAAGATCCTTATCGACTTGGTTCACTTCAGATGACCACCAGGTTAGATTCAGATACTTGTGATAAATGAGAATATATTTGTTCTATCTTTGATCTATATTCTTTGATTTATGTCCGAACAAAATAAATTTATTGTTATCTGCTTATTAAAACGAATTGATTCGGTATTAAGTATGAAAGGCATTCAGAGCTAGATTAAAACAAAATGAAAGTCAAAACAGAGAACTGTTGTTTTTCATTTCATAAAATGACCAAGTACAAAAAATAATAATCCGGCTAAACAGTAAAATTTCATATATATAAATCAAAGAAATACAAATATTTTTTACAAAATATTATCTACTTCGACTTCGGAGGGATAGAGGAGATAGGAGGGACCGTTTCAACAAAACCTTCCACATCGGGAGGATTGGGAGAGCTCGGTAGCGACTCAACTTCGACATCGTCTAGACGAGAAATGTCCAAGTTTGGGTACAACTTTTGAATTTTCTTCCTACAAAGGAGGTAACCAGAATCCACCAGCTCTCTTCCCATAGAGTTCACTAAATCCATCATTCCAGCCTTGGTAGCTTCTTGGGTAGCAACCTTAACTTCTTCAAGTTTTGTAGCCGCCGCCATCTCGGTATCTTTAACCTTTTTCTTTTGCTCCTCCATCTTCTGACGAAACGCATCCCGTTGATCAAGCATGGTTCCTAGCTTCTGGGTTAAGACTATGTTTTCCGACTCAACAGCTTTGCACTTAGTCTCCAGAGACTTGACCCTGGCTTGAGCCGCCCCAAGTTCGGCATCAGAAACCATCAATTTGGTTTCTGCATGAGTCAGATTCGATTTGGCCAAAGTAAGTTCCGTCTTCGTATCCTTCACTTCAGTTTTGGCCGTACTCAATTCGGCCTTTACTTTCTTCAGTTCCTCCTGAAGTTTCGTTGCCTTCTGGGCTTCATCGAAACGATCCATTAACAATCCCATCGCTCCAACACCCTACCGACCAAACAAAATACTTATAAAAAAAAAAAAAAAAAAAAAAAAAAAAAAAAAAAAAAAAAAAAAAACAAAACAGAAAAAAGAGAGAGGAAAAGAAAGGAAGCTTTACCCTCACATAACCCGTCATCAGTTCGCCCATAATCTGCCTTGTATCTTTCTTGTGAAAACCAGAGGGCAGTCCCATCTTTAGAGCCGCTTTTATAGCCTCTGAACCATTGGGTGCCGCGGCAGGATTGGGTGGTCCTGAGCTTGACCCCCCTTGAGCATTGGGCGGGCGGGAAGAGGTGGTTACAGGAATAGTGGGGGCGGCTTCGGCCTGTGGGGGTTGAATCTCAGCAGGCTGCGACGGTTCGGTCTGAGTTGTCTTGCTGGCCTCTTGAGCCGAAGTCTCAGCAGCCTCCCGAGCAGCCCTCGACACTACCCGCCTTTTCTTTTGAACAGGCCTCGGTACTTCCGATGACGTCGGGATCTCAGCTGGCTCCGGTATTGAGGAGGTTGAACCTCCCACCTTCGACTTGGAGGATGGGACGTAACCGGCCAAAATAGACTTTTTTACTTTAGCAGCATCATCCTTGGTCAGTCCAGCCGCCATCAGATTTGCCGGCGAAAGAATCTGTAAATGATGTCGGTAGGGGGGTTGAAGAAGTTGTGTGAACTTTCTCTCTAGTTCGGGCGAGAAAGGTGCCCTTCTCCACCTCTGCTTATCTGTAGAAAGATCATAAAACCACGTAAAATTGTAAATTTGAAGAGCAAGAAATTAACATATTATGATTTAACTGAGATCTAACAAGACTCACCAATGGGGCCGGTTTGCCGAGGAAAAAGACTCAGGTCGCCTTCATAGTCTTCTCGCTCCCAACCTCCCCCTACGAAAAAATACCATTTCTTCCATGTTTTATTGGAAGAGGGTACCGCTGTCAGAGGTCGGTACCTCTGATCAAAACAGGTATAATAAAGTCCCTCTGTAGAGAGGAACTTCATATCCATTTTACTACGAACAAGCTCCAGATCTACCGGAACTTTATTCAAATGACCTAAAACGATAAAACCTAAAAGCTGCCTCCAACTATTGACGTTTAAATCGGCAGGACAGATGTTAAAATAAATAAAAAACTCTCTAAGCAAAGGATGTAAAGGAAGGCGTACGCCTAATTCAAACCATTCTAAATAAACACAAATCTCCCCCCTTTTAACATCGGAGGGACGATCTGATGGTTTGGGAACTCTGCATGATACGTTCTTGGGAAACTGAAATTGCCTCCTAAGGTTAAAAAGCATCCCCTTAGTTACATGGCTCTCACCCTCTTCCCTCTGAGGTTTTTTAATTTCCCCCTCGATAGATTCATGGGCGGAATCATAAGAAGAAAAAGATGAAGTAGAAGATGAAGACAATGGATCTTCTTCCCCCCTCATTTCTGACTCAACCCTTACTTCACTCAGGTTGGGATTAGACATAATCGATTCGCAACACAGAGTGATTACGAAGAAAGAATAAGAAGAAGAAGAAATTAGAATATTACCGGTCACAAATTTCCAAAATCCGATTTGGAGTCACCGGAAGTCGCCCTGAAACTTACTGGAAATAACGCTTGCAGAAATTTGGAGATTATGCTTGCCGAAATTCCTAAATACTGTGAAGATATTCTTCAAAGGTATAAACGGGTCTAATAAAAATAAACCCTCATTTCACTTCAAAAACGTACCAGTTTACCCCTTTCGAGAACCGGGAAAGTGAATATTTAAAATTCTCGAGAAACTCGACATCAAAACGGCTGACATAATAAATGGTATCGATTTTCAAAACACTAAAACTGCGCATTAATTGTACCATGACGGCTATGTCTTTTCAAAATATAAAATCAATTAAATACACGCGTGTTTTCAATATACACGTAACCTTACCTAAACGACAGCCTTAGTTTGAATACATGTGTTTTTAGCACTAAGGCTTAGGGGGGGAGTAACTGATATGTCATAGATACACTTTACTTAATTCAGACAACTTGAATGTGTTCCGAAAAGCTAGTTTTTCTTACTTACTACGGGGAAGGTATACCGAGGTTTACCTCGGTATACCGAGCTCGGAACAATTGAGGAAATCGACAAAAAGAATGACGAAAGTCTCATGATTATACTGCTATAGCCTGACAGGCGGTGAGACCTAGTCCTGTCAAAAGTAGCTACAGGCTTGGAAAACCATTCTTGCACGTACACGTGTAAAGGGAGCCATAAATTATATGAAAACGATGCCCACCGCTTGTCAGACAAGTTAAACCGCCTCTTCAACACTATACATAGAAAAAAGCAGGTATGAAAAAGGGGGGAGATCATCTGAGATATTGAGTGATAAAAGAGTCAAAACTTTTGATCACAGAGAAAGAATACTAATTTAACCATCGGAGAGGTTACCACCGGAACCTTTCCCGGTGGCTTTTTATTAATCATCTCTTTTCAGGTTCACAGTGACGGATTATTCCATGACGAGCCCAAATTAGCTGCATCAATATTCAAAAGAATTCACCATGAGTTAGGGCGCAATTTTTAGTCTCCTTTTATAAGATGGGCGCCTTGCTTATTCTGATAAGAATACGAAACATAAAGATAGGATTTGGAATATATCAAACAACAAATGTCTCATTGTTGAACTCTCCTTCCTAAAATATGTCTGAATGTTGATTCTAAACGAGTACCAGTTCGGAACCGATCCAACCTCATTACTAACTAAATACGTCACCTTTTCTTAGAAGAAATAAATTGATGGAAAATTTTAGAAGATGTCAACTAAGTAAACTATGGGTAGGCAGAGGGCAATACTCCATTGTGTAGCCCAGCTAAGGGACCCAAAAGAATGGAAAATATTATGTGCAGGTGGCATAACAAGTGGCTAAAAAGTTTGAATAATTGAAGGATAAACGAAATTAGGGTGGGGAACCTTGTAACAGAATGGGCAGTTGGAAAAGAAGTGTGAGAAAATCAAAATGCCAAAATTAACGGCATTTCAATTTTTTAAGTAGTGTCTTTGTAACATTTTGTTGTTGTTGCATCTTTTAACTATTCATACTTCGGTCACAATGTGACTTTTCTTTCTTGTAATGCTCAGATTAGACCTTATTAGCTCAGGTAGTCTCTTGGGTTGTAAGAGATAATAGAGAGACAGAAATTGAGAAGATGCTAGTAGACCAAGGTGTTGCCAAAATATACACCTAAATCAGTTGACCAAGTCCTGGGGATGTAGCTTCAAGCCCTTTTTTCGTTTCTTTTTTGTTTCTAAAATAGTAATATCACTACCCTATACATACATATGTGTGTGTGTGTGTACGTGTGTGTGAAGTGAATGTTGTTAGTTTTATAAACTCAATTCTTAAAAGGTTGTTTGTGTATTTTTGGGTATTGAAAAGTCATGGTATTTGAAGAGGTAAACACTAGAAGTGTCCAAGCTATTTTTGGAGGTCTATTTATGGAGTTTTGTTCATCAATAGTTGCATGGGAAAGTTGAACAGGTTGTCTTGGAATAGTTGGCCATAAAGTGGCAAAAATTAGAGGTGTTTTGACCAAGGAAAAGTGGCTGGAGTTGCTGCTCATAACATAGAGTGTGGACGGCTGGAAAACAGAGAGAGAGAGAAAAAAAAAGAGAAAAAGTGAGTTGCTGCAAAGGAAAAACGCAGCAGATTTGTGAGGAGCTGTAGCTTCATTTTGTGACTGTTTTTTTTTTGTGTGTTTTCTTGCTGGAAAAATCAGTTTGGTCTTCTCTCTTGTATTCCTTGATATTGTGATAATTTTTAATGAAAATAGAGATGTTTCTTGAGTGAAATTTGTGTGATAGTGTAGCAGAATTTTATTCTCTGTTTTGTGTTCTTTTTGGTGATCCATTTTACTTTTAATTTCAACAAAAGTGGTATCAGAGCTTGGTTGTTATGGCTACTATGGGTAATGTTCTTCAACCCCAATTTCCCAAATTGGGGAAAGATAATTATGGGAATTGGAGTATTCAAATCAAGGTGTTGTTACAATCCCAAGATCTTTAGGACATTGTTGAAAAAGGTTACATCGAGCCGACTACGGAGGAAGAACAAGCGCTTAATGATGCTCAAAAGACAGTGCTCAAGCAATCACGGAAGACGGATAAGAAGGCCTTATTTCTTCTTTACCAATGTATTGATGATAATACTTTTGAGAAGATTTCTTCCGCCACCACCTCGAATCAAGCTTGGGAAATTTTGAAGAGTATGCATAGAGGCATTGAAAAAACCATTCGGGTTCGTCTTCAAATATTGCGAAGTGAATTTGAAAGTTTGAATATGAATGGAGCCGAGTCAATTTCAGAGTATTTTTCAAGAACTTTGGTGATTGTGAATCAAATGCGAAGGTATGGAGAAGATATTGATGATGTTCGTGTTATTGAAAAAATACTACGAACCTTAACCCCAAAATTTGAGCATGTTGTTGTAGTCGTTGAGCAGTCCATGGATTTCAAGACTACAAGTGTTGATGAATTGATGGCAACATTGGAAATACATGAGCAACGTATTAATAAAAAGACTCCAAGTTCTCTTGATCAAGCTCTCCAATCCAAGCTTTCTTTGAAAGATGAAAATAGAGAATTTCAAGGTGGTACATCTCATAGAGGAAGAGGTAACGGAACACGAAGTAGAGGTTATGGCAATAGAGGAAGAGGCTACGAAGGTCATGGAAGAGGCTATGCTAATAGAGGAAGAAGAGGAAGAGGCCAATTCACTAATGATGCAAGAAATCAGAATTTTTATGGTTCAAGAGGAAGAGGACGAGGAAGAACAAGAGGCAATTACAATAATCAAGGTTTTGACAAGAGAAATGTTGAATGCTTCAATTGTCACAAGTTTGGGCATTATAGCAATGAGTGTTGGGCAAGTGCAAATAAAGGTGTTGAAGAACATGTGAATTATGCTGAGAAAGCAAGTAATGAAGCAGGATCTACTTTGTTGTTGGCCTATGATGGATCCGAGGAAGACAATGGCAATGTGTGGTTTCTTGATTCTGGGGCGAGCAACCATATGTGTGGCAAGAAGCATATGTTTGTAGAACTTGATGAAGTGACACAAGGTAAAGTTACTTTTGGTGACTCCTCCAACATTCCGGTGAAAGGCAAAGGTAAAATTCTTATTAGGCTCAAGAATGGCAATCATGATTTTATTTCCGATGTTTATTATGTGCCGGATATGAAGAATAGCATTTTGAGTTTGGGACAACTTTTAGAAAAGGGATATGATATTAGCATGAAGAATCTTCGTCTTACAATTAAAGATGTTCTTGGTAATTTGATTGCTAATGTGAAAATGTCCAAGAATAGAATGTTTCCTTTGAATATTCAACATGATGCTATGAGATGTTTGAATGCTATTATTAAGGATGATTCTTGGTTGTGGCACTTGAGACTTGGACATCTTAATTTTGGTGGCTTGAAGCTTTTGTCTAGCAAGAAAATGGTGAAGGGTCTACCCTACATAGATCATCCGGATGAGTTATGTGAAGGGTGTATTCTTGGCAAGCATCACAGATTAAGTTTTTCAAGAGAAGTCAAGTGGAGAGCATCTCGACCCTTGGAGCTTGTGCACACCGATGTTTGTGGTCCTTTGAAGCCTATGTCAAATGGTAAAAATCGCTATTTTCTTACTTTTATTGATGACTATAGCCGGAAGACTTGGGTGTATTTTTTAAGAAAGAAGTCCGAAGTGTTTGAAGTTTTTAAGGAGTTCAAGAATCTTATTGAGAAGCAAAGTGGCTATTTTATCAAGAGGTTGAGATCCGATCAAGGTGGTGAATATAATTCTGATTTATTTGAAAATTATTGCAAGGAGCATGGAATTGTGCATCAGTTCATGCCAAGCTACACACCTCAATTGAATGGAGTTGCGGAAAGAAAAAATAGAACTATTCTTGATATGGCTAGAAGTATGTTGAAAGGAAAGAGATTGCTTAGAGAATTTTGGGCCGAAGCCGTAGCATGTGCAGTGTACTTGTTGAATCGATGTCCAACCAAAAGTGTTCGTTTCAAGACTCCAAAGGAAGCTTGGTGTTCATTTAAGCCAAGTGTAGCCCATCTTAAAGTTTTTGGATGTATTGCTTATGCGAAGATTCCCGAAACAAAGAGGACAAAGCTTGATGATAAAGGCGAAAAGTGCATTTTTCTTGGGTATGGTGATAGAACAATGGGGTACAAGTTGTACAACCCCATTACCAAGAAAGTGATCATGACTAGAGATGTTATCTTTGAAGAGGAAGACATGTGGGATTGGAAAGAAAAAATTCCAGCCACCGAAGTGGAACTTATGCTTGAAGAAGAAGAGTCCGAAGAACCAAGGGAAGTCCAAAGAGTGCCACAAACACCTCCACATGGATCCCCTTCATCTTCTACAGGTGAATCATCATCATCTTCATCATCGGATTCAAGCTCAAGTGAAAGGCCAAGAAAAATGAGAAGTTTGCAAGAGATTTATGAGTCTACGGAAAATTTTGAAGGTAACTTGAATTTGTTTTGTTTATTCATGGATTGTGATCCTTTATGTTTTGAAGAAGCAGTTCAAGAAGAAAAATGGAGAATAGCAATGGATGAAGAAATGAAGGCAATTGAAAAGAATGATACATGGGCACTAGTTAGTCTTCCCCAAGGTCATAAAGCAATTGGTGTGAAGTGGGTTTATAAAACCAAGAAGGATGCGAATGGTGAAGTCCAAAGATACAAGGCAAGGTTGGTTGCTAAAGGCTATAAGCAAAGGGCTGGAATTGATTATGATGAGGTATTTGCTCCCGTTGCTCGTTTGGAAACAATTAGGTTGATGATTTCTTTGGCGGCACAAAACAAGTGGAAGTTTTACCAACTTGATGTAAAATCGGCATTCTTGAATGGATTTCTTGAGGAGGAGATTTATGTTGAACAACCTTTGGGATATGTGAAAAAGAGACATGAAGATAAAGTGTATAAGTTGAGAAAAGCTCTCTATGGATTAAAGCAAGCACCGCGTGCATGGAATGCTAGAATTGATAAGTATTTTCATGAGAATGGTTTTCAAAAGTGTCCTTATGAGCATGCATTGTATATGAAGATGGATGGCAATGGAAGTGTGCTACTTGTTTGCCTTTATGTTGATGACTTGATCTTTACCGGCAATGATCCAATGATGTTTGATGGATTCAAGAAAAGCATGGTTAAAGAGTTTGAAATGACCGATATTGGCTTAATGTCTCATTTCCTTGGAATTGAGGTTAAGCAAAGTGAAGATGAAATTTTTATTTTTCAAAGTGGCTATGCAAAGGAAGTGCTCAAGAAGTTCAAGATGGATTCTTGCAACCCGGTGAACACACCCGTAGAAATTGGATTGGAATTGAGGAAGAACATTAGTGGTGGAAATGTTGATCCAACTTACTTTAAAAGTTTAGTTGGAAGTCTTCGATACCTTACTTGCACAAGGCCGGACATTCTTTATGGAGTTGGTTTGGTTAGTAGATACATGGAAACACCGGATCAAACTCATCTTAATGCGGCAAAGAGGATTTTGCGTTACATCAAAGGTACATTCAATGATGGCTTATTTTATTCTTGTACTAATGATTTTAGACTTGTTGGATACTCGGATAGTGATTGGGGACGAGATTTGGATGAAAGGAAAAGTACCTCGGGTTATTGTTTTTTCATGGGAGATACGGCTTTTACATGGTCATCCAAGAAGCAAGCAATTGTTACTTTGTCTACGTGTGAAGCGGAGTATGTAGCTGCAAATTCTACGGTGTGTCATGCTATTTGGTTGAGGAACTTGTTGAATTATTTGGGATTTTCTCAAGAAATTTATACGGAGATCCTTGTTGATAATAGATCGGCGATGGCGTTGGCAAAGAACCCGGTATTCCATGAGAGGAGTAAACATATTGATATGCGCTACCATTTTATTAGAGAGCATGTGAAGAATGGAGAAGTGAAGTTAGTGCATTGCAAGACTCAAGATCAAGTTGCCGACATTTTTACAAAGCCATTAAAGCATGATGTGTTTGGAAGATTGAAAATGATGTTAGGCATGAGAACTCAAGGAATTGAGTTTAAGGGGGGATGCTAGTTTTATAAACTCAATTCTTAAAAGGTTGTTTGTGTATTTTTGGGTATTGAAAAGTCATGGTATTTGAAGAGGTAAACACTAGAAGTGTCCAAGCTATTTTTGGAGGTCTATTTATGGAGTTTTGTTCATCAATAGTTGCATGGGAAAGTTGAACAGGTTGTCTTGGAATAGTTGGCCATAAAGTGGCAAAAATTAGAGGTGTTTTGACCAAGGAAAAGTGGCTGGAGTTGCTGCTCATAACATAGAGTGTGGACGGCTGGAAAACAGAGAGAGAAAAAAAAAAAAAAAGAGAAAAAGTGAGTTGCTGCAAAGGAAAAACGCAGCAGATTTGTGAGGAGCTGTAGCTTCATTTTGTGACTGTTTTTTTTTTTGTGTGTTTTCTTGCTGGAAAAATCAGTTTGGTCTTCTCTCTTGTATTCCTTGATATTTTGATAATTTTTAATGAAAATAGAGATGTTTCTTGAGTGAAATTTGTGTGATAGTGTAGCAGAATTTTATTCTCTGTTTTGTATTCTTTTTGGTGATCCATTTTACTTTTAATTTCAACAAATGCAACACAAATTATGCAAGAATTTATAATGTTTTTAAATCACACGTATCTTTGAGAAGTCTAACTTGGAAAGTACTTTTCAAATTGATGGTTTTAGATTTCAACGAATCGAACTCTGTGTGAATGTGTTGAGCTAAATAGTAATAATGAGATGTAAATTGATGTTATGATTAAAAGTTTAAAGAGAATGGTTTTCTTTGTTCACAAAATAAGATTAGACTCTGAAGCTCTTGATTGTTATACTTCTTTTCCAACAATTCTCATAATTCCAAAGCTCGAAGAAAATGAATTAAATCATATACTCCAATATCTTCTGATTATCCCACCAATTAGCTCCCTGGTATTTAAGATGGAGAATGTCCCACCAATTCGTGTATATAACATTTTCCTCCATTTAGGGACACAAAGAAGTTTTGGGGAAAATAAAAGACACATGTAAGGAATTAAATCAAAATCAACATTCTTGAAAAAGGAAAGGAAAAGAAAATAAGAGAGGAAGGTCCATAAAGGTGTACCTAGATGCAAGATTCATCCCAGTCGTGGCCAAATCGAATAATGACGACCTCAGCAAGGATAGCAGCAGAGGTAGTGGTGGGGCTCTTCATAGAGGTTGAGAGAGATCGCGTGAAATGGCTCTGAACTATTTGTGATGAACACGAGCGTTGCAAAAAGTTTCAAAGCATTGCTAAAAGTTTTGAAGCGTCGCCAATAAGTTCCCGCGCATGGCATTTTCACTTTTTTTCACTCTTTAATGACATCCATATTGTGCGTCACTAAAGATCACTATTAGCGACGCATGCTAAAGAAAAGTTTCAAAGTGTCGTCAATAAGTTCTCGCGCGTGACAATTTCACTTTTTCGCACTCTTTAACGCAACTCATACCATGCGTCGCTAAAGATCATTATTAAGAATGCTCATACATGCGCCACCAATAGTAAGCATCACTAAAAATAAGTTTTCTTGTAGTACATGACTGCCACGTCTAGAGCTGGGGGAGGGTGAGGGAGAGCAAGTGGGCCATGCCCCCCTCCCCCAAAAGTTTGAAAATTATATTTTTTTCTCTCTATTTTGTTAGCACTTTTTAAAAAATTAAAACTCCCCTACGTCGCTAAAATTCCTTCAAAATTTTGATGTTTATACTTTCCCCTTACCTTAATTGTAGTCTCTGAAGCTGCCACTCCCATTGCCACGCCACACCTTCGCTCTCTCTTTCTAAAAGTATCTCACTAAACAAATCCATGAGAATTTGAAAATGAAGGTTCTGTAGTAAATCCCGATAAAGAAATATTGTGATTTTTCTCTACAAACCTCCTCCATTCCTCTTACCCATCACCATTTGTCGCCCACTTCCATCGGTGCTCCCTTCACTTTCTCTCGCCCATCACCACCATCTCGGTCCCCGAATAAAAAATCAACGCCACCACCACCCTCTGCCATAGTAGGAGATAATGACCGTTGCAACCTGAATCAATTTCTTATCCAAAATATCGAATTAATTGAAACTCCTTATCTTGAAAAGTTTTTGTTCTTGATTTTTCTTTTCGAATAGAATTTTCTTTTCTCAAATCTAAAACATCTTTTTCGAATCTATTGTGAAAAAACTTCAACGAAAGGTAAAGGATGTTTGGGAGTGCCATCATTTATGACTTCGATCCGGCAAGTCGCTCCCACTAACTTACTGTAGATTGTTAACCTCAAGGCCCTCTAGTCTCAAGAAAAACCCAGCAATTACTACTCTAGGCCCTTGCAAACTGAGATTGTTAATCTTGAGGATGACTTTGATTAGCTAGCAAGTGCGGCAGTGGATTAACCTTTGTGATCTAAGGTTCAATGGGGTAGTGAGATTGTGATCTTTGAAAAACTTTCACTTTTATTACACTTAAATAAAATAAGACAGGAATAGAATAGCATCAAGAATATAATAGAATAGGAATAGAATGAGAATAATTATTTTATTTTTTTGTTTGGTTGAATATCTAATAATGGAATGATAATTACATTCTTGTGTTTAGTTTAAACCATCAAATTATTGGAATGAAGTTAATATTAAGTTAGATATTCAAAGTACTTGTACAAATTTCAAAATTTTCATGTACATCTAATGAAAAAAAATTTCAACCTACATTTTTTTTATTGGCAAAAAAAAAAAAAAATTATTGGCAAAAAAACCTCTAACTTGTATTTTTTTTTTTATTGGCAAAAAAAAAAAAATTTATTGGCAAAAAAAAAAAATCAACCTGCATTTATTTTATTGGCAAAAAAAAAAAATTCAATTTGCATTTTTTTTATTGGCAAAAAAAAAAAATTAAAAATTTTGGTAAGGAATGGAATGAGCATTCCGTGACTTTTGGTAAGGAATGACGATTCCGGCTTCTTTGAGAATAGGCATTCCATTTGGAATGATTATTCTGGCTTAAAAAGTCTAAACAAACACAGGAATGAAATAACATCAGGAATACGCATTTCATTCCCACCCTCATCTCAACCTACCAAACATGACCTTAGATTAACCCTTGAGATATGAGATTGCAATCTATAGTAAGGGTGTCTAATAATGGCGCGGTGGTGACAGTGGGGTAGAGGAGAGGGTGCGGTAGTGAGGGGCATTTTTCATCTTCTAGAACAAGACGAATTGAGTAAACAGCTCGGGAGGCTTTTCGCGCCTTTCATCCTAGCCATAATGGCAGAGAAATGACCAAAGAAGTTTGTTGTCCCAAAGTTCATTCCATACAATAGGGCTAAGGATACTAGTGACCATGTCATATCCTGAACCCCACCCTATACAAATTAGGGTTAATGACCGGCTTGTTAGGCACTAAGCCAATACACTAACTCTGTTTAGCATATTGATGACGTGTATAATCAAAAATCTCTTTACATAACTAAGTAGATTACATTCGGTCATATAAAGTTATGTAGCGAAAATCTGAGTTTGTAAAAATTTTTGTTTGAATGTAGTCACACTTGGCAGAGCATTAGTAACATAACATCAGAGTTACAATAATATGAGTACAACCTTACATTACACATTAGTATCTGAACTAATACTTCATCGATGAACATCGTTCACATTCTATTCTTACTCCAAGCTATCACATCAATCTGCTATCTGTCGCTTCAGGTTGCTATCTCCATGACTAGGATACTAATCCTCTTTTAGCTAGAGTCTCTATTCATTATAGCTTACTAACATCTGGATTTGTAAACTTCTTAGTCGTTCCTAAAAATATACATGATAAAACCCTAAAAGCTTAATGAAAAGCTCGTGAGTAACACCAGTCCCCTGTCATGAGTTTCTAAAAACCCTTTTTCATAAATCTGAAAATTTCATAAAACTTTCATGGATAACAATAAAAAATATCTATACTGAAAGCTACTGGCATTCTTAAAACATAAGCATACAACTGAGAGTTACAAGATATCTATTTGAAACTATGCAATAGTTTATGTCAGATAGTTTTGCAAGATAATCATGATATCATAAAATATGATATTCATAAACAAATAATACATGCCACGCTTTTTTAAAACTTTTGTACCTTAGGACCATAGGTTGTCATATGGTGATATGGAAACTGAAGCTGTAAAATATTTTGTGTCATACATCTTATAAGCTAAGTCCCTTGTGGACTGTAAATGTCACCTTGCTGGCCATACTGAAATTCTGAGCTCTGGGCTTATATGGCTCTATTACCAGATTTAGACTCCCGACCGAGTCACTTATGAAGACTTATCTGAAAGTCTACCAGCTCTTAACCCCTGTAAGGGTTTTGTAGGGCACATAAAACTTAAAACATTCTTTCAAAAAAAATTTCAAGCTATCCATGCTATAAAATATTTAAAAAGATGCAATTTAAAAGCATGCAATTCAAATATTTATCTCAGTATTCTAAAAATAGTCACATAATTGAAATGTTTAGTATAATAGTTTGAAACATGTCATAAAGCTATTAAAAATTTACATGTAATGTCATAAAGCTGTAAAAGAACTACATTTCATAGAAAATGTCTCTACTTCAAGGTTCAGGGTTACTTACATGTGGTCCAGAGTCCACAGTCATTTGCTTACCTACCTACTTGACATGTCTTGGCATTCTTCTTATCTCATTTACTTGCTGGTAATCCTAAATCATGGATCATAATACATTGATACTATATCAGTACATATCTCTCAACTTAAATCTTTGCTTATTTAATATTCTTAGTCTCTTATGGACCTAATCTTATTGTTTAATACTCACGATCTTTAGTTAGGGTTCCTAACACTTTGTAGTTTATCATGTGGCTTACTTTAATCTTTACGTGCATTTTGGTCATCTGCCATTTTTCATGTCTTGTATTGTTCAGTACCCCATTTACCTTATTAGACTTCATTTTTTAGTCTAGAGGGTCTTTTAATTATAAGATAAGCCATACGTTTACTTTCTGAGTTCATCTAGTTGTTGAACTATGCTTTAAAGGTAATTCGATAATTTACCGTTCATATCTCGTGTCTTCAATACCCAATTATCTTAAATGGAACTCATTTTCATACTTAAAAGCTCCTATATATGTTAGTATGGTTTTTTTGTACTTTCTATGCTTTAGTTGTATCTTCATTAAGTCCCAGGGACGTATTCGTTATTTCTTAGTTTGTTTTGGTGTTCAATTTTTCCTAAACAGACATCACTGTTAGGTTTGGAATATCAAAGATAATAAATTTAGCATTTTCTGGATCTTAATTTGCCTATTTGTGGCTTATATTAAATTTAAAGACGTTTTCGTAATTTTATACTTTCATGCGGGACCACATTACCCAAGTGCTTAATTTGACCTCATTGTTAAGTTCAAAGAATCAAAAAATGTTAATTATGTCCCTTTTTATATTTTTTCAATCTGTTTAGTAGCCCGTACAATACTAAGGGCTGTTTGGAAATTTTACATTTCTATGTATATGTATTTTCGGTACTTCGTTTGCTAAAACGGTTGAGTTTGGAATGTCGAAAAACGTTAAGGTAGGTATTCTCATTGTCATTGGGGTTCATTCGGTAGCTTAATTAATTGTTGAGGACATAATTGAAATTGTTTCAATTTGCCTGTTCGTATATTTTAAGGTTTAATTTTCTAAATCGGACTCTACCATTGTGTCCAGAACACCCAAAAACCGTTGTGTTAGATTCTTTTTGCACTTTAATTGGCCAACTTTAAGCTTAAGGGTGTTTTAGTAATTTTTTCTAATAAATTTTTAAGTAATTTTCTAAGTAATTTCATAATTTTTGTAAAATTCTGGGGTAAGGATTCAATTATAAGAAATTGCGATTCAAAACGTCCAGTCTGGTCCACCTTCAACTGAATTGGAATGGAACCCTTGAGAACTAACTCGTCTAGTCTGGTTCAACATGTTAGCATTGCATCAGTCTTGCATCACCAAAACAATGTTGTGGGCGCAAGCATTGGTAAAAAAGGAAAAATATGCGTCATCCTTTTTATGGATTTAGACAGATACTAATTGTCTCATTTTCCCAAATATGGGAAGGAATGCCTCTAATGGGAGATTAAGATTGAGTAGTTGTCAGCTTATTTTCGGGCAAGAAACAAGCAAACCTACTATAACAGAAAATAATTAAATGAAAATTGAAAAAGAATGAAATAGTAGAATTTTTCATCACATTGTCTCCTAATTACATTCTAAAGATCCCTTGACATGGATTAAATAAAACAAGTGCCAAATACTTCAATTTAACCTCCTTCACATCTCTGCAAAAAATGGTCACGAGAGGGGTAAGAGAGTGCTTAAGAATGCAATGAGAAAAATTAAAAGTTGTAACATTTTAAAGCAAGCTGCCCAGGCACCCAAGTACCGATCGGCACTCACGGGTAGTCGATCGGCACACAGAGGCCAGATATACCAACTTTTGGGCTTTGGCCCATTTTCGTGAATCTTGGCCCATTTCGGCCCATTCTTTGTCAAAATCAAGCCTTTTTGCCAAAATATATCTAAGAAATCCACCGTGATTCAACGCCGAACATCAAAGGGCAAATCGATAAATTTTCAAAATCGATCAATGTTGACCAACTTGTCATTTAGTGGCGTAGGCTCACTAATCCAAAACCGACATCATATAACTCACAATTTCTTTCAAAAGATCATGTGCGTAGCATTTCCTTTAGTGGTCCCTCAAGACCCGGGCAAGGTTTTCCGAGTGAGACCCGACTGCTCAAACAAATCAAAATCACTGAGTCAACTCAGTCTATTCGCCAATGAAGTACAAGCCATCATCATTTTCTCAAGGAAATTCATCTTCCTAGTAAAAATATGTCCTGGCATTCTCCATGAAGTCTTTATTCTCCTCAAAAAATGTTTGAGGACATAGTCCATCTCGACAAACATCTGAAGATGTAATCCATCTCGGCAAAATGTTTGAGACCATAATTCATCTTGGAAATCCATCCATTAAAGACACAATCTTATGAAAATTATGATAGCATTCATTTGAGGTAAGCCGTCTATCGCATTATTATCCTGTTAGGATACCATTCCTTTCAAGAAATTCGTTCGATGATGTATTTTTTTTTAACTTATTACGATAGCATTCCTTTTAGAAAAGTCGTCTAAGGACGCATATTCATTATCTTGTTATGATAGCATTCCTTTAAGGAAAGTCATCTGAGGACACGTTTTATTAGCCTATTAGGATAACATTCATTTTAGGAAAGTCATCCGAGGACGCAAATTCCTTATCTTGTTAGGATAACATTCCTTTCAGGAAATTCGTTTGAGGACGTATTTTATCACTTATTAGGATAACATTCTTTTTAAGAAAGTCGTCTGAGAACGCAAATTTATTATCTTGTTAGGATAACATTCCTTTCAGGTAAGTCTTTTGATGACGCATTTTATCATCCTATTAGGATAGCATTCCTTTTAGATATGCCGTCTATCGCATAATCATTCTGTTAGGATAGCATTCCTTTCGGGTAAGCCATCTATCGCATCACATTTTATCATCCTGCTACAATAGTGTTCCTTTCGAGTAAGCCGTTTATCACATTCTCCCTTACCAACCTACTAGGATGGAATTTCATTATAGGTAAAACGTCCGAGGATGTAAGATCATCTCATGAGAACGTAACCTCATGAACGACTTGTTAGGATCGCATTTCTTATCAAGTAAAACTTTGAGTGGTCATTTTCAATGGCATAGCCTCACAACAATCCTATCAAGATGAGTATCTTTAAAGAAATCTAGTAAGGACATCACTCATTTTCGCTAGTTATGAACTACGAACGGTCTGATTTTCTTGAGGGTGATATGTAAGAATCTTATATAGGAACGAGTCCAACCACGTCAAACAAAAATCACAAATCAATGTCAAAATGGTCATCTCTTTTTTCTTACATTGATGTTCATTTGCTTGTAAGTTTCATCAATGAAGGACTTTCTGTAGACATTTCATTTTGTGACCCTTGATTAAGTAGTAGCAATTTGATAATTATGCCAAGAAACCTACTTCCAGTAGGACTCTTCCCGATAGAGTCTTATTTCTATTAGGACTCCTCCTAACAGAGTTTTATTCCCGCAAGGACTCTCCTGCCAGAGTCCCAGTTCTATTAGGACTCCTCTTAATAGAGTCCTATTCCCACTAGGACTCTCATGCTAGAGTCCTATTCCTGTAAGGACTCTCTTGACAGAGTCTTAGTCCAAGTAAGACTCTTCTTGATAAAGTCTCACTCCTGTTAGGACTCTCTTGACAAAGTCCTAGTCCAAGTAGGACTCTTTCTGATAGAGTCTCATTCCTGTTAGGACTCTCTTGACAGAGTCCTAGTCCAAGTAGGACTTTTCCCAATAGAGTCTCACTCTTGTTAGGACTCTTCTGCCCATTGGAGGGCGTTTCAATAATTTCGGTACATTTTTGCCTACTAAGGGAATTTTGGCACAATCCTACCTCCAGTAAGACTTCCTAATCACTTGAGTAAAATTTTCGTAATTTTCATACCATTTCACCCACATGAGGGTATTTTTGTAATTTTAACCATTTGGTGACGAATTAGGGGTAATTTGGTATTTTCACATGTCTTGTGGCAATCTGGAGATTCTCCACCGAATTGGGGGCAATTTGGTATTCTTGAGTAGTAGTAGTCTATTTAGGCTTAATTAGGACTTTCTACTTTTAGAGTTTCCATAAATTTAGTTGCTTGATATTTCCTTAAATAGAGATACATTGAACCTAGACGTTTTCATTTTAAAATTTATTTTCTAATTAAATTGTATTTCTCTTTTATCTCATTGGCTCTTGCATGTATAAACCAATTCTATTGGTTCGTGCATTGTCATAATTATTTATTCATTCATTTAGTTAGGATAATTATTTTTATTTAATTATTTATTTATTTAATTAGATAATTATCACTCAAGACATGATCCTAGCCCTCTGTTTTAGGGTTTCATTTTAGACCATTGGATCAAATCTCCATATTTTTCTATAAATAGAGCCCCCTAGCCGTCAGTTTGAGGGGACGAAAATACACGATTTTCGTAGCCTCACGCTATTAGTTTAATTCTAGAGTTCTCTCTACAAGAACTCTTCCTCTTTCGAGGTCGAAGCCCTATCGAAGTGACAACCTCCTTTTGCAAGGCATATTCTTCTTGTACAATGATGCATGTACCCTTTCATAGATTGTGGTGTATTGTATATTTATAGTAAAATTAGACTTGTATCTAGACATTAGAGTCAACTCTGAATACTTACCTTGTCGTATATTATAGATGGACAATTTATATATAGTTGCACCTAATGATAATCAATTTCAATTAATTCGGGTATGGGACTTGAACAAATATAAGCATATTAATAAGAAGAAACCATTTAAAGTAATCATTCAAATGACTGTATTGTCAGACCTTCCGGGTTAGGGGCGTGACACGAATTGTGATGAGAAAGATGTTCATGTTGATGCAATCCTCTAGTGGCATGACCAGGACATATCTGGACAACCAACAAATGATATATGCAATAAGATGATAAGGGCTATTAAACTCGGGCCCATCAAACACTTGGCGGGCAACACCCATCTTTATGGGATCATGTGCTCTTAGAAGTAGATTAAAGCTTTATTCTTTTCATCAAATGGCTTCAATATGGGGAAATCGAACTTCTCTGACAGTAGAAGATGTATGATTGCAGTCATGTCTTCCAAAGTAGAGGTGAATTCCCCCAAGTAGTGACAAAGGTATGTGAAAAAAATTACCCATCTTGAAGTGAGCGTAACAAGATTGTCCTTTCCTTCCTGTATATTAGTTTGCGAAGACACGAATTGATTAGAGGATCCTAGCCCTCTCCAAAACAATTTTGTTGCCAACATTGGAAAGGACATAACCAGTTCAATCAACCAACCCACTGATTGGCCTTGAGTTGGTCAAGAAAAACATAAAAGAAAAAAGGAAACCCCATTTTTCAACAAAAAAGCGAAACATTGAGTTGGTATGGATTCCTTTAGCATTAGTCTCCTATCCCTTCTCCTTAACCAACAGAAGAGGATGTTACACACTTTCTTCTAGAGCTGTTAGGTATTTGCTAACCATGGGCAGGAACTTGTCTCCTTTTTTAGTGCTGAAAAATGGGGTCCTTTGGCACTCACACATTGGAAGTAAAGAAGGGATATCTCTATCAACCAAAATCATGCTCTTTACCCTCGAAGCCATGGACAAACGGAAGAAGAATGAAAGATCAAAAGAAAAGAGAGAAAGTTTGAAAATTGCAAGAAAACAAAGAAAGCAAAGAGTTGCAGAAAACACTCAAGATAATTTGGAGAGCAATAGAAGATGACATTCGAATTCAAAGGGGTTATTTATAGTGAAACATGACAGCTGTACTTATGATTGAAATACGCTAAACGCGTAACGACTCGAAAAGGTTCATGACTATTCACTTTCTTTCAACAACCGATACATTTAAAGGCCAATTAAAAAGAGCCACATTATAAGAAGTCGTAATTACTATGGTTAAAAAAACCAAATGATGCCTTAAGCATTAGAAATGGTAAAGTGTGGCTAACACCATCAATGATCTCATCAAATTCATAGACAATTGTCCTCTCTTTGTGCGCCAAACTTCCCCTTTCAAAATTTTGTGAAAGTCTAGTGCGCAAGGGGGAAAAATGTAGATAATGAGAATTTCACGCAGTTCCATGTGGCATCCCAGCAAGGAGAATCTTTGAAAAATCATCCTCAAAAGCTGTGATGTACTTACGGCTGGAGAAACCAAAAGCTCTATAAGCAAAGGTGGGACACACCCAAAGGTGTGCAAATAATAAGTAAGGCCTATGGAAAAACTAAGTCTTAATGCATAGGCAAACTTGAGATGAGATCCCTGAACAAGGTTGATCAATCCTCCACGATAACAGTCATTCTTTAACCAGCTGAGGTTGTATCAAATATGAGTTCCTCAAGAAACTTCACCGATCAAGAGTTCCATGCAGAGCTCCACGAATTTCTCTTCCATTACTTAGATTCCCAAAGACTTAGGGACAAGTCTCAGGAGATTCTCATATTCTAGCGCGCATGTATAGTACAATCACTGTGTTGTGGGCCATACTTGGGACACTGGGTTCTTGTGACATGGTGCCTTAGGTATAAGGATTTTCCAAAGTATCTCGCATTAAATGAGGAAGTTCACTCCACATTTAATAAATTGTGGGCCATACTTGGGACACTGGGTTCTTGTGACATGATGCCTTAGGTATAAGGATTCTCCAAAGTATCTCACATTAAATGAGGAAGTCCACTCCGCATTTAATAAATCGTGGGCCATACTTGGGACACTGGGTTCTTGTGACATAGTGCCTTAGGTATAAGGATTCTCCAAGTATCTCGCATTAAATGAGAAAGTCCACTCCACATTTAATAAATGGGTACTTTGATTTGACTTAGAGACATGAGATTATAGCACTCATTAATGAAAACTGAAAGTAAAAACTTACGTGCCTATTTGGCTATAAATACAAGGCAGATTCCTAAGATAAATAACAAGAAGAAGAAGCAATTAATGACATCAAATTCTCATTAAAAAATCTGTCATTAATATCCTAAAAAGGATATGTTAAAATCTTTTTTTTTTATCCACTGCCATTCAATGCATCATACTTAAAAGAAGATCCAGTGCCCCTTTCCTTTCTAGAATCCCATCTTCTCTGGTTAGCTCATGCATTCTCCCTACAACTATTTTACTTTGTAGTATCATTAATGATGTATTTGCTACTCTCTAGCACTCCCACGTAATCTTCTCGTTAAACAATTTGAGACCCTCTCTACTCCCTTGTATCCTAAAGTATAAACTGTGGGATTGTTGAGAACCCATGTGAAGGAGCATGAAACACATCCCGTGAAATCAGGAGATTAAAATGAGAAGCAATTAAAGTCAAAGAAGAAAAAGAAAAGTAGCTTGCAGCCTCAAGGGATTGCGGGTCTGAGGTCGGCGCCTTTATTTTCTCAGATTTGCTCACTCTATTCACCATGTTGCATCACATGCAAAGCCTTATAAATAGGCATTCAGCAGAAGCTGCCAGGTGTACCCAAGTGTGAGATTGAGAAAACTATGCATGTCAATAGTGTGTATTTTGAGAGTGAGAGTGATCACTCTTGTGTACTCTCTTTTGCAGTTAGTGAAATATTCTTCCTCGTTTTCAGTAGTGGTGGACGTAAGTCTAAGACTAGTTAAGGATCTAGAAATTTTAGGGATGGGTTTTAAATTCACAAGAGGCAACCAGTAGCAGTAGTTATAATAATATATAACAACGATATCAGATTTTCCACTAAGTTCTGGAATTATATGATTCAAATAGCACAACTTCTCACCAGAAATCTTCTTTCTAGGCTATAACATAAAACATGCATTTCTAAGAAGATATCACAAATAAAAATATTTCTATGCCAACGAGTAGCTAAGAATAAGAAGTTAGAAAATTTCTTCAAATTCATGATAGAGCAATAATTTTTTATTAACTAAATAACTCCTCATACATGATTCATGAACAACAAGCTTTATGGCCTACAAATTGCCAAATACAGAATTAGGTTATGGAAAATAAATATTGTTAAGGAAAGAAGCCCGTGGCAGTATGTTAAAGAGATATTACTGTACAAAATTATACATCTACAACTACAACTACAAACACAACCACAACCACAGCCACAACCATACCAACGGAACTTCAAATAGAAGTTTTTTTGCCAAGATGAAGCTGATACTCTTCATGAATTCTGCAATGCTCCGGTGACCAGCCGATATCCACACATGCAGAAGAAGACTTTGGCATAAGATGAAAAATATCATATTTTGAGGCAGACCTTTGAAAGATGAAAGACTGTTATTGCCCACCAACAATGATGGATCTTGGTAGCAGGGAGACTCTCTTGGGTATTTTCTTCCCATTTAATCTTTAGTTATGCATTTGCAATTCTTTTGATGCTCTGCGAGTTCCTGTCATGTTTTCGGTTTTCATTTAGTGAAAAATTTCCCTCAACTGACACTTCACTCCAATTTCTTGAATCTGTTTTGCAATTACTTTTCTTTCATGTTATATTCAACTTTAGTTATATGGCACAAGTTAATAACTGTTGTAAGATTCCCAGTATTCAATTATTCTTTAATGTCTTGTCAACACAGCCAAATGAATAAATTTAGAGTAAGCATGATACAGAACATACCTGAATCTGTCTTTGTAGAGACTTGACATACTCTACTGCCTCTTCTAACATATCTGCCGTGTTGGTTTGCTGCATGCAACAACAGAAAACTTGCCACGTCAAAGTAGTAATAGATCATGAAGCATATGTTATCAAAATTCTTAAGCTAAAGTCTTTGAAAACTTAATTTGATAGTCTTTTCACAGAATTTTAAGATACAATCCAATAACTATCAGACCCAATTAAAGAAGACACCACAAAAATAGTTTGTAGCAAAGAAATCATGTTACCATATTGAACAGCTTACACACCAAAATATAGCAATTGAAATTCACAAAAATAGATACCAAAAAGAAGGGTCAATTAATTGGTGAAACTGAAGAAAATTCCACTCAGACACAAAGCAGAAATGAGAGTCACATGCTTGTACACGGCAAACCAAGCACAAATTCCCACTGAATAAAGAAACTGCTAATAAAGAAAGCCACCTACAGAAGCAGCATTGTAATAGCATGAAACGAAAGAGGAAGAAATCCATCTTCAAGCTCTAAAAGGAAAACTCAAAATTTGCAAAGTAGGGAAAACGAAAAGAAAATTTCCAATTTCTCTTTCGACTGACAAACGTATATCATTATTGCTCATTTTTGCACAATGGCACCCATTTAGAAGCTCTATAAAACCTTCCACATTATGACCTACCTGCAAGAACTCAACAACAATCTCAATAAAATAAACAAATAAAACACTAATATATTAAATTTGTTCAAAAAATTCAAATATATGGAGTAATTTACTATGTATGTCATACAGACTCTTCCAAATGTGTGAAGTACCCATGTTTGACATGGGTATAAGGGTATGACATATGTGTCCCAAATGTCGGACATGTACCCAGTAAGTGTGGCCAGGAATTCAAATTTACTATAAAATAATTTGTAAAAATTTCTTATGGTGTTTCTTTGATGTATGATTGATTTAAAATGAGTGAACTACCGATGCTAAACACTCTACTAATGCACCATTTCACCAAGGAAAGAAAGGAACAATATTAAAAAAAAAATTGAATATTTAGTCATGTCCATGTGTCCTTGAACTTGTGACTACAGAATGCCTAAACAGATACCATACTTGACATGCATACCTGATTCCACAAAGAAAAATTGACGAAAAGCTGAAAGGAAAACTGGAATTCTTACTCAAGTGACCAGTCCATCCATTTTCATAGATTGTAGCCTGTTAACAGGCTCTCTCAAACCTTAAACACAAGTGTTGAAAGATAACACTACATGATACAATAGCCTTCAAGTACACAAATTGTTCTCTTTAACCGGAAAAGATGCAATACTAAATTCCCACAGTTAATATTCCTAGTAAGGAATAAAAATTTGTTTAAATGGGGCCAAATCTACTGGGGTTGTGTTCTTTTTGAAGTATTTAAAATTTATGGATATTAAGAAATCACAAGATCAAAGCCATGGGATTTCAAGTCCCATGATTTATCCTTTCCCTTATTCTTTTGAATACAAGACCTCAAAAAAAGTTCTGGAGTGAAATTTTTGTAATTAGAAAAGAAAGAAAACAAAAGGCAGGAGTAATCTCATCAGTCAAATCTCCCAAAGAAGATTAAGTTACTCTTCATTAATGAATTGTCAAAAGCATTTCATCCATGAGTTGTTTCTGTCTCACAAGATTTATTAAATTGACGTCCTTTTAGATAGGATTTCTAAATATTGTGAACTATGTGATTTCAGTCCCCAAGGGAATTTAAGAATCACACAACTTGTACAAAAAAAGCAGGTAAAACTTTCTAAAATCTTTGGAATTGTTAAATCCTTGCATGAAAGGCTGGCAAAAGTATACACCCTAGGCTAATTGTCTTGCCTCGAGTTAGAAGCTAATAAAACAAAAAATAAAGAAATCCATAATAAATTAGGAACCAAACAACCTAAGTGTATGTTTCCATTAATTTTCAGTGACATGATGCATTTATGATTTCTTTTTTTGGTTAAAATGCATTTATGATTTCAAGTCACTCTTATCTGTTAGTTCACCAGCTGCACCAGAAACCAGGGGATTTGTCCATTCTTGCATCTTATCTATCACATAATATAATATCAATTTTACATCTGCCTTGTGAAAATTGACTAATTCTGATAATGTTCTCTATGACATAATTATTTTCAGGTCATTGGCACAAAATTTCAAAAACTGAGTTTTTTTTTCTTTATTGTTTGCAGAAGCATCCATAATTTTGTTAAGACATTATCATAGTTGAAATGGTTATTTTTGGGTTAAGCCCACAGCTACCCCAACCAAATATAGATGAGTTACAAAGAAAATTCATCTAAACTCAACCAAATTAGAGTCCAACTTGCCTAATGAAATTGTTTGAATACTAAAGAACTTAATTGAAAAAAAATTTAAATTGAAAATAATATTATTAATGCAAAATATTTAAAATGTTAACATGGCATATACAATTTATGGGACCAAAGCCAAATTTAATTATGTTTGTGGGACATCGAACCCTCTTATCCCCATTTTTCCTAGCGCTACCAATGTAGGGAACTTCATCAAAATATTGGATCTATTATTTACTTATCAGCGCTATTAAAATTTTTTTGTAAGCTAATACAAATATAATACTCAATGGTACATGTTCTATAGTTTTGTGCATGAATGGTAAACACAATAAACCATTACATTTCAAAATCATGGATGGGATTGTTTCTATAGTTGAATGTGCATATATTTGTTGTATTCACTTGAATTCTTTCCCATCATGTGCTAGGATGCGACAAATACAGAGGTAGAAATAGCAATCCCCAATCGCATAATGAAAGATCATAACAACACTTCCAGAAACAAAAAATGATAAGCTAAAATCAACGAACTCAATGAAATTTCCATTTGAGCTGCAATATTTCAGATCACAATATGATTTTTAAATTCACTAAAATGTAAGGAAGCAAGCATGAATGAGTTACCTTATCCATATTAGGGACAAGTTCCTGAAGCTTCCTTATTCGGTCACTAATTCGAGTCCTCCGAACCTAATCCATGGAGAAAAGCTTAGTCTGAATTAATACAAACAAAAAACCACAAATTGAAAAAGTATTACAGCTTCCAAAACAATAAAAGCAATTAAATTGAAACAATTCTTACTCTCTCAGCAATGCTGCGAGGATGTGTAGCACAGCCTCGCTTTGCCCGCACCCTACATGGAACCGAATCTTCCAAAAGCTTCTCCATCTCCTCATCCAACAAATCATCCATTCCACCATGCAACTGACCGCTTTGCTCTCCCTTCTGTAACTCCCACAAATTTATATAACCGTAAGTGTATGCATATATTTATTTATTTAAATAACAGGATTAATTTAACACCACTCCAATACATGTGTGTCTCTGTATATATGCATATGACTTGACAGAGAAGTATATGTTTATGTATATATGTAATATCAAATGTGAAAACTCATTAGAATTTCATATATATTTACCAACGGAGATAAGAATTTGGCTGATGGGTGTCCTGAATCTACCTCCCTAGGTCGCTTGCCGGATGGAGGGCTGTCAATAGACGATGAGAGATAGTCGTAATTAGCAGGAATTCCAATGTTTGAGAAGTACCCTTCAGACCCAGAATTAATCTGAGAAAGAAACTGGGCGGGAGAGCTGTTCTGGCGGAGGAAAGCCAACCCGGAAGCGGCGCCCCTGGTGTCGAACAACCCCGGATCGGTGGCGGAGACGTAGCTGGTGGAGTTACTGGTGGTGGGTGTTGCTGAGTTGGACGGAGGAAGTTGAGTTAAGCACTGAGATGGTTTGAGTGAATCCTCTTCTTCCTCTGATTCGAGTAGAGCTTCCAACCAGGTCGCCGGAGCTGAGCGGAACCGGGCGAGTCCACGACTCAGTTCACCACTACCACCACCCCTGCTTGGTTGCATCTGCTATCTCAACTTCTGTTTCAGGTGCTTTTTGCTGTTGTTCCAGTGGAGAAGAAGCCCTCTCACTCTCTCTCTATTTCTCTCCCTCTTCAATGGGCAAGACTAACAAGACTAGATGCTTCTCTTTTCCAAGTTTTATTTCCTTCATCTCTATTCTTCATATCCGTTTAATGGTGTGCAAATCTACTATATACATACCGTTTGTCTACTTTGATTCTGTACCGTTTGATTAGCGTAAAATATTATTACAGCTGGTCTTATATTCTCGAATGCTAAATGACGACGGAAGACGTACACGTGTAAAGGAGAATAGCGTGGAAGAAGACAAGCCGCGCGTACGGCTGGACACTGCAACGTCATCATTTTACCGAATTATCACTGATTTCTTTGACTGTGATATGTCATGCCCAACCGCACTAGGGCACTCTCCGTCCCGCTCCAATCAGAATTCACAAGACAGTAAGTAATGACTTCAACAAAAGAGTGATAATTGAGACATTTTAAATTTCATAATAATAATAATACAAAATCACAAAATTCAAATATATAGATATAGGTATAGATATATATATATATATCAATTTTATACATGCAGTAGATTTGATTATTGAATACTTGAACAGGAGTGACAGAGGAGCCACGAGGTTCCGTAATAATTGGAGTACAGTGCCACCCGTGGGGGGTCCGTAGTTTCAAATATTATTTTTTGGCTATTTACTGCGAGTATGTGATTGCATCCACAAACGCACTGGCGGAAAAGTTCGAGCTAGTTGCGGACCTTCAACTTCCCCTTTTAGTTTACCTTTTTATTCAACCATTGCGGTTGCTGAGCAACAAATTAGCAAATTATTTATTTATTTATTTGTGGTTGGGAAGGAATTTTGTTTCAACACCCCTTGACGTCTAGTTGAAAGGCTGGGGCCATGTTTTGAGCAGTGGAATAAAACGAAACACTTACGTGTTAAATTTATTTGGATTATAATTATTTAATTTGGATAAAATTATTTCATCACCTAAAAATAACCCCACCCTTAAATGATATTATTTTATTCCATTATTAATACCATAAAAAATTAAGATTGTAACTACCATCGACGTGTTTTAATTAAATCATCACTTTTACTTATGATTATAACGCAGTATAAAAAAATGTGAAAGAAATCAAATATATAGTATTTTTTAAAAATTAAGTAATACGAAGAATTTTTGATCCAACAGAGAATAATCAACTCAAATAAAGAAATAGCTCTAAAATTTAAAATTAATATTTTATCGATAAAAAATTTAATTATAAAAAATTATTATATCATATCTATAGAGTTAGAATATTACTATTTTGACTAGGAAATAATAACTCTTATTTTTTATCATAATCTTAATACAATAAAGATTACTAATTCGAATAAGAAACTACTAATTCTATATTTTCTATGTTAATCCTAATAAAACTAGGAAACTAAAAAAATCAGGAATAAATCAAAATTAGAATTAAAAAAAATCCTAATACAACTCTAAAACAAATTTTCTTATTTTTAAAGTGCTATATTTATCATACATCAGTTTCTACAACTTAAAAATAACTCGTCCCTGATTTAACAATATATACTCAATCTCAAACTCGTCTATAACCAATAAGAACATAATAATTAAATTGTTTGCGTGTGTTGCAAGAGTTCTATAGTCCAATAATTTGCTTGCTCACTCCCTCCACAATTTTTCTTTATAATTTTTTACCTTGAAACAATGCCAAATTGATCTTGCTTCACGTGTTTTTGCATGTGTGGACTTAAATTAAAGTTGATTTCTTCTCCAAAAAAATGGTCTATATACTTTATGCCTCCACTCATGTGATCTTGGAACATGCTGCTCAAAGCCATTCAAGACGTTTGGATTCTAAATTAACCATGAGTAAAGATGCATCTTGATTGCCATTTAGTACTCACATGAAAATCCAAACAATTAGCATGGTTCATAGTTTCAAAATTATAATAATTGTCTATTGTCTCTGTTAGAAGTATATTAGGGTTATCTATATATTATTGTGATACTAGGGTTCGGGTTAGCCGCCACATATATATTATTGTGTAATGCTAGTGGGATTAGGGTTCTATAGTTTGTTTCCTTTATTTATATTTTCCATGTACAACCTCATAACCCTCCTATATAAAGGAGCTCTCTTGTCTTTTTTCAATGAACTCAGTCTAATACAATATAGTCTTTTGAGTTTCTCTGTTTTCTCTCTTCTCTCTCTCTTTTGTCTCTTTTATGTTATTCCACCAAATCTAACAGGTGTCATAGACTCTCCTTCCTTGGTCTGATTCTTCTCTGGTTTAATTTACCTTACTTGATTCTGGTTCAACAAGTTTACACCTTCCTTCCCTTTGATTTTCTTCTGCTTTCTCTGCTTCCTGTCGCAACACGTCTATTCTTCTGCTTTTTTCAGCCACTCTTGATCTCGAAGCCGCAGCCCTTTTTCTTTCTGTCGCGCAACCCTTTTCTTTCTGCTCTACTCCTTTTTCCTCTGTTTTTTCTTCTTGTAATTTCTGATTTTGCTCTTTTGGAGTTTTGGATTCAATATCGAGTTTTGGAGTTTTGTTGCTCTTTCCTTCTGATTCTTTTTTTATTCTTCCTTTTCTCTACTGCGTCTCTACTGTTCCTTTTCTTTTTTCTTTCTGACCCAGCCGCCCCTCTGGTCCATGCTCGTTTCTGCTCCTAGTTCTTTATTCTTTCTGCTCCTCTGGTCCACACCGTTCCGCCTCAGCAAGCATTGAGTCCGTCTCAGTCACAATGATAGTCACAGTTGCTGTCACGCCCCGAATTCCAACGAACCCGAGGCGCGAGTAACGAGACAGAAAGAAATAAAATAATAAGGGAATAAAAGATAATTAAGGACGATCACATACATTCTACACACTGTTCTGATACATACATAAGGTCTGGTCCATTTGTTCACAACATACAAAATAAAATACAGTCTCGGGCTTATACCCTTACACAACATCAAAGGGCCCCTTGGGCCTAACAGTCCCTAATCAGATCATCTCCACGTCTCCTGCAGCTGGGACATCATCTGAAATGTTTGCCCCACTAAAGGGGTCAGCTCAACATGCTGGTACAATATAATGCCAATGCAAGAAACAGAACTAAGGTCGTGGCATGTGCAAGTGTACAGTTATTTCTATATGGCATTCGATATCATGATGGCAGTATATGAACAGTGTACAGTATATGAGCAGTATGCGTGACACACCCATGCAACTCTATGCCACCCATGTCTCATGATACGGTCATTCTCCGCTGGCATGAGTACCGCCACGTATGTCTCGCTTCACGGTCCGGAATCCGTCAGGCTTGCAAGTACCTAATGGCCGATTTTGGGTTTTTCACCACAGGATCTGCACCCTCATAATGCAAAGCACCAAGTGCTTAACTCACGCCATGTCCAAGGAATCACACTATGCCAATATGCTCTGATCTCATCATGTTAATGCAATCTCAATGATGCATCTCTTTCATACATAAAGCATGCTTTCAAGTACATATTTCATAATGTCAACAGTTCTCAAAGCATGTAATTCACACACTACACTAACACATGCAATATACACATAATCATCTTTCACATCATCACCCAACATCAGCAAAATAGCATGAAGCACATAAGCATGTAAACATTCAAGCAAACAAGTGAACAATCAAGGCAGCAGAACAAGTATTCCTAATCTTAATTCCATTTCTTACTTAGCACAATATATCGTACCTGATAATCGACCTCAACTCAGGGAAAGTATACTCGTAGTAAAGTGGAATCACTGTAAGAACACCAAAGGTCAGGTCACCTTCTCTTGCCTTTCCGTGTCCCTAAAATCATAACATGAGACTCAGTTCAATTGTCATATGAATTATGTTATTCATCAAATTTTATGTCTTTATCTTATAAGTTTCTATTTTACTAAATTAAACTCTATTATTGGATCCGGGACGTTGAAGAAAATAAGTTTAGATTTTCGTAGAACTGAATTCGGACATCTGGGTTCAAAAGGGCAAAACAGTCATTTTGCACTTTTCACGGGTCCTTACACTTCGAGACTTCTTTCCACAAATCAGACTCCATGGTTGAGTCCGGAATGCTCGAAATAATAAAGTTCCACTATTTGTTTACCTAATTCGGAGTTTGTTTGACTGTACTTCAATTCAGGGGCATTTTGGTAATTTTATATGTTGCTACGTGTCTATTTTTTAGGACCCCGTCTCGAAAAACGGACCTCACCATTGGCCTCAGAATGGCCGAGATAGTCAAAATACACTAATGACTTGTCCCATTTGGACTCCGGGTTATTTTAGAGTATTTAAATAATTAAATTAATTAATTAATTAATTAATTTAATTATTATTTTATTAATATTTAAATCTGGTGGGTCTAATCATAATTTCTCATAAGTTTAGGGGTCAAAGTGCAATTCCCGAAAGTTCTGGGTCAATTTTCAATTATCAAAAAGTTTAGGGGCAAAATTGTAATTTCTAATTCTCCTATTCCTAATTCGGACAACCAAACAAGGATCAACCCAAAACAGGGATAAGATATCCCTGTTCTTATTTAATTCAGATTTCCAATTTCTTAAATCCACAACCAAACATTCCCAATTTAGTTTTTAATTTAAAACAAGAAGACGACACGTGGCAGGGGCGGACCGGCCCAAGCCCGACCCGACCCGAACCGACCCGACCCAAGCCCGGAACAGTATCTTCCCCCCCGTTTTTCCGGCGAAGCTCCGGTCGCCTTCTCCGGCGCCGGTGGCCGGAATTTGCAGAAAATCAAGTTTTCAAACTTGATTTTCTTGGTGTTTTCGAAGCCTCTTTCAATTCCAAATCATCCTAAAACATTTTTGGAACACTTTAATACCATTTTGAACCTCCCAATCGTGTTGAAAGACCTGGATTTCTCCCCCATGGCCGTGACCCACAACTTGTTTTTTCTCTCTCATCTCTCACCCATTTTAACTGATTTTTCTTGCAAAATGATCTACATTTCATACACTACAATGTCCAAGACTTTAATCAATTCAACATGCTCTAAAACAGATTATGTACACATGATATTTCTAGAGAGAGAAAATAATGGGTTTAGTTGTTTCACCTCCGTTTCTCTCTCCTTCTCTTGGTTCAACCACTGGACCTCTTCACCTCACCGCTCTCCACCTTGCTTCCTCTTCCAACTGTATTCGCACACACACAGATCACACTCTCCTTCTCTCTTCACTTTCTCTCTCTCTATATATATCTCTCTCTCTCTAAAACCCACGACTGTCTGCCCCTCTCAACTCTCATATACACTCACAAATTTCACTACCCACACACACCTAATCTCTTACACACTCACAGTCTCTCCCATGCCCTGAAATCCACTCACACACACAACCACAAGCCATGCTTCCTTGAGTGTGCAACACTCAACACATACACACACACACGGCAGAAACACAGTGCACACATGCACTGTTATATATATATATATATATATATTCTCCAAATTAGATTTTTTTTTTTAATTATGTATATATTATATATACATGCACATATAGCATACACACATAATTATACACATACAATACACGCATTACATTCATATAATAATAATAATAATAATAATAATAATAGCTCTAATAATAAAATAAATAATCACAGAAATTTTATATATAAAAAAAAAATTTCGGGTTATTACAGTTGCAGCCCCACATTAGGTCCCACCGTCTCAGTAGCCGCAGTATTGATTCCGTTTCAGCATCAGTTCATCCCTAGCATACTTCACCATCACCATTCTGCCCAACATGTGGCCTCGCCATTCTCATCATCGTCTGTTCCACCATCTCAGCAAGTTGCAACACTGGTTCTGTCTCAGCTGCCACTCTGGTTTTGTCTCAACTGCTATGTCCGCTTGGGTTACATCTCTATTTCAGTCACACCACCACCAAGTCAACCAGTTCCTGTTCAGATTTTGTTTACAAACTCAACTTGGTTTACCTCCCACCTTGAGTTTGAGAGGGAGTGTTAGAAGTATATTAGGGTTACCTATATATTATTGTGATACTAGGGTTAGGGTTAGTCGCTACATATATATTATTGTGTAATGTTAGTGGGATTAGGGTTGTATAGTTTGTTTCCTTTATTTATACTTTTCATGTACAATCTCATAACCCTCCTATATAAAAGAGCTCTCTTGTATTGTTTCAATGAATTCAGTCTAATATAATGTACTCTTTTGAGTTTCTCTGTTTTCTCTCTTCTCTCTCTCTTTTGTCTCTTTTATGTTATTCCACCAAATCTAATAGTCTCAAACGTAACTTCTTTACTAATATCTTGAGCAACATTTTTAAAAATATATTCAATTTTATTTTCTTTTGATTCTTTGTGATCATCTTCAAGATATGAAATATCTTGAACTATGATTTTTATGACAAGAAGGTCTTCTACAATAACATAAACTTCTTTCAATCGTTTAATATGTGCAACTTTATAAGTCAAAGTTACTTTAACAATTTCATTTTTTGGTTTTTGTTTTTTTGTTGGTGTTTTTTCATGCGGACTTGTATTTATCATTTATCTATCAACAGTCTCATCTTTTTTTACCATGAACGAATACACTTTTTATGTTGTAGTTGTTTACACCTATTTAAATCAAATTACCATCTTTTAGCTAATCCAATGAGTTTATCTTTTGCCTAAAAATATTATTTTTCCGCTGAAAGTCGCATATCATAAAGAAATCATCTGAATCATATATCTAATCATGAAAGTCTTTAAAATAAAAATTACCATCGAAGTCAGAAAATCTTTCGTAATTGCACATAACTTTTCGAATAGAAACGTGTCTACGAACAGACTAACTGCGAGCTCTATCGTCAGTGCAACACCTATTGTTTTCAATATTCTTTTTTATCTGAGACTCCAAACGAGAAACGAATTGTCCCTACAAATGTCGTCAATTAGATAAAAAAAAAAACTCATCTACACTAACTGCGATCTAGCGAGGAAAATCATCGTTCTGATACCAACTAATGCAAAAACGAAAACGCGAACAACGAATACGACCAACATCAATATCCAAAAAAGGAGAACAATAAACCCAAACAGAGAAATAAATTATTTAAAATTCAATATATATATTTTATTGATAAAAAAACTTAACTATAAAGAGCTATTATAGCATAATTACAAAGTCAGAATACTACTATTTTAACTATAAAATTATAACTCTTATTTTTTTCCTAATCCTAATACAAAAAGACTACTAATTCGAATAAAAAATTACTAATTCCTATACTTTTTATACTAATCCTAATAAAACTAAGAAACTAGAAAAATTAAGAACAAATTAAAATTTGAAACTAAACAATCATATTATAACTCTGAAACAATATCCTTATTTTTAAGGTTGATTTGTTCTACATCAAATTTGCACATACAAAAAAATTGTTAAATTTGTCATACTTTGTCTTAATTTATCTCTTATATATTCATATTTTTTTCTTCGTTCTTAAATTTTTAAAACTTTTTTTTGTATATATTGAAAAAAGAAATTAAGAACTTGAGAAAAATATTTTTGTTAGTACTAAAAAAAAAAGAGTTAATTAGTTTTAAGTCCCTAAAAGAGATGTTCAGATTCACACCTTTTCTAATTATAAGGTGAAGGATACCATTATTTTTAATTTTTAACTCAAGTCCAACTCAATGACATGACACTTATAATTTCTTTTATAAATGATAATAATACCCTAATTCAATCTTCACCCACATCAGAGGACACGGAGGTTCACCAGGGATCCGCTGCTTCAATTGATATCTTCTGCCCAAATAAGCCTTTGATATCCTTTGACAAAGATCATAAAGAGGACCAATTCAAAGTTGAGGATTAACTTTTGTTGGCTTTCATCATCAAAACATGGTGTAGATTAACTTGAATTAGTTGTACTCCTACTATCACCAAAATTAGAAAAAGCATAACTGATGTGGAGACGTTACTTTGCATTGGTTATTGATTTTCAATGAATAGATTTTCAGTGAACGTGAAGGGGAAGTCAGTTGTCAAATTTGGGTTCTTAATATATTTTCTTATATAATTGAAAAATTAAAAAACTGAAGAATAACTTGAAGTTGTGGAAGAAACCAAGTGCCTCTCAATCTTCCAACGTGCTTCAAGATTCAAGGCCACCACTGCACTTTTGCCCATCCTCGCAACTCAACCCCATCCACTTCAATATTAATGAAACTACTTACCAGTACATAGTTTGTGTGTAAAGTAAGCTCAACGTCAACTGATATGCCTTACCTCTACGTACATTATTATAAATGTCAGTTTAATTAATATGCTAGGTATGGAAGATCATGGGCATGCATAGTGTCAGTTCACACACACACACACACACACACACACACTAAGAGAAGGCATAAAAAAATTTAGTGTGGCAGCCTTTGTTTCAAGATGAGACAAAATCATATGGGAGGAAAAGCCATCTTTAGTTATCCCAAAGTGCCTATCTAAAGCAAAAGGTTTAATAGTGTAAAATCTTACTTTTTTATAATAGCGTCAAATTTTACGCTTTTATAGCTAGTGTATTTTTAATAATTTGTGCTTTAAATACTGAATTTTTTTTGAAAAATTTTCACACATTTGAAAGTCAATTTTGAGCATCTAACATGTGGCCAAGGATTTTTTTTCATTTTTATAAAATTGTGAATTTTACAGTTTAGAAAAGTGTAAAATTTTATACTTTAATTGGAATTAAATTTTTAACTACAAAAGTGTAAATTTTACACTTTCGCTAACGAAATTTTATACTTTTGGAATGATTTTTTTTCTTCAGATTTTCATATTTAATATTGATCTTGTTTGATAGATCTCAATGTTTAGAATTTAAATATATATTTTTTATTAAAAAATAATTTATAAATTTCAAGTTATTGAATTTTAAAGTTTTGAAAAAAAATTTTGTGATTGCTCCTTATTTTACGGAAGTTGGTGCTCCATCCACGCGCCTATCTTTTGAAGTAATGAGCTGATTTAAGAATGTAATTAAGGGTATTTTAGTTATTGAAGGTTAGAAGGATTTGGTGGGTCATTAAATTTAGATTGAGACTTTATAATAATTTTTATACTTTTAGTGGACTCCTGCCTAAATGACCCCAAAAAAAATTATATAGGGATCCAAATACATTTTTTTATTTTATTTTATTAAAAATATAATATAATTATATCAAAGTCTCTTATCTATATTTGTCTAAACTAGAATTGAAATATTTAATATTTTACAAGATTTTATTCATATCGAGTTCAATCATATCTTATCCATTCCGACATTTTTATCTAGTTTTTCAAACAAGGCCTGACTTATTCTCTTTCCTTTTAACTATGTTTTACGGAGGATTGAAATCTCATCTCAGATAGCGAAACCCTCTTCTTCCATAAATACTATTTTAGTTCGAGACTTAACACATGTATACACATTTAAATAGATTTTTTCATCTCTCATAGTGTGAAAAAAAAAACTAAGACTATGAATTAGAAAAAATATGGATTCTAATTAGTAATAAAAATATATATACATAGCCTTGCTCTCTTTAAGCTTTCAAATGTGTGTTTGTATATATAATCAAAATTTGATGTGCGTAGAGCTAAAAATGGATCATATTAGCACAAAAGCCAAATAATTATACTAAATCGTTGTAAGATTAGACTAATTTATGTAAGATGTTACAATCAATTAGCTATCTAACAAGAGCCTTTTCAAGGCTCTCCATATTTCTTTTAATTAATGTGATTTAGTATAACATGTAAGATTTTTAATTAAAGTGGGCTAGCATGTCTCATTATTTTATGTTTGTAAAAAGTCAGATTAATTAGAATGTTTGATCTAAAGAGAGTATATCGGATAAGTTCAAATTGATTAACTGTGATCAAAGGTAATATTAGGTTTGGTGCCCCTTAGCTACATGTTATCACGTAGGACATTAGTATGAATTTTACAGATATGTGTGAACTCTTAATTAGCAGTCCTTTATAAATTAGGACTTGCACTTTGATTATAAATATAGGAATTGATCCACACTCTCACTCAACTGTTGCAGACTCCCTATTGGACTTAGCAAACCTAAGGCAGAGAACATAGTAGAAAGCATTTCCCCATCTCACTACTAACAATTCTAATGATGATAACATCACGAAGGAAGCTTCATATTATTCATGAATTCAAGTACGCACCATTATTCATCATATTAATTTATGCATGCTTATGATTAAACAAGTATGTTATTATTGGTGATTATTTTCTTACATAGCAATCTTGGTCCTACTCACAATTATCATTCTTTTTTAGGTGAACTAAAAAAGATTTTAATTGCCATCATAATTCAAGTTTTTTGAATAATGAAACTAAGAGTAAAGATCTTACTCCAATCATCAATTGTTTTTTTACTTTACTAATAAACTAAAAAAATAAAAAACAAGGTTTCTTCCACTAATTTAGGATGATGAATCCCTCGGGCATTTTTTTAAACAATTTATTTGGCTTAATAGAAAATTTTGTGAAAGGACTCAATTAGAGAAGGGTAAATAACACCGATCTTCTTTAAAATTTTTAAAATTAATTATACTATCCTCCCCTATTTTTACTAACAAATTATACATCAATTCTTTTTTTCAAAATAACAAAAATACACCTTTCATTTTTTTTATATACATTTTTTTAATTTTGACTAAGATTTTCTAACTTTTTAAAGAAATTTTTCATTTTATATTAAAATAAATTTAAAGTAAATGATTTTTATTTTTATTTTTTTTTATCACGAATGCTTTAATCAATATTTATATAAATAAATTTTAAAAATAGAAAAATGTAAATAAAATAAAATAAAAGGGGACTTTTGACATTTTTTTAAAGAAATAATTACATTTACCTCTCATAGGGTTTCTGACAATTGCATAAATTACCCATATAATTTCTAAAATAACATTATCGCCCTATCAGATTTTTCGAGTGAAACGGCTTTAACGGATTATGTTAATTGACCCGTTTACCCTTTATTTAAAAAAGAATATTGTGAGTCAACGATCAACCTTATGTTCCTTTTGTATACTATATATATATGGCAGTTACCATGTTCAACACTACGCTTGAACGGCAGTTTCCTTGTTGAATACTATTTCCTTATCCTTGGCTCGGTAGGGTTCTTAAGGCGGCAATAAGCTCGGAACCTTCTTGTGAGTGTTCGTAGTGCCTTCCGAGCTCTAGGTGAGTCTAAGGGTTGCATGGGCTTCTGATCTATAAGCTCTGAAGGCCATATGTTTAAAACCTGCTCTGTACAAATGAGCTTTGGCTGTTCTATAGGCACATGTGTCATATGGAGATTGATCTGTCACTTTATGGCATATCAGCTACTCCCCTCCCCCCCCGAGCCTTAGTTTAGCAATACCCGTAACTAGGGCTGAGGGTTTTCGTAATGTCATGCGTCTTGTCTTTCCATTTCCCCAAACGACCGTTGATGTGGCATTTATTACGCATGCGGTCGTTTAGGCTTTCGAGGCCATCATTGGCCTCAACCGCCGTGACGATTCGACTGGTTGGGCCCCCACTTCTGCGAACCTATAAAAAGGTGGGAAGGGATACATGTATGCCCTTCCCTTTATCATTTTCTTCATTTCAAAAGTTTTCCTTGCCGTCAAGTCAGAGTGACCAAAAAGCTCAAAGAGATCAACGCTGTTTGAAGCTCCCTCCTCTGGTCACGTTTCAGGTTCGATTTGTCTCTTCTGCTCTCGTTTTCCTTTCCATTTACTTCATGTTCTTCTTCCCTTTCTGTTTCTTCTTCTTCTTGTTTGTAATGCCAGCCTCTACTGCCTCTTCCGGTATTAGTGATGGCACAGGAAGCTCCTCGGAGACAACTATGTCATCCCAAGTTCATATTGTAAGTAGTAATTCTTTCGGTGGTACCAGAAATAGGTCAGTAGGGTCCGCCTCTAGCCCTGGAGTTAGGATCGTAGATGCATTTATCGAACCAAAAAACAAATTAGGAGAGGCCTCTGGCAGGCCTTCCCAAAAAGAGGAAGGACAAAGCGCCATAACTCCGGCTATGTTAGATGGTCTGAGGGCGTCTTTCAATTTCCCAAAACATATCACCTGTAAGGCTCCTAGTTCTATAAATCACCCTTCCGATGTCTGGGCGGGTGAGATTTGTGTCTATCTCACATGGTTCGAGATGGGGTTGAGACTCTCTCTTCCACTTCTAGTTAGACAGTTCAAAGGGCCACGGGGTTGACTCCGGCGGTAGCCGCTCCGATGATAAAATCAATAAATTGAATTGAAAGACTGTAATTGAAAGTAATTGAATGAGCATAAAACTAAAAGTGCACCTTAGGGATTTATTTATAGGCTGCGGATCTCCTAAGTTAATTAGGATTTAGAGCCGTGAAAGTAGGGATTTGATCATTAGAGAGTGGTAGTTACCATGTTGAACACTGCGCTTAAACGACAATTTTCTTGTTGAATACTATTTCCTTATCCTTAGCTCGGTAGGGTTCTTAAGGCAGAAATAAGCTCGGAACCTTCTTGTGAGAGTCCGTAGTGCCTTTCGAGCTCTAGGTGAGTCTGAGGGTTGCATGAGCTTCCGATCTATAAGCTCTAAAGGCCATATGTTTAAAACCTGCTCTGTATAGATGAGTTTTGGTTGTTCTGTAGGCACACGTGTCATGTAGAGATTGGTCTATCACTTTATGGCATATCAGTTTGCGATTGAACAATTGTCGTTAACGATCAATGTAAAGGTAGAAAATGATGACGACGAAGTGGGAGAAAAATCTTCACAATTGGTGAGTGCATCGCAATCGAAATGTTGCAATCGCTATTCACAATCAGATTGAGAGCATCGTAATCGCAAATACAATTGCAATCAAATGGCAGCTTGAGTGGATTTGAGTTGATCGGGAAGTAGTAGTGGGATTGTCATCAATTCCTGCAACTCCAAGTGCAATGACGTCGATTCTGGCGACTCCTATCATGGCGACAACGATTCAGGCCTTTCGAGATTCAGACATTGCTCTCACCTCTTCTTCTATCTGCTCTTAGCCCCTGCTAAATGTATTTCTTTCTCTCTCTCTCTCTCTCTATATATATATATATATATATATCAAATCCCTACTTTCACGGCTCTAAATCCTAATCAACTTAGGAGATCTGCATCCTATAAATAAATCCCTAAGGTGCACTTTTAGTTTTATGCTCATTCAATTACTTTCAATTACAATATTTCAATTCAGTTTATTGACTTTATCATCAGAGTGGCTATCGCTGGAGCCAACCCGATGACCCTCTAATCTCTTTCTTTGAGTGTTCAATAGGCGAAGAGGAACGAAGCCCCCATTGATTAGAAAGAGCAGCATCACAAACCATTCATTGTCGCCCTTATTTTATTGCCACCACCAACAAGATCCATGAAGCAATCAACAATATTTAAGGGTTTATCAACACTAAAGATCTAGATTGGTTGGTTCAAATTATGAATTGAAGGAGATTGAGAGGAGATAAAGATGAGATGGTCGTGTATATTCAAAGCTTCTGCAAAGCAGCATGGCAGAGTATGGTACAGATAATAATCAGAGCACATCACAATGATGAAGTCAATTTTTATAGTATGTATATATACATATATAGACACAATACATTTGGGCTTTTTGTTCTTTCCAATTGGGATTGTTGTTCTTCCATGATTAAAACTCTTATTCTTGGGATGTTATGATTCTACAATTGGGATGGTTGTTTTTGTAATTAAAAAAAAAAAAAGAATTCTTGTTTTTGGATATTCAATTAGGATGCATTTGACGGTGTGGGCAGTGTGCGGCAGCGGGTTCCAAGCTATTTTCTATTAAATGAATGTTCTTTCAAGGGTTTATTGTGGCTGCTTTATTTTATTGATCTTTGGTATTTGGGTTGTTGGATTTGATTAGAAAATCAGAATTGGTGGCTAACAGGGTAACTCCCTGTGTCGTTTATATTCTCAGTGGAAAATTTCTCCCATCTCTGCTAAACCATCTACAACTGAAAACTCAAGTCTTCCTCCCCTTTGCTGTTAAATATTATTTGTCCAGTTCCTTTTGTGGATGCATTAGATCTTAGAGAGAGGACAAAAAGTTACACCTTGAAAACTCTTCCCTTGTACAAGTCCTTTAGTTTTTAAGCATTTTTTTAGGTGAACTGGGAAGAATTTCATCAATAAAGAGATATAACAAACCACAAAGGAATAACACAAATAATCTGGATTGGATTGAGTTCGGAGGGTGTTTTCATATGTGAAGAAATAAAGAAGAGAAAGGAATTTATATATATTTCTGTATATTTAAAACTGTACAATATGAGGTCTATTTATAGGTACAATATAAGAATACAATGTGGGAGTGTAGATGATGTGGGACAAAGTGGAAATAAATTCTATGAGTAATCTAGAATATTCTAACATCCTCCCTCAAAATCGAGATGACGAAGTCAACTAGAGTTTGGAAACAAGATCATGGAGCCAACCAGGAGGATAAGACTTCGTGAAAATATCAGCAAGTTGATCTTCAGACGAGACAGATCGAAGGTCCAAGGTGCCCTGCTGAAGATGGTGCCGAATGAAGTGATAATCAATTTCAATATGTTTGGTGCGCTTATGAAAGACATCATTGTGAGCAATCTGGATGGCGCTCCGATTATCACAATAAAGAGGAGAACTAGTCAGCTGAGGAGCACCCATGTCTGTCAAAAGCCATCGAAACCACAAAAGTTCAGTTGTAGTATCAACAAGGGCACGGTACTCAGCCTCAGTACTAGAGCGAGCAACAACATTCTGCTTCTTACTACGCCAAGAAATGAGAGAGGTGTCGAGTAAGAAATAGTATCCCGTGGTGGAGCGACGATCGGTAGGATCACCAGCCCAATCAGCATCAGAATAGGAGCGAAGCTCAAGAGATGAGCGAGAGGAAAAGTGAAGGCTATGAAACAGAGTTCCCTTGATATACCGTAAGATGCGAAGAACAGTAGCATAGTGGGTAGAGCGAGGGGCACTCATAAACTGGCTAACCAGATGAACAGCATAGGAAATATCTAGTCGAGTAACAGTGAGATAGATGAGACTACCGACCAGTTGTCGATACAGAGTAGCATCAAGAAGAGATTCACCATCAGTCGCAAGTAACCAAACATTAGGATCAAGCGGAGAAGTGCATGTTTTGCTGTCAATCAAGCCGGCCTTAGAAAGCAAGTCAGATGCATACTTAGCTTAAGAAAGATAATAACCATCTGATCCAGATGTAACCTCAAGACCCATAAAGTAGTTAAGCTGCCCCAAGTCCTGCATCTCAAAATTCTGACTCAAGAAGTGCTGAAGATCTCGAATACTAGAGAGATCATCGCCTGTAATGATCATGTCATCAACATAAAGAAGAATAAGAATAATACCAGCTCTAGTGGTCTGAAGGAAAAGAGCTGAGTCATAGGCACTAGTGGTAAACCCCTGTTGAGCAACAACACAACTGAATTTAGCAAACCAGGCTTGGGGAGCTTGTTTGAGACCCTTAAAGAGCACGCCGAAGACGGCAAACTGTGTGAGGAGGATGGGCATAACTAGGGGGAGGATGCATATAAACTTCCTCAGCAAGATCACCATTCAAGAATGCATTTTTGACATCTATCTAAAACAGTTGCCAATGACGCACAACAGCAATGGCAAGCAAAGAGCGGACAGAGGTAAGATGAGCAACAGGGGCAAAAGTTTCCTTATAGTCAATACCATACTCTTGAGAGAAACCCTTGGCAACAAGACGAGCTTTGTAGCGTTCCACTGATCCATCTGACCGAGTCTTGATTTTGTAGACCCATTTACATCTAACTGCAGACTTGCCAAGAGGTAAATCCACCAAGTCCCAAGTATGAGCTTTAGTGAGAGCTTTTAGTTCATCAGACATAGCTTTCTGTCAAAGAGGGTCAGCACTAGCCTCACGATAACTGTGAGGTTCATGAAGGGTAGCAAGAGCATAATAACAATGAAAATCTTGAAGATGAGAAAGAGGAGCTCTTACTCTAGTGGATTGACGAAGTGCAGGTACCTGGACAAGCTCGGAGGCAGTTGATGGATTAGGAGTATCAGCAGACATGTTAGATGACTCTGAAATAGGCGAAGAAGGAACATTTGAGGAGTTTGGCATCTCTGCAGAGGAGTCAGGAAATAAAAGCAATAGAGGGGTTAGTAAAGATAGGAGCATAACTAATAGAAGACTGCGAAAAAGGAGAAATACTCGTAAACATCTTATGTTCCCAAAACTCTACATGACGAGAAATACGAAGACGTTTAGCTATGGGATCATAACAACGATAACGCTTTTGAGTGAGACCATAACCAAGAAGACAGTAAAGTCGGGATCGAGGCTCAAGTTTGGTGCGTTCATGTGAGGGAAGAGTGACAAAACAAACACAACCAAAAACTCAAAGTAATGAATAGTTAGGAACTGTACCATGGAGAAGCTCAAACGGAGTTTTATTGTGTATAGTGGGTGAGGGAACACGATTGATGGTGTAGACAGCAATAAGAGCAGCTTCTCCCCAAAAACGTTCTGGAAGAGAGGCAGAGATGAGAAGTGCTCTTACTGTATCCAGAATGTGGCGATGTTTTCGTTCTGCTCGACCATTTTGTTGTGAGGTTTATGGACAAGAATGGTGAGAGACTGTCCCATTGTGCTGTAAAAGGGCAAGAAATGACTTATCCTTGTATTCCATTGCATTATCGGAACGAAAAGTTTTAATGGTACAAGAAAATTGAGTTTGCACCATTTTGTGAAAATTCTGGTAGACAGTGGTGAGTTCAAACGTATGCTGCAAAAGATATATCCAAATATAACGACTGTAATCATCCACAAAGATAACAAAATAACGAGATCCCCCTTCAGTCGGTGTCGGGGCAGGACCCCATATATCAGAATGAACTAAGTCAAAAGGTGCTGCGGAAAAAGAGTCACTTTTATTAAAGGTTAAATGTGTTTGTTTTCCAAGATGACATGACACACAATCAAAAGACTGAAATTTGACTGGACCTAAATGACCCTGAGAAACCAAGAACTGGACACGTGGAAGTGAGGCATGACCCAACCGGGAGTGCCACAAACTGGAAGTAACTGTGATGGAAGCCATGGAAGTGTTTGTGGAAGAAGGAATCTGTAGAGATGTGAGCTCAAAAAGACGTCCAACTTTACGGCCTATCCCAAGTAGCTGACCCGTCCGTGAATCCTGTACATCAACACCCTTGTTAGAGAATTTCAGATCAAGGCCTAACTCACAAAGTTGTCCAATAGAAAGAAGATTTAAGGATAATTGAGGCACAAGGCAAGTATCACTGACAGATAAATTAGAGGTAGAAATAGACCCTACATGACTAATAGGCAGATGAGAACCATTAGCAGTGTATATTGTAGGATTGGGAGAAAAAGCAGTTTTATGAGAGAAGATGGTGGAATCAGATGTCATATGGTTACAACAAGCAGAGTCTATAAACCATTGAGATTTACCTGGGGTGACGGACAAGGCAGTGGAGGATTGGGGCAAAACCTGGTGAATTAAGACCTTTACGTCAGCTATAGTGAGAAGAGTGGATGGAGACGAAGACTCGGGTGCAGAGTAAGTAAAGGAAGCAAGTGCAGCTGTCTGTTGGGAATGAGTAGATGAAGTGACCGTGGCTGTCTATCGAGAAGCTTGTTGCCGCTGATAATACTTGTACTTGCGACATTCATTGATGGTGTGACCACGGAAATTACACCACTGGAAAATACGAATCCTGGAGTTGGATTGGGATGATGGACGTCCAGTAGAAGATGGTGAAGGACCATGAGAAGCAGCAGCAAAAACCATATCAGATGATTGCATTTTCATAGTGGAACGACGAGTTTCTTTAGAGATAAGTTCAGAAACAGCAACATCTAAAGTCGAAAGTGGTTGACGATGAAGAAGAGAGGCTCGAGTAGACTCAAAATCATCACGAAGAGCCATCATAAAGTACATAAACTTCCGTCGATCAAGCCAGGCAGCAAATGTTTAAATGTCTTGAGCACATGCTAACTTTGGATCTGCGACAGATAATTGTTCCCAAAGATGATTAGTCTGAGAATAAAAATCAGCAATAGACTGACCTGGGTCCTGACACATCTGATAAAGTTTAGCTTCTAGTAGAAACTCCAAGGAACCATCATAGGTGCAGTTGTATCTTTTGGCCAAAAAATCCCAAGCAACCTTAGCGTTCCCAAGTCTTGGAAGGAAACTGTTAATGGATGGAATAGAGGTGTTGATGAACCAAGACCAAATCTTGTAATGCGTACTACCCCATTCTTCCAGACGAGTAGAAAATTTCGCTTTTGTCTCACTTGCCTTCTGTGTTAGTGTAGCAAGGTCTCCAGTCACATAACGCCATAATCAGCGTCCTTTCAAGAAAACATCCATATTCTGAGCCCACATATTATAACTGGATCCATCCAAGATTATGTCTATAGGCCGAACAATAGAATCGAGATTCGATGCAGATTAAGACATATCGAATCTTCAAAAGTATATGCAGATAACAAAAATGAAACCAGGACGAAAACTGAGTAGAATGCACCTGATTTGCAAAAAGTCAATGGTCAAAGTCAATGGTCAACGCTGATGTGGCGGCGGAAGCTGAAGTGGAACTAGGGATGACGTGGCAGTGACGTGGCCTAGGGCTAACGTGGCAGCGCAAGGATGAGGCTGGCGCGTGGGGCTGCGCGTGGGCGGGGTGGCAGAACTTCGGGAGACCCATAAGGGCGCGTGGCAACTCTGATATGGGCGATCTTGGCGGCATTGGACTCCTCTCTGAATGGGCTGTTCAATGGTGGTAGCACCTTTGTGAGATGGTGACCGGAACATTGTAAAATTGAGGAAGATAGAGAGGAATGGCGGTGCGTGGCAGCTCGTGAGGTAAGATACCGTCACAAGGAAGAGCACCGAAAATTTGCCAAAAAAATGGTTGAAAAAATAAGACTACAGGCCACAAGTTTGTGGCTCTGATACCATGAAGAAATAAAGAAGAGAAAGGAATTTATATATATTTCTGTATATTTAAAACTGTACAATATGAGGTCTATTTATAGGTACAATATGAGAATACAATGTGGGAGTGTGGACGATGTGGGACAAAGTGGAAATAAAGTCTATGAGTAATCTAGAATAGTCTAACAATATGCTTCTTCTTACTATTTTCATGGTTGGGTACTAATTTAATTTGTGGTTATGGGTGTCAGTAAATATCATCTAATGGTAGGTTTTAGTGTTCATGTTGTGACACTGTTGGATTTTTTTGGTTTTTAGGGAAAGGTTTTATGTTTTGAAATTTAATAAAAAAAATTAGATAAAAATTAATGTAAGAAATAATTTTGAAAAATTTTTAAAAAATTGATTCGAAGAAAGACACAGAGAGAAATCTTAGATAAGATTTTAGATGGATGGATTTGGTGACTTGTTTTATGAAAATTACATCTCTTAATTTTAAAAAGAAAAATGACGTATTAGAAAGAAATTTGTATATAATTTTAGAAAAAAGTTTAGAGAAATTAAATGATTTTTATAGATAGAAATTTTTTACAGAAGCTTGTTTTATTGAGAAATGGTAATTTTTAGAGAGAGATTAAATTTCTTTTATTTTGGAGAGGAACTAATTCTTAGGGAGCAATTTTCTTTAATTTTGGGGAGACTGGTGAACAATTTGGTATAGAGAAATTAAAATAATTTGTGAAAATAGATTTTTTTAGAGACAAAAGCACATATTTCAATTATTCATACGAATCACATAATGACGATGGGCATGCCTGTTATTGTGCATCTCCTTCAATAAGGGTAATTTTGTAATTTGATTGTGACTTGTGAGGGAAATTTGTCCTTACATCATTTATAAGGGTAAAAATGGTATTTTAATAAATTGTTATGCACACATTTTTCAACACCGTCAAATTAATTAACAGCCTTTAACGGTAGGGGGGAATTTGTTACCGACATTAAAAACAGAAGGGAGACAATGTTATTTCAAAAACTATAAAGGTAATTTGTACAATTGTTAGAAACCCTAAAAGAGGTAAGTGTAATTATTCATTTTTAAAAAAATTGACTAAAAGAGAGGTATGTGTACTTTGTTAATAAAAGTAAGAAAGAATAATGTAATTTCAGAAACTTCATGAGAGATTTTTGTAATTGTTATAAATTTCAAGAAAGATCAGTATAATTTATCGTTAAGGAAAAATTAAAAAAATGTTTAATATTTAAAAAATTCAACAGAATGATTTTACTAATTTCAAGAATTCAAAGCTCCGTCAAGTTTGTCCCAGAACTACAACTCATAGGTCATTCACATGAGTTAAGTAAAAATATAAGATAAGTCTTATTCTATTCGATTAAAAATGAGGATAGACTCTATGGAGTCTTATTCCAACTTAGTGTTAGAAGGCTACTTTAACAAATAAACTACAACTCATAGTCCATTCACATGAGTTAAGTAAAAATATAAGAAGATAGACTCAAAGGAGTCTTATTCTATAAGGTTAAAAATGAGGATAGACTCAATAGAGTCTTATTCCAACTTAGTGTTAGAATGCTACTTTAACAAATAAACTACAACTCATAGTACATTCACATGAGTTAAGTAAAAATATAAGAAGATAGACTCAAAGGAGTCTTATTCCAACTTAGTGTTAGGAGGCTACTTTAACAAATAAACTACAACTCATAGTACATTCACATGAGTTAGGTAAAAATATAAGATAAGATAGGCCTTATTCTATTTGGTTAAAAATGAGGATAGACTCTATGGAGTCTTATTCCAACTTAGTGTTAGAAGGCTACTTTAACAAATATTATAAAAATATATTAAATAAGTTGTTACATGCATCTTATCTTACAAATACAATTATATATCTATCTTTTTAGCGCTCTCTCTCTCTCTCTCTCTCTCTCTCTCATGTAGTCACCAAAAACTTTTTGTTTTGGATTGTATAACATATATAATAAACTCTAGTAGTCATTTTATTAACGAAAAATACTAGTATATTCATATTTGTTTGAGATATCTCATAAAATAAACTTTTAGATTATACGCTCATAGGTATTTAAACAATCATCTAAACCTTTAGACTGTGCTTTAATGCTAGTAGCAGAAATATCTTATGCGTGAGTCAACTTTTAACTGATGTCATCTTAAATATTTTAATAATAACTTATATTAATCTTATTAAATATAAAAAAATGAAAAAATAGAACTCCTCTGTCTCTGCTTTCTCTGTAGCTGGTTCTACTCCTCCCAAATCCCCCCATCAACTATTACAGAAGCTCATGACCATCCTCACTATAAAGCAAAGCTACGAATCATCATTAACACAAAAATTTATTAAATAAAGATTCCACTGTGACACTCGAATGAGAAAAAAATTGACAAAATTAAACATCAAATTCATTAACAGAAAGAGTTCACTAACATGATGCTAATTGGTGGGTTTTATATTTGGGAGAATTTAAGATCAGGGAAGGTTTTCTCTTTATGAACACTTTAGTGGGTTTTCTTCTTATATAGATAAATATATATATATATACATATATGTATGTGTATGTTATATATGTGAATGTGTATGTGTGTGTGTGTGTGTGAGAGAGAGAGAGAGAGAGAATTTCAATTTGTTGATGTTCTTGAAGGTTAAATAAATCTGGATGGGCTTGGATTTTCTTACAAATTTACAACAAAATACAAAAATATTATTATATATTGTTGCTATATTTTCCTTCTCCTAACCAATCAGAATTGAAACACAAACTTTCAACTTTCTTTTCCTTTCCCTAATTTCTTTCTTAGGAACCAAACAATAGGAATGATGTTTCAGATCTGAATCAAATTGATGCAAGTCGGAGCGTAGTTGTTGATGAGATGTGCTCATTGCTGATGATGGTAGAGCTTGGTGAAGCAATTCAATAGACAACATTGACGCATCACTTGACAAAGTGTACGGACCCATAGTTTTTTCCCATTCTGTGTTCCTGTTGATATATAAATCAAAGAGTTGTGTTTTTAATTTTGGATACGTGTAGATTTGTATTTTTAATTTTATGTAACGTTATTTCATCATTATATATATAATTTTACCTAGGAATTGAAGTATGTACTATCCAACTAAAAGTTTACTTAAGAATTGACGTATGTAACATTATTTCATTATTTTATATATGATTTTATGGTTCATATTTAGATGATAAAAGTATATATTTATTAAAAGGTGTCATCAGACTTAGACTTGTTTTCTCACATGAACAATTATTCTAGCACTTAGCTAGAGTAAGGTGAGACATAAAATTTTTGGATAACGAGAGAGTTTCTTTGTGATATATGTCACATTGATATGATCAATATGAAATTATTCTTAGAACCAAACATGAAAGTATTTTACATTCTCATAAATTTAACTAAATATAAACCTTCAAACAGACACTAAAAGAGTGATTGTGCTGGAATGTCTGAGTTAGGCACTAAGAAAATGATCAGACTAAGATTTGACAACATTTTTTTTATAAACTTGACATGCCCACATGAGTAAGAGTTTCATCGTAACATACATTACATACTATATATATATATATATATATATATTATTTATTTAACCACTAATTGAGAGTGGCATAATATACCCCGCTTTATCAGCGTGTGAACTTTTATACTCTTATGACCTAGGACTACATTATAAAAGGAAGAGTTAATGTCACTAATTTAATGTATACCTAAATGATCATAACTGATGAGGTCCTTTGGGACATATCTAGGAATGCAGTTGGGTCGAGAGTCACAAGGGAATATCAATTCATGATATACTATAACTCATAACTTAGGCAACCTTGTCAGACTTGTGTTTACTAATATGGCCATGAGTACAATATAGATGATGGGAGTCAAGCATCATATTGAGATGAGTCTTAAAGAGAGATAAAGATAACTAAATTTGGTGTAATGAGATGGTATTGGGCATAGATAAAATTATTTGCTTGTAGTGAGATATTATGTTAGTTTGATGGCAACTTAATAAAGTATTTTTATTTTAACTTTTCTCATCAAGTCACATGATGTTAGATATTTTTAATAAAATAAAATATTAATGATATTATTTTAATACAAATAAATATTATTATAACAATTCATGAGACTAATTGTAAATGTCGTGTAACGGCTAGTTGAGTCTTATATACGAGGATATCATTCTATTGAAGAAAAAGGGAAGATGAATAAATTGAGATATGTTATATATATATAAACAAGTTTTCCTTGATCATCTTTCTCATCTCTTTTTCATGTTTTTCTCTATTACTATTTTGTATTGATTTTATGGGCAACTAGATCAAAGACTCACACCTCCCACCATTCTGTTAACGTGCATACAGATGACATTATTTGTAAGATTTATGGATTGTATCTTGGAGTCATTTGTGACCGATTGTATCTGCACGTGGGGAGGCACTACGGTTTTAGGATAACGCCTAAGGCATGCCTCTCATACAGTCATAGAAACGTTTTTATATATTCTATTTTATATCTAAATTCATTATATTTCATTTGATTTGCTGTTGTGTTTATTTGTAAAGATATTTTCCGTATGTAGAGACGCGATGAGTAAATAAAAGATAGTGAGAACTTAGAACCCATCCTATGTAAATGCACAGGAACTGTTAGAGTTTGGGTCAGATTTGTCCCGAGCCCGTAATATATGGTGCATCCACTTGGGTTAAATAGAGACGAAACATAAGATAGGGTCTTACTCCATCTAATTAGAGATGAGGGTGGAGTTCATAGAATCATATTACAACTTAGTATTACATGACGACTTTTAGCAAATATTGTAAGATTAATTTTTATATAATACAATCTAGCGATGTGTCTATAAGCTATATTTGTTTGTCGGCTTAGAAAAATGATTAGACAAATTAATCTATATAACATTATAAAGCCGGTATTTGATAATAAAAAGATAGACTTACTAATAATACTGAGAGTAAATAATGATCCATAACAAAAATAAAATAATGGGAGAAGAGAGATAGTGAAAGAAATAATAAAAACCCTTATTCAATCCATAACATGTTCTACAATAACAAAATTCTACATCCTCAGTTAGATATTGTACATCAAGATTGATAAAGAAATCAATTAAAACAAGTGAAACTTGTTTTTCATAAAGTAAAATGTTTTCACGTAATTATTTTTTCATAATTGATATACTGAAAATTATCTATATATATTAACTAGAGTAGTAGGAGACTTCTGTCAATAACCACTTTGGACTAGCAGTCACCAAACTCTAATTCAAAAACTGGCAACTCTTTAAGTCCCATTTGATAGAAGATAAGATTCAAAGTCCGAAGTCCGTAGTGTCTGGAAAAGGAAATAAGGAAATTGTGAGTTAATCAAGAAAAGTGATCACTACCCATAGAAGACATCACTTACGGTCATTATTTAATGTTAGATTCTTCTTACATAGAGGGCTGATTTGATAAGTCATAGCGGTTGAATTTCTGTGATTTTATTGATTTATATAATATATGTACATACGCATATGTTATACGGATCAATAAGATTACAAAAATTTGACTTCCACAATTTATCTTAGTAAAATTCTATTACGAGAGAAGCAAATACTGAAAGCATCTCAAATCATGATTGCATATAAAACTAACATAAAAAAAGTCATGTTGCTTTTGATAAAAAATAGTAAGATAAATTATACTGACTTTTTCTGAAATTTATGATAGTTATATTAATTTTTTTTGAGATTTTTGAAATTTTATTGATCTTCCTTAATTTACAAAATAATATATAGATACCTTCCCTAATCAATTTTTTTCTTCAAAATAACAAAACTACCCCTTTCATATTTTTTTTCAATTTTTTTTTTAAATCTTGACCCCTTTTTTTCATGTTTTAAATAAATATTGATAAAAACCTTAAATATATCTTTATATAAAATAAAAATAAATTATTTACCTTAAATTTGTTTTTAAATAAAAAAACTAAAAAATTTTCAAAAAAAAGTTGGAATAAATTCGTTAAAATTGAAAATTTGTAAAAATAAATAAATAAAATGGGCAACTTCATCATTTTGGGAAAAAAAAATGACAAGATGAATGTATCTATATATTATTTTGTAAAGTATGTGTAGTCTGTTTAATTTAAAAAAATTTAGGAGATGTCAGTGTAATTGTCATAAATATTAAGCGAGATCAGTATAATTTATCCAAAATAGTATTAGTGGTTTTGAAAACTTGAAAATAAACCAACAACTAATCTATTGGGTAGATAAAAACCCATTGGTGATGGGAGAGAACATTCCAAAATGAAATTAATATTGGGGGCGGGTGGTGGAATTGAACACTATTTCCATCGATTTTATAAGATATAAATAAATTACAAAAGAAATTAGAATGCAAATAGATAAAAGGTATGACTTAAAAATTCTAAGGCACTTCGTCACAAGATAAGAGAATCTTTATCCTTTTAAACGAGGGATACACAAATTTTTAATCATTTTCTTCAAGCAACATTTATGTCCAAGCCATTTTATAAAGCAAAATTTACAATATATGTCATCAATGTCAATTCAAAATGGAACAAACTGATGTCTAATTCACACAAAATCAGAGATGGAATATATAACCCGATTAATTGGTCGATTAAAAATATGAAATTCAAACATATCCAATCTGATTTGATGACACGACACAGGTTTATAGCCTTATATATATATAACCTCAAAAAATTCTTTTACACGTAAAGATTAATAAAAAAAAATGGTAAAATGGTGACTGTTAATAAAAAAATTAATAAATTTTTAATTCTTTCTATAAACATATAATTATATTAAATTTGTCTAAATCTTCAAACTAAAAACATTAATTATAAAAAAACATTTATTACTTGAGTTAATTAATGAATCTCTCTCAAAACAAGTTCTTACTAGTTATGGTCGAAGAGTAGTTGTGTTAGTTGTACTGAATTTTAGTTGTGCTACAAAATATCACTCGTCAAATCACACATAATCTCTAGATTTCTTTCTCTAATTTGTCTATTTGAATAGAAATGGTTGGAAAAAGGTGAAGGCCCGGTGATCGGAATCGATCTTGGAACAACCCATGCGTTAAAGAAGTAAATTTCTCTCTCTCCCCCTTTTGATATGATCTTATTTTGTATGGTTGTGGTTGATATTGTGGTTCCTACGCATGCGCAGTAGTGTTAAAAATAAGGCAATAGTTGCTAGCATTTCAAAGAGATATCCAAATGTTATGTGATGTTGCACTTTTTTTGCTTCTTTTCTCAAACTGCCTATTAAGAACTCAAGATCAGAGGGTCATCGGGAAGGTTTCGGTGGTAGCTGCTCCGATAATTAAGTTAGAAAAATAACAAACACAATAATTCAAAGGAAGAATTGAACACGAATTGAAAACATACCTTATGACCTTATGTATAAGTTGTAGATCTCCTAAGTTGAACAGGATTAGGAGTCATGAAAGTAAGGATTTGAAGATATCCATATATAGTAATTTTCATGTAGCACTTTGTTTCCTTATTTTGAGATCGGTAGCCCATAGAAGGCGGTAACCAGCTCGGGACCTCTTATCCCTTAGTTCTGTTAGTTATCAAATCGGACGGATGATCTATCTCATGATTTATATGTTGAAGAACCTTTTTGTGGACACGTATTATATTCTGAGTTATGCGGTCAACTTATGGTATATTAGCTACTCCTCCCCCCTCTTCCCCCTGCCCGAGCCTCAGTTCGATGCGGCCTATCCAGATTTGAGGTTAGGGTTTCTGAAGAGTCACGCATGTTTCCCTTGTAAATGCGTCATTTAGTATTTTGAGAAAACAATTGTTGATGGGACATTTAACATCCCATCATTATATCAGCCGCTGGTTGAAGAGCCGAGGCCACTATTGCTCCAATAGTCGCATTGATCTTAGGATGTGGTTTAGAGGTGACGCCTTTAATGATGTACCTTTTAGGTGATCTATAAATAGGGGAATCATCACCCCAAGAGGAGATTTTTACGAACTCTCAAAGTATCAAGTACACCTCTAAGCAAGAAGCAATCTTCAAGACAATTTCTGATGCATTTGAAGTTTCTTTCGGATCAATTGTTTCCCAGTCTTTGGCAAGTTTGGAAGTGCCTAGTCTCTGGCAGGTTTGGAAGTACTAAAACACCCTTTCTTCGAATTATTTTTAGCATTCTCTTCCTTTTCCTCTTTTTTTTTTTTTTTAAAGTTTTTGAGAGATGACTACTCGTAACGCTTGATCGAGCAACAGAGATAAAGTGAGGGAACTCATGGAGTTCGGTAACCAAGCAGCACTAGTCCTTATCATAGGTAATGAGGCTGAAAATGCCTCTAATAGTAGCTCGGGAGTCCTCTTGCTCGAGGCACACCTTGAGCCTAGGAATAGAGAGACCGGTACCTTTAGCAAACCTTACAGAAAGGAAGAAGGTGAAAGTGCCATAAACCAAGACATGTTAGACGCCTTTACCCTTAATTTCGATTTCCCAAAAAACATAAACTGTAGGGTCCCAAGGATCATAGATCGGCCTTCAGACATAGACAAGGGAAAAATCTGTGCTTACCTTAAATAGTTCGAGGTTGGGGTACGCTTCCCTTTCCACCTTCTGATAAGTGAGTTCTTCAACTAGTTTAAAATTTGCCCAAAACAATTGAACATAAATAGTTGGAGGCAATTAATGGTCTTCTTCATTTTAGGTCATAAGAACGAGGTTGAGGTACATTTGGACCTCATTAGGAGTAATATGGACCTTAAATATCAAAAGTCAAAAGGCATGTACTACATGTCATTTGACAAAAGATTCAAAGCCCTTACCTCCATACCTACTTTCAACAAACATAGAAGAAGTGGTACTTCTTTGTCAAGGGTGGCTGGGAATTTAAGGACTACGAGAATAAGAGCAGCTTCTTTCTTCGGTATACCGGCTTTAAGGGTGAGCCTACTGACCTTAAGTATCTTGTCAATGTTGTATTTTTACTTTTTGTATGTCTGACCGTGTTTAAGTTTCTTGGTGTAGATGAGAAAGCCTAGAGGAGGTCCATCTTTACTCATGTTCTACAAGAGAAGTATAGAAAGCTTTTGCACCCCCAAGAGTGCCCTCACGACCAGATCCTTATGCTTCAGAACTTCATGAAAGCAGGTATTGCGAATGATAAGTCTGTGGTTGTGAAGAAGTCTTTACTTTCAGTATGGAAACCTGGATAAAAAAGGACTTAGGAGATTTCCACACCTACTGAGCAACCTCCTCCTCAAAAGAGGAGAAGAACCGAGGTTGGGGAAGGAAACTCCCTTGAGTGCACTGTTTCTAAAGAACTGGCGTTGCCTCTTATGCGCCATGAACACCCTTAATCTCCAGTAACGCACCTCCCATCCCGAGGTAAAGAGAGGCTCTGCACTATCCCCCCTAGGGTGGCCATAATAGAGACCGGGGAAGTGGCCATAAGGAAGGCTTATGAAGATGCCTAGAGCTCCGCTACTAGTTGGTTTAAAGGGCTCAAGCCCCGAAAAATTGCCAAGGACCTCATAGTCTTTCATATGAGGGTAAGTCATCCAAATCTCACTTACTCGTTATTTTATTTATTTATTTATTAACCTTTTAATTTCTCAACTTATTAATCTTCTCTTTTGTAGGCGACTCATGCAATGGCTGCTATCATGGACTGTCCTAAAGAGTCCGAACGAGTGGAGAAGCTTCAAACCGAGCTAGATTAGGCGAGGCATCAGCTAGGGACTACCCGATCTGCCACTTCCTCAACTGAAGAGAAGCTGAAAGAGTCTTTCAACGCCTTATATATCCTGGAATCTCAAAAGAATGCCCTAGCCTCAAAGCTAGAGGCTTTGAGAAAAGAAAAGGAAGAATCCCATGTTGTTGCTGCTCAAAAGCTTATTGGCAGTGTGGAAACGGCAAGAGATGAGACCGAGAGGGCGCTTAGAGAGGAAGTCTAGAGCTTGGGGGGAGAGTTTGTGGATCATGGGTACGAGACACACAAAAAGAAAATCCAAAAGCTCTATCCCGACCTCGACATCTCTAGCTTAGATGAAGTTTCGATTTCTGATGACAATGAGGAGGGTACTAGGAGGGCAAAACCTATGATGTATCCTCCCGAAGCTGTTCTAGTGGGGTCTGTAGATCTTGAGAGGGAGGGCACCCCTACCAAGGGGCAGTAGTTAGGACTTTTATGTGTTTTTTAATTTTTGGTCCCTACCTTGTATTCCCTCAGTCATTTATAAAATCATATTTTTTGGCTTCAAACCTGGTGTTCGAGTATATTTACTTTATGTAATTTCGATAATCATTCAGAAATGTGAACTGAATCAAGTAGTACGAATGATGACGAGATAAGTAGATTCACAACGGTGGTAACATCATAATGACAAATAACTGAGTTTCGTAACACTAATAGCAAATCTAAGGTTCTTGTAAGAGTTTGAAAAGATAGGAACGTCACATAAATAAATGGTTTAGACCCCATAACATTTATAAACATAAGGTTTTTAAGGGTTTATTGGCAACATCGAAATAAAAAATACAGACTTGTAACACTTATAAGGGATTCAAGGTTTTTAGAAGTCTGGTGGCAATGCCGCAAAAATATACAAACCTATAACACTTGTAATGGATACAAGGTTTTAGGGTATGATGGCAATGCCGTAATAATATACAGGCCTATAACACTTGTGGATACAAGGTTTTTAGAAGTCTGGTGGAAACGCTGCAATAATATACAGACCTGTAACACTTGTAATGGATACAAGATTTTTAGGGGTCTATTCGTTTAACAAATATTGAAGTAGACAAAAATCTTGGGATTTTTATTGATAATACTTACGCAAGTGCTCAATATTCTAAGGTCTAGGTACAGATTTTCCAGCCAGATCTTCTAACCAATAAGTTTTAGGTCTTACAACATTGGTTACTTTGTAGGGTCCCTTCTAGTTGGGGGAAAGCTTCTTTATGGTAGGATCTTTGGTGTTTGGGAATACCCTTCTCAGGATGGGATCACTAAGCTAGAAGTTGACAAGTTTTAATCATTTGTTAAAGTAGTTGGTCATCTATGGTTGCTAATTTGTGCTTGTTCGCGTTTTCCTTTCTAGAAGATCAAGATTTGCCTTAAGTTATTGGTTGTGAATTCCTTGGTCAAAGAGCTTCGTCCTAAGGGTGGGCATACCAATTTTAATTGGAATGGCTGCCTCAGTACCATAAGCGAGTGAGAATGGCGTTTCGACAGTTGGTGTTCTTTTGGTAGTTTGGTAGGCCTAGAGGAGTCTAGAGAGTTCTTCTACCCATCTTCTTTTTACTTCTTCTAACTTTCTTTTTATGGCTTCTAGAATGGTCCTGTTAGTGACATCTGCTTGCCCATTAGCTTGTGAGTGTCCTGGGGAGGAAAAATGGTGGCTGATGTGGAGATTTTTACAAAACTTTTTGAACACCTTTCTAGTGAACTGTGTCCCGTTATCAGAGATAATTACTCTAGGTATGCCAAACCTACATACTATGTTCCTTCAGGTGAAGTTCTTGACCTTTTCCTCAGTGATGTTGGTCAGTGGTTCAGCCTCTACCCATTTCGAAAAGTAGTCAATAGCGACCAACAAGAATCTTTTATTTAAGAGGCCTTTGGCAATGGCCCTACGATGTCCATTCCCCCACTACGAAAAGGGCCAATGACTGACTATGGGGATGAGCTCGTGCTAAGGTCGGTGTTGGTAAGAGGCAAAACATTGACATTTGTCACATTTTCAAACATAATCTTTGGCATGCCTTAACATGTTGGGCTAGTAGTATCCCTGAGATAGAGCTTGGTGGGCGATAGTACTTCCACCGTTGTGGTTGCCACATATTTTTTCATTTATCTCAGCTAGGACGTACTGGGTTTCTTTAGGACCCAGATATAAAATGAGGGGTTATGAATAAGATCTAACTTTTCTCTAAGGACCAAATACCGAGTTTTCTTGATATGGATTCTCTTGGCCTGACTTTTGTCTTCAAGAAGCAGACCCTTTATCAAGAATCTGACAATGGGGGTCATCTAATTGGAGAATTGTTTTGAAATTTGAAGAGCTTGTGGTATTTCAATGTTGGGACTTAGTTGATAAAAGATCTTTACAGTAGAGTCTTTTCTAGGTCTTAAATAAGAAACCATATTAGCTTGTGTATCTGCTCTGGAGTTCTGGTTCCTATCTATCTTCTAAATGGAAAATCTAAGAAAGGATTCCTTTAGTGAGTCCACTAGCTTTGAATATTTTATCATTCTATCATCTTTGGCTGAATATTCCCCCAAGATTTTTCCAACCACGAATTCGGAGTTGGAAAGTACGTTGAGATTTGAAACTTTATAGTCCAAGGCTAACTTCAATCCAAGGACAAGTGCTTCATACTCTACCTCATTGTTAGAAGGTCTAAAACCTAAACTAACGACCCTTTCAATTCTGATCCCATCAAGGGACTGGAGTATTAACCCTGCTCTAGAGCCCTTATCTGTAGAAGACCCATCCGTGTAAAATAGCCATGTTAAAGGGTCTGTAGGAGTATAAGCTTTTGGGAATCGAGCTCTAATGAATTCAGCTAGAAATCAGCCAATGCTTGAGCTTTGATAGCAGTTTGTGGAACATAAGATATGTCAAGTTCTCCTAACTCCATTGACCATTTAACCAATCATCCAAAGATCGACTTCAGGTTTGTGAATAACTGATCTCAGAGGATAAGATGTAGGGATTACGATGGGATGAGCTTGGAAATATGGTATGAGCTTCCGAGCAGATATCACCAAGGCTAAAGCCAATTTTTTAATTTTGGAATACCTCATTTCGACGTCAAAGAGTGCTTTATTGACATCGAAGAGCGGCCTTTGAACCCCTTTTTCTTCCCTAATTAAAGCAGGGCTGACCGCACTTTTTGACACGACCAAATATAGGAGCAGTTTTTCTCCTGATACTAGTTTTGAAAGAAAATTGAGAAAGGAAAAGTACTTCTTGAGTTGTTGGAAGGCTGCTTCACATTTAGAGGTCTATTCCAAGGCCTTAATCCCCCTTAAAACCTTAAAGAACATAAGACAACGATCCGTGGACTTAGAAATAAAATTATTTAGTGCTGTTATTCTGCTATTTAGCCCTTGTATATCCTTCTTAGTTCTGGGGGATTCTAGATCAATCAAAGCCTTGATCTGGGTAGGATTTGCTTCAATTCCCCTTTGCGAGACCAAAAACCCCAAGAACTTCTCCTCTATAACCCCAAAAGTACATTTTGATGCGTTGAGTTTCATTATGTGTTCCTTCAAGATGCTGAATGTTTGGGATAAGTGTTGGATGTGGTCTATCTTCCGAATACTTTTGACAAGCATATCATCGATGTAGATTTCCATTGTATCTCCGATCTAGAGGCTAAAAACTTTATTCATAAGTCTTTGATATGTTGCTCCAACATTCTTTAGTCTGAACGACATCACTCTATAATAATAGAGACTTGGTTTCGATATGAAGGTAGTTTTCTCCTGGTCTGAAGGGTACTTGGATCTGATTGTACCTAGAGTAAACATCTATAAAGCTCATGAGCTCGTGTCCTACCGTAACATCCACGTGTTGATCAATTCTAGAAAAAAGAAAGTTATCTTTAGGATATGCTTTATTAAGGTCGGTGTAGTCGCGCAGACTCTCTATTTGTCGTTCTTCTTCTTTGCAAGGACTATGTTAGCAAAACACTAGGGATAGAATACCTCCCTTATCATTCCGACATCAAGTAACCTCTGAACTTTTTCGTTGATGATCTTATGATGCTCTGAAGCAAACGTCCTCCTCTTCTGTCTCACAGAAGAGTGGTATGGATTTGTCATTAACTTGTGAGAGATGAACTCAGGGTCTATTCCCTCTATATCTTTGGTATCCCAAGCGAACACCGATAGGTTTTCTTTTAAGAACTTAACAATCTCTTCTCGCTCTAAAGGAGATAGAGTCGTGCCAATTTGAAAATATTTTCCTTCTTCCTCGGTACTGACGAGCACTTTAGTGACTCTTTCATTGGTTTGACCATGCTGTCCCTCTCTTTGGGACTTAACGATTTCTCGATCTTAGAGGGCCATTCCTTGATATTGTGAAGATCTGGAGTAGAGGATTCTTACCCCTTGAGATGATACTATAATTGATATTTAGAGGGCATTTCCTTGAGTACAAGAGCATGACACTCCCGAGTAGTGGGCTGGCAGCCTTTAATAGTCACCATTTTGTTTTGATGAGCGAATCTAAGGCACTAATGGAAGGTTGAGGTAACTACCCCCATCTAATGGATCCAGGGCCTCCTAGTAATAACATTATAGGGGGATTTAGCATATAAAATCATGAATTCAGAGATCAAAGTTTTCTGCTCGTTTCCTTCCCTTACCGCGGTTGGCAGATCAATTTTACCCATTGGGAAACTAAGGTGCCCATTGAATCCTGCCATTACTGCAAGGGTAACTATGATATCCTTGGAGTCTAGCTTCATATGTTTGAATAACTCGTAGAATAATACATTAGTAGAGGTCCCAATGTCCACAAGAACCCTTCTGATCTCGAAATTGGCAATTTTAGTGACATAACAAGGGCATCATTGTGGGGGTGATGTACCCCAACAAGGTCTAGTTTAGAAAATTATATCTAAGGTATCGTCTTTATCTTTTTCTCAATTATCAAGATTTGAATGACCTAGGATTCTGCCCTTACTTCTAGAGCGTATCTTTTTCTAGTCCTGTTAGACATTTCACCCATCGTGTTGTTAGCATGAAATACGAAGATTACTTGCTGATTATTCAGCTGTTGTTGATCGTTCTAAACTTCCTTCTATTCGGGTCTCTAATCTAGCCTCCTTTGAGGGGTCTCTCATCTCTTGGGTTCTGTCTCCCATCCTGGTGGGCAAACTCTCTTAGTCGTCCTCGCCTAATGAAGTGCTTTATCTCTTACTTCAAAGCTTTGCACTCCTCAGTGGTGTGTCCCTGCTCTTTGTGAAAATCACAATACTTGTTTCTATTCCTAGAGTCTGGGTTACTTTTCAGCGGCTCTGGCCACTTTAGGTTTTCACGAGTCTTGACCTGTTGAAGTATGTAAGTAAGGGAAGAATTTAATGGGGTGTAATTTTCATACCTTCTCAAGCTAAAGTTGTTCTGTGCTCTTGATGTCATTCCTTTGTTGGGACTTTGGGTTCTCTTCTTATTGTCATTATTGTCTCTCTTCTGAACTTGCTCGTCCTTTTGAGCTTGTTCTTTGGCTTTTCGAAAGAAAGTTTTGATGTCTTCTAAATTAATGTACTTTCGTGCTCTATCCATTAGTGATGCCATATTGGCTGGAGGACTCTTAGTTAAAGAGTCCTGAAAGTGCGCAGGCCCTAGTCCTAATGTAAGGGTAGCCACCAAAAAACTTGAACTGTAGTCGTTCATCTCTGTGAGCTCGGTTTTGAAGCAAGCTACGTACTCCCTTAGTGACTATCTTTGCTTGCTTAATTTTCAACAAGAACTCTGGCCCTTTTCTTAATTTTTTGCTTGTCAAAAATCCATCAAGAAACAACCTGCTGAGCTCATAAAAGTTGTTAACTAAGTTTTGAGAGAGGTTATGAAACCACTTGAGAGCGGTACCCTTCAGACTGGTTACAAAAGTTTGGCACATAAAGGTGTCGGTAGCCCCGTGTAGAGCCATTGTATGTTAATAATATGATAAGTGGTTGCTAGGGTCTTCAGACCCATCGTAGAGAGTAAATTTCGGGACAATAAATTTCTTGGGTCGTTCTTCCGTCATTATGGTAGGAATGAACGGCGTGGAGAACCTACCGAGTAATTTACTTAACTCGTCTTCCTCTGGAGAGATGTGGAATCTCTTGGTCGAGATCGTTTGATCTTGAGAATCTGCTATCTCCTCTGTCCACTAAGAGGCCTTGCTATCTCCTCTATTGAAAAAATTTGAATTTTGTTGGCAAAATTTTCTATGGAATATGGATTTTATTTGATAGATCTCAATTTTTAGAGTCTAGATAATATAATTTTTATAAAAATCATATTTATATATTGCAAGTTATTTAATTTTGAAATTTCAAAAAATAAAAAGTGATGACATGGTATGTGTTGGGCACATGAAGCGAAGACCAATATGTTTTTACTATGTTTTTTATTGGAAGGGTATTTTTGTCAAAAAAATATTTATGAACTTTTTGGATTAAAATATTTTGGATTGAACTTTGTTCTAATTAACCAATAAAATATTTATAAACTTTTTGGATTAAAATATTTTAGATTGAACTTTGTTCTAATTAACCAATAAAATATTTATAAACTTTTTGGATTAAAATATTTTAGATTGAACTTTGTTCTAATTAACCACTTTACAAGTGACCTATTATCCAATCCCCTGCCTACTTTTATATAACCATGGTAATGTGGGATATGATATATTAGCCCTAACCTCGTTTCAGATTTATAGGGTTTTTCCCAAAGGAAGGTGTCATTGCACTTATTAAATTGCTAAAAGGCTTCACATTAATTTATAAAATGAGATTACTTTTATCATTATAAACTTATAAACTCATCTTTGATTAAGGAAAATTTTATTTATCAAAATAAAGATCCTTAGTTATTTTTGGAATGTGAATAGCCTCAACCTTTCCCAAATTTGTTCCAATTGAGGTGAAATATGACTATGTGATGTTGGAAAATTCATTCCAAATTCATTTCAGAAAATGCTAAAGATTCTCAATTTATATCATTGATTGTATTTCTAAGTGCGATGTGTTATTTTTGAGTTTCAACTGATATGATTTTCATATATAATGACATTGAGAATATAATTAGAGAAACAAATTAAAGAAATAAATTGGGATGTCTAACAGTACTCTTAAATTGTCATCCCTGTATGTATCCCATGTGTAGGACCAGCTGACGCTGCAAGTATAATGCTTTTGTGCCTGTATCCCATTTGTATTGGGACCCGTTACCAAACATTGCAGATTTTCTAGCGCAAGTTCAGCAAAGCATAGTGAGAATCTATATTCCTCTGATGGGTTCAGCCGAAATAATCCTGACAGATTGGATAATGCAGACCACTATACCTTAAAAGACGGTCCCATAACAGATGATAAGTACAAGCCCTATAATTTCACAATCCAAATCCTACACAGAAAGAAATATACATGCCTATAAAAGAAGACCTACATTGCTTTTCCAGATATGCCTAACCTGTAGACTTAAATTACAATTCAATTCTTTTTTAAAAATACCCAACCGACTTAGTCGAAGAAGTCTTCACCGAACTCTCTCCGGTAACCTTTTAACCACTATGCTTTAAAGGTTCTCTACCGTTGATCTTATCAACCAAAAATCGACTACAACATAATCTCAGCTGTGATGTTGTCCGAGTGGATTTGACTTAACTGGACACCTCCACGTCCACATTTCCAACAAAACATGAAGAGTCAAACAGCCCCCAAGTCTCAAGAACATTGGATTGGAAAGTTGAACTCTCAGGTATTGGAACTCCCAATCAGCTTTTTCATTTCTTTTCCACTTTGCCAAAAACTTGTTCAAACACGTGCAACAACAAAACAGAACAGAAAAGATAAGCCAGCCAAGCAAGCAGCTCCTCAATGGATAACACTGAAATTAGACAGTTGCTCTCTGCTTCCTAGAAATGAAACTGAGACGGGCCAGGAATAAATGTTGAATTGAATAAAACCAAGTGTCAAATGCTATGCACAATCTTCACATTTCCAATTCTAGTAGAGGCTTCAAATTAACATAAGCCAAAAAATTACAACTCATTAAATGACAAAAATTACACATCCCTTGTAGCTGTGATGTCTAGCTGTTGTCACCACTTGCAATGTAATCAGTATCATCCATGCTTTCCTCAAGATTCCATTGTCTGATCATTATTTCCATCTTATCACTTTATCTCACAACAATTACTTTAGCCAGTCTTATGCCTTGGACAAATCTCTAGTCACATTTAATGTTTCTGTAAATCCTCCTAATGAACAAGTTGGAGCCAAGATAACCAACGGCTCCTGATATTTCAAATAAAGCAAGCAAAGAAACATAGTTAACAAAAGAATAAATTTTACAGCCAATATAAGGAATGTTTAAGAGAATAAACAAAGAAGAATATATGTATGCATGTATATATATATATATATAGAGAGAGAGAGAGAGAGAGAGAGACAGAGAGAGAGAGATATCTGATTAGCAAAGCTTACCACAAAGTATTCCTAAACCAAGACAGAACATCAAAGTATATCCAAAATAGAAACTGGTCTGGAAGAAACCCGACATCCTAGTTTTCATATAATAATAATATATAGAGTATAGGTACGCATATACGGCAGTGGAAGCAGCAGAGAAAAAAGAAGTCCATTGCCAGTGATAGTTCTCAGCGTTCAACAAGAAATAGGTCCCCACAATTGTCGCACAAATAGTAACAACGATCAAAATCACAAAAACAAGCAGCATAAAGCCATACACGTAATACACCTGTTGAGCACAAAGATAAACAGAAAAATAGATCAAGCCACACACATTGGACATAACTTAAAACTTTAAATGAACAAGTGACTACAGATAATACACAAGTTAACAGTGCACACAACTAAGCATGAGTCACGTGATCAAATAGTCTATTGCTCAATTCCCCCTTCTCTAAAAAATAATAATAAGGGAAAAAAGAAAAAGAAAAAAAAAACTGACTCCATTGTGAATCAGTGCACACAACTAAGCACGTGTCACATGATCAAATAGTCTATTGCTCAATTCCCCCTTCTTTAAAAAAAAAAAAAAAAAATTAGGGAAAAAAGAAAAAAAAAAAAGAAAAAACTGACTCTACCGAAATGACTGAACTTAAGAAGATTGTTGATGAAGCAATCATAATGCTGGAATGGCAGTGGGTCATCTAATTTGAAATCTTTTTTCAACACTTATCTGGAAAACGTTCTATAGATAACATAATAAAAATCAAATCCAGATATATACTGCTTGTCTGTATCCTAACCTACTATTTCCATGGAAATTGTAGCAGAGTAGTTTATTAAAGGTTAGAGGAACCATATCCAAAATTTCCACTGCACAGAAAATGGAATAAAGAAGGCCTAATATGAAATCCTCCTGCTGAGGACACAAATATTACTACTCTGGCAGCTAACAACCTCAAACGGTAAGATCATTGTATCACTTCTGAAAAGGATAAACTAGGAAACACTAGACATATAGTGACTATAATATGGTATTTCAGAATGCAATCCATGTTTCTCATGCAAAGTGAAATTACTGTTATCTTTACATTTCCCAGAAAATAGCATTTCAGCAGCACCTGGTGCAGTCTTGGTAACATTAAGGGCTAAAATCTCTAACTTCCTGTCAAACTACTGCAAAAGAATGTAACATTTACCTTGTAATTCCAGAAGGAAGTGAAGACAAAATATATCTCTATGAAAATGCTTCCAAAGGGAAGAAGACCTCCCAAGAGGGAAACTACAGATGGTGTGAGATACCATTTCTTCACAGGGATTGGACGAAAAATGGTCTTTACACGACAGGGATTATTTGGAGCACCACTCCAGTTTCTTCCAACAACAGTGCCTAGGAGTGCCAGAGGGAAAGATATGAAAGCCCAAATGACAAAAACTACAACCATTGTACCAAAGGGAATAGCAGCTAAGGATCCAAAGGATATAGCAATTGTGTTCAAGATGAACCCAATCCCAAAGCACATAAAAGGGAAAAGTGATGCTGTGAGTATCACTGACTTTATCCAGTTTTTACCTGACAAGATGAAATAGAAGTAAGCCTTCAACAATTCATGCTGAGAAAACAATGGAAATAGATAACATATTAATTTCATATGCAATCAATGACACTGTAGGCAATAAAACTGAGACAAGGCACAACTTTAACTTTTGAAAAAAAAAAAAAACAAAAATAAAACAAGAGGCCAAAGAATAGATATACTACATACCGCCATTGCTGGAGTACATACCACCACTCACATAACCCGAAATGAACGATGTAAGAGCATAACATACAATAGAAGTCGTGACAATTGCTCCTCTCCTGAGGCAAATAATATCAGAACAAGTAATAGTCCAGTAGAAAGGATGAGACAAACTAGCACAAAGCAAGCTTAAACAGAAAAATCAGGAACATGAATAAGGCATTTGCAGCATAATTAACTCAAGAATGGACCAGAGGAACAATTATTAAAATTTTAAACCTGATACAACATAAACCATGTCATTAAAATTTTAAAATGTGAATCTAGTTTAGCGGTTTGGGGGATGGGGGGAAGGTGTCCAAAATGGCCAAACCAAACTTAAAAAAGGTACAAGGAAATTACAGTCAATGGAAACACATCCTTCAGATCTACAATGTTCCAAGTTCTTGCACATAGGGTTTCCAACATACCCTATGTACAGCATCCCAATGATTGCTAATATGATGACAAGGAGGACAAGCACTGCCAGCTGAGCTCCAGTACCAACAACAGCTGAAAGCAGAACCAAATTTTGGGGAGGGCGGAAGACATCCCCGTGGACAAGTTTCCAACCAGACTCTTCACTTACATCCCTTTCCTGACCATGAAATATTAAAAATAAGCACACATATTTGTGATTTTAGCATTTTCAATTTAAATTAAAAAGGCAATTCAATAAACCTTGGTTGACTAAATATGTACATACTCGTGCATACATTCAAATGTAATATATATACATGCAGAAAACCTAAATGCATGCCTGTATATCTGCACACAAAAACAACATTGAGAAAGCATTACCAATGTCTCCAAATCATTATCTTCCCGAGCATATTTTGCATAGTCGTTTCGAAGAGTGCGCATTAATATCATTGACAGAAAGCCAGTAAGGAAAATAACCATCATGAAAGAATTGAAAATGGAAAACCAGTGGATCTGCATGAAGGAAAGGTATTTATGAACTCGAGGAACAGGAACTGAAAAGTATTGTAAAATGATAGTAACGATAAATATTTCTCTAATGACACATTTCTCAGCAGAGTAAACCAATCCCAAAGTTTAAAAAATAACAAATTGTTAATGAATAGAGACTGAAAATTTTTGCAGAAGAACGATTAATAGCTTGATAAACCATCTATCATTCCATCAACGAGAGTAAATATTCAATTGAAACTGAGCTAACAGTATCCACCTGGTGCTCGAAGAAAGGATAGTCCAGGTAAATATCAAAACGATGTGCGAACGTGACACTTGTTGGAATCCATTTAACTGAATATGTCATGTCTAAAACTCTCCCCTCTTCCAATGGTTCAGGGCTGTCCTGAGTGAGGTTAACATGAATAATCTGCAAGAGTAGAAGTTCTATAAAAAGAATTTAAAAATAATACATAAACTAGGTTAAAGAAAATTTCACTATGTAGAACAGAAACCACAAGAAGCTTAGAGAGACCTACCTGATTCCCATTGTACTCAAAAATAATATTCTTGTTTGTATACAGTACATGCTTTCTATCAGGATTATCAGGATTCAGCTCACCAACAAAACCTGATCATGAAGAATTTGCAATCAGAATAAACTAACAAACAGAACTCAAACAAATTGAGAAAAAAAAAAATTATAATTGAGTACATACCCCATAGAGGCAAATCATCTCATTTGAATCAAGCCCAAGGCAGGAAGAGAGAAAGGGAGAAAGGTTAGTTAGGTAAGAAGAGTGAATAGTCAAACGAAATATTGGTGTTATATACCAATCCGCACCACCAACCAAAGAATAAAGGAGTTTGATCAAATGTACATTCATGGAGGAAAACATTAGCAGTGATAGAAAAGAAATAATCATGAAGAAACATACCAATGAAGAATTCAAACCAATATGAGTTATCAATAGCATCCTTTAACTGTTTAACTTTTGTTGCATCCAGTTCAAGTTCACAGATGGTACTCTTGTCCACATTTTCTGCCAAAAGGAATTGTAAAATAAGGTAGATATAGGTTCTTGCTTGTAGAGATAAAGGGGTGAACATAATATGATGGAGTACATACTGTTAAACTTTATATTGATTTGGCTATCAATAAGCTCATTTCCACCAAGAACCTCACCAAGGCCTCCCCACTTATGAGTACCATTACCAGGTGGGTGACACAATGGAAGGCTGTAGTAGTTGTAGGTTTCTTGTGGATTATTATATGGGCCAACCTTGTTTACCCAAAGGGTTACAGGATCTTCTGCCTGATACTGCAGGAAAAACCAAAAGATATGTTGACAAAATGGGAAAGGATACATAACAAAAATTCCCTATGTAATATAATGAGGAAGCCACAAGTTTCCATTAAATGGTTTTAAGCATGCTACAGTCAGAACCACAGTCTAATACTTGCTCAACCCAGCATGAAAGAACAAAATAAAACAAAATCTAATTACTCCTTGTCTAGACAAAATGTGAGTTGTATTTTGAGCTTCTAAGCAAATCTTATTAATGTTTAACATTACCCTATTATAGTTACAAGTATGCAACTAAGCAAAACAAGATATGGAGCAGGATGGTAGGAAGGATGGGGTTCAATGGAAGGGGAATGGATCTAAAAATTTCTCAATTAGTTCATTTTATAAGAAGTTAGCGGGAGCAAGGGGAGGACAACAACTTTCCTTGAAAGATGATTTGAAAATCTCAGATTCTGGTAAAGGCTGTGTTTTTTGTTTGGTGTGCGGCATGGGATGCTATCCTTACGGCAGAGAAATTTGTGGAAAAGAGGTTACCATCTTCCGAGCAGGTGTTGCATGTGTAAAGAGAAAGAGGAGTCAGTTGATCACTAACTTGTGCATTGTAAGGTGGCAAGGGACTCATGGAATTTGCTTCTTTGTTTGGAGTTAGTTTGGTCATGTCAATTACTCTCAAGGATATTCTTTTGGGACAGAGGTGTAGTAGAATTAGAAAAGAGTTGCGGATTTCTTGGAAAATGTCTCCTTTACATCTTATATGTTGCATTTGGAAGGAAAGAAATAAAGAATTTTTTAAGGAGAGGATCTTCCGCAACGGAGATTCAAATACAATTTTTTGAAAACTTTGTTTCTTTTTTTGGATTAAGAAAATCTTATGTGCTTTTGTAGATTCATGGTCTTAGGCTTTAATTTTTGTAACTGGTCCTTTGCTTTTGTACATGGGTTTGCTCCCTCGGGACCCTTGTTAATATAGTTTGATACCTTTTACTGATAAAGAAATGCATTATGTACAGGGCTTTTTGGATGGTCAAAAACACAATCAATCTAAAATTCATTGAAAGCCTTATGTCTAATACCAGTATAATTAAAGCCACTAAATCATCAAAAACTCCATACTTTTGCGATTGGGCATCAAATAGTATTCTATTTAAGAATTAAATGATTAGAAAACAAAAGCCGCAAAGGTCAGAAATAAATTTTATCTGGATAACAAAAAATAAAATGAGTAGAATACTGGAACATTGATCAATTTTTTAAGTATGAAATAACAAATCAATCTTCTGAAAAGACAAACTTTAATAGCAATGACAAAGCTATTTCAGTTTTTTTTTGTCAGGTCACCTAATGGCAAGGTCCACATTACTGATACTGTGTCATACAAAATAACAGTTACAGTTGCATAAGACAGAAGGTTTGAACGAAAGAACTGGTACTCAACCCCAGTACATTCAATACCAATAGAACAAGAGCTCATTGGCTTATCATGCAATTTATGTGCGTAGCCAATGTTGCTTAGAACATAGATCTTATTATACATGGAATAAAAGGAAATAAAAAGGTAGGGGGCCATAATTCACTACAGCATGGCGTGATGCATGCTTAATGCACTCATTTGTAGGCCAATCATGCTCCTACAAATGGAGGGTGCTGGGAGAGGTAGAATGTATATAGGCTTAACCTCCAGCATCATTTGTGCAAAATAGTTGCCTTCAAACCCAAACTAGCATTCTCACACTTGTCAACTTGAGCTTCTATCATTACACCAAGTAATGGCCCCTTTTATAATACATTAATTCAACAAACAGACAATTTTCATTCAATAATTATTTGGATTCCAATTTGGTTATTGTTCGAATTCAAACCCACGTTGGTGATATGCTAAATAAAAAGTAAAGGGTTAAACCAAAGGGAAAAAAGGAAACAGTCAACTCATTGTAGTGACTAGAGATATCACACACTACAAGAAATTACAAGTGTAATAAATGTTTCAAGCTAGAAATGTTACCAGAGTCGGAAAATGTGCACAAAAAATTACCAAGGTAATCACCCCACCGAGGGGACACTTCATATCACTGTTATTATCGAAGATCGCCATGGTATTGCCGGAGAAGTTAAATAGCCCTAAGTTGTCGGTGTTAGTCCAAGGCGGTGCCTAGACGACACGATTACTAGACACTCACTCACTTGATAGGTAGTGTACTCAAACCCGCAGTTATGGCATGCTCCCTAAGTCATGACATATTGTAACCCCGCGGTTATGGTGATTCTCCCTAGCAAGATACGCCACAACCCTGGGACGAGGTGTACACGCACCTCACCTCATGTCCCATGGCCATGGTTTTGCTCTCATATGCGACCAGGTAATGACCCGCGGTGCAGTTTGGTAACAACTGTGATACACCAAGCTATAGTTCCTCAGGAACAAGGGTCTTAGTGGATTGGAGGCTGGCAAGAAGAACTCGGCATTGACTAATAGGAATATACCCAAACTAATGTAATAAGGACAAATGTTGTGACAAACGCGAAATAAGAGAACCCTAGTATCGTACGACCGAGGGGTCTATAAATAGCACCCTTACCAAAAGGGAAAGACATTGAGAATCATTTTGGAAATATTCCCCGGTTATTTCCATCAACTACCTAGCCCCTTACTCTCATTGTTCTATCCTTTTGTTCACCTTTTTCCTCACCTACCATGTCTTCATTTGTTACATCATCCTCTCTTGACTCCATTCTAAGAGGAAGGCTCCTACGAACCTCAATTTTTACTCTCAATTTTGTGACTCCACCGGGGTCTGCACCATGCACAGAATGGCTCCCAGAAGGAGAGGACGTCACCTCGATGAAGCGTCAAAGATACAACCAGAAATCCCAGCACCAGCTGCGAAACCCAAACCACCCACTGGTCTAGCACCAGCTGCCACCACAACTCCTCCACCAACTGACCCTGCCCTCCATCAAGCAATCCCTAAGCTGCAAGAGACCTGAGACAAGATCTTACTCGCCTTGACCGGAGGACTACAAGCCCAACCATCACTCTCATCTGTGCCTGTGGCTACACCACCAACATCCGTCTCTCACATCAGTAACCCATCCACACCCCCAAGTGCCTACTAGAAATGCCACCCCCAATCCTTCCACTAACCTCGCACCCAACAACCCTTCTATGCTATCTAATACCCCGCAACAAGTTGTTTTTGCAACCATCGAGCAAATCTGCACCCTCCTCCAAACCGAATGAATTCACTTGATAACCTCCCCTGAATTCGACCTCAGGCCACCATTCTAAGAGGACATCGCATAGTTGCCCTATCCTCGGGGCTACATCGTGCTAAAATTCAAACCCTACGACAAAAAAAAGGGAAATGTCAGGGAACATGTAACTCATTTCATTAACAATCTCAGAAAATTTCAACTGTATGTTGCACCCGAGGGAATTTTCAAGGGCCACCATTCACTTGGTATGCTAATCGCCCTACTAATTTGGTCCTTTATTGGGATGACATGGTGAAAAAAATTTACGCTAACCAAAGTAACACAATGGTCTAGGAAAGATATGGTAAGCTTCGTTAAGGAGTTTACGGAAAGGTCATTGGAATATTACGAGATCGTAATCGAAGGGACTCTCGTCAAGATTTGTATTGAGGGAATGTACCGCGAATATAGAATTCATTTGGTCAACCATGACTTAGAGAACTTTTTCGATTCTACTCGAAAAGGCACGAATACTCAATGAGAATATGTTTCCTCCGAGGGTCACTTCCTCGTCAAGGTTGCGTAAAGGTGCTGATACATCTCCTGTAGACACTCTTCGAGGTTCATTTGGGGAAGCAGATTACAAAACATCAATGAAGGAAGAATGAGGATGCACCACCACCCTTTCCTTATAGTATAGAAAAGATTGGTGTTGTGTTGCAAAGATGGATTCGGGATAAGGTGATCACACTTCCTTCTCTAAAAGAACCTTCCATCCCAGAGAAATAAGGAAAGCCCAAATTACTGTATATACCACTGAAGCACCAAACACCTGACGAGAGAATGTTGAGCCTTAATTGAATTCTTCCAAAAGAAGATTGCTAGTGGGGAGTTGGAACTAAAAGATAACGTTGTCAATGTTAAACCGTTTCCAGACCATGCTGCAGAGGTTAACGTTGTAGCCACCATAAAAATCATGGAGGTGAAAGGGGGGGAAATGGAAGAAGATATCCCACTGATGCCAAACAGGCAAACTTGGCCTAAAATCTCTTAAAAACAAAGAGATTCAAGATGTTCTTTGATTAATGTGGGTTCGCAAACAAGACCCGACAAGAAATAACTGAAGCAATAGTAAACATTGTCGCGGCTAATGGGGAAGTTTGCATGATAGAGGATGGAACTATAACCAGATCAGTCCTCAAGTACCATAGTGCCATAATTTTCATTTTGGCTGACAAGCAAGTACCTTATCCCCACAACCGCCCTCTATATGTGCCAGCAAGAATCAACAGAATCGATTTTAAAAAGGGGTTCCTTGATAGTGTGGCGACAATGAACATCATCCCATGGTCAAATTTTAAAGTAGCAAGAATTCTAGAAAAAAGACTTGTGAAGCAATCGATAAGCATCACGGGGTTTACAGGTGGTCGTTGTTAAACTCTTGGTCATGTTACTGTTGATTTGGCAGCGGACGCCATCAGGTCTCCCATGATGTTCCATGTAATCAGTGGTGAAGTGTCTTACCAGGTTCTCCTTGGTAGACCATGGATGCATCGTTATGCAGTAGTTCTATCCTCGTATCACCGAGTAATGAAAGCAAAAGTGGAAAAGAAGATAGTGACGGTGCCAGCCTCTTGCAATCCATTTACCCCCAAGGAAGTGCATTTGTCAGACATAGAATTCTGTGATGAGATTGGTGAAATTGGCCAGACTTCTAAAAATCCAAGGGGAGTTACCCTAACAAAGTGGAGGGACATATTGGCAGGCGAGGTGTACTCAAAGCGTAAATTGGAAACAAAAACCGAGGCACTATATACACTAGCCAAAAATCCAGATAGGCGAATTGTGTACCAATTATGACAATGTGAGGGGGTCGTCCCAAGCAAACAAAGGGATGGACCCTGAGCATCAAGAGGCAAAACCGCTAGATGAAGTGTAATAGAACAACCTGAGCCCACTCCAAAGGACATAGAGGATTCACCAAAACCTCAAAAGGAAGAAGTAGAGGAGGAGAACCTTGAAACTATGAAAACGTCGAAGTCAACCTTCATTTCCATGACTTTAGAACCACGAAAGAAAGAAGAACCGGTAGAGTTGTTAATATAGTATAAATATGTGTTCACTTGGGAATATAACAAGGTGCCTCATTTAAACCCTCCACTGTATGCCACTATCTCCATGTTAAACCTTCGGCAAGACCTGTGAAGCAAAGCCTCCGCAAATTCACTCATGAGCTCGAGGTGCAAATTAAAAATGAGGTGGTTAAGCTGTAGGAAGCAGGGTTCATCAGTCCTATTCAGCACCCTGAGTGGTTGGCTAACATTATGCTAGTAGTAAAGCACAATGGGAAAATCCGAATTTGTGTTGACTACCGAGACTTAAACAAGGCATGCCCAAAGGATGATTTTCCCCTGCCAAATATGGATATCATGATAGATGCCACCTCAGGACACCAAATGTTTTCATTCATAGATGGATTTAGCGGATACAATCATATCAAGATGCCCGAGGAAGATGTGCAAAAGACAGCTTTCAGAACTTCCATGGGGAATTTCTATTACAGAGTAATGCCTTTTGGCTTTAAGAACACGCGAGCAACATACAAGAGGGCAATGACGGCTATATTTCAGGATATGATGCAAGAGATATTGGAAGACTATGTGGATGACCTTGTGGTGAAGTCACGAAAAGAGGAGGACCATCTGAAGGCAAGGATCAAAATTTCGCTTCATAGTATTGGTTATTTCCCCTTGTTTCCATTGACTACCGCCACCTTTACTCTCACTATTCTATCCTTTTGTCCACCATTTTCTCCACCTACCTTGTACTCATTTGTTACATCATCCTCTGTTGACTCCATTCTGGTAGGAAGGTTCCTAAGAATCCCAACTTTTACTTACATACCCAAAAAAAACTATTATTGAGAATCACTGCCAAAAAATCATCAAAATTTCACCATAAATGGTGTGGAAAACAAAATACAGATGTTGTCAAGTTCTATAGACTTGATTTCTCTCACAAATATGAAATATCATATTGTAATGTCCATAAGTAAATCAAATTGGTCAAATAATTTATTAATAGAATTATTTTTAAGAATATTCAGAATGTTATTCCAATTTCAACGATCAATCTTGTGGCATTAAGCAATTGAGGAATGTATCTAAACCTCATGCTATGATGATTCATTCATATTAAGTTTTTTGTACAAAATAGCTTCCCATATAAATGATACCCAAAATCAGCACCACCCATATATATCCTACAAACATACTTGAAAAGTGAAGTTAAAATACATAATGCACTCTTATGTTGTGAATGCATTTGTACTAGGTTAGTGAAATCCTTACCCAACTAATGAGAGCCAATCTTTTGGCTGAACAAGGAGTTACTCCATCTATTCCTTTTAGAGGGCATTTTTCCCCTCCATGAGGGGAAACTAGCGTTAGGTTTGTGGGGATTTTGGAGTTATTTCTTTAATACGGTTGTTTGAAGTTTCTTGAGAGTGAGAGATTACTAACCCTTCCTATATTTGTGTAGTTTTCTTTGCCTTGTTATAAATAAAATTTATTGTTCCATATAAAAACAAATACTTTATTCTTACATATGCATCATAGATTATAAGTCATCTTGCGGAAAACAATGAAAAAATTAACAAAAATGATTAAAAATAATGGAAACCATGTCGTCCCTTGTCACTAAATAATCGAATAAAACAAATACTGGGTTTGGTTCTTGAAAAGATTGATAGAAAACTCGACTCATTTCAACTCAACTAACCCTTTTATCAAATTATTTGGGGCCTACTACATGGATTTTATTTCGCCATTCAACTCGGTTTAGGACATTAGATTTAGTTACACCACAAGTTATCATGTCTTTCCTTATTACTTCAACTAATGTTAATTTTGTTCTTCCCTTCTCTTAGCATCACCATCAATATGTGTCATATCACTCTTTCTCACCAGAATAGTTATAATACACGGCCAAACCATCTTAGGAAATTTTTTCTCATTTTACCTTCAATAGGGGCTATCTCCACTGTCTAAAGAATGTATTCATTCCTAATTCTATCCTTCCTTATCATCCATCTCAACCTTTTTCATTAGGTTACAGTGATTTTATGATATGTTGCTTCTTAACAGTACAACATTCTACAAAAGAACTAAAAAAAAAAAACAATTCTTTCAAGCATTTTTCCTTTCCCTCATTCTTTCCGAGAATCAATTTTTTCCTAAATTATTTCCCCTTTTTATATTCTCCACTTTTAAGGGAAAACCAACTAAAAATATATGTATAAGTATACACACAAACATACATTTTAAAATCAAACTATAAATACATATGTAAGTACATACACATGGTACATATATTTCATCACCAAGAATGGATAGGTTAGATATAGGGGAGTGATTCTTTTATTTTGACTTGGGTTGAAAACATAAAACAAACAAAAGCTTCTTTAAGGATGTTCACAGATTAAACGAGTCAAGCTAAAATTTAACAACAGCAAAAGTAATAAAATTAATGATATAGACTAAAAACTGAAGCCAAAGCAAGTATTGAGCTGGGTTGGTTTATAACATAAAGAGTAGTAAACACTGGGCTAGAGAATTCTCTGAATTGATGAGGTAGTCATTGTGGCAATACAAACATCTCGAGAACGCTTTATCATATTTATAATAAGAAGCCCCAGAAAGAAAAAATAAAAGAAAAAAACTAACATGTAATGCAAGATTAAGAGATTAGTATAACATTAAAAATCAAATTACATTGGGAGGCCCAAGTTTCTAGAAATTTAATACAAAGAACCATTCACTTACCTTCACCTGGGGGAGCACACAGTTAACATGTTATTCGTCCAACTTGAACAACTGAAGAACTCTAGCTACTCTATTTAATTTTCTTGAACAGCCCAACAACTACATAACTATTTTTTTTTTTTTTTTTTTCATTCCAAGCAAAATAGTCAATTGGGATTAGAATGTGTGGGTGCTTTCACGTGATAAGTTTTCTAGTCTGGTGGTACTTTGTGGCCGTGAGGGAGACATGAACCCAACTCTACCTCATGATCAACCAAGGAAATAAAATATGAAAAGTAATGGATGAAAATGAATTTCACAATAGGTTGAAGAGGGATATTTTAAAAAATAAAAATATTCCAGACTCAAACAACATAAATCACAGATAAATTTTATAAAAAAAAACACACACAATTCAAAGCCTAACCAGTCATATATATAGGCCTCGAGATGTTGGATAATGTAGCGTCATAAACTACATAGCTTCACAATTCACACTAAATTTCGAAATTAAAAAGGAAAAATAAGTAGTTATGTATAAGCAACAAATTAGACAATCGAACTTGTCAAATTTGCCAGAAGATCATAGACTTCCTGATAAAGAAATGAGATCAATTACAGCAGATAATGAGGGTTGGAACAGTAATTTAACCTTATGGTCGGACTCGGAAGCGAAGGAGAGAGAGGCGAAGAACTGACAGAAAAGGAGGAAGATAGCGGTGACGGAGAAAGATCGGACGGTGGAGGAAACCATGGCTGGTGGAACAATTCGACAATGTCGGATCTGTAGAAGATTGATTGTCATATCGTCATGTTGCCTTTTATTTGTGTTTTTTTTTATTACAGTCACACAGAGAGAGATCGCTCCACCTTACAAGGATTTTGAGAGCTGAACCACTCGACTAGTCCACCCCTGAATTTTGTTCTCCGCTGGGCTCTCCTGGCTGGGACGCATCGGCTGGTATGCTCAGATTAACCAATAACATCCTGCCACGTAAACTTCTTGTTAGCCATCTGTTCTTATTTCTCTTTTTCAAAAAACAATTGACACATTTATTAGAAAAAAATATTAAAAAAATTTTAATCTAAAAATTTCATGCTTAATTTCTCCTATCTAAAAAATTTTAATAAGAAAATTTTATTATAAAAATGTTCAATTGTTAATTTCTATCTTATCACTCTTAAAAAATATTATTGATTATACTAAAATAATCTTTAAAATATATTTTAGAAAAAAAAATACTAAAAAGTATATAAAATTAATTTCTCAATTCAAAAAAATTATAACATTTTATGAAGTTAAATTTATTTTTTTAGCCTTCTAGATAAATAAAAAAACTGTTATGTATTTTTTTAGATTGAATAATTTATTTTATGCATTATTTAATTTTTTTTAAATGTATCTTGAAGGTTATTTTAGCCTAATTAATAATATTTTTAACGGTGTTAAGGTGAAAATTTACGGTTAGACTTTTTTGTAATAAAAGTTTCTTTTTCGGGATTTTTTAGATAGAAAAACTTATTCAATGACTTTTTGAATTGAAAATTTTATTTTAAGAGTTTTTTAATATTTTTTCCTATTTATTATAGTAAATTGTATCACCCTTTTTTTTAAGAGTGAAAATTTGTTATTATTTTTTAGCATTCATACATTAATTCACAAATTAATATAGTAGTTGCAGCTAACATCTGAAGTCACGTTGTAAGAAGAAAAAAAATTCTTTTAACTTGTATAGTATTATTCTATTTTATTATTTCTATGAATGGTTAGGATTTTTTTGCTGAGACAAGTAGAATTTTTAAAGAAAAAGTCTTTCATGTCAGATAACAAAAGAATCCCAAGGTAAGATGATTGGGAGAAAAGTAGAGACAAATTAGAATCAGAAAGATTCATGAATAGTGTGAGACATTAGGCATGAGCGTGTATCGAGATCTTGATAAGAAATGATGATAGCTGCACAAACTCTACTTGTGCAGTGACATGGGAATAATGGCTAAGAACACTACAAGGAGCATAGTGACATGCATTCAATACTATTCATAAGAACGTGAGGGCAATATTTGTAATAGTCATGGCATGTGAATTGGTTAAGGGTATGTCATTAGTAACAAATGAGTCACGTGGTGGGTCCACTACTGTCTAAAATATAGAGTAATTAGAGGAATGGGTTAGAATAAAATAAAAGGTTAATCAATCTTTGGTAGAATCTTTCTATGTTAAAAGGTTTGAAGTATTCAATGCATGGATGATATGATAAATAATTTAGAGAACCAAATACTTTACCTTTTATGCCACAAAATCACGAGTATCTCCATAGTGGTTTATAGCATGTGATACTTGTCTCCAAGTCTTTGGCAAGCCATGTGATGAAGGGAAAGAGTTCCTTGAAAAGTTATGCCACATTAAGGAGCGAAACATTAGCTCGACCAGGTTTGGCATCACCACATCACATTTGGAAGGTAGGAATAGCTCAACCAAGTTTGGCGCGTATGGGTGGATTAACCAACAGACAGGATCTTACTCTAAACTCGTTATGCTGAGTTATTGAGTAAGTGTTTAGGAGTACATGTCACGCCTCAAAACCCGAATCCATGATATTAGGGTCATAAAGGCCCTAACTAAAAGGTGAATTGATAACTATTCTAATCGAGTCCATTTAAACTAGTTATTTCATTCATTTATTAACAATTCATTGCCATCCTTTTTCATATTTAAGTTATGATGTGCGACTTAATGTAACATCTTATTTCAATATTATTAAATAATTAAGTTTAATAAAAATTATTAATAAATACTAACCCTAAATAAACAATGGGTGAATTGCTTGAAGCAATTAAACCATGAAAAGAGAGGAAAGATGCATGTGTGTCATAGTCATGTAAATTAGATAACAATAGCATTTTTAACACAACCTTAAGAAGTGTTAATCCTTGATTAAAATATAGATAATTTTGAATAAATTAGTGCATAAATTTACTAAATTAAAGGATAGTTAGCACCAATGAAATTGATAGAATTCAGACAATAAAAATAAAAATAAAAAAAGAACAAGAAGAATTTACAACTGCAAGATTCAAAATAGAGATATAGACATACTTATTTAAAATTGAGAATTCAAGCCAACAGCCCCATTTAAAAAGAGAAAAAATGAGAGGGAAAAAAGGCAATGTGTAATGTTTGAAAAACAAAAATTCATGTAATCTATGATCTTATCATATCCAAAAATTCGAAAGAAAAGGAAAACGAACTGTAATTTGCACCAATTTCTACAATCACGTTTTTGAAATCACTAATTCAAAATCTTTTTGAATTATTGCTCTTGAGACCAATATGAAACAGATGAGAGAAAAAAAATCAAAAATTTCGTGATTTAAAATGGCCTATTAAAAGGAAACTGTGATTTCTTCCATAATTTCTGTTTTATTTATATAAAATTAAAAGTTAAAAATATCAAAAAACTGATATACAAATATAGAAATTTCTTTGTTATTTGAATTGTTTTAATCAAATAAAAAAAAATTGATTTCATTTGAATTTTTTTTCCTTGACTAATAAATCTGTTAAACAAATGAAGCTTGCACAATGACACTTTCTAATAATTAGTTCATTGTATGAAGAATGGGTTATTACATAAAATGTAGGGTAAATTATAAAGGAATATTTCTTGAGATTTCTAAAGTGACGCTGATTTCTTCTCCAGTCTTATTTTTTTTCAAAATAACAAAAACATCCATTTTATTTCTTTTTTTGCATTTTTTCAATTTTGACTAATTTTTCTAACTTTTTCCCATGTTCAAATAAATATTAATTAAAATCTTCTTTAACTAAACAAATATAAGTTATTTATTTTTATTTTCTTTTATATAAAATTAAAAAAAATCTTTAAAATAGTTAAAAAAAGGTCCAAATTAAAATAATCCAAAAAAAGTAAATAAAATAGACATTTTTGTTATTTTGGAAAAAAATAAAATTAGAAGAGAGGTTATTGTAATTTGTTAGTAAAAATATAAGAGATTAGTGTCATTTCAAAAATATCAAGAAACATTCATGTAATTATCAAAAATCTCATAAGAGGTCAGTGCAATTTACCCTAAAATGTAATAGTAAAATATTCAACACATTAAAAGTAATATATAAAAATTATTTTCTAATTCTTGAAGTGTAATCAGATGCCAAATAATTCGTTAATAACATAATTAGGATTAATTTGTATGTATGTATATATATATATATATATATCTATATTTTTTTCTCGGGACCTTATGCGTCAATGGAAAATCGTGCCCAAATGACAAAGCACCCTATTAACTCATTCCAAACTGGTCACACAATAAAATAGAATTTGGTTAATTACACCTACTTCCTTTGAGGTTTCTGACAATTGTAGAAACATTTTCTATACTTTTTGAAATAACATTGTCCTCTCTGTCAGAATTCACGAGGTAATGACATTAATGGTAAAGCTTAAGTTATCAAAATACCCATGACATGAGAAAATAATATTATATTAAAAATATCTCTTGAGATAAAAAGACATAAATGCCCTCGTTTCATTTATTTCTAACTCTTTATGATTACTCCCTCTCTCTCTCACAACCCATCTTATACTGTAATGGAGCATTGAAGCATGACTTTTGATGTATTACTGTTGGAGAAGATGAAGTGGGTTTGGAAGGTATGCCTAGTTACTGTTTTGATTTAACGGAATATATATATATATATATATATAACATTTATGTACATATTTTTACGTTATTACCTTTATGTCTTGACCTCCTTTCATGTCTATTCTTCTTGAATTTGTTCCATTCAAACGAGGCGGGGGATCCATGTGAAGCAGACCGGCAGCCAAAGGCAAGAACGGTCCGCACCAGTATGGGCGCACGGTATTTAGACTCCCCCCTATAGTACGCCACCGGCTAGGTCAGAAACATACTAAGGTTTGTGCGAGAGTGGCAAGAATCGGGTCAGATTTCGCCGGGACGTGGTAGCTGATTCGCCCTACACTCGGATCACGAGATTCCATTGTGATTCACGAGGCGAAAAACAATAGAAAAAATCTTGCTTTTGGATTTAGTTGTTAGCCCCAACCTATACAAGGGGCTGCTTGCTGCTCGCCCCAGTCTCTAAAGGTCGATTTGCACCTTAATCTCTGGCCATGAATCAAAGATTCCTCTTGGCGAGCAAGGCTGAGCCATGAAGGAAACAGCAAACAGAGGGTTCCAAACCTTTATTGAAGAAAGAGCTCTTGCCTCCAACTCAGAACATAACGTTCCTTCCGCAACGCAAGGCCAATATGTTTCGTAGCAGCCAAGGATGAGTTCGATCCATTAGGTTCTTCGATTTGTTCAGAAAAGGGCAAAGTTGAGGGAAGAAAGTAGTTAGGTAATATTATAATTTTACAACAATAGGGAAGGATAATTTTGTCCTTATAATATTTGTAAGGGTAAAATTAATTTTTTAAAAAAAATTTATGCTTATGTCATTAATTTTTATTTTTGTAAATAACGATAGTTCACAGTAAAAAACAATATGTGTCTAACACAAGAACTAGATGAGAGCATTATTATTTCAAAAAATATAAGAAATATTTTTGTAATTATTAAAAATCTTATAAAAAATAAGTGTGATTATCCAATAAAATTTTAACTTGTTATTGAAAAGTCAAAAAATACCGGCACCAAGACTTTTCGTAAACAATAATAATAATTTATATTAGAGAATCTAATAAATATTTTCTCAAAAAAAAAATCATTAAAACAAAAAAAAAACACAAAACAAAAAAACTTCAGTCTTTCAAACTACAATGTCAATTATGTATATACAAAACAAGAACAAACAGAGCTATCTATCAACTGATTCAACAAGGCAAAAGAGAACTCCTACTACTATCGAAAAATTCAACCCCATCCCCTTCATCCAATCCACAATCATCATCATCACCACAATCATATACAGATCCAACAACAAGAAGCAATTGATCTTCAAGATATCTATGCAGCAGCCTCACTTCATTACCTTCACCTTCGCCCCCGACGCCTTCCTCGCAGCGGCGCAGCCCCTCGCTGCCTCGGTCGTGGACGTTGTCGTCGGGTGGACGCGTCTTGAAGCGGCGGCGGAGGCATATTTCGATGGCGCAGAGGAGGGGGAAGGAGGCGCAGAGGAACGGGAGAAGGAGGGGCGAGCAGAGGGCGAGGAAGAGGTATCGCCTGCGGCGGGTCCGCAGCCAAGAAGATAGTATCATTGCCGCCGACGTGATTGTCGGCGTCGGATGATGGCGGTCGTCATCGTTTCGGAGGATCAGCAAGGTTTGGCGGTGCTGGTGTTGCCGTTGTCCTGCTTTTTCTTTGCCCCGGCAGCACCAGTTCCACATGACTTCGTTACTTGTTCATGACTTTGTGGGAGAGAGAGATTGTGACTGTATTTATTTATTTATGTTTTTTTGGCTCAAATCAAATCTAAACAGTGTGTGTGATTACTTCTTAAAATCCCTAGCACATGGGCACTCGGTTTGTTGGTTTGACCCGCGGATCCAACTATATAATTGATATATATATATATATATGACAAAAATAGAAAATGTAAATATTATTTATTAATATTAAATACATATAATGTGAATTATGATTAAGCTGACAATTTAATGAGGCAGATGGTTTTGGCTTAGAGCTCGACTAACATTACAGTGTGTCTCTTTTACTTTACTTGACAATATACAGATACCTTTTTCAGTCAATTTTTTTTATTCAAAATGAAAAAATTATCTCTTTTATTTATTTATTTTTACATTTTTTTAATTTTGACCAATTTTTTTATTTTTATCTTTTTTTAAATATTTTATTTAAAAACAAATTTAAGGTAAATAACTTATTTTTATTTTATATAAAAATAAATTTAAGATTTTATTAATATTTATTTTAAAAATGAAAAAAAAATAGTCATATTTTAAAAACTAAAAAAAAAAAAAACATAAAAGAAGTAGTTTTGTCATTTTAAAAGAAAAAATTTACTGCAAGGTGTATTTACATATTGCAAGGGATATCGGTATAATTTCAAAAATCTCAAGAGAGACTAGTGTAATTTGCCTTATTTTGTATGTCTTAAGTTGAGGATTGTATGTATTTTTTTTATAAATGATCTAAATTTCATTAAAAAGTTACATATAAAATCTAATTTTTATATCAAAAATTATTTGTATATAAAAAATATTTATTGATTAATAAAAGTATGAACAACTTATAATTAATTATTTTAATAATTAATAAATATTTCTTTCCCTTCTGTCTATCAATTATGAGAGACTTAATGTAATTATTAGAAGGAGAAGCAGAAATAAAAGCGCGAAAAATGAGTTAAAAATACCATGAGAGTTGAAAACAATCGTTGATATAAAATTGATCTGCAGACCTATCAGAAAAGGCATTGATATGTGTGTGTATATATTTTACACAAAAAAATGAGTTACTTACATTTGTTAATAACTTCTTATTCAATTTACTTTCTGTCAATTGAATGTTATTTTCATACTTTAAATTAAGGAAACTTTTAAACCTAGCGAATGTTCTCATCCCACTTTTTACTTCTAGACACAGACCTGTGAATTTTATTATAATAAATTGTTTAGAAAAGTGGGTTTTTCAGTATAATAATTAATTATTTTTGAGCTAAAATTAAAGTGTCCTATACATTAATTTTGGTGGGTCCATATAAAATTGTGTTGTCCTTCATAAGGAGATTAAGATCATGTATTGGGTTGCTCAAAACCACTAAGGAGTTAATGAGAAATTGTTTTCAAACATCACTACTTAAAAAATGGTAACAAAAGCTTGAAACTTGTAAAAAACTTGTGTCCCACATAGGATGGATACAAGATTTTTAAAGAGTATATATACAATTACCTAAAACATATATATTAATTTTATATATATTATTAATTAAGATATAAAGTTTTATATTTTTATAATATGTTAAATATTAAATTATATAAAAATTTATTAAGTTAAATTGATTTGAGTTTATATATTTTAAATTTTATAGATTATAACATAATAATATATATTAGTATTATTATAGGGTCGGATTGAATCAAATCTGAGTCGAACCAATAGTTAACAAATCCGGATATAAATTAAGAATTTATAAATCCGTCGAAATCCGAACTGATCTGATAATTAATAAATCCAAATATGGATTAAAAATTTATAGATTCGTCGAAAAATTCGATCTGAACCGATCCGATAATTTTCTTAACAAATAGGATTCAAATCACCACTGATTCAATCCGTTTATAGACCTACCGCTATATGTGTGTATATATATATATATATTGAGAAACATTTATTTAAATAATTTTTTAAAACGTTGTCGTTTTTGTTACTATTAGAAACAGTTTGAAATATTGTCGTTTAGTTACTAAGTTAATTAAATCTCAGTGTACTCGTTTGATTATGTATTTATTAATAAAAATATTACATTAATTCATTTGAGTTTGATGCTCTCCAACAATTTATGAATAGTTTGTAACTAATGTAAATTTGAATCTATAAATAATATTTTTACAAATTTAGATTTAAGTTTGAGTAAAATTGAATTTAGTATGGGTTTGAGTTTACTGCTAGAGAAGCTTTTATAAAGATTTTGACTCAAATTTAAATTTGAGTCTGAGTTTGGTTCATTGCTAGAAATGTCCTTACAAGATCAAGATTTGAGCGTACCCAAAAAACACTAAATTACCATTCTAATCATGACAAGTGTTTACTCATCATGAGATCAAGACTTGGGTATATTTAAAGGTCATTCAACTAAAAGTTCATAAAAAGTATCTTCAAATCCAAGCTCAAATTTAATAACCCACAAAGTCCTTCAAACTTATTATGACTAAATTACCTTTATATTCCTAATAGTTTATCAATTAAAAAACATAAACATGTGAATTGGGACTGCTTTTTAAAAAAAAAAATTTAAAATTTAATAACTTATAAATTATAGATTAATTTTTAATAAAATTTATATATTTGGATTCTAAAAATTGAGATCTATCAAATAAGATCTATATTAAATGTAAAAATTTGAAGGAAAAAAATTATTTTAAAAGTGTAAAATTTCATCGATAAAAGTGTAAAATTTACACTTTTGCAGTAAAATGCTTAGTCCTGGTCAAAAGTGTAAAAATTTATACTTTGTAAAAAGCTCAATCCTTGCCAAAAATGTGAAATTTTACAGTTTCGTAAAACTTGAGAAAACTCTCAATTGTTATTAATTTTATTGAGTTTTTAGCCACAATTGTATGCTCAAGATTGACTTTCAAAATTGTAAAAATAAGTTATAAAAAAAAATTGTATTTAAAGAATAGTTGATTAAAAGCTCATTAGGTGTGAAAAATGTAAAACTAAATTGTCATAAAAGTATAAAATTTTACATATTTCATACAAGTTAGAAAGTTCAAGAATCAGTTAGTTAAATTGTTTAAAAATGACAAAACCAAGAACCAGTAAAGTATTGACAATGATTCACCTCTCTAAATATAATAATTACCTTTTAATGTTGATTCCTATTCTATTGCCTTCGTTAACTTAACTATCCTCATCAACCACAAATCTACAGCTACACAGCCATGCTGCCGAAATCACCTCCAATGTCAATGAAATACACTCCACCACACGGTCCACACCCACGGTCAACAAAGGGAAGCCATGAATGAAAACAGCAAATGGAGTCAACAACTGACCTTCATCAGGTCATGGTATTCTTATTTAGCCATTGGAAAGATTGAAACTATTAAACTACACCCAAATCAAATCAATATAACAAATATATATACATAGGTAAACATATATACGTATATAATTAGACTCAGTAGGGTGTTTTGCGATTAATTCATGAAGCTTTTTCAGGGGTGTCTTTGAGATAAATTTGACCGCAAATTGTATCAAGCAACAGAAAAGAAATTGATGAATGATTGACGTTTTACCCGGATGTGAATTACTTAATGTGAATGAATAAAAAATCGAGACCAGTCTTTGTGGATAATTTTGCAATAGTAAAAAATCATCGAAGTTCCATCTCCACCACCAACCTACCTCTATAGCCACAAATGGCAATCCTTCACAGTCGGCATCGGCTCCGGTGCCGGAGCATTGACAATTGTGACGGCGTGTGACGGTAATAGAGTTGGTGATCAGTGGAGTGACCTCACTTGGCATTCATGCTGGTGCCATTATTCTGTTATAATGTTTTTCGAGTAAAAAAGGAAAAGACAGTCCATCAAATTTTATCAAGCATTGTTGATCAAATACGGATTTATGCATCATCAATTGACATAGAATATAATAAAGTGATACAAGAGGTGTAAATTTTGGGTGGTTACCTCTCAAAAAAGGGACTTATATCCAAGACCAACATATGTTAATTTAATCAAAAGAACCAAGTTTCCTTAGAAAAAGGGTTTTGAGGAGCTGATTTTATTAGATTTTAGCCAAGGGTGGGTAATTTTTAATTAAGAGTAATTAGTTTTAATTTTTGTTTTATTTCTTAATATGTGAGGGGTGTCCTACTAATTATGTTCAAGTATAAGATCAAGTTTGGGTTATGAGCTATTGAAAATAATGTTTGATTAAATTAATTAGGGTTAGCTCAGTATACCACTCATGCTCTTTTTAAAAGGAAAGAAGGTTTATGAGTTCGAGTCTAACTCTTTCATTACGGAGGATGTGGAAATAATTTTTCTATCTAATTATAAACTAAGTTGGGTTATTTTCCGTGACTTATATTTGAGACGAAAAAAAGTAAAGTTCAATTAATTTTACTATTTAAAAAATGAGTTGAGCTGCTTTCCACGACTAATTTGAGAGAAAAAAAAAAAAAAAAAAGTAAAGTTCAATTAATTTTACTATTTAAGAAATGATTTTTAAATACACTTTTAATTTGTAAAAAAAAAAACAAAAAAGAGAGCTCAGATGCGCCTTATTTCGTCAGATGGATCAGACGTTGTGTGGACCCTGCCATCACCTTGAGCGCAAAGCGTCTTCATGGCTCCCCAACTTGCACCAGCCGGGAATCGAACCCGGGTCTGTACCGTGGCAGGGTACTATTCTACCACTAGACCACTGGTGACAACCCTTCTCATTTATTTTCTATAACTAAGTTCCAAGTATTGAGGCTTTCTACAATCTTCCGGTAAGTTGCTTTTTTCACCCTTGGGGTATTAACCTCTCATCATATACAAAACCCTTTCTCACTCTAGAGGGAGTCATGCAGTAGCTAGTCTTTATAATAGTTTGAGATTCATTGTAAACAAGAGAAGTGTTGTTTAAAATATTATTTTATAACAATGTAGGGAAGAGGAATCGACTGTGTGAGAATTATACACCTGCATCATTTGGTCGGGGTCTCAATTCTTTTCTTTTTCTTCTTTTAAATAAAAACTACACCATTAACTTTTTATTTAGAAAAATATTTTTTCTCTCAAATTATACATCTATTTTATCTATTTGTGTTACCCTATTGAGCCAACAATGGGGTATTGTCAATGTTTTGGTATAAGATAATTTTTTGTTTGGCGACTCATATTATTTGCATTTGGAACTTTATTTTTAGGTGATAAGTACTATTTACGGCTTTTCGGTGAACAGATCTAAAATAAGTTGTTAATTATAATTAAATCCAAGTCCATTCTTTTTTATCCCAAAGTCCCCCAAGTATTTTGTAACTAAAATACCCCATCAATCATATTTAGTGTTTCTCTCCAAACTTCCATAATTGTTTTCTTGTGAATTCCAGATGCGCTTTATGAAAGTTTTTCAAATTTCAAAATACATTAACTTACAAATTATAAATATGTTTGTAATCAAATTTATATGTTTAAACTCTATTAATCGAAATCTATCAAACAAGATTCATATTGCAAAAAAAAAAAAAAAATTGTGTCTTGGACAGTGAAGTTCCATGTTTGTATTTTACTCTACTATCATAAATACAAAGTTAATGGAAGGTTGTGCAAAGCCAATGGAAAGTGGGGAAAATTTCATTGGAGTTTAAGGTATAATATTACCAAAAACAAAATCACTATGTAATATGAGACCAAATTTCATAGAGTTGTAATATTCTTTAAGATTGTAGTTTTGCTTTGAATAAATATCATTATATTAGTTAATTTTTTTAAAAAAATAGCAAAATTTCATTGTTTTTAAAACACATTGAAATTACACTATCATATAAAAACAACTAGTGTATACAAAATAAAACCTAATTTCACTATCTAAGTATCATCCCAAATTTTAGAGAGTTGTAATATTTCTTATTAAGATGGTATTTTATCTTTGAATAAATATCATTGTCTTAGTTCAAATTAAGAAGATAGTGAAATTTCCCTGTTTTCAAATTTTCATTGTCTTTTCTTTTGCTCTTTCTATAAGTACACTCAAACACATGTCCCACTTTGTAAATCACTTAGAAGTTAGAACATATCAAACCTATGGACTACAAGTCTATGAAATAGGTAAATCAACCAACACAAAACTTTATAAGCCATATATTTTCATGGGTATTTCAGGCTACAAAAAAGAAAACAAACTAGAAATCCAAATTGTCAATTTAAAATCTGTAAATTTGGCCAATCATGCATTCCAGTAGCATTAAGTATTATGGGATATAAATTGTCTAAAACAAGCACAATTATCACACAGAAAAAATCCCACTAGTTAGTAGTTAGATTCCAACCCTAGCAAAAGCACAGAACCATTGTAGCAAGAGCAGTTTAAGCTACCTAATCAACTCTATTAACAAGCAATTCCTGAAACATAACCAAGTTTATCTTTCATCACATTATGTGTGTGCTCAATTCAATTTCAGTCAACAATACATTTCTCTCATTCAAATTTCATGCACCCTCCCTCCAATTACTCAATTATAAAAATGTCTGGTTAATGTTAGGTCAACGCATGCAGCTGGATACTTCTGACTGATTCCTTTCTTACCCATTTTCTCAATTTTTATTTCTTATCAACACTTTCTTTTTCATACTATTCCTGATATTTGCCCTTTAAATTTACCAATCACATTAAACATCATAAACCCTATTCATTATCTTTCCTCCGTTTCTTTCTTAATTTCCTTTCTTTAATCTCTCTCTCTCTCTCCCGTTTCCTTTTTGGTCAAAAGGCGGGCTACCCCATACCCATAACGTCCCTCTCTCTCTCTCTCTCTCTCTCTCTCTCTCTCTATATATATATATATATATATATATATAACCTTTCTATTTTTCAGCATAATATACAACCATTTCAATTGAAGATGAAGTCCTGTGCAGTAGTTTTAATTTTCCTCGTGGTTCTTATCTTAATCCATGCTGGTACGTACATATTTTCTCTTAGTACCTGTTTGGATGTCCCATGAAATTGTATAGTCCTATCACATTTGTCACAGTATTGTGTGCACAAATCAATCATTCTAGATAGGATAGTCATATAACAAGACAACTGCATTTGGTGGAATCCCAACATATAAATTGCTCCTATTCCTTCTTCTTTTTTCATTTTGTTTTTCTTCTATATATTGATCCCATTTGAGATGACAGATGATATCTTGATCGCTATGTAAAATACAATGAAGCCATTCATTTTTATAGATTTTCATCTTTCAATTGAGTAAATATATATATGATAACAATTGACACAGGTAGCACTTACAAGCTGACGCTGATATGCAAGAATGAGCTCAAGTCTCGGGCACCCTTTCCCTGCAAGCATTCGCGGTGTGACCAGTTTTGCGCAAATCTGAACCCCAATGGATGGGGAAAATGCAGATACCATGATCACTACGTCTGCCAGTGTTTTTATATTTGCTACAAACACATTTCTCCTCCAGAGCATACCAACCCAAACCTCCCTGCACATATGGTTTCTTCCTCTTCTACTCCCACTCCTTAGTCTGACATATTCAAGGCTTTTCCCTCGTCCATGCAGTAGTTGCTTTAGAGTAAAATGGGACTGGTGTCTGAAATTGACATTGTTTTAGTCCAAGTTTTCTTGTCTTGATGCGTCTGAAATTACAATCCATGTTTGATGCATGAAACAAGATATAAAGCTGTTATTTACCTTAAAAAAAAAAAAAAAAAGAAGATATCAAGCTGTCAGGTTGTTGCATTTGCTTTGCTTTATAATAATGCGTAACCTAGTTTTTAGAGAGAGGTGAGAGTAAATATTGCAGTTGAATGGATCCAACACCCTAAAATTTGTTCGAAAACCAGATCGTGGACAAATGAAGATGCATGGTTGTGGGTTTGAACTCAAAAACTATACCGAGTTTTCTAATCGTTAATTAGTTCTCTCGAATCTCGAATTCAACACAGTTTTATATATACTTTTGGTTTTTTTTTTTTTTTAATTTTTCTAAAACATAAAATAAAATAAAATAGATTTAAGTAATTTTAAATAAAAAAAAGACCGAATTAACTTCACACTATTCCTTTAAGATGTCAAGGCTTTACTAGTAGGTTTTAAGAAGCTTTTATTAGATTTTATTCTTTCCATTTCATTTACTTCGAATACGTTTATAATACAGTTACCATTAACTAATACAATATGAAATAATGGTAAATAATTGTAACCGAAAAATGGAGAGAACCCTCTCTTTTAAACCTTATAGCATTTATATATGTACACTATACTGGAAATGATGGGCCTGAATGGAAATTGACTTTGAAAAGAAGGAAATTTATATGGATTTGTATTTGGAAGTAAAAGAGAATATATATATTTGAAATCCCTTAAAAAGTGGTCAGATTACAAGTGATTTGGTCATTATTAAACCCACAATTATAGACTTTTTTACACAGTTTTTCAACACTCACTAATTGTGGGTCAACTCATTCTAAGTCATGCTTAAGTGTGTTATCAATTTATTCAAGGCCTTATCTAATTAATGATCACTCTTGGATTACACCCTTTATAAGTGTGCAGGAAAAATGTGTAAGAAAATTTATCATAAGTCGACTTACGTTTACTAGATTAAGTCTCTTTATTCGTAACAATCTCGAACTTAAGATACTTGAATTTTATTCTAAACATTTTTACTACTCAACCACACTCTAAAATGATAAATTTATCGTTAATATTATTAAATTAATATAAGAAGATAAAAGGAAGCTCTTACCCAACTGAACCTCCTCCTAGTATCCTCAATCCCAAATTGGTTAAACTTTAAAATAGAAGAATATCCAATTCATTCCTCTTCCTCAAATTCATTTTTTTGGATTAAGATTTGGTTCCAAGTATTGAATTTAATCCTTCTAACATTAAGTAATAACAATTTTCATCCTTTCAATTACAATTTTTTTCTCTTCGAAAACACATCAAAACAAGGTGATTCTTTTACATGACAGGTCAGAATTCGAACCCACACACACACACTTAGATTAGTTTCCCCTCTCCATCCCTATAATAAAAAAAAATACATTATTCTTTAATATATATATATATATATATATATATATATATAAAAGCAAGCATGGATAGAGAATGAAGACAACGTTCCAACTCCTAACTCCTTAATAGACTTAAATCAAAATATTTGATTACACCACTTATATGCCCAACTAGCTAAACTAAGTTGATATCATAATTCACATATTAAAATTGATAAAGAATAATAATAATTCACATATTAAAAGTTAGCTAAGCATTTTAGGAAAGTCACATGTTTTTGTAAGAAAAGAATCCTCCAAAATGAGCATTTTTATGGGAAAGAGAAATAAAGGTTATCAGAGTTGGTCGGTGGACACCGATGTGGTGTCGGCCAAATGATTTTTGACGGTGTGGTTATCGTTTTGCTAAGGTGATAGATGAAAGAAGTAGGAAGATTGATGAAAAGTTATCATCTGAGTATATTTCTGTGTGTACCTTTGAACTAGAAGTTCCAGTGTTTATATAGTTGATGATGCGTTAAAGATGACTCTCCTGATCTTAGCTGATCCCTTTATCATAGGAATGAATCATGTCATGGTTGGCGTTACGTGAGATTATGCGTCTTGTTTCCTAATTCATTGGGGAATTAAGATCTCGTAGAATTAGTCCCCGCTCGAAGGGTTGAAATAGGTCAACTGTGCAGTTAACTTGAGTGAGCTGGCTCGCAAACTGGGAATGGGCAGAGCAGGGTTCCTACCCAGTGAAGTTTGCCCGGGCTGCTCTATTTTGACGTTACTACGCTTGAACATTTTAATCATTTATCCCTCTGGTTGTGCCAAGTGTCACTTTTGAATGTGATGGGAGATTTCATGCTTGTACGGATGCCCCATTTCCTTATCTCCTCTGATGAAGTGGTGAGAAGGAAAGTGATTCTTTCTAAAATTGAATTTTCTGTAAATGGTCATTTACTTGAAAATTTGCTTGTCTAGAGGTGAGACAAGATATTATGACTGGACTCAGAGGATCCTAGGTCAGGGAAAATATTTATTGGCTTAACGAGACCCACGTGTCGATTCCTAAGAAGTTTTATTATCTAAGACGGTACCATTAATGAGACGTGCCCCCTAGGTGCCACTCTTTTTGGCATGTCTTTTTATAATTCATCCGCATATGGATGCGTGTCGTGTTTTGCGCCTTATTTCTGTCCTTATAAGTTATGATAACTTTGTTTTTCCTTTTTGATTGTCTTGCAACCTTTTCTTTCAGAATATTCCTTCTTTTTTCTTTTTTCTACAATGTCAGAGTGGGTCGTCAGTTAGGGTTGATGAGGAAGGAGGCACTGTTGATGTCGAAGCTTATCTTGTCGACATTGTTGTTCCTAGAAACATTACTAATACTTCTTTTCGCGACCCATCTCTTTCGATCTTCCTTACCCAAGATCAAAGATTATGGAGATCTAGCAACATTCATTGCCAAATATCAAAATGCATTCTCGGAGAATGTGATTTTAAATATTAGTGGTGAAGAATCATCCAGGGTTCCGTGCAACCGTGATGGTTTTATCAAGTTCCACCTGCTGGTAATAACTTTAGGGAGTTTCCCATTGCTAGTTTCTATTGGCAATTTTTTGAGTTCTTTCACATTGCTCCAAGTTAGTTGACTTTTAGAAGTTACAAGATCCTTATGGGTTTTCAAGCCCTTGCTTGTATCTATAAGCTATGGTTAGGGTTTAATGAGTTTCGAGCTTCTCATATTGTCAAGTGGATGGGGAATGGGTGCTACTACATCTCCCTTCGCAACGTTGTTTTGATTCAACATATGCCTAAGGTGAGAAATGTTGGAATAAGTGTACCTTAGAAATTGTTAGTGCATGGCAATTTCCTCATAAGGAGTCTATATTAGTTGTCCCGACTACCTGGGGTGGAGTTCGCACTGGTGAGAAGGCCAACACCAAACCTCCACCTCATGAGTACAACGAAATTGAATTACTTCGTGCTTTTGTTGTCAAAGATCGTGACTAGAGCCGACTCCTTGATCTGAATGGTCAGTAGGCTAAGGTCCCTATTATTGACATTGTGGAACGAGGTCTTCATGAGATTCCTGTTGGTATTCCTTCTAGAAGTCGTGAATATAACCCAGGCTATAGTCTAGACGGGGACATTTCTTCTCAAGTACCGATAACAAGGAGGATCTTTGGTCCAGACAGTAGAACGACCAAGGTGACAGTGATGTCCGCCTTGAAGAAGCTCCTCCTAGTTCAATTGTGTCCACAGTTGAGCGGTTTTCAAGTTCGGTTCCTCCTTTGATTGGAATATCTAGGAAGTGAGTGGCACATGGCACGGGAGATCCCAAGGGGAAAAGGACATTGACAGAGAAGGTCCCATCTATTACAATAACACCCCGCTGAACATACACACATATCTATATATTAGTACTTTATTGTTAAACGTACAGAGATTATGTTTTAAAAATAAGAATAAAATCATAAATATTATCAAATAATCTCAACCAATGGATTAACAGTTTGTTAAAATTGTGAAAACGCATCGAGATAAAGTGATTAAAATTCCTCTCTTCATACGACATGTCAGAATTCGAGCTCAATGCCATATATTAGTATTTTTCTAACCAAGTGACCTTTTTCTTGAAAGGAATGCACGCTGGAAATGTGGAAGGCGAAATTTGGGTCGTGACAATGCCGCCTTGAAAGCCTCTTGATCCCTTTGAAACAAAGAAACTTTGCTCCTACATAATATTAGTGCACGGAATCCAAATCATATTTAGAATCAATCTGGGCGGTACTACTAAAATAGAACCAATTTGCTACAAAATATAAATTACAAAGATTATAAACAGATGAAAGATAGACAAATGACAAAGTCCTCAACTCCACTACAAACTGAAAAGATGACAATCCATAAAAACATGTAACAGACTTCTCAAGACAAAAAGATTAGAATAATATCAGTGATGGAATCAACACAACCTAATAATGAAACCTAGTAAAACATGTATTTGTTCAATTTAAACTGTTTCATTCGCCAAGATTCTGTAGCAAGCTTGTCCTATTTAGTTCATAGGAAGTTCGCGGCGTTTGTATCGGACCATAACCTTTCCTTTTACACCAACAACCATGGCATTCCAGTCGATCTCTGGAAAGGGTGAGATGAGCTCAAACTCAAAATTTCTCAGCAAATGGCTCCATATTGCCTTGATTTGGAGATATGCAAATGGCTCCCCCAGACATCCATGCCTGCCACCACCAAAAGATATATATGAAAATGCTCCTGCAACTTTGTCTTCTTCTCTCCCGGCAGCAAATCTTTCAGGATCATACGTGTCTGGATCCTTATAAATATGTGCGAGCCGGTTGGCAAAAGCAGGTGATGTGGCAACAATGTGGCCCGTAGGAATGTCATATTCTTTTCCTTCCCTGGTGGTTACACTGAACTCACTGTGTGAGCTACGTAAGAGCATTATCAGAGGAGGATGGAGTCTTAGGGCTTCCTTGATGCACCGGTATAGGACATCCATCTCAGACAAGATATCATGATCCACTTTGTTTCCATGCTTTCTCACCAGGTTCTTCTGCTCAGCCAACACAGCAGTGAGGAACTCCTTGTGGCGGAGGAGGTAAGCGCCGGTCCAGGTGGAGGTGATGGAACTGGTGTGCTGCCCAGCAAAGAGAGCAGCAATGAGCAGGCCAGTGACCTCAGTCTCAGTTGTTGGGCGACCATCTTTGTACTTGGAATCCATGAAGCATTGCAACATGTCATTCTCAGATTTGCCTGTCTGTTTACGGGAAGTTATGATGCTTCCAAAAATTTCTGCAAGCTTCTTGCGAGCTTGGTCACGGCGACGGTGGGCTGGGATGGGCAGATAAGGAAAGATCACACTGATAGGGAGCATCCCATTGTCGAGGTCATGGAAGAGGGCAGAAACGTCATCAAAGAGCTTATTGCGAACTTCTTGACCCAATAGGCATCTACTGGCTGTCAAGATGATCAGATGCTCCAGTTCATACTTCAGATCCACTTCACCGCTTTCCCCCCATTTTGAGAAATATTCCTGCGTGGTTCAGAAACAAAGAAAAATGAAGAAGAAGAAAAGACCAGAGTCAGAATTTCACCAAAAGAAGAAAATAGTAATTTTACTGAAGATGACATTGGTAATTCAAAGACATCATTGCTTTTCCAAGTTATATAGAGCATATGGGGCATTAATGTAAAATGAAAGCCCAATTGAAAATTTCAAATTGATTGACAACGTTGTCTATGGATGGAAAACATTGATGCTGCAAATCTAGGTGTCAAAATGAACTAAATGTGTTGTCCCAACAAAGCATCACTCTTATGAATGTGTTTCTTCATTAGATATTCTCTACTAATAAAACATCGTCCAGTGTTCTTGATAACCACAAGCCTCCTTTCCAGGTTCAATGGACCAGTTTGAGTCATACTTAAACTAATAAGGTTAAGAAAACTCCAAAGGGTTTGACCATTTGCTGCATTTGTAAACAGCCATCAACGAATCAGAAACCAGTGTTTTTCTTTAAGAAGAAAACCATGTCATCCAAAAACACAGAAACTTCAAGATCCTATTACTACATACATGCACATACAATCAGGTTGGGGGATGGGTAGGTGTGTGTGTTTATAAGGGAACTGAATCTTGCTCAGCTCAAGAGTACTTGGTGTGTGTTTCGGTCAGTTTAATGAATTTCAGAACGAGCGTTTTTTAAGTTCACAACAGGATTTTTTATTTATTTATAAATCAGGTGTTTGTTTCAATTTATGAAATGCACATTTTAAGATTGCAATAAATCTTAAATGGACATTTTGATTAAGTTATTGGAAAATATTTTTTTAAACCATACTTTTTCATGATTCATCCAAACGAGCCTTTAAATCTTCAGTAAAAAATTCTTCCTGTTTATACAGAACAGAATCCAGTAAAGAACAAATTTTTCCTTAATGGAGCTTTCGAGTTCATGGCACATCATAGTCATACGCATACAATCAAAAGATGGAGCAGCAGATTGAAAAAATGAGAGCCGTGTAATAATAATCATAATCGTAATAATAAAAGGACAAACACAGGCATAGAAGAAGAGTTGAAATTGACCAAAGAAATTCATCATAAATCCAAATGGTAACACATACCTCGGCTTCTACAACCATCTGATCCACATATCCCTTTAATCTATTCACTCTAAGAGACTCGGTGAAGAACCGAAACTGCTCTTGTCGTATCGAATAATCGACATCAAAAACAACGCCAGGGCCAAAAGTCGGAACATTGAATTGATACACCTCCTGCTGGCTGAGATCGGATTCGAGCGCCTTAAAGAAATATGCCGAAACCTCCGGTCCAATCAAGAAAGTAATGTTCTTATTCAAAATATTCAATGTGAATACACTTCCGAGCTTCGGATACTCTTCTCTCAGCATCACGATCGGTCCTTTCAAGAACCGGATGAGTCCGCCAATCACCGGCCAAGTCTTCACTACCGGGGGGAGGCATTTTCTAGATCTCGGAAAAACAAGTGCCGAGATGAGTTTTGCGATGACGATAGTCACAAAGATGAGGAGGCCCACGTTGAAGAACTTGTTATCCACTTCCATTGTTGCCATAACTTGTTAAACTCTCCAGGGATAGAACTCAATTCGGTACAACCGCAAATCTGAATCCAGGAAAAGCCTTTCGCTAAAATAAAAAAAAAAAAGTTAGAATAGACATCAATGAATAATGAGAATAAGTATAGTTCAAATCTGAAAAGCCTTTCGCTAAAATGTCAGATAGAAAAAAACAATCCAAATTCACAGTCACTGAAACTAAAAATTAAATAGTATTGTGAGCGCAAAATACAACGAATTGAAGTGTTTCGAACCTGATTTGAATGAAGAGAAGGAGAGAGAATCAAAGAGTGACAGTGAGAAGGAGGAGGTGGAAAGACATTTTGTATTGCAATTAGGGTTAAGCAGAGTGTAGTGATATTTAAAAAGGGGTTTAAGAGAGAGTGGAGCCAGAGTTGGGACCGTTAAGCAGAGTTTGCTCGTCTGACGAAGACCGGATCCGGAAGCAAAACAGCGGGCTAAAAAGTGTGGTTCCGCGGAAAAAAAAACAGCTACGGCGTTGGAGAGAGAACACTATCTAATTTTGCAAAAACAACCTTGCTATAACACTGGAGAGTTGGACTACAAGTGTGACATAAAACTAGGAAAGACAATTTATCTCGGTGAGTTTGAAAGTAATTATGTCTATTTCATTAAGATTTGGTATAAGTTTATGATGATGCACTTTTTGATTAATATGGTTCCAAACTTTGTTACTTGAAAAACATTTAAAGAGAAGGATCAGAGGGTTATCGAATTGATTCAAGCAGTAGCCACTCCGATGCTTAAGTTAAATAAACTGAATTGAAAGACGGTAATGTAAATCAAAGAATGAGCATGACTATAATAACGTACCTTAGGATTTTATTTATAAACTGTGGCTTTCCTAAGTTGATTACAATTTAGAGTCATAGAAGTAGGGATTTGATTATCGAAAAATGGCAGTTACCATGTTGGATACTGCACTTGAGAGATATCCGTGAGTGGCAGTTTCCTTGTTGAAGACTGTTTCCTTATTTCGAGATAGGAAATTCATGGAAGGCGGTGACCAGTTCGGAACCTCTTTTGCTCTGGAGGCAATGTTGTTGGTTGCACCAGCTCTGGAGGCTAGCTTTGGAGGCAGCAACTTTGGAGGCCAGCTTTAAAGGCAGCAGCAATAGAGGCTACCCTACTATTCTGGATTGGAAAACTTTTTTTGGTCTGTATACGTAAGTGCACTGTACACGCTTAAAATATAAGATTTATACTTATTTATTATATAAAATAAAATAATAATAAAATTATATATTACATAATTATAATTTATAAAAAAAAATTTTAATCATCTATTAAGTGTTTATACAAATTTAACAAAAATGTATATATGAAAAAAATATGATTCATTCTAATTATTTTATAAATATACATATTTTTTTATTTTAATACATGTAATATTTTATTTAAAATTTATTAATTAAATAAAAATTTAAAAAAAAAAAATTTAATTGAAACCCATCCATCTTCCTTATCACAAAATTTAAATGAGTTCAACGAAAGACTTTTGCAAAAGAGATTCCGTCTCAAGCTGCCTTTGTCATCACTACATAAAACATTAATAATAATGTAATGATATATTTTTTTAAATAATATGTTAATATATAATTATGAAATATTAATTATATTATTAATTACACATTAATTATATTATTTAATACAGTCACTGTCACAACATTGGAAGCATAAGATTTGGAAAGTTAATGAGAATACTTAACAACGTACAGGAGAAATCAAGCTTTGATATTTGTGGTTGGGAAAGGCGCCCCGTGTGAGAACCATTGGATTGGCCAAGTGGCTGAAAATTATCAACCACTGGTGAGTACAAATGGAATCGACAAATTTATTTTAAGAAATATTTTCGTGGTTAATAAAAACAAGGCACTGTCCCGGTTTCATCAATGCCCCACTTCTTAGCTCAAGAAAAGCAGTTTGGGTCCAGTTTGGGTCCGATTCCGCTCACATTCTTGTATTAAATATTGTTATTGATATTAGTAGCCAAGTTTCAAGTAAATCAAGTACTTTGTATTAATAAATAATAATTTTTTTAAATTAAAAATTAAAAAATAATTGTTTGATCGGGCTTTAGACTTTAAATTGTTCGGGCTTATACAGGTTGGATTTCGAGCGGGATCTCAATCCAGAAAATTAAGAACAGGTCCAAAATGGAGATACCCCAAACTAAGGCTAGGATGGATTTGATTTCGGGCCGGGCCTTCAGGCTATTTTTGCATCCCTAAATGCTCCTTACCAGAATAGAAAGCACTTAATTCATGGAGAAGATATTCAAGTGTGAAAAGTTGTTATGCCACAGTTGTATTTTTGAAATATTCTAATTTTGAGTATATATATATATATATATATATATATATTCTCATAGCAATGTAGTTGTAACCTAAGACTCTTTTTTTCCCATCAAAATCTTACATAGTACTTTTTTCTTTTTATTTTCCTCTTTTTGGGTCTTATTTCTCTTTAATTAAAAATATAATAAATTAAAATAATAATAATAGATTTTTAAATTGAATGAAATTTTAATTTTAGAAAGAATTTTTTTTCTAATCAAAAAATTTTGAAAAGATATAAAAACCAAACTATAATAATTATAAAAGAATATTTTTGTTAATCAGAAAATTTTGAAAAGAATTTGTAAAAATCTTATGGGGTACTTTGTTCTTTTTTGTTTTCCTTTCTCCTCTCTCTCTCTCTCTCTCTCTCTCTCTTATTTATCATTAATTAAAAATATTATAAATTAGAGTAATAATACTAGATTCCTAAATTAAGTGAAATTTTAATTTCAGAAATATTATGTTTTTCTAATATTACTTTGAAAGATATAAAAACCAAATTACAATAAATATCAAATTAAGGATATTTTTGCTAATTATGAAATTTTGAAAACAAATAAAAATCAAGTTATATTAATTTTATAATTAGGAGTTTGTGCTACTTTGAAGAGGTGGAGAATATTTACTTTTATAAAATAATTTAAATTTTATAAAAAAAATTAAAATTAACAAACCAGTTCAAAGCAAGTATATTCTTTTTAAAATGTTAATTCAATTAAAAATTAATTTCAATATAATTATAAAATAAAAAGAAGGACTAAATTGTTTACAACCCACTACCCCTCCATTGAGATCTCTTTTCTTTATTGAGTAGAAAACTCTATGAATTCATTCTTTTCAAATCAATCTCTCTTGCTTTCATAACTTATAAAATTTTATACCGTGAGGTTGATTTATTATAAGTATCCAACTCTTCATATATTTTAGGAAAAAAATACCTTTTGACCTCTTGTGGTTAGGCTGTTTGATCTCATGTGTTAAATAACTTTTGTGTCATCCACATGCATCAAGGGAATGTGTTTACCCTTTCTTTTTTTTTTTTCCTGTTCTTGCCAAAGGTGAAAGAATGTAGGATGATTATGTCGTTTTCTCTACTTACATACATTCAACATGTTATGAGGCTCATGAGGGAATGAAAGAAAGAAGGCATGAAGGCATTGCAGAGCTTCAGGTTAACCATGAAGGCATGAGGGAAGAGAATGAGTTGAAAAAATTCTGTGATTTCATGAACCTAGGGAAATATTGGTAGAATATTTTTTAGTTGTGCGAACTAGGGTATGATTTTAATCATGCTTTGAAATCTTTAAATTTTGATTTTGATTCCTTGAGTAAATTGTGGATTAATTCAGCTAACATGTTGGTTCTTTGAGTGGCATGATCTTCCAATGTGTCAGCGTGGTAGAGAATTGCTTCCTCGTGTTTTGCAGAGAGCAAAATGGTTAGAGAATAAGTTAACTGAAACTCGAAGAAGAGAGAAGTTATATCAGGATGTTTTGATAGGAACTTGGGTTGTAGTCATTTTTGTTTGTAGTTTGATGATGGGAGAAGGGAATAGCAAGCAATTTTCCTTGCCCAGTGATTGATTGTTGATGTATTGCATCATGGTTGAAAATGGTGATATAATCCTTATAACAATGGGTTAATTATTATGAAATTATAGCTTTGTAATCCTTGTGTAAATAATGGTTGATGGTTATGATAATATATCATGTTGTAAGTTAGGGTAAATGATGGTTACTTGCCTACTAATTGGCAATAACAAAGTCAAAAAGTGCAAACATAAAGGAGTATAACAACGACAAGACAACTATATAAACATTCCCAATAAATTAAAATGAACATTCATTGACTGGGGGAAACCATTATCATTACATCCATTTTTATTTCATGATATTAAATATATCATCATAGTTATCTTAACTATTGTCATTTGAAGCTGTTTCAAAACATCATAATCAGCCATTACAAAAAACCAACTACAAATTTGTTGTCTTTTCCAGACATTACAAAAAAAAAAAAAAAAAAACCATCAGGTGGAATCTATTATCAGCCATTACAAATATGTTTTCATAAACATCATCTTCCGCACATCAAGTCCTTTTTCTTTTGAGTTAATTGATATGTGATCGTTTGTTTTAAGATTTATTTAGACTTCAGTACAAAGTATTTTTTTTTTTGTACGAAAGACAATGGTTAAATACTTATTTTATGAAAAGAACCACTTTGATGAGTTGATACTAATTATTTTTATTATATGACAAAATTATCCTCCTCATCCTATTCAGGTTTCTTCCTTAATTTTTTATCAAACTAATTTTTTTTCAACTCTCTACTTCCTTCCCCATTCTCTCTCTTCCACTATATAGTTCTCTTATCTCTTTTTACTGTCTACACCATCGACCGTAGCGGCAGCCACTAATGCCGCCCATCATCACCAACGTTGATCTTGATCTCATCCATTGTCAATGAATTCCTCTCTTCACTGCCACACACTCTACATTCATTTAATTTTTTTTTCAAGCGTTGCCATTGTGCTTTTGGCGGGTTTCGTGGCTTCATGTCAACCGTGAGACGAAGGCAACAACCAGCCCATGCCAATGCTGCTGATGAGGAGTTTTAGATTGAGAAGCTCCCTAACTTCTTTTCTCGTTTTGGATTGCTGCCTCTCTTGTAATGTTCATAAAAATGTCTTTATTTTTTTTGTCTTTGTGTTGTTTTACCTTAGCCATCAATAGACTGTAACCCTGCGCGGGTGACGGCACATTGCCAGCGAGTTAGTAGCTCGTGACGCGTCGGGCCTTTCAAAGGGCCAGTAGAAAAACTAAGTTCGGAGTGTTATGATTCAACATGAGAGGAACGGAGTTCAATCTATGATTACATGATATACTCTTACAAGAATGGAGTGGAAACTCAATCTATGATTGTATGATATATTCTTACACTCCTTGGTGAACTATGTAATGTTTGCTCATAATTATTAAAATTATTGCTGGTTGTATTGCTATTGGATATTGTTTTTATAGCTTTGAATAGAAAATGGAGGTGTGTCGTGAAGTTTGTATATATTGATACATTTCATGGTTGAATGTATATCAAATGTCCTCATTATTGTTGTCGCATCACATAGAGTGATACCTTATTCTCTTGATTGTTGTATCTACATCTATAATCTAGTAGATGATATTATTGTGTGTTTGTAATGCATACTGGATATTAGGGATTGTCTTATTCGAATACATGTGTGTGTATTGATTCGAATATACCGAAAGAGAAAAAAGGAAATTGAAAAGATGGAAAATTGCGAGTGATCAATTTAGAGAGAGAGAGAGAGAGAGAGAGAGAGAAGATTAGAGAATGGATGGGGAAATGGGATGGTTGCTGCTATCATCGTCGCAATGAACATGCAGGCAACTGTTGAAGCAGTTGGCGGTGCGGAGGTTGTGTAGCAAACACTACAGTATTGCTGACCCTCTTCTTATGCTCATCTCCTTCCACTGATTTTATAAGAAAGAGGAAGAAATCAAAAAAGGGACATTAATCTTTATTTTGGTGCGAAATTAAGAGGAACTAAACAAATGTTAGTGTGATAAGGATAAAATTAGTATTGATGAAAAAATGAGAGATGACATCGTTCTATACCGTTTGATCAATTAAGGATTAATTAATGGATGAGAAATTTTTGTTACAAACACTAAAATAGAAGAAAAATGAATGTCATTTTTCAAATCACAAAGAAGTTTTCTTGGCCCAAAAAATTAAAAAAAATAAATTTTATTACTAAATTAAGAACTTATATTTGATAGGAAAGACATGGAACCTTAAACCCTTGGTTTCATACCCTGACCTCAATCTATTAAAATATTTGAAGGTAATTTCAATTTTTCAAATCCACAAAGCAACATTAAGGACTGTCGTAAACTTACACATATTATTATTATTATTATCAAATTTGTAGGACCCAAAAATTACTCTGATACCAAATTGTTGAACAAAAATAAGAGAATAAGTAAAGTGAACAAACTAATATATTTTATTGAAGAAAACTCACACACTATTATTATTTTTGGCAATCTCTCACGGCCATCACACGACCCTCTAATTCTCTTGGTCACCACTCTATTATTTTTGTGGCACACAACTCAATATGACAGAGACTCACATATATATAACATTAACTCAAAGTCCTATATTGATTAGGACATCTAATCCTATACAAACTAGTATATCTTAAGTATAATAAGAAAGCTAACTCTCATTAGAATATTAGTCTAATTACAACTAAGACTATCTAATAAGTCTCCAAATATTATTAGGACTCAATAAACCAAATTAAGAAACTTCCTAAAATTTATGGGCTTGGTTTAATTAGCCAACAATGCCTCCCTTAAACCAAGCTCACCAAAGTAGCTTCACCAACACCTTCATGAGCAAGAATCTTCAAAGCAATTTCTGTCGCTGTAAGAAGCTTTTGCGACAGCAATCTGAAACAATCATTCGTCTTCATCTTCACACGCGGATATGGTCGAATCTTGTACTTGGCACACAACTTTTTAGCTTGTTCAGCACGATCAAAGAAACAATCCATGCTCATCCATTCAAAATCAAAATCAATAAAACAATTATCCGTGTCAATAATTTCATCATCATAATGACGCAAAGCCTGCCAATATTTTAGAATACCAAAATCTTCTTTTCGAACAAAATCTGTACCAATAAAATTATTAAGATCCAAACCAATATTGTAGCATGACAAGAATTTATCAACGCCGAGAAAATCACAAATTTCAGACAACTTGGGCTTCTCAATTCTCAAAAGTTCTTGAAACTCTAAAATTTCTGTCTTCACAAAATCAACATGGTCCCGAATAATAAAATTCTCAATACAAATAAAATCAACAAACTCTAGATTGGAACGTTCTTTAATCTCACTATGTTTTGATTCCAAAGTACTTGGCAAATTAAACAAAGTAGCAATGCCAAAATTTTTAAAAACTTCGACTGCATCAATACCGCAACATGCAAATTTTTTTTCTTTCTCAAATTGGGTAGGCTGAAATAATTCTTCAACATCTCTCAATTCACCAAAAGCAACTTCTAACAAATTCAAATTTTCATCACTTTGAGACAAATTCAAACTTTCAACCATACAATTATTTTCATCTTCTTCAACTTCCAGAATATTTCTTTCCTCACAACTAATATTTTCTTCCTCAGAAATATTGACGAAGCAATCAATATTATATGAATCTAAATTCAACACTTTATATGAATCATCCCAAATTGGAATGAATTCTGAAAACAATTTTGAACCATCAATCTCTTTATTTTTATCAAACTTGTCTCTTTCAAAATCAATCACCCAATATATGTCTATGGGAGGTTCATAACCATTCAGCGGTCTATTTTTATATGTCAAAAGAAGATCATACCAAAACTTATGTGGTGGTGGATAGTTTTGTGTGCAAACAAAATTATTCCAATGCGTCCAATGTATTGTTTTCCTTATTATCTGATAGAACCATTTAACTTTCTTCTCATAAAGTTCCTTTGATGAACGCTTCAATGCAATATCCAATACATTAAATACATTGCAAGCATTAAGATAGAGTGCAACACGATGTAACCACTCATCAATATTCTGACCACATACTCTTAAAATCTCAAACTTTTGTCCATTAACCAAAACTTTCTCCATAATTTCAAATCAACAATTTATTTAAATCACATACCTGAGTTTGTCCAAAAACTGAACTTGTCGTCCTCTTTTTTTCTTCAATCTGATCAAGCTGGCCTCCCTATCGATTAAACCATAATTTTTTTCCTTCACAAGTATTTGTACCACCACAAGATCTTTTTCTGATCCAAACAACCGTCGAATTTCAATCGAACAACTTTTCAACAAACCACTCAAGATCGCAATCTTAAGTAACATGAGAATTACAATTCTCTGCAATAATTCAAGAACGAGACCAAACTTTGATTTTCTATAGCTTCCCAAGATCGAGACAAGATCTGATAAATTATCCCAAGATCGTAATTGGCTCTGATACCAGTTGTAGGACCCAAAAATTCTCTGATACCAAATTGTTGAACAAAAATAAGAGAATAAGTAAAGTGAACAAACTAATATATTTTATTGAAGAAAACTCACACACTATTATTATTTTTGGCAATCTCTCACGGCCATCACACGGCCCTCTAATTCTCTTGGTCACCACTCTATTATTTTTGTGGCACACAACTCAATATGACAGAGACTCACATATATATAACATTAACTCAAAGTCCTATATTGATTAGGACATCTAATCCTATACAAACTAGTATATCTTAAGTATAATAAGAAAGCTAACTCTCATTAGAATATTAGTCTAATTACAACTAGGACTATCTAATAAGTCTCCAAATATTATTAGGACTCAATAAACCAAATTAAGAAACTTCCTAAAATTTATGGGCTTGGTTTAATTAGCCAACAAATTTCAACAAATACATGACCATATTCTCAAGTTTTAGAGAGACAGATAAAGAGAGAGAATCTATATATTCCTTTATGTTGTAGCTGGCTCATAGCTGGCCCAAGTGTTCTCCAATCTTTATGTTTATATTTTAAAGTGAGTTTGAAGCTTTGTAGGGTTAGCATGCATCTATACAACTTTTGGCAACATCAACTTTGAGTTCCCATTGACAAATCTTCCTCAGTTTGTTTCAACATCGATCATGATAGACTTTTTTCAGATGCTATATAGTACTATATGAAAATTATACAAATAAAACTTGTGCTGTATTGAGGTGATTGATGATTCCATTCTGGTCTTTATTAAAGAAAGGAATATATTAACAGATATATGAATAGATATTGATATCATTTTTTTTTTTAAAGTTACAAAATAAAAAAAGCATAATATAGTTGAAATATCTCAAGAATTTAACTTATGAGATTTTGAAAATACAAATATTTGAAAAATTATATTCTAAAAAACTCTCAATATCACAGATATTTTATTCCATAGACACTTGAATTTGAGCTATCTTCGATAATTTGCTTTGCTGTACATTCATCAATATCTCAAAATACTGAGTTTATATGTGTGTGTGTGTGTGTGTGTGTATATATATATATATATATATATATATATATATATTCGTGAACTTGGATATTGTTCATATGTAATTATTCTTTTAACATAAAAAAGACATAATTTGATAATTATCCCACTATATGAGTAGTTTACCTAACAATAAAGAGGAAGAGTTAATGAAAATGGTATTATTATCAATGTCTTGTCTTTTTTACTAATGCAATACCATCTAAATTTGTACATAATTTTTTAATGAAAATGGCTTGATTATTCTCTTACCATTAAAATATTTAATATTCTCTAGTTTTATTTTGTTTTTTTGGGCAAACTGTTTAATCTTTTAATTGTGGTGCTACTCTATTGAAGAGAATAATCCAAAAATACTGCTCAAATTGATGTAGATTCAATTAAGAATTAAGAATCTTTTAAACAAAGCCATCTAAAATCAAACAGCTTGAGTTTTATTCGCATGGCATTAAGTTTGAATAATTGGTGTGTATATGGGTCCAGGTCCAGCGTATATCTGAATATATCAACTATATGTGCATGTTATTTGGTTTCCAGTTGGATCCTCCATTTCTATATATGTACAAGAATATATTCCTAGCTGTACGTTTGAATATATATATATATATAATGTGTGTACGTAAACATATGTAAAAGGAATAATATTGCTGCTGGCGGATTCCAATGATTCATCTATTACAACTGGCACTTGGACATTACTTATTAGTTTCATGGTAACCCATGTGGATCAAAGAAAAATGTAATACTCTGTTTCATTTGGCACTTCTTCTCTTCATTTTAATTGTGAGAAGAGCCATAAAACATTTCTCAAATTCGAATCAAGTCCCAAACTTGTAAATCCTACTGCTTTATATTATTTGATAGAAGGCTTTGGAAAATATAAAAAAAAAAAAAAAAAAAAAAACAACAACGTAAAAAAAAAGAGAAGTAGGTTGAGGAAGCCCTCGTTATATAGTTTTATATATACACACACTTACATTCTATTTCCAATTATCTATTTTTGCGTCCGTTAGTGAATGTTTATAAATCAGTTTTGCAAAAATTAATTTTAATGATAAAATAGAAATAATTTTATGAAATAAGAATTTATTCTTTGAAAAAATACAAAAAATATTTTTTTTTAAAATAAAGCAATATATGAAATCTTTCCAAACTAAAAACTGAAACTGAAATATAGAAAAAATTATTTTACAGTATAAGAATATAATAACGGAAACATAAACAGCAATACTTACAGAATTGTAGAAACTGAAACAGTAATCAAAGCTTGTATTTTTCATAATGTCCTTAAGACGAATTATGGCCATCGTAGTGGTGCTTATGAGCTTTTAATCGTACGCCTCTAATGATACAATGCTCGAATACACGCAGATGTGAAACACTTCAACTGCATGTCTGGCGAACCAAAACAATGACTTGAACTCTCTCAAATACTTACGCACGGAATATATGAAAATTTCAATGAATTAATGGTGGTAAGTGCAGTGGTGTTTATATAGATCTCTTCATGCTTGTTTGGTACAGGTATGAAGTTTTGGTGTGCGTCTATTTATGGTAAACAGACATAGTCACGTCCAATAAACAAGATGCTTATTCAGTCAAAATTCAAACCAAAGATAATCGCAAAACAACGTCGTTTTGGATTTAAACCAAAATCAAACGCAATTGCTAAATGACAGCGTTGGATTTAATTATCCTAGTAACTAAACGACATCGTTTTAGACTATTTCTAACAATGACAAAAAATAGCAGCGTTTTGAAAAAATATTTAAATAAAATTTCCAAAAAAAATATATACATAGAGGGCTAAGGCTCAAACCCGACCCGGTTCGGTGCGGCGCATATGTGATAAACCAAGCATGTGCTAGGTCCTCACCCTTCTACAAAATTTGGGTACCCCTTAAGGTCCAAACCTTTCTTTAAGGTAATTGTATATATACTTTTTAAAAGTCTTGTTCTTATCCTATGTGAGATAGAAGCTTTTCACAAGCTTCAAGTTATTGTTACCATTTCCAAGTGTTGATATTTGGAGATAGTTTCTCATTCACTTCTTAATAATTTTAAACAACCCAATACATGATCTTAATGTTCTCATAGAGGAGAACATATTTTCATATGGATTCACTAAAATTAATATGTGGAACCCACTTTAATTTCAGTTCAATGATAGCTAATTGTTATGCTCAAAAATTCACTTTTCCTAATAGCGTTAATGCGGTGCATATAGGCCAACTATTTTGCTGGTTGTTAGGATGATGTGTAGGTATTATTTTTTATACAACGATATAAGCACGGGAATTAAACTCACATAAGTTGTGTGAAGAATAAAAGCTTGCACAACTTGAATGGGACATCAATCCTATATGTGTAGGTATTATTTTGACATAGGTTCTGATTTCTTTTATTTTGGGGATAAATATAAAATTTTCACAAAAATGTTAAGTTAACCCGAGGGCCAAATTAAATTGAAAAAAAAAAAAAAATATGCCTATTGCACGTTGAAACATAATATTTGTATATCATTATATTGCACGTTGAAAAATAAATAGGAGTGGCAGGCGGACGAATTCCTATTTCATTTAAAAAAATATAAAAATGAGTTTAATGAGTCACAATAAATTGTTACAGAAGTAGAAGAGTTTTTACTCTTTTTATTCATCATTTTGGTAAAATAATGGTCAAGTTATATGATTATCATTATAATTTTAGCATTCATGAAAGATTCCAAGTGGCTCGGTTGTTGTATTTTATATATGATTATCATTGTTTTGGTGCAGTTCTCAAGTGGGCCCTGTTTCTCTGATAGATATTTATGCTTTGGTAATAAAACAAAACAGTAATGCTATGTTTTTTAAATATTAATTTCAAATTTTGCATCCATTAAATTATGTAATTAGGGAGTCACAATAAAATTCATATACAAAATGTCCTGATGCAAAATAATATTATATCGTCATTAAATCAATAAAATTTTACATATTCTTACAAAAATTATTAATCTTACCTAACATTTTTTTAAATTCTCAATATATATATATATATATATATATATCCTGATGCAAAATAATATTATATCGTCATTAAATCAATAAAATTTTACATATTCTTACAAAAATTATTAATCTTACCTAACATTTTTTTAAATTCTCAATATATATATATATATATATATATATATATTAGAGTTAATTAGTATTAAATCTCTCAACAAGGTACTAAATTATCATGGGGTACAAGCGTTTTTCACTTTTGAGTTGAAGGCCAATTGCTATTTGAATTTTAAAATCGGGTCTATTTTGTTCCTTAGGTCATTTATCATATCAACGCTCACGAATTTTCTTGAGTGCATCATTTATGGTTCATCATCTTTTCCTTTTGTAGCATCAACGAAAACATCTGATGGCTCATCAACAAAATCATCAGATGACAACTAAGTTTTGACTGGTGTGCATTGGAACAAGCCTGGTGGCGACGACGATGATCTTAGATGATGGCATGAACTCTCTACCATGATGATGACAGGTTATGGTGATGGGGTTGCAGATCGATAATAGTTATATTTGACTCACATCAAACCCAACTAGAAATCTGCAGTAATTTGAATTTGTGAGCACAATACTATTTGATCTGCATGTATTATCTTTTAAGTGACTGTGGAAGGAAGGCAAAAGAGACTCTAGATTGATTTAGTTTGGATATAACAGAGTAGTATTAAGGGCTGTTTTGTGATGTGTCGAATGAGTGGTACTCAAAATGCCCATTACAAGCTATTGGATTCATGTCAATGATTGTAGATGGGTATGAGCAGCAAATTGTGATTGGCTATGCTTGGCTGTTTATCTTGATATGTTTTTTGAGTTAAAGTCAACATGCGCTTTTTTTTTTTTGTTTTCTTAAAGCTCTGGAATTATCATGGATTAATAGACAATGAACAGTGATTGGACTCTTTTATTACTGGCTATTTGGTGGAATTTGGGGATTGATTAGAGAAGTCTGGGTATGTTCATTTATTGTCTTACATACTGTGAAATTTTACACATTTGTAATAATATAAATTTTACACTTTTATAATAGTGTAAAATTTATATTTTTTATAATTAGTATATTTTTAATCACTTGTGTTTTAATGATTAATTTTTTTTGATAATTTTTCAGAACTTTGAAAGTCAATTTTGAGAATCCAATATGTATCTAAAGAATTTTCTCAATTTTTTTTATAAAATTTTGAAATTTTAAATTTTAGAAAAGTGTAAAATTTCACACTTTTGACTAAGATTAAACTTTTCCCTGCAAAAGTATAAATTTTACAATTTTGTTGAAGAAATTTTATACTTTTGGATTGATTTTTTTCTTTTAGATTTTTATATTCAATATGAATTTTGTTTGATAGATCTCAATGTTTAGAATTCAAATATATAATTTTTTATTAAAAATAAATTTATGAATTTTAAGTTATTAAATTTTGAAATTTAAATTTTTTTTTTTTGAGGCTTCTCCTTAATTTACGCGTCAGGTGATTTTTTGTAATGAATTGATTTGAAATGAAGGATATTTTGGTTATTGAAATTTTGAAAGAGTTACTGGATTATTAAGTTTAGACTAGGATTTAATGATAAATTCTGTATTTTTGTTAGACTTTTATCTAAACGACCTTATATATTAACCTTTTTAAAAAATACCCAATATATCCTCTATATAATAAATTTCATATATTGTATATTTTATATAATTAGTTAATATTTATATATTTAATGGAGGACATGCGTTTTTTTTAAACTAAGCATTGATTGAATAAAGAGGAAAAAGAAAATTCTATGTTTCATAATAATTGATTAAGAATGTTAATCCAACATCTAATATTTATTTCCCAAACAACAACTAATTGTGGCATAAGGGCTTTTCTTTAACTGATTAATCATCCCTCTTTTTATAAGTTATTACAAACACTAATTGTAAATAATTTCCGAAAGAGAGAGAGAGACAAACAGACAGAGAGAGAGAGAGAAAGAGAAAGAGAAAGATGTGTGAGAGATTCAAGATTCAAATATCAAATGTTGGAAAATGAAAGTGGTAAGATACTTGAGAATGAATGGCTATTGGGCACGGACTTTTCAACATCACCCCCCCTCTCTCTCTCTATATCTATCTCTATCTCTATCTCTATCTGTCTTTGAAAGCCAGCAAAGTACAAATGTGCTGCTTTGCATTGTACCATTTGTACAGATCCACATTCCAGACAATCTCATACCCAAAGCTTTTAAACCAAACATCAATCATGAAACATGGTTAGTCTGATTAGTAAACAACCGCAAATGTAGCTTTTCAAACATTTTTCTCCCCCCAAACCCTCCCGATAAAATCAACACCCCACGTTCCTTCTTAAAATTAAATTAAAAAGAAAGGGACAGCCAACAGCTTTGGCAGATGATAGGTGGACAGAGGATGTGGGTCCCACTTCGCCAACGACAACTCAATTGACTTAGTTGAGAGTGCCAATCAAGTGTTCCTAACAATACATATATATATATATATAAGTGTTAATTTTTAACACGATACGATAACACTATTCGAATACGACATGAAGTTAATGGGTTTGGATTTAGCATAAATGGGTTTGGGTCATAAACAAGTTGACACGTATAACACGATTAATAAACAGATTGAGTTTGAGTTTTACTAGTGTCAACCTGTTTAACACGACTTAACACGTTTAATTATAAAGTAAATTATGAGTTAAGATAATTTATCTCATATCAAATAATTATCAAGATTTTAATATTTTTTATTTATAAAAGAGGTTTCTAGTTTAATTTGACCCATATCTAAAGTTATTAAACTTGAAAATTATTTGTACATATTAAAAGATAGATAAATTTTTTTATTTAAAAAATAAAAAAATTAAAATAAACAGGTTAAGTGTGTCAACACGTGTAACCTGTTTAATAAATGGGTTAGGTTTGAATTTTGAAACTTGATACGATTAGTTAATAGTGTCAGATTTGAATTTACATATTTTTAAATATGTATACTTTAACATGACCTAAACACGGCAAAATAACACTAATTGACATCCTATATATATACATATGTATGTATATATAATTGAATCAATTTTAAAACAACTGGAGTAGTTGAATGTGGGCCCCCAGCCACCAATGATAAATGACAGAAACGATTGGTTGTGTTTGCGGCCCGGTAACAACGAGAGTGAGGATTGATTCGATTGAAGATGATACCAAAGACAACTTGGTTTTGAATTTTCAATCAATCTGTGATCATTTGACAGCCTGTTCTTGTGGACCTTATTACGAATCCTATTGTTTTAGGACACGTGTCGACAAAATAATCAAAGTTTGCGCTTATTGATTCCCTTGTGGATTGAGGAATAAAATCTTCAGAGCTTTGGATATGCATAAAACTGATACGGGCATAATTGAGATTTAGAAATCAACCATGCCCCCCCTGAGTTTTTCACATTTATGTTGTGCCCCTTATGTTCAACAATAAATTCTTTTCAATTTCATGAATTGGTTCTCTAGATAGATTTTAGTAATAAATTCAACCCTCAACTCTTTTTTATTTTTACTTTTTATATTATGCCTAATAAGATTAAATAGTATTTAGATAGTGATTCAGATATAATTTTTTGAAAAATATTTTTAAAAATTTTGTAATTAATTTTTTAAAAATTGTAAAAATACCTTTGGATATGATAATCTAACTTTTAAAAAATTAAAAAAAATTAAAATGAATAGCTTGCCAAATACTTATTCCGCTTTTTGAAATTAAAAATTTATTTTTGAAAACGTAAACAAACAAAACCTAAATCTCTACTGGTTTGCTCCTGTCAGGATTTACACCTTACTATTTCTTTTATAAACGAACAAGTAATGTTATAAATGACACTTTTCATTTGAACACTCAACTCAAATATATTTTTATAATTCATGTTGTACTCTTTTATTCATGTAATTGTGCACTTATCTTTAAAATATTTAAGGTTCAAGTTCGGATAAGAACAAAAAAATGAGTAGTTAAAAGATATATTACCATCGATCGAGTACTTAGTTAGCCTTTGAAAAAAATAAAGGAATTATTAAAATTTTAATTTGTCTATAAAAGTAATTTTGATTGATTATTTACATATTTTATAGTACAAATATAATTTCAAATTACTGTTTGATTAAGAAACTTTGAAAATTCTTTATTGGCACTCCCCTTTTGATTAATAAAGTTTAATACACACATGATTCAAAATAATAAAAATTTTTTGATCAATCATTGAGGATAAGGTTTTGCATATGCTAATACAACGCTCTTTGCATAAGACCCATTGTTTTGTAGTGCGGGACCACCTGGTTTACTGGCACATTTTTCCAATGCTCGATTACCATTTATCTAATGAGATATATAGCCAAAAGTTTCCACAGGTTTAAGAATTCAAGACCACACTGTTCTTCAAATTTCAAGAAAATTACACAATGATGATTAAATGGCTGATCTAGACTCTTTGCATGACTTGGATCATGTGTATATGTGTAATTTTATGTATGAGATGAAGAGATCACACAAGAACATTGTTCTAATTTAGCTCTCCTCTCTCTCAATGTCTCAAGGTATGTTTTTCGCGCTCTTCACTCTGTTTTTCGGATTTAAAAAAACTGTTTTAATACTAAACAACAAATTGTTTTGTGCAAGGCTCGTTCCAATATGTAGCTTGTTCATTTGAATGAACATGCTCGTTCGAACGAGATACGAATGAACACTTTCTGGAGTTTGTTGGTTTTGAGACCTTCATCCCAAATCAAGCGAGCATCGAACGCAGCTTTTCTATTGTGGACACAATTTGCTAAAGTATAAGAAATGTGAAGACAATTTTTCCCAAGTGTAAGAAATTTGATTTTTGGAAATAGAACTTTGGAAAATGATTCACTATTCAAGCAACTACACACACATGAGTATAAGGAAATAAACAATATGCTATACATGTCGTGTGTGAGATCCAAATCATAACAAAGTCCAAAATTTTCCCGCATATCCTAAGAAGTTTGGATGATGTATATGACAATGTAACTTGAATCTTCTTAGAGTGGAATAGGAGCTTGAGAAAATCTAAGCCTAGGACTAAGTTACAATTATAACAAAATAAATTTTTTTCAAACTGGATTAGTCAATTACACAAACGGACCCCTTGGTCCTAACAAATATCAAAATCTTTCTCTCAAACAAAATTTTTAGCATAATAATTATTAAGACTCAATTTACTGTTGTAACTGTTGAATATTGTTTTGCGTCGCTCCTTTGAAGCTCCTCTGGTCTATGTATAAGGCCTTCTGACTCCTCTCTTTAAAACCATGGTTTTAAGGAGCTACATGAACTGGGCCTTCATTTCAATATAGTATTAAAGCCAAATTGAGTTTCGGCTACTGGGTTCAGGTGGGTGTTAGATTGTCCCACATCGCCCCTCTGAAGCTCTTCTAGGCTATCTATATGGCTGACTTCTCATCTCCTTAACACCTGGGTTTTAAGAAACTGAATGAGCTAGGCCTCCATTTTCAACTTGGTATCAGAGCCAAGCCAAAGCCCAACCTTGAGCTTTGGCTCGATGCGGTCCAAGAGGGGTGTTGGATATTGTTCCACATCGCTCCTCTGAAACTTCTCTGATCTATCTATATGGCTGACTGCCCTTCTCCTTAACACCTAGGTTTTAAGGAGCTGAATGGGCTGTGCCTCCATTTTAACTTGGTATCAGAGTCAGGCTAGAGCCCAACCTTGAGCTTCAACCCGACGCGGTCTAGGGGGTGTTGGATATTATCCCACATCGCTTCTCTAAAGCTTCTCTAGTCTATTTATATGGCTGGTTGCCCCTCTCCTTAACACCTAAGTTTTAATGAGCTGAATGGGCTGGGCCTCTATTTCAACTATTAAGACTAGGGGTGTCAATCATGTCGTGTTGTGTTAAGGTAAGAGTATTATATTATATGAGTTGACCCAAACACGACACTATTAATTAATCGTGTCAACTTGCTTAACCTTAACACGACTTATATAATACACGGGTGACATGACCTGACCCGTATAACCCGTTTATTAAACAAGTCATGTTGAAACACGAATAACATGACCCATTTAAATTGTATAACCAGTTTTCAAAATAAAATTACTAGATAAAATCTAATTCATTCATTTTTAGCACATTATAATAATAATAATAATAATCATTTTTAACTGAAAGTAGGTTTTAAAATCTAAAATTCATTACGATTTTTGTTTGGATGTAATTTGCAAAACTAACCTTACTTATATGGGTAATAAATGGGTCAATCAGGTTAGGTGAGTTTGTATTAAACGGGTTTGACACGAATAATTAAATAGGTTATTTCGTGTTAAACGGATCAACCCGATTACAACTCGAACACGATACGTTTATTAACCGTGTTAAACGGGTTGACCCGTCTATGACTCAAACCCATATAAGCTCAACTCAAACCCGCTAATTACGTGTCGGATTCGTGTTGTGTTATCATGCCGTATAAAAAATTGACACCTCTAATTAAGAAAAAAACTTTGATAAATTATCATAAAACTAAAACAAGTCTCAAAGACTGAGACAAGACTCTAATAAATTACTTCAAGGTCAAGACAAAGATTTGATAAATTATCCTAAGATCGAGACAAGACTGTAATACCAATTGTTGTATTTAGAAATATTCTGATTCCAATTATTAGATCCAAAATACTCCAATATACTTTGTAAAATCTAGTGCAAGCAGAAAAAAATCAAGTAAGCAAAAATTAAGAGGAAAAAGATCAAATTTGCTGTAATATAAACTCATATTTTATTAACAATAAACCAATCTCACTATTCCAAAACAATCTGTACATGGTATAAATAGCTCTAACTCTTATTAATTTTGTGACTAGGCCTATATGGGGTAACCTCACCAAATTGTATTGAGCCACCACTCACTCCATACACAATCACACTAATCACTCTCATATATATGGACCTATCATTCTATAAAGAATATTTAATACTACCAAAATTTTATGAACCTATTCGACATATCTAGAAATTAGTTTAATAGTTTGGGTTAAGGTTTTATATATACAGTTGATTATTTAATAATTAATAATTAATAATTTTTATGACAAATTATGATAATATTATAAAGGAAAATGTTTTCAATGAATTTTTCATTTTCAGATACAAATAAATAATTTTAAATGTATTTATTATAATTATTATATGTAGACATAAAACTTTATATTTAAGAGAAAAAAAAATTTAATTAAAAAATCTATGTTGTAAGACTTAACTCTGTAAGAAATAATTGGACAGTTCATTACAAAAATAAAATAGTTAATGGAGGGAGGGCGGCTGAGGTGGAGTGGACCCCAACGAGCTGGCAATCCAAGTTTGACAGAACCGCAGGGCTAGCCTGAGAAAGCGTGCAATCTGTCATTGGAAATTCGTAAATTTTCATATCTGGAATTTCAATTTGTGAGTGAATAAAAAAAAAAGAAAAAAGAAAATTCCAACTCATACACATATTACCCACGCCTCCATTTATCCCCCCCAAACCGCTTCATGTTCTAAGCTCAGTCCCAATCCAAAACCCCATCCATCCCAATCTTTTCTCTCTTTTGTACTTGCCTGCAATTTGTTTGATCAAATCAAATCGAAGGCTTCAATTCTTATCATGGCTGAAGAGACGCAGACGACGGCCGAAGTGGTGGTTGTTTCTGATGTTCCCGTGGCAGAGAAGCCCACCACCACAGAGAAAGAGCCACCGCCGGCGGTTGAAGAAGTGGTGGATTCTGAGAAGCCGAAGCCCACCGCCGATGAGAAGAAGATCACCGAATCGGCTTCTTTCAAGGAGGAAACCAACGTGGTAGGTGAACTTCCTGACCCACAGAAGAAAGGTTTGGATGAGCTGAAACAACTCATCCAAGAAGCTCTCAGCAAGCACGAGTTTACAGTTCCGCCGCCGCTCCCCCCTCCGCCGGCTAAGGAGGAAGAGAAGCAGGCAGAGGAGAAACCCATCGCCCCAGAAGAATCAAAATCTGAAGAGAAACCCGAGGCTCCCCCTGTTGCTGATGTTCCACCACCGGCTGCGGAAGAGGCTCTGAAGCCCGAACCAGCGACCCCGACTGAAACCAAGGAAGAAGAGAGAGCACCTCCACCACCGGAGGCAGAGACATCGGAAACCGTAACTGTTATTGAAGTGATTGAGAAAGTCACTGCTATCGATGAAGCCGGCACTGAGACGGTTGAAGCAATCAAGGAAACGATCGTTGAGGTCTCGGCTTCGGCTCCACCACCGGAAGAGATGGCCCCAGTCGAGGAGACTGCTCCTCCAGCGGAGCCGAAAGAAGAAGCGGAAGCCCCCGCACTACCTCCGCCTCCGCCGGAGGAGGTCTCTATTTGGGGAATTCCGCTTCTCGCAGACGAGAGAAGCGATGTTATTCTTCTCAAATTCCTCAGAGCCAGAGAGTTCAAAGTCAAGGACGCATTCACCATGATCAAGAACACGGTCCGCTGGCAAAAGGAGTTTGGAATCGAATCATTGCTCGAAGAAGACTTCGGCACCGAGCTTGAAAAGGTTGTGTTCATGCACGGATTCGACAAAGAAGGCCACCCGGTGTGTTACAACGCGTATGGAGAGTTCCAGAGCAAGGAGTTGTATCAGAACACGTTTGCTGATGAAGGGAAGAGGCAGAAGTTCCTGCGGTGGAGGATTCAGTTCTTGGAGAAGAGCATCAGAAAGCTCGATTTCAGCCCCGATGGCATATGTTCCATTGTTCAGGTCAATGATCTCAAGAATTCCCCTGGACTCTTCATGAGAGAGCTCCGACAAGCCACCAACCAGGCTCTCCAATTGCTTCAGGACAATTATCCTGAATTTGTTGCCAAACAGGTATACCCATCATTTTTGGAAGCAAAGTTTTCATCTTATATATATATATATATGTATTATTTTTATATTAATTCGTATTGGGGTTTGGTAGTACAAAGGTGTTTGTCAATATTCCGTAATGCTTGAATGCAAAATTATGATTATATAGTTTCATATGTATGTATTTGGATGTATTGTTTTTGTATTAATTGGATTTGGGTTTTGGTGGTACGAAGGTGTTTATCAATGTTCCATGGTGGTACCTGGCCTTCTATAGGATGATCAGCCCTTTCTTCACCCAAAGGACCAAGAGCAAATTTGTCTTTGCAGGCCCTTCCAAATCTGCTGAAACCCTATTCAAGTTAGTGATTTTTTTTTTCTTTTTCTTTTGTTTGATGGGTTTCTTTCCTTCCTTGTCTTTGTGTTCTGAAAACCACTTAAACGCATGTTTGGATTGAAAAAACAAAACCAGATATATAGCTCCTGAGCAAGTACCAGTTCAGTATGGTGGACTTAGCAGGGAGGGTGAGCAGGAATTCACCACTGCTGATGCTGTTACAGAGGAGACCATCAAACCAACAACCAAACACACCGTGGAATTCCCGGTCTCTGAGGTGGGTAAACCATTCTGATTGTTAGTTTGAACAAATTGGATATATATGTATTGCAATTGTAATTTGGGAATTGTTGGACTAGCAGAGCTGCTTGTTGGTTTGGGAGGTCAGAGTGGTAGGATGGGATGTGTGGTATGGAGCTGAATTTGTTCCCAGCGCCGAGGATCGATACACCATAATTGTCCAAAAGTCAAGGAAGATTAACCCAGCAGATGAACCTGTGATCTGCAACAGCTTTAAAATTGGGGAACCGGGGAAGGTAGTGCTCACATTTGATAACCAAACCTCCAAGAAGAAGAAGCTCCTCTACAGGTCCAAGACCAAACCCTCTGACTGAGCTTTGAATCATCAATGCCTTTGTTGCCTTTGTTGGGTCTTAAATTCAATCATATTAGAAGACAAGACATTGAATTTGCAGAATAAGATAGGTTCGTTTGTTATTTAAAAAGAAAAAGACAAAGGGTTTCTTTTCATTTTTTGGTTGACATTAAATTTTAATTTTGTTAGTGTCTTTGGGGGTGGGGGGATTTTATTTATATTTTTGGGGAATTTTTTTTTTTTTTTTTGGGTTATTGGTTCTTGGTGTTCAGTTGTTTTAAAATACTGGTGAAAACAATCGGGGTATGTTTGGATGAAGAGAAAAAATGAGATATTTGAGGGGATGGAAATGTGTGGATTAATATGGGGATAGAAACGTTGTTGCTATTGTTGTTACCCTAAGTTCCTGTAAAATTTGTGTAAAAAATTGATGTTTTGTCCTACTTTCTTTTCGTGGATGTTAATGTTAATAAATGATTTATTAATTAATTTTGTCCATTTGCTTACAAATTGTTGTCTCTTTTTGGCTTTATCTCAAAGCAATACGAAATTTATATATTTCTTTTCGCGAATATCATCTGTATTTAGGAATTTTCTCTTGAAATTTTAGCATTAGCATGGAGCGGTCTGCTTTTGTTTCGTAAGTGTTGCTGAAAATTTGATATCCATTTTTGGGATGAAATGGTAGTTGGCTTGCTAGTTTATGAGAAAAATAAGTTGTCTTGCTTCTTCTTCAGTAATTCTTATTTTCTTGATACAAAAATGAGTCTGGTATCTTCTTCATTTTTAATGGGAAGGGGCATTGTTTGGTGCAGTGCAGTGGTAAAATGTTTAGATTGTACGTGAACCCTCCTTTAATTTGAGGACAGTCAATGAAAATGAATCATGAGTGGAATCAAAGCAACCAGTACTGAATAATAGTCTTTTTTCCACACAGGACATGCCTGGTTTGTCAATTTCTTTTTCTTAAAGAATTGATGGTTATTTTTGGATCCTAAAAAAGATCATGCATTTGTCTGAGTGTCGACCACTTCAGAAAAGATAGAAAGCAAAGGTAATTTCGCCTTAATTGTGACAAGCACTTTAGTGACAGAGAAAGCAAAGTCTTTTTGATACTTTGGGTTGTGATTCTTTCTAATTGTGGCGGAGATGCTTTCTAAGTTCTTACAATGCATGGTTAACGTGAGAATTGAAAGCTTGTTGTTTTGTGCTTCGGCCATATTTCCGGCTGTCAATAAAAAGTTCCTTATTCTCTTCTGCTGCTTTTTGTGTAATGGTGTTTCAGCTTCCTTTCTACGTCTAATGCATATGAACCAGCGTTAAAATATGATCTAATTGAAGTTTTTTTATTTTTTTTTATATATTTTTTGATTTTATTTTTTAAAAATATTTTAACGTGAGAATATGAAAATTTTGAATTTTCTTTTGAAAGTTAGTGGTTACCAAGAATTTTTGAAAAAAATCTTTTCTGAAAATGCATTAGAAATACATTTTCAGACATTTTTCTTTTTTTAAGATAATGAAAACGAATATTCAAAATAAATACCAAGGGATTTTATTTTGTTTTATTATTTTCACAAAAAACATTTTGAAAACACTCTAAAAACAACTTCTCGGAATTTTTTTAAGTGAATGAAAAACAATATTCGAAAACAATAACAATGGATTTTATTTTTTAATTTTTTTAAAACACTTACTTTAATTTTCTTATTTTATATAAAAATGAATTTAAAGTAAATAACTTATATTTTTATATTTGATTAAGAATGTTTTAATTAATATTTATTTGAAAATAAAATAAGTTATAAAAATTGTCAAAATTGAAAAAATAAAAATAAAAAAAATAAAAGAAGCACTTTTGTTATTTTTTTTTTTAAAATGGACCGATGGGGAAGTATATGCAGTTTGTCAGTAAAAATAGAAAAAAGAATATATTTTCAGAAACTTCAAAAAAGATTTTTGTAATTATCAAAAAAATATTAAGAAAGATTAGTATAATTTATCTAAACATTTAATGATAATTAGTAAGTAGGAAATATTAGAAGCAAAGTACATTTGTAGAAAGGTGAAAGCATGACAGTGTCATTGAGAAAATATCGGAAGAAATGAGTTCCTTTTGTTGTGTTAACAGACTGCGTAACCAAATTGGATTTTGCTGATTATGGCATTGGCTATTTTTTTCCTTCCTTTTCCTTTTTCCTTTTAGGTTGGTTTGTCTTTGTAAACTGGGATGATTATTGATTGGCTTTGCATACAATAGGGTCAAGGGTTGTTGTATAAATCTTTTCATATTTTGAATCTTGAAAATATGGTGAAAAAACTCATGTATATCATCTTATATAGATAAAGAAAAGAAATAAGCTTCAGTCAACCTTAAGAAATAAGAGGGAACCATAAGCCCAATTAGACAGGATTTTCAACCTAATAATAAAGAAGCTCGTGCTTATTTTTGTTGAAAATTTCTTGCTTTGGAAAATCAAAGTTCCTCTTGATTTTTGTTTTAAGTTTCTAGTTTGATAATGTCATTTAAGCATGAAATAATTTTCTCCCCTCTGTCTTTTTCATGTTTCTTTTCCTCCTTAGCTAAATCTGCAAGCCAAATGAAGCCAAAAAAGTGCCACCTCGCAATTTACCAACCAGATTTTTAAGAAAATGTAGTGATTTTGTTCTTAGATTGCCAGCCAAGATATATATAAATATAGATAAATTAAGAACCTCAAGTGTGGAGGGATATTAGTATAGTTGTTGCAACGCAACGCCAGAGAAAATAAAAAATATAGAAGAAAACAAAACAGCAGAAAATGAACGAGGAACAATATTATAAGCGGCAAAGACGAAGCAAAGGACGGACGCCGAGGCGGGGAAGAAAAGGAAATCCCAACGTCTTGTTTGAATGAGGGTATAAAAAAGTGGGATGGAATAGGAAATATTTAGATTGGATAAAAAATAAAATTTTATAAAATATTAGATATTTTATTTTAATATTTAGAACATTTTTTGATAAAGTAACTGAATATATTGTTTTATTTTAATTCTATACTTATATCGGTATAATTATTAATAAAAATAATAAAATATTATAAGATATTAAATTCGTATTCTCAGTAATATTTTTTCTGAGATCTTAGAAAAAATAAAATTTCTAAAAACTATTTTTTCAGAATATATACTTAAAATTTTCAACAAAAAATTAAAAACAATAGAAATATAGATAAATAAGAGATGGTTCAACAAATTTAATAATTTATTGTGTATAAATACTAATAAAAATTATTACCAATAGATGTAAGAATAACAAAATAATCGGCACATTTAAAATCTATTTAATAGTTCAAAAATGTCATCACTACTAATGATAATATGTTATGAAAATATATATGGATGGCATCAGTAGTAGTAGTTGTTGGAATCAATCTCATTTTTTTTTTTCTTGTCATGAAAGAATGATTGAGGATTTTTATTTTATTTTATTTCTTATCCCATTAAGCATGGGATAAAAAAATTCCACCAAGGTAGTTGGATTAGAGCTGTAAACGGATCAGATTTGGACCGAATCAGAGCCGATCCAAATCTGAATCGTTTAATAATCAGAGCCGATCCAAATCTGGATCATCCGAATGTTAATCCGTATCCGAATCCGTTAATAACCGGATATCCGATCCGTTAAAAATTATAATATATATATATATATATAAACGGATCGGATTGGATTGTAAACGGATCGGATCAGCCATTATCATATCCAGTCCATTTATATTTGGGACAATCGGATTCGGATCGGATTGGGTATCGGATCACTATTTCTAAAACCATATCCGGACTTAACGGATTGGATCTCGGATCAGATCGGATCGCGATCCGATCCATTGACAGCTCTAAGTGGGATTACTTTTATCCCATCTCAGAGGGATATAATTATAAGTAATCTCATCATAAATAAATGTACAAACATAAGATAAGATATCACTTATTCTATCCTATCCTTTTATCCTGTCAAACAAACATGGCCAAAGAGAAATAAAAATTTGGTTATACAAATTGTCACACACGTTGCGATGATTATTTTAACAGTTATTTCTTTTGTCTGTGTTGGATATTGGGTCAGGTTGGACCCGAACCCATAACCGCATATAGATATTCTGCATTTTAGTTACAAGATAAGTACGAAATGATATTTTGGTTACCCGCGAACTATCTTGACTCCCAATTTTTAATGAAATTCTTTCAAGGTTACCATCAAGGGCCTTTAAACTTGGATGGTGGAAACACAGAGATGACTCGTACGTAGTCATTCTATTGACGAGAAAGTTCCCCCTATAGTGCTCCATTGGTGATCAGAAAGCTCGTAATACAAGTAAAAATCTTTTGCTTTCACGAACATGAACTATAAGAAGTTATCGGATTCACACTTGATTGTTGTATATATATTTTCATCATTGATATCAAAGCCTTATATGTAAGACCCAAAATCACTCTGATGCCAATTGTATGATTTAAAATCACCCTGAGTTGATTAAAATAAAATAGCGGAAGCAATAGAATCATTCGTCTTACCACAATGAAATAAATCTTCTTTGAATACAAACATTAAAACATCATCATCAAACACAGTTATCTTTTTAATTCGGCCACACGTCCATAAATTTTCACGGCACCACTATGGCCACTACACTCTTAACAATCTCTTTCGGCTACCACTCTATTATTTTTGTGGCTTCATCCAATCTAACATACACCCCCCCAACACACACGCAAAAATATATATAACCCTAAGTCCTATTGAAAAGGATATTTAATCTCATACAAACTACTATATATTGTTCAACCATAATTAAGAAACTAATTCTTACTAGAATATTACTTCAACTACAATTAAGATTACAAAAAAATACTCCAAATATTAATAGGACTAAATAAACCAAAATTAGGAAACTTCCTAAAATTATGGGGCTTGGTTTAATTTGCTAACAATGCCTTCCTTATACCAAACTCGTTAAAACAGCTTTCCAACACCTTCATAAGTAATAATCTTCAATGCAATTTCTATCACTATAAGAAGCTGGTGCGATAACAATTTGAAACAATCATCAGTCTTTATCTTCACACATGAATGTTGTCGAATCTTGTACTTAGCACTTAAATTTTCAACTTATTTATCACGATCAAATAACGAACCCATACTCACTCATTTAGAATCAAAATTAGAAAAATAATCACCAATGCTTATAATTCCACCATCATAATGATGCAAAGCCTACAAAAATTTCAGAATACCAAAATCTTCACTTCAAACAAAATTTGCAACAACGAAATTATTAAAATCCAATGCATTATTGTAACTAGATAAAAGAAATTTATCCACATTGATGAAGTCACAAATCTCATACAACTCATGCTTTTCAATTCCCAAAAATTATTGAAATTTTGAGCAGCGAATTTTCTTAAAATCAACATGGCCTCGAGTAATAAAAGTCTCAATACCCACAAAATCAACAAACCCTTGAGTGATAAAATTCTCAGTATCAATAAAATCAACAAACTCTGAATTAAAAAATTCTTCAATCTCACCATGTTTTGATTCTAATGTGCTTAGCAAATCAAACAAAGTAGTAAGGCCAAAATCTTCAATTCATCAAGTCTACCAATAGAAATATTTTCTTCCTTTCAACTGTTAGCTTCTAAAACTGAGTATGCTGAAACAACTCTTCAATATTTCCTAACTTTCCAAAAACAATCTCCAACAAGTTCAATTTTTCATCTTTATTAATCAAAACTAAATTTTCAACTACACAATTATCTTCTTCAACTTCAACCTCCAAACTATTTTCTTCCTCATAATTAACAATAAAGCAGTCAGTGTCATACAAATCTAAATTTTTCACATTATTTGAATCACCCCAAATTGGGATAAGTTTTTAAAACAATTTTGAACCATCATTCATTTTATTTTCATCAAATTTGAATCTCTCAAAATCAACCACTCACTATTTATATATTGGAGGTTTGTAATCATTTCGCGATTTTTTTATATATCTAGATAAAATCAAACCAAAATTCATGTGATGGTGGATAGTTTGTTCGCAGATAAAATTTCAATGCGTCCAATGTATAGTTTTCCTTATTATTTGATAAAATTATTTAACTTTCTTTTCATAAATCTCTTTTGACAAATGCTATGGTGCGATATAAGACACAACTATAAGACACAACATCATAGCAATCACAAACTTTAAGGTAGAGTGTAATACGATGTGACTATTCATTAATATTATGACCACAAACTCTCAAAATCTCAAATTTTTTTCTTTTAACCAAAACTTTCTTCATAATTTCAAATTAACAATTTATTTAAATTACGTACCTGAGTTTATCCAAAAATTGATCTCGCCTTCCTTTTCTATTTTTTTTTTTGCTTCAATCCAATCAAGCTGGCCTCCCTGTTGATTAAATAAAAACATCTTTCTTGCTTCACTATTATTTGTACCACCGCATAATCTTTTTTCTAATCCAAACAATCGTCAAATCCCAATCGAGCAGCTATTCAACAAACTACTCAAGATCGCAACCTTGAGCAACACTAGAACCACAACTCTCAACAATAATCCAAGAAGACCGAACTTTGATTTCTCCACAACTTTGATGAATTACACCAAGATCGTAGCTCTGATAAATTATCCTAAGATCAAGACAAAGTTTTGATAAATTATCCCAATATCGAAACAAGGCTCTGATAAATTACCCGAAAGATCGAACTTAGCTCTGATACCAAATGTAAGACCAAAATTACTCTTCTACCGACCGTACAATTTAAAATCACTCTGACTTGATAAAAACACAATAGAATAAGCAATACAATCATTCGCCTTACCACAATGAAATAAACCTTTTTTGAATAAAAACATCAAAACATGAACATCAAACAATAAATATTTTATTACAAAAAAAACTCAATCAATACTCATGGTTGTTGTAAGAAAATATACAACAAACCCAATGGCTTCAACGTCTTTAACAACTCATGGTTGTCTATTTAATTCGGCCACACATGATGACAAATTTTCACGGCACCACTGTAGCCACCACACTCTTAACTATTTTTTTCAGCCACCACTCTATTATTTTTGTGACTTTATCAAATATAATATAGACACACACACACACACACACACACACATATATATATATATATAACACTAACTCTAAGTTTTATATTGATAAGGATATTTGACTCCACACAAACTATTATATCTTGATCAACTATAATTAGAAAACTAATTCTCAGTAGAATATTATTTCAACTACAATTAAGATTACTCAAAAACACTCAAAATATTAAGAAGACTTAATAAACCAAAATTAAGAAACTTCCTAAAATTATGGGGCGTGGTTTAAATTGCCAACAATATATGCTTGTGATTTGCTTATATGTTGAGATGCATGTTTAAATTCACTGATAAATTCATAGCATGCAAAACAAGTTTGAAACTTGCACAAAAAGTTTAACTATATGGGTGTTTTCAAATGAAAAGGTTTTAGAAACTTGTTGAATGATTCGACGTGGTGGATGTGTTCCTAAGAGTCCCAATAGGTAGCTGTTAAAGCTTCATAAAAATCCACTATTGGATTTATGAGAGATCTTAATTTAAAATTTTGATTTTTTAAGAACATCCGAAACTTTGTGTTTTAAAACGATCTATCAAATCTCATTTTTTATGCAAGCAATTTATATCAAAATGGTCCTTGTTCTGAGAGTTTTAAAATAGTATATTATTTGAAATTTTTTAACTTAAAATGAGTGAATCAACGGCTAGCAACTCATATACTCGATTCCATAGAACCAAGACATTATGTATCATGTTGGCCAATTAAACCAAGCCCATAAATTTTAGGAAGTTTCTTAATTTGGTTTATTGAGTCCTAATAATATTTGGAGTTTTTTTAGGTAGTCCTAATTGAAGTTTGACTAATATTCTAATGAGAGTTAGTTTTCTAATTATAGTTAAATAAGAGATACTAATGTATCATGTTGGCCAATTAAACCAAGCCCATAAATTTTAGGAAGCTTCTTAATTTGGTTTATTGAGTCCTAATAATATTTGGAGTTTTTTTAGGTAGTCCTAATTGAAGTTTGACTAATATTCTAATGAGAGTTAGTTTTCTAATTATAGTTAAATAAGAGATACTAGTTTGTATGTGATTAGATATTCTAATCAATATAGGACTTAGAATCAATGTTATATATATGTGGGTCTCTGTCACATTGAGTTGTAAGTCACAAAAATAATAGAAAAGTGTGGTGAGTGGTGGCAGAATGCAGTAGACTGAATAGATGTGAGGTGAGATTGTCACAAGAGTAGGCGTAAGGATCTTGTTATGAGTGTGAGTTGCTATGTGAGTGTTTTTTAATAAAATATTAGTTTATTCACTTTACTTCTTCTCTTGTCTTTTTAGTTTTACAATTGGTATCGGAACGATTTTAAATCCTACATTTGATATCAGAGTAATTTTTGTGTCCTACATTGGGTGTCAGAGCCAATTATGATTTTGGGTAACTTATCAAAGTTTCAGAAAATCAGAGTTTGGTCTTGTTCCTAAATTATTGCAAAGAATTGTAATTCTCGTGTTACTCAAGGTTGAGGGCTTGAGTGGTTTGTTGAAGAGCTGTTCAATTGAAATTCAACGACTGTTTGGATATAAAAAAAAAAGATCTTGCAGTGGTACAAATACATGTGAAGCAAAAAAAAGAAATTCTGGTTTAATCGATAGGGAGGCTAGCTTGATCAGATTGAGGGAAAAAAAAGGGAGACGACGAGATCAATTTTTAGACAAACTCAGGTGCGTGATTTAAATAAATTGTTGATTTGAAATTATGGAGAAATTTTTAGTTAATGGACAAAAGTTTGAGATTTTAAAAGTATGTGGTCAGAATATTGATAAGTGGTTACATTGTGTTACACTTTATCTTAATGCTTGCAATGTATTTAATATATTGGATATAGCATTCAAGCGTTTATCAAAAGAACTTTATGAGAAAAAAGTTAAATGATTCTACCAGATAATAAGAAAGACAATACATTGGGCACATTAGAATAATTTTTTTTGCACACAAAACTATCCTCTGCGGAACGGTTATGAACCTTTCATAGATAGATTTTGGGCGGTTGATTTTGAAAGAGATAAGTTTGACGAAAATAAAGAGATTGATGGTTTAAAATTGTTTTCAAAATTCATTCCAATTTGGGATGATTCATATAATGTGTTGAATTTAGATTCATATGATATTTTCTGAGAAATAAAATATTAGTTGTGAGGAAAGAAATATTTTGGAAGTTGAAGAATATGAAAATAATTGTATGGTTGAAAGTTTGACTTTGGCTCATAGTGATGAAAATTTGAATTTGCTAGAAATTGCTTTTGGTGAATTGAGAGATGTTGAAAAATTATGTCAGCCTACTCAGTTTGAGAATTTAATTGTTGAGAAAAAAAAAAAATTTTGCATGTTGTGGTATTGATGTAGTTGAAGATTTTGAAAGTGTTGGCATTACTACTTTGTTTGATTTGCCAAGCACTTTAGAATCAAAACATAGTGAGATTGAAGAACGTTCCAATCCTGAGTTTGTTAATTTTATTGGTATTGAGAATTTTATTATTCGAGGCCATGTTGATTTTGTGAATACAAAATTTTTAGAGTTCCAAAAATTTTTGAAAATTGAGAAGCCCAAGTTGTTTAAAATTTATGATTTCATCGGTGTTGATAAATTCTTGTTGTACTACAATATTAGTTTGGATCTTAATAATTTTATTGGTACAGATTTTATTCGAAAGGAAGATTTTGGTATTCTAACATATTGGCAGATTTTGCATCATTGTGATGATGAAATTATTGGCACGGATAATTATTTTACTAATTTTGATTTTGAATAGATGAGTATGGATTTATTCTTTGACCATGCTGAACAAGCTGAAAAGTTGTATACTAGGTACAAGATTCAACCACATTCGCGTGTGAATATGAAGACAAATGATTGTTCCAGATTGTTATCGCAAAAGCTTCTTACAACGACAAAACTTGCTTTGAAGATTCTTGCTTATGAAGGTTTTGGTGAAGCTATTTTGGCGAGCTTGGTTTAAGGGAGACATTGTTGGCCAATTAAACCAAGCCCATAAATTTTAGAAAGTTTCTTAATTTGGTTTATTGAGTCCTAATAATATTTGGAGTTTTTTTGGGTAAGCCTAATTATAGTTGGACTAATATTCTAATGAGAGTTAGTTTTCTAATTATAATTAAATAAAATATAGTAGTTTGTATGAGATTAGATGTTCTAATTAATATAGGATTTAGAATCAATGTTATATATATATATATATATGAGACTCTGTCACATTGAGTTATAAGTCACAAAAGTAATAGAAAAGTGTGGTGAGTGGTGGCATAATGCAATAGGCTGAATAAATGTAAGGTGAAATTGTCACAATAGTAGGCGTAAGAATCTTGTTACGAGAGTGGGTTGCTATATGAGTTTTCTTCAATAAAATATTAGCTTATTCACGTTACTTCTTCTCTTGTCTTTTTAGTTTTACAATTAATATCACAACGATTTTAAATTCTACATTTGATATTTGATATTAGAGTAATTTTTAAATCCTACATATGATATTTGATATTAGAGTAATTTTTAGGTCGACATTTGATATCTGAATAATTTTTGAGTCCTACGGATCAAGTCTTTCTCTCCGGTACTTCTTATGCCCTCCCTGTTCAATGTAAGCTCCTGCAATGGCACACTATTCCCCTGAACTTGCTCCACAGCCTGAGTATCATGGTATTTCTGTGAAACTGGAAAAACCGTTTCCTCTGTGCAGTATGGGCCTGCACCAGAGACCAGATTTCTCCCTCTGCCCCATTTCAATTCCCTTCCCCTGTAACTGCGTCTCTTCAACCACCATATCAAGCTCGGCAGAATGTTCATCACCTTTTGATCCTTCATCCCCTAACTCACTGCCCTGCCCTTCAACCGTTGTGTCTCCGCACCACCTCCCATGCTGCCAGAAGCCCATAACCTCACACACAGCTTCCATTACAGATTTTCCTCCGTCTAAATCTCTTGAATCAGACCGGTCAGCCTCTGAGCCGTTACTGCAGTCTCCCAGTTGCGCAACTGCTTCACGCCTGTGATCGATGCACCCAACTCATTTCTGCTGCCAGGCTCTGGTCTTTCTTCATGGCTCCGAGCTTCTTCGCATTTTCTAGAGACCACCTCCTTTCCATTTCTGCAAGGTCCTCTCATCTCAGCAATATCCCCGTTAGCCTCCTTGAGCTCACACTTCTCTTTGAGAAGGAAGGCAAGCCACCTGCCTTATACTCCCTCCCTCACCAGGGTTCTGCGCCCCGAGCTGGGCCTCCACCGGGAATGTTGGTGGGAGAAGAGAATTTATAGCAATTTCTCTTGAGGGCATGCATGGACACTTGTCCATTGCCCCTCTTCTTGGCCTCTCTTCCTATGGTCTAAGCATGGCTAAAGTAAGGTTGGTTCAACCCTTGTCTTCTTAGTGGAGAATGGCAGTCCACATCCCATGGGTTCTCATAGTGGTAAGTGGTTATGTATAGTTATTTATACATGGAGCATATACACACATTAGACATTCGTGAAATGTCATGCTGATATACCACAAAGTGACAGACCAGCCCCCCATGTGACACGTGTGACTAAGAAGCTCGGACATCCAGAGCGTTCTAAGATGCTCGGTCATTTAGAACATATTTGTCCCTTTATCCTCCAGAACACACAGGTCTGAGCAAAGACCTTTAGAGCACTCTTCAGGATTCAGAGCTTACTATCGCCTTCAATATTCTACTGAGTAGAGGATAAGGAAACAGTCTTCAACAAGGAAACTGCCACCCATGGTTATCTCTCAAGCGCAGTATCCAATAAGGTAACTGCCATTCTCCGATGATCAAATTCCTAATATCATGACTCCAAATCCTAATCGACTTAGGAATCACTAGCCTATAAATAAAACCCTAAGGTACGCTTTTACGGTCATGCTTATTCTTTGGCTTACATTACAATCTTTTTAATTCAGTTTATTAACTTAAGCATCGGAGCGGCTACCGCCGGAGTCAATCCGATGGTCCTCTGATCTTCTTTTTTGAGTGTTCTTCAGGGAGCAGAATTTGGAATACACATCAGCCAAAAAGTGTAGCATCACATGCCATCATCCCTAATTTTTATTTTTTTCTTAGTTAACCCAAGCTTATTGACTCTAAGCTTCAATTAGTTGTATAAACCTCGTTAATTCGATTTAGAGTTCATAATTCCTCCAATTAAGTGCAATTTGTGCATCAATTCTTTCCTTTTGTAAAATTACCAAATCATATGTTATCTTATCAAATTAATACTAAGTTTGCTTTCAATTATTTAAATGACTAATTACTTCAAGTAATTAGTCAATAGATTATTAGGTTAATCCTCTTGATTAATCCTTGCTCAATTAACCACTTAAATTGGGTCGGAGTATTACATTTTCTCTTCCTTTAAAAGAGTTTTGTTCCCAAAACTCACCTCACCTTGAGAAATTTTTTTTACGTACTTCACCTTGCGAAATTTTTTTTTATGTGCATTTGTTTAAGCTCTCATATTATTCTTACTACTTAATAATTTCTTCTACATTGTTCCCTTTTACAACTTAGTGGATCAAATGGAGTGTATAGATACCCCATTTTGACCCAACTTAATTATTGAAAAAGGAGTGACAAAAGTAGTAATTTTGGTAAGAATTGAAAAGTAACAAAATTATAAAACAAATTCAAATGAGTCAAAAACAAATCTTGAAGGTCATTTTTAACAACTTTTCAAGTCTTAGATGATTTAAAATTCAATTGCTTGAAGTGCATGCCACAATTCAAAATTTTCGTTTGTCATCTCAAAACCTTTTTTAATCAAAGGTTGGAACTCTCGATATTTTGCCGCTAAACTAGCGCCAAAAGAAAGTACTCATTGAGAGGAGTCCGTGGGCTTTTGAATCACTCCAATCGGACCACAAACGAATCAGACCACAAATGTACAAGATCTCGTTAGTTATAATTTGGTTATCAAAAGTCAACTGATCTATGTGCACCCTGTCACACTGGATAAAAATGCTTGATAATTGTAAGACTGCGTTTGGATCATCAATGATCAGAGCTGTTTTTCCTTTAATAATAATTGCATTAGCCAAACACGACCTTTGTTTTGAAAATCCTTGATATCACAAAGTTCCACCCCAACCAAACAGTCAAGAATTCCAGATAAAAATCCCCAAATTTCCTAACGCGCCACTGTCTCAATTTCTCTCTCTCTCTGCAACTCTCGACTCTCTCTCACACTCTTAACTTCATTTCTCTCTCAATTTCTCCCTATTCTCTCTCCTAGTTTCTCTCCCCTTCTCCCTCTCTTCCCCTCACGATCAGCAGCCACTGGATGCCGCTGTAACGGTTGTCGCCGGCAAAGCCACCCTAGCTACAACCAAACCTGCCATCGCTGCAACGGCCACCGCTGGCCAAGACACCACCAACCTGCCATAGTCACCGCCGCCGTCGCCATCTCGGCCACCATCACTGCCGCCTCATCCCATCGCGACTCACCTCTGCGTCCTCTGACCACCACCACGTCGCAAGAAGTCCCATGGCTGCCGCCGCCTTCCGTGCTCCACCTCTCTCTCTCTCCAAAGCAGCCATATTAGACAATAAATTAAAGGCCGAGTCAGATATTTTTGTTGCCCAAGTAAGATATTCTTGTTGCCCAAGTTTGATTTTAAGGCTAAAGATAAAGTCTAGCCTGTCTAATCCTCCAGAAGTTCAATCCCACATGGTTTTCAAAGCATTGACAAAAAAAGGTCTGGCCAGACATTATAAATTAAACCACAGAATTAGCAGATATTGTTGTTTATTGACCCTTACCTAATATACGACATGAGATCTATAAATTACAAGCAAAACTAACAAGGAAACATAAACTGAACGAACCTGCTGGCCAGCTAGCCTTGCTTCAAATGGCAAGTTCAAGCAGCTTCCACTTGTGCGTCTTATTTGTCTATGCAATCCTTGTCAATGTTCCAACCACTTGCTATGGAGATCATGATCATCATGTCGCCCTCTTTGTCTTCGGAGATTCATTTTTTGATCCTGGAAATAATAACTACATCAACACTACCGCTAGCGCCAGGGCTAATTTTTGGCCATATGGGGAAACCTTCTTCAAGTATCCCACTGGAAGATTTTCTGATGGCCGTCTAATCACCGATTTTATTGGTAATATATATATATATATATATACACATGTTCTTTTCTCTAGTATCTAAATAATTAGGTAGAAACTCAAGTAACCCTCATGCCTTTTTTTTCTTTCCTTGCAGCTGAGTATGCAAAGCTACCATTGATTCCACCATATAAACAACCAGGCAATCATCACTTTATTAATGGGGCGAACTTTGCGTCTGCTGGTGCTGGTGCTCTAGTTGAAACTAACCAAGGACTGGTATGTGATATTGTAGAATTAGCTGAAAAGTAAGGCTAGCAGTGCTCTATTTATATTAATGACAAGCTAGCCTGCTCAAGTAATTTTGACTAAACCAACCAAGCGTAGGGATGCATAGCCCTGTCAAACTGTCGCATAATCAAGATCAGAGTGCCTCTTGCTCTTTCTTTTTGCATAACTTGACTACTTTTTTAAATCTTTATGGGGGCACCAAAACTTGTACGCTTCTATAATATATGTTTATTTTCCAAACTTTGATTATATTAAATTAATCATAGCAAGATAGAGACTTTCAAGGTTTTGCAAAGTATCCTGCATATTATGTATTATTATTTGACACTTGTGTTAAATTGCTTTAGGTGATTGACCTTAAAACGCAGCTAAGATATTTCAAGCATGTAGAAAGCTTGTTGAGGCAGCAGCTAGGTGACAAAGAAGCCAAAAAGTTGCTATCGAGAGCTGTTTACTTGTTTAGCATTGGAAGCAACGATTGCGTGAGCCCTTTCCTCTCAAACTCCAGTTTCTTTCAGTCGTATTCTCGGGAAGAATATGTAGAGATGGTGAACGGAAACTTGACAGCTGTGATCAAAGTAATAATTCAAACTTGAATATAAAAATGCACATGAGTTTTCATGCCAAATTACATTTTTATTAATCTGCAGTAGCTATATATGTTCTGTCAATTTAATTATGTTTATCTTGCATATTTCTCTGCTGACGCATGTTTATTACTATTAACCTGTGGAAGTTATATATCACTTGCCTAACGTACAATAATGATACTCTTTCTCACACACACACAATTTAGAACCATTCTGTTCATTTGCTAATGGAATAGTAACTAGACATTGAAAGTACGTTGTCTAATTATCTATGGTACTTTTTATTATTTTTGACAGGAGATATATAAGAAAGGAGGGAGAAAATTTGGTTTTTTGAACGTGCCACCTTGGGGTTGTATACCAACAGTGAGAGTACTCAAGCCAGGAAATTCTAGTGAGTGCTGGGAAGATGTTAATGCCCTAGTAAAGCTACACAATTATGCTCTTTCTCAAGTCCTCCAAGAGCTAGAGAGCCAGCATAAAGGATTTATATATTCAATTTCCGATTTTTACACTTCTGTTAGAGAAAGAATGGACAATCCGTCAAGATATGGTATGCTAATGATATCAAACTTTTTCCCCATGCATGAAAAAAAAAAATAATAATATATATATATATATATAGTAAGATATCCTAACATGATATATAATGTTTGTTGTGAAGGTTTCAAAGAAGGGAAAAGTGCATGCTGCGGGGGGGGTCCATATCGGGGCATGAATAGCTGTGGAGGGAAGAGAGGAGTGAAAGAGTATCAACTGTGTCACAATCCTAGTGAATATCTGTTCTTTGACTCCGGTCATCCCTCTGAAATGGCGAATCAGCAATTTGCCAAGCTTATGTGGAGTGGAACTCCCAATATCACATGGCCTTACAATTTGAAGGCACTGTTTGAACTGACACAATTTTAGATCTTGTAAATATCCAATATAAAGTATTTCAGATGCCTATGTTCACTGATACATTGGCAATAAGTAGGCATGGAGCTGAATAATTTGTTCAGAAATACAAAAAGTTGCAATTATTTTTCAATTAATATTTGTGTTCAATATTTCATCTCTCTTGATTAAATAGCAACGTTCATCAAGTAGAAAGCAATCCAACATATTTCTCTATTAACACCTAAAGAAAAAATTTCACCTACCACAAAATTTTCCTCTAATTCTGGACAAAATTTGACATTAGGACTGAATTTACGCTGCATTTAGTAGCATGGAATCTCTACCATGAAATTATAATTGAAGACCATGTTAGTTGTTATTATCAGCTACTCATTCTCAGATGTCCTGAGAGGCATCTTTTACTTGTTTGTTGGGTTGGTTCATGCGCGTGCAAATAAGCACCGGCCGCAACAGCAGGAAATTGTGATCAATAGAGTCAGACATATTGTTCAGATATTTACCTTAGGAGAGGGGTGAATATGATATTTTACAAATATTAATAATTTTTACACATTTTAAAAATGAATGCAATATATGCACAAGCATGTAAAAGAGTAGAGAGAGAACGAGAAAGCAAATATAGCAATTTGTAAGAGGTTCGGAAAACTTCTTTCGTCCTTAACTCAAGTATCCTCATTTGAATTTTTTCACTATATTGATATTTTTTTCATGTAGAGGTCAAACCTATACAATAAGAGCTCTTAACTCATTGCCCAACAAAATATTCCCTTTTGTCTCACAAGGGTGATACGTACACAAATCTCACCGCAATGAGAAAATATAAAAAATTTACTAAAGAAAGCTCTGTTTTAGAGTTGATCAATGATACAATTAAAGTTCACTCTCTAATAATTTATTAATAAATGCTTGAATATTTAAGAGATGAGAGAATTTTGAGATCTTGATCTTAAGTTTATGAGATCTCAAATCACTTTGAATGATTTGAATGTAAGAGCAGCTATCTGATAGTAAGAGTTAGTAATAAATGCTTTCAACAACCTCTATTTATATGTCTTTGAAGAATATAGTCGTTTGATTCAAAAACTAGTCGTTCCTCCCTTTTTGATTTGTTTAAAATTTGAATTTGAAAGTACCAAATCGACAAAATTAGTCGATTGTGTTCATCATTCAGTCTACTAAATAATAATTTAGTTGATTGAAGAACTCAACTAATTTTTCTAGAGGATAGAGGTTGGTTCTTGTTCAAAGTCATTCAATTAACTGGTTCTTGGATTCAGTCGATTGAATTTCCTAGTGTCAATTTGTGCACAAAATGAATTATGTAATTCAGTCGATTGAATGTTTACTTTAGTCGACTGAATTGGACAAAGTGATGAGACCTTGTGAAAAAATACACATTAAGTCGATTGAGTCTTGGGTCTAGTCAACTGAATTTAGACAAAATAAGCATATTTTATTAACATGATTCAGTTGACTATATTGTCAATTTGGTCGACTGAATTTGACAATTTTGCATCATTGCCTATTTTATTCAAGGAAAATATTTTGTTTCCCATGTATTGGTGCCCATATACTCTATTGTCAACAAAGGGGTTATTATTTTGGTGATGGAAGTAAGTCTGGTATTTTAGGAAAGGGTACAATTCACATTGATGGGTTTCCTAAACTAGATAATGTGCTTTATGTTTGTGAGTGCAAGCCCAGGAGAAAACCTCGATTACCCACTCCCTTGAGGTGGGAGAGGAACGTTTTCTTTTTAAATCGGGGTGCATGAGAATGCAAAAAGGAGTCACTAGCTTGTTTTAAGTTAATAACAAGCAAACCTAATACAACCTATGAAGAATACATATAAAAGAAATAGGAAAAAATTAAGAAATTACAAAGCTTTGGTCCTAATTACATATTAAACCCTTTGACATGGGTCAAAACAAAGTAAGGCAAACTAATCTATGATAAACAAGATAACTTTGAATCCTAGAGGTAAGGTACGAGATAGGAATGGGTTAGGCACTTATCCCGCCCAGTCCGAATGGACTGACCTCAAGTGTTCATCCACAAGGCGTATATTACATGACATAAAATAAAAAAGAGAAAGAGAAAAGAGAGATAATGATAACATTATCGAATAGAATAAACAAAAAAAAAATACATAAAGTAAATAACACATGAGAAAAGAGTAGACTTAGACCCATGAGGTGTTCTACATATCCATTTAGATAACGGAATCAGAACAAACGTAGTTCTTCAATTCAATTGGAAAAAGAGAAAAAAAAAAGAAGGGTTTTAGGTAGCGTACTTGATTATTTGCGGCTAATTAGACAAGGCTTCGGCTTGAACTCTTTGATGTTAAGTATTCCATTGTGTAAAATTCTGTTTTGAATGGAGTAAAACTCTAGCTTGTGTAGAACAAGGCTTAAAAAATATAGAGAGAAATATAGAAAAGAAAAAAGAGAGAATTATTGTAGTAGCATTCTAGCTCCAAAATTTATGTCCTTGATTATGGTGGCCAAGAGGCTTTATTTATAGGCAAAGTAAGGAGGTTTGATCAAAGGGCTCAAAATAAATCCTACGGATAGTTGGCTTATATTATTGCTTGAGCAAGCAAATAAGATTAGGAAGGTTTTTTGTGCACAAATAAAGGTAAATCCCTTAAAATAAGGGAGGTTGTTATGGAAACTCCCTTAAAACAATAAATGGGTGAAATAGGCAAGTTTTTTATGCACACTTATTTTTACTATATCGCCCTCTAATTCGGTGGAGAATTTAGGGACATGGTAATTACAAAAATACCACTAAGGCATTGTCCCCAATGGCTAAAATTACCAAATTAGCCTTATATGGGTAAAATGACATAAAAATTATATGTATGCCCTTAAATTACTAACATAACCAATAAGGGATAATATTATGCTAAAATTACCGAAGTGTCCTTAATGGTCAAAGATATGCATAATGACCAAAATACCCTCAAGGGCCCTAATGTACAAAATGACCAAAATACCTTCGATGGGTAAAATGATCAAAATGTCCTTAGTAGGCATAATGACTAAAATTTCCTCAATGGGAAAAATCATCGAAATACCTTCAATAGTCGAAATGACCAAAATGCCCTTCGTGGGCGTAATAACCGAAACACCCTTGATAGACGAATAGACCGAAATTTCTTTGGTAGGCATAATGACCGAAATACCCCTAATGGCCGAAATGACCAAAATGTCCTCAATGGGAATAATGACCGAAATGTCTCTGATAGGCGAAATTACCAAAATAGCATTAGTGGGCATAATGATCGAAATACCCTTGGAGCACATAATGATTGAAATGCCCCTAGTGGAAAAATTGACCAAAATTATCTCGGTAGGCATAATGATTGAAATGCTACTAATAGGCAAAATGAACAAAATGCCCTTAGTGGGCATAATGACTAAAATACCTTTAATGAGCAAAATAACCAAAATGCTCTCAATGGGCATAATGACCTAAATGCCCTCAATGGGTGAAATGACCAAAATGCCCTTAATGCATGGGCATAATGATCGAAATGCCCATACTAGGCAAAAATATAAAATTACTAAAATACCCCTAAGTGGGACATATTGTAGTAAGTTCCCAAAAATGGAAAAACCAAACCTATACAATTAAGGGTAGAAAAATAAGGTGTCTATTGTCACGACCACAAACCCAACCTGTGCAGACCAAAGGTCACGGGGGGCGGCCCTCAAGCTGACCCTAACAAATTCTAATTAAAGATCAATAATAATGTCATCAGATTAGATAATTAAGTACTAGAATCATAATAGGATTTACAGACTATGATAAAAGTAATTCTTAAATTACAGATCTTTAACAAAAAGTCATCCCTAAGATGTGGACTCATGGGAGAGAAAAGACTATAACATACTTAGTCTATTACAATTTATAACAAAAGAATCCACCATTACATGCGGAAGACTGGTCCGTGAGCAAAAAGGTGATCCCTGCTAGCAGTGAACACCCTATGGTCCTCTTGCAACGTCCTTTCTTAAAAAAAATGGTATAATTCTGGAGTGAGCTAACTTAGTTCAGTAAGTAAATTTTCTCGCTCTGCCATGGGTCAAGGTTAGTTTAAATAAGAGAATGCAACAAAAGGCAAGCGAAAGTATATAGCAAAATAGTCAGTCACAAGGAAAATGAATCACTAAGAATGACCCGTGGGCATAAAATGCACATCCTAAAGCAGCTTGAAAAAGGTAATGTAAGTAATTTAGCAAGATAACAATAGAGATTTAGCACATGCAATAATTAGTTGCCGAGAATCATGAAATATCAAATCAAATGTAATGATAGGCTTGAAAAACATATCCATAGATCAAAGAGTACATCATCAGATTATGATCAAAGTATAAGATATATAATAATTGAATAATGAATCTAATAGATGCTATCAACAAATAGGACCCGAGTACCCCCAAACAGCACTCATTAAGGTTTACCCCTCATCTCTGGGTTTCCCTAAAAAGCACCAAGAGCTCTTATTAAATATCATGTCCTCTATGAACTAAGTGTTAGATATCATTCCCAATCATCGACCTGTAGGTCATAAGCATTTAAAGAATCAGGATGGGCATTGTGACAGACACAACTCCCAGCACTCATAATGATGTCATAGTCAGATGAACTCCACAAGGAATATACATATACATAGAAGTCCAAGTTCACTACAAGTGAGAATATAATGGCTTTCCAACATTCAAAATCAAGGGCTATAGCAATGTACATGCAATCACATCAGGATATTGGCATTAAGAATCTTAATATATCCACAAGGAAGTTACATGTGTCAAATCATGGAATCAAACAACTAATAGGTGCAATTAAAACAATACAAATTGGCAGCATCGAAAAGAACATAATTGTGTCATGGCTAAAGAACACCACACTTTAAAGTTCGGGTTTACTTACCTCAAAAATGGTTCCTTCTCCTTTTAAGAGAAATCAAACCTCCTTCTCATTTTCCTTTGATGATCCTATGAATTAGAAAAAAATTATTTAGTTCAATATTGCTCATGGACTTATTCTGATTTTATTGATGGATATATTATATTTTAGTCTTATAGGTTGCATTTTAAGTCTATGAACTTATGTAATTTAGGTTGTATCTTAATTGACTTTTTTACCCTCTCTTGGTAGCTCGTTGTAGCTCTTGAAGTGTCCTAAAAATAGAAAATTTTGTATATCTATATTTTAGGTATCTTATTTGGCAAAACAGACCACACTGTTGGGCCCGGAACATCGAAAAACCTTAGAGTAGGTACCCTCATAATTTTTTGAGGTCATTTGGTAACTTCATTTAGCCTTTAGGACATTTTTGAGATTAGTCCAGTTTGTCCGTTCATATTTTTTGAGATTTAATTTCACAAATCGAACACCGCCGTTGAGTCTAGGATGCCCAAAAATATTGGGTTACACTATTCTTTCATTTTAATTGACCTTTATTTGGCCTAAGAGCATTTTGGTAATTTTTCTTATAATTAAAAAGGGTCTAAACTTAATATTTAATTAATTTCCTAGGCCATTTTGTAATTAACCAAAACTATTGGGGCCATTTCATAATTAACAGAAACTATTAGGGTCATTTCGTATTTAACAGAAACTGTTGGGGTCAAATTACAATTTCATAAATCTTAAAACCCTAAACCATTGGGTTCTAAGTGAACCTATCCCATATAGTGCTGAACTAACCGGTTCAATCCAGTCCGTTGCATCATGTTGACATTATCATGATGTCAGCCCTGTTTTTATTTTTTTTATTATTCTTTGAATCAAAACGACGATGTTTTAATTTAGTTCACATCCAATTATGCGCGAGTCAGCCCAGACCCAGTATCCAACTCGACTTGACCCATTGATTGATCCGAGTCACTGTTCTTCTTCCCTACTTCTCCAGGGAAGGTTCTAGTCGCCTTCTTCGGCACCAGCGACCATTGCTGACCACTTCCGACCCCGATGTCTTTCGAACCTATTTTTAGTGAGGATTCCCTTCCTAAAATCACATTTTGATTTAACACACTTTTGGCCACCGAACTAGGAGGTTACAGTGGCTACTCCGGCGAGCTATTGTTTTTCTATTTAATGGATCTACAGACATGTGTTTGACCCCATTTTCACTCTAACGAGTTTCTGGAACCTTAGGGATTGTTTTACCGTTCCTGAAACCCCATAAATCAAGCTCTAAACTACCTATTCAATTTCTCTCTCTCTAAATTGTAATTCCACATTTCTTGATGGTTCATTGACTATTTTGACTAATTCAAATTTCAATATACTCCGAATTTTATGCTCTTTTGAGCCATGAAGTCGGTTTTAAGTTTAATTTATGGTAGATCAAAAACTCAATTTTTCCATATTTCGGGTTTCAGTTTCTTAGGGCTTTCTTAGGTCCGAATTGTGTCATTTCTCTCAAATTCTCATCTTTTTCCAATGTTAGGTACATGCATGTATATATCGCTTCACTAAATCGCACTTAATAATGCTATATTTTCCTACCTTTAAATTTTGGAAGAAAAATGAATTTGAGGACTTTACCTTCAATGGTGGGTTTCCTCTTCTTGGGTTTGGTTCTGGGCTACTGATCACCCTTGGGTTGTGCATGCATGGAGCTCTTCTTTCTTCTTCTTCCTTCTCTCTCTCTCTCTCTCTAGTCGCACGCATGCATGGCCTGAATGTCACTTAGCCTTCACAATGTGCAAGGTCTGAGTTTTACTCATATACACTCAAGGCCCATGCGCATCATGAGGGGTTTTGCATGTCCCCCTATTGGTCCAAGGTGTGGTGCAATGGGGTGTTGCCACCTCATTGTTTCAACACTTCCCTTCTCTCATTCAGCATTATATACATATTACTTAACTATCATAGCACACAAGTGTTGATAGCCTAGTGAATTTAAGATTCTAGTTAAGTCTTTGGGTGGTTAAGTCTTGGGTTCAAGACCTTAGCCAACATTTTTGGCCTTCTTTTCTTCCTCTTTTTTTTTTTTTCTTTTTTTTTCTTTTTATGCCTTGTTTGGCATTTTTAGTGTATTTCTTGAATTCCCAAAGTTGCATTTCAATCATCCTAAAAATCTCTTGAAATTTTTGCAATATATATATATATATATATATATATTCTTGCACGCTTCATCTATACGTTATTAGTTTCATTTTTGATATGTTTCCTTATGTTTAATTTATACTAAAAACTCATTATATTTATCAAAAAATTCTTGATTAAATTCGTTTCATTCACGTATCGCGTTAACCTTGGTCGAGTGCACTTCTTGCACTAATTTTTCATATTTATGTGCTACAAATTTTAATTAGAGAAGCCTATAGTTCATACACAAATTATTTTATAGTAATTGGCTTTAACGTTAATCGTTTTACTTAATTGGGTCGAGATGTCACATCTACAAAGTTGATGGTCTTAAATAAAATCTTATCAACACAAGCCAGTTGTGTGATAACAATCTTGTAATCCACTTCTCTAAAAGGGGGTGTAGAGTATTTGACACAAAAGAGAAATGTGTATTGTAAGGGATTAGGACTATGAAAAACTATTATGGGATTAGTCCAAATCCAATTGGCATTTGTAATAGTGCCAAATTTGAGAGCTACAACTTGTGGCATGAAAAACTAGGTCATTTGAATCCAAAGGATTTAAAGATGTTATCCAAGAAAGATCCAGTCCACGGTCTACCAAAACTGAGAAAGACTTCTACAGGTATATGTGGTACATGCCAAAAATCAAAACAAACTAGAGTATCAAATAAGAAGTTAACATCTTTTGCTGCTTTTAGACAATTAGAATTGATTCATATGAACTTAATGGGTCCAACTCGTACAGAAAGTCTAAAAGGTAGAAGATACATTTTAGTTATGGTCAATGACTTCTCTAGTTATTCCTTTGTAGATTTCCTAACAGTGAAGTTAGATATTTATAATATTGTCATTAGGATCTGTCAAAGAATCCAAAATGAGAAGAGTTACCCAATCACTAAGGTAAGAAATAATTATGGCACTAAATTTAGGTAATTATGATAACATCGGCATAAGAAATGAATTTTTAGCTTTTAAAACACCCTAACAGAATGGGTTTGTTGAAAGGAAAAATAAAGTGATTCAAGAGATAGATAGAGTCATGCTCTTTTGCAAGTCAGTGTCTAAGAAGTTTTGGGCTGAAGTAATTAGTACAACTTGCCACACGATCAATAAGGTCTATCTTAGACCTGGTTTGATTCAAACTCCATATAAGTTGTGGACCGATAGGAAACTTAACCTTAAGTACTTCAAAGTCTTTGGTAGTCATTACTACATTCTTAGAGATGTAGGGAAATTTGATCAAATAAGTGACAATGGTATCTTCCTAGGTTATTCCACTAATAATAGAGCCTTTAGAGTTTATAATATTAGGAATTCCACTATTATAGAGTCTATCAATGTTGTTATTGATGATGAGAAAAAGGTAAACACCTTAGGAGGTCAAGATGATCCAATTATCCTTGATAAACCTATTATAGAGGATGAGAATAATGAATTAAAAATCAAAAAGAGTACTTTATCAACTAATGAGAAAATTACTCCAACTTAGGTTGAAAAGGCTCATGATTCCTCTAATATAATTAAAAATCCTGAAAGTGGGGTCAAGACAAGAGCACAGATTGAGAGTGAATTAATTTTTCATCGCTTCACATCTCAAATTGAACCCAAGAATGTGAAAGGAGCTCTCCTTCATGACAATTGGATACTTGCTATGCAAGAGGAGTTGCTTCAATTTACAAACCTTAATGTTTCGGAATTAGTTCCAAGACCTAGAGATTGTAATGTTATTGGCACTAAGTCGATTTATAAGAATAAATTAGATGAAAATGGTGTCATTGTTAGAAATAAAGCTAGGTTAGTTGCCCAAGGCTATACCCAGGTTGATGGTATAAACTTTAATAAGACTTTTTCTCCTGTTACTGGGCTAGAAAGTATGAGACTACTTCTAGCCATGGCATGCCATTTGAAGTTCAAACTTTTTCAAATGAATGTTAAGAGTGCCTTTTTGTATAGCATTCTTAGGGAGGAAGTTTATGTGAAACAACCCAAAAGGTTTGAGGATCCACAAATTCCAAATCGTGTATATCGTCTTAAGAAAGCCTTGCATGGGTTAAAGCAAGCTCCTAGTGCTTGGCATGAGAGGCTATCTACTTATTTTCTTGAAAAACGTTTTTCAAGAAGGGGGAGCCGATAAGATGATATTTTTTAGAAAATATAGAAAGGACTTTATAATTGCACAAGTCTATGTTGATGACATATATAGTATTTGGTTCCACAAGTGCCAAGCATACTCATGACTTTGCAAAGGAGATGCGAGTTAGTTTTGAGATGAGTATGGTTGGTGAACTGAATTTATTTTTAGGACTTCAAGTGAAGCAAATGAGAAATGGTCTCTTTATCTTTCAATCTAAATATGCCCAAGGAGTTAGTAAAAAAAATTGGTTTGGAAAGTGCTACGCATGTTAGGAACTAGTACAAAGCTTAGTAAAGACACCACATGCATGGATGTTGATCTCATACTGTATAGGAGTATGATAAGTAATTTACTCTACCTTACTTCGAGTAGACTTGATAATGCCTTTACTTTTGGTGTTTGTGCCCATTTCTTGTCAAATCCCAAACAATCACACTTATTGTAGTCAACAGGATAGTTAGATATGTAAGTGCTACTAATGGATATAGAATTTGGTATTCTTTTGATACCAACACTACTTTAGCTGCATATTTTGATACAGACTGGGCTGGAAACGTTGATGACTAAAAGAGCACTTCCGATGGTTGCTTCTATTTAGGGAATGCCTTAATGTCTTGGCATAATAAGAAGCAAAACTCTATTTCACTTTCCATAGCTGAGGCAAAATATATAGCTGCTAGTAGTTGTTGTGCTTAGCTATTGTGAATGAGACAAATGTTGAAAGACTATGGAGTACCTGTTGACATGATGACAGTGTATTGTGATAACTCGAGTGCAATAAATATCTCCAAAAATCATATTCAACATTTTAGGACTAAGTAGTTTGATATTCGATATTATTTCATTAGAGAGCTTATAGAAGAAAATGTCATATCCGACTGGGAAGTATATGTAGTTTGTCAGTAAAAATAGAAAGAACAGTATATTTTTAGAAACTTCAAGAGAGATTTTTATAATTGTCAAAAAAATATTAAGAAAGATTAGTGTAATTTATTTAAACATTTAATGATAATTAGTAAGTAGGAAATATTAGAAACAAAGTACATTTGTAGAAAGGTGAAAGCTGACTGTGTCATTGAGAAAATATTGGAAGAAATGAGTTCCTTTTGTTGTGTTAACAGACTGTGTAACCAAATTGGATTTTGCTGATTATGGCATTGGCTATTGTTTTTCTTCCTTTTCCTATTGTCTTTTTAGGTTGGTTTGTCTTTGTAAACTGAGATGATTATTGATTAGCTTTGCATACAATAGGGTCAAGGGTTGTTGTACAAATCTTTTCATATTTTGAATCTTGAAAATATGATGAAAATACTCATATATATCATCTTATATAGATAAAGAAAAGAAATAAGCTTCAGTCAACCTTAAGAAATAAGGGGGAGCCATATGTTGAAGATAACACAGCCTTGTTCTCTGGAGATAATTACGACAGACATCAAGGAGAGAATCAAGGCTGATATCAAGGGAGCAATATACGGTAATGTAAAGAACCATAGATGCAGGAACTGATTTGTTCTAATTATAGAATGTATAGTCATCTTTCCTTGTATAGCATGTACAGCTTTAATAGTGTCGGTAACGTTTACGTTCTTGTAAAGTTTCTATATAATAGAATCTCTTACACCATATGCAATTCGTTGTGGTCTTCATTACTGTCTAAAATCTTCTTATGGTATGAGAGCGTTTATAGGATTAACCTCTAACCGATCCTATGGCCTCAGACAATTTTTCTTCTACCCTCTCCTTCAACACCATGGTTCACATGGTAACAATAAAATTATCATCAACAAATTTTCTCCTCTGGCGCAGCCAAGTTGTACCCCTGCTGCAATGCCAAAAATTCTATGGTTATATTGATGGTTCAACCTCAATGCCCTCCGCTACCACTGATTCCACAACCCATAATCTTTGGAAGCAAAATGACCAACTTTTCATGAGCCTTCTTCTTTCCTCTCTCACGGAGGAAGCATTATCTGTAGTCATTTGACTCACGACATCAAAAGATGTCTGGACTGCCCTTGAAACTGCTTTCAGCCACAAGTCCAAGGTTCGTGAGCTTCAAATCAAGGATGAACTTCATCTCATGAAGCGTGGCTCTCGCAGCGTTTCAGAATACTCTCGAGTGTTCAAATCTCATTGTGACCAACTATCTGCAATGGGACGACCAGTTGAAGATACTGACAAAGTTCACTGGTATTTATGTGGTTTAGGCCATGAATTCTCAACCTTCTCCACTACTCAACTCTTTTTAACTCCAATTCCGAGTTCCAAAGATGTTGTCCTTAAGGCTGAGAGCTTTGATCTTTTTTTTAAGTCCATTGATAATAATGCAGGTGCCTCTGCTTATGTTGCTAATACCTCCTCTGCAAACCAAAATGCAAAGCCTAATAATTATCAACAGAAATATAAGGGAGGCCAATCCAAGGGAGAAAATCGTGGCAAACAGTATAAACGTCCTCCTCGCTGTCAAATATGTCGTGAAGAAGGACACTATGCCATGGATTGAAAAAATAGATACACAAAAAATGATGCACATCTTGCTGAAACACTTGCAAATTGCACAATTAGCAACGACATTGCTGACTGGTATACTGATACAGGAGCATCGGCACACATGACCTCAGATGTGTCTCAACTTGATAAGGTGGAACCTTACATTGGTACGGACAAAGTTATTGTTGGTAATGGATCCTCTCTACCCATTACACATACGGGTTCATGCTTTCCTACTCCTTCTCTTACATTAAATGATGTTCTTGTTGTGCCAAATTTAACCAAAAATCTGCTATCTGTCAGTAAGCTTACAAATGATTTTCCTTTCTCTGTTTCCTTTACTGACAATGATTTTGTCATATAGAATCTTCAAACTCGAAAGGTGGTGGCAAGCGGTAATCGGGTAGATGGCCTATATGTACTAAAGCATGGAAACCATGTCTTTTCTTCTGTTATTAGCAAACAGAATCTTTGTCATTCCTTTGATACTTGGCATGCTCGTTTGGGCCATATATCATCAAAAATAATTTCCATGCTTAATAAAAATGGTCTTTTGTCTCTCACCTCTATATTGCCGACTCCATTTTTATGTGTTAGTTGTCAAAAGGCTAAAAGCCATAAACTCCCATTTCAAGTAAGTGAAAATCACTCCAACAATATCTTAGGTCTCATACATTGCGACTTATGGGGTCCAGCACCTATAAATTCAATCTCAGGCTATCGATATTATGTAATTTTTATCGATGATCACTCGCGCTTCACTTGGTTCTATCCATTAAAGCACAAAGCTGATTTTTATCAAACGTTCATAAGATTTCAAACTTTGGTTGAAAATCAGTTCTCGGCAAAGATACAAAAATTCCAAAGTGATGGGGGAGGTGAATTCACAAGTACCATTTTTCAGTCTCACTTAACTAAATGTGGCATTCATCATCAAATTTCTTGTCCCTATACACCATCTCAAAATGGTAGAGCCGAGAGAAAACATAGGCACCTCACTGAAACAGGCCTCACAATGCTTTTTCATGCTAATGTTCCTCTTCATTTTTGGGTTGAAGCTTTCAGTACAGCCGTGTACACCATTAATTGCTTGCCGACACCTATCTTGAATGAGGTCTCTCCATTTGAAATTCTGTATGGTAAGTCCCCTACTTATGCTATGTTTCGAACCTTTGGCTGCCTGTGCTTTCCATATTTACGCGACTATGCTAAACATAAATTTGAGCCAAGAAGTCTTCCTTGCATCTTTCTCGGATACAATTCTTCCTATAAAGGATTTTGGTGTTTAGATCCTACAACACATCGAGTTTTTGTAACCAGGCATGCACGATTTGATGAGACAATATTTCCATCTTCGTCTTCTCGTATGCAGCCCTCTCAAGCTCTCTCAGATTTCATTTCCTTTCATGATCCCTGCATATCAAATTCTTCCTTGCTTGGTACTAATCCTTCTGCAGGTTCCCAACCATTACCACCAGAAACTAAGTCTCGGCCATGTAAATCATGTGCCTTGGAGTTGGACAGTTCTCGAGTATCATTAATGCCACTGCTTTCTATAAGTCATTCAGCAACTGAGACTGTATCCGATATACAGCCTTCACCAATTTTGCATTCTTCAAATCAGAATTCTCATCCTATGACAACTCGTGGCAAAGCTGGTATATCAAAGTCCAAACATTACAATTGTGTTTTTCAAGTTCCATCTTCCCCTTTACTATCATCTCTACTAGTAATGAAGGAACCCAAAGGATTCAAAAGTGCTGCCAAAACTCCAGAATGGCTCGCTGCCATGGATGATGAAATTCATGCTCTCAAACTCAATCAAACATGGGAACTAGTTCAAAGACCACCTGCCATAAATGTCGTTGGATCAAAATGGGTCTTTCGCACCAAATATCATTCGGATGGAACTATTGATAGGCTCAAAGCTTGTCTTGTTGCCAAAGGCTATACTAAACTCTATGGACTTGATTTTAATGATACATTCAGCCTCGTTGTTCGAGCATCAACAGTGAGAATTGTTCTATCCATCGCCGTCTCTCGCGGCTGGACCATACGTCAACTTGACGTTAAAAATGCATTCTTACATGGTCTTCTACAAAAAGAGGTCTATATGGAACAACCACCGGGATATATTGATGTTTCTCACCCCATCATGTTTGTCGTCTCAAAAAGGCAATTTATGGCTTGAAGCAAGCCCCGAGAGCATGGTTTCATCGATTTAGCCAATTCTTACTTACCATTGGTTTTAATTACAGCAAGTCAGATTCTAGCCTATTTGTTCATTCATCGGCTAATGGCATTATTTACTTACTCTTATATGTTGATGACATTGTCATCACAGGAAGCCACAAGACTCTCATTGACACTTTCATTGCAAAACTACGACAAGAATTCTCCATGAAGGACCTTGGCAACTTAAATTATTTTTTGGGGCTAGAAGTTATTCTAAAACTGGAATCTTCCTCAGTCAACTAAAGTATGCAAGAGATGTTCTTCTTCGTGCTGACTTACTCGATTCAAAGCCAATTGCAACACCAATGGTTGTCTCCACTCATTTAAATGTTGCTGGTTCTTTATTTAATTCACCAACTACTTATCAATCTTTAGTTGGTGCCCTGCAGTACTTAACAATTACAAGGCCAGATATTACACATGCAGTGAATTCAGTGAGGCAATTCATGCATGCACCAAGAGATCCACACTTTCAAGCGGTTAAAAGAATTCTCCGATATGTTAAAGGCACTCTCCATTTCGGTCTCCATATCAGTCCATCTAACAATCTACATATCTCAGCATACTCTGATGCCGATTGGGCTGGCTGCCCTGATACAAGTAAATCAACCTCCGGTTATGCAATTTTCATTGCAGACAATTTAGTGTCATGGACTTCTAAAAAGCAATCCATAGTGTCTCGGTCTTCTGCGGAATCAGAATACAGAGCGTTAGCACTAACCGCAGCTGAAGTTAAATGGATGTTGAACATCTTTCATGATTTGCAAATTCAGCCAAAAGAGCAGCCGACATTACTTTGTGATAACACCAGTGCAATCTTCATGACTCGAAATCCAGTTGCTCAAAAACGGTCTCGACATATTGATATCGATATTCACTTTGTTAGAGAATTAGTCTGCAATGGTGTTTTAAACATTAAACATGTGCCATCACACTTGCAAATTACGGACATATTCACCAAAAGCCCATCCTGTCCCCTGTTTCAACTATTCAGATCCAAGCTTCGCGTGTTGCCAACCACGCTTGACTTGAGGGGGGGTGTTGGAGATAACACAGCCTTGTTCTCTGGAGATAATTACGACAAACATCAAGGAGAGAATCAAGACTGATATCAAGGGAGCAATATACGGCAATGTAAAGAACCATATATGCAGGAACTGATTTGTTCTAATTATAGAATGTATAGTCATCTTTCCTTGTATAGCATGTACATCTTTAATAGTGTCGGTAACGTTTACGTTCTTGTAAAGTTTCTATATAATAGAATCTCTTACGCCATATGCAATTTGCTGTAGTCTCCATTACTGTCTAAAATCTTCTCACCATAGCCCAGTTAGACAGGATTTTCAACCTAAATGTTAGAAGTTCCATAATAATAATAAAGAAGCTCATGCTTATTTTTGTTGAAAATTTCTTGCTTTGGAAAATCAAAGTTCCTAGTGATTTTTGTTTTAAGTTTCTAGTTTGATAATGTCATTTAAGCATGAAATAATTTTCTCCCCTCTATCTTTTTCATGTTTCTTTTCCTCCTTAGCTAAATCTGCTAGCCAAATGAAGCCAAAAAGTGCCACCTCGCAATTTACCAACCAGATTTTTAAGAAAATGTGGTGATTTTGTTCTTAGATTGCCAACCAAGATATCTATAAATATAGATAAATTAAGAACCTGAAGTATGGAGGGATATTAGTATAGTTGTTGCAACGCAACGCCAGAGAGAATAAAAAATATAGAAGAAAACAAAACAGCAGAAAATGAAAGAGGAAATATTTAGATTGGATAAAAAATAAAATTTTATAAAATATAAAATATTTTATTTTAATATTTTAGAACATTTTTAGATAAAATAACTGAATATATATTTTTATTTTAATTCTATACTTATATCGGTATAATTATTAATGAAATATTATAAGATATTAAATTCATATTCTCAGTAATATTTTTTCTGAGATCTTAGAAAAAATAAAATTTCTAAAAACTATTTTTTCAGAATATATACTTAAAATTTTTAACAAAAAATTAAAAACAATAGAAATATAGATAAATAAGAGATGGTTCAGCAAATTTAATAATTTATTGTGTATAAATACTAATAAAAATTATTACCAATAGATGTAAGAATAACAAAATAATCGACACATTTAAAATCTATTTAATAGTCCAAAAATGTCATCACTACTAATGATAATATGTTATGAAAATATATATGGATGGCATCAGTAGCAGTTGTTGGAATCCCACCAGGGTATTGGGATTACTTTTATCCCATATTAGTGGGATATAATTATAACTAATCTCATCATAAATAAATGTACAAACATAAGATAAGATATCACTTATTCTATCTCACCTTTTTATCCTGTCAAACAAACATGGCCAAAGAGATATAAAAATTTGGTTATACAAATTGTCATACACGTTGCGATGATTATTTTAACAGTTATTTCTTTTGTCTGTGTTGGATATTGGGTCGGGTTGGACCCGAACCCATAAATGCATATAGATATTCTGCATTTTAGTTACAAGATAAGTACGAAATGATATTTTGTTTACCCGCGAACTATCCTGACTCCCAATTTTTTCTGAAATTCTTTCAAGGTTACCATCAAGGGCCTTTAAACTTGGATGGTGGAAACACAGAGATGACTCGTACGTAGTCATTCTATTGACGAAAAAGTTCCCCCTATAGTGCTCCATTGGTGATCAGAAAGCTCGTAACACAAGTAAAGATCTTCTGCTTCCATGAACATGAACTGTAAGAAGTCACCGGATTCACACTTGATTGTTGTATATATATTTTCATCATTGATATCAAAGCCTTATATATAAGACCCAAAATCACTCTGATACCAATTATATGATTTAAAATCACCCTGAGTTGATTAAAATAAAATAAGGGAAGCAATAGAATCATTCGTCTTACCACAATCAAATAAATCTTCTTTGAATAAAAACATTAAAACATCATCATCAAACGCAATTATCTTTTTAATTCGGCCACACGTCCATAAATTTTCACGGCACCACTATGGCCACTACATTCTTAACTATCTCTTTCGGCTACCACTCTATTATTTTTGTGGCTTCATCCAATCTAACATACACCCCCCCAACACACGCACAAATATATATAACCCTAAGTCCTATATTGATAAGGATATTTAATCTCATACAAACTACAATATATTGTTCAACCATAATTAAGAAACTAATTCTTACTAGAATATTACTTCAACTACAATTAAGATTACAAAAAAACACTCCAAATATTAATAGGACTAAATAAACCAAAATTAGGAAACTTCCTAAAATTATGGGGCTTGGTTTAATTTGCTAACAATGCCTTCCTTATACCAAGCTCGTTAAAACAGCTTTCCAACACCTTCATAAGTAATAATCTTCAATGCAATTTCTATCGCTATAAGAAGTTGGTACGACAGCAATTTGAAACAATCATCAGTCTTTATCTTCACACATGAATGTTGTCGAATCTTGTACTTAGCATATAACTTTTCAACTTATTTATCACGATCAAATAACGAACCCATACTCAATCATTTAGAATCAAAATTAGCAAAATAATCACCAATGCCTATAATTCCACCATCATAATGATACAAAGCCTACAAAAAGTTCAGAATACCAAAATCTTCACTTCAAACAAAATTTGCAACAATGAAATTATTAAAATCCAATGCATTATTGTAACTAGATAAAAGGAATTTATCCACATCGATGAAGTCACAAATCTCATACAACTCAGGCTTTTCAATTCCCAGAAATTATTGAAATTCTAAGCAGCGAATTTTCATAAAATCAACATGGCCTCGAGTAATAAAAGTCTCAATACCCACAAAATCAACAAACCCTTGAGTGATAAAATTCTCAGTATCAATAAAATCAACAAACTCTGAATTAAAAAATTCTTCAATCTCACCATGTTTTGATTCTAATGTGCTTAACAAATCAAACAAAGTAGTAAGGCCAAAATCTTCAATTGCATCAAGTCTACCAATAGAAATATTTTCTTCCTTCTCAACTGTTAGCTTCTAAAACTGAGTATGCTGAAACAACTCTTCAATATTTCCTAACTTTCCAAAAACAATCTCCAACAAGTTCAATTTTTCATCTTTATGAATCAAAACTAAATTTTCAACTACACAATTATCTTCTTCAACTTCAACCTCCAAACTATTTTCTTCCTCATAATTAACAATGAAGCAGTCAGTGTTATACGAATCTAAATTTTTCACATTATCTAAATCACCCCAAATTGGGATAAGTTTTGAAAACAATTTTGAACCATATATCATTCATTTTATTTTCATCAAATTTGAATCTCACAAAATCAACCACTCACTATTTATATATTGGAGGTTCGTAATCGTTTCGCGATTTTTTATATATCTAGATAAAATCAAACCAAAATTCATGTGGTGGTGGATAGTTTTGTTCGCAGATAAAATTTCAATGCTCCCAATGTATAGTTTTCCTTATTATTTGATAAAACTATTTAACTTTCTTCTCATAAATCTCTTTTGACAAATGCTCTGGTGTGATATAAGACACAACATCATAGAAATCACAAACTTTTAGGTAGAGTGTAAAACGATGTGCTTATTCATTAATATTATGACCACAAACTCTCAAAATCTCAAATTTTTTTTCTTTTAACCAAAACTTTCTTCATAATTTCAAATCAACAATTTATTTAAATCACATACCTGAGTTTATCCAAAAATTGATCTTGCCTTCCTTTTTCGATTTTTTTTTTTTTTTTGCTTCAATCCAATCAAGTTGGCCTCCCTGTTGATTAAATCGAAACATCTTTGTTGCATCACTATTATTTGTACCACCACATAATCTTTTTTCTGATCCAAACAATCGTCAAATCCCAATTGAGCAGCTATTCAACAAACTACTCAAGATCGCAACCTTGAGTAACACTAGAACCACAACTCTCTACAATAATCCAAGAAGACCGAACTTGGATTTCTCCACAACTTTGATGAATTACACCAAGATCGTAGCTCTGATAAATTATCCTAAGATCGAGACAAAGTTTTGATAAATTATCCCAAGATCGAAACAAGGCTCTGATAAATTACCCGAAAGATTGAACTTAGCTCTGATACCAAATGTAAGACCAAAATTACTCTTATACCGACCGTACGATTTAAAACCACTCTGACTTGATAAAAACACAATAGCATAAGCAATACAATCATTCACCTTACAACAATGAAATAAACCTTTTTTGAATAAAAACATCAAAACATGAACATCAAACAATAAATATTTTATTATAAAAAAACTCAATCAATACTCATGGTTGTTATAAGAAAATATACAACAAACCCAATGGCTTCAACCTCTTTAACAACTCATGGTTGTCTATTTAATTTGGCCACATACGACAACAAATTTTCACGGCACCACTGTAGCCACTACACTCTTAACTATTTCTTTCGGCCACCACTCTATTATTTTTGTGACTTCATCAAATATAATATAGACCTATATATATATATATATATATAAAACACTAACTCTAAATATATATATATATATATATATAAAACACTAACTCTAAGTTTTATATTGATAAGGATATTTGATTCCACACAAACTATTATATCTTGATCAACTATAATTAGAAAACTAATTCTCACTAGAATATTATTTCAACTACAATTAAGATTACTCAAAAACACTCAAAATATTAAGAAGACTTAATAAACCAAAATTAAGAAACTTCCTAAAATTATGGGGCGTGGTTTAAATTGCCAACAATATATGCTTGTGATTTGCTTATATGTTAAGATGCATGTTTAAATTCACTGATAAATTCATAGCTTGCAAAACAAGTTTGAAACTTGCACAAAAAGTTTAACTATATGAGTGTTTTCAAATGAAAAGGTTTTAGAAACTTTTTGAATGATTCAACACGGTGGATGTGTTCCTAATAGTCCTAATAGGTAGCTGTTAAAGTTTCATAAAAATCCACTATTGGATTTATGAGAGATCTTAATTTAAAATTTTGATTTTTTAAGAACATCCGAAACTTTGTGTTTTAAAACGATCTATCAAATCTTGTTTTTTATGCAATAAATTTATATCAAAATGTTCCTTGTTCTGAGAGTTTTTAAATAGTATATTATTTGAAATTTTTTAACTTAAAATGAGTGAATCAACGGCTAGCAACTCATATACTCAATTCCACAGAACCAAGCCATCATGTATCATGTTGGCCAATTAAACCAAGCCCATAAATTTTAGAAAGTTTCTTAATTTGGTTCATTGAGTCGTAATAATATTTGAAGTTTTTTTAGGTAGTCCTAATAGAAGTTGGACTAATATTCTAATGAAAATTAGTTTTCTAATTATAGTTAAATAAGAGATACTAATTTGTATGGGATTAGATGTCTTAATCAATAAAGGACTTAGAGTCAATGTTATATATATGTGAGTCTCTGTCACATTGAGTTGTAAACCACAAAAATAATAAAAAAGTGTGGTGAGTGGTGGCAGAATGCAGTAGGCTGAATAGATGTGAGGTGAGATTGTTACAAGAGTAGGCGTAAGGATCTTGTTATGAGTGTGGGTTGCTATGTGAGTTTTTTTCAATAAAATATTAGTTTATTCATTTTATTTCTTCTCTTGTCTTTTTAGTTTTACAATTGGTATCAGAACGATTTTAAATCCTACATTTGGTATCTGAGTAATTTTTGTGTCCTACATTTGGTATCAGAGCCAATTTCGATCTTGGGTAACTTATCTGTCACGACCCGAAACCCGGCTTATGCGGATTAGGGGTTCATGATCGGCCACCGAGACCTATTTCAATAATCACAATACTTTTCTAAATACCATTTACGCAGCGGAATGAATTTTTTTTTTCTTTCTTATCATCCACAAAACAAGCTACATCACTCCATTAGTTAATTCAAATACCATCATCAAAGATCATAGTCTCCAAGTCAAGAGTAGCAAAATATTACATAACTTAATACATAAGATCCCAAAAATATCTAATCTATCTTCGGTTAAGGACTCATCAAAAAAACTTGCTTCGTCACTTAAGCGCTCATCCTACATCACCTGAAAGCAAGTTGTCTAGTCCTTACCTGAAAAATGTTAATAGAATGGGGTGAGCTTCAACAAGCCCAATGAGTACTTCCATAACATGCCAAGGGTTTCAAAACTACTATGTAGTACAGTCTGAAATGTCTATACTCATATGGAATTAAAATACATCATATCAAGTACAACAGATCAGTGAATGGTATCAAAATCATTATCATAATCTCAGTTCAATCGCATTCGTAAATCAAAATCGATAACAAAGCACAATCAAAATAATGATCCAATAAGTTGTTACTAAAAATTAGTATTATAATTCAAACAGGGTTCAAAGTCGTTTTCAATATCAATAGTCACAGTCAAATCAATATCGTAGTATAATATTGTAACTCAATCATAGTTATGGTTCAAAGTCGTTTTCAATATCAATAGTCGTAATCAAATCAACATTGTAGTATAATATTGTAACTCTATCATAGTTACGATTCAAAGTCGTTTTCAAATTCAATAGTCATAGTTCAAAATCAACCTCATGGTTCGGTAACATAGTTCGATAACAAATTTCATAGTCTGATAATCAAAATCATAGTTCAATAGTTCTCAATTCAAGATTCAAGGTTCAATCATAGTTCACATTCGATATTCATAAAAGTTCAAATCAATAAAATTCATCTTCTATGGCCAGCAAATTAGCACCTCGCTGACTAAGATCACATTCAATAATACCACCAATATACCCCGTGGTTAGGGTTCAAATGCCAGTAAATTAGAACCTCGCTGACTGAGATCAAATTCAATAGTACCACTCGTATACCCCGTGGTTAGGGTTCGATAAAGTCACAATCTATTCGATAATGACAGATCATAGAAGATTCAATTATTCAAAGCAACAAAATCATTTCCAAAATCAATAACATCAATAACAATCTCAATCATTCAATTAAGAATATCATATTTAGCCTTTAATCAAAACAGTTCAAAGATTGGTGAGAAAAACTGTTATAGTGTCATGAGTATTTTACAAACTATCAGGAATGGCAATGTCAATAAGTCATTCAAATCGATTTCAAACAGAAGGATCTATTTTCAAATTATACAAGAGTTCGATATTTATATATATAATAAAAATTCACCTCAACATGGTATGAAAATACTCACCTGAAGTCCCAAAAGTAATTTCCCAAAAAATCCTTCCTTAACGAGGGTCCCTATAATCACAATTCAAAACCTTATTATTTTCTTGTTCAAAGTATAACATAATTTAACAGTCAATTTAGAGCCCTCTCTCTTCCAGTTTCCTCACAAGGATGTCTCCGTTAGGTTCAAAGCGTCGAAGATAATTAGTTTAGACTTTTCTAGACCTAAATTTATTTTCCTATAATTTATTTTAAGCCTAGGGATATTTTTGTAATCTTATATTTTTACGCGTCATATTTTTTGGTACTCTGTTTGCCAAAATGGACTTTACCGTTGAGTCCGGATTGCCCCAAATAGTCAAAATGGACTACCTTTTATATTCAATTGGCCCTAGGTATCATTGGGGATAAAATGATAATTTACAATTTTACGTGTCTTAATTTTTGGGACTTAATTTTAAAAATCAGACTTCACCGTTGAGTACGGAATGCCCGAAATAGTCAAAATACACTATTCATTTACTTTAATCGGACTTTGTTTGATCTATATTTGACCTAGGGGTAAATTAGTCATTTTACTTAATTAATAAATTAATTAAATAATTTATTTTATTAATTATTAAATTTTCAGGGACCTAAATGAACCAAATATTCAAAAACTGGGCCAGAATGGAATTCCCCAGAACAGTTGGGGTCAAACTACAAATTCCCAAAAGTATTGAACTGAACCAAAGGGTTCAGTTGGCCCCTAAGTGAACCGGACTGAACCAATCCGGTTTTAACCGGTTCAAGAAATAATGTTGACGTCATGATGACGTTAGCCCTAGAGATTAAAAAAATCAATTTTCATCAAAACGACGTAGTTCGGTTTAAATGGGTTATCCGTTTCTCGGTCGGGTCGGGGCCCGACCCGATACCGGTCCATGACCCGACCCTCACTGTTCATCTTCTTCCTCTTTCTTCCCCCGTGTTGCCCTAATTTCCTGTTTTATTTTCTTTTCAATTTCGTGATATTTCGTGCACCCATTTCCACTGGTTCTCATCCTAATCGACTACTGGTAGTCCCATTAATTATTTAACATCGATTTAGAGCTTCAAATCGAGCTCGATGGCCCTGTTTCAAGATGATAATCCGAAACCTGCAACTGGTTCGTGAGGGTCCGTTTTTGGTCCAAAACTCATGGGGTTTCTTGCGTTATGACCTATGGATCATGGGGTTCAAGTCCCTGGGCTTACATTTTAGTTTGGTCACGATTTTAGAAGAATTGGGTTTTAAACCCGTAGCTTCATTTTCAAATTCGAGGGCTTGTACTGAGTTCTGGGGTCAAGCAGGTAGGTTTTTGAGATCCCCTTGGGGTCTATTTTGAGTTCCAATTCTCAGAATCCTATACTGTTAGTGTTGATTCAGACCTGGTGTTCTAAGGTCCATCAATGGAGGTCAGTCTCGGTTCTCATGGTTTTGGGCCATTCCGATACTTCTAACCCTCACAGTGTACATAATGCAGTTCCTAGAATCGATGTCAATGCATGCATGCAGTCTATACCCTCAACAATTCATCAAAACAGTTCCAAAATTCTAAAACAGTAACCGAAATTCCAAAGAGAAACTCTCAAAGATTTTGGACTGTTTACCTTTGTACAGTGGTCTCCTCTTGGGTTTGTGTTCAAGCTGAGTCCTCCAATGGAGCAGGTCCAGTCCAGTCGTGCTCCTCAAATCAGTCTCTTCTCCTCCTTGCTCCTTCAATGGCCACACAACATGCACTCACTATGTGTATGTCTCTCTCACTCTAAAGTTCTCTCTCTAAACCTCTCTTCCAATATCAGTTTGCAGGATCTCTCTCTAGGTCTGGTTTTCCCTCCAATGCACATATGGAGACTTGTAAATAATATCAGATTTCCTTGTTCAATACATCTCCCAAGTTCATGATTACTTTGCATGGATTTTGGTTGGGAGAAGATGAAGTCATAGGGTGTATGGGCATTATGGTCTATGGGGCATAGGGGTGATGCATGACTGATGTGTTGCATGCTTGGTTATTGGTCACTTGGGAGGTGGCCAAATCAGATTTGTATTTATATACATTTCTTTGTATATTGGTACACAAAAGTTCCACTAGCCTAGTTGGTAATTTTTTTGGGTACACAAAATCCTGCTCAATTGGTCAAGGGTTCAAATCTCCTTACCCTCAATCTTTGGCTTCCTTTTTCCTATTTTCCCCTATGTCTTGTTTGACAATTCAATTTATCTTATTTTATTTTATTTGTTATTATTTATTTATTCATCTATTTATTCGTTTATTGTCACTATTATTTATTTATTTATTTATTTATTTTTATGATTATTATTTTTCGGTTTAATTTCATGTAACATTTTTATTACGTCTCGTAAAATTTCAAATTCCCAAATTCGTCACTAAATTTCCCGCTAATCCGGTTGGGGTGTTACATTATCAAAGTTTCAAAAAATCAGAGTTTGGTCTTGTTCCTAAATTATTGCAAAGAATTGTAATTCTCGTGTTACTCAAGGTTGAGGGCTTGAGTGGTTTGTTGAAGAGTTGTTCGATTGAAATTCAACGGCTGTTTGGATATTTAAAAAAGATCTTGCAGTGGTACAAATACCTGTGAAGCTAAAAAAAAAAATTATGGTTTAATCGATAGGGAGGCCAGCTTGATCAGATTAAGGGAAAAAAAAGAGGGACGGCGAGATCAATTTTTAGATAAACTCAGGTGCATGATTTAAATAAATTGTTGATTTGAAATTATGGAGAAAGTTTTAGTTAATGAACAAAAGTTTGAGATTTTAAGAGTGTGTTGTCAGAATATTGATGAGTGGTTACATCGTGTTACACTTTATCTTAATGCTTGCAATGTGTTGAATATATTAGATATTGCATTCAAGCGTTTATCAAAAGAACTTTATGAGAAAAAAGTTAAATGATTCTACCAGATAATAAGGAAGACAATACATTGGGCACATTAGAATAATTTTGTTTGCACACAAAACTATCCACTGCGGAACACTTATGAACCTCTCATAGACAGATTTTGGGTGGTTGATTTTGAAAGAGATCAGTTTGACGAAAATAAAGAGATTGATGGTTTAAAATTATTTTCAGAATTCATTCCAATTTGGGATGATTCATATAATGTGTTGAATTTAGATTCATATGATATTGACTGTTTCGTCAATATTTCTGAGAAATAAAATATTAATTGTGAGGAAAGAAATATTTTTGAAGTTGAAGAATATAAAAATAAATGTATGGTTGAAAGTTTGACTTTGGCTCATAATGATGAAAATTTGAATTTGTTAGAAATTGCTTTTGGTGAATTGAGAGATGTTGAAGAATTATTTCAGCCTATTCAGTTTGAGAATTTAATTGTTGAGAAAGAAGAAAATTTTGCATGTTGTGGTATTGATGCAGTTGAAGATTTTGAAAGTGTTGGCATTCCTACTTTGTTTGATTTGCCAAGCACTTTAGAATCAAAACATAGTGAGATTGAAGAATGTTCCAATCCTGAGTTTGTTAATTTTATTGGAATTGAGAATTTTATTATTCGAGGTCATGTTGATTTTGTGAATACAAAATTTTTAGAGTTTCAAAAATTTTTGAGAATTGAGAAGCCCAAGTTGTTTAAAATTTATGATTTCATCGGTATTGATAAATTCTTGTTGTACTACAATATTAGTTTGGATATTAATAATTTTATTGATACAGATTTTATTCGAAATGAAGATTTTGGTATTCTAAAATATTGACAGATTTTGCATCATTATGATGATGAAATTTTTGGCACGGATAATTATTTTACTGATTTTGATTTTGAATGGATGAGTATGAATTTATTCTTTGACCGTACTGAACAAGTTGAGAAGTTGTATACCAGGTACAAGATTCGACCACATCCGCGTGTGAAGATGAAGACAAATGATTGTTTCAGATTGCTGTCGCAAAAGCTTCTTACAACGACATAAATTTTTTTGAAGATTCTTGCTCATGAAGGTGTTGGTGAAGCTATTTTGGCAAGTTTGGTTTAAGGGAGACATTGTTGGCCAATTAAACCAAGCCCATAAATTTTAGAAATTTGGTTTATCGAGTCTTAATAATATTTGAAGTTTTTTTTGGTAGTCCTAATTGTAGTTGGACTAATATTTTACTGAGAGTTAGTTTTTTAGCTATAGTTAAATAAAATATACTAGTTTGTATGAGATTAGATGTCCTAATTAATATAGGATTTAGAGTCAATGTTATATATATGTGAGCTTCTGTCACATTGAGTTGTACGCCACAAAAGTAATAGAAAAGTGTGGTGAGTGGTGGCATAATGCAATAGGCTGAATAAATGTAAGGTGAAATTGTCACAATAGTAGGCGTAAGAATCTTGTTACCAGAGTGAGTTGCTATATGAGTTTTCTTCAATAAAATATTAGTTTATTTACTTTACTTTTTCTCTTGTCCTTTTAGTTTTACAATTAATATCACAGCGATTCTAAATCTTACATTTGATATTGGTCTAATATTTAGGTCCGACATTTGATATCCGAACAATTTTTGAGTCCTACATATCAAGTCTTCCTCTCCGGTACTTCTAATGCCCTCCCTGTTCAATGAAAGCTCCTGCAATGGCACACTATTCCCCTGAGCTTGCTCCACAGCCTGAGTATCATGGTATTTCTGTGAAACTGGAAAAACCCTTTCCTCTGTGCAGTATGGGCCTGCACCAGAGACCAGATTTCTCCCTCTGCCCCATTTCAATTCCCTTCCCCTGTAACTGCGTCTCTTCAACCACCATATCAAGCTCGGCAGAATGTTCATCACCTTTTGATCCTTCATCCCCTAACTCACTGCCCTGCCCTTCAACCGTTGTGTCTCCGCACCACCTCCCATGCCGCCAGAAGCCCATAACCTCACACAGAGCTTCCATTACAGATTTTCGTCCGTCTAAATCTCTTGAATCAGACCGGTCAGCCTCTGAGCCGTTACTGCAGTCTCCCAGTTGCGCAACTGCTTCACGCCTGTGATCGATGCACCCAACTCATTTCTGCTGCCAGGCTCTGGTCTTTCTTCATGGCTCCGAGCTTCTTCGCATTTTCTAGAGACCACCTCCTTTCCATTCCTGCAAGGTCCTCCCATCTCAGCAATATCCCCGTTAGCCTCCTTGCGCTCACACTTCTCTTTGAGAAGGAAGGCAAGCCACCTGCCTTATACTCCCTCCCTCACCAGGGTTCTGCGCCCGGAGCTGGGCCTCCACCGGGAATGTTGGTGAGAGAAGAGAATTTATAGCAATTTCTCTTGAGGGCATGCATGGACACTTGTCCATATTGCCCCTCTTCTTGGCCTCTCTTCTTATGGTCTAAGCATGGCTAAAGTACGGTTGGTTCAACCCTTGTCTTTTTAGTGGAGAATGGCAGTCCACATCCCATGGGTTCTCATAGTGGTAAGTGGTTATGTATAGTTATTTATATATGGTGCATATACACACATTAGACATTCGTGAAATGTCATGCCATCATCCCTAATTTTTATTTTTTTCTTAATTAACCCAAGCTTGTTGACTCTAATCTTCAATTAGTTGTATAAACCTTGTTAATTCGATTTAGAGTTCATAATTCCTCCAATTAAGTGCAATTTGTGCATCAATTCTTTCCTTTGTAAAATTACCAAATCATATGCTATCTTATCAAATTAATACTAATTTTGCTTTCAATTATTTAAATGACTAATTACTTCAAGTAATTGGTCAATAGATTATTAGGTTAATCCTCTTGATTAATCCTAGCTCAATTATCCACTTAAATTGGGCCGCTGTAACGGCTGTCGCCGGCAAAGCCACCCTAGCTACAACCAAACCTGCCATTGCTGCAACGGCCACCGCTGGCCAAGACACCACCAACCTGCCATAGTCACCGCCGCCGTTGCCATCTCGGCCACCATCACTGCTGCCTCATCCCATCGCGACTCACCTCTGCGTCCTCTGACCACCACCACGTCGCAAGAAGTCCCATGGCTGCCGCCGCCTTCCCTGCTCCACCTCTCTCTCTCTCTCCAAAGCAGCCATATTAGACAATAAATTAAAGGCCGAGTCAGATATTTTTGTTGCCCAAGTAAGATATTCTTGTTGCCCAAGTTTGATTTTAAGGTTAAAGATAAAGTCTAGCCTGTCTAATCCTGCAGAAGTTCAATCCCACATGGTTTTCAAAGCATTGACCAAAAAAGGTCTGGCCAGACATTACAAACCACGGAATTAGCAGATATTGTTGTTTATTGACCCTTACCTAATATACGACATGAGATCTATAAATTACAAGCAAAACTAACACGGAAACATAAACTGAACGAACCTGCAGGCCTGCTAGCCTAGCTTCAAATGGCAAGTTCAAGCAGCTTCCACTGGTGCGTCTTATTTGTCTATGCAATCCTTGTCAATGTTCCAACCACTTGCTATGGAGATCATGATCATCATGTCGCCCTCTTTGTCTTCGGAGATTCACTTTTTGATCCTGGAAATAATAACTACATCAACACTACCGCTAGGGCTAATTTTTGGCCATATGGGGAAACCTTCTTCAAGTATCCCACTGGAAGATCTTCTGATGGCCGTCTAATCACCGATTTTATTGGTAATATATATATATACACATGTTCTTTTCCCTAGTATCTAAATAATTAGGTAGAAACTCAAGTAACCCTCATGGCTTTTTTTTCTTTCGTTGCAGCTGAGTATGCGAAGCTACCATTGATTCCACCATATAAACAACCAGGCAATCATCACTTTATTAATGGGGCGAACTTTGCATCTGGTGGTGCCGGTGCTCTAGTTGAAACTAACCAAGGACTGGTATGTGATATTGTAGAATTAGCTGAAAAGTAAGGCTAGCAGTGCTCTATTTATATTAATGACATGCTAACCTGCTCAAGTAATTTTGACTAAACCCACCAAGCGTAGGGATGCATAGCCCTGTCAAACTGCGCATAATCAAGATCAGAGTGCCTCTTGCTCTTTCTTTTTTAAATATTTATGGGGGCACCAAAACTTGTACGCTTCTATAATATATGTTTATTTTCCAAACTTTGATTATATTACATTAATCATAGCAAGATCGAGACTTTCAAGGTTTTGCAAAGTTTCCTGCATATTATGTATGATTATTTGACACTTGTGTTAAATTGCTTTAGGTGATTGACCTTAAAACGCAGCTGAGATATTTCAAGCATGTAGAAAGGTTGTTGAGGCAGCAGCTAGGTGACAAAGAAGCCAAAAAGTTGCTATCGAGAGCTGTTTACTTGTTTAGCATTGGAAACAACGATTACGTTAGCCCTTTCCTCTCAAACTCCAGTTTCTTTCAGTCGTATTCTCGGGAAGAATATGTAGAGATGGTGAACGGAAACTTGACAGCTGTGATCAAAGTAATAATTCAAACTTGAATATAAAAATGCACATGAATTTTCATGCCAACTTACATTTTTATTAATCTGCAGTAGCTATTTATGTTCTGTCAATTTAATTATGTTTATCTTGCATATTTCTCTGCTGACGCATGTTTATTACTATTAACCTGTGGAAGTTATATATCACTTGCCTAACGTACAATAATGATACTCTTTTCTCACACACACACAATTTAGAACCATTCTGTTCATTTGCTAATGGAATAGTAACTAGGCATTAAAAGTACATTGTCTAATTATCTATGGTACTTTTTATTATTTTTGACAGGAGATATATAAGAAAGGAGGGAGAAAATTTGGGTTTTTGAACTTGCCACCTTGGGGTTGTATACCAATAGTGAGAGTACTCAAGCCAGGAAATTCTAGTGAGTGCTGGGAAGATGTTAATGCCCTAGTAAAGCTACACAATTATGCTCTTTCTCAAGTCCTCCAAGAGCTAGAGAGCCAGCATAAAGGATTTATATATTCATTTTCCGATTTTTACACTTCTGTTAGAGAAAGAATGGACAATCCGTCAAGATATGGTATGCTAATGATATCAAACTTTTTCCCCATGCATGAAAAAAAAAAATATATATATATATATAGTAAGATATCCTAACATGATATATAATGTTTGTTGTGAAGGTTTCAAAGAAGGGAAAAGTGCATGCTGCGGGGGGGGTCCATATCGGGGAATTAATAGCTGTGGAGGGAAGAGAGGAGTAAAAGAGTATCAACTGTGTCACAATCCTAGTGAATATCTGTTCTTTGACTCCGGTCATCCCTCTGAAATGGCGAATCAGCAATTTGCCAAGCTTATGTGGAGTGGAACTCCCAATATCACATGGCCTTACAATTTGAAGGCACTGTTTGAACTGACAAAATTTTAGATCTTGCAAATATCCAATATATAGTATTTCAGATGCCTATGTTCACTGATACATTGGCAATAAGTAGGCATGGAGCTGAATAATTTGTTGAGAAATACAAAAAGTTGAAATTATTCTTCACTTAATATTTGTGTCCAATATTTCATCTCTCTTGATTAAACAGCAACGTTCATCATGTAGAAAGCACTCCAACATATTTCTCTATGAACACCTAAAGATAAAATTTCATCTACCACAAAATTTTCCTGTACTTCTGGACAAAATTGGACATTAGGACTGAATTTTCGCTGCATTTAGTTGCATGGAATCTCTACCATGAAATTATAATTGAAGACCATGTCAGTTTTTATTATCAGCTAATCATTATCAGATGTCCTGAGAGGCATCTTTTCCTTGTTTGTTGGGTTGGTTCATGCGCGTGCAAAGAAGCACCGGCCGGAACAGCAGGAAACTATGATCAACAGTGAGACATATTGTTTAGATATTTACCTTAGGAGAGGGGTAAATTTGATATTTTATAAATATTGACAATTTTTACAAATTTTAAAAATAAATGTAATATATGCACAAACATGTAAAAGAGTAGAGAGAGAATGAGAGAACAAATATAGCGATTTTTAAGAGGTTCAGAAGACTTCTTTCATTTTCGACTCAAGCATCCCCACTTGAATTTTTCTATTATATTTATATTTTTCGCACGTAGAGGTCAAACCTATACAATAAGAACTCATAACTCATTGCGCAACAAAATATTCCATTTTGTCTCACAAGGGTGATACCTACACGCAAATCTCACCGCAATGAGAAAATATAAAAAAATTACTAAAGAATGCTCTCTTTTAGAGTTGAATGATACAATTAAAGTTCACTCTCTAATAATTGATCAACAAATGCTTGAATATTTAAGAAATGAGAAAACTTTGAGATCTATATCTAAAGTTTATGAGATCTCAAATCACTTTGAATGATTTGAATGTAAGAGCAACTATTTGATAGTAAGAGTTAGCAATAAATGCTTTCAACAACCTCTATTGATATGTCTTCGAAGAATATAGTCGTTTGATTTAAAAACTAGTCATTTCTCCTTTTTTGATTTGTTTAAAATTTGAATTTGAAAGCACCGGATCAACAAAATTAGTCGATTGTGTTCATCATTCAGTCTACTAAATAATAATTTAGTTGACTGAAGAAATTAATTAATTTATCTAGAGGATAGAGGCTAGTTCTTGTTCAAAGTCATTCAATTAATTGATTCTTGGATTCAGTTGATTGAATCTCACAGTGTCAATCTGTGCACAAAATTACTTATGTAATTCAGTCGATTGAATGTTTACTTTGGTCGACTGAAGTGGACAATGTGATGAGACCTTGTGAAAAAATACACATTCACTCGACTGAGACTTGGGTCTAGTCGACTAAATTTAACAGAGACAAAATAGGCATATTTAATTAACATGATTCAGTTGACTATTGTCAATTATTTGGTTAATTGAATTAGATAATTTTGCATCATTGCCTATTTTATTCAAGGAAAATATTTTGTTTCCCATGTATTGGTTCTCATATACTCTATTGTCAACAAAGGGATTGTATTGCTCCCTTGAGGTGGGAGAAGAACGTTTTCTTTTTGAATTAGCATGCGTGAGAATGCAGAAAAGAGTCGCTAGCTTGTTTTAAGTTAATAACAAGCAAACCTGATACAACCCATGAAGAATACATATAAAAGAAATAGGAAACAAATTAAGAAATTACAATGCTTTAGTCCTAATTATATGTTAAACCCTTTGATATGGGTCAAAACAAAGGCAAACTAATTTATGATAAACAAGGCAACTTTGAATCCTAGAGCTAAGGTACGAGATAGCTAGGAATGAGTTAGGTGTAACACCCCGATCCCGTGTAATTAATAATTAATTAATACTTATTAATTAATACTGACTTACAGAATGATTTAGGGAATTAATCATAATCCCCGCGGTCGCCATAGACCGATTAAATAATTTAAATATGTCTGGAGGGAAGGGTACCTTACCCGAACCCAATTACTGATTAATTCGGCGAAATAACACCGCTTTAACACTAACGAAATCCGAATTAGCTAACCCAAAAAATCCCGAATGTTTAATAAATGACACGGAACCTCTGACACTGAAGATAACTAAAATATGAAACTCCCAGAACAAACCGTGTCGAAAAAGGAGTTACGGAATGAAAGTTATGAAGGAAATACTGAAACTGAATTTCTGCGCAACCAAACGTGGCCTTAACCGAAAATATGGGAAAAATGGCCAAATGGGAGGCCAAGGGAATTGAAGCCTTGACCTTTGAGTGAAAAGAAACCTCATCCAAAAAATAACCAACTGGGCTAGTGGCATCTTTGTGACCATATATACAATGAAATGTATATACATACAATTCTGAATAGGCTGCCACCCAAACTGACCAATGGCAATCCATGCAAACCCCACATGATTGCCTGAATTAGCCCTATCATTTCTCTGCCCTATACTGAATCCTACAACATGTACATATATGGCTATGTATAGGTGTATATACTATACCTAATATGTAATGAATTGGGGGAAAATCTTGGAAAATAATTAAGTTGTGTGAAATCTGGAAATTGTGTAGCCGTGGGTGTGTGAGGACTGACCTGTTAGAGGGAGATCTTCCAAGTGTGAGGGCCATAGCCATGGGTGAAGAGAGAGAAAGCTACTTGTATGAGAGATGCTGTGCATGTATATGCATGGTGTGTGTGTCCCATGGAGATGCACTATGGAGGAGGAGGAGGACTGAGCATTCTGACTGAACTGAGGCAACCATTGAGGTCTTGCTTGAACCAAGCCATGAGGAAAGGAAGCCACCGAACCAAGGTAAACCAACCAACTGCCATAATTTTCTGTTTAAATCTGGAACTGTTTCTGATGGTTTTAATCCATATGAACCGTATATATATGTTCCTGTGAGGCCTAGACTTATTATAGAACAATTGAGAAGGGTCGAATAAGCCTGAATACACCCAAACCATGAGCAATCCGCCATTAATGACCATGAGTTGCAGGTCTGATACGACCTCAACCAAACTAACCCCTGATGTTCTAGAACTGATCTAGACACGAAAATGGTTCAAAAACCACTAAACCGCGATCCAAAATCGCATGGGAAGACCCTCAAAACCGAACCTATTGTCTCGGCCATTGGAACCCAAAACCTGAAATGAACACTTAAACTGAAATTTGTAAATGGGGAATTGAAGCCCCGGTCCTAAGGGTCACAACAAGCCAAACCATGTGCGATTTGGTTGAGAAACGGCCGTGCTAGAGCAAACGATAATCTGATCGGAAAACCGAACTGGGTCACTGAGAACTATAGACTTTGAGGTTTAAAAACAGTCCTAAAATGATCCCTAATGTCCTAGGATCTGTTTGGTATAAAAATCTTGAAAAACGGACGAGAAAACCAAGAGAAACAGTGAGGGAAACCTCACCGTCCGTACGCCGGCGTCGGGAACGTTGCCGGAGAAGACCACCGGAAAAACGCGCGGTGGAATGGGTTTTTTTTTATAGCCGGGCCGGATCTTGAATCGGGTCGGGTGGGACCCGACCGAATACCCCTTGGGTCATTAAGCTGCGTCGTTTTGGAGTTAGGGATTTTAAATTTAAAAGCTAAATTCTGACTGTTTGGTTCCATGGTTAACGAATTAAAATTGGGAACTAGATAACCTAACCGTGGATAGGGGCCAAATTGGGGATAGAGGGGACATGTAATTCCGGTTCTCTGGCCTAACTGAACCGGTTGGTTTTTGGAGGTTTTGGACTGGTTCAATTTTTGAACCCAAAAACCAAAGGGTTTGAACCCCTAATTTATAAAATTATGTTTTGACCCCTATAAGTTCCTGAAATTACGGATTTGTCCCCACTGTTTAACAGAATCCTACTGTGGCCCTGAATTTTGAGAAATTGTTCAATTAAGCCCCTGACAAATTAATAAAATAATTATTTTATTATTTTATTAATTAGGTAAAATTACAATTTTACCCCTAGACATTTAATATGTCAAACGGAGTCCAAATAAATTAAATAAATAGTGTATTTTCACTATTTCAAACATTCCGGACTCAATGGTATAGTCCAAATTGGGAAATTATGTACCGAAAAATACAGACACGTAGGTGTAAATTACTGTACTACCCCTGAGGGTACCCAGGCCCAAATAAAAATAAAAGACAGTCTATTCTGACTATGTCGGACGCTCTGGACCCAATAGTGAGGTCCATTCTGTGAACTGAGGCACCGAAAAAAATATGACGTATGAAATTACCAAAATACCCCTGATACTGTACGAAGCCCAAATGAAGTCCGATTGGGACGGAATTGATACCGATAGAAGCCCAGATACTGGTGAAACTGTAAACATGATTAAATAATGATTCGGAGTCAGAATCTTACAAAACGTAAAATGACCAAAATACCCCTGAGCACAGTAAGTGCAAAGTAGGGGTCAAATAAAGGTCAAACTGATCTGATAAATTATCATAAGGATAATTATGAACACTGAAGGGCTAAATAAGACTCCAGAACAGTTAACGCGTAAAACGAGAAACGACTAATGTGTCCCGATGACCAAAAGCAGATACCAAACGAAGTCCAAATGACTTAGAAAATTATATCTAAGATATGTGGACTATTCTGAGGACCACGATAGGGTCCGGGAAAAGAATGGACAAATTACCATTTTACCCCTAAGGCTAAATAAGCACTTAACTGATAGCGATTCAAGTCTAAAAGACTTAGAACTTCATGTATACGATATATGGGATATTCTGAGAACCACGACTGGGTCTGGGGCAAGAGTGATAAAATGACCGTTTTGCCCCTAAGGTTGGATAAGTAACTGACTGATAACGATTGAAGTCTAAATGACTTGGATTATAATCTAGATGACTGCTGAGCCTAAATTATGAATAACATAGCCCCGGATGAAACCCGATGAGAGGGCGATAGGCTACTAGGCTATCTTAGGTAATCCGATAGACACCTAAGATGACGAATAAGACCTGAATGGATAAATTTTGATCTGTCTGTGATTGATGATGATTGTTCAGGATATACATGGTGGTGCCTGACGTACTTGGAGGTTGTCAGATTGTTTATGCAAGGAGATAACCGTAACAGCTGTGAGTAACCTGGAACTTCTGACTTGGTGTATAAGTACACCGTCTAGTTACTGTATTTTGATTTACTATACTGTTTTGTATACTGTACTGTATGAATGCATACTTTTTATACTGCATTACACGTAACATGATTTTGTACTGTCCTGCTCTCCTGTTCAGTTCGGGTCTGTCTTGTTCTGTTGTATGGTCTGTCATGGTTTTATTCTGTACTGTTGCGTCTTGTAAGTAACCCTGACTCCTGAATTGGTGTATAAGCACACCGTCTAGTTACTGTATTTTAAATACTGTACTGTACTGGTTTACCTGATACACTGATTTCATGCCCATATTCAAATGCATGATTTTTACTGTCTGATTCCTTTGTTCTGTACTGCAATAAACCTATCACTGTTTTTACTGAAAGAACAACTGACTCTTGGTACCACTTCAGTCTTGAGCACTACATGAGCATACCGCACTGTTTAATCTGTGCATACTGTACTGTTTATTCTGTTATACTGTTCTGCTCTGCTCATTACTGATCTGTTCTGATACTCTGATGTTTTAACTGATCTGTTCTGTTACTCTGCTATTTTAACTGTACTCTTGTTTTTAATACTGTTTCAAATGAACGTGTTTAACTATCTGTTATGTTTGATCTGTTCTATTCTGTTCCGCTCAACACTGACATGTTCTGTTTGATCTGTCCTGACCTGTTCTGTTTGATCTGTCTGACCTGTTCTGTTTGATCTGTCCTGACCTGTTCTGTTTGATCTGTCTGACCTGTTTTGTTTGATCTGTTTTGTCCTGACCTGTTCCGTTTGATCTGTCTGATCTGTTCTGTCCTGATTTGTTATGTCTGATCTATTCCATCCTGATCCGTCCTGATTTGTTATGTCTGATCTGTTCTGTCCTGATCCGTCCTGATTTGTTATGTCTGATCTGTTCCGTCCTAACCTGTTTGCTCTGTTTCGATCTGTTCCGTTCTGTTCTGTCCCGTCCTGTTCTGCTCAATACTGATCTATCATGTTCTTTGATGATGTACCTGTATCTCTGACTGACATACTGTTTCCGCTCAGTTTTGTCTTGTTTCGTTCCGTTGATGATATACCTGTATCCTTGATTGATATACTGTTTCCACTCAGTTCTGTCTTGTTTCGTTCCGTTGATGATATACTTGTATCCTTGATTGATATACTGTTTCCACTCAGTTCTGTCTTGTTTCGTTCCATTGATGATATACCTGTATCCTTGATTGATATACTGTTTCCACTCAGTTCTGTCTTGTTTCATTCCGTTGATGATATACTTGTATCCTTGATTGATATACTGTTTCCACTCAGTTCTGTCTTGTTTCGTTCCGTTGATGATATACCTGTATCCTTGATTGATATACTGTTTCCACTCAGTTTTGTCTTGTTCCGTTTTGTTGATGATACACTTGTATCTCTGGTTGACATATTGTTTCCGCTCCGTTCTGTTATGTTCCGTTCTGTTTTATTCTGATTTGTCAAGTTTTATTCCGTTCTATTCGGTTATGATTTGTTATATTTTATTCCGTTCTGTTCGGTTATGATTTGCTATGACTTATTCTGTTCTGTTCGGTTATGACTTGTTATGTTCTGTTCCGTTCCGTTCTATTATGTTTTATTGTGATCCGTTCTGACCTGTTCTATTTCGACCCGTTTTATTCTGACCCGTTCCATTCTGACCTACTTTGTTCTGATTTGTTGTGCTTTGCTTCATCCTGTTCTGATTTGTTATGTCCTGCTCTGCTCAGTTCTGCTCCGTTCTAACCTGTTGTGTTCTGTTCTGTACGGTTATACTTGATATAGTCTGTCATGTTCTATCTGTCCTGATCTGTTGTTTTATTTTGTGCAGTCTTGCTTTATTCTACTGGAACTGCATTTAAAGTAGATTTATAAAACTGCTATTTCAGAAACAACTGAACTACCCTTATGCTTTGTAAACAAGAAATGGTTTTGAAACCCTTGACAGGGAACCTGTGTTACTCATTGGGCTTTTTGAAGCTCACCCCATTCCCTAACATTTTTCAGGAATGATGTCTATTGGATCTGATGGCACTGATCTGTGGAGACTGGATTATTGAGGATTGAATCTGTTTAATCAGGTGAGTGATGTAATACGACTGACTTGACTGATATGTACTAAATATAGGCATGGCTCATGGATTTAAACGGTACTCTAGAGATTATAGTTCTGCTCTGTTGTTATATGTTAGATTTTAGACTGGCTCTGTGGTACATAACCTTACGGTGAATACATGAGTTGCATTCCCTTGACAAAAGAAAAAGTTTTAAATTCCGCTGCATCTGACCCTATAGTCGGAGTGCAATTCACTGGAAAGTTCAGAAATTTGCCTTCGGTTGGTCGCGTGGTGACTGACTGGCATCACGTCCTCGACATCCGCGTAGGGTGGGGTTCGGGATGTGACATTAGTCACTCATCTCGCCCAGTCCGAATGGACTGATTTCAAGTATTCATCTATAAGGCGAATATTACATGACATAAAATAAAAAAGAGAAAGAGAAAAGAGAGATAATGATAACATGATCGAATAGAATAAACAAAAAAAAAAAAATACATAAAGTAAATAAGACAAGGGAAAAGAGTAGACTCGGACCCATGAAGTGTTCTATATATTCGTTTAGATAACGGAATCAAAACAAATGTAGTTCTTCAATTCAATTGGAAAAGAGAAAAAAAAAAAAAAGTTTTAGGGATCGTACTTGATTATTTGCGGCTAATTAGACAAAGCTTTGGCTTGAACTCCTTGATTTTGAGTATTCCATTGTGCAAAACTCCATTTTGAATGGAGTAGAACTCTATCTTGTGTAGAACAAGGCTTAAAAAATATAAAGAGAAATATAGAAAAGAAAAAAAAAAAAGAGAATTATTGTAATAGCATTTTAGCTCCAAAATTTCTGTCCTTGATTATGGTGGCCAAGGGGCTTTATTTATAGGCAAAGTAAGGAGGTTTGATCAAAGGGCTCAAAATAAGTCCTATGGATAGATGACTTATATTATTGCTTGAGCAAGCAAACAAGATTAGGAAGGTTTTTTGTGCACAAATAAAGGCAAATCTCTTGAAACATGGGAGTTTGTTAAGGAAACTCCCTTAAAATAAGAAATGGGTGAAATGGGCAAGTTTTTTGTGCACACCTATATTTACTTTATCGCCCCCTAATTCGGTGGATAATTTAGGGTCATAGTAATTACAAAAATACCACTAAGGCATTGTTCCCAATGGCTAAAATTATCAAATTAGTCCTATATGGGTAAAATGACATGAAAATTATATGTATGCCTTTAAATTACTAATATAACCAATAAGGGATAAGATTATGCTAAAATTACCAAAGTGTCCTTAATGGTCAAAGATATGCATAATGACCAAAATACCCTCAAGGGTTCTAATGTACAAAATGACCAAAATACCTTCAGTGGGCAAAATGCCCTTAGTGGGCATAATGACTAAAATGCCCTCAATGAAAAAAATCATCGAAATGCCTTTAATAGCCAAAATGACCAAAATACCCTTAGTGGGCATAATGACCGAAACATCCTTGATGGGCGAATTGACCAAAATGCCCTTAGTGGGCATAATGACCGAAATGCCCCTAATGGCCGAAATAACCAAAATGTCCTCAGTGGGCATAATGACCCAAATGTCTTTGATGGGTGAAATGGCCAAAATACCATTGGTGGGCATAATGACCGAAATACCCTTAGAACACATAATGATTGAAATGCCCCTAGTGAGAAAATTGACCAAAATTATCTCGGTAGGCATAATGACCAGGCAAAATGACCAAAATGCTCTCAGTGGACATAATGACCGAAATACCTTTAATGAGCAAAATAACCAAAATGATCTTAGTGGGCATAATGACCTAAACACCCTCAATGGGTGAAATGACCAAAATGCCCTCAATGCATGGGCATAATGATCGAAATGCCCCTAGTGGACAAAAATATAAAATTACTAAAATACCCCTAGGTGAGACATATTGTAGTAAGTTCCCAAAAATAGAAAAACCAAACCTATATAATCAAGGATAAAAAAATGAAGTGTCTACTGTCACGACCACAAACCCACGCTATTCGAACCAAGGGTCGCGGGGGGCAGCCCTCGAGCCGACCCTAACAAATTCCAATTAAAGATCAATAATAATTCCATCAAATTAGATAATTAAGTACTAGAATCATAATAGGGTTTACAAACTATGATAAAAGTAATTCTTAAATTACAGATCTTTAAACAAAAAGTTAGGGGTGTCAATTTTTAACACGACACGATAGCATGACTCGAACATGACACGAAATTAACGGGTTTGGGTTTAGCATAAATGGGTTTGGGTTATAAACGGATTGACATGCATAACACGAGTAATAAACAGGTCGGGTTTGGGTTTTACTAGTGTCAACCCGTTTAACACAACTTAATACGTTTAATCATAAAATATATTATGAGTTAAGGTAATTCATCTCACATCAAATATTTATCAAGGTTTTGAGATTTTTTATTTATAAAAGAGGTTTCTACTTTGATTTGGCCCATATCCAAAGTTACTAAACTTGAAAATTATCTATACATATTAAAAGATAGGTAAATTTTTTTATTTAAAAAATAAAAAAATTAAAATAAACGGGTTAAGTGTGTCGACACGTGTAACCTGTTTAATAAATGGGTTGGGTTTGGGTTTTGAAACTTAACACGATTAGTTAATAGTGTCGGGTTTGGATTCATACATATTTTTGAATATATATATCTTAACACGACCCGAACACGACACGATAACACGAATTGACACCCCTACAAAAAGTCATCCCCAAGACGTGGACTCATGGGAAAGAAAAGACTATAACATATTTAGTCTATTACAATTTATAACAAAAGAATCCACCATTATATGCGGAAGACTGATCCATGAGCAAAAAGGTGATCACTACTAGGAGTGAACACCCTATGGTCCTTCTACAACGTCCTTTCCTTAAAAAAAATGGTATAATTTTAGAATGAGCTAACTTAGCTTAGTAAATAAATTTTCTCGCTTTACCATGGGTCAAGATTAGTTTAAATAAGAGGATGCAACAAAAGGCAAGCAAAAGAATATAGAAAAATAGTCAGTCACAATAAAAATGAATTACTAAGAATTACCCGTGGGTACAAAATGCACATTCTAAAGCAGCTTGAAAAAGGTGATGTAAGCAATTTAGCAAGATAACAATAGAGATTTAGCACATGCAATAATTAGTTGCCGAGAATCACGAAATATCAAATCAAATGTAATGATAGGCTTGAAAAACATATCCACATATCAAAGAGTACATCATCAAATTATGATCAAAGTATAAGATATATAATACATTAATAATGATTCTAATAGATGCTATCAACAAATAGGGCCGAGTACCCCCAAACAGCACTCATTCAGGTTCACTCTTCATCTCTGGGTTTCGCTGAATAGCACCAAGAGCTCTTATTAAATATCATGTCCTCCATGAACTAAGTGTTGGATATCATTCCCAATCACCGACCCGTAGGTCATCAGCATTTAAAGAATCAGGATGGGTGTTGTGACAGACACAACTTCTTGCACTCATAATGATGTCATAATCAGATGAACTCCACAAGGAATATACATATACATAGAAGTCCAAGTTCACAACAAGCAAGTGAGAATACAATGGCTTTCCAACATTCAAAATCAAGGGCTATAGCAATGTACATGCAATCACATCAAGATATTGGCATTTAGAATCTCAATATATCCACAAGGAAGTTACATATGTCAAATCGTGGAATCAAAAAACTAATAGGTGCGATTAAAATAATACAAATTGGCAGTATCGAAAAGAACATAATTGTGTCATGGCTAAAGAACACCACACTTTAGAGTTCGGGTTTACTTACCTCAAAAATGGTTCCTCTTCCTTTTAAGAGAAATCAAACCTCCTTCTCCTTTCCCTTTGATGATCCTATAAATCAAGAAACATTATTTAGTTTAATATTTCTCATGGACTTATTCTGATTTTATTGATGGATCTATTGTCTTTTAGTCTTATGGATTGCATTTTAAGTCTATGGACTTATGTTGTATCCTTATTGACTCTTTTACCCTCTCTTGGTAGCTCGTTGTAGCCCTTAAAGTGTCCTAAAAATGGAAAAAATTTTATATCTGTATTTTAGGTATATTTTTTGGCAAAACAGACCACACTGTTGGGCTCGAAACGTCGAAAAACCTTAGGGTAGGTACCCTCATAATTTTTTGAGGTCATTTGGTAACTTCATTTAGCCTTTAGGACATTTTTGAGATTAGTCTAGTTTGTCCATTCACATTTTTTGAGATTTAATTTCACAAATCAAACCCCGCTGTTGAGTCCAATATGCCCAAAAATATTGGGTTATACTATTCTTTCATTTTAATTGGCCTTCATTTGGCCTAAAGGCATTTTGGTAATTTCTCTTATAATTTAAAAGGGTTTAAACTTGATATGTAATTAATTTTTTGGGTCATTTCGTAATTAACCGAAACTGTTGGGGCCATTTCATAATTAACAGAAACTATTGGTGTCAAATTACGATTTCAAAAATCTTAAAACCTTAAACCATTGGGTTCTGTTGGGTTCTAAGTGAACCGGTCCCATACAATGCTAAACTAACCAGTTCAGTCTGGTCCATCGCATCATGCTAATGTTACCATGACGTCAACCCTATTTTTTATTTTTTTTTATTATTCTTTGAATCAAAACGATGATGTTTTAATTTAGTTCAAATCCAATTACACGCGGGTCAGCCCAGACTCGGTATCCAACCCGACTTGATCCGTTGACCGACCTGAGTCACTGTTCTTCTTCCCTACTTCTTTGGCAAAGGTTCCGGTCGCCTTCTTAGGCACCAGCAACCATCACCGAACATTTTCGACCATAACCCGATGTGTTTCGAACCTATTTTCAGTGAGGTTCCCTTCCTAAAATCACATTTTGATTTCACACACTTTAGGCTGTTGAACTAGGGGGTTACAGTGGCTGCTTCGCGAGCCACGTTTTTTTTTTGCGAGCCATTGTTTTTCTATTTCGTGGATCTACAAACATGTGTTTGACCCCATTTTCACTCCAATGAGTTTCTGGAACCTTTGGGAATGTTTTCCCATTCTTGAAACCCCACAAATCAAGCTCTAAACTACCCATTCAATTTCTCTCTCTCCAAACTGTAATTCCACGTTTCTTGATGGTTCATTGACTATTTTGACTAATTCAAATTGCAATGTACTCTGAATTTTATGCTCTTTTGAGCCATGAAGCTGGTTTTAAGTTTAATTTATGCTAGATCAAAAACTCAGTTTTTTCATATTTCAGGTTTCGATTTCTTAGGGTTTTCTTAGGTCCAAATTGTGCCATTTCTCTCAAATTATCATCCTTTTCCAATGTTAGGTATATGCATGTATATATTGCTTCACTAAATTACACTAAACAATGCTATATTTTCCTATCTTTAAATTTTGGAAGAAAAATGAATTTGAGGACTTTACCTTCAATGGTGGGTCTCGTCTTCTTGGGTTTGGTTCTAGGTTACTGATCACCCTTGGGTTGTGCATGCATGGAACTCCTCTTTCTTCTTTTTCCTTCTCTCTCTCTCTCTCTCTCTCTCTCTAGCCGCACGCATGCATGGCCTGAATGTCACTCAGCCTTCACAATGTGCAAGGTTTGAGTTTTACTCATATACACCCAAGGCCCATGCACATCATAAGGGGTTTTTCATGTCCCCATATTGGTCCAAGGTGTGTAATAAGGTGTTTCCACCTCATTGTTTCAGCACTTCCCTTCCCTCATTCAATATTATATACATATTACTTAGCTATCAAAGCACACAAATGCTGATAACCTAGTGGATTTAGGATTCTGGTTAAGTCTTGGGTTCAAGACCTTGGGCCAACATTTTTGGCCTTCTTTTCTTCCCCCTTTTTTTTTTTTTTCTTTTTATGCATTGTTTGGTATTTTTAGTGTATTTCTTCAATTCTCAAAGTTGCATTTTAATCGTCTTAAAAATCTCTTGAAATTTTTGCAATATATATATATATATATATTTATTTATTTATTTATTCTTGCACGCTTCATCTATACATTATTAGTTTCATTTATGATATGTTTCCTCGTGTTTAATTTATACTAAAAATTCATTATATTTATCAGAAAATTCTTGATTAAATTCGTTTCGTTCACGTATAGCGTTAACCTTGGTCGAGTGCACTTTTTGTACTAATTTTTCATATTTACAGGCTACAAATTTTAATTAGAGAAGCCTATAGTTCATACAGAAATTATCTTATAGTAAATGGCTTTAACGTTAATCACTTTACTTAATTGGGTCAGGATGTCACATCTACAATGTTGATGGTCTTAAAGAAAATCTTATCAACACAAACCAATTGTGTGATAACAGTCTTGTAATCCACTTCTCTAAAAGGGAGTGTTGAGTATTTGACACAGAAGGGAAATGTGTATTGCAAGGGATTAGGACTATGATAAACTATTATGGGATTAGTCCAAATCCAATTGGCATTTGTAATAGTGCCAAATTTGAGAGCTACAACTTGTGGCATGAAAGACTAGGTTATTTGAATCCAAAGGATTTAAAGATGTTATCCAAAAAAGATCCAGTCCACGGTCTACCAAAACTGGGAAAGACTTCTACAAGTATATGTGGTAAAGGCCAAAAATCAAAACAAGCTAAAGTATCACATAAGAAGTTTACATCTCTTGCTACCTTTAGACAATTAGAATTGATTCATATGGACTTAATGGGTCCAACTTGTACAGAGAGTCTAGAAGGTAGAAGATACATTCTAGTTATGGTAGATGACTTCTCTAGTTATTCCTTTGTAGATTTCCTGAGGGTGAAGTTGGATATTTATAATACTGTCATTAGGATTTGTCGAACGAATCCAAAATGAGAAGAGTTACCCAATCACTAGGGTATGAAATAATTATGGCACTGAATTTAGATAATTATGATAACATCGGCATAAGAAATGAATTTTTAGCTTTTAAAACACCCCAACAGAATGGGGTTGTTGAAAGGAAAAATAGAGTGATTCAAGATACGGATAGAGTCATGATCTTTTGTAAGTCGGTGTCTAAGAAGTTTTGGTCTGAAGTAGTTAGTACAACTTGCCACACGATCAATAAGGTCTATCTTAGACCTGGTTCGATTCAAACTCCATATGAGTTGTGGACTGATAGGAAACCTAACCTTAAGAACTTGAAAGTCTTTGGTAGTCATTGCTACATTCTTAAAGACATAGAAAAATTTGATCAAAGGAGTGACGATGATATCTTCCTAGGTTATTCCACTAATAGTGGAGCCTTTAGAGTTTATAATATTAGGAATTCCACTATTATGGAGGTCAAGATGTTGTTATTGATGATGAGAAAAAGGTAAACACGTTAGGAGGTCAAGATGATCCAATAATCCTTCATAAGCCTATTATAGAAGATGAGAATAATGAATTAAAAATCAAAAATAGTACTTCATCAACTAATGAGAAAATTACTCCAACTTGGGTTGAAAATGCTCATGATCCCTCTAATATAATTGAAAATCCTGAAAGTGGGGTCAAGACAAGAGCACAGATTGAATGTGAATTGATTTTTCATCGCTTCATGTAACACCCCAACCCGAGTTAGGTGGGACCGACCTGAGTTAGATAGTACCCGACCCGGGTTGAACCGGGTTATGACATGTAATCCCAAAAATTTAAAGTTACAAGTCAATCAAAATATTAAATTATTTAAGATATTGGAATAATAACTGAAGGTCAAGAATAAAGTTTAAAATGGGTAAGTAATATTAAATTGACCAATAAGGCTCAAAAGTTGAAAATGGCCAAAACGATTCGATTCTAAAACTGAATTGGGAAAAAAATGAAAGAATGAGATTAAAAAAAAAATTAATAATAATAATAAATAAATAAATAGATTAATAACAATAATAATAATAATATAAATATAAACAATTAAATAATATATATATGTATACGGTTGTATAATTTCCATGAAAATATATATATATATATATATGTAAAATGGAAAACATATGCTAGCCGCACATGGTTTGTAATGAAGAAAGATATGAAAAGAAAAGAAGTAAAGAGATAAGTAGTGGCAGCCATGCAACCGTAGGAAAATAAATAAAATGAAATATATAAGATATAATTATAGGCGAGTTGCGTGTGTTGTGGAGTTCAGAAAAATCAGAGGTGGAGTGTGATATACGCATGTGACTTCGAGTGTGTTGAGGGTAACCAGACAAGACCTGTGTGTGATGATAGTGTTAGGTCATGATGGTATAAATGTGTGCGTGTAGGGTTCGGTTAGAGAGAGAGGGAGAACTAGAAAGAAAAAAGGAACTAGAAAGTGAGCTAAGCGTAGAGAGTGAAGAAGAGAAACTGAACCAACAGAAGTAGAGAAAGGAAGAAAAGGGAGAAGTCACAGAAAAATTGTAAGTTAAATTTTTATTTTTGAATTACAGCATGAGGCATTTTTAGTTTTAATTATTTTGAGGGTCTTATAGAGTATGATTTAACAGTTCAAATGCAAAAAGAATGAAAAAATTCATGCAAAAATGGGTTAGAAATTGTTAGTTGCAGGTTAATGAAAAATGGGTTAGAAGTGTTATTTTATGCTCTAACCTTAATTTCAATGATGGGTAATGTTTAAAATATATTTTGAGGTGATCTTAGCTGCAAACAAACCATGAAAAGACACAAAACAATGGAAAATTTAAGTTGGCCGGAAAGGGGGCAGTGGCCGAAAAACTGGAAAAATGGTGATGGAAACAATTATTTTTTTAGTTTAAAACTTCCCAAATGAAAGTTTAAAATTCTTTAGAATTAATTTGGTGAAAATTTTAGTGAAATTAGACATAAAAACCATGAGAAAAAGTGAAGGAAACAGTGGGTAGAACACTGTTCCGGCGACTATGGCCGTAGGAGTTACTGGGTTTTGGTTAGAATTGCGTGGGGGAAGAAGAAGGGTAGTGGGCTGGACGCTGGCCTGGGTAGGGCGCAGGTTTGGGCTACACTGTTGGGCTGCTTGGTTTTTTTTAAAATCTGATTTGTCTTTTGAAAAAAAATAGGAAGCAGGCGCTGCCAGAAATCGAGCCGGAAATGAGGGGTCGCCTTAACCATTGTGCCATGGCAACCACATGTGCACATTTATGGAATTAATATATATTTAATCTAAAATTAATTAATTAAATTGATAAAATTAATTAAATAACAATGAATTGACCTGATGTCCAAATTAAATATGCAAATAGTGTATTTTGACTATTTTGGACATTTTGAACCCAATGGCAGGATCCGTTTCATGAGACGGGACTCCGAAAAAAATAAGACATGTTAAATTATAAATTACCAAATTGCCCTTAGTGCCCTTAAAACCAAATAGAAGTCCGAGAGAGTCTAGATTGACTTTCCTTGACGTTTTGGACTCAATGGTGAGGTCCGTATTATAAAAAAAAAAAAGGGTACAGGAAAATATGACACGTAAATATGTAAGGTAAATTAAGACTTAAAGAAGCTACCCAGAAAAGGTAACTAAAATAGAAAGAGATTTAAGGATAATTAAATCAAAGTGATATTATGGAATGTAACCCGACTTTGAAATGTGATTTTAGGAACCTTCGACTAAAGGGAATATTTTTGAGTAAACGATCTTGGATTTCAGGTGAGTGTTTCATGCCATATCGAGGTAGAAGATTTTCATTATAAATATAAATATTGAACTCTTTTATGATATATCGACATATGATATCATTTTCCCTTATAGCCTTTGTTTAACTGCTATACTGTATACGTTTTGAATGATCTATTGACAACTATATTATCTTTTTTGACTTAAGAAAATGTGTTTGTAAGATACTCAAATGTTATATGATCTTCTTACAAATGTTTGAACTGTTTTAACTAAATACCAAATAAGGAACTTTGAATTGAGTAATTGAACTGCTATTGATGATTATTGATTTTGAATATGATTTGAATATGATTTTGATGCTTTCGATAAAACACCCTTCTATGATTGGTCACTATCGAATAGGTTGTGATTTATCGAACCCATCCCACAGGGTATGTTGTGGTGAGCCGGTGTTGATACGGCATATCGAACTAGCTAGCCTATGATCTCAGTCAGCGAGGGTCTAATTTGCTGGCCATAGAAGTGGAATATATGATTTTTGAATGTGAATATTGAATATAAACCATGATTGAACTATGATTTATCGGACTATGATTTATTGAATTACGTTATCGAACCATGATTTTGAATTATCGAACTATGATTTATCAAATCAAGATATCGAACTATGATCTATCGAATTATGTTATCGACTTAATATTTATTGAACCAAGACTCATCGAACTATGATTTATCGAACTATGATTCATCGAACTATGTTATTGAACTATGATTTATTGAAGTATGTTATTCAATCGTGATTTTGATTTATTGAACTATGTTATTGATTATCGATTTACGATTATCGTTGAATTGAGATTTATTGGAATTGAATTTGATACCGTTATCTTGTACTATAATTAAGATAACATATGATATCTGATCATTGACATTTCAGTATTGAATTATATAGTAATTTTGAAACCCTTGGTATGTTGTGAAATACTCACGAGCTGTTGAGCTCATAGGATTTTTATCCTATTTCAGGTGATGATATCGGAAAAGAAATAGCAGGTTCAGTCAGACTAGTTGGAATCTTGTAAAGCTATGAACCCTAGTTGTAATAGGATTTTGCTAGTCATGATGTAGTTGCTTTTGGAAATTTGGGACTGTATATCGAATATGACATCAGCAGGCTTTGCAAAAATTACATCATGTACTTTTTGTAATTATTATGGAATGTATAAATAGAAGACTGATGTTGACTTGTGTAATGACGCTTCCGCAATAGAAAAAGAATTTCATTCCGCTGTGTTTGGTTAAATATGAATGAGAAAAGTATTGTGAACAGTGAAAAGGCCTCGGTGGCCGATCACGAACCCCTGATCCGTATAAGCCGGATTTCGGGTCGTGACACTTCACATCTCAAATTGAACTCAAGAATGTGAAATAAGCTCTTCTTCATGATGATTGGATACTTGTTATGCAAGAGGAGTTGCTTCAATTTACAAAGCTTGATGTTTGGGAATTAGTTCCAAGACCTAGACATTGTAATGTTATTAGCACCAAGTCGATTTATAAAAACAAATTAGATGAAAATAGTGTCATTGTTAGAAATAAAGCTAGGTTAGTTGCCCAAGGCTATACCCAAGTTGATGGTATAGACTTTAATGAGACTTTTTCTCCTGTTACTAGGCTAGAAAGTATGAGACTACTTCTAATCATGGCATGCCATTTGAAGTTCAAACTTTTTCAAATGGATGTTAAAAGTGCTTTCTTGCATGGCATTCTTAGGAAGGAAGTCTATGTGAAACAACCTAAAAGGTTTGAGGATCCACAAAGTCCAAATCATGTATATCGTTTTAAGAAAGCCTTACATGGGTTGAAGCAAACTCCTAATGCTTGGTATAAAAGGCTATCTACTTATTTTCTTGAAAAGGGTTTTTCGAGAAGAGGGAGCCGATAAGATGATATTTTTTAGAAAAGATAAAAAGGACTTTATGATTGCACAAGTCTATGTTGATGACATAGTATTTGGTTCTACAAGTGCCAAGCATATTCATGACAAATGAGAAATGGTTTCTTTATCTCTCAAACTAAATATGCCAAGGGGTTAGTAAAGAAATTTGGTTTGGAAAGTGCTAAGTATGTTAGGACTCCCATGAGTACTAGTACAAAGCTTAGTAAAGACACCATATGCATGGATGTTGATCCCATACTATATAGGAGTATGATAGCTAGTTTACTTTACTTTACTTCGTGTAGACCTGATAATGCCTAGTATTGGGGTTTGTGCCCATTTCCAGTCAAATCCTAAACAATCACACTTGATTGCAGTCAATAGGATAGTTAGATATATATATATATATATATGTAAGTGCTACTAATGGATATAGAATTTGGTATTCTTTTGATACCAATGCTACTTTAGCTGTATATTCTAATGCAGACTAGGCTGGAGACGTTGATGACTAGAAGAGCATTTTCGATGGTTGCTTCTATTTAGGGAATGCCTTAGTGTCTTGGCATAGTAAGAAGCAAAACTCTATTTCACTTTCGACAGCTGAGGCAAAGTATATAGCTGCTGGTAGTTGTTATGCTCAGCTATTGTGAATGAGACAAATGTTGAAAGACTATGGAGTACCTGTTGACATGATGACAGTGTATTGTGACAACTCAAGTGTAATAAATATCTCCAAAAATCCTATTCAACATTTTAGGACTAAGCATATTGACATTCGATATTATTTCATTAGAGAGCTTATAGAAGAGAATGCCATATCCTTGCAATATATTCCTACGTACTGAACACCAACTTGCTGATATCTTTACTAAACCTCTAGATGGTCTTAGGTTTTAGAACCTTAGGAAGTTTATAGGTATTTGTTCTATCGAGGGAGTCATCATTCTTCCCATAGCCTAGGAGTTTCTTTAGTTTTCTTCAAACAAAAATCTAAAAAAAAATTCTTTTTAAATTGCACAATGATCTAATATCATTATTTTGTTTAGAAAAGAGGGCATTTCGAAGAACTACATGACTCTGATTCTATTTTCGGATGGATATGTAAGAAACCATTGGGCCTGAGTCAAATCCCTTTTCTATCTCCCTTTACTTTCATGCACGTATGCTTCTTTATCTTTTAATCGGCCAATTATCACATTCTATCATCATTGGTAGAAGTAGGTGACATGTGACCACAAGCCTGATCTATCATCTACTATCACTCTTGATATAAGGGGATGACAACCTATTAACTTTTATCATCATTGATAGAAGTAGATCATGGAATAGCTTCAAAGCCTATTTCCTTTATGCTTTCCATTTCATTTATTTGTCGTTACTTCTCTAAATCTTTTTTTTTTCACTATTTCTGTATTATTTACAATAAATGAGCCTTGTATTTGAACACTCGAGGTCGGTTCGTTCAAATAGGGTGGGGTAGGTGTCTAACACCTTTCCACTCCGTACCTTAGCTCCCAAATCTAGTTTTTCTTTGGTTTTACACAAATACAATGCTTTCATTTTATTTAACCCATGCCAAGGGGTTTAGTTTGTAATTAAGACTGAAGTAATGTAATTCATTTCATTTTCTATCATTTTTATGATATATTATTTCTCATGAGTTGTAACAAGTTTGCATGTTTAATTGCTCAAAATAAGCTAGTGACTCTTCTTTCTTATCTCTTCTATCTCTTAATATTTCTTAGAGGCATTCTTTCTTACCTTTAGGGAAGGGGATAGCCGGATCCTGAGTTCTCCGAAGGTCGTTTTCAAGTGGTGGTGGTGCTAACACCTACCAAATAGATTAAAAATGAGGGAAAACCAATTTTTATTTGTTTTGACTTTTGAGCCTTTCAATATTTGTGGAAAATGGAAAAAAATGGAATAATGTTTATTAATCCCAAAAAAATTAATTATTGTTTGAGACTCTAATCTATCAGTGAATTTTTTTCAGAGAGAAAAAGTGATGGTGCTGGAACTGGGGGGACATAAATGTGTTGATGACTGTAAAGGGAAGAATGTGAGTTTGGGGAAGGAGTAAGTGGTTGACTTGTAGTTTTTGGAGCCTTTTTTTTTTCTTCTTCTTGAATTCCACATAGGACATTGCATTGGGTGTAAGGTTATATGGAAATAAATGACCATTAAACATTAAAGAAACACAAAATTTTTAGACAAAGAATTTCTCTGTCTAAGAAACATTTCTTTATTGCTATATTTTTTTTAGTTGTTTATTTTTTTTATATAATATTTTTGTTTTATCAATGTTGGAGTGTTACCACGTTCTTAAGGAACAAAGATTGTTCTACGTATTATTAAAAATATATGCATTTTTTTTTTGTTTAAGACATTTCTCAAATTTCTTAATTCAAGAAACATTCTCTAGACAAAGAAATTTCTCTGTCCATGTTCTATGAAATTCTCTATTGGAAAACAAGACTTTTTTTGGAAAAATTTCCTATACAATATGTATAAATCTTGAATTTTAGAGTCCATAAATATAACTATTTTTAATAAAAAATAATATTTATATATTACAAGTTATTTAATTTAACCAATATACTTTTATCGTGTTTTTTATTGAAGGGACATTTTGTCAACAAAATATTTAAGAATTTTTTAGGTTAAAATATTTTGGATTAAATCTTGTGTTAATTAACTACTTTATAAGGGACCTATTACCTAATCTCCCTAAAATTTATATTTTCTTCTCATCCCTATCCTTCTTTATTTTCTATTATTTTTCCTTCTATTTTTTTTTTGGTTCTGTCCTATCAAACTCTAAAAGGGGAAATAATAACAAATTTGAAAAATCCCTACATATTCTCTTCTATTTTCTCTTTCAAATATAGAAAAAGAAATAATAATAATTTTTCTCTTCCATTTTCTTCCCTTCTTTTCCCCATACACGAAACACAGGATTGGACTTATCCACAAACAGAAACCCAGCCCGAAATCTTATTAAGGCCCAAATATCCTTTTTTTCCCCAAAAGCCCAATATGCGGCCCTAGTCATCCGGAAACAAGCCTTCTCTCAACCGAGAAGAATTGAATCAGCGGGTCCGCAAAATCACCCAGAAAGACAGACACAAAAACAAAACCCTCGCTAGCAAGTTCGAGTCCCGACCAAGAAAGCCACAGAAGAGGAATAGGAGAGAGCCTTTGGTTTAGTCTGAAATGGCTGAAAACAAACAAATCCCTTCGCAGTTCGATCTCAATGCCAAGTGGGATGCCTGCCTCGATTTGAGCGTTCGTCGATTCGTTTACTCTTCCTTGGCTGGCGCTTTCGGCGGTCTCCTTCTCTTCAGTGAGTTTTTCCCTTTCAATTTATTTTCTTAACCTGCCTTTTGTTTTTTTGAGAATACCGCAGAAAAGAAAGTGGTTATGGAAGATTTTAAATACTACGTTCTATATGGTTTAAGTTTCATAAAAATGGATTGGCTTATCAACCAAACAGAGCGTATTTTTCAATAATTGTTGATGACTTTCAAATTTCTTCCTTGTTGCTGAGGTTGGTACATTATATTGGCCTATGAATTGTATTTTGATTTAAATTTTTATTCTGGATTGTTTGAAACTGGATTGGCTGGAATAAGATAACAGTAACCGATTATTGGAAACATCTTCTTCCTGGGATTATGAGTTTTAGTAATCCTTTTATTGTTTATGAAGCAGACTAGAAGACATGATTGGCCTGTGCCAAGTCGGGAATTGGGTGTTACTGGTATTCAAGCAGAGATTCATTTTGTGTTTCAACTCGAAGAAATCAAGCAAAATTCAACTAGGGTTTTTGAATTTCATTTTAACTATAGAAAGGATTCCATAGACCCCCCCCCCCCCCCCTGGTTTGGTTTTGTTTCAAACAACCACATTGGATGCTGGTTGTGGCAATTGTTTTTTTTTTTTTCCTGTTTGAGGATAAAAATTCATAAAATTTAAAGGAAAGGGGCAAAGTCCTCGGTTTCAGGGATTATCTATTACTATTATTCTTTGCTTGGATAGAAGTTCATGGTATTTATGTCACATAGAGAAAACAAATATTAAATATGCCAACAAAATCCACAAGATAGAGAGGGATAGCCCCTTTTTTTCTCTCCTGCCATAAAACCCTGTAACTATTTCCTCATTTTCCTTTTTTGGATCCAAAATTAGGGTGGGATTGTTAACTGTGAGGTTCTCCTTTTATTTGTACTTATCTGATGCAATCATCAGAAGACCTCCTAAGAGTATTTCCAGTGGTTATTCAAATCCTGACTCTAATTCACAAAAATCTTATCAAGTGGTTATTCAAATCCAGACCCAAAAAGAGTTTTACTCAAATTCAGACCCAAATTAGTGCACTATTGTTCATAAATCCAAATTTAAGTGACCATTGGAGAGCGAGAGACTCAAAATCAACTTTTACTCAAATTACAATTTAAATTTGGGCACCACTGGAGATGCTCTAATCTACTTTGAGCTCCATGAAATCTGCAACTGGGGTTTCTGTGTTTGCACTTCCATAACTCTACTTATTATCTTGAAATTGCCTCATGAATTGGCTTCAGGTTTCTATGTCTTCACTTCCGTAACTCTACTTTTTTTGACAAGTAACAGTTGTATATATAATGGTGCTCAAGAAGGGCAACAAGGGCAAAAACCCCAAAAGCTTACATGTGTTTAAGTGAATCCAAAAAGTCTACAAAAGAAGAGACATTTACAGGAAAAACCTCTTTGGTCCAAAAGAAAAGTAAACGCAAAAAAACATCCTTAAGGGGAGGAGTAGAAAGCTCTAAGTCTTCAAAAATACGGTTGTTTCTTTCAGCCCAGATGCTCCATATGAGACAAATAGCGGCCATTCGCCACACTCTTTTTACCTCCTTTGGAAGACTGCTACCTTCCCAAGCCATCAGGAGATCTTTTACTGAGCCTGACATTACCCAAGAGAATCCAAACAGGGCAAAAATCATATTCCAACAGCTCCATGAGACATGACAGTGGATGAGCAAGTGATCCATCCTTTCCTCCTCATTCTTACAAAGGTAACATCGGCTAGCCAAAGGAAAGCCTCTTTTCTTCAGATTATCCGCCGTTAAGATAGCTTTCCAAGAAACTTCCCAAGCAAAAAAAGAAGCTTTAAGGGGGACTTTTGAATGCCAAATGAGCTTCCAAGGAAAGAGAGGGATGTCCGAGTCGACCATACTTTTATAGAAAGATCGGACAGAAAAGGATTTCTTGTCCGGTCTCCAATCTCTCTTATCCTCTCTGTCTTTCATAGCCTGGAAATCGTTGAGGTAACGAAGAAAAGAGCCCGCCTCTTCAAGCTCCCAATCAAAGAAAGCTCTACTAAAACGGGGAGTCCAAACAAGCTTGTTCCCAACATTCTCCAAGCACTTATTAGCCCAAGCCTCTTTATTACTAGCTAGGCTGTATAAGCTAGGGAATTTCGCCCTCAAAGACTCGCCCCCAGTCCAGGTATCATCCCAAAATTTCAGTCTACCACCATTAGCGAGAACAAAGCAGCATCGTGCCATGAACGTTGGCCATCCGTCTCTAATTTAACCCCATAGACCACATCCTCTAGGCCCCTCCACACTGCCTGAGCACCATCCTCCAGAATCGTACCCATACTTAGCAGCAATGATCTCTTGCCAGAGCTCCCCAGTTCTTTCCCCAAATCTCCAAAGCCACTTTCCTAAAAGGGTTGTATTGAAAGTTCCAAAATCTTTAACCCCTAAGCCCCCGTGAGTCACTGACTGCTTGATTTTATCCCAAGCAACAAGGTGAATCTTTTTGCTCTCCCCTCCATGGCCCCATAAGAAGTCTCTCTGAATCTTCTCAAGCCTTCTGCTCACAATCTTCGGAATAGGGAAAAGGGACATGAAATAGGTTGGAAGATTAGCTATGGTGCTTTTGACTAGGGTGAGTCTGCCTCCCTTAGACAAAAGATGGGCTTTCCAGCCTGACAGCTTGCTGAGGAACCTATCAACTACAGGGTCCCAAATTCCAACTGAACGCAGAGTAGCACCCAACGGAAGACCCAAATAAACTGAGGGAAAGCTACCTATTCTGCAACCAAGAGTGCTGGCTAGCAATTCCAGCTCATTGATCGACCCTACCGGAGTAATGCTGCTGTTTGCAAGGTTGATCCGCAAACCTGACACAGCTTCAAAACAAATAAGAATGCACCGGACAAATCTAAGTTGGCGGACTGAAGAGTCACAGAAAATAATAGTGTCGTCAGCAAACAAAAGATGGGAGATGTCAACTCCACCGCCTCTGCTATCACCCAACTAAAAACCTTTGACGAGACCAATCTCCTCTGCACGAAACAGAAAGCGACTCAAGGCCTCCATAACAATCACGAAAAGGTAGGGGGAAAGGGGATCTCTCTGTCTTAGCCCTCTCGAAGAACGAAAAAAGCCCGCAGGGGAGCCATTAACAAGGACCGAAAAGGAGACTGTGGAAATGCATGACTGAATCCACTTCCTCCATTTAGCCCCAAATCCCATCTTTGCCAACATACTCATCAAAAAGCTCCAGCTAACATGATCAAAAGCCTTCTCAATATCTAGCTTGGACACAAGGCCTTTTCTTTTTTGCTTTCTCCTAAAATCGATGCATTCATTTGCAGTGAGAGCCGCATCCAAAATTTGTCGACCCGCCACAAAAGCATGTTGGCTGGAAGAGATGATACTGCCTATAATCTTCTTCATCCTTAAGGAAAGGACAACTTTACAGAATGCATATTATTACACAACTCTTAGATGCTGAAACTCTTTATTTTCTTCCTCATTATCTTCTACGTACTATAAGGGCAGAAGCTTAATCTATATGTTCCCTAAATTTTCACTTTTGACAATGGATGACCTAGAAAACCTCTTGCCAAATCCTCCTCCTGTTGGAATTTGTAATCGCAAATGTATATTAGCCTCCACCAAGTCCCTAAATTCCTTGTCAATGAATTGTAGTTGTTCTCTAGCAATGATCTCCTTTCACTCCAAGTCATGTGAGCCTATTTGAGCTAACTACTTGTAGCCATACCCTCTCAAAATCTGAGCCCTCTTCTCCCTCCTGTGAATCTTCACCTGAACCCAAAACAAATTTGTGGCCTAGTGAGCATTTCAACTAGGGGTGCAACTCGGGCAGGCTGGGCTTGGGTTGGGGCATGTCTAAGCCCAGCCCAAGCTTTGGGACAGTCAGATCGAGCCCGGCCCGAGCCCGAACACCTCACCCCAAGCCCATCCCAAACTACAATACATATGTTTCAAGCTCAACCCGAGCCATACAAATCCAGACTCACCAAAGCTAAAGAAAGAAATCAAAGATAGATGTAGATCAAAGCAAAGAAACTAAATCTATATGAATTGCACAACACATATCAATGAAATGGTGTTAAATCATGCTAGAATATGTCATGCCAGTATATAAGATCATGCCAAAATAGATTGACAAATGGATTGATATAGAAAATGCAGACTCTTGGCATGTACCAAAGCAAAACCCTAGAACAAGGATATGATGGATTGAAGGAAAAGATGCAGACTGATGTTCCCTTACCTTGTTCCTTTGGCTGATCGGCATTTGATCAAAGAGAAGATGGATAATGGGAAGAAATTGCAAGTTGTAAAGTTGTTCTTTCCGGATAATGGGTCGCTGTTAATGGATGGCTGCAACAGCCGTTACCTCTTCCTTCCATTGATCTGCATTCGGTGGAAGATAAGACGATTTCTCGGTAATCAGTGGTGAAGAAAACACCACCAGTGCCATGAGTGAGCTTCCGTAAGCCGTGAAGGAACAGGTGAGATGATGTTGAATTCATGGAGATGCCTGATGATTGGAGTAAGTTGTGTTCAGCGGCTAGGGCTATGCAAATGACATATATACATAAATAAAATCTATGGTTCAGATTAGACGGGTGTTTAATCCAATGGTAGATAAGAAAAATATTAATATAGGTTCGGGCTTGGGGTCCCGAAGCCCAGGCCCAGCCCGAATTTAAATCGGGCTTGATATTTGGTGTCTGGGCCCTTCCCGAATTCAAAAGTAATTTGTCCAAGCCCGAAAAAATTCGGGTTGGACTCCGGCCGGGCTCAGGTTGGCCAGCCCGACTTGCAGCCCTAATTTCAATGAGCTGAAATGCCCACACTTCTTCGGCAATCATGATGTTTTTTCTGCATGTTGATTGCTAGGCATGTGGAATGGGACCAGTGATGTAGCTGATGGTTTAGAATTTAATGTTTAATTTTTTATTAGACATTGGTGGTAACTTGTTCTATTTCTTTTTGGTTTAGTAAATTCTTTTCAGTTTTATTACTTTATGATGTAGGGTGATCCACATCACTTAAGGTACTGAAGTTAAGAGTCTATGCGTAAGGTACTGAAGTTATTTAAAAAGGAAAAAAAAAGAAACTTGCTAAGCTGCCAACAGTGGCTGAGCTGATTTTTGAAAAATAAAAAATAAAAATCACTTGGGTCCTTCTGATAGAAACAAATTGATGGGAAAAGAAAGGGGAAGCTGTGGGCAAAAGTGATATGTATGGAGAGGAAAATAAATAGATTAAATCTTACAAGAAACATAGCGTGATACTCCAAGAGCAAGCAATAAGTTACCAGTTCTGTAGTGAACTCCTCTTCCAGCCACCAAAGACCTCTATAGGACTAATAAGACCAATTTAAAATAACCAAGTCAACTACTTGTCAAAAAGTAAAAATAATGGTCAACAAAACCGAAAATAAAACAAATTACCCCCAATGTCTAAGAAAAGTAAAATAAAAAACTAGTTTCTAAATCCTAACTCCTAAGCCACATCAGCTCCTCCAGGGTGGGAAGAACTCGATTCCATTGAGAATGCATTAGAAAGGCTGTAGAACAAATCCTCACAACGTAGTCTCAACTTAGCTTCATCCATTCCACGTAGTCTCAACTTAGCTTCATCCATTCCCCCCCGGGGGCATCACAATGCTAATAAACCCAAATTAAAATAACCAAGTCAGCAAAACCGAAAAATAAAGCAAATAACCACCAACATATGAAAAATAAGACTGATTTCTATACCCAACATATGAAAAGAAAAAAAACTCTAAACCCTAAGCTACGTCAAGTCTATAGACCGCAATAGTATCGAGTTACAGCAAGCTGTTGCATTCTTGCTTATGTTTTCTAATTGTAATTTTGCAGTCAGGCAGGCTTGCTATTTATTGGATTATTTCTCCATACTGCTGTAGACACTGCAGTTACTTTTTATCTGGCCAATACTAGCTCCAACCAAAATTGACCAGCTTTACTACTGGTGATTCTTTAATTTACCATTTAGAAGTAATATCTCATTTTGATTTGAGCATGGTGTATGAAGCAAAGTGATTTTTCTAGCTACATGTGACAAAAAAAAAAAAAAAAAAAGGGTTGTTCTTTGTTTTGTTTTGCCACTAGAAACACATTTTTCCATTCTTGTGGCTCATCTGAACAGTTCAGGGTAGCAGTAGTATTATAAGATCTACATCTCTGCATCACATTCTCACATACTAAGTTCCCCCCTCTCTGCCAAATTAGTATTTTGAAATTGATCTATTTATTCTAATTTATCATGTCAGGAAGTCCTGTGACACGCTGGGCATCAGTAGCTTTAGGTGCTGGAGTGGGCCTTGGATCTGCATACACAGAGTGTTCATACAAATTTGATGGATCTCCTGCAAAGATAACACCTCCTAAGATTTCAGATACTCCTTCTTCTCCAGTATGTTTCACGGTCTTTGTTGTTACTTTTATTCTTCAAGTAGAAGGAAGAGCTTTGTTTGTTTTGTCTATTACTGTTTCTTACCTGAATATTGAATACCGGGCAATTTAAGTTGAGCAGTTTACCAGTTGAACATGCTAATGGTGGAAAACAACTTTTGAATTTTTTTTTTTTACTAGAGAGGTAGTGAAACGGGATAGCCCTCAACTGTGATCAACGTTATGCTGTTGAGTCATGATTCGAATAATTGAGGTTTAGGACTACTAAACTAGGGAAACAATTTTAGGACTACAAAGTAAGAATGTAATGAAATGCTATAGATGCTTTAAGCATTTGGTAATTTTGACATTGACTACGCCACCTTGGGTTTTTTTCATGCATTTAAGATAAGTTCTCTTGAATTTTCCATGAAAGATGTGGGGCACATGTTCTTTTTCTGTAACTGCTCATAACAAAAGGATGAGAAGCCCAAAACCTATATCATGAGTGTATATGTAGCTCATGAAGAGTCCAATTTATCAATAAAACATAATGTTGCATCTGAAACAGTATTTTCATAGTGTTTATTTTAAATTATGCTGAGTGCACTTTATCAATCTTTTCTTGTCTTTCCAATTAAGTACTATTTTTTTTTTATATCTTACCTATGTCAGTTCATACTTCATGGACACTTCGTTTCTTGCTGGCTAACATTTTGCAGAGATAAAGCATGGTTAGTTTTCTAGATCTATGAATCTTGTTCTTTAATTTGATGGGTAGATGTTGGTCATACTGATCCAATCAATCTTCACTTGTTAGAGAAATAGTAACTGAAATGGTTGCCTAAAGTAAAGAAAAGACTAAACTCTCTCCGGTGGGTGGGTGACCAAGAATATCAAAATTTAAGGCCGTTTGTTTTACTTTTAATTGGAATTTTAGCCTAAGTGATACCTTAGATTGATTTGGCGCCCTTCCCTTTACTTCTTCATTGAAGAGTTTTCTTGTGGTGTCTTCAACTTGATTGCTATTATTATGCAAGGTTCAAGCAATCATACACTCATCTCAACATACAAACACAATTGAACTCACATTGATATGACTCTATTTGTATCTAGATGGTATAGGAATAGACCTAGAGGGGGGTAAATAGGTCTGTGTAGCAAATAAAAACTGTCATTCCAAATTTTAACGTGCTTTCAAAGATTGAGGTTATCACTTTAGTTAAGTGTGTATTAGGTTCACATGCGTGCAATCAAATACAGTGGCATGCATCAATATAATCTAGCAATAAAAATAAAGTGATAAGGAGAGAGTACACCAAATTTGTTGACGAAGAAACCGCTATAGATCAACTGACTTTGCTTTGAAAAATCCCGAGGCACTGACCCAGATACACACAATCCACCAGATGAGCTTTGGTGATTACTAACTTTGTAGACACGACGACTTAGTCCCTTAAGTCTTATTCACGATATGAATCTCCCTGAACTCGAATCCTCAAGTACTTTTGAAGTGACTCATCGCTTCAAAATCCACAAATGGCACTCTTCAATCACAATTGTGAACTCCATGCAACCTCAAATTCTGTTGATGACACAACGCTTGAACTCCACAAGCTCGTACTTCTTGGATGTTGTAGAAGATGGTGTTCAGGTTCTTATGCATTGGTTTTGATCTATATGTGCATAATGAACATGGATAAAAAACCTTTTGGAAAAGTTTAGAAACTCTCTTTGTAGCAGCCAAAAGGTCTCTCACGAATTGGAGATCAAATCCTTTTATAGTGTAAGTTTTAAAAACCAAAACCCACTGATCAAATTGGAAATAGGAAACTGATTTGCGTGATATTCGTTCCAATGAATTTGGATCTTGTTTGAACAAAGTGGAACGAATGGTTACTCGAATTTTCAATCGAACAATTGATCAAACAAGTTCAAACGAAAATTCAATTTTTGTTTGAATGAATTATTAAACTTCAATTCTAGAAGTTTCGTTCGAATGAAACCAGTCACAGTGAGGCAGTTTGGCTTAGTTGAAATATAATGACCCATCTAATGTTAAAAAACATTTTATGTTATTAAACCTTAAGCCATTATTATTCAATTACAACCACTCACACTTGTCAAAAGACTCATTTAACAAACTCCTTTAATGCATGAAAGTGTGTGTTTGCAAATCAAATCCAATATTCCTAACCATTACTTTAGCTTACCATTGTGAACATTGTACTTGATGAATCTAATCATGATGCTTGGTAGCTTGAGTGAACACAAGGCTTCAAAACACTATTCAGTGTACTCACGTGGACTTAGATATATTACAACTTAATTATAGTTTTGTCAACACGGATTAGCTAGCACAACTTAGACTAAAAGTCCTAACATTTCATGAAAACAATGTCTAGTTTTGTTATGTTGTTCATCTACGAAGTAAAGTGATTAAAAAGAACACAAGAATAACAATAACATGTGGGCTATAGTGGTTCGACAACTCTACCTACATCCACTTCTGGCTTCATACACCAAATTTTTCACTGAACTCGACATGAGCCTTTGAGGTTCACCCAACATTTTTTATATATAAGTTTTATTCCTAGTTAACTTCTATCTTACCTAATATCTAAGAACTCGTGATTTCCCTAGGTTTTAACACAAATTGGGATCATGTAGAAGTAGAACCCTTCATAAGTTATACAATTGATTTAAACAAATTTAGAGTGAAGATTATTACCTTTAAATATGTAGATTCTTCCTGTATGCCCAAATCCAACGTTAATTTAATGTCTTCAAGTGTTGCATCACTTGATTGGATGATGATGGAGTTGATTCACACACACACTCACTTAGGGTTTCACTAATTCTACCTCAAGAAGTGTGTGGGTGTGTCACTGGATGCTCTTTCTATCTCTTATCATCGCCTAAATGTCTAGACTTGTCACTTATTTATAGCCAAAGCCTTCCAACAGCTAGTTAACGAGTATGCATTTTGAAATCCATTGAAACTTAGTTGATGACATGTACTTTTGGTCAGCCATAGGGGCTTCGTGGTCTCAAGCTCGGTCGACCATAACTTGGCTTGGTTGATCATGGCTATTGGGGATTTTGTTTGGGTGGCTTTTGTACATTATGTGGTAGGCCACCTCAAGATAGCTACTGTGCCTTCTCTTGTCAACCAGGCCACCTTAAGGTAGCTTCTGGACCTTCTTTGGCCGACCACAAATACACTTGGTCGACCAACTTTCTTGGGGTTTAAAGTTGGACCTAAATGGTTGACCAAGCTCCTTGGTTAACTCGGACTTGCCTAATTGGCTTCTAAGGCTTAGTTCTTGGTCTTATTGCTCCTTCAACTAGGTTCCTTGACCTTGTTAGTGCTTGTGTACACTTTGTTGATGAAACTTGACTCTTGTTGAGATCTTTGACTTCATCCTTTGCCTTGTTTATTTCATTTGTGCTTCCAAGCCTTTGTGTAGCTTTCCAATGTTTCTAATGCACCTCGCATCCTAGAACTACAAACACGTGTCATGAAATTTGCCAATCCTATGCTATTCCTAGCATTTATAAATGCTACTGTTCACACACTTTGTTGATGAAGCTCGACTCTTCTTGACCTCTTTGACTTTATCTTTTGACAAGTTTATTTCATTTGCACGTCCCAGCCAAATGCTCTCCATGTCTTCAAAGTTCCATATCCTAACTTATCAACAAAAAAAAAAGTTCCATATCCTAAAGCTACATGTATGTGTTATGAAATTTGTCAATTTTATGCTAGTCGTAGCATTTACAGCAGCTACTTTCTCTTCATGTGAAGTGGCAAGATTATGGTGCTAGTTCTTCATCTACAAAAACAAATTAATGGGAAAATCCATTGCTTTCATTATGTGGGAAACCTGTGTCTTTTGAGCTTACGGATGTGCCTCTAGATTCCAGCCAAATCCATTTCAAGACCATATCAATCCTCTCTTCAAGGTTCTGGCATTTCTTCTCGAAGGCTTCTTATCATTCCGCTTCTACTGGTCTGGGTTGAGATGCCAAGGCCTGCTCGTGAAGGGAGTTCATTTACTGTTGTGGAGTCAAGAGGTCACTGTTGATGCTGCGAGCTTCCTTGAATTAAGATACATACCAGCTGGCCTTTCCAAACCATGCTTTTCAATCAAGCTAGAAAATGACTAAGCTAAGCAAGTGCTGTCCTAATTAGATGGCTTATAGTAGAGTAGAACATTCATTCCTTATTGCCTCTGCCTGCCTAAGACTAATAAGAACACAAGCTCTACAAGCCCAACTTGGAGTAGATTTCTACCATTCCAATTGACAAGAAACTACCTATCAACGATCTTGATAAAATTTTCAAGGGGAAAAATAGCGGTCACATTCTATTGGTAAACAAAAATACAGCTCACCGAATCCCTTAAGAATGGGTAGTGATCCACATCTTTTCTATATGAAAGAAATAGAAAAACCATTTAAAGGAACTTCAAGTACCAGAAACAATGGCTTTGGTAATGACTATTTCTAGGTAGGGGTATATAATATTTACAATAACCAACTTCTACAATGTAAAGGTGCCAAACTTTAGTTGGATTGGAAATATTTGTTTGAACCAAGTTTTACAAATCCTAAATCCCACGTTAAAGTGTAGTTTTCAATATAATCTGAAAACAGAATGAACTATAAAGGAGAATCAAATCTCAAGCATTTCAGATTCACTGTTATGATCACGTTTTTGTTAGTAGGAAAGTTTGGAAGAGCAGCATATGGTAATTTTCCATCTCCCTCCCCTCTAGCATTTTGATTGTAGACGGAGGGGGTTAGGATGACTGCTCTGCAATGCAATTCTTTTTATTGCCATTAAATGAATATTTCTTTAGCTAGAAAACAAAAGGAGAACATAAAGTGGTAGGCTAAAGGAGCACATAAAAGTAAGTGATCCAGTTGGATTTCTTATTATTTTGTTTTCATAACTAGAAAGTTGATTCTGTCAGTGGTTGGTTTGTACTTTGTAGTTTTATGGTTAATATGTGAATTTATACTTGGATACCTAAATGACATTAATATGTCTTTTAATAATTTAAATGAGTGGCTTAAGTACCGACTGTTGGCATAATGATGTTCTTGTATCCAATAATGTCAAAAATGTCTTCTAATTTCATTAGTTATTAAAAAATACATATAGGTAGAGAACCTTATTCATAAATAATGGAACCATCTTGATTGCTTGAAAATATCTCGAGTATTATATGCTATAGTTTGTATTCGGGGACGAAACCAGGAATTTAGTTGAGAAGGGGCAAATTTTGGTCTTTATGTTTGATTATAAAATTAAATTTAAGAATTTAAAAATTAATATGAATTAATAATATTATTTAATAAGCGTCAAGAATTTGATATACATTGTTGACCCATTCTCTAACAGTTTAAGTTTTTAGAGCAATTTGTGATCCAACATGGTTATGAGAGGTCTTGAGTTCAAGTTTATCTATTTGCATTTATCCCCATTTAGTTTCTTTGTGCAAAGTTGCACTCTATGTTTGTTGTGGTTTGTTTGCCTCTCTACGTGCGAGTCTGGAGTTGCACGTGAGGGGGAGCATTGAGAGCTTGATACATATTGTTGATCCATTTTCTAACAACTTAAACTTTTGGAACAATTGGTGATCTAATAATAAGTAACCAAATTAGTTAAATAAAAGAGTTTACAAATTGGAGGAGTCCAATATCAAAAAAAGAAACCATAAACTTTAAACTATACAAAAAATTCTCAAAATATGAATAGAAGTCCTAGTGGGAGGGTTAAATTGAAATTGAATTAAGTATAAGGTGTGAAATCTTTCAAAGTTAAGAGGGGGAAAGCATAAATTAGAAGCTTGAATTTGAAAATCTTATAAAAAATATAAGAAAAATTTCTAATAGAGGAAATTGAGGGGGGCAATTGACCCCCCCAACCCCTTAATAGCTCTGTCCCTGTTTGTATTGTTAAATTTACAATGGGCCTCCTATTCTGTGAGGACAATATTTTTTAAGTCATACTTGAACCACCCTGTGTATAATAATTATTACAGCTTGGCTTTGAAGTACCACTTTCCCATGCTGAAATTCATGCACTGATGCTTTGTGATGGTAGATTAGTAGATTACAGGATGCATAAATATATATATATATATATATATATGGAAATTGGAGCCGTGAAATTAATAGCTTTTATCTAGGTGATCTTTGTTATAAAAATTGCAGTCGCTATGATTTATTTCCAGTGTGAGAAGCCAGATTCCTGTAAAATCTGCTTTTAGAACTTTTGGGAGATTTCTGAGAATTTATAGGAAACTCATTGCCTGCAGTATTTCATATTGTTCAAAAGGCTCACGAATGTAATATTTCCTTCCAAAATGCTTCTGAGGGATTTCCTATTGCTTTTAACAATATTTGCATGCCACTTAACGGAATGACTGAGCAAATAGGGGAAAATATAAGGAAATAAAAGCGAGTCTTACTTTTTCATTTAAAGTAATGAGAATCTAACCATTAACCCAGCCTTCCCTTGCAATACCATTCTAGCACTTGACCACTCTGCTGAACGACTTTGGTGAAAAATGAGTCATTACTTTTCTAGAGTTTTGTTTTTTCAATCCAACTGAGCTTGGGGTAGTTTTGTCATGATGCTGCACTCATGTTGGCTTCTCTTGTTTGCAGGATGGGCAGGACCGAGATTAGAAGTCACCGAGTGTAACCCTAAAGTCGTTTGGGTTTTAAACCAGAATTTTCATAAGTTGGGACTCTTGCTTTTTTTTTTTCTTCCTTGTTGGCTTTTGCGATGCAATGCCAAGATTGTTTGGATGGTTTATCATTTGACCTGATGTACTCAATTTTTATGAAGAACTTGTTCCCTGGTGGAGTTTGATATAGAAAAAAAAAGAAGAAGTAATAATTGCTTTCTTGCTGCTTAGAGCTATTTGCTCGCTGAATGATTGAATTAGAATTTTCATTTCTTTTTTAGTGATACGTTTATCATTGAATGAAACCATATGGTGTCTGATGATCTAATTTAACAGGAGACCGACGAGTTGGCATTTGGTTGGCTTTTCAACTACTGTATGAACTCTTCTTCTATTGACGAAACTGTTATAAATCATATCATGTAGTTTCGTACTGGTAAAAGGACATAATCCTGGGTAACAATACCTGATCCCATTGTATTGTTTCTGAAATTCTATCATTCAATAATTCGTGGGACATATTTTCTGATACAGATTGATTCCTCTGGGACAATTCTTATCTGTTCAGGGTTCCCTCTTGTTGCACCGTGTCAACTCTTTTTTCTCGGGGTTTGGTGTGGGCCAGGATGAGAATATTTGGATTTGGAGAAATGGACTCTCCATTTGTGAGACAAAGGGGAAAAAAGTTTTTTAACTGTTTTAAAACAGTTTGTTTTAAATATAATAAAAAGAACTGTTTTTTTTATTCCTTCTCTTACAAATGGAGGGCGATTTTTTTTATTTTTTTGGACTTTCTCATGACGCGATTTTTTGACAGGTCTGTGAATGTCTTATGCAAAAATTAAATTTTTTACTTAAACTAAGGATCTAAGATGAATTCTATGCATAACGTTAGGCTCGGTAATACATGTTTTAGGCTCCCTTTGACAGGATGTATTACAGACCTCCTGCGGTCGTTCAAGAAACGAATTACGAACAAATGGTATGGAGATAATCTTTTTGATATACCTCTCAGGACACCCGTCAGAGGCTTTTCCTAGTAAAATTGGTAAGTGGTTGAAGAGTGGAAGGCTTTTACCGGCATTCTCAGTAGTAAAGAACGACTTGGGATGCGAGTGACCGGGAGTAAAAGGGTATGTAGTGCATATGTCATGATGTGAATTATGTGCTTGGTATTACAATTAAATTCATTAGCATTTGAATTATATTTATCCAGTCATCTATTCAAGCAATAAGTAAAAAAAATACAATAAATAAATACACAACAATAATAAAAGTCTTGTAGACGAACACAATAATGAGTCAAGTTCTCTAAGTCTCCAGTAGGGTCGTCATTATGAGTGCAACCGCCGGAAGAGGTGTGTCAAACAAACCCCCATGGCATTTAGCTCGCTCTCTCGAGGTGGGAAATGAACGCCCTCTTTTCGAGTTGGAGTGTACAATGAAGACATAAAGGAGTCGCTAGCTTGTTGTAGGATAAATAATCACCAAACTTATCATAAGCCATAGAGAATATATGTAAAGAGAAAAACAAAGAAAGCTGAAATTACAATATTTTGGTTCTATTCCCATTCTAAACCATTAGACATGTGTTAAAATAAAGTAGAGCAAAACTAGTCTACAAGAAACCAAATAATTCCGAATCTGAGAGCTAAGCTAGAGTTTTCAACAGAAATCATTAGCATTTATCCTGTATTTTTCAAGTGAAGGCCCAAATAGTACGACCTAAGAAGAAGGATCATAGATTATAACCATTTCTGTTGAAAACTCTAGCTTTAGGCTACCATAGCTTTGTTTTCTATTAAGAATGCTTAGAAAAATTTTATGGCTATAATATTTAAACATTGATGTGACGAAATGATCAGGACTTAGTATATAATCTACCATGTTTTCCTTCCGCTGTTGTATAATTGTGAATGCATGGATTACATGAACTAGTTAAGAGACCTTTGGTTGGACGCATCATCAATATGCTACAAAAGGGATTGTATATTTGTAAGGTGCCTAATTGGCCGGTCATTATTCCTAATTTACATAGGGTAGGATTTGAGATGTGACAGGTATAAAATATGAACTCTTCTTTATTTAATTTCTAATATCTTTTATAAGCATATTGGCCCTTATTCTTATGTATTTGGTTTTTGCAATTTCTCTAATTTTTCATGGAAAAATATATAAGCAAGTAAGAATAGAGATTGATGGATACTTAACTTTCATATGTTTGTCATAATAATATTGAATGCAAGTTTAATTCAATACCAAAATTACTTGTCCAAACAAATAGAAAATGCATATTCTTGATATAAGGTTTAGTCTAACTAAACAATTTAACTTTCGAATCAGTTATGGATAACTTTCTTAAAAGAAAATCAATATTGGAACGATCATCTCAACTCAAGAAAGGGATGATCGTGGAGATGACATAAGAAGTTGTTATAAGCAAAGTCATATTGACTTAAAAAATCTTCCAGCAGATCCTGGGCTACGAATCAAAATTTCAGATTATCATCCTAACGATTGGGTTGAAATTTGAAGAGCATATTATCAAAAAGGCTGATGTCAACCTTGTGAGCATAATTTTCCACAAAGTCTAATGAACAACAAATTATGTCATTTTAATCTGGCTTGGTTTAAAGAGTTTGGCAGTTGGTTGGAGTATAGTATTGCCAAATATGCCGCATTTTGCTTCTATTGCTATTTGATGAGAACTGATATTAGCCAGCAATCAGGTGGTGATTCATTCACAATTTAGGGATTTACTAATTAGAAGGAAAAGAAAAGATTGACAACTCATGTTGGAGACTCAAATAGTGTTTATAACCATGCTTCTAAGAAGTGTCTAGATCTAATGAATCAAAAGCAACACATCGAAATTGCTTATTTTAGGCAATCAGATGAGGCTCAGAAGGAATATTGAATTCGTTTGACTGCAACAGTCGATTGTGTTTGATTTCATCTACGTCAGGGGTTAACATTTTGTGGTCATGATGAGTCTAAGGATTCAAAGAATTAACGAAACTTTCTTGACCTTCTACGCTTTCTTGTTGATCACAATGATATTATCAACAATGTTGTATTAAAGAATGCCGCTTTCTTGTTGATTACAATGATATTATCAACAATGTTCTATTAAAGAATGCTCTAGAGAATCTCAAAGTGACAACACATGATATTTAGAAAGAGAGTCCATGCTGCTTCGAGTGAAACCACTAATGCAATAATTAATGAGCTCAGAGATGATTTATTTTCAATTTTGATTAATGAATCTCGTGATGTATCAATTAAAGAGAAAATGGCTATTATATTGTGTTATGTGAATAAAAAAGGATGTGTCATTGAGCATTTTCTCAGCATTATGCATGTTGTTGATACAACTACTTTATCACTTAAAGAAGCAATTAAGGCATTGTTCTCAAAGCATGGATTAAGTATATCAAGATTGCATGGACAAGGTTATGACCGAGCTAGTAATATGAAAGGAGAAATCAATGGTCTTAAAAGCTTCATAATGAAAGAGAATGAATATTATTTTTATGTTCATTGCTTTGCTTATTAGCTTCAGTTGGCACTTATAGCTGTTGCAAAAAATCATAGCCAAATTGTTTTACTCTTTAAAATTCTTGGTAACTTGTTAAATGTTGTTGGGGCTTCATGAAAACATTGAGATGTTTTAAGAGAAAAGAAAACTAGAAAAGTTGTTGATGCACTGAAAAAGGGGAAAATTTCTAGTGGTCGTGGTTTGCATTAAAAAAATTGCCACTAACGGGCTGGTGATACACTTTGGGCTCACATTATGGTACTCTTATCAATTTGATTATTATGTTCTCCTCTAGTATTGATGTGTTTGAGGTTGTTGTAAAGGATGGTACAAACTCTAAAGCAAAGAGGTGAAGCATGTGCCTTATTGGATTCAATTCAATCTTTTGATTTTGTATTCAACTTACACTTAATGAAACGTGTATTTGGAGTTACAAATGAATTGTCTCAAGCATTACAAAGGAAAGACTAGGACATTGTAAATGTTATGAACTTAGTTCGAGTATCCAAGCAACAACTACAAATGATGAGAAAGTCTACTCATTCAAGTCTCTTGTTTTTGTAGCAAACATGATATTGTTGTCCCAAACATGGATGATATATTTGTAGTTCGAAGTCGGTCACGATGTAGAGCTCAAGAAGTCACTAATTTGTACCATAATCATGTTGGATTATTTTACATGGTGTTAGATATGCAACTTCAAGAACTTAACTTCTGCTTCACATAAGTGAACTCTGAGCTACTTCTTTGTGTGGCATGCCTAAGTCCACTTGGTTCATTCTCTACTTTTAATAAAGAAAAGTTGATTCATCTTGCTAAGATGTACCATCAGAGTTTTTCAGTGTAGAGCTCAAGGCACTTGATAATCAACTTGAGACCTACATACTTGATGTGTGCTTCAATAATAATTTTCAGAAGTTAAAGAAATTGGAAATCTTGCCAAGAGGTTAGTTGAGACAAAAAGGAATGTTGTATACCCATTGGTGTATTTGTTTGTGAAGTTAGCACTTATCCTACCAATTGCAACTGCAATAGTTGAAAGAGCATTTTTAGCAATGAGCATAGTGAAGAATCGATTGCATAACCAAATGGGAGATCAATGGATGAATGATTACTTGGTTACGTATATTGAGAAATATGTTTTGGATACCATTGATAATGAGACAATCATGCAACGATTCCAAAATATGAAGACTTGTCAGGAGAAATTATAAAGATTTTTCTACAAGTATTAGAAAATAAGAACTAATTTTTTTGTGGAAGTAATATGAAAATCATGTGAAAAGGGTTTTTTTTTTTTTATAAATAATAGTTAAAGATGTATAAAAAGGAGTCTAAAAGAGGTGAACCACGTGTATAACATTTATGATTGTTCCAAACATCATTTTTGTCAATGATACGATCAAACTTCTAAATTTTTTGTTATTTTCAATTATTGACGATACATGTAGTAATAATCAATTCTTATGAAATTAGTTTTGATTTTATGAGTGAACTATAAGTTGCCCCTTCTCGATCTAAATCTTGGCTCCGCCCCTGTATAGCCTTACCTCCCGTTGTACCAACTCATTCCTTTCAACTCATGTGAATTTGATAAGAAATACAGGCAAAAATATAAGCTGGACTGCTTAATCGTGGCAGAGAATATAAGCTGCACCACCATAGCCTACCATCGCATCCTCTCTCCCCACTGCTCAACACAGAACCTTTCAACCAAAAGCACCACCCATCACCACCACTGTCACCTCCATAGAGCCCGCCACCCACCACCATCAATAACACAGGAAACAAACCTCTGATCCTTACATATCTCATACCATCACAGAGAGCTCACCCACAATTTCTACAACTCCCACGCTCTCTCCCTTTTCCCGTTTCTCTCTCATTCTCAACTCCATCAGCCGCCACCCATGGACACCAAAACCACTCCACCATGCACTCTCAACCACTGCATAACAAAAAATGGCAGCATTCGCCCTTCATCGCAGGGCCACCACCATCCACTGCTCAACAATAGCCACACAACATATCAGCCCCCACTGCCACAAACCCTCTTAGGTGTTACTCTTCCACCGTAATGCCGCTGGCCACAACCCAACCACAAGTTCAGGGGAGATAGATTCGGAAAGAGAGAATCTAGAGATAAGAGGAGAAAATGAGGGATTTGCTTCGTGGGGAATTGGGAGAGATTGTGTGAAGGAGAGCAGTTATAGTGGGTCGAGGGAGAACATATAGAGAAGGAGTGAGGTTCGCAATAATGGGATTATTGGGTTGGAAAAAAATGACAAAGTACACATGTATCAATTGGACTCATTTGGGAGAAGGGTGGGGAGAGTAGGAGATGAGCAAAGAAAAAAGTAAGAAAAAAAGAGGCTAGGCCACATCAACACTACATTCATAATATATGTAAATAGATGGCAAAAATGAGATTACATACTCAAGAATCATTTTTATCAAACATTTGACATGAAAATCAAATTCAGACATCAAATTAATTTTAACTGAATTACTTTATTGAAATTACTTTTCTCAAATTAATTCTCTATAAGTTGAAACTCTTTCAAACAGACACTACTAATCAAATAGGGCTTTAATGTAAAATGGGATAAATGTATTGTCTTGTATTTTTTCAAATTTTTACTATGTGCTTGCTCATTAAGAAGAGAACTTTATGACTTGTTAAATAAAAGAAAAAGTATAATATAAAGAAAATTATTCTTTTAATTTAATTATCAAAGAAACGATAAAATAGAGAAGTAATACCAAAAAAAAAAAATTAATTTTACTTTTTTCTCTTTTCCTACTTGCCAACTATTTTGGTGAAAATTTTGATTTTATTTAAGGCTTTAAGCAAGAAAAAAGAAGACGGAGAGAAAAATTCTCTCTTTTTTCCTTTGAATATCCTGCGGTTCTGCCCTTCTCCTGCTGGGGCTGAGCCCTAGAATATGGTAGTGGTGAGCATGTAGTGTTAAATCCTGTCCAAGTGCAGTGGACCCCAAGACGCGATTCCAATCTTAAGGATTAGAGGCCCAAATTTGTTGTTACCTTAAAAGATAGATAGATATTCCAAGGGATATTTCCCAAGGATGCAATTGCACCACCTTATTCTCTCTTGAGACAAATAGTTTGTAATTTTGCTGTTACTGTTAGGTTAGGGACGGAAAGAAATGGGGTTGGCCTCAGCCTCCTTGTTCTCTGCTTTCACAACTGCAAACAGCACCTGCTTCCTCGGAAGGCGGTTCCTCCACCACCACTTGTTCCCAATATTTGCTTCTCCTCAACTCCCCTTTTCGGTGCGTTTGCTTCCATTGCTTTTACCACTCTGTTTGTTAATCCCATTTGCATTATATATATATATATATATATATCGGTTTTTTTCCTCCATATTGTACATTATGGTTGTCCAATAAAACCACGACACTGCTAATATGCACTAATTTTTATACAATAAATGGTTATTTGTAAATTTTGGTTCCTGTTTTTATAATTGTTAGGTTTTTTGAAGAATTAGGTTGATTCTTCTGATGATACTGATCTGATTTTTGAAGTTTATCACTTGATAAGTTTGTATCATAATTTAATTATTTGGGACAGACACTTCTAGCTTCCCAAGAATCAGGCGTCCATTTTAAAGAAAATTGCACTGTAAACTGGTTTCGTGCAATTTTCATATTGACCAAAGTAGAAGTAAATCGATGGTTTCATGTAATAATGGTCTTGGTCCTGATTCCATTATAGATAAATACTTTGAATGGAATTTGTTTTTTGACGAAAATTTTTATTTTCCTCCTAATTTGTTCTTGGATAGTTGTATGGTAAATGTAGCTCTTGTACATTAATAAATTTTTCACTTTGGAGTTCTGATAATAAAGAACATTTCAATAACACTCTGCTTGGATTGAGGGATTCGGAAAGAAAGGAGAGGAAAGAGGAAGGAAGGAGATGTTATTTCATACTTGGTTTAAAATTAGAGAAGGAAAGGAATGGGAATGGAGTGAGATGGAGGAATTTCTTTACCCTTATTTTATCTAATTTGTTCTCCTCCTAAAAGTGAGAGGAGATGGAGGGAAATAAGGGAGCGTTTTAATGAATTTTTTATAATACCAATTCTATTCTTAAAATTATAGACAAAAAAAAAAAAAAAGACACCTCTATCTTAAGGCATAATTGTAAAAAAAATCATTTCCTTTCTTTCTTCTATTGTTATCAAGCAAGATGAGAAGCTTACGCTCTCCTTTCCCTCATTTGTTATCTAAGCATGAAGGAGGGATTACACTCTCCTCTCCTCTACTCTACTCTCTCTCATAACTAATGTTATTCTCTCTTTTCCTTTCCATCCTACTTATCCAACCGTAAGGCTAGGGTGACATTTCGTGAATAAAAGATCCTTAGAAGTTTCAATTTGAACATATTTGGAAATTTAAAGCTTGCAACATATGTTATTCATTTTGAATTCTGTCCTTTTTCATGGCATTTAGAAGAAAAAAAAATCGCTCAAAAGTTGGTTTGCCACTATTACTGAATGTTCTATTTTTAATAAGCAAAGTATTTCATTAACAAGCCTAAGGGGGGCAACCCAATACAGAAAGAGCCTCACTAAAACTAGAGCCTCATTTTCTCCAAAAAAAAAAATCAACAAAATTATATATATACATATATATATATGAGAGGTATGCTTTATAATCTAAAAGTATAAAACTTTTTAAAAAGCTAACTTTAAATCTACAATGTCCAAATCGTCCCTATAAAAAATGCGCCTATTCCTCTCTCTCCATGTACACCAAAACAAGCATTTAGTCACAATCCGCCACTCTTTCATCTTACTTTGCCTCCACCTCCACTCTTTCAGGCATCGATGACTTGTTGTGCAGGTTGTCTATTTAAGAGGCCTCGTCGCCTAGTCAATCGAGCAAGGCGATTTTAGTCTTATCGCCTTAATATGTCCCAGGCCAGGCGTCTTCAAAGAGGCGACGCCCAAATGATCGCCTTAAACAAGGCGAAAGGTGACCTAGCGATGGCCTTTTTAATTATAACTTATTTTACTTGTATGACCCTTATGTTTATGGTGTTTTATGTACTTATTTAACAATTTTGTAAGAGGGATATCCATAGTTATAGTTTAGAAGTATTATTTTCTAATCTATTATATTAATAAAAGTATTAGTATCAAATATTATAACAAAGCTGGCCTTAAAAAACATTTAAATTATTTGAGATGTTGCCAAAAAGTCAATGTTTGGGAAGAGTGACACTTTTAATATGAAACAAAATTTAAGTAGAGATTGACATTTCAACTTCTATAATCAACAAAATATCTTTATTCTTCACAAAATCGGAGCCTACCCACTATAAAACATCTTCTCTCCATCAACCAAATTGATCACTTATATGGAAAGTCTTCCCAACATAGGCCTAATTTTGATAATTGGTTTAGATGTCTATGAGATTGGCCTGTCATGTCTTCCATATTATTAGGAAAAGCAATTTCACAAAAAATTCTAATAGAAGACTTAGATAACAAAACTTTGTATATTAATTTAAGAAAAAGACACTAAAACTTAAAATAGTTATATCACTTAAGTACGACATATGTAACTTTTAGATTGAATTTTTAGTATTACATGATAATTATTATAATGATAAGATATTATTTAACTTAGAATGAATTGACTTTTAAAGTGTAATATATTATTTGATTATTTTTATTAGTTGGCGCCTTGCTTTACTCAGGCTAAGGCTTTTTTATCGTCTCGCTTTTTGGCCAATGTGAGACCTTAGTGCCTGGAGGGCGCCTTTCGCCTTTAACTATACTGCTTTTTGTGGTGCTTATGGAGTGTACTTTTGAAATTGTCCTAGAGCCTGTCCATTGAATGAAAAGCTTTAAAATTGTTGATGATTAAGAATTGAAGGAATATATACAAGATTGATGGCCTGAATATTAAGAGCTCATGTCCTCCTCTTCTGACTAAGTGGGAGAGAGGTATTTTGACTTGGGTTGCAAAGAGATTTCTTTCCTCTCAGGGGTCAGGTGGATGAGAGGAAAATTCATTTTGCAGTTAAGAAGGGTGGATTGGGGATGGAGGAGTTAAGGGTTTTCATACGAGCTCTTCTTCGGAATGGCTTTGGAGTTTAGAGATTTGCTTCAGAGCCTAATGCTTGATGCATGTCAATCGTTGATGTGAGATATGGTTTTATTTTTTATTTTATTATTATTTTTTTTTGGGGGGGGTGGGGGGGAGATGGGATCTCTAAGGAGGTAGAGGGTCCTTTTGGGTTTGGGTCTATTGAAGAGTATTAGGAGGGGAGCTGTGGACTTTATGTGGTGTGTAGCCTTTGAGGTGGGTGTGGGTTCTAGAATCAAATTTTGGTCAGATGTTTGGTGTAGAGAGGTGGCTCTATAGACTTTCCTCATTTATATCAGATTGCTTTCAACAAGGAAGCAGTGGTGGCAAACGTCGTGCCCTTCTTAGGAATGGGGTGGTATGGACCCCCCAACCCCCACATTTTGGATGGGATTTCTATGATTAGGGGATGGAGGAAATTACAAGTCTAATGGAATTTTTGTTCTAGTCCAAGGTAAATGAAAGAAGAGAGGATGCTATAAGATGGAAAGATTGTTGGGGCGGAGAGATTCACAGTTAGATATTTTTAAAGAGTGCTTTCTATGGAAATGTTTTGGTTACTTTCCGTAGAAAAGCACTTAGCATCTGAAGGTCTCTCTCATGGTGGCTTTCTTTGGATGGGTGACTTCTTGGGATGCAAACCTTATGGTGGATAAGTTAAAAAAAATGGGCTTTTGTCTAGGAAGCAAGTTTTATATGTGCAAGGAAGAGGAGGACACGGTGAGTCATCTATTTATCCATTGTTTAGTGGCTAGGGAGATGAGTTGTCTTCTGTTTTCCCTAGTTGGTTACAATTAGGTCATGCCTCGTCAGTGCTAGAGTTATTCAGGAGTTGGAAAGGGCGCTGAAAGTGGAGGAATGCTCAAAAAGTGTGAGTTGTGTCTCCTTTATGTCTTTTATGGTGTATATGGACAGAAACAAATTGAAAAGTTTTTGAAGAGAAAGCATTATACCCTTGTAGATTTGAAGTTATTTGTTTGAGTCTTGTACGTATGGCTTGTTGAGTCATATACATCATCTTTATATTCTTTTGTTAAGTTTTTGGGAGACGTGAGGGTCTAAATTTTGGTTAAGCTGTCTCTATTTTTTGTTTACAAGTTCACTGCCCTTGGGCATACTTTAATGAATTATTATTACTTGATCAAAAAAAGAAAGATTATGTGCTTCAAATTGTTCCAAATTTTGTCCATATTTTTCTCAATTGTTGGGCCTGGAAATTTTTTGTTTTTGTGTGTGTTTTTTTTTTCATTTGTAAATTGTAGTGATATGTATGTGTGTGTTTATACCCATCTTTATCTATTTTGGAGACTGTAATTGTTCCTGATCATAATTTGCAAGGCAGCTCTAGATACGTCCTACTGATCCATCTGAAGTCGTTATTCTAATTACCTTGCTAACCAATATAATGTTTAGTACGGAAATCTGCAGCAGCTCCATTTTTTTTATATCTATTTATCTAACTATACTTGATTTGGCTTTTGCAATACAATTCTGAATAGTACCTACCAATCTAATCAAGAACTTTATTCTGACAATTCTGATGAATATTCTGGCCTTTATATTGTGGACTGGATGAGCTCCTTCTTGTTGCCTACCACTATGCCTCTTTAACATTTCATCTGTACGCAGTAATTCTCACTTGGGCAAATTTAGGTTGATAAGTAATTAATAAGGTTAATTGTTAATGTAATTAGCTCCAAATTAATTCTCTAACTAGTTAATTAGACAAGAATCATATTAACTTAAGTGGTAAATCAAGTGTTCTAAATAGAAATTAGTCTAGATTCCTAATTTGTTTTTTGTCCAAGTGCTTCAATTAATATTGCAACGATATAACAAGCACAAATAAAATAAAGCACATGCCCAACATAAGAGATAAACACGCCGATGTATAGTGGGAAAACCCTTAAGGGAAAGAAAAACCCACTCTACTACAATTCACAAATAACCAATCTAGTTACGAGACACCAAACTGACGAGTTGATAAACCTACTATCTAAGAAGCACGGATCCAGACGTGGGACATGGATATGACACGATACAGACACGCGGATACGGTATTTTTCAGAAAAGTAGGACACGGATACGTTGAATATATATATTTTTTATATAATAACAATTTAATACTATTTCAATTAAAATTAGCATAAAAATATGCAAATCACGTCAATATTATTAATATATCAAAATAAAAAAGTCAATGAATAAAAATTGAAGAATTTTATTTAATAATTAACATTCATGATTCAAATTTCAAAACAAATTTGTTAACTATTATATATATTTGTGTGTATAAAAAAAATGTGGAGAAGAAGAAGAGAAAAATAAAAATAAAAATTCCAAAAATCATGTCCTAAACGTGTCCCCCAACATGTGTGGAACGTGTCCCAAATTCAGAAAAAACTAGACTTTTTTTCGCGTGTCTGAGTATGTTCGTGTCCAACATGGATACGTGAGACAAAATAGAGTGTCTGTGCTTCATGGCCTACTACACTACTTGGTTGATGTAGAGCTAGTAGAAAAGAGAATGGGGAAGAGAAGAAAGAAAAGGGAAAAGGGAGAAAGAGCGAGATTAGAGAAGAAGGGAAATTAGAATGAAAGAAAAGAGTGAAGCATTAGGCGATCTCAAAATTCTATTCGTTCAAGTCTACGTAATCCGTTACATCCCATGCCTTTATATAGGCAAATTCAAACCAAGGAAAGCTCAATCAATTCTTAAAATAAGGAACAAAATTATATCCTAAATCAAATCCTCAAACAAATCTTAAATATAGAAACATAAATCAAATATTAAAATAGAATAATAAACATAAAAATTACATAAGAAATAATATCCTCCGGGATCAAACACAAACGGCCCATGGATCCCTTCTTGATACCCATAATTTCTCCGTGGCTGAAAAGAAATCGACTTCGATGAGTGAAGATGGTGGAAATGCTCTAAAAGATGCAAATCATTAAGGAAAATACAAGGTCAAGAGACCAACAAACTGAAGAATAATTACCTCCCAATCCACAAAAACATATCTTAAATCATGAAGTGGAGAATGTCCATATCGACTAGCAAGAACAAACTCCACATGATCTGTGGCACGATGTTGGAGTGGCGGAAGCATCGGTTTGATATCAGAGAAATAACGCCACTTGCACAAAGACCACCAAGAAACATAGGATGCTCCTAAGGACCCAGATTAGATAGCATGCCCTCCATACTGAAAATTAAACTAATATCTAAATCTAATTTTGTCAAGCAAACAAGCATCGGATCTAAATTCAAGAACTACTGAAAATGTGTTGGTGGATTTAGATGTAAGATTTGTGGAGGAACACAGGATTTGCAGAACAATAGTAGAGGCAGGAGCAATCACAAGCAAATTACCACCAATATACACTCTTGGGTTGGAAATTGGGACTCTAGAGGGGTGAGGACTCCTAGTTCTTATAGAACCTCTAAAATCTCTTTTTTGTCTTTAGAGGATGGAGCCGCTAAAATCTCTTTATGTTCCACAAGTGGTGTTGGGCCAAGTTTCATTTCTTCACTTAGAGGGATAAACACTTTTTTTGAATGCTCACACTCAATTTGATTTAACATAGAAAGTGTTTGTTCACCTAGAGTGTGAGGAATTGACCTAAACACTTCACAATTAGATTCAAGGGTACAATGAATAGGAGAGTTCCTAGATTTATCTTCATTGTCACTCTCTGGGGGTTTGAGTGAATTTAATATAATGGTCTTACCCTTATATTTAAAAAAACAATTGTCATCTTTAAAACTGTAGGTCACATCAAGATAATTCATCCAAGGCTGCCAAGGAGTATGTGACTAATATTATTTTAATCAATTGTACGCATAGTTGGCAAAACGTGCATCGGAAGTCGTATATTTTTTAAAACAATGCATATCGTATCTTGTATCGTAATACGTGTATTTTTTTTAAATACATCTATAAATATATATATATATATATATAATATGTACATGGATATATATTTAATGTTTAAAATAATATAAATAATATTTCAATTTACTTATCATAAAAATTAGATATATAAATTATTATTATTTATCCAACAATTAAAAATCAATGTGGTACGAAGCATAGTTGTCTCGTTTTTCAAAAACAGTGTATCATGTTATATATAGTGTTATATGTACAATATATAAAATAAAAAAAATATATTTTAACTCATAAAAAACAACTTAAATTTCATGCAATACAAGAATCAAGATTTATAAATTCTACAAATTTTGAACCAAAATTAAATAATCCATCCAATATAATTTATCAAGACAAAATTCAAAATTATTTATTTTTATAATTCATCCAATTTTCATCTCAATATCCAATTTCAATGGCATCGAAATCATCATCATATGCCAACAAATTTTCACTTTCCTTTTCTTTAACTATTTTATATGCTCACTCCTCATTCACGTCTTCTCAAAATACTTGTTTTCCTTCTTTCTTGTCTGAGGAAACATCTCTAAGTGTTACAAAAAGGTAATATAAAACCAAACAAACAAAATTATAAAAAGGTAATATAAAACCAAACAAACAAAAAACGATTCCTATGTTTATAACAAAACAATAAAAAAAAAAGGTCAAAACGATTCCATTTAGCCTAATTTCTCATATCATGTGTATCATGTGTATCGAAATGCATCATAAGATACATATTGGGTATTGTAAGACATGATGTAAAAAGATACAACTAGAAGATACATATCGTTTTATGTCCATATCAAAACATATCGTAAGATGCGTATCGCGTATTGTAAGATAATAACAATTGTCTACGCACTAAGAAGCACAGATACATATAGGGATATGGATACTCTAACACATGCTTTTTCAAAAAAGTAAGACACAGACACGTTGGAGATACATTGACTAATATATATTTATTTGTATATATAATCATGTAACCTAATTCTAACATTATCTTAATTAATTTTTTAAAACTAATTTAGTGATATAAAATAAGAATATTGGTGACATACACAAATTAAAAATTAAAAATATAAATTACTATTTGATCCAAAAAGTAATAAAGATGGAAATGGTACCAAGAAAAGAAGGATTTGTTATTTTTAATTTTTTTAATAATAAAAGCTTTGAAAAGAATTAAATAAAAATTAAGTTAATTTAAAAAAAATTAATGAATATTATTAGAAAATTATTAATACGAATAGAAAACTAATATTAACAAAACTTAAGGTAGGATGAGTAATGTGTATGCCGGGGGGGTTGCCAGGTCAAAACAAAAGAGGGGGGTGGGAATAGAGGAGTTGTCGATCGATTGAGGGCAAAACAAAGGAGTCGAAGAGGATAGATTAATCAATTGATCGAGAGAGATTGTAGAGAGAGATGAATTGATTTGAGATAGATTGCACAAAGAAGAAGATGAGGTACCTGGCGGTCTCGATCTCGATCTGGCACAAAACAGCCAGCACTTGGAAGTTCCTATAACATAAAAAATGGGTGACTTTTGGAATTGGAAAAAGAGGAAGATGCTTTTTCCATATTTTTTTTATTTCAACGGGGCATTATGAATCAAGTAAAAAATCGAACAAGTAGAGAAAAGCCGGCTATTGGAATCGAACTGATGACCATCGCATTACAAATGTGATGCTCTAACCTCTGAGCTAAGCAGGCTTACATAACAGAAATTGTACATGGATAGGAATTCAATAAACCATTGGAATCTTAATTATTAAGTATGATTTTCATTCTTAGCTATTCATTGCTAGGTCAAAACAAAAGAGGGAGGGGGAAGGGGGAGGGGGGGGGGGGGGGATAGAGGAGTTGTCTATCGATTGATCGAGAGAGTTTGAGGGCAAAACAAAGGAGTCGAAGAGGATAGATTGATCAACCGAGAGAGAGAGATCATAGAGAGCTATTAATTGATTGAGAGAGATTGCACAGAGAAGAAGATGAGGTACCTGGCTGTCTCGATCTCGCACAAAACAGCCAGCACAGGTAGGCCCCCCTTTTCTCTTCTCTTCTCTCTTTCTTTCCTTTCTTTGATGATTCTTCACTCCTTAATCAATTTTTTCTTTTTTCTTTTTTTAAAATACTCATCTTCCTTCGTCATGTTTGGTGCAGAGGTGGAGCTAGGATGGTTTGCTTGGGGGGGCCATTAATTTGAAAAAAACATTGAAATGTTCATACAATTTTTAAGAAACATGCATATATAGTTGAAATTTTTCTCAATGTTGTGGGGGGCTACGCCCCTGCTGGCCCCCCTCCTTCTGCCCCTGTCCTGGTGTGTTTAGAACGTGTCTAGAGTTTTGAAAAATTTTAAAAAAACCAGATATATAACTCCGGAGGAAAATTTTGCAATTATTCAAATACAAATTTTCGTCACTCACAGTATTTTAGTCTTAGTTGATAAAAATTGGACCAAAACCAGTAAATCTATCCCAGCTTTAAAGGAAAAAATATGTGCATAATTTTGTTGTTGCAATCAAGTGTCCTATATGCCATGTGACCCTCACTGCAACCGCATCCATGGATTTGTTCTGCTTCTTGGTTTAGAATTTTTTGTATCCATGAAATTGATGTGCATGGTTAAATTAATTAGAGATAGGACTTTGGATGTTTGATCTTGTCTAATGCACTACGTATAAAAGAAACAAAAGTCCTGTCTAACGCATTAATTTCTGGACCTTTATTTTATGTGTTTAGTTAAATTTACTAGCAGACGGTATTCAAATGATAACAGTGCTTTGCTACCCCTTATATATATACATATACATATTAATGTAATGCACGTCAATGTTGTTATTTAAAATTAGAATAATTTCTTAGTTGGTGTAAAGATGGGAAAAAAAATAGTTTTGACTGTGAAGCTTCAGTTGTCCAGAAAATCTGCAGTTTAAATCCTCAGAGATCCTCATCATCATTTATAAAGGGTAGGGCCTGTAAAGTATCACGCAGCCAAGTGGAAGTCGAAGATAATATAAATGATGAGGCCTGTGAGTTAGTCAGTGGAGTGGAGCTCTCCATAGGGGAGGGAGCTGATAGCGTCCGTGCTTACCTTTTCAAGGCAGTGAAGAACAACAATGGAACTGGCATATTGCTCTTGTCTGACATTTTTGGGTTTGAAGACTCATCCACTAGAGATTTTGCTTATCGTGTTGCCTGCAATGGTTACAAGTACGTTGCCTAATTTTAAGACATGACAATTCTGGAAATATATTACTATACTTCATTACAACTAGTAAAAACACTTGTATCTTACAACACCTGACTGTGAAATATGCTTGGGCATGTGCCAATGTTTCCAGCAGTGGTTGCTCTCATTACATTGTCTTTCTATATATTTAGTGAGATTATTATTGCTGTTTTGGAGCATTTTCCCTTTTAGTTTTAATTAAAATTAGACACCATTATTTTTACATAGTTTTTCTGGTGTTTGTTAAACAATCTTTGCAGTGTTCTGGTACCAGACTTGTTTCGTGGAGATCCTTGGGCAAAGGACAGGCCCAAAGCTTTATTTGAACAGTGGCGTTCTAGACAAAACTTGCAAAGGGTTTTAAATGACATTGCTGGCTCAGTAAAATGGATGGTCGATGAATTTGTAGCTGCAGGAATTTCAAAGAAGCTTGGAATAATTGGGTTTTGTTATGGAGGTGGCCGAGTAATAGACGTGCTAGCTCAAGACGAGGGTACCTATTTTGGCACTGGGGTCTCATTCTACGGCACAAGGATTGATCCATCTGTTGCTGCTGAAGTAAAAGTACCTGTATTGGTCATAGCAGGCGATAATGACACTCTTTGTCCAGTCAATGTCTTAGAAGATATTGAGAAGCGCATTGGGAAGGGGACTAGGGTGGTGATTTACAAGGGAAGAGGTCATGGGTTTGCTCACCGGCCTGAATCTCCCGAGGAAGATGCAGATGCAGAGCAGGCTTTCAATGTTATGAGAAATTGGCTGTATGATGCATTGGCTGTAGACAACTAAATCCCTTTTTGTTTTATTAAATTCTCCCATGTGTGTATTTATCTTCAGAAGTGAAGTTTTTCCTGGTGCTCCAGTTGATGATTATGCGTCATTTGCTGGTACCGCAGTCTGTTGTAATGCTTTTATGGCACCTGCCAAATGATTGTTAGACATCAGTTATTTCTTAAATTAGAAAAAGATGGAACAGTGTGATTACAAGAAGCTAGCCATCAATCTTGGTGTAATTTTACTGTATAAAGTCTCTGAAATCTTGTCCTCATGGGCTCTAAGTTGTGTGTTTCAGTTGTTAAGATAATTTTAAGCCCATTCATCTGAGTTGCAGGCCTAGTGTTGCGAGTATTTTAACTTTCCTCTAGAACACGGCTTTGATATTTTTGGCTTCAGAATTATTAGTTGAAGCTGTCTCTTTCATTTACTTTTTGATTTTGGAAGATTAAATTCAATTGCACTGACATGATGAAAATCAGAGGTGTCGAAATTCAAACATTATATCTGAGAACTTGTTAACAACCCACTCTAAAAAGAGTTAAAAAGGGAAAACCTATTAGAGGTGCAACTTTAAATATTTATTTATGTAGTAAATATTTTTCTTCTGAAATTGGAAAATTAATTCAACTGCGCTGTGTTGATAGGACGAATTCCATAGTTACTTGCTACTCGTTTATTCATTCATTTGGTAAGTCTGCCAAAGTTTCTGTAGGGAAAGAAACTCAAATAAGAGTTCCGACTTGGAGCATTTTTTTTTTGACAAATGAATTTTGTCCTAAAATATCTGCTCAGTTTTGTTTGGATAAGCGGGAGGAGAGGAGAGGAGACTATCTGTATTTGAGCAGGAAAAGGAGAGAAAATGAATTTTGTTCTAAAATATCTGCACTGTTTTGTTTGGATAGGCGGGAGGAGAGAAAAGGAGACTATTTGTATTTGAGCAGGAAAAAGAGAGGAGAAGAGAGGCTAGTTTAATCCTCTCGTAGGCCTGGATCGGATTAGAAGTGATCCAAATTCTTGTTTTTTTTTTAAGGAAATTATCGCATTGAATTTCATCTGAAGATAATTTCTAATTCAAATCCAAGTTTAAGAGAATAAACTTTTGAAATCAATTCTTTCTTTTCAACATCACAAGCTTCTTGGGATGACTTAAGTTTCTCTACTTCATCAATCGATAAATTATTCTCTTGTTCTAAAGATTTTACATTTTCTAAGAGAGAATTTTTCTTTATTTAGTTGTTTCAACAAAGATTGATCAACCACAATTGCACATTTCTCTTTCTCACTTGTCTTGAGTCTAGTGACTATTTTCATGTTAGACTTCTTGAAATTAATTGATTCATTAAACAATTTTTCATAGGCAACCTCAATATCTTCTTCTTCTTCACTCTCACAATCACTAGATACAAGATTCTCATTATCCTCTTATTCATCATCATCATGGGATGAAGAACCTTCGAGGACATCGGTGATAACCGTGAAAGCCAAAAATTGACTTTCCTCTCCTTCATCATCATCATCATCTTCCTCTTCCTCTTCCTCTTCCTCTTCACCATCGGTTAGAGTTATTTTCAATGCCTTCATATTGTTCGGTTTCCCTCTTTTCTTGTTTGGGCAATCGGCGGCTATGTGGCTAAAGTTATGGCAATCATAACCCTAAGCGAGTTCGTTCCAATTGTTGATAGAAACTATGAGCCAGATTCAAACGAGTCATCGGTGAATCGACGGTGGTCAATGTCAACGGTGGTCTCTTTGGTGGAACTGCAGTCGATAAATCATGAAGATGCGTGACTCCCCGAGAAGGAAACACTAAAATCCTAACCGTAAAATGCAAGAGACAGATAATACTCATGTCTCTGAAATCGAGCAATGCTCGCCTCTAAAATCAATCAATGGCCATCTCTGGTGAACACGAGAGGCGCAATGATGAGATAAGGATATAACCCTAAAAGAGGAAATTGTACAGAAATAAAAGGCGACCCCCCTAGCTCGTAGTCAACTCATTATTTACCCATTTTTAACCCGCGTGAACCCATTAGATATATGGTTTTATTTAAACCCGCCCTCTTTCAAATCGTCTATAAAACGAAACACTCAAACCTGTTAACGATTGGGCGGGTTGATGGGTTTGGGTATCATTTGCCTGGCCTAGTTTTAATTAGATAATAGTGAACACGAGAGGCGCAATGATGAGATAAGTAAAGGATTAAGAAAATGATGAGTTTTGTGAAAAATAGTGAAATTTTATTGTGTTTTCTGAAGATTATGAACTTTTACTATTCAAAATGCAATTTTTTTTTACTAAAGTTCATATGCAATATAAATTTTGTTCGATAAATCTCAATTTTTAGAGTCCAAATATATAAATTTTATAAAAAAATAGATTTATATATTGTGAATTATTTAATTTTGAAATTTGAAAAATGTTTTACAGACATGTTCCTTAATTCATAGCAAGGTCAATTATAGACATGTAAGTGATATACATTGAGGGGTATTTTAATCACAAAATAATTGAGTTGACTTTTGAGATTAAAAAAAATGGCTCGGATCAATCCTAATTACTAACTTATTTATAGATTGTTGATCGAAATCTCCTTATATATATATATATATATTCATATACGTAAAAAAACACACCATCTAGACTTGAGTGAATCAGCTACTTCAGGTATTTTTCTTTAATCATGGGTTCACACACAAAATTTTGTCGAGATCTCATTTAGACCAAAGAAAAATAGATTAATGCACACTATTTTTTAGAAAATAAAAATCTTTTTGTGTTTTTTAAAAGATTGAAAAAAAAAACTTTTCAAAAAGATTTAGAAGCAGTTCATAGATATTGAATAACTTAAAAACTTTTCAATAAAACTTGTACACCTCAACTTGAAAAAATTCCCTCCGAACATTTCCCAAAAAAAAAAAAAATTCTAACACAAAATACCCTAGATTATCAGTCACCAAATTACTTAGTAGAAAATTAAATCCTTCAACTTCAGTTTGCTCAACTTGATGATGTTTCATTTGTCTCTGTGAGCATCATACCAAGGCAATTTAAATTCATCAAGAAAGATCGATCCTTCTCGATGGATTTAAATTATTTGAAAATAATCTGCAAGTGGTGTCTTCAAAACTCCATGCTGATGATGAGTAGGAAGGAAGAATTTATTTCGATTCTCTGTCTTTGGTATTCCAAGCTCCATATTGCCAGCATGCCTTCAATTTTTCTCTCGGGCATTTTCTTCCTTTGTATAGAGCCATTTGTTCATCCCATTTGTTCTTGCACTCGAGGACTTCTTCATCCCATTTGGTTATGTCGTGTGTGTTTTGACTACTTTGCATTTCACTAGAAATGTGTTACTATTTTCATATGGTCAATTCTCACCCCTTTTCTTGATTTAGATATTCTTGAAATGCAACACCCTGTATATTTATACTAACCACTCGACTCTTAAGTCTCCATGTAGCATTAATCTTCACTCTTTGTTCTTATTGTAGATTCATCGATAAATTCATGATTTATTGCATATTGGTACAATTATAGTGTAAGTTGGTGTCTTTTAAATGCAATGAGGTACTATAATTTAAATATAATTAGTTACCATATTAATTATATGTTTAAAGACGATTGAAATTCTTGAAGATTGTTGAAATTCTTAGTTCCCAGTGTAGATTCATTGGTAAATTCATGATTTATTGCATACTGGTACTATTACAGTGCAAGTATGCAATTAGGTATCATAATTTAAATGAAATAGGATACCATAGCAATTGCAAGTTTAAAGACCATTGAAGTTCTCAATACAATTTCATTCAAACGATAGTTTGGTACCATTTATTGCAAGTTAGTACCCTTTAATGCAACATTGGTATTGTTTGGTGTAGGTATTATTCTAATAACATAATCTATAAGTGAGAAGGGCAATCGATGGATGCAAAATCACCTAGTGTTGGTTGGTCTCGTGGTGTGAAACTAACCTAGAATAGGGGGTTGAATAAGTTTGTACTAATTTTTTTAATTTCATCAATTTTTCAACTACAACACTAACAACTACCAATATTGAAAAATATATGAATTGTAAAACATATCAATATTCAACAATTCAATTATATGCCTAAGCCATCCAATGTGGTAATCAAGTAGTGTTCAACATACAAACCATTCAACTCAAGCATAATTGATCTACTAATCCAATTCAATTGTTAATTTTACGATTCAAGTATAAATTAGACTATATGATCAATTATCAATGACACAATTCAATTTGTTATTTCAATTTCACAATTAAGGTTTCAATTACTCAATTGAAGATCAAATTTTATAACTAATGAAAACCTAAATTTCTATATAGCGGAAGTAATCAATTCTAACAAATTGGAAATTGTAAAGCATGAAAAGTAAGAGAAATTTCAAACCGAAGTGATGATAGTGAAACCATCAAGGAAAACTATCCAAGGTGTAAAACTTTGGAATCGGCCATGCTCATGGAAGAGTTCCATAATGAGTGAGATCGAATTACAACGCGATGAAAAATTGTCCTAAGTACCTCAAGTAACGTTTTACTTGTTCCTGTCTTTAATCTCCCTTGAATCCACAAGCTTACTCCATAGTCGGAATCTTCATACAACCGGATGCTTTTTATGATTTTGAAATCCTCCAATCGGGCCACTTCACAATTGCAACTCCTCTCAACTTCGGACTCCTCTGATTGCTCAACAATGATTCCTTAAGGTTGAACTCCAAACTCTTTAATGGCGAATTGACATAGAATTGAGACTCTTTGAATTGACATGGATCATGCGAATGATTAGAGTAGAGATATGCATGATGCACAAGTATAATGTTCACTCATGAAAGCCCTTAGATCTTTCAAGTGTATAGCTCTCACAATTTGAACTCTCCCTAACTCTGTTCTCACTAAATAAAAAGTGAATTTTTGTGATTTGATATCAATGAGATCAGATCTCAAAAAAGGCTTGAAAATAAATTTTTTTTTTGTTTTCACGCAGTGTTCGTTCGAACGAATCATTGATTGTTCGAATGAGCACCTCTTCGTTCGAACGAGAAAGGAATGAACATCAAACAAGCAAATGTGGAGGTTGCAGTTCTTTGTTTGATGTAGTTCTATCGAACAAATAAAAGCGAGCAAAAATGAGCCTTCTGTTGTTTGTTTGAACGATCTAATTGGTTCGTTTGAATGAGCAACAAAGAGTTGCTCATCTTCTACTTGTCTTGTGAACTCAATTTCCCCAAATGTTTTGAAATATGCATTTTTGAAAAAATAGTTTTACAATCACAAGGCAACTACACACATGATGATATGGTGTCTACTATATGGCATGCATGCAATGTGTGAGTTTGTGAGATTCAAATCAAAATAAAATTCCAAAATACCCAAATTACCCTTCATAAACCAAGTTGGTCGATAGATATGCACGACAATGAAGCTTGGACTGTCTTGGAGTAGAACCACGATTAAGATACTCTTATTCTAGGACTAATTCAATGAATATAACCAAAACATATTTTTTCAAACCGAATTAGCCAAATACAACATCGAACCCCTTGGTCCTAACACCTAGGTACACTCAAAATCACTTACTTGCTTTTTGGTAAAAAAAAACTAAAATATTATTACTTTTGTACAACTTTACACGTGACAACACTTGATTGGTTAAATTAAATATCTTAATAAAAATATGTATCGTGCATACAAAACCACTTGAATGTATAAAAAAAATCCCCTTCTATAAAGCTACCTCTAACTTATTGAAAAATTCTTGGATTGAACTGGTACAATGACATTGTAATGTGTCCTAATGGTATTTTGTCATTTGTGATGTGATTCACATTTTTTAATCAGACATAGTACATATGATGAAATATCATTAAAAATGAGAAATTAAACATAACCACTCTGCACTTAAACCTGTTTTCACTTAACCCCCATCAACTTTAAAAGTGGACACTTACCTCCCTGTACTAATGGTTAAAGTGAATTTGTTTTCGCTGTTAACGGAAAACATGTAAAGACATATTTGTCCTTGTTTGTTTTTACCTCAAATTCATTGTTTGTCTATTTTGGAAAGAATACATAGTTTAGTGATTTGGGTTAGTTGAAATTGGAGAAAATCATAGGAGGATATTGACAATTGGAAAATTGACAAAGGTAGAAGTACATTGCTGATTGTTTGAGGTTAAATTTAAAAGTATCAAAGGTAAAGATTCATCATTTCATTATTACTTCATACACACACACACACATAGAGTTCCAACATTCTTTTTGTAAGCAATGTTCACTTTTTGGATGCAATAATAATAGTTTTTGAGTTTCGTTACTTGTAAATACACACACACACACACACACACACCATTCAAGCTGATTTAGTTGGGGTCTTTTTTTGCATTTCCTTACTTCAATGGTCCCCCACTAACACAACTTGATTTAAGTTTAATAGTAACTTTTACACAATAGGGACCCTTCTACATTGATTTTATTTTGTCCCCAACATTGGTGATGGAATTGGTAAGTTTCAAAATGGGTGGGACATTATTTTCAACATTGCATTAGTATTTTAGTATTCTTTTTAAAAAATTGTGGGAACCATTTGTTTTCAACCAAAATTTGTATTAGTATTTTATGAGTAAAGTTTGTTTTGTTTTCATTCACAACCAGTTATTTTGATATTGCAGAATGGTGTACACAGTTAGTCTTGAGTTCCATCATGGTGGGACTTTACAAAGGTACCCAAAAACAATGTATATTGGTGGAAAAGTTGATTTTGTTGACAATTGTAACCAAACCTGCTATCTTACTTTGAGTTGCAAGACATGAACATGGATTTTGGTTATCCAAGTGCTAGTTTAATGTACTATAGGGTCCCTGGTATTGACTTGGATAATGGGTTGAGCTTGATTGTATCTAATAAGAAGTAATAGAAATGTCGAGAGATTATAATGGATTGAGAATTATAGTGATATAAAGGAAAATGTGAAGAACCTATTGAAATCCAGATTTTTGATAGGTGTATGCTAGAAGCCCTAGACTTCGACTCACTTATGGTGAAAAGGTTGGTGAAGAGGTTGGTAAAGATGACAATGTTGATGGAAATAGGAAAGGTGGTGGAATAACAAATGAAAATAAAAAAAATGGTGGTAATGATAGGGAAGTGAGTGAAGACGACCATGGGGATAGTGATGATAGTGATTGGTTATGGTTTAATGAGAATATTGACTTTGGTGATGATGACACATTTGCTTATTATGATGAGGAAAATGAAAAGTGGAATTAGTTATAGAATCAAACAAATGAGGGGAACCAGGCACAATCACAGTCACAGTCACGGTCACATAAACAGAATCAAACATTAAATGAGTTTGATGGTTAGTGGTCAGACACATGCAATGTGATGAGTTTAAATGTGATGAGTTTAAAAGTCTTAGAGGCTCATCAAATGATGAAGATGGACTTCATTACCCTGAGTTTAATGAGTTTGTGGGCATGGAAAAACCTGAATTAAAAGTGGGAATGAAATTTAGTAATTCCCATGTGTTTAGAAAAGTTATGAAGAAGTGGAATGTACAGAATGTCCACGATGTCAAGTACATTAGAAATGAAAATGCAAGAATTGCAGTTGTTTGCAAGAATGAATATGGATGAAGGATTCATGCTTCACTTGTTCAAGGGAAAACAACATTTCAAATAAAGTCATTAAATCCTAATCACACTTATGGGAGGACATATGATAACCATTTGGTTAATTCTAGGTATTTGTCACAAAAATACTTAAGAGTAGTTTAGGGATGACACCCCAATTAGAATATTGGTGCTATGCAAAGGGCTATGAAAATTAATTTGATGGTAAATGTGAATAGGACACAAGCATACAGAGGAAAAAGGATGGCTAAAGAAGTTATTGAAGGAGATCACAATAAACAATATGCTAGGCTTTGGGATTATTGTGAGATAGTGAAGAGGCATAACCTTGGGAGTTGTTTCAAACTGAAGTTAAAGAGGCCTACACTTAATTTATTTCCTTCGTGTTTTAGAATATATGTAAGGTTTGGTGCTTAAAGAAATGGTTTCATTACTGGATGTAAACCTATAATAGGATTTGATGGCTGTCATTTGAAAGGGGTTTATGGTGGACAATTACTAGCTATAATTGGCAAAGATGGGAATGACAACATGTTTCCCATTTCCATAGTAGTTGTGGAAGCTGAAACAAAGGATTCTTAGAATTTGTTTATAACTGAGTTGATGGCTGATATTGAGAAAGTAGAATAAATGGGTTGGACCTTCATATCAGATAGGCAGAAGGAATTAGTTGAAACATCTCGAGACATTCTTCCTACAGTAGATCACAAGTATTGTAAGGCATATGTATGTCAATTTCAAACTCAAGTTCAAAGGGAAATAATTGAAGGATATGATGTGGAAATCAACTTCAACAACATTTGTGAAAGAATTTGAGTTTTATTTGAATGAAATTCAAAAATGGAATGCTAAGGCATATAAATGGTTGAAGAAACTAAATCCTGCATGGTGGGTCAGGTCTCATTTCAATATTAGATGCAAATGTGATATTCTAGTGAATAATCTGAATAAATCTTTTAATGGATATATTTTAGAGGCAAAAGGTAAACCCATAGTAAGCATGATAGAGTGGATTAGGAGGAAGCTTATGAATAAAATTTAATTGAAGAAGGAGGGCATGGAAAAATATTATAGTCCAATTTGTCCAAATATATAGCAGAAGTTGGAGATAATCAAGGAGCAGTCAAGGGATTACTTTCCCAATTGGGTAAGGGTAATGAAATTTGAGGTTGATTGTTTTGATTCAACACATGTACTAGATGTAGAGCATAGAACTTGTACTTGTAGAAGGTGGGATCTCACTAGAATCCCATGTAAGCATGCAGTGAGTGCATTACAACTTCACAAGCAGAAATTCTATAGTAAGGAAATCTATCTTCAAGCATATATATACATGATAAATCCTATACCTAGTCAGCATGACTGGATTGAGGTTGGACCGGATTCAATTATGCCCCCTAAAGTTAGAAGAAAACTAGGTAGGGAAAAGAAATTGAGAAGGAAAGACCCAAAAGAGCCTAGTAACCCTTACAAAGTGTCAAGAAAAAAAATAGGTACATGCTCTGTTCTAGATGCTATAAAAAACAGGCCATAATCAGATGCCATGTAAAGGAGCTATTACTACTAGATCAAATGTACATGGTTTGTTCCAGATGCCATTAAGTTTTCTTTTGATTCAAAACTTATTTAATCTCATGTAAATAATATGCAAGGTTCAAGCAATAAGACATCAACAAGCTCTATTGTCCATGGTTCACTAAATTAGCCCAAACAAGTTTGATATGATGTTCATATTAAATTAAATTTTGATATAGTAACCAAAAATCATGAAATTTGTGGTTACAGACTAGGTTATATACTAGGTCACCACGTCAAGTAATCAGTCAACAACAGCAGCGAATCAACACCCCAAAAGTAGTACTCCAACAATAGCCAAAACTCCAGTCAAGGTACATTAAGTATTCTTTTGATTCAGAAATTGCAGTTGAATGTCAGTAATTTTTTTGACTTATGGACACAACTCCAATCAATAGTAGCCTTCTTCTTAAATTAAGTGTTTTTGACTTATAGGACACAACTAATATGTTTCTAAGACTCGTCACAAGAATGTCTCCAAGATTGGCTGCTACTTAACTATCAAAGTTGCTATGCTATAGTGGCAAAGGACATGGACTTGGACTTGGTTCTTGTAGCCCGAAAGAATAGAAAGAGAATACATGAAATGAGATTTACTTCTAGTAGTGACATTTTTGAGAATATATTAAGTGTTTTTAAGTTTCAGACAATGCAATAATGTGGAAATGTATTAAGTATTATTAAGTTTTAGACAATTTGTAGTTGTAAGAATGTATTAAGTATACTAAGTTATTCCCTTCCAATTCTTTTCCACTACTTCTTTTAGCAATGTACCAAGTTTACATAGAGCTTGTATTGTCCAAACAAACCAATATTCTATATAATTTATTCTCATTCTAATTTTGATATCAAAATAACTTACAATCCAAGACTCTGACATTCGAAGTTATTATCTTTCAAGTCATCTCTCTGCCCTCCTTTACAACATTCAAACAAATGAATTTCTCAAGCTTATATTATCATATATTGATACTATTTTGAAGATTAGAAGATCATAAAATGGTTAAACAAATGAGTGTAAACAAAATAACTTATAATTGATTTACATTATTCATTGATAACAGAACAACTTACAACCCTATAGTCAAAAAAATGCATTTCAACCCAACACTGCAGTCACCCTACACTACACGGCATTAGCTGAATTTTTTTTCATCCACCACAATGCACCAAACAACAACCATGACACAATCAAAGCACGACAGTACAAATTCTTCCTCCCACGAGCAATTCTAATTTCATTGTCCAAAGTATTATTCTTTTCAATCAGCCTTGGCAATACTTCTCTACCTTTTTCACACAATGGAGGGTCAATCCATTCAAAAAATCGACAATTAGCAACAATCTGTAAGACATTCATTCAAATTATCAGTTTCAAAAGAGAAAAATTTCACTTACCCCATGTTGACCACAAGCATAAAATCTCCTCCCATAATTTTGCAATGTTTACACCATTCTTGGAGGAGCTCTAGTTCCACAATAACAAAATCAAATCACAACGTTACCAACTTGGTTTCATTGTATAGTTGACAAAGATTGAAATTGAGACATTAATGATGTTGTTTCGGTTTTCCTCTTCACCATTAATGCAACCCTACTGTCGTCTATATTGAGAAAAAATATTAACAATAATATAAAAACTAATGAAAGAGATTGTGAAAGACGATAATGGAAAAAAATAGACAACGAATATTTCAGGCTTTTTGGATGAAAAAATAGACAGATTCATTTTAACTATTAATACAAGAAGATAAGTGTCTATTTTTAAAATATGAAAGTAAAGGGAAAATGGATTTTAAGTACAACGAAGGTTACGTGTAATTTCTTCTTTAAATAAAAATGTATATATTTTTATTGGGTGTATTCTGTAATTTATTTTCTTTAAAAATAAGATTTAATCATGACTATTGTCAAATTTTAAAACTTTATATCTCACTTATTTTTCAATGAAAAATTGTGTATCACGTAGCCACCTAACAATACCTCCATTGACATCCTTATACGACGGTGGTTAGTCCGTTAATTATATATGTATTACGAATATTTTTAAGTGAAAAACTATGCAATTTGCTAGTTCCTCAATAATTAATGGTACCCAATTAGATCATGCCACGTCAAATTTAAGTGGGTACTCTTCGGATCGAAACAATATACCGTCCCATGCTTGTTGAATGAGAATGACGGTGGCTTTCGCAGAGAGATAATTGTGAGAGTGGAATGGACGGACCTCCGGGGAACGATTGCTGTTCAATATGCCATGGGAACTTCCACATTCCGTGTCAAGCCAATTGCTCCCACTGGTTTTGCGGTTCGTCACTCTTTTTAACCCTTTGCCTCCCAATAATAATTAGGGCATCAACTCTTCTTTACACATATATGTATCCAATTCTATCCTTTTCACCGCTACTGATCATTGTTACTGGAACTATTGTTTTCTGTCTTTCTCCCAGCCATGATCTCATCTCATCTGAACGAGTTGCACATACACCTTCCTCAACGCTGGGGATTTCGTGACATTTCTGATTGGCTATCTAATAAATCGTTTAATGGTTGCCTGTTGAATCGTTTGCATAATGGGCTGGTTTAGATTGATCCTAACCGGATAAAAATGAGAACACTTACCCTTGTTAACCCTATATACATATTGCACTATATAGATGCATCTATTGCCTAAAGTATTGTTACTGAAATCGATGAATATATGTGTTTGATGGTGGAAATAGCACTTAAGGGAGATAGAATGACAGGCTGATACATGTATTATTTCTGAAATCATATTCAAGATGGTTTGGCCACGTACAACTATAGCCAATAACGACAATAGTGATGTGGTACATATTGGGGATAGTTTTAGGCTAAGGGGAAGAGCAAAATTAACATGGCTCAAGTTTATGATAGTGATATGGTACATACTGGGGATAGTTTTAGACATGTGAAAACCTTTTCCGAGCATTCATGGAAACCAAACCAAACCAATGAAGTCTTTGCAGGAGCAGAAGTTGTACTCTTACTTAATTTGAATATGATTGATGTTTCATGGAGAGGTACCCAAGGGATTGTATTAATCAGGCGTGTTCTTGTTATGCATTTACTGTTCTCTTTACTATCTTGCTTTTCACATGCAAACCTTAAAAGTATGCAATTGAGTATTTGATGCTTCTGCTTGTCTAGGTAATTGTATTCTACAAGTTTGGAATCATGGATCTGTACTTCAGCCATGTAGATGCCCTCTATGTCGTCGTCAAATTACTTTGTTGATTCCCAGTGAGGCTTCGTCACAACTTCGTCGTAATCCTGAAGTTGCTGAAATTCTAGGAAAGGTTGAAACATACAATCGTTATTTTGGTGAACGGACAGATGGTCTCATTCAGGTATGTATTTATGCATTTATGACATTTGCTTTGCCTAACAATTTATTGTTTTCTACTCATATTGTCTTCAAATGGTGACATTAGTCTAAGAGAGGATTCTTTTCCTTGAATATTGTCCTCTGTTGTCTTTAAATTGTGACATTTGTTTAGTAAAAGAATCTTTTTTTTTGGGGGGTGGGGGTGTTTGTGTGGATACCAGGCTCAGTATATTTATTATATAATAGTTGACCAATATATTTTCAAGTTGTTGTGAACTTTTCACATGTCTTCTTGTAGCCTTGATGCACCTGGCTTTAGTGCTCTCTTTCTTCTTCTTCCTTTTTTGAGCATCTTCTCATTCAATAAATTATAGTCTTGGTTATATATATTGTCATTTTCTAACATAAAAATTGGCTTCTCAAGTTCTATAGAATAAAATCCCTATCAGTCACTACGACACCATTTAGGGTTTTAGTGTTGACTGCTGAGATGTACATACTACAATTCTAGAAGTACTCCTTCAATATCTGATGGATAATTTGGGTTCTTGCATATTTGGCCCTATGCTCGTGTTTGCAGAAGTACTGTTCAAGAAATCTAGGGACATGTATTGAGGACCCAAAAGGGTGATTTTATAATTCCTCTTGGAAGAAATGAATAGACATATGGTTCTTTTTCAAAGGAAGGATTAGGAATTTTTTGGATGTGAAGGAAAAAAAAGGGGGGGTGGACACCGTGGAGTTAAGTCCTTAGTCTTGGAGGTTTAGTGCATTTGCATGCCATACTTCTAAGGATAGACTATGTCAGATTTTCCGTAGATTTTGTCATTCCTTGTGTTCAAAATCTCAGTCCTTGAAGGATTTCATTTTTTTTTGTCTTAAAAAAATCGTGTACATCTTGTATACTTTGCATGGGCTTATTTTTGGAAATTGATATAATTACATTAACCTTTCAGGGGAAAAAAGAGGAAAATTCTAGTTCCTCGTTTTATTTTTTGATAAGTGAAAACTCTGGTTCCTCTTAATGCTGGTGTGATCCATGTGTTTGATGATATATCAGTTGGTTACTTTTGTTAGGCATCATTTGAAACCTTGTTTTTTTTTCTTTCTTTTCTTTTGCTTTTCTCTTTCATCGTAAACTGATGGTGACTTGCATCAACATTTGCAACATTTGTGACAGTTGCATCAAATTTATGCAATTGTCAGCTTTTTGATGAATTTATGGTGAACATCTAGAATTCCGGGTATGTTCTGTTTGCTCAACTTTCTACAGACTGCTTGTATTTGTTTTTAATAGAGTCTCTCTTTCCTTTTTTACTAACAGCAGTTGATTTTGAATGAATAGAATACATACATAATTTTAGGAACCAATTTTGCATCCCCTAGTTATCTGCAGCCCTTAAATGGAATTGTGGGATTGGTTTTCTATCTATAGTCTGCTTTCATGTAGTCACAGCATGTCATTCATCTAGTTCTAGGGCACTCATAGGTGGTTAGTATTGTCCTTGTAGATCGCTTGTGTTGCTGGTAGGATAGTTTCAACATCATTGGCCATATAATTCATGTAATGGTTTGGGAAAGTGTCTTGAGCGTAGAATCGAATCAGGAGTCTGATTCAAAAGCAATGCCAGAAGGGATGACTCAAATGTGGTTAGAGGCCAAATGGTAGGGATGTTCCCACAGGGTTAGAGCAAGATCTTGCAGATGAAGACAGCAAGGGTCATGGGTAGGGGCATAACTAGAGGTAATTGCAGCAACTATTTTTATTTTTTTTTAATGTTTTTTGGCAACATATTTCAGAGGAAAATTTTTCTCCATGAACACTTGCTTTAAGTAGGGGCAATTAAATCCTAATTGCTTGTGTTATCGGGATTGATAATCAACTGCTACGATTCCTCAACTGGATTCTCCTATCGAGCATGCTGAAGGCAATATGCACAAAACCAAGGGAATTGACAAAGTAAAATGTCAAGTTGCCAACATGACTACAATTAATTCTTTTTTTTTTTTTTGGATTAATAATGATAGAACTTGCTGACCTTTCTCTTGACAAAGGCAATCTGTGAGGATGTTTTTAGAAACTTGTTGACCATTGTCAAGATACTAGCAATATTGCATCCTTCTTATTGGTACCCTAAGAAGCACAGACACTCTATTTTGGTTCACGTATCTATGTCGGACACCGACACTCTCGGACACTTCCCGGACACGTGTCCGGACACTTGAATCATGGATGTTAATGATTAAATGAAGAAGTACTTTAATTTTATTTAATGACTTTGTTGTTTTAATATCTTAATAATATTTTTTAAATTTGTGTGTTTTTATGCCAAGTTTAATTGAAATAACATTAAGTTTTTATTATAAGGTCATATAAAAAATATAAAAAATTTATATATATTCAACGTGTCCCTAACGTGTTCGTGTCTTACTTTTTTGAGAAATAACGTGTCTACGTGTCCGTGTCGTGTCGTATCAGTGTCCCATGTCCGTATCCGTGCTTCTTAGTTACCCTTCTGTTGGATCTAGTGATTGGCTGGTTATAAAGCAGATTATCTAGCTATGGGGAGCTACTACTTAAAAAATATTTCTTGGAACTTGGAAATCATATTCCTTTTGTGTATTTGTCTTTCCTTTTTTCTTGTTTCTGTCTTCTTTCATTTTGGAGGAATTGCCTCCTTTTCGTATCTATACCTACTACATCAAAAATCATAATATGGTAGTATTCGTCCCTCCCTCCTATTGTTACCTTCTGTGCATCGGTCATTTGGTTGACTACTGTTGAAACGAACCCTCCACAGTTGTTGCTGATGTCCTTTAAAAAAGCTGTCCGTCATAAATGGAGTGGCAACCCATAAATTGCGACTCTCCTGACTCCTTTCTTCAATATTCTAGAGCATCCAACTCTAAAAGATCAAGTTTAGGAAGGCCTGCCTCCCATCATTGGTTCCCCTGAATCAAGACTTTTATTGCTTTTGCATTCGATGGTAGCCGGAAAATCCAGAGAGAGTCCAGTAGAATAGAGATTCCCTCCCACTCTACCTCCCCATTCCAAGCCCTAGTTGCCCAGTCCTCTTATCTGTTTATTCAAAAAAAAAAAAAATTCACATCATGATCGAATCTTCTCACTAGGCATGACTATAAGAAGTCTCTTCTCTCAGCAATCACATCCTCCGAGAGCTTGAAGCAAAGCCCAATCCTTGCCACCAACACCTTGCACTCGTTAAAGAGGGATAAGCGTGGTCGTTTCGAGATATGATCTCATGCTGTCATCAGAGATCCGCCCTTTTCTGTTTTAAGACGCACACCCATTTGGACCCTAAACCTTCTCTCTGGAAAGTAGAGAATATACCACTCAAGCTAACGCTTGGTGGTAACCCTATAACGGGGAATCTTAAGGTGTACTTGTTGAGTAGAGAGAGCTTTATTCAAGTCAATTGCCTCAATCATAAGCTGTACCCTGACGCATAATTTCTGTATTACAGTGCACCTTGCAGGTCTTATGGCATAAGCTTTATGTACCTTAAAAGATAATCATCTCACACTGTCAACCTTCCCACAGTTCTTCTTTCATGCTCTCCCTCATTTGTACCTTGATGCATGAATGCTAAGCATGACCGTACTGTATTTTTTTGCATATTTCTGCGTGAAACCACTTTCTGCATGCCGAAATTTCTGCTCAAGTTACAATAATTATTTTTACATATAGATTGAAGCATTGTAGTTAAAAGCGAAAGGCGCCCTTAAGGCGCTAACGTCCTAGATTGCCTGAAAGGCGAGGCGACATAAAAGCGTTAGCCTGAGCGAAGCAATGCGCTAACTTATAAAAATAATCAGACATTAAAAATTAATTGATTCATAGTCAAATAATGTCTTAAAATCATTTGAATCCATCTGCTAGTAATTTTAAAAAATGACTTAGACCTAACAATTATAAATATATCTAAAATAATAGTCATACTCTCTGTACAGAGCTCAGAAAACAGAATAATAGAAATCTATACAAATTTACAAAATACAAATTGAATCAATGAACTATAGATAAAAACTAACGAAAAGCTATACAGAAAAGAAAAAAAAAAGTAGAAAAAAAAGAAAGTGCTGAGAAATGAGAATAGAAAGAATAGTTGATACAAATTAGAGAAAGGAAAAAACAGTAGAAAAAAACATAACAGAAAAAAAGAAAAAAAAAACAGATTAGAGAAAAAAAAAGTAGCAGAATACCAAAGGATAGTTGATACAGATTAGAGAAAGGAAAAAACAGTAGAAAAAAATTTATAAAACATAGCAGAAAAAAAGTAAAAAAAAAAAAAAAACAGATTTAGAGAAAAAAAAAAAATAGTAGCAGAATACCAATAGAGAAAAAGAGAGTATTGAGTACAGAGAAAAATAGAGCAGACTAGCAGAGTACCGAGATAGAGAGAAAGGAAATAGAGAAAAGAGATAGAGTGAAAAGAAAAAAAAAATAGAAGTGCTGAGATTCTAAGAATTGTGAGAAACAGAGAAAAAGGAGAAGAAAAGAATTTTTTTGGGAAAGTGACGAGAGAGAGAGAGAGAGAGAGAGAGAGAGGAGAGGTGAAAAAAATTGTACAACAAAGATGTTTGAAAAAGGGAGAGTGATGAGAGAGAAAAGTGATGGAAGAAAAAAAAAATAGAATAGAAGAAGAGGAAGAATGAAAAGAAGAATAAAAAACAAACAGCACATACCCCTGTGATTCTTGATTCTTCAACCTCGACCTTTGTTTGTTTTTTTGATTATTTTTGTCTTCTTCTTGGTGGTCCCCCAACCTTCCTGCTGCTGTCTGCTTCTATTCTTCACGGTGTTCCCCAAACAAGAAAGCCCTAACCATTTTGTTTTCAAACAGACAATTGGGCTGCACTTCTCACTTTATTCCTCACTTCATTCTTTTAACATTAAATGGACAAAAATGCCCCCTTACCTTAAATAAGAAGCCAGCAAATAACATGGTTATTTTAAGTAAAATCAGTCAACTTCAACAAGGCTCTAGCCTTAGTGCCTCTCGCCTGTACAGAGCCTCTTGCCTCGGCGTCGCCTGATCGAAACCGCCTCACCTGGACCTCAACAAGGCGATTTGCCTTGAAAACGCCTCGCCCGGTCGCCTAGGCCACGGGGCGAGCGCCTTTAACTACACTGGATTGAAGAAAAATATTTTCTTTTAATTTCCATATTCTGTTGTGGTGGTTTTCGTTTGTTCAGATTTTGATTTCTATGGAAGTTCTTTTAAATGCTGCCTGGAATGTAAAAATCAAGTTTTTTTCTTTTTATATTAAGATGAAAATTGTGGTGGTAGTTGTAGACTAGTAGGTGTGTAACATTTGAGATTTTCTCATCATTTATGATTTGATTAACATTTGAAAGAACATGCTACAAACAACTGGAGTTGTCATTTGAAAAGATGATTCGTCTTTTTAACAGAGACTGCAAGACCTTCCTTTTCTCCTTCGGAGGCTGTTACGGGAACTGATGGATCCTCAAAGATCTCTTCCACTGTTTATCAGGGCACGCATCTACTTGGCAGTTAAGTTGATGGCACAACTATTGGCAGATTCTTGCCTTGCAGTTTCATATCACACTTGCATATGCATTCTGGCATAGATCAACATTTTTGTCATTTTTCTCTAGTATTTTTTACTTTTTAAGTAGATGAAATTATTGATTCCTATTTTTAAGCTGCGTACATTCTGATCTTTGTAAGCTAGCTCCTTGGCTTTCATCACATCACTTGTTGTCTTTGAAATCCTCTAATAGCTTAATTTTCTTTGTCAAGAAAGTACTACCCATGCTTTGGAAATCAATCAATCATGGTTGATGTAGGGCATTATTAACTTGTTAGCTTCGGAAACAAAAGCGGTGATCCCACAAATTCAAACTCAAAGGCATTCAAAACAACTGCTTAGAATACATTTTGTGTCCGAAATGTTTATATAACTTTAAGGTTTCATAAAAAGCAGGAAGAAGAATACAGATCCTTGTAAAGACTGGCACAAAAGAATGTGAAAATCTTAACCCATTGCTTCAGATCAAGGGAACCCTAAATGAGAGTAACTTATAATCAACATTAATGATTAATCATTTTCATTGAAACCGTAACACATTATTAATAATAAACTTTTACATAGATGGGTTATGCTCTCCTATGATATGCTCTTCTATGACTTTCATATGATATTGGATCTTTTTCTTCCCCACCAAGCATTAGAGACTTGATTGACAGTAATTTATAATCAATAATAATGCTTGATCACTTTCATTGAAACCTTAACACATTATTAAAATAGGGCTTAACAGGGATAATTTATGATCTTGTATGAATTTCATATGATATTGGATATTCCAGCAAGCACGAGTGAAAGGGAAGAATGGAAGAAAGTGTTATACCCTAAGTGTCTGTGGCTGCCTTTCTTTGATTTGTGGGGTTCTCTGTTCTCATAGGATTTGTTTGCTCAGGATGACTTTGTTGCTTTGGTTTGCTATGGTCTGTTGGTGTTGTTTCTCGCTAGTTGAAGCTCTCTGCTGATTGTGGTTCTTTTTTTTTCTTTCTTTTGGGCTCGTGCCCTTCCATTTTGGGTTCTAATAAAATCTTACCGAAAAAAGTTTAGAGATCCTTTCTAGTTGGAGAGGAAGCAGAATTAAGAGAGGGGTAAGGGAAGTGTATCACATGGCTCTTTTGTGCCTATGGTGGATCATCTGGAATAAAAGGAACCAGAGGTCCTTTGAAGGGATTGAATTGCAAGCTTGCTTTATTTTTTTGGATTGTATGTGGCTCAATTTTGTATATAGATAGTTTTGCAACTTTCTTGAGTGATATGTTAGCATCATCGTATATAACCTTTTCGTACATGGGTGCATCCCCTTGGTGCTATCAATGAAATTACGGCTCTTATCAAAAAAATAAAAAATCAAAGAAATCCGGCCTTTTGGCTAGTCAGTTTTCTTTCACTGGCATTTGGCCCTCTGCTTTTGAAATGATCCCTTCACTTCACCAGAGGGGAGTCATCCTACACACGAAAACCAAGGATCGATTGATTAAATGAACTCGGCAGGACCATTTGACACTTAAGAGAGGAAAGCGAAAGTTTGACTCGACTGGGAGAGCAAGTGGTTAGCTGGTTCGTTTCAAGATCAAATCACAGGTAATTGTTTTGTTTTTAAGTAGGGACCCACTTGAGACCTGTCATAATCAAATTTTAGTTTTAGTTGACTCCTAAATTTTACTCTCTTTAGTTTATTTGCTGCTAATTCAATTTTACTTATATTGTATTGAATTTTATGAGTAAAATTTATTTTGTTAATTAGATGATTTTGTGGACATAAATTGTATTAGGGGTTCATGGATCATAGTTTGGGTCGAGTGTTAAGTACTTAAGTTGTTCAGGGGTTTTGCACCTCAAGGTTACTGGTTCACGTCTTGCCTGAGATTAATTGATACTTTAGGCTAGCAGGTGGTTGCAGGTATTCATGGTTTGATGGGTCAGCACAAATCGCCCAAAGGGCAGGAGGTTGGCTTGGACTATTAAAAATATCATAGTTTCTAAATATGAGGTTCGAGTCGTATTAGAGTTAGGATAAGTTAGAAATCTATATACAGCTATATATTTTTTTCAATTCAACGAAAATACTTGGTGTGTTTGGTTGAAGATATTTAAGGTGATCGAGATATTTACAATGAAGGGATTTTAAATTCAGATAATCTACAATCCCCTTGATTGCAAAATTCATTGTTTGAGTAGAAATTCAAAATGCACATACTTTTTTTCAAGTCAATAAGAAATTATAATTTTTACTTTACCCCTTAATTGCAAAATTCATTGTTTGAATAGAAATTCAAAATGCACATACTTTTTTTCAACTCAATAAGAAATTATGATTTTTATTTTACCTGCCATATTCAACATGAGGTTATAATGCTTCTGCTGCATGTTTAATTTAATAAAACTGAATGTTGGTTAATAGAAATTAAAGAGGTCCCAACCGCAAAATGAAATCCTCTATAGAATTCTCATGGTTTGAAGAACTCTGGGCACGGGGAGTGTGTGGGGGATGCAGAAACAAAGAGAGAGTTGCATTGATAGAGTAAGAGATCAGTTCTCTTAATTTGATAGGGGACCTCAATTGTCCATTATTTCTTAATTTCTTTCTTTTAAGGATTTGAAAATAACACTTATTCTATGATGATTTCATTTGTGTATTTGAAGCCCCAAAATTCCTTCTCAAATTTCTCACCAGGTTTTAGTTTTTTTTATATATATTTTTAGCTAACTAACGAACTTTACAAATGAGTATTTTGAAATCCTTTTCTGGTTTGAACTACCTTCTCAAATACCTCACCAAAACATATCCCTTGAGAATTTTTATAATTTTTAAAATTCAAAAATATAACCATAAAGTCCTATCCTATCCTCTAGGATCAAAGATGTATAGCCTGAGTGGTGGTCTTTCCCGTTCCCTATCAGAACAGCCCTGAGGCAGTTCTTTGCCTATTTAAAGACCCAGAACCCTACCCCTATTTTATACTTCTACAAAACCGTAAAATACCATATTTTTATGAAACTTTTAGCCAAAGAATTCTAATCGTAATGTACTCTGGAAAATCCTTTCAGTACTGATTACATCACAATTGGTCTTACAATTTGTAGGAGAGTGACTCACCACTAAGCAGTAACTTGAGCGGAATGTCCACCTCCTAAAAGGGAGGTTGAGGATTTTATCCCAAATGGGACAGAGTGAGAGTGCGTGTCTTACTTATAAAAAGGAAAAAAAATTGTAGGAGATTGACTCTTCGCACTTGCCCAACATCATGAATGGTGGTTGAATTTGAATAACATTGTTGCTATGAAGATTGAATTATATTCACATTCATGGTTCTGGTTAATGTACTGCAAATAGCTTTTCTATTCCTTATTTATGGGGCCACTTAATGTTTCCTCAATATAATTGCTGTTAATCGACCTCCCAATTAAGTCAATTGTTAAATTACTTTCACTCACCTTATAATGTGTTTCTTATGTGCAGATGGTAGTAAGTGCTATCTATGTGCTAAGCCCCATCGACATTATTCCTGAAGGTATATTTGCTTTGTGTAATTTCTTTTGTTGTGGACTGGTTTTGGTTACAAACTTATTGATCTGACATCAGCGACTCCTGGTATCGTCTTCCAGGGGTGTTGGGAATAATTGGTCTCTTGGATGATATCATTATAGCACTAATCTGCTTTCTTCATGTTGCTGCCGTTTACCGGTCAGTACTTCTTTTCCGTCATGGAGGATCTTGAAGTGTCCTGGAACATTAATATGATTGAGCCTCAAATAGAGACAAGAAAGGGAGAAAGACTGAATGAAAAGAAGAAGAGGAGCAAGTATACGTACCCCCTCCACTTAGCAATAACATCTGTTATGTCTTCAGCTTCTTGGGGGTAGAATCTCACTTGTTCAACAGATATGATGGTTAAAATGTCAGCACATGTTTTTAGTTTCATTTTATACTTGTTAGGGTAGGCTTTGTATTTGATGCCTAATAGTCACATTAGACTCTGGTTGATATGTTGCTGACAATGATTTTTAGCAGTTACTGTGCTAAGTTCCTGCATGTTAATGTAACATTTCGTAAACGTTGGCAAACTAGCTTCATCTTGAGCTTTTGAAATATGTCACTAGGATTGAAAGTTGTGTTGACCACATCAACTATTCTTTTCTATTCCTTTTCATTTCCTTGGGTTGCCTACTGTTTTCTGTAGTTCCATTAGGCTTAAGCCTGGAAATGAACTTGTTTGATAGCTTTTCCCACCATTTACTTGCATACTGTGATATGCAACTGAAGGGGTGGTCTAAGCATCTGGCATCAAAGTGGATCGCAGTAGTGGCCAGCTATGCTGATATCTCTTATTTTGGCAGGTCAAATTACTATTTGAGGTGGGTTATGCACAACTCTAGCTTAAAATCTGTTCATGACGGTTAGAAAGTAGCTGAATCTGAACTAGAGCAAAGGCTTTTGAATATCTAGGATTTTTTTTTTTTTTTTGGGGTCATCTTTCACTTATAGACAGGTAAGCTATACATTATTACTGTTACTTGTTTTACTGAATTTTTGGGCTGAATCTGAACAAGAAAGAAGGCTTTTGAATAGCTAGAATTATTATTTTTTTGGTTGGGGGTGGGGGGTCATCTTTTATTTATGGACAGGGTATTTATAAACTGTTACTATTACTTATTTTACTGATTTTTTGTTGTTACCTCAGATGGGAGATTACTTTGATGAATGCGATGTTCTTTAACGTGAGAGATGGTGTTTTTGAGCAACAAATCTTTTATGGGAGGGAGGGATGGTCTAGTCTGGTTCAGAGTAGAGAAACGGATGACAGAATCTTGGGTAACTGAATCAGTTAATCTGCCTATCTAGAAGATCAGTCCTTATTCTACGGAGGTGGTTCTCCTGATTTTTCAATCCCGTTCTTCATTAGGAGATTGTCTGATGTGAAGAATCCTTGATTTCGCCACTTTCCTCCATTAGGAGATATTCGTCGATCTGGAACCAGCTTCCCGTCTCCTGCTCTCATCTATTGTTTTAATGAGAGAGAGAGAGAGAGAGAGAGAGAGAGAGAGAGAGAGAGAGAGGACTATGCCCACTGATCCTGGTGGGCAGAATCTGATTCTGTCGCTCTTAAGCTTTTCATTCCTACTTTTGGGCACTAGTGTAATTTTCTTATTTCTTCTTCTCTCCAAATACGTTAGTGAGATGAGAAAAAATTAATTAAGATGGTTTAACGACGTGCAACAAAACTAATTACGGCACTGGTGAGGAAAAAGTAGAGGGTTTTGGCAGAGGAGGAAGAGTGATATAGTTCACATCGGGGCTTTTGTTAGAGGAAGAGGAAATTCAAAATGGAATATATGCATTCAGATAGTAACAGAAGATATGAAATAGTTGGGTTAAAGGTCATTTTGACTTTGAGGTGAGTTATTGTAGTGGGTGGATCATCACACAAGATGCATCTCACACACTACAAATGTTTTCATTATATCCTAAATAGCGTTTTCTAACCATTTTTTATCTTTTGTATTTCGTTTCATGACTCATATGTTAAAATTGTTTTTTTTTTTTTTTTTTGAAATTAATTAATGTCAAGTTTGGAGTTACTTGAGTTTGAACTATCAGTTATTTGATGTTCAAACTAAGCATATTGGAAAAGTGTTACAATAATTTAAATGTTTTAGATTGACCAAGGTTAATACCTTGTTCAAGTTAGCCTTTATTTGATGGATAATTCAAGTGGCAATAAGCATCATGGGATTCAGATAAATTGGTGGCCGGAACAAGGTATTACCATGTGATGTCCTGTATCCCGTCTCTCATGCTTTGGGCGGAATACCATTCTATGACCAACCCTCAGGGCTGTAGAAAATTAATTGGAATATAATTCTATGAAAATTATAATAACAATATATATAAAGTGGAAACAATACTTATTCATCTGTCATTCCATGAGCTTGTCTACATGTACTCAACACAACTATCTTTAAGTTGTATTACATAGATCTCTCTACAATGCCATATTTGTTATATAAATACAAATCTATTTCGAGCTACTTAAAGCTCTCACAAGATTATGCCTTCTCATATCACATTATTCTATTTTACCTTTGTCTCATGTCTATCATTTCTATCATTAGTCTCCTTCTTTTAGCATTACTTGAAAGATTCAAATAGAAACACTTCATTTCACAAACACATGACAAGATTGCCTATATTTGTAACAATGAGTTGTAAATGTCTTGATTTCATGTAAATTAGGAGGAATAAATCCTTTATCGTGTAAAATAGGAAAGTAAAACCCTTTTCATGTAAAATAGGAGGTTCAAGAATCTTTTTCCATTTCTTCCTTATGCTTGTTATCATTTTTGGTGATTAAACTTTTCTCCTTAAGCCCATACGTCCCATGTTTGAACCCATTGGGTAGCAACGCCCATTTGATTTAAAAATCTGCCCATTGAAACGATGTAGTTTTTGGTAGGTTACTATTCAATATTTTTGAACTCGAAACAACATAGCTTTAGGAGTCCTCAACATCTAAATAGCGTTGTCTAACTTAATGGCCCAACTTATTGACAACTCAATCGGACTTGGGTAACACAAGTGAACTCATCGGAACTCGTTCTCTTCCCCGATAATGATGATTAGAAACTAAGAAATTTCCAATTCTAACTTCGGTTTTTCTTGATTTTCTTAATCAGTTTTCCCTCTAGAATTTCTCTAAACTCCATTTTACATCTTTTGGGTAAGTTTTTTATGATCAAAACTTATAAAAAAAAACATCATGAAATTCCAACCAATCCTCTATGTCACAACCCTAACCTAGAAGGTTTGACAATAGGGTCATCTGAATCCTAAAGGGAAGGTAAACAAACTAATCAACCTAGTCAAGTGTATTAAAAATAGATAATTTTTTAAGGGATCTTTTTTTGTAAAATCATTTTACTTTAGTTGATTTTGTCTTGTTCTCCTATTTATACTTGATTCAAGTTTCGTAACGATATTAAATGAAATTGGTAACTATCAAATGAAGCCGTACAAAACTATACATCAATAATGTATAACAAGGTAAGCTCCAGCAACTACCATCAACTAGTCCAGTATCTGCCATTCTCATGAACAGTAGGGATGAGTCATAACGCTTAGTAGAGTCTTCCAAAATATACAAGCACACTGAATGCCAAAAACTAATACAAGTCCTATGTGGGCAACCTTAGTGTCCAAGATGTACACACGCACACAACAAGTGTTATATACCAATAAACAATAGATATAAGGATAAATATCAACAATGATGAAACGTAATGAAGTCGCCATATAACATCAGCAACATAAATACTATGATAAATATCCAGGCATACTATATATCTATGTATACATACCCCACAACGCACCTCCATTTCCTGCATAAGGCATTATCAATAACAATATATTTACAAGTGCAGTTCACAACACTATCATACTCAACAAGTGCAATCACATCACAATCAGTAAGAACAATATATATAAATCATTCATTAGTGTAATGCAATGTACACATATTATATGAATGCACACTTGCATGAATATGTTTATGAAATGCTTTAGAATGAAAACACATAAGGGATCGGCTCTAAATCGAAATTAGCCCTAGGGACTAACTCTGCTCCGATATCAGTCCTTCCCGCACAGTTTTACAGCACATAGTCGAAAGGAAACACAATCTCAATCTCAATACCATTCAAGTCACAATTCGTATCAATGATGGGGGATCGGTCCTACTCCGATGTCAACCCCACATCGCAAGTAATGTAGCCCATAAGGCCAGTATGCATAAATCCACATTCATCATCAATGTTTGACTATAATATCTCATAACTCAAGTCTAGTACAATGTATAGCAAGGAGTGTATAACATTGAGGCTATGAGAAGTCAACATCAAGTATAGAATACAGTCATCCCAATGTGATTCAAATCCTAGCCATCACCCGACTATGGGCAAACACTACTTGTTCTTACATAATATGTGTTGGGCGTCTCATAAATTTCTATTTTATCCCTTAGGGCCACCTTGGCCCTTAATACTAAGGTTTCACATTAACTTCTTAAGTCCTTTAAGGTGAATTAATTAAACATTAGCCTATGTACCAAGTATTTATTTGCCCAAACGGACATTAGAGTCGTGTTTCTGGGCCTCAAAAACTCTAAGGAGGCCTTATCGCAAGGTTTCTATATCATTTGAATAATTTTTTTTAAACCTATAAGGACATTTTTATAATTTCGTCTCATGCCTATCAAGATATTGTCTCACGAAACAGACCTTGGAATCGAATCCAGAAGTTCCAAAAATCCTAAGATTACTCTTATAGTATTTTATTTACTCTTTTAGATGGTCATTCCTTGCTTGGGGGCATTATTGTCATTTCTCTTGAATTAGTTTCACATACCGAGACCCCATCTTATCAAATGGACCTTGGAATCAAGTCCAGAAGATCCAAACATCCTAAAGGTGTTCTCTTCGCATTTTATTAAGTCTTTTAGATATATGTTCTATACCCAAAGACATTACCGTAAATTTACACATTCATGTGGAACCAACACTGTGTCCCAATTTGGTCAATTTGATATAATAATTAGATTTCGAGCATCCAAGAACCTTGAAAATGCCTATTTCAGATTTTAATTAAGCCTTTAATTGTTCAATCTAACTCTAAGAGCATAATTATCATTTTATCATTTTAAGTGGGATCATCACCGGGTCCTAATTTGTCCAATCTAACACTGTATTTGAATCTAGGGCATCCAAAAACCTTAGATTGGCCATTTCTGGATTTTAATTTGCCTTGGAATTATTTAACTTATCATCAAAGCATTTTTGTCATTTTTACATATTTATGTGGAACTACCTCGGGTCCGTAGATGTTTAAAGGGACTCCGCCATTGAGCTCGAAATACCCAAAAAATATTAGGTATGTCCATTTTCGCATCTTAATTGGCTTTATTTTCACTTTTATAAACTAGTAAACTTTTATGTAATTTCTTTCAAGATTGTTCATTGATTTATAATTATTTAAATCAAACCAATCCCTTTGTAATTTCAATAATTCTAATTTCTAATCCTTATAACTAAACAGTCCAAATTTGATTTAATTCTCAATTTCTAGAATAAGGATAACCCTATTCCAATTTCAATTAGAAATTGAGTTTTCAATTTTTGTGTAACCAAACAAACCATTAAGCCCAAGGCTCATTAGGCCAGACCCTAACCGGTGATTCAACCCGGTCCCTAACTTGTGACCCGACCTAGTCTACGACCCGTGACCTGACCCGGTTTGACTGTTGACCTGTTAATGCCGGCAAGGCTCTAATCGCCTTCTCCGACGAACCTTACACACACCAAATTTAAGACACATATATACACAGAGATAAACATAAGCATATATATCCACATACACAAGCTCCAAATCACATTCTAAATTAAATGAAAGGTTCAGAAAGTCCTTACCAAGTCCACTACTTCACTGTGTAGAGAGAGAAGTTAAAGAGAGAAAGAGAGAGCTTGAAGCTCCTTCAATAGGTGCCACCCTTGGTCCTCTTCTTTTTCTTCTTCCCTTTCCTTCTTATCTTTCTTCTTTCTTTTCCCCTTTCCTTCTTCTCTTTTTCTTTCTTTCTAGTTCTCGATTATCTAGTGTGTGTTTCACACACACAAACACATGCATACACACTCACACACAGTGTTTTTGACACACACCCTCACAATGCTTCTCATCCTCACCCACTACTCACACACATCCCTAGTACATACATATACTCTCCCCTGCACTCATAGTGTTCACAAAATACACACACACACACACTAAGTGTATAACACCTACACACATTTATAGCCATGGCGAGAAGGAAAGGGGAGGAGAGATATAGATAGAGAGCTTGCGTGAAGGAGAGGAAGAGGGATGAGATGTCTGCCCAAGAGAGAGAATGGGGGGAAAATGAGAGAAAAGTAGGTTGTCCTATCCTTCTCATATCCATCACATTTGGACCCCCCAATGGTGCACCTCACACACACACAAGGATTCCCAACATTGGATCCCTTTGTGTCCGATCAAAATAGGACTCTTGTTCCATTCTTAGAAAACCCCAACCAAGCTTCTTGAGGAAGCTTTGCATACTCTCCAATGCGTGACCAGTTGGCCAATTGTGCATGCACACGCGCTAAAAAATAAACTGTTTCAGAATCGCATCAAAATTAGCATGCTAGCTAATTTCAGTGCATTGATTTGAATATGTAACCCGTTTCTCTAAATTATATCATCAGAATTTTCATATTTATCTACGTCCATAATTGACTGTATCCCTACGGCCTACACCTCTCCTAGATAAATTGCTAAAATCCTATTTTAGTCTCACTGCATCACATTGATGACTTATTAACTCATTTCATAATTTTTCTAACACATCTTTAATTAATTCATTATGTGATATTAATCTTGACTGAAAAATCACTAGATTGTCCTTTGACAATTTATTGGATCGTTACACTCTCTTTAGCCGGACTTGTTAATTGTGATTTCAAACTCATTTTTGCACCATTTTCCCAATTTTCTTCTTATGTGATCTACTTTCAATTCCCTACAAGGCCTCGATGTTCAAATAAGCTAGACCTCAAGTTTAATTTGACATGACCAAGTTATCATAGTGATTGATCATTATTGGATATCTTTTAACGCCCGATTTATAGTGTTTTCTTCTCCTTTATGAATGGTGTCATAAAGGGGTAGAATCCATATCTATTTTGACCCAATTCAGAAGAGCTTTTGTCTTGATCCTTGTTCATGTATGCAAAAACTCCCAACCTTTGGCTCCCATTTTATGTTTCAAAGATTGCACATGACCTTTCTATAATTTCAATGATGCAAAACAATTTATTTGAGAGTAATGCTACAAACACTTAAAAAGCACCATATTTATTTTTTAATTTCAAAAATATCCTAGACATATAGCAAGTGAACAAAAATAGGTCACTAAATCCGGTATTCCAAATATTTTTCTTTATTTGGCCATACAAGCTTAAGTTACCAAATTTTCCACCATAGTGGCTGCCAGACTAATAAAAAACAAAAACAGAAGAAAAATAGGCAGTTTAAACTTCTTCTTGCTTTTTTTTTTTGTTAGGGAGGGGAGGGGAGGGGAGGATAAGCAATGCTATATAGCCATTTTTGCACTAGTTATTTTCTTCCTCGTAGGGATGAATTAGTGTATATATTAATAATTTTGCATGAATCATAAATATTTACGTTTATTGAAAAGAAAATATGGTGATAAAAGCTTATTTACATAATTTTTTTCAACAAAAAAAATCAACCAGGAAAAAAAAAACAAATAGGGTGTTTGGTAGGGAGACATGACACGAATGCAGATGATGTCGGTACTCTTGTAATCAAAAGTTGGTGTAGCCTAACGTCAAACTTTTTAGAGGTAATTTGTTGAAATTCTACTAGTAGGAGTGAGTGTCGTTTCCATCCCCATCTATATATACTCATCTGCCAAAGCTTTTTGTAAACATGGACTGAAGAGTTGAGATATATATTATATATACACATGCACATACATAAATCGAAAAGCTTGTGCGGATTTTCAGGTGAGTTGTTAGAGTAGGGTCGAAGAAGATGGGACGAGGGCGCGCTCCATGTTGTGACAAGGACCGGGTGAAGAAGGGTCCATGGTCCCAAGCAGAGGACTCGAGGCTTATCTCATTTATTCAGCAGCATGGACATGCTAACTGGCGTGCTCTACCTAAACAAGCAGGTCTCTCTCTCTCTCTCTCTCTCTCTCTCTCTCTCTCTCTCTCGTGTTAGAATGGCATTGCTATCACAGCTTAGTGTGTAAGACACAAACAAGGGTGGCGACCCTTAAAATTCTTGAAAAGTTATGAGTTGGTCCCTCTAAAATATTTTGGTATATATATTTGCAAGTACTGCATGCCCCTTGAATTCTAGTGCTTATACTTCACCCCTTAAGTTCTAAAGCCACTCATGACTGTAGATATCTCTTGGTGGTTGTGTTATATTATCGGAACCTGTGACTGTGAAGCAATTTGAACAATTTTGTTGGTTTACTTGCATGCGTACAAAACATTTAAAAAATCTATTGAATAGAAAATTTTGATATCTATGTTCAAACATTATGCAATTCTAATTTTTGGATAACTGCAATCAATCATTAACAAAGTACTTCGATCTAATGATTTACTATATGCAATTTGGGGTACATTTATATCTTTGGTATTAGGATTTGCCATTGCCTTTTGGTTAGCGATAAATGAATGTCATATTAATTACTTGGGCAATGAACTTAATCCAAGAAAGACGGAGTATGAAACAGAAAGCATTTTAACTTGTACAATGATAGCTGTTGCACGTATGTTTAAGTCAAAAGCTAAAGAATCATATTGTTGTTCAAGCAGTTCATGTTAACATGCATGTTGCAATTCTGGATCATGCAGGTTTGCTGAGATGTGGGAAGAGCTGTCGTTTGAGATGGGTTAACTACCTTCGTCCAGATATTAAGCGAGGAAATTTCAGCCAAGAGGAATTGAGAACCATCACCAAGCTACATCAATTGTTTGGAAACAAGTATGTATACATATCTATGTAATACACGACAAACCATGCATGCAAGCTTTTTGTTGATTATATATTTCACAGAGTTGGAGTAGTAATAAGTGTTGTGTTGTGTTTTAGGTGGTCGAAAATAGCTTCTCAACTGGCTGGGAGAACTGACAATGAAATAAAAAATGTCTGGCATACGCATCTGAAGAAGCGGTTGATAGTGAAAGAAAGCAAGACTCCTACTTCTTGTTCATTGGTCATGTTGAATGGACATGGACATGATCATGAAGGCATCCTTAGAAGTGGATCATCATCTGAAAATGAACAAGATTCCCAATCAGCAGGCCAAGTACTGTTGTTGAACCAAACAAGTCCTCCTCCACATGAAATGGTGGAAGCATCAATAATATCCAGTTCTCATTGTTCACATGATGCAGAACGTGTCATTGATGTAATGGGAGGAGGCAATTCCAACACGCAAAATGTGTATGATGAGGAAGTAATTGAAATCCCATTTGAGCCTAACTTGGACTTTTGGGACATGTTAGATGCCGACTACTCCAACAATGATAGTGAGGTCCCAATAAGCGACACAATCTTTGAAGAAGAAAACAAAAGGGAAGTTGAAAGTTGGTGGTCGTTGGCATACTTAGAAAAGGAGCTGGGACTTGAGGCGGCAACAATGGATGGAAATGGTGAAACTGTACCTGTACCTGTGCCTGTGCCCCCCGATTTTAGCTAGATGTTGTCAACGACATAAATGGATTGTTTTCATCAAGTCCAACGGCTCAAGAATATATTGTAATATTTTATTGGATATAGTTTGTGTGATTTACTTGAATCGGAAAATAAGTATGTAAATATTGAGTATCTTATTATGTATAACCTGTCTTTTAAAATTATCAGGTCGAAATTTAAAGATATTATTTTCTCTTTCTCTTGAGATTCGTTTAAGGAGTGTTGTCCTAACTTTAATCAAATTTTTCGTTTATGAATAGTAAAATTGGTCTCTCAAATTAGTCAGTCCAAAAAATTAAAAATCGAGTTATCAAAAAGAAAATTAAAAAAAAATTCCTACTATATATCCTTTGTTGTTTTTTTTTTTGTGAGAGGGTTGGTGATAATGTGAAACAAACCAATCCTACCTACCCCCGAGTAATTTTCTTTTGGTTTCTAAGTAATGATTATCATTCAACGTACAGATTGAATTAATTCAATTTTGTATCTTGTATTGTAATATACACAAATTACACTTGACTTTTCAAACATGATGAGTTTTTGATTAGATACAGTGCATGAATTAGTCTAACACTTGATTTTTCAAACATGATAAGAAGTTTTTGATTAGATACAGTGCATGAATTAGTCTAATAAAATTATGTCATGTATAGATATTATTTATTTTTATTATTAATGGACTGATTCAATTAAAATCTTCCTTTCAAATACAATATGATGCAGTAGGGAAAAAGATGGTGTTGCATCCAATCATGTGACTAGCTTAATTCAATAATGCACTAGTACTCCATTAATTTTGTTTTGTGCAACAGAGCCTCTTACATCTTCCAAAGACTTTGGTATTCACCATTTTTTCAACTTCTCATCAACTAAAGAGTATACAATTTTTCCTCCTAGTATATAATACTAGTTTAGAAGCACGTGCAAGTGTATTCTTTTTTCTTTTTTCTTTTTTATGTTTGTATTATAAATTATACTGATATTCCTTAGGTTTTTTATAATTACAAGAATCTCTCTTAAAGTTTTTCAAATAATACTGACATTTTTTATTTTTACTGACAAACTACAAAAACCTTCCTTTTAATTTTAATTTTTTTTTCAAAATGACAAAAAAGCCTATTTCATTTATTTTTTTGAATTTTTTAAATTTTGACCTTTTTTTCTAATTTTTTTCATTTTATATAAATAATAAAATTAAGATAAATATATTTTTTAATCAAAGAATATTTTAATTAATATTTATTTGAACATAAAAAAAAAAAGTTGGAAAAAATTAGTCAAAATTAAAAAAATGTAAAAAAATAAAAAATAAAATACCTATTTTTGTTATTTTTTTTAAAATAAAGCTGGAGAGGAAGTCGGTGTCATTTCAAAAATTTTAGGAAAAGTTCTTGTAATTTTCATAAACCTCAATAAAATTCAGTATAATTTAACCGAAAAAGTATGATTTCATAACAACCATAACTCATTCTCAAGCCTGCATCAAAATTGAATAGTAACAAATACTAAATAAAGAGGATTGGTAGGAAAAAAAACATGACTTGAATTTGATGCACATATTAGACAAACAATGAAATTATGCTTCCACTAGTAAAAAAGGTTATATTGTGAAAATAAATTAATATAAACGAAAAAAGTTGCAAGTTAAAATCCTATCACCCTTCTTACTTGTAAATAGGTGATAAACAAATAAGAATAAACACTGTTTAGTATATAACTTGTTTTTGTCATGAGATGTCATGTCATGTTATATTGCGGGCAAACAAGCCTACTGCTGTATGCCATATGATATATAATGTTCAAGCTTGTTTGGGCCATGTATTTACTAATGAGTTATTGAATGTGACGTTTGAAAGACTATTATTCATCTTAATGATTTTCAAACATCATTTCTTCCTCCTTTTATTATTACTTTTTATTTTTAACTTTGTTTAAATGCAATGTAATGGCATTAAGAACTAATTGACCCAACAACCCTTCCAAGATGGCTTAAATGCCTAATTTAACCTAACCAACTATGTGAATGGATGGGGTAAACCTCTCATCTTCCATTGGATTGTTTTCAGCTTTGAGAAGCTAATTTAGAATTGGATCTCCAATTTTTAACATGATATCAGAACCTGGTTGGACTTTTGTCACAACTAGTCCTGCTGGGCTTTGCCGCAACCAGTCTTGTAAGCCACTGAGGTCAAGGGAGTGTGTTGGATTGTCCTCAGCGATACGACGTAATCCCACATCGCCCTTGCACAGCCCACCTGCGCATTATATAAAGACCCTCTCTTCCTTTCCTTAACACCTGAGTTTTAAAGAGCTAATTTAGAGTTAGACCTCCAATTTTTAACAGTGACAATAGATGATCCTTGTGTTTTGAGTTTGGTGTAGGCCACGGAAAGGCTGATTATGCTCGCAACATGTAGACCCAACGAGATGCCACTGGAAAGGAGTTTTTCAGAGATCGGTCATGGTCTAGTATGCATGGTGCCCTGCAGCATAAAGAAACTGTTTCAGATTAGTTCAAATGTCTGCTACGTATAGAGAATTGAGTAAAGTGAGGGAATATACATTGGCAATCTATAAAATTAAACTAGCATTCAAGCAGTGGATTTGAACATTGAAAGTTACAAAATAAAAAAATGAAAGAGATTATTAGCATAACGTAGTAAAAACAAATATGGAGCAGCTTTTAACACATTTCAAACATCTATTATGACTAGTAACCCACAGTGAGGACTCTTGTTATCACCATCACCTAGTCTCAAATGCAGGAAATAGCTCAGAACAACACGTAGGATCGAAGTAAAGTTATAATAATTCTCAATCTCAGTAGAATAGGCAAATGCAACAATTATACAATAGGCACAGACAGATTATATAGATGAGAACAAGAAAATCATTTCAAATAATAGAAATTGATAAGGAGGCTAGAGCATTGTAACACTAGGCTTGCTCTAATATCACTGTCACAAGCTTGGGCCGTCTCAAAATGGTCGATCCTTCTAACAAACTATGTGGCACACCCTATTCTGCCGATGTGGGACACAGGCATGTGTGGTTCTTCTGGGATATGACAAGTTTTTTTCCAATCCAGAATAATTAAAAAATACCTAAATTGGTCTCCAAAGTTCTAAATTGGTCTCTATGATCTGTACCATAGAGAGAGCATGGAGCCCAGTTGTTCTACCAATAGGGGCAAAACCTGGGAAAACCAATACCATAGCATAAATAAAATGCCCAAAGCTGAAAATTCAGATCAACTGTCCAACATAGTTGTTATCCAAATAAAGCTAAACTGACATGTATTATTCATCAAGCATGGTGCTACTGTAACCAACCCAAGGAATCTTTCACATAGAGGACAAAAATCACCAAATTGCAATCAACAACTTGTAAAACTCTTGATATATTGAAAGATGAGACCTGTTGTGAACTGACATGTCTATGATAGGCAGAAATAGATTAATCTAAGGTAAAACGTAGATTACCACTTTGTTAAAGGATTGGCCTGCAAAATGAGCAGTTTTGCTTCTGAGATTGGAAAGGCCGACTGAATCCATTGAAAAACATTCTTGTTCTCAGATTTGTGTACTGGTCAGCTTCCTTAAGATGAACAAATTAACAAGAACCCTGATGTTCCTGTTCTTCCATCCCCGTCAACTGAACTTCAGGGGAAAACATAGAATAGAAGCACACTTGAAAACCATTTCAAATCTAGTTAAAACAGATGCTTGGACAAGCTACAACCTGAATGAAGAATAGGTTCACCATTTGATCATATTCAACATCATTCAGACTGGACTATCACCGAAACTGCAAAATAAATATAAATATACATGTGTGTGTAATCCGTTATCACAAATGCTTGATTTTCCATATACGTGAAGAACTACTCCAACACTCCATAAATTTTTGTTTCTTTGATAAGTATGTTACACCTTAATAATAAAAAGCATCTTCTATCCATAATGTGGAAACATGCCCTGCCCAAATGAATACAACATTGTAATTTAAAGGCCCGAACCTCTATTTCTTTTGCAAGACAATTACCTATTTACCTTTAGTTGAACAACCAAAAGATAGAGAAAGGGGGACTGAGACAAGAACCCGTGAACAACATGGAACCATTCATTCAAAAGCTAATCACATCCAATCCATGAGAAATGAAATCGTAAACTGCACGCAGCTTTTGCAATTTAAGAAAATTATGGATTCGAAGCATGGCAAATTCATTAGCTCAGACTTAACATATAATCAAGCAATAAGACTTCAGCAAAGCATACTAACATCACAGTGCTTGGGAACTCCAACATACAAAAGGGAGCGGAAATAGCCAAATCTATCCACCTCCTTGGTGAAGGAAGAAAACAGAAAACAACTAGATAGAACTAGGTCTCTGTATGTCTGAGACTCTTGAGTTTTGTGCTTGTCGAATGTTTTTGGTTTCAAGATCATAGTGGGGGAGACTGACTTGCACAACGTCGATCATTATTTCTTCAAATAAGAGAGGAAGTAAGAGGGGAATATTTTTTTTCTTTTCCTTTCCCTCTCCAAACTGGCAAACCAAATGGAGCCTAAATTATTATGATCAACATGAATAAAAGTTGAGACCTGTTGTAAACCGCCATGTGACAGATAATAGATTAACATGATCTGAAACCTAGATTGTCATTCAACAATGGCCATGTATGAGCAGCTTGCTTATCTGAGACTCCCGCCGGGGAGGGGGGGGGGGAGAAGGAATTTCCAGCATCTTTTTGCTCAGATTTATGCTCTGCTCCAAATGATCCCTGTGAGCAAAGCTCAAGAATGATTTTCATTTTGAACCAGCCAGCCAGCAGAACAAAATAATCTTTTTCCATTAAAAAAAGTAGTAGTGGTAAAAGAAAAACCTTGAAAGCTTCTCTTCTCCCCCCCCCCCTTTTTTCCTTCTCCAACTAAAGTTCATATATTCATAACAGATGCATAACTAAAAGCCATTACAAAATTAGTTTAAACAAAATACTGGCATGAGCCGCAATTAGAATGAAGAATGGATTCACCATGGATCATATTCAACATCAATCAGAATGGATTATCATCTTAACTGCAACATAACTATACATATGTATGTATGTATGGATAATCAATATCATGAATGCATGGTCTTCCATATACCTAAAGAATATTTCCTATAACACATTTTATTTTATTTTTTTCTTTGATAAGTTATTAAGTATGTAACACACCATAATTAAAAATATCTTCCATCCTTAATGCAGGAACATGCTTAACCAAATTAATATATCAATATATCATTGTAATTTAAAGGCCCCAACCTCTGTTTTTTTCTCTAAATAATTAACTTTAGTTGAACAATAACCAAAATATGGAGAAAGGGTTTGAGAGGAGAACACACAAACAAGATTGAACCATTCATTCAAGAAGATACATACAGTCGATTCTCTTATAATTAATAGACATAGGTGATGGGAGAATGAAAATTTATTAATTATTAGAATTTTTAATTATTAAGTTTTATCCGGTGTAGTTAAAAGCAAAAGGCGCCTTTAAAGCACTAAGGTCCTAGATTGGCCGAAAGGCAAGGCGACAAAAAAGTCCTAGCCTAAGCGAAGTAAGGTGCTAACTTATAAAAATAATCAAAAAATTATATTAGACATTAAAAATTAATTTATTCAAAGTCAAATAATGTCTTATAAAATATTAATTATTATGTAACACTTAAAAGTTCAACTTATAGTGTCTAAGTGATGTGATCATTCTAAGTTAGGAACTTTATTCTCAATGAATATTCAAACTTTTGTTATTTACTCAAGTCTGAAAACAGTATACAAAATACAAAAAAAGTTGAATACATATTGAAAAAAATATGAAACAGAATACAAAAATGTTTATCCTATTAAACAAAATGCTGAATGCAAAACAAAACAAAAAATGCTGAATACAAAATAGAGAAAAGAAAAACATACTAGAAAAACATTAAAAAAAAAAAAAGGTACAGAAAGCTAAAAAATAACAAAAAAAAAAACAAAATGTTGATTCAGAATACAAAATAATGAATTTTGATGATCTTTTCTACACATGAAAATCATAACAGAAAGTTGAAAGCATATATTTTTTTTAAACTAATACAGAAAATAAGAAAAATAGAGAAAAAAAGATAGAAATAAAGGAAAAAATTTGATAAAGTGACAATAAAGACTATATAGTCATGCAATATAGAAAGTGGGGAGAGAGTAAGGAAGATAGAAAAAGAAAGGAGAAAAAAAATGCAATTTTTCAAAAACATAATAGAAAGTATAAAAAAAAATTTAAAAACTAATGCAGAAAATAAGAAAAATAGAGAAAAAGGAAAAAAAAATTATATCTTCAAAAACAAAGACAATCGGATTGCACATGTCTATATTCTTGCCTTTTATTCTTTTAACATTACTTAGATAAAAACGCCCCTCTACTTGAAATAAGAAATCAACAAAGAACAGGAACATTTTAAGTAAAATTTGGTAACTTTAAAAAGGCTAGCGACTTAACGCCTCACGCCCAGGCGTCGCTTTCTTCAATCCTCCTCTCCTGGACCATAGCAAGGCGATTAGCCTTGAAAATGCCTCACCTCGTCGCCTAGGCAACCAGGTGAACGCCTTTGACAACACTGGTATGCAATAAGACTAGTCTAGATTTTATAGAACTTTGACACCAAAAACATGAAGGACGTAGCAAGCCTCTCCAAGAAGAAAATTGTTAGGGGTCTACCTGGTCTTATTCGACTAGTTCCTATAAAAGTATAGCTAGAAAAATATAAATTTTGGTGGTGGTTGATGATTATTCTAGATGGACTTTTGTTGATTTTCTTAGAAAAAAAAATATGCCTCTAAAGCACTAATCAAATTATGCAAAAGGATTTAAAATGACAAGGTGTAGTTAATTACTCGAATCCGAAGTGATAGAGATCAAGAATTTAATAAGTCAGAGTTTACTGAATATCTTAATTCATTGGGAATTGTTTACGAACTCTCAGCTGCAGGTATTCTACAACAAAATGGAGTTGTTGAGAGAAAAAACAGAGTGGTTAAAGAAATGGCCCGGCTAATGTTCAATAGTACTAGTAGGAAAATAGCTAAAAATTTATGGGCAAAAGCAGTAAACGATGCGTGCTACACCATTAACAGAGTATACGTAAGGCCAGGAACAATAGTAACTCCATATGAGTTATCAATGGGGAAGAAACCAACAGTTAAATATTTCAAGTCTTTTGGTAGTCCTTGCTATATTTTAAGAGAGAGAACATCTAGGCAAATTTGACTCCAAAAGTTATGAAGGACTCTTTTTAGGATACGCTATGAATAGTAAGGCTTATATAGTGTTCAATTTAAGAATCTCTACAGATATGGAATCAGTCAATGTCGTAGTTGATGATCTCGTAAACCATGATAATGGTGAGATAAACACTATGATTATGATGATATTTTTATGCCCTATGTTAATGAAGTATTGAACAATGGAGAGCACAATATAACTCCAAATGAAGTAGATAAATCACCTATAAGCATGGATTTAAATCACGGTCACAGTTGCAGTGTAACGATATCGGGAGCATTGGGTCATCCTTAATGGGAATCGGAAATTACAACCGTGAATTTTTTTCAAACACTAGCAAATCTCTTTAAAATCACTTATACACATATTTTGATTGCAATTTATCACATTTTAATATTTTTTTCTATTATTTTTCAATTTTCTACCACCTAAAAAAACAAATTGATAAATAACACTTAAAGAAGATATTTTATTATTTTATATGATTTTTTTAAAGTAGAACTAATAAGAAGTATCATTTAATTTGAATAACATTACAACAAATAATATAGATAATAACAAAAAATAATTATGAGCATAAAAATTAATTTAGTGTGATTAGTTATAGAATAAAAATATTTTAAAAATTTCGAGGCCAAGTGGCCTTTTTGAGGTCGTATTGGCCCGAATGTTTTGGTAACAGTCAATACGATATGTAATGACCGTTACTTAAAATCATGCCTATAAGATCAACTGTGATAGGTCCCCATCGAGAAGAGTTTGGAAGTGAGTCAATACATCTTGAAAGCAGGTCAACCTAAATCGTCTTTAATAATCAAACCAATCAGTACACAAAAGAATCATCCTATCACACAAGTACTTAGTGATGTTAGGAGTGGAATGCAAATAATGAGTGGAAAAATCATAAATGGAATTATTCGTCTATGTTATACCTTCACTTGTGAGCCAAAAAAAATGACTGAAACTTTAAAAGAAGAAAATTGGATTAATGCAATGTAAGAAGAGTTAAGTCAATTTGAAAAGAATAATGTATGGGTACTTGTCCCTAGACCTGAAAACACTAATATCATTGGAACTAAATGGATTTTCAAGAATAAATTAGATGAATTTGGCACAATTATTAGAAATAAGGCAAGATTAGTAGCACAAGGATACACACAAGTTGAAGGTATTGATTATGATAAGACCTTTACTTCTGTTCTAAGTTTAGAATCCATTTGAATCTTATTAGCAATGGCATGTGCATTAAAATTTAAGTTATATCAAATGAATGTCAAAAGTGATTTCTAGAATGGATTTGTCAACGAAGAATTCTATGTTGAACAACCTAAACGTTTTGTAGACCTACAAAATCCCGATTATGTTTATCATCTTCATAAAGCCTTGTATGAGTTAAAAGAAGCTCCTCATACTTGGTATGAAAGACTAACCAAGTATTTATTATCTAATGACTACACGAGAGGGGGCGCCGACAAAACTTTATTTGTGAAGAAAATTGGAAAACAAGTTCTTGTAGTACAAATCTATGCAGATGATATTGTGTTTGGATCCACTTCAAATTCACTTACAGATGCTTTTGTAAAAATTATGGAAAAAGAATTTGAAGTGAGCATGGTCTGTGAATTACCATCCTTTTTAGATATACAAATTAAACATTTAGATGATTGAATATTTATTTCACAATCTAAATATCCAAAAAATCTAGTAAAGAAATTTGGTTTTAAAACTTCAAAACCATTACGTACTCCCATGAGCTCTGGTACTAAGTTAAGATACTTTATGGAAAAGCATAGATGTTACAATTTATAGAAACATAATAGAAAGTTTACTATACCTAATAGGTAGTAGACCCGACATTGCTCTTACCATTGGAATATGTGCTACGTTTCAATCAGAACCCAGAGAGTCTTATTTATTAGCTGCTAACGAATAATTAGACATATATGTGAAACTATAAATTGTGATTTATGGTATTCTAGAGAAACCAATTATATATTAACAGGATATTCAAATGCAGAATGGGCTGGAAATGTAAACGATAGAAAAAGTACATATGGAGGCTGCTTTTATGTTGGATCTTGTCTAGTACCGTGGTTCAGCAAGGAACAAAATTGTGGTACTTTGTCCACTGCTGAAGCAGAATATATAGCTATAGGTAGTTATTGTACACAATTTTTATGGATACAGAAAATATTATATGATAATGGGATTACACAAGAACAAATGACAGTTTGTTATGATAATAATAGTGCAATAAACATCTCTAAAAATCCCGTACAACATGTTCAAACTAAACACATTGATATAAGACATCATTTTATTAGAGAGTTAGTTGAAGATGAGATAATCTCCATGGAATATGTGTCAACAGTAAAACAAGGAGCAGATTTATTTACAAAACTTTTAAATGCCTCTAGGATTGAATATCTTAGGAAATCTATTGGTATGTGTACTTTAGATACCTAAACAAGTTGTTTAGATCATAGCATTAGTAGTACTTAATGTTAAATCTACTATCTAATTGCTATGGATATGTAAGTAGTTTTATATATTTATATATATAAAAATAGACACACGCAGAAATATACAAAGAATTCTATAAATGTGCTTTAAGGATGAAGACTTAAATATTCAATCACTTGATTCATGTGTTGTAGATAAAGTTATATATCCTTACACTTCCTTAGATAAGAACTAGTCTATTATTTTAAGGCATTATCATGTACACAATAGTTCACATGGTAGAATCATTGTTACTTTTAGACCTATAATTAGATCCCACATCTTAAGGAGAAAATACAAATAAAAAGAATGTGAGTAAAATTGTAATATGATGTGAAGAGCCATGGACTTCATAAATAGCAAATAATTCAGTGCACTTAGCTTAAAATTATATTGATTTTGCCTACAAAATTGAACCGAACAGTTATTCTTGTCCTAGTAAGAAATGACAAAGGATATATATAGATCTTTCACAAAAGATATATTTTGATAATTACATTCAAATTGATGGTTGATGTTGAGCATTGAAGACATAAGTTAATGAGATGTATGGGTGTGCTTGAAGATGTCATACAATACATGCTAATTGGTTTGTTGGGCTTAGTCGCTAATATTTGGAACTTATGGTGTATTATTGAAAATTACTTAACTCTAGATGAATTTTCACGACCATATGTGTTATTTCTCCATCTTACTTACACGGAGTAATTGTTTGCTTATTCTCTAATGTCGTGTAAGTCGTCATTAACTTCGAAGCTCCTCATGTTTCTAAGTTAAGTATTTTGATATAAACGGGGAGAATACCATACTATTTTAATATATTTTACTCCAAGGTAGAACTGCTTTATTGTTTATATGTTTTTTGCCTTTGGTTACTTAGTTCACCATATCATCGTATTTTATTACTTAATCTATATGTTTAATGGTTTGTTTGAGTTTTTGTGTAGATATCTTTACAGGTGAACTAAGATATACAAATTTTTTTCTTTTGGGACTAACAAAGTGTAATGGTTTGACATTATAATTTTTTTTTTTATGTCTAGTCAAGAATTGCCAAAGAGGGAGATTGTTAGAAAAATTAGACAGTTTATGTTGCTATTCTTTTACAAAAGATTGTAATTCTTTAGACATGTAACTGTTAAGTCATGACTGAGTCGAGTCGTTTATTGCTAGTCATGATGTGAAGACTCAAGAAGCCTCACAAAAACATCAATCTCTAAAGAAGTGTGCAATCCAAGATATATGTTCACGCATATCGTGCATTACATATGGGCACCACACCTTAGATTTGTTTTTAAGTTTAGTTTTGAACCTTACCATTGTTAAATTAACTTTCAGTACGAGTTAGTTTTGACTATAGGCTAAGTCTACTCATTAAAAAAACATTTCAAGAAATTTTTAAACTTATTTTAATATTTTTAAATAAGCTATATGGAGAACGCATTTATTTTGTCGCAAAACCAAAGTGTAATTCTAGTAGCTTTCGGTCCGAGCAAAAGAGTGTTCATCATTCGAACGTGCGTGGTATTTTCTACATCATTTTGGCCAAACTTGCTTAGTTCGTGCATGAAACCTTCTCCAATTAGATTTAGGTTTTAAACATGAGTGTTTTTTAGTATAAATAAGGTGTTATGTTACACACACATATAAAAAAAAAACTAACCTCTTGAAGCACAAAGAATTATAGAGACATCATTTGCTTCTTTTTTCTTCATATAGTCAGCTTGTTGCAAGGTTGTTAACCTTGTGGTTGAGAGTCTATATACCTAGTGTTCAAATAGTACACATAAGAGCATATAGAGGGTTAGAGCACGGACTTCTATTGCATGAGATTTGCACATTGGCAAAGGTAGTGAATCATGGATGGTGTTGAAGCTGTCGAAGGCTAATTAAGATTAAAGAGTACAACGAGAAGATTGATAGTTTTGTGGACTTGTATTGCGCTCTTTTTTATTAGTAGATTTTTGCAACTTCTTGTGGATTTTATTCCCCATGAGAATTTCCAACATAAATCTTTGTGTCTTTCGTATTTTTATTATTTTGATGTGATGCTTGATATACTTGGAATCATTGTTTAGGTAATTTAACAAGAGAATTTCTTAAATAGTAATAAACCTCACAAGTTAAGTTTAGTACAAAGTAAGACAACGATCATAATTAATTGAACCTAACTCTACTAAGGCTTGATTAATTAAACTGGTAAAATTCCGTACGTTTGTTTCTCACAAAGGTACTTAACAGTGTAAACCCAGCGAAAGCCAAACATTTGTTTTCTACGGAGTAGAACAGTAAGTTTCAAGGTAATAGGTAAATCATTGGTACTGGAAACAGAGGAGGAAGGAGCAAGAACCTTGGACGGTGTTCGGGCTATAAGAAGCAATGCGCCTATCACGAGATCACTAATAAACCTTTAAAGGAGAATTAGACATAGAGGAAAAACACAAAAGAAGAGTAAGAGATAATATAGAGGACTCCCCCTCATGACAAGATAGAAAATCAGTATTTAAAACATCTGCACTTACAAAATAGCAACGAGACTCGGGAGTGTAACAACGATAACCCGTCCCCAAGAAAAACATACTTGCAAGCACAAAATGATAATTTGTCCTAACCAGGATCCAGAATATGAACAAAGGCAACACAACACTTGCAAGCACAAAATGATAATTTGTCCTAAACAGGATCCAAAATATGAACAAAGGCAACACGTAAGGAATGATGTAAAAGGGAGACAAGGTATGAAAGAGAGAAGGGATACTTATGATGTGGCATACGATTAATGAGATGGCATGCAATAAGAACAACATCATACCAAAAAATGTTTGGGTACGTGCATATTGAGCATCAAGGTGTGGCAACATCTAACACATGGCAATGCTTTCGTTCAGCAACACCATTTTGGTGAGAGGTATGAGCACAACTAGTCTGGCGTATAATACTATGAGTAGCACAAAAGAAATTCATAACAGATTGCTCTTTCATCATAAACAACCATGTTATACGAGAATAATCGTTCACAAATATTACAAAGTAACTAAAACCATGCAAACTAAAAGAACGGAAAGATCCCATATAGACAGTATGAACTACATCAAACGACCCAAACTAGTGAACATGCCTATTACTCAAAAAAGTACAATAATGCGCTAAGAAGCACAAATATACGGACACAGGACACAGATACAACGCAACACGACATTTTTCCAAAAAATAGAACACAGATACGTCAAAAACACGTTGACCATATAATAAAATCACAAAAATTAAGAATAAAATTGGTATAAAAACAGATAAATCATAAAAATATTGTTAAGATATTAGAATAGCAAAGACATTAAATAAAAATTTAAGAATTTCTTCATGTAATTATAAACATTCATGATTCAAATTTAAAAACAAATTTACTAATTATTACATAGAACATGTATATGTATATATATTACCGAAAAAAGAGAGGAGAAGAGAAGGAAATTAGGGAAAAATTCACCCAAAAAAAAGTGTCCTAAAAGTGTAATAACGTGTCTAAAATTCAAGGAAAAAAAAACAAAACAAAACAAAATTTGGACACCTTTTTTTGTGTGTCCAATATGTATTCGGAAAGTGTCTAAGAATGTCAGTGTCCAACACATGTCTGACACAGACACATGAGCTAAAATAGAATGTTCATGTTTCATAGTGCCCAATTGACAAGTCTCATATTCTAAACTAGACACACAGCTCAAACTAGGAATAACTAACATGAGTTTATCCAAAAATAGATGACTCAAAGTGTCACTGAAGAGGTCAAATTGCTGCACTCAACGCAAAGGGAGTGGGGGAGGAGGCACCACTAGAATCCAGGTAATAGAGACCATCCTTCTCATGTTGCGAAATAATCATTTTCTTCATGTTGAGGTCCTAAAAGATACAAGAAGTGGGAGAAATCTTATGGTACAATGTAATGCTTTCATCAATTGACTAACAGATAGTAAGTTAAAAGAAAAACCAAGGATACAAAGATTGGAAGAAAGAAATGAGTAGGATACAGAACACCTTCACCAAGAACTGGTTGAGATGATCCATTAACTAGCATAATGTTGTGTTTAACAGGATATAAATCAAAATAGAGAGATGGTATACCAGACATATGAGAGCTAGGTCTAGAGTCAATGACCCATAATGAGGGCGAATGGGTCACACATGTAATATTACCTCAATCGATCAAGGTAGCAGTAGATAACGAAGGAAGAGCAACGCATAATGCCTAAACTAACTCACTAAGTTGAGTATTGAGTGCATCATGAGAACTAGAATTTAGAATAATAGGTCCAGATAAAGTAGAAGCAGAAAACAGCTATGTAGTACCATCAACTACCCGATTGACATAATCTGGCTTACCATACTTCACTCAACAATAAGGTTTCGTATGGCTCATGGCACCACAGTGATCACACTTCTTATCACTGCGTCCACCAACACCATCACCACCTCTAAAACCACCACAAGAACCGCAACTACCACAGGAACCATGAGAGTCAGGACTGTGACTACCACTGCTCAAAACTAAAGCAGAAAACCCACCGCATCCACCAACACCATCACCACCTCTAAAACCACCACAAGAACCACAACTACCACAGGAACCATGAGAGTGAGGACCGTGACTACCACCGCTCAAAACTAAAGCAGAAAATCTTGATTGTTAGAGAATATAATAATAAAGTTACACCCTCTCTAACAACTTAAGCTTTTAGGTGAGTTGGTGATTTCTCATGGTATCAGAGCAGGCAAAAATGTCCTGAGTTCAAATCTCACCGTCACCCTAAAAATATGAACTGGAACGTGTAGGTTCAAAGTAGTCACACGTGAGAGGGCGTGTTAAAGAATATAATAATAAAGTTACACCTCTAATAGCTTAAGCTTTTAGAGGAATTGGTGATTTCTCAACATCCTAAAAATATGAATTGACACATTTAGGCTTAAAGTGGTCACACATGAGAGGGCGTGTTTGAAAATATAATAATAAAGTTACACCTTCTCTAATAGCTTAAGCTTTTGAAACAGCTAGTGATCTAACATGGTATCAGAACCTTGGTTGTGAGAGGTCTTGGGTTCAAGTCTCTCTATTTGCATTTATTTCTCGTTTGCATTTGCACTCTCTTCTCCTTTGCATTTGTCTGTGGTTTCTTTGTCTCTTCAAGTGCAAGTTCGGGATCGCACATGAGGAGAGTGTTGAGAACTTGATATACATTGTTAGTCCATTCTCTAACAGTTTAAGCTTTTAGACAAGTTGGTGGTTTAACATTGATAAAAAAGAAGTAGAGCCTATCATGAAGGAACTCTAAACGCCGCAAGCAAGAATACGCATTGGTAGCCAAGTAAAAATTCGATCCATGATGCATGGAGGTCCAAGTCTAAACCAAATAATAAGGAAGCAATTTTTTTTTTTTTCGGTAAGTAAGGAAGCAATCATAAAGTCATCCCAATGACCTTTCTATTGCTCCAAATCAGTTGTGAATGAACGACACTGTAACATCTGATCCCATAAATTCTTAAGGATGTTATAGTACTTAGACAATGATTTCCAATACTACTTAGTGGTAAAAAATTTCTCATACACCCAACACACGTTACTCTACTATGAGAAAAAATTTGTATCAGAGTCTCAAATCTTCATTTAAGAGACAAAATTCAACAGTACTAGCAACATGTGGTTTCATATTATGCCAAAGCCACCCCATAAGTGCCAAATTCTCACACATCCAATCTTCATACTTTAAGTAAGTCTTGACAAGAGGACCATTTTTCAGATATTCAATTTGCATTTTCCAGGCAAAAACATCTTAACAACGTGTGCCCAGGAAAGGTAGTTAAAAGCATTCAACTTTTTCAAGGTAACATACTTCAGCATATCATCATTGTTTATCAAGGAAGACTTATCTTCAAACATGACACAAACCAAGTCAAACAACAAGCACTCGAGCCACAAAAAGAGAGAATTGAAAAGGCCAAAAAACCAAAAGAACAAAAACAAAATAGCAAATAATAGCCTTTAGTGAGCAACAACGAGCTTCAACCAAACCAAATAAGATCATTTCTCAAACACCCATCACAAAAGAGAGCTCAAATTGCATCATTAAATCAAATAAGAGGCGAGAAACACCAAGTTCAAATTCAAAAACAGCTGACTCAACCTTCAAACTCCAGAACAAACAAACAAAACGACCTCAAAAGGGCTGAAAATCAAATAGTCATAAGTTTCTCCAAACACAGCAGCTAGGACTAAAAACAACGAGCCAGAGTAGGAAAACCATGAAAGGTACTCCTGTACATATAGCTGAACCAAGTAACACCCAAACGTCACACAAAACAAGGTTTCTATGACCAAAACGCACCCCTTAGGACTGAATTGCAGCATAAAAAATGGAGAAAAAGGTCCCCAAACTTAAAATCGGGAAAGAAAAGGGCCCAAGATTCCAAATATCATTGAAAATAGAAAAGAGTGTGTACATGGCTTCAAAAATTTTTGCAAAAAAATTCTAGACTTCAGCAAGAGGAGACGAACTTGTCCATATAAGCTAATTGCCAGAATGATGACATCATTAGTCATGACGCTAATGTCATCAGATGTTTGGGTCTCGTTTTGTCTTAAATTAAGTCCTAAATGTGTTTCAAAGAACTTCTTGCATAGATTGTAAGACTCTGATACCAAGTTAAGTTGTATAGGTATGAAATCTAGGGTTAGAGAAAGGAAGAAGAAAAGAGGAGAAAATAAATTAAAATAAAGGTTTAGGGCTTCATTTATTTATTTCGCCCTTACGCCTTGCATTTATATATTAAAAAATACATTAATACCCTTAGGGAAATAAATGAAAATAAACATAAATACTCTTAACACTCCTATTCTTCCAAACCAAACCAGACCAAAATATGCCCAGTAAAAAAATTTCTAAATCCCAAACCATCGAAAAATGCTCCACACACCTAGGCCAATCTTCCACAATTTACGCCACATTAGAAGCAGCTCCATATACCATTCATATATCTCGCAGATGCTCATCATACATTAAATGTAAGTATCATACAAGCATTGCTACAAAAGGCCAATTCATAGATTGAAGCATCATATTCAATGTGCACCATCAATTACAAACCATTTCATTGATGTCTATGAAGGTGATTCGTATTGTTTGGGTTTCTATTGCAAGAGAAGTATTCAATTCAACTCAATTCAACAAAACCTTATCCCAACTATTTAGGGTCTGCTACATGAATGCCAAAGTCATCCCCTCTTTAAACCATGTATTATCATTTCTTTTTTATTATTATCTCAATCCAAGTTAATTTTGGTCTCCCTCTTCTCCTAGCAAGTCTCAATGAAAATCATGTCACTTTTCCTTATTAGAGCAGCTACTGTTCTTTGTTGCACATGACCAAACACCTTAATTGATGTTATCTCATTTTCTATCGGCACAAAAGAGGGAGGGAGGGAGAGAGAGAGAATTAGTAGTTTTTTTTTTCCTTGAAATAAATTGCAATCTAAGTTTATGAAGTGCCAATCGCACAATAGAGCACACCACTGTTTGCGAATTGACAAACTTGTAGCAATGCTGATGTGAAATCTTGTGTTGGTGATGAGATTGGAAGGATAATTGTGGTTGTTAGTGCTAATCCATGTAGTAGTGCTCATCTTAAAATCATTGTTTGGATGATTGTGACTAAATTTATTGGAATATATTATGAAACAAGTATAAGGTGACCAAAACATCGACTTGATGACAATTTGGAGATGGAAGTGATGACGATCATCAGCACCGGCATGAAATCGTTTGAGCTTTCCAACATAGAGATGGGTTCTTCCGGAGAAAGGTTTTTGTTGGTGGAGAGATGGAGAGGATGTGTTAGAAAGGTGGATGTAGATCGCGAAGAGCTAGGGTGGCTATGCAAGAATTTGAGTGAAGCTTCTTGGGTGTGAGATAATGACCATAAGGGCTTTTTCAGGTTCTTCAATGACGAAGGAATAAGGATGGAGAGATGGTGTCATCGTACAATGACAAAGGTATGTGTATTGGGAGGTCTATGGTGGGTTTAGGATGTTATGCCTAATAATTCCTGAGATCATCGAAGGAGGAGGATTGAGACCATATCTAGGGCTTTGTCTCATATGGGGGTCTGCGATCTTAACGTCAAGCTGCTGGAATCGACAATTAGCCAACAAAACCTCTCAAAATAATATCAGAAGAGGAAGAAGTTGTAGGTGGTGTGGTAGTGGACCACGATTCAAGTCAAGAGAGGCCGAAGTATCTCCGGCGATGTTTGATGGGACAAGTGGGAGATTTTGATTACCAAGTGCCTGAGTGTTGGAAGGGACAGGCCCGGGTGAATCGGCAGGGTACTGATAGGACTTAAAGTGCAGAAGTTGAATGGAGTTTTATTTCTATTTAAGCTTCCGTCCATGGCTGAGATGAGTAGGATTCTGGAGGGAAAGGACTGGAACTTGAAGGGTTCCAATGTTTTTAGATTGCTAAGCACCTTCTGGATGTTGTTACAAGCCAGGGGGCCAGCCCAGAAGAGGTGTGGGTGAGATTTTTGGGGATGTCTGTTCACTTATGGCGTAAGGAGGTGTACAGAGCTCTCGGTGATAGATGTGGAGACTTTATAAATGTTCATGAAGATACAGCGACCAAAAAGAATCTCTGATGGGCTCAAATATGTCTGAGATACTTATTACTTAACAATCAGTTTTCAGCTACAGTAGGGGTCAGACTGGGGTTCTGGAGGCATAATATTCCACTCTGGGTAGCATTGGCAACAGATTTTGAGGTTATTCCCAGTTCCAGTACAGCAACAGGAGCTGGCCTTTCCGCTACAAAATGGGAGAAGAAGAGTGGTGTTTCCCACGCACAGAAGGAGCATCAACACAAGGGGAAAGAAGAAGATAAGCGTTTGGAGGAGAAATTGACAGGTGGCAAGGCTCTAAGATTACAATCAGATAGCATTGCACACGTGGCAACTTATTCAAATTTGAATGGGCAGTAAGTGAGCAGTTTAAAAGGCCATGTGAGTTGGAGATGGCCGCAACTAGTGGGCTGAAGGGGTCTTCTGGGCTTGCTTGAGCGGATCCGAAAAATGTTAAGCCCAACAAAAGTGGGCCCCGTGTAGTAGGAAAGCCCTTTATCAAGTGAGGCAGCCTAACCAGTCATGTTGGATAAGCCCCAAATTGTGGGGTAGACAAGGAGATCTAGGGGGCCAAGATAAAATAAGGCAAGAGCTGATCCAGCCCAATGGGTATGAATATTTATCATCTTATAAGGGAACAACGTTGGGCTCATTAAAAGGCATGGGAAGTGGGTTGTTTCTGGGTCAACCCAAAGTGTGGTAAAGGCCCAGTCCACATTCAATAACAGGGGAAAAGGACTTGGCTCTCGCCTCATACCTGAACAGCGATCAAGGAAATATGTGAGGAGCTCTGGGTCAGTTCAGTCGGAACAGAAAAGAGGTAATGAGTTTGAATGGAAAGTGGGGGGAATCTAGCAGAGCAACAGCAATACAAATGACACAAGATTTTGTGGCTACATTGCAAAAGACTGAAACTCAAAATCAGGGTCAGCAAGTGGCCAATCATCTTAAGACACGAAGCTAACAGAAATGGTGGGAATAAAGAGCTGAAGTTTCAGGGGCATGAACTGGCGTTGAGGACTGATGGAGATAAGGACTGGGTGATGATGCTAGTTCGGGCATTGTTTAGGCAGTTGTGAACTAAGAAGCACGGATACTCTATTTTGGCTCACGTATCCGTGTCGGACACCGACACTCTTGGACAATTCCCGGATACGTGTTATGATACTTGAATCATGGATGTTGATGATTAAATGAGAATGTTCTTTAATTTTTATTTAATGGCTTTTTTATTTTAATATCTTAATAATAGTTTTTAAATTTGTGTGTTTTATGCCAAGTTTAATTGAAATAACATTAGGTTTTTATGATATGGTCATATAAAAAAAATATATATATATATATATTCAACATGTCCCTAACGTGTCTGTGTCTTACTTTTTTGAGAAATAACGTGTCTGCGTGTCCGTGTCGTGTTGTATCCGTGTCTCGTATCCGTATCCATGCTTCTTAGGTTGTGAACAAGGTGCTTAGATGGAGAGATATTGAGAGTTCAGAAGGGAGATGTTGATAGAGATCTTGAGCTAGAGACTCTGGAAAAAGAAAACGCTGAGGGAGGATAATTCCAGGGCTATTGCAGTGCTCCCCAAAATCACCAAACTTTCAGTTCATGAAATTAACCAATAGGTCAAGATTTTTGGACAAGGTGGATCTAATTCCCTAGGAAGGAATCCAAACATATTTTGCTATTAACATGAATTTTTCCCCTTTTTAATGTTTTCCAGTTCAAGCATCAGAAATCCATGTCGGTGGCCCTGTCTACACTAGAACTCCCAAAACCAACCTTCACAAGGCATGTAATAAAATACCACTAAGCAAATTTATTCTATAATCTTTTAATCATTTCATATGCTATTCCATGATCATGACTTTTGAAGGCACAAAACTATTCTTTAGAATGGAATTATCACTTACCACTAAAAATGGAATAATTGCAAGAGAAACACATTCTCACCACAAATGATGATGAAACATTTCTTGACATACCCTCCTATCTCTGATAGCACACATAATATAGGATATATTCATTTCTAATCCCAAAAGAATTTATTTAATAAGCCCTTGAGAACTCAGTATTCCAAGGAAGATAAAAAATGGCCCCTCATGGTATCAGAGGAGCCCCAAAGGAGTACTGAACAAAGCACAGAACATTGGACTTTATTTCTCAAAAGCATATTAGATAAGCTTCCCTGGCCAAAAAATACAGACCAAAAGAAAAGGTAACAGCCAAGTTGTTGCCTAGCCCCCAATTGAGATCAATATCCAAAAATAAACCAATTTTCCTTTCACTTAAATTCTAAGTAAAATTAAGAAAAAAAATACTAAAAAACCACTAAAATAAAATTTTCAATCCAAAAAGTCCATGATATTTTTTCTATCTAAAAGACCAAAAAAAAAAACTTTTAATACAAAAAAGTCCAATTGTTAACTTCTATCTTAATACCATTAAAAAATATTATTGATTAAACTAAAATAATCTTGAAGATATATTTTAAAAAATACTAAATAGTTGATAAAATAAATTATTTAATCCAAAAAAAGATATAACATTTTTTATTTATCTACATGGCCTAAAAACTAAATTTTCACTTCATAAAATGTTATGATTTTTTTTGGATTGGAGAAGCTATTTTATAGTATTTTTTTCTAAAATATATCTTGAAGGTTATTTTAGTATAATTAGTATTATTTTTTTAACAGTGTTAAGATAGAAGTTAACAATTGAACTTTTTGTATTAAAAGTTTCTTTTTTGGATCTTTTAAATAGAAAAAATGTATCATAAACTTTTTGGATTGAAAATTTTATTTTACGGACATTTTAGAATTTTTTCCTAAAATTAATACCTATATGAATGTAACCAACAAGAGGTTAGGCATACGTCACTAGCATCATTGCAGCTAAAATATTCAGCTATTTTTAGTAAAAATGCTGGTTCTAACCAAAATCAAAACCTCAACTATATTGAGCAAGTACAAATAGAATATTTTAAGATTGACATGTAATAACCAAAAAGATTTGAATAAACTAGCAACAATAGGAGGACAGGGAACCAACTTACTCAAGTACCAACCATTTTTGCAATTTTACAGTTCTATTAGTCCACAACAGTAGCCAAGCAATCCTCTCAGTCTGTACATGCATGCTCATTGAATCTGTCCAGGGGAAAAATAAGTACAAAGTCAATAGAGAGAACAAGCATAAGAGAAGAACCTAAACAAACATATAAGAATTAGCCAACAACCATACCTTTGTCAACACTCGGTACAGGTCTTTTTCCATGACTTCCTCCGTTAACTTTCTTGGGTCTTACAAGCCTAGAACCTAAGTTTTAAAAGGGAAAAGCGTAAGGCGAGTCACTTGACCTCTTAAAAGGCAAAGCATAAGCCTCAAGGCATAAGCTTATCAGGACTTAATAAAAAAAATATATATATTGTTATTAGTTAATTAATGAAATTGTCTAGTATTTTAAAAATTTCTTCCTCATTATAATTCCTAAATTTTGAAGGAATGTTAGATATTTTGATTAATCCTTCTCTTAAATTACTCATGAAATTATTTCTATATCCAAAAAATAAGGTACAACACTTCTCCTTCCTCTCTCCTCCCCTCTCCCGTGTTTGTTGGGAAAGTAAAAAATATATATTATATTGAAGTCATAAGAAAACATAACTCATCTATGTAAAAGTCTCTTTCAATTATGTGTTAAGAGTTTTTAAACTCCATAATCGTGATCATGTCTCTCAATCAAAGGTTTCTGCTGGTCTTAAACAATAGCAAAAAAGTTATTAGAGGAAAAAATAAATAATTTTGGGGTTTACCTCATTCTTTTGTGTCAATTTCTATTAGGAAAGTATTTATATTCTTTTATTCTTCCTTGAAACCCCCAAAGTTAGTCCTAAAAAGCATCTTGGACACACGAGAAGAATTCAAATCATCACCATTGAATGCCTTAAATTTGAAGCTAAGAAGCACGGATACGGACACGGGACACGGATACGATACGACACGGACACGCAGACACGTTATTTTTCAAAAAAGTAGGACACGGACACGTTAGGGACACGTTGAATATATATAATTTTTTATATTTTTATATGACTATATAATAAAAACTTAATGTTATTTCAATTAAAATTAGCATAAAAACACACAAATTTTAAAAATATTATTAACATATTAAAATAACAAAGTCATTAAATAAAAATTAAAGAATTTCTTCATTTAATCATCAACATCCATGATTCAAGTGCCCGGACACGTGTCCGGGAAGTGTCCGAGAGTGTCGGTGTCCGACACGTGTCCGACACGGACACGTGAGCCAAAATAGAGTGTCCGTGCTTCATAGATTTGAAGTGTATGCTTCTCAAGAACACTGTTTTTCTTGCAAACCTTTAAGGCATTTTGGATATGCCTTACTTCAAGGCAACCCTTGACAAAGCATTTTAAAACACTAACTAAAACCCATCCACACTCTTCTAACGTTTATGGTTTGTACAAAGCAAACAAGAAACTCATATCTGTAAGAATACCAGAACAAATCAGAAGAATGTCAAAAACCATAGACAATGTTAATGTTCAACAGAAAGCACTAATAGTCGGGAAGATTTCTAAAAGGATTAAACTTACAGCATCCAGAAGCTATAGCTCTGCCAATGAAAGTTAAAAGAATGGAAGGAATAATTTCCAAGAAAATTAGCACGTCCATGAAAACATGTTTTGGAATCTCTGATAAAAAGATGCCTACATAATGCAGCACAATGATATGAGAAATAAAAGCAAATGAACTTTGTCTAATATAAACAAGAACGATAGGAATTTGGTAGACTATTGGAAACAAAGCAGAAAGACCACAACATGCTGCTACCATATACACAAGGAAAACTAGCAAAACTATGCCACAAGGGCTGAGTACTTATTTCCAACAGAAACACTAAGCATACAAACAAATTTAATTCTATGACAATCACAGAATGGAAAAAAGAAATAAATCTTTGACAACTAATTAAGGATCATTGGCAATGTGCATTTTTTTTGAGAATGTCCTAACATATGGCAGCGACCACATTGAACAACTCTCTTTGGACGTTTTAAACTCTCTACACGAAGAACCTTCTTTTTGGGCCTTCCAGGAGGCCGACGAGTCTTGGGTGGGCGAATTGTGATCTCAACTTTGGCACCTCCACCCTCAGCTCCCTCGCCAGGATCTATCCATAGGCTTTTATCTGGGATTGGATTTATCATCTGTGAATAGGTCTCACGGTAGCTATCTACTGTGAAACAATGCTCAGCAAACAAATGGGCATTCTGCCCACAAGAGATGAGCGCAGCAGCAGCATGTGCACATGGCAGACCATAGAGTTGCCAACGGCGACATGAACACACTCGACTTTGTATGTCCACAATGTTTGTTCGCTCAGTTGACACAATCTCAAATTCAACTTCATTTGCACGAAGTACTTGATAGCAACGAGAATCTGTGATTGCTTCTAAAATTCGCTTCTCAGCAGACGGCACAAGAATCGAGGTCCACCTCAGGCCCATGTCACGGCGATCATTAAACCAAGATGTCAACTGATGACGAATGTGTTCCATCATTTGTACTACAGGGAGCTCATGACATTCCAGTGTCCAGTTATATAACAATTCTGTGACCCCCAATGTGAAATGACCATATCGTACCCCCTCAAAATATGTGACAGCCCATAGTTGAGGAGGAAACTGCTGAAACCATGGTATGACATCTCGCGAAATCTCAACCATCTCTGTGATTTTGCTTTCAAATTCAACAGTTGTAAGCGCATAGACTGCACTCCAAAAGATATTGACCAACTTTGAGTTCTTAAATGTATCACGAAAATTCTCACTAACATAGCGCAAGCAAAAACCATGAAATGCACTTGGAAAATGAGTCTCAACTGCCTCCACAATGCCCTGTTGTCTCTCAGATAGTATTGTAAGTCTAGGCATGTTGTCCGTATTTACTCCAAGAAGCTTTCGCAGTTCAGACATGAACCACATCCAATTCTCATCACTTTCCACATCAACAACAGCAATTGCCAATGGATACAATGCATCATCTGAATCAACAGCTGCAGCACAAAGTAATGTACCCAAGTACTTCCCTTTCAGATGTGCCCTGTCAAGTTCCAAAAGCGGCCTGCAAGCATTTATAAACCCATAGATTGATGCACGGTAAGAAACAAAGAGGCGCTGGAAGCAATTGTCATGTCCAGTGGCAAAAACCGATGCAATGCTTCCTGGGTTATTTTTCCTTACTTGTTCACAGTACGCAGGAAGAAGTCGATACCCTTCTTCAAAAGTCCCATGTAATGCAGCCATGCTGCGTTCCTTCCCACGCCAAGCTTGCATATAAGAGACAGCAACTCCATGTTGATCACGAATATCTTGCAGTATTTCCTTAGGTTTATACTGTGGATTATCCCGAACACGTGCTTCTACTGACCTCGCAACCCAACCTACTGACGCTTGTTGATGATGGAGGTTCTGAACTCCTTCACATGTATGCTCTCCATGCAGTGTTCTAACTGAAAAGGTGGGAACTCCAGGACATTTTGCTACATGGACACGCCATGGACAACCTTCCTTAGAACATTTGGCTATAAACCTGCTGCGATCTGATTTCACAATCCGAAGATCAAAATGCAGAGCTATAGCAATATCTTTAAGGGTTCTTCGGCAAGTTTCAACATCAGGGAACTCCTGACCGATAACTAAAGAATGATCCGTCAAAGTAAGAGAAGAATCGGGCACGGTTAAAGACTGATCCGTCAAAGTAAGAGAAGAATCGGGTATGGTTAAAGACTGATAATCAGCCATACGTCTACCAAACAATCAGCTTCAGATTGTTATCTAAATCTTCCTCATCATGATGTTGACAGTTCCAAAACGGTGTAATTATAACACATAACCATCCATAGCAATGAGGTGTATATTAACTGCAAAGAATAAAGCAAATCGACATTCAATTCGATACAATGATGGTGCAAATGAACTAACTCACATAAATTGAGGATGAGTACTTAGGTTTTGTCTGTCGGGTGCGACCCAAACTTTCTTTAAACCATTTCTGGCTCAACAAACGTAGGAGAGTGTGAGACAGAAAGTTACCTCGTTCGAGATTGGGTAGACTCCAAACGCAGGCTCTTTGATGGGATCCTGTGACGATGAAGTTCGTTGGAAGGCGAACGGCGACGAGATATTATGATGATTGTAGTCTTTGTTAATGGTGGTGACAACGTCGACGGTGACTGTGCGGTGAATGTAGAGCGAGAGAGACAGATAGAGATGAAACGACGGTGGAGCAGGGTAAGGGGAAGATGTTGGCTACGACTACTTTCAAGCCTCCTCAAATGGCAAATAGCATTCCCCTTTGTCGCTGGGCCTACCCTATCGCTGTTCCCAGCCCTAACATTTCCCAAATCCGAAAATGTTAGAAACCCCCTTATTCGGCAGAAACTTGGGCTTTATCCGGTACTAGGAGAGAGGCACGTGCCGTCAGAATCCTTGAAATAAATTGAAAATTAAATTTGGTTGTGTTTATAATTGGAGAAAAGAAATATTCCCTCTGTGCCAAAATAAAAAATTCATTTGAGAATTCTAATTTTTTAAAAAGTTTTATTTTATTATTTTAAAACTATTTAAATTTTTTATATTCCTATCATTTAATTATAAATCATATTCACATTAAGTGTAATAAAAGGTTATTTTGAAAATTCATAAGTTAAAAGTACGTTGACTTTTCAAATGAGACTTTTAAAATGGACAAGCCAAAATGGAATAAAAGATTCTTAAAATGGGACGAAGGGAGAACCAAACTTATACAAGAGAGTAACCCAAGTAATATCATAAATTTGATCTCAATAAGAATAATTTATACATTTAAATTTAATAAGATCATGGTCTAATTGGTTAATTCGGTTTAACAAAACGTATCTCGATTGTAATTATTACATTAGTCCTAAGCTTAGAGTGAATTAATGTTCTGTTCTACTTCAAGATGGTCTAAGTTTTATTGTCGTGTACATCTATCAGTCAACTTAGTTCATGAAGGATAATTTGGGTATTTCGAACTTTTGTTTTAATTTATATCTTACACATTACATGCATTGCATATAGTTGACATCATATCATCATTATGTGTAATTGAATTATGTTGTGTCACAATTTTTTCAAAAATGCATATTTGAAAACACTTAGAAAAATTGAATTCACAATGCAAGAAGAAAATGACCAAACCTCTGTGGCTCGTTCGAACGAACACTAGCAGGTTGTCATTTTTAATTGTTTGATAGACATAATCGAATGAACATCAGAAAGTTATTGTTTGATGTTCATTCGAACGAACACTAGGCAAAAATAGAAATATTTTCTGCTTTGAAGCATTATTTGAGATTTGATCTCTAACCTATAAATTCACAAAAATTCAGTTTCACATAAGAGAGAACAAAGATAGAGAGAGTTCAGTTTGTGAGAATTATACACTTGAGAGAATTTAGGGCTTTTATGAAAGAACATTCATACATGTGTTTCATCTACAACTCTACTATCATCATACATTGATTTGATCATCTCACTTGATCCAAATCAATCAAAGAGCCCCAATCATCAATTCATCCAATTGAAGAGTTTGTGGAGTTCAACTTTCTGGATTTAATTGTTGGGCGATTGGAGGAGTCCGAGGTAGCTTGGAGTTTACAATTGTGAAGAGCGTCCATCAGAGGATTCTGAGACCTAAGGAGCTTGCAGTTGTACAAAGATTTCAACTATGGTGAAGACTTGTAGCTACAAGGGAGATTGAAGATGATTGAGTAGAACGGAGCTTGATAGACTAAGTTTGTCACGCCCCAAATTCGAACATGGGATTCAGAGTGAAAACAACACAAAATTAGTCTAATCCAAGCATTGACATAGGCTGGATCAGTTAAATAATCAACCCTGTAATGAATATAATCTCCTAAATCTATCTATACTAAAAAATATATCATTTATTCGTCAAGTTCCATAACAAGAATAATAATAAAATCTCTCACATCTAAGATAAAAAAAAATAATTTGTCTCCAAAATAAATCAACGTACAATCCCTTAAAGTAAAAATTTCTACAAGTCTCCAAGTAATACAAATAAAATAAATTAAGTCCTAACATAAACAGAAGCATATAATTAAATAATAGACTAACACTTTCCATTGTACTTGTATCCAGCACTATTCCAGTCCATCTCTAGTCATCTGTGAGAGAAAAACATTAGGGTAAGCTCAAAGAGCCCGTAAGGTAACAAAACATGTTACACACAGGAACAAGTCAAGCGGATAGCATGAATATTTTATAAAACAAGTTCACATTACTAAAACAATTTAGTAGACATAAAAAAGGAAATAAATTATTTTTCTTTGATGCAAAAATAATTTAACAGAGTAGTGTGGTAACAAATAACGATTTCAAACTTGTATAAGCATTCACTCTGGTTAGCACAATAATATGGTGCCCATCAAAGTGGGACTTGCAAACATCACCTGTACTGGAATTCAACAGTATTTATACCCCTGTTAATATGGGCAACACTTCGATAGTATCCTGTCGGCACAAACAAACTGTCAATAGTAGCAAACCATTATTGACACAAAACAAACTCCAACCAAAGCTCATACTCACACTAAAAAAACTTAAATATATGATAATGATCATATCGATAAAACAATTTATTTCAATAAATGGAATAACTTTCATAAACAAATTTATCAGTGAGCAATGATTGGAGAATACATAGCACATACAAAATACCTTTGCTTGACCGAGACAAATTTGAAGGAATAAATAATTCATTGTAAAATACTTTTGAACTAAAGTCATTTGGAATCATTGTAAACATAAAATGATTTTTCATAAAAAATAAAGCAAGAGAATATTTATTTGCATTTATTTAAAATTTGGGTACAACATGTATTGTTTCCTTACCTCAAAATTAATAACAAATATACTCAAATGTACTCTAAGAGTCTCTAATAATCAATCCAAACCTATCACAATATAAGATTACTAATCAATATAATTCCAACGAGAATCCTAAAATATTTTTACATTATTAACCATTAAATTTTATTTCCTTAATTAACTTAAGTAGTTTTAAAATTAATTATCTTATTTCTCTTAGTATAAAATTTTCTTATTTAAACCTCAAATTAATACTAAAAGTAATTAAAATGGTTAACTATCCATATATACACACTAAAAATTTTCTTCACACTCTTTCATACATAAAAAGACAGAATATACTAAAAGATAGAATACAATATACTCACACCTTTACTTTAACCATTGGTGGACTCATCCAATTCTCACATTTTTTCCCCTTTTTTTTTTCCAAACTTATCACACTTATACTAAAAGACAAAACATCATCCAGCGTATATACATACATCATTCTGCCTATACATCATCCCCTTTAATTATTATTATTATTTCTTTTAAAACATTAAAACATATTTTCTTGATTAACCTAAGAAATCCTAAAATTAACTATCTTATTTATGTATTAATAAAATTTTCTTATTTTATATTTACTTGAGTTTCAATTAAATATGAGAAGTGATACAATTTGCTAACACTATTGTTTTGATATTCATGTATACGCATTAACAAATTTCATTTCTTTTATTAAAATTCTTATGAAAAACGAAACAGACAACAAGACAGATCTAAAAACTCTTCCTAACTTTTTCAAAATACATTCTGATACATATATGTATGTTTGTGTGGGTGTGTGTGTGTGTATATATATATATATATATATATCAATGCTTGATGGTATTCACGTGAGTCAAAATACCACCAAGTTAGTTATTATTTTCTTTTTATGTAATCACCATGGTAATACAATTAAATTAATCAATTAATCCTAAAAGATACCTTAATGGTTAATCGCTCAATAATCAAGCCTTTAAACCTCAAGATATAAAATCTTGATTCCCTTTTCTTCCCTTCTCTCTCTCTCTCTTCCATGCCTCCTCTCTCTTGTTGTACGGCTTGTGCGTGAATGCTTTTTTTTTCTTCTTCTTCTATTTTTCCTATATGTAGGCTTTCTTTAAATTTTAAATTTCTTTATCTATTAAGTTTGTAGATATTTAAATTTAAAAGGAGTCCAACTTTTGATAGTGCTTATCACAATTCTCTATCTTATCTATCTCTCTCTCTCTCTCTCTATACACACACACACACACACACACACACACACATATATATATATATATATATATCTTTAATAACAATAAATAATATTTCCCATGTGTGTGTGTATGTGTGTGTATATATATACCGGGTATTACATTCTCCACCCCTTAAAAAGTTTGGTCCTTCAAACTTAACGTACCTTAGTTTGTGAAGAGATTGGGATATTTTGTTCTCATATCTTGCTCAGTTTCCCAATTAGCTTTTTCAACTGTGTGGTTCTTCCAAAGTACCTTTACAAGTTTCATTGTTTTGTTACGAAGCACCTTCTCCTTCTTATCTAAAATATGTACTAGTTTCTCCTCATAAGACAAGTCCTCCTCAATTTGCATAGGCTCGTACTTTATAATGTGTGAGGAGTCGTGTACATATTTCCATAAAACGGACACATGAAACACATCATGCACTCTAGATAACTTTGGCGGTAATGCAATCTTATAAGCCAATTTACCTACACTCTTTGGTATTTCAAATGGCCCAATGTACCTTGGATTCAATTTTCCCTTCATGCCAAACCTCATAACAGCCTTCATCGAAGATATCCTCAAGAATACTGAATCCCCAACGTCGAACTCCAACTTATGTCTTTGATTATCTGCACAACTTTTCTGTCTACTTTGAGCTGTCTTAAACCTTTCTCGAATTTGAACAATCTTATCTGAGGTTACTCACACTAATTTTGGGCTAATAAGCTTCCTCTCTCCAACCTCATCCCAACAGATATGTGACCGACACTTCTTACTATACAATGCCTTATAAGGTGCCATCCCAATACTAGTTTGAAAACTGTTATTATAAGCAAACTTTACTAGAGGTAAATGGTTATTGCAACTACCCTTCAAGTCCAGCACACAAGCTCTAAGCATATCCTCTAAAGTCTGAATAGTTCGCTATGATTGTCCATTTGTCTCGGAATGAAAAGTAGTACTAAGATTCAACTTAGTTTCAAGAGCTATCTGAAGACTTTGCCAAAACTTAGAAGTAAACCATGGGTCTCTATCAAACACAATAGATACTGGTACTCCATGAAGCGTCACAATCTCTTTAACATACAACTGAGCCAGATTTTCAAAAGTTGAGATAGCCTTAATGGCTAGAAAATACGCTGACTTTGTCAATCTATCCACTATCACCCAAACTGCATCATTACCTCCAAATGTCTTAAGAAGTCCGATCACAAAATCTATAGTGATATTTTCCCACTTCCACTCTGGAATAGGAAAAGGCCCCGCTGGTCTCTGATGCTCTGCCTTAACCTGCTGACATACAAGACACTAAGTTACAAACTGGGCAATCTCTCTTTTCATGTTATTCTATTAATAAGACTCCCTCATATCACGATACATCTTTTTGCCACCTGGATGTACTGTATATCTAGTTCTATGGGCTTCTTATAGAATCTCTCTTTTTAACTCAAGAATATTAGGAACACATAATCTAAACCCATATCTCAAAACTCCATTATCCTGAATGATAAAATCATGCTTATCATATTTTTTCACATCCTCTATAATGCTAACCAACTGCGGATCACTCATTTGTGAAGTCTTAATCCTCTTTACTAAGATTGGCTCCACTCTAAGTGTAGCTAGAATTATGCCAAGCTTTTGAACCTGAATGGTAGCATTAAGTTTCCTCAAATCTTTCAACAAATGTCTCTTTCCAACAGATAAAGCCGAAATGCGTCCCTCTGATTTTCTGCTTAAAGCATCTGCCACCATATTAGCTTTACCATGATGATAATGGATGGTACAATCATAATCTTTCATCTACTCAATCCATCGCCTCATTTGGTTAAACAGACTTCACAATTGAGTTTAGAATAGTAAAAAAATTCTTAAGTATGAAGTTTCGTAATTTTTGGTATTCTTTTGGCTACTTAACTAAACTAGTAAAGTTGTACTAAATGTGCCTACCAATCTTCGTTTATATATTTAAAAAATTTATTGCTAAAATGAATCCTGCCATTGGTCCAAAGCATTAAAAAATCTTAGGTTAGACGTTTTTAGATCTTAATTTGATCATTAATGGCATTAATTATGCTAAATATAGTCTCTAGGGGTATAGTTGTCATTTTTACATTATTTAGGGGCAAAATCATAATTTTGTATAGTTTAAGGGCACTTTTGTAATTTATTGAAACTATAGGGACTCAGGTGCAATTTCTATAAGTTACTTTTTTAAAATAATTATTTTTCTATTTTAGAAGGGTATTTTTAAATTAATTATTCCATTAATTAAGCCCTAACATAATTTAATCAAACTATTAGGGCCAAAATATAATTTTAGAATGTTAATTTTAAAAAATTATATTTTAATATTTTAGAGGGCCATTTTTTAATTTAATTTAATTCGGTCTAGACCTTAGTGGCATTTCTAGAAACATTTGGGGTCAAATTATAATTTTTAAAAGTTCATTTCTACCCTTGGTAGCTAGAGACAAATCGTGGATAAGGGTTATCCAAGTTTAGGATATATTGTATTCAGTTAATTGGACTACCAAATAGTCCCTATTCCTAAAATTGGTAGTTTATCCATGTCTGGGATAGTATTAATTTCAATTAAGTTCCTATCTTTATAGCCAAGCAGGTCTGGTTAAGCTTTATCCCTAAGCAGGATACCCTATTCCTAATTTTTGGATTATTAAGTTTGTAGTTAAACATCGTATAAGCTAGGATTTTAAGTCCATTTATGAGGTCAAAACGACAACACCCTCTACTGTTTAAGTCAATACGGCGTCGTCCAATTTATGCGTTGGTTAAACCATGCATCAACATATAGCCGAGTCAACCTAATCCCTAAATCAACTCATCTTCACTCGGTTAAATCGGTCGATTCAATTCACGAGTTGACTCAACGAGGTCATCATCCCCAACTATTTAGTTATTCTAGCAATGAAAACCCTAATTTCTTTTCACTCTATTTCATGCACATCCAACCATGGTTTTTGAATCCTTCCTTCACCATTCAATTGCTGCATGCCTAGGGATTATTTTTGCATTGGTTTTAGGGTTCAAATATAGGCAAAACTATCTAGTTTAGCTTATGTGGTCGTCATTGTGATAAGCCTAGTTCATGGCCATTTCAAGGTCGTTTTCAACGTGGTTTGATTGGTTGAGCTCTTTGAGCTTTAGGGGTTTAGTTTTCGTTTATAAATCTAAGATTCAAGTGTCGTTCAGAAGTTGGCCATTAATAGCTTACCTGTAACTTATTGTTACATGCTCACTTTTTAGTCAAATGACATGATTCATTTCGTGTTGTGTTCCATATTCACTTTAGTTTAAGACTTCGTTCATAAAATAAATTTTTGTGCAAGTTGAGTTCTGGGTAAATTTTCAAGCTTCCAAGAATGGTGGTTTGTGTTATTTCTATCATTTTAGAGGCTTATAAACTTGAATAAGTAGCTTAACATGCTTATAATCTACATAGGAAATTAATAAGGATTAAGTTTTGACCTGATTTGAGTAACTTTGGATTTTTCTTTGATTTTTTCTCTCATCCTCATCTCTCTATCCAAGCTTGAAACTTAGCTCCTCCTCTTGCACAAAATTCAGCCGCTTCCTCTCTTTGTTTCAACAAATGAAACTTAAGTTACATGAGCTCATATATATAGAGAGAATTTTTGATTTATTCCTAAGGATTCTTAGTCAAAAATTAAGGCTAAGGGTAGCTTGTGCAACTTTGCTGTTATTTCAAATTACCATAATAGCTAAGGAGGCTGTGCACATGGGGCTATTGTTGCAAGTTGCATGCATACAACCCCCTTCTGATTTTCCAAAATTCTTCATATATATATATATATATATATATATACACACACACACACACAACTATACACATTCTTGTGTGTGTATTCTACCCTCTTTCATCATGTGCAAGTCACATGATGAGAGAAAAATAATTTTAATTTATTTTCTATATTTTTCCTATTTATTTGTATATCCACACGCACACACACACACACACACACACACATATATATATATATATCCATATCTATATGTGTGTATTTTGGTCTCTCTCATCATGTGTAGGTCACATAATGAGTAAAATAATTTTATGTATTTTTCTTATATTTTTTTTTGTATTTATTTTATATTTTTCCTTATTTTTTATAATTATTAAATAATTCATAATATTTGATGTATAATTTTTCATACTTTAGGTTAGTGATGTATTGACCACTTAACCCCATTAACTTAGGTTAGGTTAGGTTTACCTATAGTTAGGTTGAATTTTAATGCTACATTAGGTTATGGCCTAACTAGGGTAATGTCCTACTGTTGGGTTAGGTTAATTTCTAACCTTAGTTCATATCATGTCATTGCATAGTGCCTAAATAATTTTCAAAAGACTCTTCATTGATGTAGTTTTCAATACATTACCCTAAATTGCCCAATTCACTAGGCGTGAGTGTTACATTCTCCCCTCCTTAAAAAGAGTTTTGTTCCCAAAACTGAACTAATCTGATGGGAAAAACTACCCGTACACTTGTACCATTAACATTTTTCCATTGCATACTTTGATTTTACTTTTACTTGTTCTCGTTTATTTAGTAGTAGTCTTGGAAGTTAAGGGTGTGGTCAAACTACTTTTCTCTATTATAGGAGTGTTCTGAATCTATATTTCAAGTACTTCTAGTTTCTTAATGAGGACTAAATCTTTGCTTAGTTCATTTAATTTTATGTTCTTATCGTGTTGTTTTCTGGCCGTAAATTCTCCTTTATGCTCAATTTATCGTGCTAGTTTTATTTGTCTAGTCCTTTGGGCTTATTATTGGTATCTAGGATATTGTGTCCTTAAATAAGAAATCTTTTAAACATATTTCATCTTCTTTTATAGCTTTCATTGACTCATTCATTAACCCATTGTTTAAAATTCAAATTTGAAAACACCAGATCAATAGATTTAGTTGACTAAGTTTACCATTCAGTCAATTGAATCATAGTTCAGTTGACTGAAGGACTCAACTGAATTGTCTAGAGGGTAGAGGTTGTTCTTTGTAAAAATTCATTTAGTCAACTAAATCTTCCAGCATCATTTTGAGTAAAAAGGTTTAAGTGATTCAGTTGACTGATTGTTTAGTTTGGTCAATTGAAATTGACAGTGTGTTGGAGTCTTATTAACAAAATACTTTTTCAGTCGAATGAGTCTTGGGTCTAATCGATTGAATCTTCTAGAGACAAAATAAACATGTTTTGTGAACACAATTCATCGACTGAATTGAGAACTTAGACGACTAAATTTGACAATTTAACTTTAATGCCCATTTTGTTCATTGTTTTTTTTTTTTTTTTTTCTAGTCTCTTGATTTTTCAAAACTTAGTTTCTAACATTTTTATGCTTTTAAAAAATCATTTGGTTGATTAATTTTAGTTGATAACTTAAATACTTTAAGCATAATGTTTTGATCAATCAACCCTAGATCACTCAAACACCCAATATAAAAAAAAAGTCTTTACTTGATTCTTTGGGCATAAGTACTCTCTTGACTTTATCTTGATGTTTTGATCTTGTGAGTATGATTCCCTGATGTTGATCCTCTTCATTTTTAGTCAAGCTTTGGTTAGCCATCTCTTGAGTTCATTACTCTATTTTCTTTGGCACTTAAGGTAAATCATTAGTCAACATCATCAATGCCTTGATATCATCAAAATTATGAGAATGCCCTTTGTTGAAAACCTTTAGGGCCAATAGAAAAGATTTCCAAGGAGGTCTCCAATGTTCCTCCTAGGATTTTCGGCTGGGCCCTTATTTGTTTGACAACAACTCTCCCCTATTTATCCAAGGACAAGACTAAGGCCATTTTTTATGTTTCATTTAGGGTGGCCAAACAACTAGGCTATGAACAGGGGGTCGGGGCAATCTACCCACTATTTTTTCTTACAAGGTTGCCTTTGTTCACTTCAATAAGGAGCTTATTAGAGATATCTGTGAAATTTTCAATAACACCATTGATTCCCTAATTATGATAATTCCCTCAATGGCAAGGAATGGAGCGTGGACCTTAAAAGGCCACTAGATGTAGAGTCAATATCTCTACGTTTGCTTGGATTTTGTTGGGAAGTATCCTAACCCTATCACTGAGGAGGTCGTGGAGGATATCTATGAGGATGATCCAACCTTTTGTGCTCCTAAGGTGAGCGAGAAAAAGCCCATGGGTTATTTTAGTAATAGGCCCTTGAGAGGTGTTAAAAAGATTAGGTGTTTTGTTGACGCGAGGACTTTTACGAATCTTCCTACTACAGTCGACAAAAAAAATGAAAGGGAAGGTAGCTCATTAGGAGAAAGTTTTTTCCACACCCAAGGTAGTTCTTGTAGCGGTAAGATCCTTTGAGCTATCCTTGGGAATAGGTAAGACCCTTGAGACTCGTGGAACTGATAAGGCTCCTCCTTCTTAGGTTTGTAATCTTTCAGTATCATGTTATTCTTTCTAAACATTTGTTACACTATCTTGACCATTGTTGTCTCCAATTATTATTTTGGGGGACTTTCTCTCACAATCCTCCTCCTAGCAACACTCTTATCCAACATACAGTTCTATGGGATACTTGCAAGGCTACGAAACCTAGTGATCCTGTTGCTCGCTCTGAGAATTTGCTTGGTACCATTTTTGGCATAGGGGTGAAGGGTCACCTAGCCTTTCTGAAAAACTTCTACAAGGTTGTCAACAAGTAGGAGAGAAGAACTCCTATAGTGGGGAGTATTCGTCTATTTCCTCTGATGTCCACTGTGATATACCCAGTCAGGATCTTTTTTTAGTTTCCATTGTTTCCCTCTTTCAATTTTTTTATGGCTCCTAACCTAGTGTTAATGCCATATTTTTTTTACCGCGCAAGAAATAGGTCCAGCTAAGATGTCAGGGATAATGGTTCCCCTAACCACTGGCATGGCAAAGGAAGGGGAACTACCATAGGAGAATGAGCCTATCCTTTTAAGAAAATGCTTCAAGATGATAACAATGCAAGGACTTTCTCAAAGCCAAGTTCTTCGACGGAAGTTAGCCAATGAGGTCACTAGAGAGGAAGGCCAAGAGGCTTCTCGAGGGGCTCTTGACAAGCCTATTGAGTTGGACTCCCTAGAGCCGGCTGAGATTAATATGCCAACGACCACTAGTAGCCACATAAAGATGTGTCTGTAGAGGATGCTTCCGAAAGAGTTGCGGGTGGGAAAGTTTATGGAGAGCCTATTAGGGAGGACATTTAGAATAAAGGTCCTTAAAATGAGGTTTTCCAAAATAAGGAGGTTACTACGGAGGCCACGTTGAAGAGGCCTGTAATAAAGTCCTCCTTAAAGGAGCCGTAGAAAAGACTCAAAATAAGGAAATCCAAGTGGAAAAGGACCAAAACAATGGGGTTTCTAAGGGGATTACAAAAAAGGGGCCTTGGATTAAGAGGTCACCAATCGGATCGTGGAAGAAGAAGTTCCAAATTGGTGTACGTTTGAGGGAGTTACTAAAGAATGCCATGAAGAGTTCCTAAAATAATAGCCTTCTTAAGGGGACCACCAAGAAAGAGATCTGAAATGAAGAAATCCCCAAATGTCATTTCAATAATGTCATTGCCATGGTGATAAATACATCAAATGATAAGACCTCTGCCATACTAAAGTAGCAAGTGGAGGTGTTCTTAAGGGGACCGTTGAGAATAAAGAGTTCCATGAGGAGACTTTGCGGAAGCCTTAGGGTATGGTTGACCCAATATGACTATTAATGAGGCTTTTCCAATAGATGTTGATCAGCCAAACAAGGAGGTTCTTATTGACAAGGAAGTGACTATTGAGGAGGGCACTTTTGTAAAGGTTGCTACTGATGCTTCTTCCACAGTGGTCCAAGTGCAAAACAAGGGTACCACCATTAATCTAAGGATGTTGGGCGAATATTCCTCTGAAGGGGCTATTTGATATGCTTTAATCCAACCCCTATTTTTTCTCAAGTCTTTGAGAGATCAGGTACAACTTAGGGCTTAAGCTCAGGCTCCTCTACTATTGTCCATGTTCTTGCTCTTACTCATTGTGACGAGAACCTAGTTAGGGGTTAACCACAAGCCCCTATTTCTACTAATTATGTTTACTAGGATAAGACCAGAATCCACACAAATTATAGACACCTTCTTAATCAGGTCAAAGCGAAGTTCTGTGATACTTTTGCCATTTTTAATGAGAAGGTCTTGGTCTTGAAGGTTTAGGCTATATTTCTGGAGACTATATCATACATTATTGCCGCACTGGACCTGTAAACTCTTACACGATTAACTGAGGTGAATCTGAAAAGTCTTCAAAATTCTCTAGAAACTTTAAAGTTATCCTATTTGTGAATAGGTTGGCTGGAGTTTTATCTTTCGATAGTAACTCGTCTATATGATTATGCTATCATAGCCTGATGTAGATATTCCCTAGACAAGGAGGCAGATGCATTTCATGCAAACATTACTGAACTTTAAGCTAACTTAGCCGTGGTGGAGGCCAAAAGACAAAAGATGGCGAAGCTCTGTGCTAAGATTGAAAAGATATTGAGAGATAGATTTGGGAATGTTGGGGCCCTTTTTTCTTTAGGATTGTTTGATTGAAGCCCCTTCCTATTTTGTACTTGGGATTATAGATCTTATTATGAATCAAAGGAAAAAGAAAATTTACTCGTGTAATTATTTTTCTTTTAATTTTTCTTTAGAACAGACCAATGCTTTGCATAATTTGTCCTTTAATTTGTCGAAAGTGGTTAATTTCTTAGGGATAAAACATCTTAATACACTTTATATTCCATGGACCAGTGATTCTTCCATCCTCCATATTCGGCAACTGGTAGTAATCACTACTAAACGTTTGAACAACTTTGAATGGTCATTCCTTCTGTAGAGCAAACTTAGAGGCAAATATTTTGCGCATCACACTATCAACAATCTTCAAGACCAAATCTCCTTTTTTGAATTTCCTGGCTTGGACTGAAGAGTTATAGGCACGTGTTAACCTTTTGTAGTACTTTTTTGTTAGGACCATAGGGTCTATTATTGTAATTAGCTAATCCGAATTTTAACAAAACATGTTTTCAGTGTAATCACACATTAGTCCTAGGCTTAGTGTACCTCAATGCCCATTCCACGCTAAGAAGGTTCAAGCTTTATTGCCGTGATTGTCTACCGACCACCTTGGTACTTGAAGTGTAATTGAGTAAATTGAACTTTTATTGTGATTTGAATCTCACACACTCATACATTACATGCATAACATATAGTGTCTTTATAACATCATACGTATAGTGGTCTTGTGTTTGTGAAACAATTTTCCTCAATATTTATATTTCAAAACTGTAGGGAAATTGATTTCATAAGACAAGTTGAAGATGATCAACCTACTATTGCTCGTTCAAACGAACAACTAAAGTTAGGTTTGCTCATTTTCATTCTTTCAAACGATCTAAATCAAACGAAGAGCTGCGACCTCTAATCTTTGCTCGTTTGATTTTCATTTCATACTTGTTCAAACGAACAAGTGGCTTATTCGAATGAGCATCCTTCAATTGAACGAACCCTAAGTAATAACAAATTTTTTTTCTATTTTCAAGCAGTTTTTGAGATTCAATCTCTCAATTATAAAGTCACGAAAATTCAGTTTTTGAAAGAGATAACATAGCAAAGATAGTTCATCTTTAAGAGAGGTTTGAAATTGTTAGATCTAAGAGAGCTTCCTTGAAAGAACATCATATATTGAATATCATGAATTTCTCTACTCAATTCATCGATTGATTTTGATCAATTTCACATGTTCCTAATCATCACAAAAAGCTCAAATTCACTTGATTTCACCATTAAAGAAGAGAGTTCAACCTTGATGATTTGGCGTTAAGCAATCAATAGCTACCGAGGTTATGTGGATTCATAATTGTGTGAGGCTCAATCAGAGGAGACCGAGATTGAGACCGAAGGAGGATCCGATTGTATGGAGAATTCATCTATGAGGAGCTTATGAATTCAAGAGCGGTTGACAGCGTAGACGCGAGGAACAGTGTTAAAGGTATTTAGACCATGTCTAGTTTACGTGTAATTCAATCTCAATCATAGTGAATTGCTTCCCCGAGCATTGGCCAGCTTCAGAGTTTTTCACCAAGGATAGTTTTCCAAGGTGGTTTCTCCGTCATCATTGTGGTTTGCACTCATTTATCTCTTTGTCTTTACAATTCGTAATTTGCTAGATATAACCGCTTCCGCACACTTGACAATTAGGTTTTCATGATTATGTTAATTGAATATGAAATTTTTAATTGCAAACATTAATTAGGAAAATTGAATTAGTGAATTGTTGATTGAGCACATAATTGAATTTTGAGTTGAATTGTGGAATTAACTCTAAAATTAAACTTGTGATTCAATTGGGCTTAGTTGAATAGTATGTATTGATCAACACTTGTTGATTGCATAATTGAATGGTTTGAAATAATTGATTGAATTGTAGACATTAATTAAATATTAATTGTAGTTGCAATTCTTATATTTTGCCATTTGAAGTAGTTGGTAGTGTTGTGGTTGAAGATTTGGATATATTAAAAAATTGGACATACCTATTCAATCCCCCATTTTAGGTTAGTGTCACACCGAGACTTAAGTACAAACATTTTTTAAGCTAGCATTCACTCTCTCTCTCTCTCTCTCTCTCTCTCTTTTCCTTTAAGGCTTCTAGTTACGTGGTCCTTGCTTCGTGAAAAACCTTACTCTACATTGTTATTCATGCTAAGGGGACAATAATCTCCACGAGGAGGACTACTTTTGTGCCATACATTAAAGAAAATTGTGTGGCCTGCATAGGAGTTCTCTTAGAGGTTCTATTGGCCCAAAGTGCCAGGGGAAGTTGATCTACCCTATTCTTAGAGAAGTCATAGAGGGTCTTGCTAAGAATTCTTAATTGTGTTTTGTTTGTTGCCTCAACCTGGCCCCCTTAGGGGTAATAGGGGGTAGACCTATGGTGAGTGATGTCATAGGATGAGAGTAATTCGACTACGTACCTATTGAGAAATGTTGTTCCATTGTCTGACAATATTGCTTTAGGTGTGCCGAACCTATATATAATGTTTTCTTTGATGAAATTTGAGATGGCAACACCCATTTCCTTTTTGTGAGGGATTGCCTCGACCTATTGGTGAACACCTCTATGGCCACTAATATCTAGACGTGGCCTTTTGAATTTGGGTTGATTGCTCCTATGAGGTCAAGCCCCTAGGTATGGAATGGCCAAGACATGGAAATCAAATGGAGGTTTACTACAGGTGTATGGATCTTGCCATATAATTGATAAACTCTATATCTTTTCACATATGCTTTGGAATCTTATTCCATCGTGGTCCAAGAATATCCTTTATAGACTAATTGGTGATACAGTTGCATCTTCTCATTAGTGTTATATCTAGTGGGATTGTTTAACAGCTTCTAAAATCTCTTTGCCTACCAAGAACTGTAGAGGTTTTTCTTCAAAGCTCTTTTTAAACAACTGTTGTTCGAAGACAAGGAATCATAGAGTCTTTGAACAACTTCTAGAATCTCCTCACCTACCATACACTGTGGGATAGTTTTACTGGAGTTATTGAACTTCTTTGCTCATTTTTGGCCAATAATACCCTTGGCATTGAATTCTACAATATAAAATTAGATCATTCACCCCATAGAGTTGCTCGTGGATCTTAATGAGTCTCATTTCCCTTTCTTCCTACTGATGCATCAAGTAAGAGTCCCTTTACCATTTGCATGTATAATCCGCTTTGATTTAGGGTGAAGCGTTTTGTTGGCGAGGAGTGGAACTTTTTCTTAGGCTTTCCCAATTCTTGCTTTATCGAGGTGCGCTAGTCCTCATTCCCATCGTTTTTATCCCTTAGTATCACATTAAGCACAGAAATCAGGATGGTTTTTTTGGTGATCATAATCTCTATGCCTTCTTTTTTTATGTTAATTTTGGAGGCCAATGTTGCTAAGGCATTGAGGTGCCTGTTGCAAGATCTAGGTGCATGTTTAATAGTGATCTGATCGAACTTGTCCATCTATCTTTGAACAATAGTGAAGTCAGAGGCCATTTTTGGTTCTTTAATGCCAAATTTCCTAGAGGCTCGACGCACTACAAGGTTAGAATCAACTTTGATGCAAAGAATGGATATCCCCGCATTATTTTCTACCATGAGTCTCAAGATGAGAGCCTCACACACAACCTCATTATTAGTGCAGAGGTAGTCAAGCTTGTAGGACATGATGATTTCTTTTCCTTTTGGAGACGTGGGGACCATTCCAACTCATTTACCCCTTACCGTGGAAGACCTATCGAACTTCAAGGACCATGTTCCTGAGACATTAATACTGCACACTAAGTAATCATCCCTGGGGAACTGCTCACTCGGGGGTTAAAATTTTCTTTCTGGAGATTTGGTGAGGAGGTCCACCAAAGCATGGCTTTTTTATGGCCTTTAGAGGAACACATTAGATTTTGAATTCTAACAAAGATAACAACCATTTGGTTGCCCTTCTAGAAAGGACTGGTCACTGCAAAAGACATTTGATGGGATCACATTTTTTCATTAAGATGATGGGATAAGCCAAGAGATAATGCTTGAATTTCTAGGCTATAAACTCCAATGCTAGAAAAAATTCTCTACATAGGAGTAACACATCTCTGGATCCTTTATAATGTAATTGATGTAGTAAACAAGGTGAATCTGTCATTTTACTTCTTGTACGAGTAAGACATTGATTGACTTGGTGGTAGTAAAGTATAAGATCAGTGGCTTATCCTTCTATAAGGATATTATCACTTGCGAGGAAGTTAGGACACACTTTATTCTATCAAAGGCTTGATGGTGTTCTTCTTTCTATGAAAATAGAGCCTTTGTCATTATTAGAAAGCTGAAGGCCTATGTGATCTCTGTTAGAGCCAGGATGAATCTTCTCAAGTAATTGACCTTGCCCAAGAAATATTATAGGTTCTTCTCAATCTTTGGGCTTGGCATATTTTGTATCCTTACTATTTTTGAATCATCTACCTCAATGTCATAGTAGTAGACGATGTATCCTAGGAATTTCCCCATGTTTACCCTAAAGGCGTATTTTAAAGGGGGCATGGGTTGAATTTCCTACACCTCTAAAATAACATTTTCAAGTCCCTCCACATGGTCCTTTTCTTTTGTAGATTTTACCACCATGTTATCTATATAGAATTCTAGATTCTTGTGTAACATGTCGTGGAACATATATGCCATAGTTTTCTAATACGCTACCCTTGTATTTTTTAAACCAAATGACATGACCACATAGAAGAAGTTAGTTATTGGTGTCTTGAAGGTTTTTAGCACCACTTCTCGCAGGTCCATTTTGATTTGATATTAACCATTGAACCTATCTATGAAAGAGAACATCTAGTTTCCTACAGTGGCGTCAATAAGAATAGCGACACTTGGTAATGGAAAGTCATCTTTGGGATATGTTTTATTAAGGTCCTTGAAATTTATGTGGACTTGGGTATGTCCACTTCTCTTTTTTATAGGGATAATGTTGGACAACCAAATAAGATGTTGGATAGGCTTGATAAAATTTTTATTAAGGAGATTTTCTATTTTTGCCTTTATTTGTAACTCCAGTTCTGGCCTAAAGGTGTGTGGAGCTTGTTTGATTGGATTTATAGTTTGAATGGTGTTAAGTTTGTGAGTGTTATCTTTGGGATCTATCTTGGGCATTTCCTTGAATGATAGTGTGAAGACATCGACGAACTCTTTCAAAAGTTCGAGTAAGCCTTATTTTTTATCTTTAGGCATGTAGTAGATAAAGACAAGAGGTGGAACTTCAGAATTGGTTGAAATGTTAACTTCCTCAAGAAGTTATTGTTGTGGTTAGGGCCTATCTTGGAAGCATTTGGGGGTATCCTTAGGTCCTTCCATGACTTTGCTTGCTTCCACTAGGAAACATTCTCTATCAGGGTCACTATGCGTATGCAAGGTCAACCTTGCACACCAAATAAGTGGTAGATGATCTTTTCATTGGGCATGTGGACTTTCGTAACCTTGGGTTACTCGGTGTTCTTGCCCTTCCTCTTTTTTTTTTTTTTCTATTGAAGGTAGGAAAAGTCCTCGTTATGCATCTTCCTATCATGGAATTAAGAGACTTCGTCATTAGCGCAATCGATGAAGTATACCAAGTCAACATAGCACACCTAATTACAAGAGAATGGTCACATGGTCCCCTTGTTGGTTTCAACATTCTAATTCAGTATTCCTTTAGCACATTGATGGTAAGTGGATGGTACTATGGAAAATCTGTGCATCTAGATTCCTCCCAGGGTATCATATGATTAGATTCTATAAATGAGATGGTGGTGTAAACATCCTTTACTACTCTTCGTAGAGAACCACCAATTTTTGTGCAAGTGTTGCCTGTAGTCTAGACTGCTCCCCAAAACCTATCTGACCAAAAAACTACTTGAATTTTTTGTACTCTTTAAGCTTGTATGTTTGATCGTCTATTACCAAGGCACCAGGGCAAGCCGTGGTAATTCCTTCCTCTTTGGGTGGTACCTCATATTAGTCGTAGATGGTGACTATTTGTACCATTCCCTCACCTTGGTGTTAGGTTAGAGGGTCATTGTCAATGTTATTTCTATTGAGAAGTTGTAGTTCTTGATCAACAAGGTTCTTGTGGAAGAACTTTCTCACGGTCTAACAATTCATAAGGGAATGGTTTGTTGCTTGATGAAAGTCACAATAATTAGGATTCCGTTTATCCGGGCTGGTTGGGGGCTTCCGAGGGTGGCTAGACTAAAAGGCCATCATTTAGCCATTGCTTAAGTAGAACACACATTTCCTTTACCACGCAGGTGAACTCTAGTGGGACAATTTCCCATACCTTCTTATTTGGCCCGGGTGTAATATCTCGACCTTCTTACGACTTTTAAATTTATATTGCTAATAATTTATATCGAGTTTACTTGGAAGATGAGAAATGAAAACATTTTCAATGATAAATGCTTAGACTGGGAGAATTTGATTGAAGTTATCAAGTTAAAATTTGTAATTTGGTGTAAAAATAGGATTGGGGGAATAGACTATTCAATATCAGATATGCGTAGAAATCTTCAATTTGTGTTGGAAACAATTTGAATCATCTCTGCCATTGATGGCCTTTAGGTGATGAAATCTGCAACTTTGAAATGGTGTTAGATTGGTCAAAAACTTTGGTTCATTGTTTAGTTAGTATCCTGATGAATGTAGTTCAAATCTGGTATGGGTTTTGTCCCCTCTGGTTATGTTTCATATGGTTGGTAGCTTGCCAACTTAGTTTTGCTTTGGGGTTGTTTTGTGCTGGCATATGATGAGTGAATGTCAAGGTGTCAACCTCGTTGGGATGTTGGTATTTTTTTTCCTGATGTCTTCTGCACTGCTTTTCTTCTATTGTTGTAATCTTCTTTTTTCATCAATAAAATCTTTCTTTTGCTGATAAAAAATAATAATAATATAGAGAGGGGAGACAATCCCACCAAAATAATATATATTAAACACACACACACAAAAATACATTTTCACTCCAACCCTACTAAATCACTATTCATTTTTCAAATCTCACTTTTCATAATATTATTTATTTCTAAAATATAATTATTATTCAACTTAATTATTTATCACTTTTTTTTTTTTGGTTTAAGACTCCATGATATATTCAAGAAATTACAAATTAAAATAGCCGAGAGTTGTAAAAAAATTAATTTCAAAAATAATAATTAAAAAAATTATTGATAAATTAATTTTAAATTTTAAAGATTAATTTAAATAATATAAAATAATTAATTATTAGTTTGAAGTATTATAAAAATAATTAATGAATGAATATTGCATGAATAGTGAATAATAATTTGAAAAATGAATAGTAAATCTTCAAATTTGAAAATTAAAATTGAAAATAATAATCATACCGTCAAATTTGATGTCAATTTAAAGATGGGTTAGAGATTTTTTTTGTTTTCTCACCTTCAAAATTGAAGATTTGAAGGTAAATTGGAGATAATATAATAATAAAGAAGAATAACAGCAATACATAATCACAGCTCCCCCAAAAAACAAATCCAACCACCTCCACCCCTAATAGTACTAAGTTGGCAAGGCACAACAAATGGAAGATAAAGTACTAAGAGTGTCCGTTTGATTCGTGGGACTAGGAGGGAGTGTCCGGACAATTTTATCCCATTTACTTGATTTAAGACAATGTTTGGAAACCTTTAAAAAGTCCCCTATATTTGGGACTATTGTATCCCAGTTCCATGGTGGTATTGTTTTGTTCTAAGAAAAAATGTTGTTAGTATATAAAGTGAAATGAGTATATTACCCCTTGCTATAAAACACAAGGAATGAGATTTTTTGCCATTTGCATCAACCTTAGCGACTGACACTCTAGCTGCATTAAAGAGGCGATCGCGAACCACTGGCTTTTTCCAAGAACGTTGGAGTGAGTTTTCATTATTTTCCCTTCTGATCTCCCATATATTCTGAACTACTGTATCCCGACAGTTTGATCACGAAGGTTTCAACTAGGAAATACAGCTTGGAATATAGGGTTTGGTATGGTTTTTCCAAACAGAGTCAATATAACTGATTATTTTTACTTACTGGAATTGATGACAAAGGACAGTACTTTTTTGTTATTATCATTTTACTATCACATCCAAAAACAAGAAAGAAATTCAAAATAAAGGTAAGAATGATGAGAAGAAAATTACGATTGAGAGACAGCTCTCAATGTTACTTTATTACATTTAAATTATGAATGCATTGAAATTAAAGATTAATTTATTATGACTTGGCAATGGAGTACTGGTTGATTTAGGCTTTTACTTGAATTGTGGGTTCAGTAACAGATCAAAGGAAAAGAAAAAGGTAAAAAAATAGTTTTTCACATATTTTATCTCTAACCAACTTAAAATTAAGGATTAATTAAGTCTTTCGTGGCAATAGACTACTAGATTTAGGCTTCATTTGGTTTGTGAATTCAGTAAGAAAAAAGGAAAAGGAAAAAGAAAAGAAAAGAAAAAAAAAGATTTTTTCACATATTTTATCTCTTACTCAAATATAGTTAGAAAAATAAATTTTAACTTCACTGTGTTTTCTTTCCCTCACTAAATTTACAAGCCAAATGTAGTATTAATTTCTAGTTTTATTTAAGTAAATGAAAATATATTTAAAAATTTCTTTTTTCCTTCTAGTTTCTCCCACCATTCATACAGACGAAGTGGAACCTTAGCCAGTCATAGGTAAGTGGACTTTGTTTGGAACAAACCCAGACGAAGACATGATCTTTGTTTATTTCCTGGTTTTTCCATGGCAATATCCTTTAAGAATCTTTGGAGTGGCAGTTCATGGCTCGGCCTTTTGATTATTCTCTAAATTAAAATCCATTCATTTTTGATTGGCTAATTAAAATTTTACATCAAAATTTTATTTTACTTCCTTTAGAAACCATTGAGTTTCCTTTCTTTATAATGCATATTAATAATAAGCCTATTAAAGTGAAGCAAAGCCCCGAGAAGGGGAGGGGTTTGAAGTAAAAGTAAATAAAACACTGAATGAAAATATGGTAATTACATACACATATATATATGTGTGTGTGTGTGTCTATATATATACACATATATATACATATATATAGATATAGGAGAGAGCCCCTTGTGGGGAGGTATATATAAAGACGGAAAGCTAGCTGCCGTAGGGGAAGATGACAAATATGTAATGTTCAATCACTCATAAAACAAGAAGTTGCGCCATCATGTTATATGGCCACTCATTTAGAAAATGACTTGCACAACTAGAGCCACACCATAATACAAAACAGGAAAATGTGTTTTTATCATTCATCAATTCTCTTTTTACTCAGCCTACCCATTGTCCAAAATTTAATGTTGGGCTTATTCGTTGTATCTGTAATTGTCTAATTTACACTTTAGAGCATCCACAATGGATGTGTTAAATGTGTCTGTTAGTGTCTGCTGTTTGGAAGTGAGCAAAAAAAATTTCTCTAATGAAGATGTTATTTCATGTGTTAACTTAGAGGACCCACATCACTTGTTAGTTTGTTTGCTAATTATGGCCAGTCCTTTGGCAAAAGATATTATTTTTTTAATATTTTAAGATGTTCATTAAGTAGTTAATTGATAATATTTATTATGAAATTTTAAATCATATTTGTTGGCAAGAATTTTTTTATTAAGTATGCATTTGGTTCAGCTCAATGCATTTCAAAATGAGCGTTTTTAAGTTCAAAACGAAACATTTTATTTTAAATTAGGTGTTTGGTTCAGCTCATGAATTATATTTTTTAATATTACAATAAACCCAAAATAGGTGCTCTCGTTAAGCTATTGGGAGTTACTTTACACTATCCTGTAAGATATCTTATAAAATGAAAATGCGATGTTGCATCTTGTATACATGTGGAAGTGTAGTAGAGATAAACATTTTCTATAATATACAACATAGGCAAGAATACACGATATATCAAGCTCTAAATCATCAATGAAAAGGGATATTTATCGAATGTGATTCTTCAATGTTAAAAAGAAGAAAGGGTCGGCTCTTGACTTTGAAATTTGCACTACTCCAATACGAATGCTACCGGGACCGGCTCTGTTCCGATATCAATCCCAAAATGAACTCGCACTGGTTTACGATCCTAGATCGAGTGGAGAATTTATCATGCATAATCTGGATTATTCACCCAACAAAGGCCTTTATAAAGGAGAGACACATCGCCTGTACCTAAATGTCAAGTTCATTTAATATTCCTTGTTGATGCAAGACAAGATTACTTCGCACACAAGTTGATTTATTTCGAGTTTGAACTCCAATTCACTCAAAAATGAAACTTTTAAAACATTTAAAAAAAAAAATTTGGAAAAATATTTTAAATTTGTAAATCAACTAAACAATTTTCTTTTCTTTCTTTTCTCTTTGTCCTGTGTATCTTTCAACACTAGTATATAATCTTTTTTTACAAATTTCATAATGATTTGTCTAGATTAATATTTAATATACCATGCATACTAATTTTTTTAATATTTATATAGATTCTATCAAAGTTTTTTTAATTAGCTATCAAAATTAATTATATATCACCAATCACTACCTGTTTTCAAGAATATTTTTTATCCACCACATGATGTCATATAAACACATAACCTCTTCAATAATGATTTTAAATTATGGAGAGATGACTTTCTAATAAATTACAGAAAAACAAAAATCATTTAATTTAGGGAAAATTACAATTAACGTATACTCCCAGTCCCTAATTACATGTAGGCAATGAAGTTTTTGGAAATTACACTTAAAGTATGCCGTTAAAAATTAATTATAAAGAAACTAATACATTTACACTTAACCTAATTTTGTGGGTTTATGAGTAGGGGTGTCAATTTTTGACACGATACGACAACACGACTCGAACACGACACGAAGTTAATGGGTTTGAGTTTAACATAAATGAGTTTGGGTCATAAACGGGTTGACACGTATAACACGATTAATAAATATGTCGTATTTGGATTTTAGTAGTGTTAACCTGTTTAACACGATTTAACACGTTTAATTATAAAAAATATCATGAGTTAAAGTAATTCGTCTCATATTGAAAGTTAATCAACGTTTTGAGGTTTTTTATTTATAAAAGAGGTTTATACTTTAATTTAGTACATGTTTAAAGTTTACTAAACATGAAAATTATCTATACATATTGAAAGATTGATAAATTTTTTATTTAAAAAATAAAAAGTTAAAATAAATGAGTTAAGCGTGTCGACACGTGTAACCTTTTTAATAAATGGGTTGGGTTTGAATTTTGAAACTTGACATGATTAGTTAATAGTGTCAGATTAGGGTTAATACATATTTTCAAATATATATGCCTTGACACAACCCGAACACAAATTAACACTCCTAAGAGAACTCCAAATTTCTGTATTGTTATTGGAACATTTTTGTACCAAAAAAAATTATATATTATTGTATTAATATTTGTACAATTTTGTATAAACAGTGGTACATAGTGATTTACAATCTAAATTTTGTCAATATAATATATGTTAATGGCCCATAAGATCAATTGTCACCACTGTATGAGGCATGTGGGTCATGACTCAGAAACATTTATTATATGCAACGTGTCTCATCAAACAAGACAATAGTACATAAAAAATAAAAAAATATTACATTATGAATAAATGGCAGTATACAATGAACCATATTACAAGTGACAATGAGTCTTTAGTCACTTCACCACAAACTGCCTTTGAGTGTAAATTTCTCTACCTCTTCTGTAATATACTTTTTAATGCCTTATCTTAAGTGTAAATTGCGAAACCTTTGATACCCACTTGTAAATTGTGTTTGGGAGTCTATCTTAAATGTAATTTTTCTTTTAATTTATTGCAAATAGTTTAGTTACACACGTGTGTGACACATGCCACATTGCATAATTGATACACAAGCATCCAGCTGCAGCTGCATCTTATATAAGATATGAACATGACAATGCCTTGTCACTGCCAGAACCATGGCATTGGGCATGGCCAACCCAGAGCATGGGTGAAGCAGTTGTAACTCTTATCTGTATCTTTTCCATCTTTTTTTATTCCCAAACTCATACCCAACACACACACACACACATTATAACATATTGGTGCAAATTAAGGAAGGGCCGGGTTTCTATCCATGTTAGGTGAGCTAATAATGAGATTGGAACTCAAGCCAAATGATCATCACAAAACAACGCAGTTGACATTCTTGAACGCCTCTATCATTGTTGGATCACCTAACTGAGATAGGACCACTTCCAACTAGTAATATATATATATATATATATATATATATATACATACATAAATACATACACATACAGGAACAATATTTTGTGTTAATTTTTTAAATAACAAAGACATCATATGATCTTTGTAAGATCTTTGTTAAATATAATATTCAACATGAGGATACCATCTCTCAATGTTTTAGGATAATTCCAAATAATATAAATAAACAATAATTAATTGTGGAGGAAGATGGACACGTGACGTGAGCACAGCAGACCAAACACACACACATACATATATATATATATATATATATATATTCATTTTTGTGTCTAATTAAGAGATATTGGGGTCTGTTTCAACTGCCAGCTAGGGGTTGTTTAATAATTGTAGCAAGTGTTGAACTGTGAAAACTTCAAATATAATGGTTATTTCCCTAAGTGCAATTAAAAATGCTTCAGTGACTATCACTTGAATTATAAAATTCATTTGGAGTCTGAATTTGAGTGAATGAGATCATGAAAAGCCGTTTTAAATTTTAATAAAAATCACAAATTTATGCTTCAATTTTATTTTATTTTATTTGGTGAGAGTGTTAGAACCTTTTGAACAAACAGTAATAGCTAGATACTCTTGAACATATGCAGACCCTAGGCTTAGCCCAGAGTCCACAAGTCTCTTAAGAGTGTTGAGTAGGGATGGCAATTTGACTTGTTTCATTGGGACCCCGCCCTGCCCCACCCCGCTCCACCCTTAATGGAACGGGTTCGGGGTGACAATAAACGAGACGGGGTCGGATTTGAGAAGAAGAGTGAAAAACCCCGGAGGGGGAGGGGCCACCCTGCCCCGACCCGACCCCGATTATACTTAAAATTACTCTTCTACCCTTATTAGTTTATTGTTTTGTTTACTTATGAGATTTTTTTTGGATTTGTAATAATTTTGTGATGTGATGACTTAGGAAGTTACTACTTATGATTTGAATTGTTTCATATTTGTGAATTTGTAGTATTATTTTATTTATTTGTGAGATATGATTTTAGTAGTGAATTTTTCTATATTAATTCATTTGATTGAGTTATGATTTTAGTGGTGAATTTTTTAAATATTAATTCATTTTATTGAGCTAAGCATTTGGGTAGTCTTGAAATTTTATTAATATTAAAAATTGGTTATTAAAATTTGTAATTTTAACACTTTTAAATTAGACTTATAAAGTTGTTTAATAATAGTTTTTCGAGGAGCGAGGCGGGACGGGGCCACGGTCAATAAACGGAGTCGGGGTTGGGATGAACTATTAGGTGGGGTAGGATGAGAGTGAGAATTTTAAACGGGATCGGGATTAAGGAAGGGGGCCCTGCTCCAAACCCGCCTCGTTGTCATTCTTAGTGTTGAGAGCAGTCTCCACTAAACAAATTTTTTGGGCCGGGTGGCCCATTAATTTTTGGTATTTTGGGGATAGGTCTCTTGTATTATTAGATCTCATATGTATAACGATTATTAGAATTTTGAGAAAAGATTTGTTACAGCCATCAATTTATATTTTCTTCATGTTATATGGGATTCTTCTTTTTCTTTATTTTCATCCATAAATGTTGGCCTACAGTTGATTGAATAATATAAATCTGCTATATGTAGAATTATTTTTTATGTATTTTTTTATTATTTGCCGCAATCATTTTCTGGACACCTATAATTGAGGGAAGCAATTGTATACACCTTCTTTCCTCCTACCAAAGGTTGAGTCCTTATCTATTGTAATGATAGGTGGTTGTTTGGACGCCATCTATAAAAGAAATTTTTGTATAAATCGGATTTATAAACTCAGTCATTAATATTCTATTATTTAACTAAAATATTTTATTTTTAAAAAGAAAAAAAAAAAAGAAGTAATATCCTAACATGAGACAGGATGTTTGGTGAAGCAGAAGTGGGAGTAGATTTTTATAGCCCTTGAAGTGGTTCTGTCAGTGAATGTGTATGGATATAAAAAAGAGATTTAGAAGTAAAGAACAATTTTTGAGTTGGAGGCTGTTAAACTTGTGACGCTGATAAAAGAGCAAGTCAATTCAGGTCAAGCACATTCTAACGGGGGAGCAAGTTAAAACAATAAGGACAAGTTTGGATGTCGTAATTGGAAACATCACTCTCGTAATAGCTAGATTGTAGGAAGTGAGCACCTTAATTGCCTAGAAGCAAAGTGCGTTTACATTCATCCTACTTTATATCATGTTGCCATTCTAAATTCTACTCAACTTTTTTCTATCAAACAAATACTTCAAATTAAGTAAGATAAATTTATTTTTATTTAAATTTGTGTTTCAACATACACAATATGTCACATATTTAATGTACATTAACTTTTTTTTATCTTATTTCAATTAAAAAAATAATTATATAATATTCACTGCATATATATATATATATATGTAATTGATTACTTTAAAAATGAGATAACTTCTCCTACCTAATTTATTGTCAAGTATTTTTTTTTTCCTCTCAATATAGTGTATATCTCAACTTAAATGTGTCATTTTTCAAGTCTCCAATTCAACTAGAGGTCAAACGGGTTAAGCACGGTACGTGAAAGAGCAATACGATATAGTAGTTTGTGGGTCGGGTCAGGCACAATACAACACGGTCTTTTCAGGCATGCGGCCCAAACACGACTGGAGGCCTGACAAGGGCATGGCCCAACACGGTGGCTCATTGACACGACACGTTAGGTCCAATTTATTTTTTATTTTATTTTTATTTATTATTATTATAATATAAATATATTCAAGCAAAAAATTATAATAATTTTGAAAAAAATATAAATTTAAACAAAATATTATAATAACAAATAATAATAATATTAGACTAACAAATAATAAAGTAAAAATATAGAAGTTAAATAAAATATTATAATCATAAACAACAAAATAAAAAATAGTAATATTATGTAATTAGAATAACAATTAAAAAATTAAAGTCTATATTAGTCATTAAAAATAAAATAAAAAAAATAAAAAGGTGAAAAAAAAATTAAAAGGCCCACAAACAGGGCTAGGTCTAATAATTTTTAGATTAATATGGACTGAGAGGGTATAAACCGTTGACATGAATAGGCTGACTAAAACGGGCGAGCCGGGCCGGACTGACCGTCTGACACTTCAAAATACAAGTATGGAATAGGTGAAAATGATTTTGATGGAACCGGGTGATAGGAAATTGTCCAGCATCATACTTGGAAGTTAGTCTAGAGAGAGTATGATTTCAACGACCCGTCCACGGGAAGCAATCAAATGGTCAATTCCGAATAGATTTTACCTTGACTAACAACCATTGTCTTTAGTTCAGTGCGCGTCGGTGTCGGTGGTGGTGATGGTGGTGGTGGGGTTGGGGGTGGGGGATAGGATCAACTCATACTTCTTAATGAACTATGAGAAGGGAATTGAAGTTAAACTGTTAACATCACTGTGGCCCCACAACATAAATCAAATCTTTATCAGTGAATTATAGTGCAAAAATATCATCGAAAAAAATATAAAAATCAAAGTTCCCTTCTTTATACCAATGTTTTAATTGATTTTCCAGTTTCTATGTAATTATGGATCAGATTCATATAATCATATATATGAGTTTACCTATACCTTGATGGAATTACAATTTTAGAATGTGCGAACTCATTTGATATGGCAGTTCACAGCACTAAACATATTCATTGATTCATCTAAACTTGCAATCATCTACTTTATGAATACCTTTTACAACCATTATCAGGATATTGAGAGGAGCTAGTTTTCCTCATTTATTCAATTTCCCTTTGATACTCAACTTAGAGATATTCATGTCCCACATCGGTCGATAAAAATAGTACAATTAGTATATAAAACATTATAAATTTTATCAGCAACAATTTAAATTTAAATTTTTGAATCATAATATTTTGGGTTTTTTAGGTTGTTGGGATTAGAGCTGTCGATGTAGCGGATCGCGACCCGATCCGATCCGAATCCGAATCCGATTATCCCAAATATAAACGGACCAGATATTATATAAACTGATCCAATCCGTTTACAATCCGATCCGATCTATTTATATACATATAATATATATATATATATATTAAAATTAATATAGAATATATATAATTAATTAGGACCATTGATCTAGGTCTATCTAATGGTTATAAAAGCTTTATATAAAAGATCAATCCTAAATCTTAATGCCCACAGCAGCACAGCTCAATCTTTATTTCCCAAATCTAAAAAATTGATTTATTATTTAATTATTGTTGGTTAGTGCAGTTTTTATTTTTAATAATTATTTAAATAGCAGATTTTAGTTTAATACAGATTTATAGCCATGTAAAGTATTATAATTTTAAACAGATCGGACTGGATTAACGGATCAGAGATCCAGTTATTAACAGATTCGGATACAGATCAATATTTGAATGATCCGTCGGATAAATAGATCGGATCGGATCAGATTTTATATTAAACGGATCGGATTAGGATCACCTCTGATCCGGTCCAAATCCGATCCGTTTACAGCCCTAGTTGGGATAGTGGATTTAGAGCATTATATTTGTGGTATCAAAGTCAATTTCCAAATAATAAAGACCTTTTCTGCTTAATAGATTGTTGGGACACTACTACAAAAAAATTGGGGAAAAAAATAGTAATGAAAATAATACGTACAAATCCCATTATAAAAAATTGAGATTAGTATTGGAAAATATATGCTCAAATTTAATTACAAACCAAAGTACTATTTCCATTGTCCTCTCCTCTTAACTTACTTCTCAAGCTAAGCTCTATATAAATTAGCGAAAAAAATATATATATTCCCTTATTAAGTTAATCTAGTAACACATTATATGTAAAAGTTGTTAATCATTTTCAATTAAGTAAGAAGCAGTAACAAATCTTAATTAAGAAAATAGTTATTTCTACAGCCATAAAGTTATTACTACATCGCTTTCACTTGAATAGATGAACCAGTTTTAACTGGGTGTTGCTTATGAGGGAAATATGAAAATACCTTTTTTTTTCAGTACACCGCAAGCATATATTCAAAAAATAAATTAAACCAATAAGGACAAGTTTGGATGCCTTAGTAGAAACATTATTTTCAAAAGTAGCTAAATTCTAGAAGATGAACATTTCAACTTCGTTTAATCTGTAAAACACAATTGGCTGATTATTCATTGAACATTGTATCATATTGCAATTAGTATCACTTCCAAATTCCATTCAGCTGTTTACCATCAACATTTGAGGAATATAGTTAGTGGGAATTCCACCAAGGGCCATGTGGCCCAGCGAAGAAAACTAGTGAACAATTATTTTCAAAAGCTGTGATGCTCTTGTAAGGGCACAAATTCACTGCTCGGGATGTCCCTAAGTAGGGACGTAGCATAAGACGTGGATGGTTAGGCAAATAGGCATCAACTCAACTAGAAAAGAACTCCGAACAAAAAAGTATGACATCTCAGGCAAAAACTTTTATGCCCAAGAGCCCATCACGAGCAGAAGTTCAGCACGGATAAAATACGGCCAGCATGGCCAGCCTCCCCTAGGAAGGGACTAAGCCAAACTGGATTCTTGAGAGAGATTTCTCATGGCATGGTGGCTAAAACAAGAGGTTTGTCTGTTGCTCACCTGTCCTCCATTTAATGTGACAAGTTTCAAGCTTTGATTTTGGGAGCTTCGATCATGAGCATGATTAATGGGAGCCGAAAGTTAATAACAATATAGATAAATGTCTACTTAACTGCATAAAACAGAGCACGTGGCCTAGGTTAAGTGAAAAATCACCTAACCCAGTTCAACCAACATGCCTCTCTTGAGCTATAAATAAGGGACAAACATTCCCTAAAGCCATATACGAGAATAGGAAAGAACACTTAGAGAATCATCAAGAGAAGCATTAATGGAAAAAGTGATAAAGCATGTAGTGGTGTTGAACTTCATTAAAAAGGCTCCTATTATGGTCTAAAGAGAAGGGGGGGCGGGGATTTGACTTTAAGTGTAACGATACACTCAGTTGGTCTCATTCTCTCCCGAGACCACTCTCTCAAAATTTGCTCTTACTTTCTCCTCATAATCACTTTCCCTTAGAGTGTCCTTCTTGATATATTATTTCTCTCCGGAGACCACTCTCTCAAAATTAGCTCTTACTTTCTCTTCATAATCACTCTCTTTTAGAGTGTCCTTCTTGATATATTATTCAATTTCATCCTTGGCTCCATACGAGAAATTTTTATTTGTGGAGATTTATCTGTCACAACACTTACGACTCGAGGAACCAGAAGCTCCATGAGCGAAGGCATGACACTCATAAAGGTGAATGCACAAGAAATAAGCCTGGCAAAAAGATTAAGCCTTGATCAACATAGGCAAACTTCAAATGAAATTCCTAAATTAGGTTGATTCGTCCTTCACAACAACAAAAGTTGCATCAAATATAAGCTCCCTAAAAAACTTCAGCAATCGAGAGTTTCACCTAATGCTCCACGAAATTCTCTTGCTTTACTTGGTTGCCCAAAGACTTAAGGACAAATTTTGGGAGACTCTTGGAGTCTAACACACACCTATAGTACAATCATTGTGCTATGGGTCATACTCGGGATAGTTGGAGTCTCGTAGCATGATGACTTAGGTATGAAAAATTGCCAAAGAGAAATTGAATGAGAAAATCCACTTCGCATTTAATGAAGAAATACTTTAGTCTGACTTAGAGATATTGGAATATGACCTTCATTAATAATAACTGAAAGTAAAAATAAATAGCAGTTGTCCTATTAACCCAAAAAGGCAGAAGAGATAGCTAAAGGAAAACTCTTCCCACCAAAGCCAACTCCCTTGACACAAGTCTCTTTTGTTATAAATATAAGACATGATTCCTAAGACAAAAAGAACAGTAAACAATTAATGAGATCAAATCATTACTAAAAAAGTTATTATTAATATCTTAGGAGTGATATTCTAATCTTTTACTTGTCTATTCACAGCTATTCACAGCTAATGCATCAAACTTAAAGAATATTCAGCTTTGTCCCTCTCTTTCCTAAAATCCCATCTTATCTAATTAGTTCATACATTCTCCTTAAAATTACTTCACATTGTAGTATCATTAATAATGTAATTACTATTCTTTAACACACACACACACACACAATTTTTTACAAAACACTCTGAGACCCTTATTACTTATCTGTATCTTTACTTTCAAATAGGTGGACCACCTCCAACATCCATCCACTGGTAGGTCATCCTTTCACACCTCAAGTTAATCATACATGTATGACGCATTGTAGTCTTGTTTCTCTTGTTCTTCTCTTTGTTTTTTCTTCTTTTTGTTTTATAATAAATAAAAAGAGGTACTATCGTATCAGTGTTGTAATAATTTCACATCAGATCATAATGTAATACGAAGTTAATATAATATTATCGACTCATCTGTATAAATACTTTTGATAAATAAATCTGAACAACATAACAGTACTCTTAATACATATTGTCAAAATATCTTGACTACCGTATACGTTTCATCATCTCTTTATAATCGAAGTGTCAATTTCAACTATATTGTCAAAATATCTTGACTACCATATACCTTCGATTATCTCTTTATAATTGAAATGTCAATTTCATCTTTTTTTTTTTATTTTATTTTATAATAAGTTAATAAAGTTAATCAGACTAACACTAATGTATCCATTATTATCAAAATGCCTAGTAACTCTCTGCACTGCATGTCATTTCAAAATTTTTTAATCACACTGTTAAATCACCACAATCATCTAAAAGGTAAAGGGAGGTTAAGGATTAAATTATTATCATTAATAATTAACAAATTTAATAATCTAACTACCTGCATTATTAGGGCATATTTAAGATTCAGGTTTATAGAGTTTGAGTTTAACATTTTTTATATCTAATTATTTTCATGCTTGACCAGAATTATTATTAGTATTTTATATAGGACAATGTAATTAATGAAAATGAATTTTTTATCTATTAAATTTTTTAAAAAATTATATTTTATTTATAAAATAAACTGATTAAAATAAATAAATAATAATAATTCTAAAAAAAAATTATTAAATAATAAATTTATTTATATATATATATATATATATATAAATGAACACTTAATATCATTATTCTAAATTTAACAGATAAGAAATTCATTATTGTCATGACTGACACTTGTGCATCTATTTGTATGGTCCATACTTTTTCATTTTTATTGAAATAGAAAAGGTTCATTTGTGAGAAGGAGTAGACCCCACAAAATGTGGGTCCCACATAAATGGTACAGCTCAGTTCTTCTCACAAATAAATTATATTCCCCACAAAATATGGGTCCCACATAATGGTACGACTCAGTTCTTCTCGCAAATAAATTCTTTACATTTCAATTGAAATAGGAAGAAACTCAATTACTATTGTCATTCTTTTTACGTTTCTAGTTTAACTTGAAATTAAAATATCTTGGGAAAATAATTAAAAATATTTTTAAAAAATATTTTAAAATTAATCATTTCAACATTTTTATATTCGAAATCATACTATTTTAATCCGAGACAACCCAATAACACTAACTTATCATTTACTAATAACGATTCATGTTAAATTTCAGTCAAATTCATTCATTTACATCTTCATTTCAGTATGTCATGAGTGAATTAGAATTAAATTATAAAACTAATGTATATAAGCTTTAAAAATTTTGGAACAAAAATAATTTTATATTTTAGAGTCAACTGCTTTATAAAATATTGTAAGTTTATTTTTGAATTCTCCTAAATATGACTTAGGAAAAGGACATGCACTTGTTTATAGGTGGAATTTAATTAAAAGTGCACTAACGGAAAAATTGAAAACACTAGCAAAAAATAAAACAAGTAAAAATAACCACTCAAATTTAATTTTTTGAATTGAACCATATAGTACTCTATTACATATACTTCATGATTTTTTTTTTTAATTACATATTTTAAAATTAAAATTTTAATTTCTTGAATTGAACCATATAGTCCTATATTACATATATTACATGAAAAAAATTACAACATACATATTTTAAAAAACGTTACCTCCATAACCCACCTTATGTAAATAAATTATTAATTCTCTAAATAATGTATAATTATGATAACATGGCCATGACCATCTTAATCTATCATAGTCATTATTGATAACAAAGTTCTTAGTTATATATCTTATTGCCTTAGATATTTATTCTAGAGGGGGTGAATAGAGTATATTGTAAATATTAATTTCTTTTAAGAATTTTAAAATGAAAATTATAAATGCACAATAAATAAATAAAAGAGAGAAAGAGAGAGCAAACACAGCAGTTTAACGAGGTTCGAAAAATTTTCTATGTTCTCGACTCAAGTATCCCCACTTGAGTTTTTTCGCTATTGTGACATCCTTGCAAGTGGAGACCAAATATTTACAATGCGAAAATTGCATCCCTCTTATCCCAGCAAAATATACTATTTTGCCTCATCGGGTAACACATACCCACAACTTTTACCGCAATGAGATGATATAAAGATTATCAAAATCATTCTCTTCTAGAGTAGTTTTGATGCAATAAGATGTTCACTCTTTATAGATAGATCAGGTGTAAGCTCTGTGTATTTAAGATGAGTATAATTTTTAGATTTAGATTTGAAAGATGTTAGATTTAAAGTTAATAACAACGATATAAAAGTGTAAGCTTGTAAATGAATGCTTGGAAAGTCCTAGAGAACCTCATATATAACTCTTTAAAGAATGTCTCTTACTTTTCAAAAAGAGTCGTTTCCCTGTAACACCCACACCTAGTAGATTAAGCTTAAAATGATGTAATGATGTATTAGCAATAAAAAAGAAATTTTCAAATTCTTTGAATACTTTATCATGGCATCAACTTAACTAGGGTTAGGAGAGCAATCAACTCACCAATCAATACTTACCCTAATCGGACCACAACTTATGTAGGGTTAAAAAGCGAACCTAACCTAAAGTCAACCTAATCTATCTTGGGTTAGTAAGACTAATGGGTGATATGATCAATATGTCACTGACCTAAGGTTAGAGAAATGATATACCAAATATCATAATTATTAAATAAATTAAATATTTAATAATTTTGCAGCTCTTTTTTATGGTCAAATTATTAGAGCAGCTTAGCTTTGCTCCTATCAAATTATTAGAGTAGCTTAGTATTTTGCTCATATGAATTGTCAATTATTACAACAACTTAGTGCTTTGCTCATATGATTGGTCAAATTATTAGAATAACTTAGTGTTTTGCTCGTATAGATGGTCAAATTATAAGAGCCACTTAGTGTTTGCTCATTGGCCTATAGTTACATGGTTTCTTTGATATCTAAGTGATGTCAAGAATACACGATTGATCGTCGCAATTGAGGCAATTGTTTGGTTGTAGAGATCCTAGTAACGCCTTAACATAGTGCCATGTAGGTATGATGATACATTCATTAACTGTGATTGTATGGCAACTCTACCATATACAAGTATTGTGTTTGTCGCAACTTTATTTCACATTGTTAATAAGCTTTACAAGCTTGAGGAATATAAGTGCAGACAATGCCTTTCCCCTTTTGTGGTGTCTTTTAGACTTAGGGTCTATAAGGACAAAACATTGCTAACTTGCCACTAGGTTGGAAGCTTAGACTCATTAGTGGGTTGGTAAACCAATAGCGATGATGGGAGAACCAAACATATTGATATTATTTTTCACTACACGTGTTTGAGATAAAATTATGCAAAGGAAGGTGGTCCTAAGCCTATACTTAGTAATGTTTTACATGTTATGTTAAATAGTTGGGCTTATCTTAGATTTAATGTATTGGACACTGACTAACATTGTTTCATAATTATATGATTTTGTGTTCATATTGAGATGATTTTTTGAAGTTGTGAGCATACATGAAAGATGTCAATAGGTTTTGATTAACCTCTCACACGAGCAATCACTTTGACCATTAGACAGCGAGTAAAATGAGACATTGAATTCTTGGCTAGAGGGATAATTCATCTTTATCATATACGTCGCCTTGACAATGAGGGTCAAGATAGTATTCTTTTAAAGAATCGTGCATGAAGGTTGACCACACAGCTCATGTAACCTGAAGAAAGCTGAATGCGAACTTTCAGATAGGCACTGGGAGAGCGATTGGGTTGGAATGCTCGAGTTAGGCACTAAGATAGTGATGAGGGGTGTTGAGATAACGACTAGACTAAGATTCATATGGCGTTATATACGTTTGAGAATGAGTTTGACATGCTCAATTGAGTGGAAACTCCGCCATAACATACATTATATATTGTATGTGATATTAATGTGACCTTTACAAAAGAGAGTGAATGAATGAATCCTTATTTCGTCACTTTGTGACCTCTGGGAACCTTTTTGAGTTTCATTGTGCCTTTTGTGACCTAGGACTACATTATAAAGAAAGAGCTTGATATTGCTAAAGGACCATGATTGATGCAGTTCGGCGGGGCATGTCTAGGAAAGTAGTTGAGTTCGATTCGATTAACGTGAGTAGCTAGGGAAGATGGTTCTATAATACACTATTGTGTTGTGCTTCATTGCCCGGGCGATCATGTCAGTTTCTCTGTCTGTCGATATGAGCATGAGTATAATACATATTGGATAGTCCATGCATCACACTAAGATTAGTTCTCATGAGGGATAACAAATGTTAAATCTAATGTAACAGAATAGTTCGGGGCATAGATGAGATTAGTTATGTGTTTGTAGTGAGGTACTATGTTAGTTTGATGGTAGCTTAATATAATACTCCTACCTTGTCATTCTCGTTTGGTCATACGATCCACGTCCTGTATATGGAATGTGATATAAAGAGCTTAGTACTCAACCTATATGAATGAGTGAGAGATGTTGGACATTAGGTCATGTGGACCTGAGTCCATTTGATATTCATAAGATTTGTGCGGATCGCGATAATTATGATAAGAGTTTATATGTGGTTAAAACTCTTATCCGTTTTAGTTGGTTTGACTGACTTAAATATTATCACGTAAGTCTTGCAGTTATTTTATTAGTTGTGGTCATGGGATCTAAATATATACGCATTGGTTAAGCGTAAAGAATTTATCAATGTGTAGTCTCCCGAATTATTATCACGTAAAGTTTTAAGTGACGTTCTTTCTGAGATTCTTCTAGGGTGACAATCATAGTATCCTTGTCTTGAATCGTGAAAATATATAAGCAACTCAATTTTTTAGCCGACCTAGTTGATGAGGTGAATCTTTTGCAGCATTTTAATGATCTTCATGTATTCCAAGAAAGCTCGTAATACTAGCTACCTTTTCTGCTTCTGTTTCTACTATTCTTGATTCAAAGAGGTAACCGGGTAACACCCGTTTATTTAAGTTTTTATATATTTTCTTCAATAATTTTAGTATTTTTGTTAATTATTTCCCGACAAATTTAACGAGGACAATTTAATTTTTAAAAATATAAAATAATTTTTTTGTAATTGTGAAATATTTCAATCACCCTTTTTCTAATAACACTATTTTATAATGGTCCTAATTCTGTCCACATAATACGTGTCCACCATCCACCATCGTTAAATTCAAAGGATGAATTGATGAGTGTGATCCAATCTGGATCACCTTTTTTTTTTTTCAATAACAATCCACATTTTTGTGAGTGCCTTAGGGCAAAGTGGAAGTGGAAATGGAAGGGTAAGAAGTAAAAACAATTTAATAGCAATTGGAACAATTTCAATGCTTATATATAATTTTCAAATTACACTCACTGATATTTTTTAAAATCTTTAAAATTATATTTATTTTTCTTATTTTTTTATTTTTTTTAACAAGTTACAATTCTTCTTGTTCAATTAATTTTTTTTTTTAACATGACAAAACTATTATTTCATGGTTTTTTTATATTTATTTTTAATTTTAACCTAATTTTAAAATTTTTTAAATAAATATTGATTAAAATTTTTAATTTATTTTTGTATAAAATAAAAATAATTTATTTATCTTAAATTTATTTTTATATAAAATAAAAAAATTTAAAAAAAATTATTTAAAATTAGAAAAAAATAATTTATCATTTTTTTAAAAAGAATTGACTGAATAAAATAATTTTAATTTGTAAATAAAAATAAGTCAGTGTAATTTGAAAAAGCGTTAAGTGTAATTCACCATTTTCAAATTTATCTGACTTAGCAGGTGACACCGAAGTCTCTGTCAGTCACAGACCCACAGTACACGACACACCACATAATGGATAATACAACGCATGTACTGTATGCTTTATGGCCATTCAATTCAGAAGCTTCTGTGAAACATGTTATCATTTGCTCTAGAAACTGGTTTGCTCAGATTCTCAGTGCAACAATTCGATGAATTTTCTTTTCTTCCTCCTGTATGTATGTGGGTGATGTTCAAAGTTTTTATCTGTAGCCAAACAGTGTCTTTTGGATTTGAAAATTCCTTGGGTTTTCAACAGGGAAACTCATTTCCTTCTTCCGAGGACTCGGAATTCCGAGTTTTCTCTCTTCTTTGAGTAAGGTTTTTGCAGCTCTCCATCTCCTTAGCCTCCCATTAAAGCACGAGGGTAGTTTTTCATAATTGCCAAATAGCATCGTTTTTCTCGAAAGGAACTTGAGGAGTCATATGGAATTGAAATGATCAAAGAATTTTCCCGGGAAACTCATTTCCATCTTCGGATAACTCAGCGAATTTGATAATTGGATTTGTGGGCGTGGAGAGAAAACAAACGTCGGTGGAACACAAAGGACAGCCAGCCGGCCTGTGACTACCAAACAATTAGAGAGTAGGAGCTTCAGATTTCAACATCCCTCAAATTTTCCGGTAAGCTTCTAAATGAACAGATTCTACTAATATAGTTGTTATGTTATATAGAATTTATATATTTGCACTTTACCTGTTCTTTTTGGTATGTACTTAACTTTATAATGGAATACTTTATGAGGGGAGTCTGAAGTGAATTACAAAAACAAGTATTTATGCGAAATAATTCTGGATTTTGTTCATGAATACTTGAACATTCAATAGTTATGCGTAGTGATGAATTTAATATCTGTGATTTAGTTCTCGTATGAACACTGTTTTTTTTTTCTTTTTTCTTTTTGGTTTTATTTGTCTTTTCTTTCCTTTTCTTTTTCCTTTATTTATTTATTTATTTATTCTTCCCTCAGTGTAGCTACAAAAAATTGTTAAAAATTACAGAAAAAATTATAGTTGGATACCTTGGTTTCTTTTTGTCTTATGAAAATTCTCAATTCAACTTCACAAAACATTAAATATATATTGTTTCTATACTGGATCAACTTATCTTATTTTATTTTTAGCATTGGTGGATCGATAAATTGTAATTCCGGGTTGAAATTAGAACTGTAAGGGAGATCTTAAAATTTATTGATGGTGACTGGGATTATGATCACACAATTTAAGAGATTTTATTCCAAATAAAACTCTTAAAATTGAAAGTTCTTTTAAATCTTGATGACTACTGTAATTAGAGTATTTGTGAAATTGGTGTGGCAAATCACTGATGTCATGACATAACGTGCACATGGACATGGACATGGACAGAAGGTTTTATAGAATTTAAATTTTAGACACTAACCAAAGTGGGTTCCATGTAAGTTAATGTTTTATTTATTTAATTTTTTATTTTCTGTCTTTTCTTAGCAACAAAATTGAAATTAAACAAATATATATATATATATATATATATAAGAAGAAAAATAATGAGTAGCTTGAAAGGGAGATGTCATTTGTGATTGTTTAATAATCCACAGCTAGAAACAAATTGACGTCCTAACTTCAGCTCACTCTCTCTCTCTCATACTACTTGTTTATAATCAACTCAGTACAATACACTTTATGATATGGCTGTGACTGCTGAATGAATGTTTGTTGTCTCCAGCTACTCCAAGTATGGGCACTAATGGCGTTTCTCATCTGGGGAATCTAAATGCTGCCAAATGACTATTTTGCAACTTTCAGTTTCTATAATGGCCCATAACCAAACACCTTTTGTCTCCCTCCAATTCCTAACTACTTTTTCTTTCTTAATTTTCTTTTGCCTTTTCCCACTTTCTATGTCCCTAACAGTCGAAACCCTTGCCCTCCTAAAATTCAAGAATCAGCTTGAAGATCCCTTGAATTATTTAGATTCCTGGAAAGAATCAGAATCTCCATGTAACTTTGCCGGAATCACTTGTGATCCAAAAACGGGTCGAGTCACTGAAATTTCTCTGGACAATAAGTCCCTCTCAGGGGAGATATCCCCAACCATTTCTGTGCTCGGAAGCCTCCGTTATCTTGTGCTGCCATTGAATTATATTTCTGGGAATCTTCCACCTGAATTGAACACCTGCACCAACCTTAAAGTTTTGAATCTCACTGAAAACAATATGAATGGAAGCCTGCCCGATCTTTCCCATCTGATAAATTTAGAGGTTCTTGATTTATCGGGAAACTACTTTTCTGGTGAATTCCCCACTTGGGTGGGAAAATTAACATGGTTGGTTTCGCTAGGCCTTGGCAATAATAGATACAATGAAGGTGAAATTCCGGGGAGCCTGGGAAATTTGAAAAACTTGACTTGGCTTTTTCTGGCTGGTTCAAATTTGAGAGGGACAATCCCAGAATCTATATTTGAACTGAACGCACTGGAGACATTGGATATTTCCAGGAATAAGATTTCGGGGAATTTCCCAAAATCAATATCCAAACTACAAAATCTCTACAAAATTGAGCTCTATCAGAACAACTTGACAGGAAGAATCCCGCCAGAGTTTGCCAACCTTACACTTCTGCAGGAATTTGATATTTCTATGAACCAGATGTATGGGGAATTGCCTCCAGAGATTGGCAATCTGAAGAAGTTAACAGTCTTTCAGTTATTTAATAACAATTTCTCAGGTGAGTTACCTTTTGGATTTGGAGACTTGCATCATCTCATTGCCTTTTCCATCTACAGGAACAGTTTTTCAGGAGAATTCCCGGAAAATTTTGGTCGGTTTTCACCCTTAAATAGTATAGACATATCTGAGAATAAATTTTCTGGTGGCTTTCCAAAATACTTGTGTGAAAATGGGAACTTGCAGTATTTACTTGCTTTGGACAATAATTTTTCGGGGGAGTTACCAGATGCTTATGCTGCGTGTAAATCTTTAGAGAGGCTGAGGATCAATCAAAACCGCCTGTCTGGGAAAATCCCAGAAGGATTATGGGCACTGCCTCATGCAAAGATGATGGACTTTAGCGATAATTATTTTAGCGGAGGGATTTCTCCCCACATTGGAGTTTCTACCAGCTTGAACGAGTTGATATTGCTAAACAATCGGTTTTCAGGTAAGCTTCCATCAGAAATTGGCAGACTCACACAGTTAGAAAGGCTTCTTTTGAGTAATAATGACTTCTCTGACACAATACCTTCTGAAGTTGGCACTTTACAGCAGCTATCATCTTTGTTTTTGGAAGAGAACTCATTTACAGGATCAATACCTGCAGAACTGGGTCATTGTGCTAGGCTGGTGAACTTAAATCTTGCTTGGAATTCTCTGAGTGGTAGTATCCCTGATATTTTTTCACAAATGAGCACTCTGAATTCTCTGAATCTTTCAGGGAATAAACTTACAGGTTCAGTTCCAAAAGATTTACAGAGATTAAAGCTGAGTTCCATTGATTTGTCTAATAACCAGCTGTCAGGAAGACTTCCATCTGATCTGCTGACAATGGGAGGAGATCAAGCATTTGTCGGAAACAAGGGACTCTGTATTGATGATAATTACAGAATTCAGGTGAATTCAGGGATGCCTCTTTGTGATGGTGAGGATGGTCACAAAGGATTTGTCCGACGTAAACTATTTATTTTCTGCATCCTATTATCTGCTTTGGTTGTTGTTTTAGGTGGCTTATTTCTCGTTATTTACTGGAACTTCAAGCTCACTGGACCTGACCAAGAAAGTGATCTGGGTGGAGAGAAGGAAATAGATCCAAAATGGAAGCTTGAGTCTTTCCACCCTGTGGAATTCGATGCAGATGAAATATGCAATTTAGATGAGAACAATTTGATTGGAAGTGGAGGTACAGGGAAAGTTTATCGATTGGATTTGAAGAAAGATGGTGGTACAGTGGCTGTGAAGCAACTATGGAAGGGAAATGGGGTAAAGGTTTTGGCAGCAGAAATGGAAATTTTGGGGAAGATCAGGCATAGAAATATATTGAAGCTTTATGCCTGTCTAATGAAAGGAGGGTCAAATCTCTTGGTGTTCGAATACATGGCAAATGGTAACCTTTTTGAGGCACTTCACCGAGAAATCAAGAGTCAGCAACCAGAATTGGATTGGTACCAGAGGTACAGAATTGCTCTTGGAGCTGCAAAGGGACTTGCTTATCTGCATCATGATTGTTTTCCGTCTATTATTCATAGAGATATTAAATCAACCAACATCTTACTTGATGAGGATTATGAACCAAGAATTGCTGATTTTGGGGTTGCAAAGATTGCAGAGGGATCCCTTAGGGTGTCTCAGGCCAGTTGTTTTGCTGGCACTTACGGTTACATTGCTCCTGGTGAGTCTCAGAGTACTGTTATTTATGAAGCTGAATATATTCATTATTTCATTTCTAAATGTTTTACGTGAAATTAATTACTACTTGCTTATGATGATAAGGATTTGGTTTATATTGTGGCAGTAGTTGTGATAATGTCCTCTATGATATATATTTTGGATGGACGTTCTCTTTTTTTTTCCTCCTGAATTTCCTTAGCTTTGAAATCAGTTTATTATCTTATTTTTATTTTTGAATTTTACATTTCAATGGATTGAAGTGCAAAACTTTTAATCAATCCTTCTTCTTTTCAACTAATGACTTATCATGTTGTTATATAATTAACAGTGAAGTTTGTGAGTAGATTACTTTTGAAGATGTTGGTTTCATACCCTCTTCAATTTAAATCAAAAGCAAACGAGTGATGAGGCCTTTTTTGCTTTTTAATTGATGAAAGTTGGGGAGATAATTATCAAAATAATGATTGACCCAACAAGTAAGATAAACGGTGCCAACAATCAAGTGTTAGGCTTTTCCTTTAGAGCTTTAATTATTGACTGTTTTATTTATTATTTTGAATTTTCTTATTATATTGAATTTGTAAAGTTGGAAATCTACCAATAATTTTGAGCCAGGAGTAAAATTAGGCTCCAGTAGGATATTGGCATCATTGTTTGGTTTCACTTGTTTCTGTTGGTTAGCTTGCTCTGAAAAAGTTGCAATGCGCTTCACTTGTCTCATTGATCTTTCTCTGGCATCTAAAATTCTAAGGAAACCAGGGAGGTTCACATTGTGGATTCTTTTTTCTTGTTAAGTAGTGATTTGACCAGTGTCTTTGACTCCATATTATGGATTATTAATTGAATCTATTAGCTGTAGCAAATTCACATGAAACTTGAGGAACTAAATTGTAAACTCTGCTCAATCATATTCAAAGAATGGTCAAAGTTCTTTGGGGTCTCAGCACTTGTGATTTGATTTATGTATTATCAGATCATATTGGTGACGAGGGATGATTTTTATGTTGAAAACTATGGAATTGTATGCTCAAATCGGTCAGTTGGAAAGATGGCCCATATCCTTTGCTGATAATGAGATCATAACATACTTCTTTCTGGTCACTACAGCTATATATATATATATTACAATGATAATCTCAAAACATTTTATTAACAAGGCCTAAATAGAAATTCTGGAGATAGTTGTCAAAATAATGATAGGCCCAGTCAGAAAAATGAAGGCTCCAACAATTAGGAGCCCGTCTCTCTTTCTAGAGCTTTAATTCATTGATTTTATTAGTTTTGTTTTATTTTTCATACTAGCTTTAATTTTTGAAGGTGGGACAGATCTACTAATGATGCTGGTCAGGAGAATAAAATAGATTTTAAAATGATCTCCAGAAGGGTTTTAAGACTCAAATGTATTGAAGTGTTCTTGTCGGTTTGTCTAGGATAGTCTCTAGTTAGCTATTACATTTTCAAAATTGTACTGGTTCAATATCATTAAAGGGGAATTAAATAATTCGTTAGTGTCTCATGTATTAAATAAATATAGGATATTCTTGGTCTCTAAACATCGTTATTTTCTCATATCTCAAGTTTGGTTACAAATAAGACTGAATTATTTTCATTACGGTCTTTTTGCACACCAAAATGGTGTTCCTTGTCTAGTCTTTCTTTTCATTTGCCTGATGGTTAACCATACTACATAGAGACGTACTATAATTTGTTTTTATCGTCTGGTTGAATGCATAGATATCTAGGCCATAGCTTTGCATGATAACATGACAAACACTAGAACTTGTGGAGTCTGTAGAGCACTAATTAAAATGGTCACATCATAAGATGAAAATTGATTTCTAAATAAAAACTGTTTGTGGCAAATTCACTCAATTTTCTTGCTCATGCTTATTCTGCAATGGCACCGAGTGACAACTTCCCATATCCTGGAAAGTTTATGGTTAACGTGGATATTATATATAGAAATCGCTCGCATTGGTTACTCGTGTCACTAGGATGTTGCAACTCAAAGTTGTTAATTGGATGGTTGGCTGTTTTCCAATGAAGTGTGGGTACAAAAGTGAAATGGAGAGAGAGAAATCTTGTTGTTGCACTATAATTCGGGGATAGGCTTTGTTAAGTAGAAGTCATTATTTACTGCATGTTTTCAGCATTCGAAATATATGGTTGTTTATGTCATTTAATTATATATGATCAGATGTTATGAGAGCTGAATTCAAGATTTTCTTCCATTTATGTTCCCATATACCCAAAATCATGTATGGGTAAGCAGAATATTATAATAAGCAAAATTGATAGTATTAGCAACTCTGGTTTTCAAACATAACATGGTCAAGGTTCCTCGATTTATTTAGATTTCTATTTTTACAAATTCTGAGTCTCTTGTAGATTTAAAAATTATTGTACTGGAGTTGGATATTTATAGAAGTACATTTTTTTTTCCTCTGCAGAGCTGGCATATACTCTTAAAGTCACTGAAAAGAGTGATGTCTACAGTTTTGGGGTGGTGCTACTAGAATTAGTTACTGGCAGGAGACCAATTGAGGAGGAGTATGGAGAGGGGAAGGATATAATTTATTGGGTTTCAACTCATCTCAATGACCGTGTGAACGTTCTCAAGGTTCTTGACCACAAAGTGGTGTCTGACCTTGTCCAAAATGACATGATAAAGGTGTTGAAGATTGCTACGCTTTGCACCACAAAGCTGCCAAATCTGCGACCTAGCATGAAAGAAGTGGTCAAGATGCTTGTTGATGCTAAGCCTTGCAGTTTCAGTTCTCCAGACAACTTGGACAAGTATGTAAAGGCTTTTCTCTAGTTTCTTTCTCTATTAGTAGCAGCAACTTCTCTTTTCTGCTTTGCAATTTTTGTGCAATTTGAAAGTACCCTTGTGCATGCTAGCCAAGTTAATTTGGCAAAATGCATTTCATTTTTAATATGTAAAATTAGATGCTTTCAGTTTAGTATTAGATCGATTGGAGTTACATTGCATCTTTCATGGAGTTGTAAACAGTGCATATTGTAATATATATGAGTGGGACCTTATATAAAAGCTGTTTTGTGTATAAAACTATATATAATTCAAGGAATGAAATTGGCTTCCATCTGTTTTGTCTTCAGTTCTAATTTTAAGTTCTAGCAACCCAAAAAAAAATGATAAATTGTCTTTTTGGCCTTTTGGGTGTTGGTTTGGGTTAATTTGGAGGGCACTGCCTATGATTTGGAGCACTCCAATCTCCTGCACCTGCAAACCAATTTTGATCTAATGAAGATGTATAGGAGGGGGTCCGTTCCTCCAGCTGGGTAAGAAATACCATTGAAGCTACGCTGGTGATAGCTCTCCTACTCAAGGCTTGTACTATTTTTCTATTTCAAAAATTACAAGGATCCTTTTGAAATTTGACAGATGAAAGGGTTCTGAACTCCTAATTGAATTAGGATTTCATGCATTTACTATAAACTAACTAGTTATAATGCACTGTGCGTTGCAATCATAAAATAAATTACATAAATAATATAACTTACTTTTGTATTTTTTGGGTTGGAAATTATGAATCCTAATCCCATAAGTGTGGGTGTTATTATTTAAATTTCAAATTCGAACTTAGGTTATTACTTTGTATAACATAGATGGAGCATTCCACACATTGCGGCGCCCCATGTTATCTGGTAACATCCCTAGCTATTTCTTCTACTCCTAAGTGAATTTTTATTTTATTTTATTTTATTTTTTTGAATTGTGAATACCGTTAAAGTTGGCAATACCCAAGATGTAAAATTAATCAAAATCTATTAAGGATTATGAGTAATTAGTGTCAAATAAATACAAGTAATTAAGGATCATAGCATTTATACATTACTCTAACAGTTGAATTCAAAGAAGCATCTATTTAATATTTTAATATATTTTTTGTTTATTTTTCTCTCTCTTTCCATCATTCTCTTTCTTTCTTTTCCAGAATACCCTCTCTCATAGTATTTATAGCTATGTTCACTTTCTCATTACTCATGACTGAATCCAAAATGAGTGTCAGGATGGAAGTTCTCTTGGAAGATGAACAATGAATGAATGGAAACTATAGTAGTAGTTGGAGGGGATGACTCTCTTCCTAAAACCTCTCTTAGAGTTGCTCTTAACAATACATTCAAACTTTGTTTAATGCTCTCTCTGTTTTGCCTACCAATTACTTGGAAGCATGGGTACCTGTTTAACACGCAATAATCTTCAATTCCAGGTATGAACTTCAACTAACATGCCATTATGAAGATGCATACACTAATTGAATTTTCAATCTCTCGTATACACAAACAGAAAAAAACACTCGAGAGGAGGAGAAAGAAATAGAGAGAGATTTCCACATTCCACTGTCCTCAATGAAGAAAAAGTCGGACACGGCCTGGAGTAAGGCCTTGAATTCCTGTCAAATCATTAGAATGCACGTGTTAATATATTTATTTTTTTGGGTAAGTAAAATTTATTAAGAAACAAAACAACAAAGAATACAAGGGACATTCCGCAGGACTACAACAAAGAGGTCAAACACCTCTGCTACAAACATCAACAATTATTTAAGCAAAACAACGTACAAAGAGGCCAAACATCCCAGCTACAAGCTCCATGAATTATAAAGCTGATCTTGTTATTCAATATATATATATATATATATTTATCAAAATGGTTTTGCCAAATGAAAGAAAGACCAGAAACTATTTTAAGAAACAGAATCTGTTATTTGAAAATTGACAAAAAAATTAAAACTTTTAGAAAAAACAGAAACTGATTTTTGAAAAACAAAATAAACTATAGAAAGTATTTTTTCAAAACAATAAAGTAAAAGGATGATTTTCCAAACCAGAATCGAAAATAGGAAACAAAAACATTATTACAGTATAATAATACAGTAATGAAAACAATGCAAAAACACTTACAAAAACTGGAAAACTAGAGGATTAAGGCTTGTGTTTAACACAATGTCCTTAAGACAAATTACAGCCCTCGTAGTGGTGCTTACGAGTTCTTGGTCGTCCATCTCCCAGGATACAATGATCAACGCACAACAAACCAGAAAATAGTGACTTGAAACTCTCTCAAGACTGACGCATAGAATGTAAATTTCTGAATGAATCTATATGCAATGAATGTGTGTATATTTATAGACATCTTCGTGCCTATTTGGTACAGGCACGAAGGTTCTGTTGTGTCTGTTTATGGTGAACAGACACAGTCATATCCATGAAGAAGACGACTGTTCAGTCAAAATTCAAACCAATGCAATCGCAAAACGACGTCATTTTGGATTTAAACAAAAACCAAAAAACGTACTCGCAGAATGGTGACGTTTTTAGTTTTAATTAATCTAGTAACTAAACGATAGTGTTTTGATTTGTTTTTAGTAGTAACAAAACGGCAACGTTTAATGAAAAATTATTTAAATTAATTTTTTTGAAAAAGATATATATATACGACGGGCCAAGCCCAAGTCTGAACCCGACCCGGTTTAGTTCAGTGCGGGGCAGTGGCAGCGCGCGTGTGTGGTGGTCCAAGCATTTGCACAAAACTTGGGTACCCCTTCGGGCCCAAATCCTCCTCCAAGGAAAGTGTATATATACTCTTTAAAAGCCTTGTACCCATCCTATATGGGACACAAGCTTTTCTACAAGTTTCAAGCTTTTGTTACCATTTCTAAGTGGTGATATTTGGAGGTAATTTCTCATTTACTCCTTAATGATTTTGATCAACCCAATTTATGATCTTAATCTCCTCATGGAGGATAATACATTCTCATGTAGACCCACTAAAATTAATGTGTGGGATCCACTTTAATTTTAGCTCAAAGATAGCTAATTATTATGCTCAAAAATTCATTTTTTTCAACAATTCCCCACATGAATGAAATTGATTGAAAGTAATGCAAATGACATGCAAACACTAAGAGAGAGTTCAGTTGAAAATTTCCTGCATAGAGGAAGGTAGCTTGTCGCTTTGAACCTTCCCTTATGAAATGATATCGGGGCTACTGATTTATCAGTGAACATGATGTTTTGAACTATTCAATCGTTTGTGTAAACTAAGACAACAATATTCACACAGAATCTTTTCTGACATAATTGGTTCTCATGATTGTGTTTATTTTGACCCTAAACAATTTATGGTTTCATGAATGCTCCTAGAGAATTTAGCCTTTATCATTCTTATAGAACCGGCCCAGTTCACACTCACATAAGTAATTTCTTATTAAGAGTATCCTGCTATACCCCACTTGTATATTAACAAGGTATAAAAATCATCAGAAGCTTAGCTTTTTCTTTTTCAACGCTACAGGAATCAATGTGTTTATCATAGGAATAAGTAGAAGATTTTATTTACATAGTGATCTTTAATGAGTCTCACATAATTTGGTTGTCCCTTTGAATCTAGATATTGGGATCTCTAGTCAGCTAGGTCGGGTTGTCATTATGGCAACTCTTTAGTGCATAGGCTTTAAGCCCATTCTTCTTGATGATTTATTCACTTGGTCTCTGGTTAAATCTTTGGTTAACGGATCCGCGATGTTATCTTTTAACCTTATGTATTCAATGTTTTTAATACCATTAGAGAGAAGTTGTTTCACAGTATTATGTCTTCGACGAATATGTCGAGACTTACCATTATATATATGACTTTGTGCCCTACCAATCGCTAATTGACTATCGCAATGAATACAAATAGCGGGCACAAGTTTTGTCCACATTGGAATATCATCTAAGAAGTGACGAAGCTACTCAAATTTTTCACCAGCTTTTTCAAGTACAATAAATTCAGATTCTATTGTGGATCTGGCAATGCATGTTTGTTTAAAAGATTTTCATGAGACCGCTCCATCACCAAGTGTAAACAAATAATCACTTGTGGATTTTGAGTCTTTGATATCAGATATCTAATTCGTGTCACAGTATTCTTCAAGTACTGTTGGATATTTTGAGTAGTATAATCCATAGTTTTGGGTGTATTTCAAATACTTCAAAACCCTAACTATTGCCTTCCAATGGTCCAGACCTGGATTACTTGTGTATCTACTCAATTTGCTGACAGCGTAAGCTAAGTCTGGACGGATACAATTCATCACATACATTAGGCTATCAATTATTTGTGCATATTCTAGTTGCAATATATTTTTGCCATTATTCTTGGATAAATGTAGATTTACATCTATAGGTATTTTCGCTGGACTGCTATCATCTTGTATAAATTTCTTGAGAATTTTCTTAATGTAATGTGATTGAGATAATATCAATCTATCTTATGTTCTAGAAAACAAATTGATCAAGCAAAATGTAGATCTTCTGGATGTTTTACATTAAGACATTAAAATAAAAGAAAATAATAACATGATTATAAGCATGGCCACATTTATGCACATTCATAAGGTCATAGAAAACATCTGCACTTGTATATAACATTAAGGAAGTAACACCCTTGGTTAATTGAAGATCCAACATGGTTAACAAGTTATATCTAAGCTCAGGGTCGACTCAATATAATTGGAGGTCTAAAGCGATGAAGTGACAATTCTAAATGAAATATTTTTTTTAATATTAATGTAATTTTTTACTTTGTTTCCTATATATTTTATATTTAATTTTGTTATATAAAATTAATTGTAGACCAAGCAGAGATGGGTATATGTTGAATGAAATTCTACAAATAGAATTTATATATATATATATATTTTATCTAAATAGATGGCAATAAAAGATTAAAGTACAATACGAATAAAACTCTATTAATAAAATTAAGTATTTTTTCACAGAGCCTTTCTTGTAGAGTAGATTTTTAATAACCTTAAACTTCTAATTTGATTATACTATAAATTTCATACAACCGTAAGCTCCACGTGATCTCGAAATCCTCCGATCAGCGCTCTATACAATTACAAACTCCATGCAACCTCAGACTCCTCTGATTGCCTAACAATGAAATCCACAAAGTTGAACTCCATAAATTCTTCAATTGAATTAATGAATGAGGCTCATTGATTAATTTTGATCAAGTGAGATGATCAAATCAATGTATGATGAGAGTAGAGATATAGATGAAGCATATGTATGAATGTTTTCTAATGGAAGCACTAACTTCTCTCAAGTGTATAGATCTCAAAAATTGAACTCTCTATCTTTATTCTCTCTAATCTCTCTCTTTAAACTCAAATTTTTGTCAATTTATAGTTTTGAGATCAAATCTCAAATGAGGCCCCAAAATAGAAAAGTATTAAGTTTTTGCATAGTGTTCGTTTGAACGATGCAATAGCTGGTTTGAACAAGCCACTTTCGTTTGAACAAACATCAAACAATTACCTACTGATGTTCGTTTGATCAAATCTATCAAAAGATGATTGAACAATTAAAAACGACTACCTTTTGATATTCGTTCGAATGAGCCACTTGATTCGTTTGAACGACCAACAATAGGTTGGTCTTATTCTTACATTGTGAGCTTAATTTTTTTTAAGTGTTTTCAAATATGCATTTTTTGAATAATTGTTTCATAACACAAGCAACAATACACACAATGAAAATATAATATCAATTATATGTAATGCATATAATATGTGCATGTGTGAGATCTAAATCAAAATAAAGTTCAAAATATCCTTCATAAACCAAGTCGGCCGGTAGATGTGCACAACAATGAAACTTAAGCCATCTTAGAATAGAACCATGCATTGAATCATGTAAGCCTAGAACTAATATTATAATTAAAATCAAAATACATTTTATCAAATCAAATTAAGCTAATCACAATATCAAACCCCTAATCCTGACAAGTGAATGACATAATTTAATAGTCCATGTCCACCTGTTCTCATAGTTAAAGAAAGAGTAAGAGAGCTATCTTTTACAGGACCAACCAACGGATCATTTGAACCGGCCACAATTTTTAAGGAACCGAAACCAAATTTTTAAACTTTTTGTTTTCATGTTTAGCTGGATGCGACTCACTGTAATACTATCTGTCCACCATGTTCTCATAGTTAAAGAAAGACTAGGACCTCTATCTCTTAACCCTTTTAATTCTTGACCAATGTGGGACAATGTGATGGGATAGAAAACTTAAACTAACTTCATGCTTATATCTACAACCAAGTTCGTTCAACATTTAACTTTTAACCGGTGTGGGACTTTTACACAAAGAGCAACACTAATTTATTTTATACTTATACATTCATGAGATTTTAGATGAAGTTAAATCTTTTGGAAACTTAATAAAATCTAATAAGTTGAAGAACATATAAACTTTGGTTGTGACTTTTAAAAGTGGTTATCTATTATTATAGATTTGTTATCACTTTTTTTAAAGAATGCAATTTTACTTTTAACTTGGTTACTTTAAATTTTATAGATCGTATTTTTATATAGTTGAAATATTATTTTAATGCAATGTTTATAATATTTCTTTGTTGTTCTGAATAAAGTTGTGTTCTAGATATTTTTAATTTATTTAAATTATAATAAATTTTACATAATTTTTAATTTTTTGTATTTTAAATAATTTTATATATTGTTAAAATTTATTATAAATATATTTATGATGTCACAGTTCAATTCCAATTGACCCGGTGGTTAAATTAGTGACCATTGATCCGGTCTTTTTATCAATTCGCATAGCGATTTGGGTTTTAAAACATTGTTGTGGACTTATGCACATTATCGAATCACGTAAATTCTTTGTTTCATTTTTTTCTATCTCTAACTCTTATTGTATAAATTGTTAATTCACAACAAAATCATTTTCCTTTATTCGATTATATTAAAAAGTAGGAAAAAAATAAAATAAATAAATTATTTGAGAAGGTGTGAGAGCAATTTATACTTTTATGTCAATTAATTCTTTTCTGATTTTCAACTAATTTGAAGATTTTTTAATTTTAATTTTATTAAGTAAGAATTCAGTACAAGAGAAATTAGGACAATAGTTCACTCCAAACTCGATAGGAGAAATCTCATCCTACCTAAATATACTTCTTAACCACAATTTATTACATATATAATACACATGAGTTTTTAATTTTAATTTTTTAGTTAAAACTAAATAGTCACATGATATATACGTAATTACATAAGTAACACATTAAAATTATGACACGTACGTAAATAAAAGTAGATTCATCTTACTTGATTTTGTGTCAAGCACTTCACATTTTTTATATTTTTTTTTCTCAAGTAATGTTATGTTTTGTAAATATCTATTCTAAATCTTATATTTTAAATGATGTGACACCGTAATATTGACCGTATCAAGTAATTAATGTACTAAAATGAGATTATACTAATAATAACTGTTATATTATTTGAGATATAAATTTAAAAAACTTTTGAGCTGTTTTCTTCCTTCCCCCGTATTGTTTCCTAGACAGAACTTAGGAACGAAAACAACATAGCTAGGGCCTTTTGTCTATTGTAGAATCCCATCCAATAACTCAACTTTGTCTGAGTCAGTCACTGAGTTCTAAGAAAAAGTTGAAGTTGAACAAGTTCTTGGGGGGTGTGAGTCACAAATACGTAGAGAGCTTTCTAAGTTTTGACCACACGCTCCTGTATTTGAATTTTTTTTCAAATGACTTGTTCTCGAGTCCTCTCTTTCTCCCAAACCGCGTTTTCTCTCTCTGATTCTGCTACAGACCCAAACACCGTTAAAAGTGGCCTGAAACACCATCTCATATATTCAAGTAAACCCGTCTTCATATTATCCTCTTAGCTTCTCTCACCATGAAACCATTTTCTTCCAAACTATTTCTATGGCTATTCTACTTAGGAACACCTCCTGTCTCCTCTCTCTAACCCTCTACTTCCTTTCTTGTTTGCCAATTACCCATTCGCTTCACACTGTAGCAATATCTGAAACTTCTAACCAAACATTAATCTGTGCATTAAACCACCAATCATACCTCAACTGCGCTAGTTTTCCCCAAGGAATTGAAATTTTTGTCAATCCAAATGTATCGTTCTCCGGAATTGTGGGCGGAAACGGATTCCTTTGTGCTTTGAGCTCACCTCGTTCTTCCTCGTCAACTTCAGTTATTGTTTGCTGGAGATTTTCTACAAATGGTAATGATATGTCGTATAAAAGGATTTATCATGGCCCAGCGATCACAGAACTTGATGCAGGGAACTCCCATATCTGTGGTCTCGTTAATGGGACTGATCTCCTCCAGTGCTGGCAATGGAAGGAATTCAATTCCGGCATCAATCAGAATTTATCGGGTATAGCTGTTGGAGAGAATTTTGTATGCGGGTTGTCTGAATTTCGAAACATCAAATGTTTACCGAACAATGGTAGTGTCATTGCAGATGTGCCTGTTGGGAATTATAGCGTGATTGCTGCCGGGTTTCGACATGCTTGCGCCATTTCGTTGGAAGACGGTAGTTTGGCGTGTTGGGGAGAGAAAGTAGGTGTTGAGCCACAAGGTCAGTTCATATCATTGGCATTAGGTGAGAATCGTAGCTGCGCATTGCGGCCAAACAGAACAGTTACTTGCTGGGGAGAAAATGATTTCACTTTGCCAAACACATTGAGGTCAACATATTTCACCGCAATTGAAGCAAAGCGCAATGTTTTCTGTGGAATCGAGTTATCGAATTACGCCTTGTATTGTTGGGGAAATGAGAATTTTGACTCAAACTCCTTGGTTTTCAATGGCTCGGTACTGCCCGGTCCATGTAGAAACGATTGTCCTTGCAGTCGTCCTTTGCCTAATTACGGCGCCTTTTGCAGTCAAGGTCAAATGATCTGCGAACCTTGTGGCAGCCAACCTTCTGGTGAAAATACACCCCGACAGCCACCATCTCCACCTCAGAACACCAAACGGAGCACTCGTTGGAATAAGAAAATGGTGGCTTTCTTAGTGGTAGGTTGTGTGGGGTCATTATCATTGGTGATAATCTCTTGTTTCTTCTTTTTTAGATATTGCAAAGTTAGGGGATGCCGTGTTCATGACTCGGGTCCCCTGGACGAGCCCCAGAACCCTCCTGAGGAAGGTAACCAGACGTCTCAGGCTCGGGCTCAGGCTCAACCGGTTCTAGAAAAGCGGCTGAGCCAGTTGGTTAGTATGGGAAATGCAAGTCACTTGGAAGAGTTCTCTTTGCAAGTGGTGCTTCAAGCCACTAATAATTTCTCAGAGAATCACAAGATTGGCACAGGAAGCTTTGGATCAGTCTACCATGCCATATTAGAAGATGGGCGCCAAGTGGCCGTCAAGAGAGCTGAAGTATCGGCGGCTTCATCATATGCAGTCGGCACCAAACGCCAAGAAGACAAAGACATTGCATTTCTAAATGAGCTTGAATCCTTATCACGACTCAACCACAAGAACCTTGTTCCACTACTTGGGTTCTGCGAAGACAGCAATGAGCGCGTGCTAGTCTACGAGTACATGAACAATGGCACCGTCCATGACCATCTCTACAAGCTCCAGAGCTCGCCCCTAAGGTCGTGGCCTGCACGCATTAAGGTGGCTCTAGATGCGGCTAGGGGGATCGAGTACCTTCACGTGTACGCGGTCCCACCAATCATACACCGTGATATCAAGTCATCCAACATATTATTGGATGCCACTTGGACTGCCAAGGTGTCCGATTTCGGACTATCTTTGACGGGGCCTACAGAAGATGAGTCATACCTCTCGCTACATGCTGCTGGCACAGTTGGGTACCTGGACCCGGAGTACTATAGGCTGCAACGATTGACAACAAAGAGTGATGTATATAGTTTCGGAATAGTATTGCTAGAATTGTTATCAGGGCAAAAGGCAATTCATAAGAATGAGGATGGGGTGCCGAGAAATGTGGTGGATTATGTTGCTCCGTACATAGTTCAAGATGAAATCCACCGGGTGTTGGACAGCAATGTGGCGGCTCCGACACCGTTTGAGATAGAGGCTGTGGCGTACCTAGGTTACCTAGCGGTGGATTGTGTGATGCTAGAGGGTCGAGATCGACCTACAATGACCGAGATTGTAAATAGCTTAAAAAGAGCCTTGGATGCGTGTTTGCCACCACTGTCACTGTCTCGGTCCACCACCGGGTCTTCAACGTGATTGTGTTTGTTCCACATGCACCTGGTCATGCCAAAAAATCGTAGGAAAAAGAAACCATTGTTTTAAATACAATTTCAATTTTTTCTATATTGAATTCAACGGAAAAAAGTGTCTGATAATGTACCTACCACAATTGACATCAAAATGTGTCATTTGTCAGAACTAAGTCTCTGGTTGTTTCAAATATAGATTTGATTTTCCTGCATCATTAGCGGAGTCAAAAGGAAGATTTGAAATCTGGAATTTCTAGACATATATATACACACACACACACACACACGTTGGTTTCTTCAAGAGTTAGCCCCTATGATTAAAGTGGTCTGACTTTCATGTGTATGGAGATTTGATTTCTAAATAATTGTTTTAACGGGTCCAAGAAAATGAAGTTGGTAGACTAACTGCGAAGGCATTTGGACCACAAGTAATTTACTACCACGCTCTTATCATATAGATGGAAGAGAAAAGTTAACTTTGAATTCTTCAATTCGTTCTTCTATAACTGCCTTACTTCACAATCTAATCAAGCATTTGGAAGGTTCTTGTAATAACATTACAAGTTTTTTTTTAAAAAAAACCAGAATTCAGTAATTGAAATTCAGACAAGTAAAACATGAGGGAACATTATTAAGAGTATGTAGTGAAAAAGAATTATATTAATTCCTTCCAATAAATATTTTAATACAATCATCGGTTAGGTATAACTTCTTGTTGATAATACCCGAAATCATGAAGCTGGGTAAAATTTCTTACTAAGACAAAGTATATTTATCATTATTTATGATGTGTATAAAACACACGGACTCTCATTTAACTTGTTATTTTTAACTAAAATTATAAATTCATTATATACGTGACAAATTGTAAAGGTGAAGGACATAAGTGGTTGTCCTGTATTGAGAAGGACATAAGTAAAGTAGACTATGCTTAGATTTTAGATTCTTGAAGTATTTCTCATTTTGTCTTGAGAAATCTATAAGTGATCTTGTTAGCATCGTCTTAACTTATTGACAGATTGATGGGGGCATACTTTAGTTTTGATTATTGTTATTGGATGAGTAAGGAAAATAGAGATATTTTGAAGGGTTCCAATTTGAGCGAAGTTGAGATTCTGAAATGCATTGGGATGTATACTCAATTGTTTTTGCAGATGGTCAAATTATTAAAACAACTTAGTGCTTTATTCATATGGATTATCAAATTATTAGAACAACTTTGTGCTTTACTCGTATGGATAGTTAAACTATAAGAGCGACTTAATTCTTACTTATCATGCTATAGTTAATTTTTTTTTTTTTTGATATCTAAGTGGTGTTAAGAATACATGGTTGGTCGTCACAAATGAAGCAGTAATTTGGTTATAGAGATCCTAGTAGTGGCTTAGTATAGCGTCGTGTAGGCAAGATGACATGTTCATCAGTTATGATTGTATAGCAGCTCTAGCATATACAAGTATTGCGTTTGACGCAACTTTATTTCACATTGTTAAAAAGTTTGGATATAACTACAGGCAATGCCTTTCATTTTTGGTGGTGTTTTTTGGACTTGAGGTCTATAAAGACAGAACCGTGCAGACTCGCCACTAGGCTGGAAGCTTAGGCTCGCTAGTGGGTCAGTTGACAAATAGCGGTGATGAGAAAATTAAACATATTGACATTATTTTTCATTAACCATGTTTGGAATAGAGTTACGCAAATAGAGGTGGTCTTAAGCCCATACTTAATGATGTTTTACATCATACATTTAATGATTTGGTTTATCTTTGATTTGATATTTGGACACTGTGTGACATTATTTTATCGTTATATGATTTTGTGTTCATATTGAGATAATTGTTCGATATTGTGAGTATACATGAAAGATGTCAACATGTTTTGATTGGCTCTCTCATACAAGCAATCATGTCATGACCCAAAACCCACCCTATGCGGATCTCGTATCGCGGGGCCGACCCAATGATCGTCCCTACTTTTTTTCTTTCAGTGATAACAGTGAATAATGTAAACATAACATTAAATTGCGGAAATCTTAAAACAACATACTATTCAATGACTGAAAGAATAACTTACATAATTAAACACAAAACCACTTTTAGGTGGTGAGTATGTGGGAGAGACTCTATTCAATTCTATCTTGTTCCTTAACTGTCTCTCTAAGCTCCTGAACTCCTACTATGGTTCTGTAGCATTCTCACCTGAAAAATTTAAGTAAGTGGTGTGAGCTACACAAAGCTCAATAAGTAAAAGCCTATCTCTAATACAAGTTAGGGTTAACATAGAAAAATGTAAACTCAAAGGTAACATGATAGCCAGTTATAACAACGGTTGCAGTCAACAGTAAAATGCCACAATGGCCAATGAATAATAAGGCACAATAACAATTATGAGTAATGGTGTAGCATGAATATGGAAAAAGCTCAATAATCACAGTCAACATAAATATACTGCCACAATAAACCGGTCACAAACAAGTCCAATAAATAAGAAAACTATTAACGTAGAACTATTCATAGGGAAATGAAAACATCCTATGAATCCAATGAACCTTAACATAACAGTCAAAATGAGTGATGCATTTACTATGTTTAGAGTTTGGTAGACCCTCTATTTTTTGGAGGCCCGGTATACCCTCCTTAACATGAATGCATATAAAATGCCTTTTAACTCACTGTGTAAAAATGCCATCATTGCCATGTGTCTGTTCACGGACTTGACCCTTAGGTCCTGTTAATCAGATAACATCGGATGGATATTGTGACTGAGCACAAAATTCGGCATTCAGAATAATCATGATTTCATAGGAAGTGCATAAAGAAGAGAATATCATGCAATGAACATATAACAATAGGCCTTTCAAGGCACGGTACAACATAGCAATCATGATATAGCAGTCAATAAGCATCCACAAGATAGGACAATATCGATTGTGGAACAATAACAGTGGGTACACTCAGGAGTTCAAAATTTAGCAGTAATAGAAAAAATGTGGCTTGGAAAACCACACATAAGAGATAAGAGTTTACTTACTTCAAAAATAATTTTTAGTAGTTCTACTAATTCAAATCTCCTTTTCCTTCCCTTTAAAGGTTCCTATAAATCAGAAACTTAAATCGTCATTGACCCATTTTCAATTATTCAGGTCAATGTTCGTGATTTATTTCACTCTCTCGGGTATCGTTTAGCATATTTTTTAAGGTTGCTAAAATTTATATATCAACATTCAGAATATTTTATTTGGGTAAACAAACTCCACCGATGGGTTCAGAATGTCCAAGAAAATAAATCTAGGCCTTCTAGGCTTCTCATTTAGCTTCGGGTACCCCTAAGGGCAAAATAATAATTTCATATTTTATGTGACTTAATTTTTTAAAATCTCATCTTGTAAAACGGACCCTGCCATTGGGTCCGAAATGTTCAAAATAGTCAAAAAGTACTATTCATTTATTTAATTTGAATGTCATTTTATTTTACTATTATTTTATTAATTAATTTAATTTAATTTAATTAATTAATTAAATTAATTATATAATATATAATATTTCATTCAAAAATCATTCAACAGTGGGGTGGATGGCTCAGTGGTCCTTGGGCTTGGTTTAGGGCTTGGGCTTGTGAAGGTTGTGGATTTGATCTAGGGGAGATGCGGCTCCCCTTTTATTTTTCTAATTTTTTCTGACCCAAACAACGGATAAGGGGTAAATCAGGGACATGTTATCCCTGTTCCGTATGCGAACATCAATTGAATTCCTTATCTCAGTAACCAAATAGGTCGGCTTCTGACTTATTTAAAAACATGGAACTGAAACGACATTGTCCCACTTAATGCTTCTAACTTAAATGACGTAGTTTAGGTTTTAGATTTAACATCACATGTTTTTTTTTTTTTGAAACAGCGTCGTGTGGGAAAGACCATTTTAAACGGTGTCGTTTGGGATCACTGTTCATCTTCATCCCAAAGCTCCCAACGATTGTTGCCCTAATTTTTTATTTTTATCTTTTCCAATTTCGTGCACTGTGGGGTTGTTTTGCTCTCTGTGTTTGGGTGGTGTAGGCTACTCAAGGTCTAGGCAAGAGTTTAGCATTCTTTTAAGAGCTCGAATCAAGCTCTAGGGGCTATGGTGGGGTGGATAGCTTTGGTCTACAACTGACTCTTAAATCCTCATTTCACCACTAAAATTGGCGTGGTTTGGCTCAACATGACCCTCAGTCTAGTGGCTTTCAAGCCATATTCCAAGAATTAGCTCTGGGGCTCAATTCAAGGAAGCCGATTTCTGAACCGTGACTTTAAATGGGGTTTTCCTCCTTATCCCTCATCCATTTGAAATGATTCCAATGGATTTGGAATCCTTAAAGGATCCTATTTCAGCTTTAAATGAAAGAAAGGAGTTCTGTTTCGGTTGATTTAGACCCAAGCTCTAAGGTGGTCATCCTTGGAGATTGGGTGTACGGTCTACAGTTTTAAGTCTCCTAAGGTCCAATTTCACCCCTATTTCTTACCCTCAACGTTGTAGATACATGCATGCACTTATATGGCTCAATAAATTGAACTAGTACAGAGCAAAAAAAGAAACTGAAAGAAGATTTTGGTGCCTAGCTTATACCTTCAACCATTTCTTCTCTTCTCTTGGCTCAAGGTGAAATCCTTGATATGGTGGTTCTATTCTGCTTATGCACTCCCCAGTCCCCTCCGTCTTGTACACCTCCAATGGACACACACACACACTCACACATAAGCGCGCGCGCGCACACACACACACACACACTTGTATTTACACACAATTGTGTCTTACATGGACCCTCTCTCACACACTCACACTGTGGGTTTCTCACATACAATTTCTAAATACATAACGAACACACACACACACACACACATACTCACATGCACACGCTCATATGCACTCATGATTTCTCTCTTCCACAAGTCTGAATGTGCACATCCCACACGCAATAGACCTAGGTATATATAGGTGCTTATTTTATATTTTAAGTTTGCTGCATGAAATCCTATTGGTTTATTTGGGAGGTGGGCTTGGTCAAGTTGGGGTTATATACAATTTTGTTGTATATTTAGGTACAAAGATGCTTGCAGTCCACTTGATAAATTTTTGGGTGCCACAAGTTTCCCTCACTTGGTCAAGGGTTCGAATCCCCTTAGCCTCACTTTTGGACATTTCCCTCTATTTTGGGCTTATGCCGCATTTGGCTGGCACATATTTATGTTTTGTCTTTTTCCTTCATAATTTATTTTCTATTGCTTTTCTGACGAAACGGTTTCTTCTGGTCACTCCTTATTTAGGTTGGCTTCGATGTCAAAAGCCTTGCGTCAGTTTTTATTTCTTTGTGTTTTCCGTAGTTAGTTAACTCAAGTTTTATTGGTGTTAAAATAAGGCTAAAATGACTAATTTAATGCATTAGACTTCAAAAAGAACTTCATTACATTAATTAAGTAGTAAAATAGGTTCGAAGTGTTACAAATTGTCTTGGCAATTAGATAACGAGCAAGATGAAACATTAAATTATTGGTTGGAGAAAGAATTCATTTTTATCATATATATCGCCTTGACAATGAGGGTTAAGATGAGATTCTTTTAAATAATTGAGCAAGAAGGTTGACCACACACCTCATGTAGCCTGAAGTAAATCGAATGTGGACCTAAGATAGACGCTAGGAGAGTGAATGGGTTTGAGTGTTCGGGTTAGGCACTGAGATAATGACGGGGGGCACTAAGATAGCGACGGGCGCTAGATAATAACTAGACTAAGATTCGTACAACGTATATTCTTATTTTATGAGATTGAGATTGAGATTGACATCCCCAATTGAGTGGGAGTTCCGTCGTAGCGAACATTACATACTGTATGTGCTATTGATGTGACCTTTAATAAAGAAAGTGACTGAATGTATCCATACTTCGTCATTGTGTGAGTTTTGAAAATCACTTTGAGTTCTATTGTGCCCTTTGTGATTTAGAACTGCATTATGAAGAGGGCTTGATGTCGCTATTTTAACATGTGCCTAATTATGATTGATGCGGTTTGGTGGGGGTATGTCTAAGAAAGAGATTAAGTCTAATTGGATTAACGTGAGTAGTTAGGAAAAATGGTTTTATAATACACTATCGTGTTGTGGCTCATTGTCCGGGCAATCAATCGGTTTATGTGTTTATCGATATGATCATGAGTACAATACAGATTATAGGGTTCAAGCATTGCATTGAGATTAGTTCTCATGAGGGATAAGCGATGCTAAATCTAGTGTAATGGAATAGTTTAGGGAATAGACGAGATTAATTGTTTGTTTGGAGTAAGGTACTATGTTGGTATGATGGTAACTTAATATAGTATTCATACCCCGATCTTTCTTGTCTAGTCGCACGATCTACTTCTTGTATGTGAAAGGTGATGTAAAGAACATAGTAATTTCCCTATGTGGATGAGTGAAAAATGTTGGATATTGGGTCGGGTTAGACCCGAACCCATAACCATTGGGACATCCACAAAGTTTGAATGGAGAGTTGTAATAAGATAGAGATTCTTATCATTATTTGATTGGTTTTGAAATTTTACCAGTGTAGATATTTATCTCGCGTTTTGGTTAAAGGATGAGTGTGAAATGATATTTTAGGTTATCCGTTAACTCTCTTGGTTTTGAGTTTTAGCTTCCCATTCTCTCTGAGATTTTTTCAAGATTACTATCATGAGACCTCTAGACTGAGGTTGTGAAAATACATGGACGACTCGATCTTTTAGTCATTTTATTGATGAGAAAAGTTTCTACATTAGCATACATGATGAAGAAGCTTGTAACACAAGCTGGTTCCTTTCGCTTTCGCTTCCGCGAATTTGGACTACAAGAAATAATAGGGTTCACACCTGATTGTTATTTCATTTTTCTTTCAAAAGCCTCCATTATTTTGCGTATAAAATTAATTAGCATAAAAGAATTCTACAACAAAAAGGACTGTGAATAATAGAAGTAGGAAAAAAATAGGACCAAAAGAGAAATGAATTGGACGTTTGGATTTTTTTTCCAGTAATGAAAATAAAATTTTGAAAAAAAAATTAAAGTGGAGAAAAAATTGCAATGAGGTGGATGTAATTTTTTAAAAAATAATAAAATTAATATTTCTGGTTTAGAATCCGAAAGAAAAATAATTCTAAGAAAATAAGGTAGTAAATGTGTTTTAGAATTCTAAAATGTAATTAATTTTAAAAATAATCCTAAAATTTAGGATTCCAAAAGAGCAATAAATTGGATGTTTGTACTTTTTTTTGCTAAAATAAAATTTTGAAAAAAAAAAAAGACTTTTTTTTAGTGAAAATAAAATTTTGAAAACAAACATTAAGTGAAGAAAAATTGCAATGAGGTGGAAGTAATTTTATTAAAAAATAAAGTTAATATAAGTGTTTTAGAATCCCAAAGAAAAATAATTCTAAAAAAATAAGAAAGTATTTGTGTTTTAGAAATCTAAAATGTAATTAATTCTAAGAAGTAATTATAAAATTTGGGATTAAAATCATATAATGATCTCATGTTTTAAATTATATATAGTAAATATATGTATGCTGCCAAATTTAATTATAAAGTGGATAACAAATAATTCTAAAAGAAGTTAGGATACGTGTTTTATCTAAATGTGAAATCTTATTTGTTTTAATTATTTAAAGGATATTTTTATCAATAAAAATATAAAAAAAAAATTTTGAAAAAAACACGCATACTTTTATATATAAATAATATAAATATAGATATAGATTGATAGAGAGAGTGAGAGGAAGGGGCCATGTCTGTGTGAATGGGTGGTTTAATTTCAATTGTCTCTTAGGAAAAAAAAAAAACTACTGTCTGAATTTATGAGTTGTCTTTTCAACACAAGGTCGATCTTGTCCCTTTGTGTCCATAAAGTATGTTTACGTGAGTTAGTGTATTAGAATTTTAGAAGGAAAAGGTATTTATTTTTTATTTGTACATAATTTTCAAATAGGTTAAATTATGTCTTTTTTTTTTTTTGATATTTTGAAAATTATACTTTTTTTTATTTTATTTTACTTATATCTTTATTAATTTATTTTTTTAAAAAATAAAATTATTATTATTGAGTAATTAATTTTTTTAAATGATGAAATTGTCATTTTATTTATTTTTTACATTTTTGACTAATTTTTTTTTAAAGTTTCTTTATTATTTTATTTAAAAATACAGAACTTAATTTTATTTTATATAAAAAAATTTAAAGTTTTTATCAATATTTATCTAAAAGATGAAAAAAATTAGTTAAAATTTTAACAATTAAAATATATATATATATATGTGTGTGTGTGTGTGTGTGTGTGTGTGTAGAATGGATAGTTTTGTCATTTTGAAGAAAAAAATTAACTAAAAAAAAGTATCTGTATATTTTTAAGTGAAATAAGAAATGCCAGTATAATTTCAGAAATTTCAAAAGAGATTAGTATAATTATTATAAACCTCAAAAAAATTAGTATAATTATAATAAACTTTAAAAAAAATCAGTATAATTTATCTTTTAAAAGTATTGTAAATTTGAACAAAGTCATATTTAGAGCTATCATGTGAGCTAATTAAATCAAGTTACTAAAGGTTTAGTATAAGTCTTAATCCCAGTAGTAGGATTTGATTTATTTTATCTTAATTGGACTAGAAGTCTTTATCTTAGTAGGAGTGGTATTATTAGTTTGAATAGAATTAGAAGTCCAAATTACATTAGGATTAGACTTTATATATATATATATATATATATATATATATATATACACACACACACGTACATGAACGTGGTGTGGGTGGACGAGCCACCGTTCTACCGCAGCATTGTGAATCAAAAGGGAATGTTTCAGTGAGGTATTTTGATTGAAGTATTGATTAACAAATAAAGGTTTTTTTAAGGTGATCAAAAGCTTTTATCAGCTTTGTCGTATTCACTGTTTATAAATAATACATGTTGCTTTTTGGTCTGGTTCTTCATGAAGCTTTGGTTCTTTTTTCAAATAATTATTGTATTGTTTTCTCTCTTATTAACATTCAATAATTGGTATAGTATTTTGGGTCCTACAATTGGAATCAGAACTTGATTTCTTAGTTCGTCAAGATGTCTTCACTTATTTGTACAGTTTACAAATTTGATGAAAAATCGCATTTTTCATATTTGGGAGAGTACGATGATGACCTTTTTTGGTTTAAATGGTTTGACGAAGAAATTCATTAAGGAAGAGCTTGCAACATATGCAAATGAGCTAACAAGGCAAGTACACTTCAAAGCTTTAAATTATATTCATCAAGTTTTAGATACTTCTGTTCTTAGTAAAATTGCTCATGTTCAGTCTGCGAAACAAGCATGGAATATTCTTAAAAAAATATATGTTGGTATTGACAAGATGAAAAATGCTAGATTACAAAAACTGCATAGAGATTTTAAGTTGTTATATGAAAAACTTAGAAACTATTTCTAATTATTTTTCGCGGACTGCGGCACTTGTTAATGAGATGAGGACTAATGGTAAACAAATAACAGACCGTCAAATAGTTAAAAAAATTATTCAAAATTTGACACTGCAGTTTGAATATAAAATGACTGCTATTAAAGAGTCTGCTAACTTGGAGTCCATGACAGTGGATGAATTACAGGGTTTGTTAACCGTTCATGAACAACGCTTGAATGAGGATCAAAAAATTCAATGGAAGAAGCTTTGCAAGGTCAATTAAATTTAAAGAATGAAAAAAGCAAGTCTCAGAATAATGCAAGATTTAATCAATGTTTTCATGGCTACCAGAATAGAGGAAATAATCACAACAATAGAGGAGGCAGAGACAATAATGGGCAAAACAGATCTGGTAGAGGAAGAGGCAGAGGCAACCAGTGGTAGAACAACAATCAGTGCGAGAACGATAATTAGTGGTAGAATAATAATTGGCAGCTTCTAATCGACAATCTCATAAATCCAATATTCAATATTTTAATTGTTGCAAGTTTGGGCATAAAAAATCTAATTACAGATCTAGAAGGCCGAATAACAGAGATCATCAAGCTAATATCGTTGAAAATAATCATGGTAGTAATAATGAAGTAGAGACCGTGTTGTTGGCTTGTAATGTTGTGGATAATGATGATGGTGCTAAGTGGTATTTAGATACTGGTTATAGTAATCACATATGTGGTAAGAAAGACATGTTTTCTCATTTGGATGAATCCGTTCTATCAGATGTAAAGTTTGGAAATAATTCAAAAATACTTGTGATGGGTAAAGGCAGAATAGCAATCAGTTTGAAAAATGGGTCTCACAAGTATATTTCAGATGTGTTTTATGTATGAGGTCTGTAACAAAATTTGTTGAGTATGAAAAAACTTTTAAAGAGAGGTTATGATATGCAAATCTACCATGGAGTTTGCACAATCAATGATGATCGTATGGGATTAATAGCAAAAGTAAACATGACTCCAAATTGTTTGTTTCCATTGAGTATTAAATGTGTGAATTTACCTTGTTTTAGTTCTATGATTGATGATGATAGTTTGTTATGGCATATGCATTTTGTGCATGTGAATTTTGGCAGTCTTAATTTTTTTGCTAGAAAACATTGGGTTTTTGGTTTGCCTGCAATTGATATCCCAAATAGAGTTTGTGAAACTTGTGTTATGGAAAAGAAACATAGAGATGTTTTTCCTACAAGAAATTCATGGAGAGCCAAGAGGCCTTTGGAGTTGTTACACTCAGATTTGTGCTCAGTGGAGGTACCTTCTAATGGTGGCAGTAGGTACTTTCTTACATTCATTAATAATTTTAGCAGAAAAGTATGAGTTTATTTTTTGTAACATAAATCTGATACTTGTGATACTTTTAAAAAAATCAAGGCTTATGTTAAAAAGCGAAGTGGATTTCAAATAAAAACTTTGAGAACTGATAGGGGTATAGAATATCTTGTTTGTAATGATTTTTTGGAGAAACATGGTATTAGGCATCAATTGACTGCTAGATATACTCCACAGCAAAACAGAGTGGCGGAAAGAAAGAATAGAGTTGTTATGGACATGGTTAGATGCACGTTGAAATTTAAAAATTTGCCCAAAGAATTTTGGGTTGAAGCGGTTGCTTGTGCTATTTATGCTTTGAATATGTGTCATATAAGAAGTGTTTCTCACAAAACCCCATAGGAAGCTTGGAGTGGACAGAAGTCTGTCATTAAACACCTAAGAGTGTTTGGATGCATTGCATATGCTCATGTGTCAAATCATCTGAAAAAGAAACTTAATGATAGAGGTGAAAAGTGTACTTTCATTGGTTATAGTCAATTGTCAAAGGCCTACAAGTTGTATAATCCAATAACAAAGAAGGTGATTATCAGTCAGGATGTGACTTTTGATGAGCAAGGAGTTTGAGATTGGTCTCAGAATGATCAAATCCAGCCAGTTTTAACTTTTACTAATGCAGATTCACAGATTGAACAACAGAGTGAGCCTCAGATTAGTGATCCTCCATCTTCAAATGTGTCATCACCTCATGTAGAGTCCTCTAGGTGTCCTCAACGCCAGCGCCACTTGCCTGCTCGCTTACATGATTATGTTGTTGGTAGTGATAATGAGCCAACTAATGAAGATTTGACAAATTTTGCTTTATTTGCAGATTGTGATCCCGTGACTTTTGAAGAAGCCTCTTGTTATGATCATTAGGTTAAAGCTATGGATGATGAAATCCATGCAATTAAAAAGAACAACACATGGAAACTTACTACTCTTTCTAGTGGTAAGAAACCAATTGGTGTGAAGTGGGTGTACAAGACAAAGTATATGCCAAATGGTGAGGTAGATCGCTGTAAAGCAAGATTGGTAGCTAAGGGTTACAAACAAAAGCCAGATATTGATTATTTTGAGGTGTTTACTCATGTTGCTAGACTTGTTACAGTTTATATATTTTGTTTCTCTTGCTGCTCAAAATAATTGGAGAATTTTTCAAATGGATGTTAAATCTGCATTCTTGAATGGTGTACCTAAAGAAGAAGTTTATGTTGAGCAACCTACCGACTATGTGATAAAAGGGCATGAAAACAAAGTCTTTAGATTAAATAAGGCCTTGTATGGATTGAAGCAAGTGCCTAAAGCATGGTATACACGCATTGACTCTTATTTCGTTGAGCATGGTTTTAAGAGATGTCCTTATGGGTATAGGCATACTTTATATGTCAAGTCTAATTCACATGGTGATATTCTTATTGTGTGCTTATATGTTGACAATTTGATATTTACTGGAAATAATCAAAAGTTAATTTCAAAATTCAGGGAGGCTATGATAGCCCACTTTAAGGTGACATATATGAAACTAATGTCTTATTTTCTTAGTATTGAAGTTGTTCAAGCAGATGGTGAGATTTTTATTTCACAGAAAAAGTATGTCAGTGATATTTTAAAAAAGTTCAGGATGGACAAGTCCAATCCATTTTTGACTCCAGTTGAGGAGAGGTTGAAGTTGGTGAGAGATGGTAAAGATAATTTTGTGAATCCACCCTACTTTAAAAGGTTGGTAGGAAGCTTGAGATATTTGACTTCTACTGGGTCAGATATTGTGTTTGGTGTTGGGTCGATTAGTAGATTTATGCAGATTCGACATCAATCTCACTTGTAAGCTGCTAAAAGGATTTTGCTATACATTCGAGGTACACAAAGTGATGGTATTTTTTACTTATATTTTAACAATTTGGAACTTGTTGGATATACAGATAGTGATTGAGCAGGTGATACTGAGATGTGAAAGAGTACTTCAAGATATGTCTTTTATCTTGGTTCTGGTGTATTTTCTTGGTCTTCTAAAAAGTAGCAAGTTGTTGCTCTTTCAACAGTAGAGGCATAGTACATTGTAACAGAGAATACTACTACTCAAGCAGTTTGGTTACGACGGATGCTTGGTATTCTATAACACAAGCAGGATGGTCCTACAACAATATTTTGTGATTACAAGTCAGCCATTGCATTGACGAAGAATCCAGTTTTTCATGGGAAAAGCAACCACATTGATATCAAGTTTTACTTCATTTGTGACTTGGTGAATGACAATGAGATCCAACTTGACTTTTGTCCTTCTGAAGAACAAGTTGCAAATATTTTTACAAAACTACTCAAAACAAATTCCTTTTTGAAGTTGAAGAGATTACTTAGCATGGTGATGCTTGAAGAACTTGGTTTAAGGGAGACAAGTGAGGCAATTAAATCAAGTTACTATAGTTTTAGTAAAACTCTTAATCCTGGTAGTGATAGGATTTGATTTGTTTTATCCTAATTAGACTAAGAATCTTTTTCCTAGTGAGAGTGGTATTATTAGTTTGAATAGGATTAAAAATCTAAATTACATGAGGATTAGACTTTATATATATATATATATATATATATATATATATATATATATATATAGAAACGTGCATGAGCGTAGTGTAGGTGGACGAGCCACTATTCTGCCGCAGCATTGTGAAATCAAAAAGGGGTGTTTCAGTGAGATATTTTGATTTAAGTATTGATTAACAAAAAAATGTTTTTTTAAGGTAATCAAAAGCTTTTATCTGCTTAATCTTATTCACTGTTTATAAATAGTACATGTTGCTTTTTGGTTTGGTGCTTCGTGAAGCTTTGATTTGTTTTTCAAATAATTATTATATTATTTTCTCTCTGATAAACATTCAATAATTGGTATGGTATTTTGGGTCCTACAAATCATATAATTCCGGTTTGATTTTGAATTTTCTTACCATATATACTAAACTAAATCTGACAATTAAAGACTCATATTTTGAAATGAGTTGAAATTTTTTTTTCAAAAATTATTAGTATGAATAAAGATAATGCCATTTTATCTTGACAAAGAACAATCAATCAAAAAAAAATTACAATTACAAATACAAATACAAATATCAAATTTTTTTTAAAATTTGAATTTATCAAAATTTTTCTTTAATTGGAAACGTGTTTTAGCATTGTTGTCATAATTTAAATGGTATAAATCATTTGAATACAATGATTCAAATTTGATGGAAGCTATTTTTTAAAACACAAATATTAAAAAATAACTTTTACATTATAATAGAAAAAACAAAAATTATTACTAAAATTTAATTATTGCATGATTAAAATAAAATTTACTATCGTAGTTGCCATGTTATTATTGGGACGAATAAATAAAATGCGTCATTTCATCTCGTCAAGGAAGCATCAGTCAAAAATAAAAATACAAATGAGAAACAAGTAATTATTGTGGAACTCCTTACCCATATCATATGTTATATGTCTTTAAGTAACAAGCAACTGCGTGGCATGAAATAAATAGAATAGAAAATATATGTATATATATATATATATATAGAGAGAGAGAGAGAGAGAGAGAGAGAGAGATTCATGATGATCATACAAAAGCTGCAGAAGTAGGCTTAGGGGGATTATGGAGAAATATATCAAGAAGCTGTTCAATTGTAGTGTAATGGAGATCCGGGTATAGAGTTGAAGCCTCTATGTCATCCTCCGCTAGTTCATAGCTCATTAGAACTCCCTTTACGAATAAACTGTGAACGATGGACACTGGTATGTTGTCTGGATGAGGTAGAGCTGCAACAATATATATATATATATATATATATATATTCATTTTGAAGTTATAAAAAACCATAATGATCATTAATTAATTTTATGGTACATTAGTTTTGTATATTAATTAATTTATAATGGGATATGGGAGATGAGATGAGTAGTACTTTTAAATAATTGTACTTACTTTGTGAAAGGGTGACCATTTCTTGGTCAGAGACATGAACCCTCTTGAACTTTCTACCAGTCTTCTTCTCCCAAAGAGACAGCAATTCCAGTTGTGATATGATGTTTTTTGATGGACGATATATGACAATCCGATTGCAAGTTCTTGGGTCTGTTGCCACTTTTATTGTATATTTTGCAATATCTTCTTCATAATTCAGCACAGCTACAAAGTACAAATAAAATTAGAATCACAGAGAGTTAAGCCTAAAGAAGGACGTATATGGTTTTAACACACAGAATTTATATTAGGAAATTGATATATACCCTTGGCTTCACCACTGCCATAGACAATAACATCATCTTGTTGATTATGTGGACGAAGCAAGTAATTCACAAAATGTGCACCAAAGCAGTTTGCAGACACCAAGGTGTAAGGAATCCCACTGGCTTCTAAGGCCCTTCTGATCTTCTTCTTATCATCAAGCAAAGCTTGGAATGGGGCCAGAGCTGTTATCCTATCCTCTTCGCATCCAAATTCCGATGGAAGGAACCTCTGCTTAATTATTATGGTATATATATACACACAAAGAGAGAGAGAGAGAGAGAGAGAGAGAGAGAGAGAGAGAGAGAGATTATTAATACAGTAAGCGTCAACTAATATTGAAATTGTATGGGGTTAATAGCAAAGGTAAACATGACTCCAAATCGTTTGTTTCCATTGAATATTAAATGTGTGAATTTACCTTGCTTTAGTTCTATAATTGATGATGATAGTCGGTTATGGCATATGTATTTTGAGCATGTGAATTTTGACAGTCTTAATTTTTTACTAGAAAACATTGGGTTTCTGATTTGCCTGCTATTGATATCCCAAATAGAGTTTATGAAACTTGTGTTATGGAAAAGAAACATAGAGATGTTTTTCCTACAAGAAATTCATGGAGAGCCAAGAGGCCTTTGGAGTTGTTACACTCAGATTTGTGCTCAGTGAAGGTACCTTCTAATGGTGGCAGTAGGTATTTATTACATTCATTGATGATTTTAGCAGAAAAGCATGGGTTTATTTTTTGTAACATAAATCTGATGCTTGTGATACTTTTAAAAAATTCAAGGCTTATGTTGAAAAGCGAAATGGATTTCAAATTAAAACTTTGAGAATTGATAGGGGTAGAGAATATCTTGTTTGTGATGATTTTTTTGAGAAACATGGTATTAGGCATCAGTTAACTGCTAGATATACTCCACAGCAAAACGGAGTGGCAGAAAAAAAGAATAGAACTGTTATGGACATGGTTAGATGCATGTTGAAATTTAAAAATTTGCCTAAAAGATTTTGGGCTGAAGCGGTTACCTGTGCTATTTATGTTTTGAATATGTGCTATACTAGAAGTGTTTCTCACAACACCCCACAGGAATCTAGGAGTGGACAGAAGTCTGTCATTAAACACCTAAGGGTGTTTGGATGCATTGCATATGCTCATGTGCCAAATCATCTAAGAAAGAAACTTGATGATAGAGGTGAAAAGTACTGTATTTTCATTGGTTATGGTCAATTGTCAAAGGCCTACAAGTTGTATAATCCAATAATAAAGAATATGATTATCAGTTGGGATGTGATTTTTGATGGGCAAGGAGTTTGGGATTGGTCTCAGAATGATCAAATCCAGCCAGCTTTAACTTTTAATAATGCAAATTCGCAAATTGAAATACAAAGTGAGCCTCAAATTAGTGATCCTTTATCTTCAAATGTGTCATCACCTCATGCAGAGTCCTCTAAGCGTCCTCAATGCCAACGCCACTTGCCTGCTCGCTTACATGATTATGTTGTTGGTAGTGATAATGAGCCAACTAATGAAGATTTGGTGAATTTTGCTTTATTTGCAGATTATGATCCCGTGACTTTTGAATAAGCCTCTCGTTATGATCTTTAGGTTAAAGCCATGGTTGATGAAATCCGTGCAATTAAGAAGAACAACACATGAAAACTTACTACTCTTCCTAGTGGTAAGAAACTAATTGGTGTGAAGTGGGTGTACAAGACAAAGTATAGGCCAAATGGTGAGGTAGATCGCTTTAAAGCAAGATTGGTGGCTAAGGGTTACAAACAAGAGCCACGTATTGATTATTTTGAGGTGTTTACTCCTGTTACTAGACTTGATACAGTTCGTATATTTGTTTCTCTTGCTGCTAAAAATAATTGGAGAATTTTTCAAATGGATGTTAAATCTGCATTCTTGAATGGTGTATTTAAAGAAGAAGTTTATGTTGAGCAACTTGCCGACTATGTGATAAAAGGGCATGAAAACAAAGTCTTTAGATTGAATAAGGCCTTATATGGATTGAAGCAAGTGCCTAAAGTATGGTATACACTCATTGACTCTTATTTCATTGAGCATGGTTTTAAGAGATGTCCTTATGGGTATAAGCATACTTTATATGTAAAGTCTAATTCACATGGTGATATTTCTTATTGTGTGCTTATATGTTGACGATTTGATATTTACTGGAAATAATCTAAAGTTGATTTCAGAATTCAGGGAGGCTATGATAGCCCACTTTGAGATGATAGATATGAGACTAATGTCTTATTTTCTTAGCATTGAAATTGTTCAAATAAATGGTGAAATTTTTATTTCACAGAAAAAGTATGCCTGTGATATTTTGAAAAAGTTCAGGATGGACAAATTCAATCCAATTTTGACTCAAGTTGAAGAGAGGTTGAAGTTGGTGAGAGATGGTACAGCTGATCTTGTGAATCCAACCTACTTTAAAAGGTTGGTAAGAAGCTTGAGATATTTGACTTCTACTAGGTCAAATATTGTGTTGGTGTTGGGTTGATTAGTAGATTTATGCAAATTCGACATCAATCTCACTTGCAAACTGCTAAACGGATTTTGCTATACATTCGAGGTATTGAAAGTGATGGTATTTTTTACTTATCTTCTAACAATTTGGAATTTGTTGGATATACACATAGTGATTGGGCAGGTGATACTGAGATGTGAAAGAGTACTTCAAGATATGTCTTTCATCTTGGTTCTGGTGTATTTTTTTTGTCTTCTAAAAAATAGCAAGTTGTTACTCTTTCAACAGCAGAGACAGAGTACATTGTAGCAGAGAATATTGCTACTAAAGTAGTTTGATTACAACAGATGCTTGGTATTCTACAACACAAGCAGGATGATCCTACAACAATATTTTGTGATAACAAGTCAGTCCTTGCATTGACGAATAATCTAATTTTTCATGGGAGAAACAAGCACATTGATATCAAGTTTCACTTCATTTGTGACTTGGTGAATGACAAGGAAATCCAACTTAACTTTTGTCCTTCTGAAGAACAAGTTGCAGATATTTTTACAAAACTGCTCAAAACAAATTCCTTTTTGAAGTTGAAGAGATTACTTGGTATGGTGATGCTTGAAGAACTTGGTTTAAGAGAGGCAATGTGAGGCAATTAAATCAAGATTACTATAGTTTTAGTAGTACTTTTAATCCTGGTAGTGGTAGGATTTGATTTGTTTTATCCTAATTAGACTATGATTCTTTTTCCTAGTGGGAGTGGTATTATTAGTTTGAATCGGATTCAAAGTCTAAATTACATTACAATAAGACTTTATATATATATATATATATATATATATATATATATATATAGAAACGTACATGAGCGTGGTGTGGGTGGACGAGCCACTGTTCTACCGCAGCATTGTGAAATCAAAAAGGGATCTTGCAGTGAGGTATTTTGATTGAAGTATTGATTAACAAATAAAGGTTTTTTTAAGGTGATCAAAAGCTTTTATCAGCTTTGTCTTATTCACTGTTTATAAATAATACATGTTGCTTTTTGGTTTGGTTTTTCGCGAAGCTTTGGTTTGTTTTTCAAATAATTATTGTACTATTTTCTCTCTTATAAACATTCAATAATTGGTATAGTATTTTGGGTCATACATATCATATAATTCAGGTTTGATTTTGAATTTTCTTACCATATATACTAAACTAAATCTGACAATTAAAGACTCATATTTTGAAATGAGTTGAAATTTTTTTTTCAAAAATTATTAGTATGAATAAAGATAATGCCATTTTATCTTGACAAAGAACAATCAATCAAAAAAAAATTACAATTACAAATACAAATACAAATATCAAATTTTTTTTAAAATTTGAATTTATCAAAATTTTTCTTTAATTGGAAACGTGTTTTAGCATTGTTGTCATAATTTAAATGGTATAAATCATTTGAATACAATGATTCAAATTTGATGGAAGCTATTTTTTAAAACACAAATATTAAAAAATAACTTTTACATTATAATAGAAAAAACAAAAATTATTACTAAAATTTAATTATTGCATGATTAAAATAAAATTTACTATCGTAGTTGCCATGTTATTATTGGGACGAATAAATAAAATGCGTCATTTCATCTCGTCAAGGAAGCATCAGTCAAAAATAAAAATACAAATGAGAAACAAGTAATTATTGTGGAACTCCTTACCCATATCATATGTTATATGTCTTTAAGTAACAAGCAACTGCGTGGCATGAAATAAATAGAATAGAAAATATATATGTATATATATATATATATATATATAGAGAGAGAGAGAGAGAGAGAGAGAGAGAGAGATTCATGATGATCATACAAAAGCTGCAGAAGTAGGCTTAGGGGGATTATGGAGAAATATATCAAGAAGCTGTTCAATTGTAGTGTAATGGAGATCCGGGTATAGAGTTGAAGCCTCTATGTCATCCTCCGCTAGTTCATAGCTCATTAGAACTCCCTTTACGAATAAACTGTGAACGATGGACACTGGTATGTTGTCTGGATGAGGTAGAGCTGCAACAATATATATATATATATATATATATATATATTCATTTTGAAGTTATAAAAAACCATAATGATCATTAATTAATTTTATGGTACATTAGTTTTGTATATTAATTAATTTATAATGGGATATGGGAGATGAGATGAGTAGTACTTTTAAATAATTGTACTTACTTTGTGAAAGGGTGACCATTTCTTGGTCAGAGACATGAACCCTCTTGAACTTTCTACCAGTCTTCTTCTCCCTAAGAGACAGCAATTCCAGTTGTGATATGATGTTTTTTGATGGACGATATATGACAATCCGATTGCAAGTTCTTGGGTCTGTTGCCACTTTTATTGTATATTTTGCAATATCTTCTTCATAATTCAGCACAGCTACAAAGCACAAATAAAATTAGAATCACAGAGAGTTAAGCCTAAAGAAGGACGTATATGGTTTTAACACACAGAATTTATATTAGGAAATTGATACATACCCTTGGCTTCACCACTGCCATAGACAATAACATCATCTTGTTGATTATGTGGACGGAGCAAGTAATTCACAAAATATGCACCAAAGCAGTTTGCAGACACCAAGGTGTAAGGAATCCCACTGGCTTCTAAGGCCCTTCTGATCTTCTTCTTATCATCAAGCAAAGCTTGGAATGGGGCCAGAGCTGTTATCCTATCCTCTTCGCATCCAAATTCCGATGGAAGGAACCTCTGCTTAATTATTATGGTATATATATACATAGAGAGAGAGAGAGAGAGAGAGATTATTAATACAGTAAGTGTCAACTAATATTGAAATCGTATGGGATTAATAGCAAAGGTAAACATGACTCCAAATCGTTTGTTTCCATGGAGTATTAAATGTGTGAATTTACCTTGCTTTAGTTCTATGATTGATGATGATAGTTGGTTATGGCATATGCATTTTGGGCATTTGAATTTTGACAGTCTTAATTTTTTGCTAGAAAACATTGAGTTTCTGATTTGCCTGCTATTGATATCTCAAATAGAGTTTATGAAACTTGTGTTATGGAAAAGAAACATAGAGATGTTTTCCTATAAGAAATTCATGGAGAGCCAAGAGGCCTTTGGAGTTGTTACACTCAGATTTGTGCTCAGTGAAGGTACCTTCTAATGGTGGCAGTAGGTATTTATTACATTCATTGATGATTTTAGCAGAAAAGCATGGGTTTATTTTTTGTAACATAAATCTGATCCTTGTGATACTTTTAAAAAATTCAAGGCTTATGTTGAAAAGTGGAGTGGATTTCAAATTAAAACTTTGAGAATTGATAGGGGTGCAGAATATCTTGTTTGTGATGATTTTTTTGAGAAACATGGTATTAGGCATCAATTGACTGCTAGATATACTCCACAGCAAAACGGAGTGGCAGAAAGAAAGAATAGAACTGTTATGGACATGGTTAGATGCATGTTAAAATTTAAAAATTTGCCTAAAGGATTTTGGGCTGAAGCGGTTACCTGTGCTATTTATGTTTTGAATATGTGCCATACTAGAAGTGTTTCTCACAAAACCCCACAGGAATCTAGGAGTGGACAGAAGTCTGTCATTAAACACCTAAGGGTGTTTGGATGCATTGCATATGCTCATGTGCCAAATCATCTAAGAAAGAAACTTGATGATAGAGGTGAAAAGTATTGTATTTTCATTAGTTATGGTCAATTGTCAAAGGCCTACAAGTTGTATAATCCAATAATAAAGAATATGATTATCAGTTGGGATGTGATTTTTGATGGGCAAGGAGTTTGGGATTGGTCTCAGAATGATCAAATCCAGCCAGCTTTAACTTTTAACAATGCAAATTCGCAAATTGAAATACAAAGTGAGCCTCAAATTAGTGATCCTCTATCTTCAAATGTGTCATCACCTTATGCAGAGTCCTCTAAGCGTCCTCAACGCCAGCGCCACTTGCCTGCTCGCTTACATGATTATGTTGTTGGTAGTGATAATGAGCCAACTAATGAAGATTTGGTGAATTTTACTTTATTTGCAGATTATGATCCCGTGACTTTTGAATAAGCCTCTCGTTATAATCATTAGGTTAAAGCCATGGTTGATGAAATCCATGCAATTAAGAAGAACAACACATGAAAACTCACTACTCTTCCTAGTGGTAAGAAACTAATTGGTGTGAAGTGGGTGTACAAGACAAAGTATAGGCCAAATGGTGAGGTAGATCGCTTTAAAGCAAGATTGGTGGCTAAGGGTTACAAACAAGAGCCATGTATTGATTATTTTGAGGTGTTTACTCCTGTTACTAGACTTGATACAGTTCGTATATTTGTTTCTCTTGCTGCTAAAAATAATTGGAGAATTTTTCAGATGGATGTTAAATCTGCATTCTTGAATGGTGTATTTAAAGAAGAAGTTTATGTTGAGCAACTTGCCGACTATGTGATAAAAGGGCATGAAAACAAAGTCTTTAGATTGAATAAGGCCTTATATAGATTGAAGCAAGCGCCTAGAGTATGGTATACACTCATTGACTCTTATTTCGTTGAGCATGGTTTTAAGAGATGTCCTTATAGGTATAGGCATACTTTATATGTCAAGTCTAATTTACATGATGATATTCTTATTGTGTGCTTATATGTTGACGATTTGATATTTACTGGAAATAATCTAAAGTTGATTTCAGAATTCAGGGAGGCTATGATAGTCCACTTTGAGATGACTGATATGAGACTAATGTCTTATTTTCTTAGCATTGAATTTGTTCAAATAGATGGTGAAATTTTTATTTCACAGAAAAAGTATGCCTGTGATATTTTGAAAAAGTTCAGGATGGACAAATTCAATCCAATTTTGACTCAAGTTGAAGAAAGGTTGAAGTTGGTGAGAGATGGTACAGCTGATCTTGTGAATCCAACCTACTTTAAAAGGTTGGTAAGAAGCTTGAGATATTTGACTTCTACTAGGTCAAATATTGTATTTGGTGTTGGGTTGATTAGTAGATTTATGCAGATTCGACATCAATCTCACTTGCAAGCTGCTAAACGGATTTTGCTATACATTCGAGGTACAGAAAGTGATGGTATTTTTTACTTATCTTCTAACAATTTGGAATTTGTTGGATATACAGATAGTGATTGGGCAGGTGATACTGAGATGTGAGAGAGTACTTCAAGATATGTCTTTCATCTTGGTTCTGGTGTATTTTTTTGGTCTTCTAAAAAATAGCAAGTTGTTACTCTTTCAACAGCAGAGACAGAGTACATTGTAGCAGAGAATATTGCTACTCAAGCAGTTTGATTACGACGGATGCTTGGTATTCTACAACACAAGTAGGATGATCCTACAACAATATTTTGTGATAACAAGTCAGTCATTGCATTGACGAATAATCTAATTTTTCATGGGAGAAACAAGCACATTGATATCAAGTTTCACTTCATTTGTGACTTGGTGAATGACAAGGAAATCCAACTTAACTTTTGTCCTTCTGAAGAACAAGTTGCAAATATTTTTACAAAACTGCTCAAAACAAATTCCTTTTTGAAGTTGAAGAGATTACTTGGCATGGTGATGCTTGAAGAACTTGGTTTAAGAGAGGCAATGTGAGGCAATTAAATCAAGATTACTATAGTTTTAGTAGTACTTTTAATCCTGATAGTGGTAGGATTTGATCTGTTTTATCTTAATTAGACTAGGAGTCTTTTTCTTGGTGGAAGTGGTATTATTAGTTTGAATCGGATTCAAAGTCTAAATTACATTACGATTCGACTTTATATATATATATATATATATATATATAGAAACGTACATGAGTGTGGTGTGGGTGGACGAGCCACTGATCTACCGCAGCATTGTGAAATCAAAAAGGGATGTTGCAGTGAGGTATTTTGATTGAAGTATTGATTAACAAATAAAGGTTTTTTTAAGGTGATCAAAAGCTTTTATCAGCTTTGTCTTATTCACTGTTTATAAATAATACATGTTGCTTTTTGGTTTGGTTCTTCGCGAAGCTTTGGTTTGTTTTTCAAATAATTATTGTACTATTTTCTCTCTTATAAACATTCAATAATTGGTATAGTATTTTGGGTCATACATATCATATAATTCAGGTTTGATTTTGAATTTTCTTACCATATATACTAAACTAAATCTGACAATTAAAGACTCATATTTTGAAATGAGTTAGAAATTTTTTTTTCAAAAATTGTTAGTATGAATAAAGATAATGCCATTTTATCTTGACAAAGAACAATCAATCAAAAAAAAATTACAATTACAAATACAAATATCAAATTTTTTTTAAAATTTGAATTTATCAAAATTTTTCTTTAATTGGAAACGTGTTTTAGCATTATTGTCATAATTTAAATGGTATAAATCATTTGAATACAATGATTCAAATTTGATGGAAGCTATTTTTTAAAACACAAATATTAAAAAATAACTTTTACATTATAACAGAAAAAACAAAAATTATTGCACGATTAAAATAAAATTTACTATCGGAGTTGCCATGTTATTATTGGGACGAATACAAAAAATGCGTCATTTCATCTCGTCAAGGAAGCATTAGTCAAAAATAAAAATACAAATGAGAAACAAGTAATTATTGTGAAACTCCTTACCCATATCATATGTTATATGTCTTTAAGTAACAAGCAACTGAGTGGCATAAAATAGAGAGCCATTGAAATGGACATTTATTTTGCTAGAAGTAGAAATAGAAAATAGAGAGAGGGAGAGAGATTCATGATGATCATACAAACGCTGCAGAAGCAGGCTTAGGGGGATTATGGAGAAATATATCAAGAAGCTGTTCTATTGTAGTGAAATGGAGATCCGGGTATAGAGTTGAGGCCTCTATGTCATCCTCCGCTAGTTCATAGCTCATTAGAACTCCCTTTATGAATAAACTGTGAACAATGGACACTGGTATGTTGTCTGGATGTGGTAGAGCTGCAACAATATATATATATATACACATATATTCATTTTGAAGTTATAAAAAAACCATAATGATCATTAATTAATTTTATGGTCCATTAGTTTTGTATATTAATTAATTTATAATGGGATATGGGAGATGAGATGAGTAGTATTTTAAATAATTCTACTTACTTTGTGAAAGGGTGACCATTTCTTGGTCAGATACATGAACCCTCTTGAACTTTCTACCAGTCTTCTTCTCCCAAAGAGATAGCAATTCCAGCTGTGATATGATGTTTTTTGATGGACGATATATGACAATACGATTGCAAGTTCTTGGGTCTGTTGCCACTTTTATTGTATATTTTGCAATATCTTCTTCATAATTCAGCACAGCTACAAAGTACAAATAAAATTAGAATCACACAGAGTTAAGCCTAACCAAGGACGTATATGGTTTTAACACACAGAATTTATATTAGGAAATTGATACACACCCTTGGCTTCACCACTGCCATAGACAATAACATCATCTTGTTGATTATGCGGACGGAGCAAGTAATTCACAAAATATGCACCAAAGCAGTTTGCAGACACCAAGGTGTAAGGAATCCCACTGGCTTCTAAGGCCCTTCGGATCTTCTTCTTATCATCAAGCAAAGCTTGGAATGGGGCCAGAGCTGTTATCCTATCCTCTTCGCATCCAAATTCCGATGGAAGGAATCTCTGCTTAATTATTATGGTATATATATATGCACACACACACACAGAAAGAGAGAGAGAGAGTGATTATTAATACAGCAAGTGTCAACTAATATTGAAAATTTTGAGATTCGAAAATGAAAAAAAAATTGAGATGATGGTCCTGCTTGCCCCGTCCTAAATATCTTTATAAATTAACTAAAAACTTGATCAACTACACCGATAGGCATTTCATATAAATGTCTTGTATCATTGTCAAACAAGTGAACCAATAGGCATTTGAGTGAAAGAAGGGTATACATGAAGAAGGAAATTCGAACCTTTATATTACCGGCAACTTTAATGGCGTCAATGATCTTGAATTGGTCCAGCACCTGAGGATATCCGAGTGCAGAGATGACCACATCCACTTGACGAAGCGCTGATACAAGCTTCTCATGCTCCTCCAATTCTCCCTGTTGTTTCAATTTCAACATTAATGTTGCACAACATAGAACCCACCACCCACTATATATATATATATATTGAAAGAGATTATAGGTACTTACTTTGAGTACAATGACGCCCATGGACTGGAATTGTTGAAGCAAGTGTGTGTTGAGGGAGTTGGGGCGAGAGTAGATATAAGTTGGATGCCCCATTAAAATGCTTGCCTTCACCATATAACTACCAATGTAACCAGTTCCCCCAAGTATAAGGATCTTCTCCTTCCCCTCACTGCCCATTAATTGCTTATTAATTTTTTTTCTTTTCGCACCATACCTAAGCATAGGTGTGCCACATTTATAGTAACCACACACTAGAAATCTATTATGGGCATGATAGACCAGCAGTACATCACACGTGATAGATCACATGCTCAGCACAAAGTCACATGGGCTCTTACAACAGAATATTTTAAACAGCCTATTAGAAGTTTAAGAGCTAAGCAAATGTGTATAACATCGCATGTGTATAGATAACACCACTAGCTATTGCCATGAACAAGACAATAAAAAAACAAGATTCGGTTCCAGCTCTGTCCCTCCTCTTCTGATTTTAAACACGAGTTTCATCAGCACATTTACGACAGAAACAGAGAAATGGACCCTACATGCATTGAAGGGTGAGATCTTGATTCTTGTGTAATGCCCACAAATTCATTTCCTTTCATCTCTGTCATAATTAAATAGGCCTGTATTTTATATTAGGGTTAACCATATTGCGTTACCTTTATATCTTAGAGTATCCCTGTTCCTTTCTTATTTCATTACTTGGCATTTTTTTTTATTATAATAAAGTATTTAGTATAATTTCATATCAACTAATCTTATACAATGTAGCGTATTTGGGTTTACCACATTTTTCTCTTTTCTCTTTATCACTTCTTTTATTTTATTTCATCATATTTATCACATGATATCATTACCAAAATCTGATCCCTCATCATCCAGACCGACCCAAATCACCTCAAGTTTCTAAGCAGCTTCGTTCCTCTTCTTCCACCTAATCCTCTAGGTTTCTCATTCCACTTATTCTCTCACTTCGTTCCTCTTCTTCCACCTAATCCGCTTGGGTTCTCATTCTACTTATTCTCTCACTATATCCCTCTCAACCGAATTTCTCCGTCTTTTTTTTTTTTAACAATTTCTTTTCAATTCTTACCTTTTTTATTTTATCTCCAATCAATTCTTCACACGCACTCTCTTTTTCAAAGTATTTTATCTATCTCTTTTTATTTCTTATTCATTCCTAATATAATATAATGAGAAATGTTAGATATCCTATCTTTTTTTTTTTAAAAAATCTCATTTTGATCTTATATTCTTATATGGGTGACACTTACCCTGTTAAATAAACAATATTTTTTTTACTCATGAGAGAAGATGGAATCAAAGTGAAATAAAAATAGTAAAAACCGTAGCATTGTTCTAAAATAATCATCACCCCACTATCCATCTCTTCATTTTATATTTTCCCACTCACTCACTCTCTCTCTCTCTCTCACTTTATTTCTCTCCCCCCACATTACACTGTTATTACTTTTTTATTTCCCTCCATCAATTTAACATTCTTTTTTTAAGTTAAACGTTGTCAATGTGCGCTCATGTTTCTCAACACACATCTGATAAGAAACTCTGCTTCAATCTTTGTCATGTTAGTTTTGACATGTGTTTCATTACGTGTTTAGTGTCATCAGTTACGTGTTTGTTAAGAAATTTGTGTTAGATATAATTGTAAAATTTTTCTTGTATTCTTGATACATTGACAATTCATTCCAAAAGTCTATATCGAGTCTACAATTATTAGGATTAGATTAGTCTCTTTAAAGCTTGATCGTACATAACTCAAATTACAGTTTGTGAATCTAAAGGACACATTTCAAGATCAATCTGGAACCTCATATCACAATAAAATGTAAATCACACTAGATATCATGCAATCATGGTTAGATCCACTTTAGGATGCATGTGTGATTATTTTTATAGAAATTTGTTTTGAAAGCATACCTAGGTTAGACACTTTTTTTTAGTTTAACTATAGACTTAAAAGTAACTAAGTTTGTGTCATAAAAAGTTTTGGACACTTAGTTTTTTTACTAAGCTTTGAATATATTTTGTTTCTTTAAAATGCATAAAAAATAGTAGCTCCATCATTCCAAACGAAGTCCCGACTTTGTCTGAATGAAGTGCTGCATCCAAATAGTAAAGGTTTGGACATCTGAACGTGTCTAGTTTTGACAGAAATTGAAAATTTTCAATTCTAAATCTGTTTAGTGTTTGAGCAACATATATATCTCATATTATAAAATTTCATAATGCAAAAGAGATAGCGCTTCATTTTGCATTAGGTGGCTGCCAGTTTTGTGCACACCAGATGTGTGTATATATAACATGTGTGAGTAGAATGTGCTGGCACAATAGTTTCAAGCAGGTGGCATGCTGGTTTCGCCCATAAAGATAGCGGGTGGCTATAGTTTCAACTGCTCTATATAGGTGGCAATCTTGTGGGCGTGGTAGCAAGGCATGTGCGATTGTTAGTAACTATCATGCCCTTGTGTGGTACAACTAGATTTGTCCAATAAACCTTTGGGCGATTGGGGGTGTCAACTGCCATCCCCCTAACAACCCAAAAAAAAAAAACCCTAGCATTCCCCAACATGTGTCAATCTATCAAACACCATGTCCAGATTTTTAAAACAATAAAAAAAATCCAATACTCATTTTAAAGTGTTCGGGACATGTCTGAAGCATATGCAAGTGTTAGACATGTTTAACATTAACACTCTAACCTCAAATAGGTATTTGTGCTTCATAGGTTATCATTAACGCAATAAATTACAAAAAAAAAAAAAACCAGGAGCTCAAATAGTTTTGGAAATGGTCCATCAAACTAGTCAACATACTAATTGTCATGGAGTAAATTTTCACTTGGCACTAATGTTACCGCAATGATGGCGTTGCTTCTACAACCAGCCCACAATCTGCTAGATAGCACACACACAATAAACACAGTACACAAACAACACATGTTTATAGGAAAAATGCTCCCAAACCTTTACATTAATCTCAATTAGATTACAAAAGAATCTTAATTCGACCAAAGGCTCTTTGCCTTTATTACAGGACTTTGGTGTGATTAAATACACAAAGAGATAAAACAAAAAGAAAAAAAAAAAACACCCAAACAACGGTTGGAATGATAATGGCATCGATTATCCAACCAACGGCTGATGCAATGATGGGACATTAACGGCTATTCTATCAAAATACGCAACGACGCATCTATAAAAAGACACGCATGACTCTTCAAAAACCATAACCTCAGCTCTTCAAGGACTCTACAGAACTGAGGCTCAAGGGAGACTAACTGATATATCATAATCTGGCTACGACAATTTAAAGCCACTAGGACATGACATGTGTCCACGAAGAGTTCTTCGGTATGCAGATCATGAGGTAGTTAGTTCATTCGGCCGACCAAGTACAGAGACTTCAGAGGTAAGGGGTTTCGAACTGGTCACTGCCTTTTATAAGCTAATAATTTCAAAATAAATAAACAGAGTCCAATATGGAAACTATTATCTATAGATATCTTTAAATCTCTATTTTCATAACTTTTAATCATACTCAACTTGGAAGAATTATACCTTATAAATAAAGTAATAAGTTACGCTTTCAAAAGAAGTTCAATTCTGCTGCACTTTTTGGCCCACGTGAGATCCAAGCTCGGCTCCCTGCGAAATACTCGAAACAGAAGATCAGAGAACCACCCGGTTGGCTCCGACGGTAGCCGCTCCGATGCTTAAGTCAATAAACTGAATTGAAAGACTTGTAATGAAAGCCAAAATAATGAGCATGAAAGTAAAACGTACCTTGAGGGTTGAATTTATAGGTAATAGCTCTCCCAAGTTGATTAGGATTTGGAACCATGAATATAGGGATTGGATATTCGGAGATATCAGTTACCTTGTTAAATATGGCAACTCAATATGGCAGTTTCCTTGTTGGAAACAGTTTCCGTATTCCCTGCTCGGAGCTTATTGAGGCGGTGATAAGATCTGATTATTGATGTGCTGTACTGTAGACTTGCATCTGTATATATTTAGCTTTGTAGGAGAGCAACCCTGCTTTGGGACTAGGAGCTCGGTCCATATGGGTTATGCCTTTGATTGACCGAGGGCGAGGTATATGACCGAGCATGAACCGAATGACTGATCATAAGTCATATGACCGAGCATGAACTGAATGACCGAGCATAGGTCGTATGACTGAGCATGAACTGAATGACCGAGCATCAGCCGTCCTGCATTTACACATGTCATGTAATGGTTGGTGTGTCTCATAGTGGTATATCAGTTACTCCCCCCCCAAGCCTTAGTTGGAGCTCGGGGCGTAACTAAGGTTTATGAGCTTCCGAAAAGTTATGCGCTCTGTCTTCTCGTTTTCCTAGATGTCCGTTGGTACGTTATTTATTGCGCAGCCGATTCTTGGGTTTCTCAAGTCATTATTATTGCGATACTGTCGTGACGGTTCGCCTGGGTAGTCATTATTCTCCGGATGCATATAAAAGGGAGAAAAAGCCTTGTACGATTCTTTTACCGTCTCTTGTATTTTGAAAGGAAATATACATTCTGTCATTGTCGAACCAGCAAGCTAACCTGTGAAGATTTCCATTCATCCGAAGTCCCTTACTTTTATTCAGGTTCGGTTTCGGTATTTTTGTTCTTCTTTTCACTTTCTTCTCTTCTCCTTTTGGTCATTTTGGAATGTCGACTTCTTCGGCATCTTCTGGTGTTGGTGATGGGTCAGGGAGCCTCCCAGAGGCTTGTTCCCTGTCGCAAACCCTAGTTAGGGGTAGTAGTTCCTTGGGGACTAGGTCAGAAGAGGCTCGTCCTAGTCCCTCAGTTAGGATTGTTGACGCCTTCTCAGAGTCTAGGGATAGAGAGGGTGAGGTCTCTGGTCAGTCTTCTCAGGGAGAGGGGACAGAGAGTACTGTAGCCTCCTCCTGGTTAGATGTCATAAGGGAAAGGTATGGCTTCCCTTCAAACGTTACCCTTAGGGCTCCCGACGACCTAGACTACCCTTGGGATGTTAGGGAAGGCGAAATTTGTGTTTACACCGCCTGGTTCGAGATGGGGCTACGCCTTTCTTTCCCTAGATTGCTTAGGGATTTCTTTTGTTGGTTCAACCTCTGCCCAGCCGACCTACTTTTGAATAGTTGGAGGCACCTGTTAGGGTTTATGGCTTTGGGTCGTCTGAACGACGTCGAGGTTTCCTTAGATTTGATTCGTAGTAAAATGGACCTCAAGTACCTGAAGGCGGAGGGCCTCTACTACATGTCGTTTGACAGGGGTTTCCGACCTTCGTCTTACGTACCGTCCTCCAATAAATTTTGGAAGGATCGGTATTTCTTTGTTAGTGGAGAGTGGGAGGTGACCGACCCCGAGGACCAGTTCTCCACGTTCCCCCGGAGCACGGGGTTTATGGGTGAGACCCCCTTTTCTTTTGTAATTTTGTTCTGCGCTTGCTTCTGTGTTTCTGACTAACCATTGTTCAAAATTCCTTTGTGCAGACAAGAGCATCAAGAAGAGGCCTCAATTCACCCCCGTTCTGAAAGATCAATACAAAAGGCTCCTTCAGACTCCAAACAGGGACTACCGAGCTATTCTTCACCCGGGCTCTACAATGCTTCCCAAGGACAAGAGTGTTGTTAATGAAGTCCTCAAATCCGTTGCTGGTAAATGGGGGTCTTCAAAGAAGAAGAGGGTGGCGAGCCAGCCTCCTCCTGCTGCGTCTTCTTCGAAGAAGACGAGGACGACCGACCCGTCCTCTTCTGTGCCCCCCAAGAAGGGGGCTGTCTCTTCTGCTTCTCCCTCTTCTCGACCTCCTCTGAGAGGTGTTGTGATCAGGGAGCCCTCCTCTGCCCCTCAAAAGGGGGTGGTGATCAGGGAGCCCTCTTCTGCCCCTCAGAGGGGTGTGATGGCACCCCAGCCTGTCCCCTCTTCGGCTCAAAGATCTCAACCGAGGGGTAAGGCAAAAGTAGGTGTTGAGATGCCTGATGGATACAAGGCCGTCCATCAGGCCATTGAAGATTTCTAAGCGGAAGCCCCTCGGACGGACTCCCCTTCCTACAGTACCAGGAAAGGTACTGAGAAGACATTGATCGGTGCCATGAGGGCCCATTTGAAGGTAACGACCGACCTTTCTTTTTTTTTTGGTGTTTTCTTTCTTTTCCCCTTTACTGATGTGCCTCTTGTTTTATTTTTGCAGATTTTGCATAACTTGGCCGCTTTGATGGAGGCCACAGTGGATCTGCAGGCTGTGGAAAGGCTGGATGAAGCTCGGCTGCAGCTCGGTACAGCTCAATCTCAAGCTACCACAGCCGAGGACGAGCTGAAGGAGGCGAGGAATTGCCTCTCAATTATAGAGTCCGAAAGGGATTCCGTTAAACTTGAGAGGGATTCTCTACGATCTGAACGGGATTCCCTTCTTCAAGACCTGACCAAGCTGAAGGAGGAGAACAGTGCCCTTCAGTCTTCCGTTGCTCAGAAGGTTGAGGAGGCCAAGGTTGAGACCGAGGCCAGGCTGAAGACCGAGCTTGAGAAGATGGGTGATACTGTCGCGCAGCTCAGTTATGACAACTTGAAGTCCAAGCTTCTCGCCAAGTTCCCGGATATTGACCTGTCTGGGATTGACGGCGATGATGAGGACGAAGATGGTGATGAGGACGATGGATCTGCAAGCCCTTTAGTTTAGGGAAACTTTTGTAATCCTGTTTCACCTTTTTTGTAACCGAGTTTGCATTTTAATGAAAATATCTTCTCTTCAGATTTCTGTCTTCACTTTTCTTGAATGTTGGCAATTTTTGGGTTTGCTCTGAAAATGTATCAATGTCTTGTTGTGTGTAAACGGGTTTCGGCCTTTAGGGTTTGTATTTCGACAAAAATAAACCTGCTCGGTATTCAGAGTATTGTTTTTACCGACCATGGTTTGTCTCCTGAACTAACTTATGGCAATCCCGAAATAATATGCAGCAACTTTAAGCAACTTGTGCCAAACTCTTGATATTGGTGGGGTTGTTGAATCATGGACTTCCTTTAAGAAAGATAACTAAAACAATAATCAAGCAATCTGAGCACTAACCACTAATGTAAAGTCCTGTATAAGACAGCTATTCTGATCACTGAGAGCAAAACCTGAGCTTTATTGCCGAACAAAGGGACTTGTATTGTAAGGATTTCTGATGGTAGGTATGACTGGGCACTTAGAGTTATTCTGTCTGTTCGTAACTTTTGATATATAGTTTAGTGTACTGTGATGGATCAAACATTAGCCTTGTATATCAAGATGGACCAAACATGAGGTCTGTACATTGAGATGGACCAGACTTGAAGTCTGTACATTGAGATGGACCAGACCTGAAGTCTGTGATTAAGATGGACCAGACCTGAAGTCTGTACATTGAGATGGACCAGACCTGAAGTCTGTACATTGAGATGGACCAGACCGTGAAGTTTGTACATTGAGATGGACCAGACCTGAAGTCTGTGCATTGAGATGGACCAGACCTGAAGTCTGTGCATTGAGATGGACCAGACCTGAAGTCTGTACATTGAGATGGACCAGACCTGAAGTATGTGCATTGAGATGGACCAGACCTGAAGTCTGTGCATTGAGATGGACCAGACCTGAAGTCTGTACATTGAGATGGACCAGACCTGAAGTATGTACATTGAGATGGACCAGACCTGAAGTCTGTGCATTGAGATGGACCAGACCTGAAGTCTGTACATTGAGATGGACCAGACCTGAAGTCTGTGCATTGAGATGGACCAGACCTGAAGTCTGTACATTGAGATGGACCAGACCTGAAGTCTGTGCATTGAGATGGACCAGACCTGAAGTCTGTACATTAGGTTGGACCAGACCTGAGGCCTGTGCATTGAGTTATTTCACGGAATATCTTAAAATAAAAAGAAATTACTTTATTGATAATACTTTCGTAAATGTTCCATATTCCAAGGTCTGGGAACAGGTTTTCCATCCATGTTTTCTAACCAATAAGTGGTCGGTCTGACTGTCTTGGTAATTCTGTAGGGGCCCTCCCAGTTAGGTGATAACTTCCCCATGGTAGGATCCTTGGTGTTCTGGAACACCCTTCTTAGGACGAGGTCCCCAACTTGAAAGCTGGCAGGCCTGAGGCCAATTTTTGAGCGGCTAACCATCCTGCGCTGATATGCTTCCATTCTGATTACGGCCTGGTCTCTCCTTTCTTCGACCAAATCCAAGTTTTCTGCTAGTTGTTGGTCATTGGTCTCTTCGTTGAAAGCTTCAGTCCTTAGGGTAGGCATGCCGATCTCAACAGGGATTACTGCCTCGGTTCCGTAGGCGAGTGAGAAGGGGGTTTCTGATGTTGGAGTTCTCCTGGTTGTTCGGTAGGCCCAGAGTGCCCTAGGGAGTTCCTCGACCCATTTCCCCTTAGCTTCTTCCAATCTCTTCTTGAGAGCATCTAGGATTGTTCGGTTAGTGACTTCGGCCTGCCCGTTTGCTTGCGGATGACTAGGGGAGGAGAAGTGCTGGTTGATGTTTAGGTCTTGGTAGAATTTCTTGAATATTTTCCCAGTAAATTGTGTGCCGTTATCTGAGACGATCACGTGAGGTATGCCGAACCTGCAGACTATATTTTTCTAAGTAAAATTCTGGACCTCCTTTTCAGTAATGCGAGTTAGTGGCTCTGCTTCGGCCCATTTCGAGAAGTAGTCAATAACCACCAATAGGTATCTCCTGTTCGATGTGGCTTTAGGCAATGGGCCTATGATGTCCATTCCCCATTGTGCAAAAGGCCATGGGCTAGTGATGGGGATGAGCTCATGTCGTGGCTGATGCTGATAAGGGGCGAACCTCTGGCATTTGTCACACTTTCGAGTGTATTCCTTTGCTTCCTTCAGCATTCCAGGCCAGTAGTAGCCTTGAGTTAGAGCTCGGTGGGCTATGGTTCTTCCTCCGTTATGATTTCCACAAATTCCTTCATGGATTTCTGCCAGGACGTACTGAGACTCCTCGGGTGCTAGGCATTTTAGCAATGGCTGAGTGTAAGATCTTCGGTAGAGCCTTCCATTAAGGACAAGATACCGAGCTGCTCTGATTCGGATTCTTTTTGCCTTATTTCTATCTTCTGGGAGGAGTCCTTCTTCCAGGTACTGGAGTATAGGAGTCATCCAGTTTTGAGGCTGTTCTGTGATTTGGGCGACCTGGATCTCCTCGGTGCTAGGCCTCGGCTAATGAGAGAACTTTATTGTTGAATCCACCCCTGTCTTCATGTGAGACGCCATGTTCGCCAAGGCATTGGCTCTGCCGTTTTGACCTCTTTCTATTTTTTGGATCGAAAATGCTCGGAAGGAATGTTTCAACGAATTGACTAATTCCAAATATCGAAGCATTCTCTCATCCTTGACAGCGTATTCTCCTTGAACTTGACTAACCACCAATTGGGAGTCGGAGAATACCTTGAGGTTTTGTACTTCGCATTCCCGAGCTAGCTTTATCCCCAGGATAAGGGCCTCATACTCTGCTTCGTTGTTGGAGGCTTTGAACCCTAAGCTAATCGCCCTTTCGGTTGTAAGTCCATCGGGAGAATGTAGTACCAGCCCGGCTCCAGCACCTCGGTCGGTAGATGACCCATCAGTATACAACTTCCAAGTTCCCATATCGTCACAGAGTTGTGCTTTGCTCAGTAGTGCGGGAGTGAATTCCGCGACGAAGTCTGCCAAGGCCTGCCCTTTAATTGAGACCCGTGGAACGTAGGATAAATCGAACTCCCCTAGTTCCACCGACCATTTGACCAACCGTCCTGATACTTCTGGTTTTCTCAGGACTGTTTTCAGTGGGTAAGCAGTTGGAATTTCGATGGGATGTGCTTGGAAGTAAGGTCTGAACTTCCGTGCAGACACTATGAGTGCAAGGGCCAGTTTCTCAATTTCGGGGTACCCCTTTTCTGTATCCAATAATGCCTTGTTGACGTAGAAGATGGGCCTTTGCACGCTTCTGTCCTGTCTGACCAGTACCGAACTGACAGCGTTCTCAGAGACTACAAGATAGAGGAGTAGCCTTTCTCCTTGGATTGGTTTTGACAAGAGCTCGGGCGAGGCTAGGTACCTTTTGAGTTCCTGAAAGGATTTTTCACATTCGTCAGTCCATTGTAAAGATTTGTTACCTTTCAGAGCCTTGAAGAATGGTAGGCAACGATCCGTGGACTTGGAGATAAATCTGCTAAGAGCTGCTATCCTGCCATTCAGAGCTTGAATGCCCTTCCAGGTTCTTGGGGATTTCAGTCCGATCAGAGCCCCGATCTGGGTCGGGTCAGCTTCTATACCCCTCTGAGAGACTATGTACCCCAGGAATTTCCCTTTTGTTACACCAAAGGTGCATTTTGAGGGATTGAGCTTCATCTTATACTGTCTGAGAATATCAAATGTTTGTGCTAGGTGCTGGAGATGACTGTTCTTCCTTAGGCTTTTGACTAGCATATCGTCGATGTAGACTTCCATAGTGCTACCGATTAGAGAGCTGAACATCTTGTTAACAAGACGTTGGTATGTGGCTCCGGCATTCTTCAGTCCGAACGACATCACTCTATAGCAATAGAGACCTCGTTCGGTGATGAATGAAGTCTTGTCTTGGTCGGGGGGATGCATCTGTATTTGGTTGTACCCAGAATAGGCATCCATGAAGCTCATGAGCTCGTGCCCTGCAGTTGCATCGACTAACTGATCTATTCTTGGAAGGGGGAAGCTATCTTTAGGGCATGCCTTATTAAGATCTGTGTAGTTAACACAGACTCTCCATTTGCCGTTCTTCTTTTTTACCAGGACAGTATTGGCTAGCCAATCAGGATAAAATACTTCTCGTATCATATTGGCGTTGAGCAGCCTTTGAACTTCATCGTTGATGACCTGATGTCGCTCCGGAACGAGTGGCCTTCTCTTTTGCCTTACTGGTGGATGGTCCGGATCCACCATCAGTCTGTGTGTGATAAGGTCGGGATCTATCCCCTTCATGTCCTTTGTTTCCCAAGCGAACACAGAGAGGTTTTTCTTTAAGAATTTGACCAACTCATCCTGCTCGGTATGTGTCAGGTCGGGACCTATCTGCAGGTAGCGCCCCTGATCCTCCGAGCCGACCAGGATTTTAACAGGTTCTCCTATAGGCTTGGCCCTGCTATCTCTTCCTCTAGGGCTCAGTGGCTCGTCGATCTTGGAGGGACAATATTCTGCCTCGTGACAGCAAGGGTGGATTGCATCCTTGCATTCACTGGCGTGCAGTAATTGCTATTTAGGGGCCTTGGCCTTTAGGGCGAGGGCATGGCATTCCCGGGAGGTCGGTTGGCATCCTCTGATAGAGTAGACGGTCTGATTATGAACGTACTTTAGGCATTGGTGAAGAGTTGACGTGACTGCCCCCATCTCATGTAGCCAGGGCCTCCCAATTATGACGTTATAGGGAGACTTGGCTTTTAGGACCATGTACTCAGCTATCGTGGTCTTTTGTCCGTCCCCTTCGCCCGCAGTTGTGGCCAGATCGACTCTTCTTAATGGAGTATTGAGGTTTCCATCGAAGCCCGCCATGATTATACCGGTGGGCTTAATGTCATTGGGGTCGAGTTTCATGTGCTTAAAGGGGTCGTAAAACAATACATTAGTTGAGCTCCCAGTGTCAACAAGGACTCTCCGGATTTCGAAGTTGGCGATCTTGAGGGAGATGACTATGGCGTCACTGTGAGGACAATGAACTCCTATAAGGTCGTGATCCGTAAACTGGATTTCAGGCACAGGCTTTAGCCTTTTCTCCAAGTTAGCGACCTGCAAGATGTGGGGAGCAGACCTGGCCTCCCGAGCATAACATTTCCTCGACCTGTTAGAAGTGCCTATTGTAGGGGAATCTGCGTGTAGGACAAAAATCACCCGGTTGTTTTGTCGCAGGGGCTCATTCCTACCCTCCTTCTGTTCTTGCTTTTGGTCGGCCTTCCTCTGCTGAGGTCGTTCGTCACGGGGGTTCTGTCCACTGTCCTGCTTAACGAACTCTTATAGTCGTCCTCTCCTTATTAGCTGCTCAATCTCATGCTTGAGAGCCTTGCAGGTATTGGTTGTGTGCCCTCTGTCCTTGTAAAAATCACAGTATTTGGTTTGATCTCGGTAGCTGGGGTCTCTTTTCAAAGGCTCCGGCCATCTTAGATTTTCTCGTGATCTTACTTGCTTCAGTATGTTGTACGGAGAGGTGTTTAGAGGAGTAAAGTAGTTGAATTCCCTTAGCCCAGAATTGTAGGAGGTTCTAGGGGCCCCCCTTTTCTCTGGGCTTCTAGCTCTTTTCCTAACCGAGCTGGTATCCTTCCTTTGGTTGTCCTTCTTCTGACCATCTTTCTTCTGGTCGTCCTTCTGAGCTTGTTCCTTGACCTTTCTGGAGGTGTCCCTGGCCTCCTCCAAGTTGATATACTTCCTTGCCCGGTCCATAAGTGCCGCCATGTCTGCGGGGGGATTTTTGATCAGGGAGTCTCTAAAGCCTCCTTGTGCAAGACCAGCGGCCAGAGCAGCCACTAGGAAACCGGAGCTACAGTCTGTTACCTCGGTCAGCTCGGCGTTGAAACGTGCTATATACCCCCTGAGTGATTCTTCCCTTGTTTGCTTTATGTTTAACAGGAATTCCAGACCTTTCCTCAGCCTCCTACTAGTCATGAATCTATCCAGGAATCTCCTGCCAAGCTCATAGAAGCTAGACACGGAGTTTGGCGGGAGGTGGTGGAACCACTTCAGGGCAATACCGTTGAGGCTGGTCACAAACGTTCGGCATAGGAAAGCATCAGAAGTACCGTGTAAAGCCATGGTGTGCTGGTAGTGGGAGAGGTGGTCCCCCAGGTCCCCAGTCACATCATAGGGGGTGAATTTGGGGACGATAAATTTCTTGGGTCTTTCCTCAGCCATGATAGCGTTAGTAAACGGGGTGGCCGACCTCCCGAGCAGTCTGGCCAGCTCGTCCTGTTCCGGATACTGGGCATCTCTTACAATGGCAGTGCGGTCCATTGATTCAGCAACTTCTTCGGCTCTTATTGACCCCCTTGGCAAGATAGGCTGGTGTGAGGCAGGTCTTGTGACTTCAGGGCCTACATGAGTAGGCTGATCTTGGCCCATTACTGGGGGGTTGTTCTGATTCTCTTGCACTGGTGGTGCAGGAACCACTCGAGGTGGTGACCCTTGTGGAGCGTGGTTCACTCCCGAGGCCCTAGGGATGGGGATTCGGGTGGTGCTTCGATAATGGACCTCCGGGATAAAGGCGGGAATTCCTCGGCCGGTTGCCGTTGACGGTTGGGGATCTCCATGAATATCGGCAGTCATAGGAGGTTACACCTCCTAAGTGTTTGTGTCAACAGGTGGATTTCGGAGATTGGTTTCATGATTCTGGGTGAACATAGCCAGGGTTCTGGACATGGTCAAGAGTTGTTCACGCAGCAACTGGTTCTACCGCCTAGTCTCGACAAGCTCCTGTTGTACGGGATCAATCACTCGCCCTCTTCCTCGTCCGGCAAACGGTTGAGGATGAGGATTTTAAGCATTCTTCCTTGGTCGCAGGTTGGGAGCCATGATCCTTTGATAAAAGGAACGAGCTTTGATCAAGTAAAGCACTTAGTGATTGTCGTTCCCACAGACGGTGCCAAACTGATGTTGCACTTTTTGGTCCACGTGAGATCCAAGCTCGGCTCCCTACGAAATACTCGAAACAGAAGATCAGAGAACCACCGGGTTGGCTCCGGCGGTAGCCGCTCCGATGCTTAAGTCAATAAACTGAATTGAAAGACTTGTAATGAAAGCCAAAATAATGAGCATGAAAGTAAAGCGTACCTTAAGGGTTGAATTTATAGGTAATAGCTCTCCCAAGTTGATTAGGATTTGGAACCATGAATATAGGGATTGGATCTTCGGAGATATCAGTTACCTTATTAAATATGGCAACTCAATGTGGCAGTTTCCTTGTTGGAAATAGTTTCCGTATTCCCTGCTCGGAGCTTATTGAGGCGGTGATAAGATCTGATTATTGATGTGCTGTACTGTAGACTTGCATCTGTATATATTTAGCTTTGTAGGAGAGCAACCCTGCTTTGGGACTATGAGCTCGGTCCATATGGGTTATGCCTTTGATCGACCGAGGGCGAGGTATATGACCGAGCATGAACCGAATGACTGATCATAAGTCATATGACCGAGCATGAACTGAATGACCGAGCATAGGTCGTATGACCGAGCATGAACTGAATGACCGAGCATCAGCCGTCCTGCATTTACACGTGTCATGTAGTGGTTGGTGTGTCTCATAGTGGCATATCAAATTCATTATCAGTACAACAAAGAAAACACTATTGATTTTAATTTTATCATTCGTTTCTTTATTCTAATTAACTCATTCATTTTATAAAAAAAAAAAAATCAACAAATATGTAAAACTAAATATAAATCAATGAATTAATTAAAAATAAAATATTAAATTACAAAAAATAAATAAAAATAATAACATTGAAATATAAAATTAAGAAGCACTATCTTTTTTATTATTTATTTCTGAATTAATCAATTGTTACAATTATATAAGGCATCAGGCATCAAGTACACAAGGAAAGTATGATAAAATGAAAATAAAACTAATTTGCATTAAAAAAAAAAACTATAAGCAAAAAAAAAAAAATACAAATCATATTGATATACCACAAACAGACACACCAATCACCTTGAGACACGTGTGCCTACAGAGCTAACAATCTCGATCATACAGAACAGCCACAAGCCTTCAGGGCATTCTCATATATATCTATCATACAGAGCCGACGAACTCGGTCATACAGAGCATTCACAGCATTCAGGGCATTCTCATATATATATCATTCAGAGCCGATAAACTCGGTCAAACAGTGTAGGCAAAGCCTCCAAGGCATTCTCATGCATATATCTTCCAGACCTTATGTTCTGGGCAATATTTATTCAACACTTCATATGGTTCCGACCTTGTGGCTTCCTTAACGACTGCCAAGTAGGGAATAAGGAAACAGTCTTCAACACGGAAACTACTATCTATAGTTATCTCCATCTACGACTCAATGCTCCACAAGGTAACTGCAATCTCCGATGATCAAATCCCTATATTCATGGCATCGAATCCTAATCGACTTAGGAAGGCTGCGACCTATAAATTAAACCCTAAAGGTACGCTTTATTTTTATGCTCATTCTTTGGCTTTCAATACAATCTTTCAATTCCTTTTACTTACTTAAGCATCAGAGCGGCTACCGCCGGAGCCAATCCTGTGGACCTCTGATCGTCTTTCTGAGTGTTCTACAGGTCACGGAACCCACACTTATTAAGAGTCGAAAAGTGCAGCATCACATATATATAATCTCATTGCAAATTTACAAAGTGAATCATAATTTCTAAGAAAGAAAAAAACTCAGACTTTGAGGGGTATATTTATAAAATTCATCAATTATCTTTAAATGCCCATTGTCATTATATCAAAGAGTTCAGTTTTCGTTATTTTAGTTTGATACCTTGTGTCCTCTTCTTACCATTTCTACCATCTTCGAGCTAAGCCTGCTCTGGTAAATGTACTAGGCATGCATGATAGCAAGTACAGAAAACTTTCCACCAATCCAGTATATCAAAAGGCTCTTCTTTATCTCCTTCAATTCAACATCAACCCAAGGTTGATCAACATAATGTTACAGTTCTAGTAAGAACCACCATTCCTCTTATACTATCCACTATGAGATGAATTTGAAGCACATATGTACGTGTAGGTTCTTCATCTACGTTTGTAATTATTTTTAATGTTAAAAAGGTTTTTTCTAACGATGAAGTATTACAATATAGATACAGATTGATAGAGAGAGAGAGAGAGAGAGAGAGAGAGAGAGAGAGAGAGAGAGAGAGGAAGGGGGCATGTCTGTGTGTTTGTATGTGAAAACCATACGTCATCGATCTTGTCCCTTTGTGTCCATACAGTATGTTCACGTGAGTTGGTGTATTAGAATTTTAGAAGAAAAAGGTATTTGTTTTTTATTTGTACTCAATTTTAAAATAGGCTAAATTATATATATCTCTTTTGTGATATCTCTACTAATTCATTTGTTTAAATGATAAAATTGTCATTATCTAGTAATTAATTTTTTTTAAATAATAAAATTGTCATTTTATTTATTTTTATATTTTTACAGTTTTGACTAATTTTTTTTATTATTTTATTTAAGAATAAATCTAAAATAAATAACTTATTTTTAATTTATATAAAAAAATTAAAGTTTTTATCAATATTTATTTAAAAAATAAAAAAAATTGGTCAGAATTATAAAAATTGAAAAAAAAATATAGAATGGATAGTTTTATCATTTGAAGAAAAACATTTACTAGAAAAAAGTATCTATATATATTTTCAAGTGAAGTAGAAAATATCAGTGTAATTTCAGAAATTTGAAAAGAGGTCAGTATAATTGTTATAAACCTAAAACAAAAATTAGTATAATTATCATAAATTTCAAAGAAGATGAGTATAATTTATCTTTTAAAAGTATTGTAAATTTGAACAAAGTCATATTTAGACCTATCATGTAATTCAGGTTTGATTTTGAATTTTCTTGCTACCGAACATATATACTAAACTAAATCTGACAATTAAAGTTTCATATTTTGAAATGAGTAGAAATTTTTTTCAAAAATTATTAGTATGAATAAAGATAATGCCATTTTATCTTGACAAGGAACTATCAATCCAAAAAAAAAGAAAAAGAAAATTAATACAAATACAAATAAGAAAAAATTAGATAAGAGTTGCTCTAACTCAAGAGTTATTGTCATTTTATCTTCAAATGTTTTCTCAAAATTTGAGTATGTCAAAATTTCTCTTTAATTTGAAGCATGTTTTAACATTGTTGTCATAATTTAAATGATAGAAATCATTTGAATACAATGACTCAGATTTGACTGAAGTTATTTTTTAAAATACAAATATTAAAAAATAACTTTTTAACATGATTACTAAAATTTAATTATAGCATGATTAAAATAAAATTTACTGTCGGAGTTGCCATGTTATTATTGGGATGAATAAATAAAATGCGTCATTTCATCTCGTCAAGGAAGCATCAGTCAAAAATAAAAATACAAATGAGAAACAAGTAATTATATATTGTGGAATTCCTTTCCCATTTGTTATCTTTAAGTAACAAGAAACTGAGTGGCATACAATAGAGAGCCATTGAAATGCGCATTTATTTTGCTAGAAGTAGAAAATAGAAAATAGAAGAGAGAGAGAGAGAGAGAGAGAGAGAGAGAGAGAGAGAGAGAGAGAGAGAGAGAGAGAGAGAGAGATTCATGATGATCATACAAACGCTGCAGAAGCAGGCTTAGGGGGATTGTGGAGAAATATATCAAGAAGCTGTTCAATCGTAGTGTAATGGAGATCCGGGTATAGAGTTGAAGCCTCTATGTCATCCTCCGCTAGTTCATAGCTCATTAGAATTCCCTTTACGAATAAACTGTAAACGATGGACACTGGTATGTTGTCTGGATGAGGTAGAGCTGCAACAATATATATATTCATTTTGAAGTTATAAAAAACCATAATGATCATTAACTAATTTTATGGTCCATTAGTTTTGTATATTAATTAATTTATAATGGGATATGGGAGATGAGATGAGTAGTACTTTAAATAATTATACTTACTTTGTGAAAGGGTGACCATTTCTTGGTCAGAGACATGAACCCTCTTGAACGTTCTACCAGTCTTCTTCTCCCAAAGAGACAGCAATTCCAGTTGTGATATGATGTTTTTTGATGGACGATATATGACAATACGATTGCAAGTTCTTGGGTCTGTTGCCACTTTTATTGTATATTTTGCAATATCTTCTTCATAATTCAGCACAGCTATAAAGTACAAATAAAATTAGAATCACACAGAGTTAAGCCTAACCAAGGACGTATATGGTTTTAACACGCAGAATTTATATTAGGAAATTGATACATACCCTTGGCTTCACCACTGCCATAGACAATAACATCATCTTGTTGATTATGCGGACGGAGCAAGTAATTCACAAAATATGCACCAAAGCAGTTTGCAGACACCAAGGTGTAAGGAATCCCACTGGCTTCTAAGGCCCTTCGGATCTTCTTCTTATCATCAAGCAAAACTTGGAATGGGGCCAGAGCTGTTATCCTATCCTCTTCGCATCCAAATTCTGATGGAAGGAACCTCTGCTTAATTATTATGGTATACACACACACACACACACACACAGTGATTAATTTTGAGATTCGAAAAGGAAGAAAAAAATTGAGATGATGGTCCTGCTTGCCCCGCCCTAAATATCTTTATAAATTGACTAAAAACTTGATCAACTACACCAATAGGCATTTCATATAAATGTCCTGTTTCAATGTCAAACAAGTGAACCAATAGGCATTTCAGTGAAAGAAGGGTATATATGAAGAAGGAAATTCGAACCTTTATATTACCGGCAACTTTAATGGCGTCAATGATCTTGAATTGGTCCAGCACCTGAGGAAATGCGAGTGCAGAGATGACCACATCCACTTGACGAAGCGCTGATACAAGCTTCTCATGCTCCTCCAATTCTCCCTGTTGTTTCAATTTCAACATTAATGTTGCACAACATAGAACCCACCACCCACTATACATACATATACATACATATATATATTGAAAGAGATTATAGGTACTTACTTTGAGTACAATGACGCCCATGGACTGGAATTGTTGAAGCAAGTGTGTGTTGGGAGAGTTGGGGCGCGAGTAGATATAAGTTGGATGCCCCATTAAGATGCTTGCCTTCACCATATAACTACCAATGTAACCACTTCCCCCAAATATAAGGATCTTCTCCTTCCCCTCACTCCCCATTAATTGCTTATTAATTTTTTTTCTTTCCGCACCATACCTAAGCATAGGTGTGCCACATTTATAGTAACCACACACTAGAAATCTATTATGGGCATGATAGACCAGCAGTACATCACACGTGATAGATCACATGCTCAGCACAAAGTCACATGGGCTCTTGCAACAGAATATTTTAAACAGCCTATTAGAAGTTTAAGAGCTAAGCAAATGTGTATAACATCGCATGTGTATAGATAACACCACTAGCTATTGCTATGAACGAGACAATAAAAAAACAAGATTCGGTTCCAGCTCTCTCTCCCTCCTCTTCTGATTTTAAACATGAGTTTCATCAGCACATTTACGACAGAAACAGAGAAATGGACCCTACATGCATTGACGGTGGGGTGAGATCTTGATTCTTGTGTAATGCCCACAAATTCATTTCCTTTCATCTCTGCCATATTTAAATAGGCCTCCATTCTGTATTAGGGTTAACCATATTACGTTACCTTTATATCTTAGAGTATCACTGTTCCTTTCTTATTTCAATACTTTGACATTTTTTTTTTTATTATAATAAAGTATTTAGTATAATTTCATATCAACTAATCTTATACAATGCAGCCTATTTGGGTTTACCACATTTTTCTCTTCTCTTTATCACTTCTTTTATTTTATTTCATCATATTTATAACATGATATCATTACCAAAATCTGATCCTTCATCAACCAGACCCACCCAAATCACCTCAAGTTTCATATCAACTGATCCTTCATCTTTCTTTCTTTTTTTAACAATTTCTTTTCAATCCACTCATTCACTCCACTCATTTATCTCTCACTATATTTCTCTCTCTCCACCGACTTTCCCTTCACTCTCCACAAATCTCTCCGTCCATGTTGATTAATTCTTTTCATTTTATCTCCAATCAATTCTTCACACGCACTCTCTTTTTCAAAGTATTTTATCTCTCTCTTTTTATTTCTTATTCATTCCTAATATAATATAATGAAAAATGCTAGATATCCTGTCTTTTTTTTTTTTTTTAATCTCATTTTGATCCTATATTCTCATATGAGTGAGACTTACCCTATTAAATAAACAATATTTTTTTCACTCATGAGAGAAATGGAATCAAAGTGAAATAAAAATAGTAAAAACCGTAGCATTGTTCTAAAATAATCATCACCCCACTATCCATCTCTTCATTTTATATTTTCCCACTCACTCACTCTCTCTCTCTCTCTCTCTCTCTCTCTCTCTCTCTCACTTTATTTCTCTCCCCCACATTACACTGTTATTAATTTTTTATTTCCCTCCATCACTTTAATATTCTTTTTTTAAGTTAAACGTTGTCAATGTGTGCTCATGTTTCTCAACACACATCTGATAAGAAGCTCTGCTTCAATCTTTGTCATGTTAGTTTTGACATGTGTTTCATTACGTGTTTAGTGTGTCATCAGTTACGTGTTTGTTAAGAAATTTGTGTTAAATATAATTATAAAATTTTTCTTGTATTTTTGATACGTTGACAATTCATTCCAAAAGTCTATATCGAGTCTACAATTATTAGAATTAGATTAGTCTCTTTAAAGCTTGATCGTACATTACTCAAATTACAGTTTGTGAATCTAAAGGAGAGATTTCAAGATCAATCTGGAACCTCATATCACAATAAAATGTAAATCACACTAGATATCATGCAATCATGGTTAGATCCACTTTAGGATGCATGTGTGATTCATTATAGAAATTTGTTTTGAAAGCATACCTAGGTTAGACACTTTTTTTTAGTTTAACTATAGACTTAAAAGTAACTAAGTTTATGTCATAAAAAGTTTTGGACACTTAGTTTTTTTACTAAGCTTTGAATATATTTTGTTTCTTTAAAATGCATAAAAAATAGTAGCTCCATCATTCCAAACGAAGTCCCGACTTTGTCTGAATGAAGTGCTGCGTCCAAATAGTAAAGGTTTGGACATCTGAACATGTCTAGTTTTTGACAGAAATTGAAAATTTTCAATTCTAAATCTGTTTAGTGTTTGAGCAACATATATATCTCATATTATAAAATTTCATAATGCAAAAGAGATAGCGCTTCATTTTGCATTAGGTGGCTGCCAGTTTTGTGCACATCAGATGTGTGTATATATAACATGTGAGTAGAATGTGCTGGCACAATAGTTTCAAGCAGGTGGCATGCTGGTTTCACCCATAAAGATAGCAGGTGGCTATAGTTTCAACTGCTCTATATAGGTGGCAATCTTGTGGGCGTGGTAGCAAGGCATGTGCGATTGTTAGTAACTATCATGCCCTTTTGTGGTACAACTAGATTTGTCCAATAAACCTTTGGGCGATTGGGGGTGTCAGCTGCCATCCCCCTAACAACCCAAAAAAAAACCCTAGCATTCCCCAACATGTGTCAATCTATCAGGCACCATGTCCAGATTTTTAAAACAAGAAAAAAAATCCAATACTCATTTTAAAGTGTTCGAAACATGTCTGAAGCATATGCAAGTGTTAGACATGTTTAACATTAACACTCTAACCTCAAATAGGTATTTGTGCTTCATAGGTTATCATTAACGCAATAAATTACAAAAAAAAAACCAGGAGCTCAAATAGTTTTGGAAATGGTCCATCAAACAAGTCAACATACTAATTGCCATGGGGTAAATTTTCACTTGGCACTAATGTTACTCCAATGATAGCGTTGCCTCTACAACCAGCCCACAATCTATTAGATAGCACACACACAGTAAACACAGTACACAAACAACACATGTTTATAGAAAAAATGCTCCCAAACCTTTACATTAATCTCAATTAGATTACAAAAGAATCTTAATTTGACCAAAGGCTTTTTGCCTTTATTATAGGACTTTGGTGTGATTAAATACACAAAGAGATAAAACAAAAAGAAAAAAAAAAAAACACCCAAACAACGGTTGGAACGATAATGGCATCGGTTATCCAACCAACGGCTGATGCAATGATGGGACATTAACGACTATTCTATCAAAATACGCAACGACGCATTTATAAAAAGACACACATGACTCTTCAAAAATCATAACCTCAGCTCTTCAAGGACTCTACAGAACTGAGGCTCAAGGGGGAGTAACTGATATATCATAATCTGGCTACGACAATTTAAAGCTACTAGGACATGACATGTGTCTACGAAGAGTTCTTCGGTATGCAGATCATGAGGTAGTTAGTTCATTCGGCCGACCAAGTACAAAGACTTCAGAGGTAAGAGGTTTCGAACTGGTCACCGCCTTTTATAAGCTACTAATTTCAAAATAAATAAACAGAGTCCAACAGGGAAACTATTATCTATAGATATCTTTAAATCTCTATTTTCATAACTTTTAATCCTACTCAACTTGGAAGAATTATACCTTATAAATAAATTAATAAGATACGCTTTCAAAAGGAGTTCAATTCTGTTCTTGAATTATTGTCTTTATTTTTTTATTAAATTTTATTATCAGATTGACTATCACTAAAATATTTTTGATGATTTTCTAACCTTAAATTTTTGACAAATAATACAAAAAAAAAAAAATCTTCACACTAAAAAAAAATATCAGTGTCAACTCTGAAACCACCAAATACCAATCCATTACCATTACACAACACAATGTATGATTAATGCTAGCAACTGTCTCAACTGCCCCCCACTCGTATAAATAAAAATGCAACCACAATAATTGGATTACAAAATAATTCTCTGGCTCTAAAAGGTAATCGCACCATCCAGCACATCCTCATATTTATTGGGAACTGTGATTTTGGTACAAGGGAAGTTGACGCATTATAAATAAATAAATTTAATGAGGACTTCCAGTGAACTTGGTGGGTACTTGCAAGAGCAGCTGCCACCATCCAAAGGATTCAAGGGTACAAGGAGAGACGTAGACCGGACTGAGCTTCATCAGGCTCTGCTAAAGCAGTGGACCGAGCCGAACTCAACTCAGAAAATGGGGGCCAAGCTCAGCCATTAAGCGTTCTAAGCCCAGTGGGCCGACATCTTTTTTTTACAAAGATTTAACTATTATTCTTTTTCTTTTTTTACAATGAATTCATTATAAGTACAACAAAGAAAAGAGTATTGATTTTAATTTTATCATTCGTTTCTTTATTCTAATTAACTCATTCATTTAAAAAAAATCAACAAATATGATAAAACTAAATATAAATCAATGAATTAATTAAAAATAAAATATTAAATTACAACAAATAAATAAAAATAATAACATTGAAATATAAAATTAAGAAGCACTATCTTTTTTATTATTTATTTCTGAATTAATCAATTGTTACAATTATTTAAGGAATCAGGCATCAAGTACACAAGGAAAGTATGATAAAATGAAAAATAAAACTAATTTGCATTAAAAAAAAAAAAACTATAAGCAAAAAAAAAAAATCATATTTGGATTTATAGGTAATGGTAGTTTGTGTCACGACACGAACTTCATAATCGTGATTTAAGGTCATTTGAACTCTAATTGAATTGAACGGTAGTCTTATCCAATTATTTGAAAATGTCAACCATTATTTTACAATTAAATAAAATCAATTTAGTTTTATTTTCCATTTTTTACTTGATCGTAAGATATGAAATGATTGTTCAAGTATTTGATAACATTTGAAATCTATCACCAAGTGATTTCAAAAGTTAAAAGTTAAATTAACATAACAAAACTAATTAAAATATAACATTAATAAGTCTTTAAAGTTAAATTCTTAAATTAATATAATTTCACGCATAATTATTAAGCCTAAGTTTTTTCAAAATACTTGAGTGATTACCCTAGAATGTCCCATAATTTTTTTAAAATTTTTAAACATAAATTCTATTTTTCTCAATTTCTTTTAAAAATTACTCAATCAAGTTTAAATTAAAACATACAACAAAACATGGAATTAACGTAATTCTTCAATTAATCAAAAGTATTGTTTTCCAACCAATTATACTTCTAAAAACTTAAATTTATTTGTACATAACCATCACAATTTAAATTACCTAATTATGCATTTAGGTCACATTTTGACAACGGGATAAGAGGGTATTTATCCTATCTCATGTTTAGTGTCTTTAGTTGGATTGGATATCTATATCCCGTAAATCATTTATATTCTACAAAGTAAGATATAACTTATACCAAGAAGGTGATGGTATTTGAGTTATCCTATCCCATGTGATTAAAAAAAAAGTCACATCATCAACAAAAACAAAATTATAATGCTGCAATATAGAAAGACGAAAACGCCGAAGAGTCAAGTTAAAAAATGAAATTTTTTTTAATTATTATTTTATTTTTATGTGTTACAGATTTTTAATATATTTTTCATATCAATAATTAGATTCAAACATATGATTAAGATATAATAACATATCCAAATCTTTTATCTAGGTCAGTTCCAAACACTGAATTAAAATATTAATATCTCACAAAATTTTATTCTATCTGCTCCAATTATATCCTATTCAATCTCGCTTTATTATCCAATCAACCAAACAAGACCTTCATTAATTAAAAAACTAATACATTAAGATAAATTGTAATCAACGTTTAGTTATCCATAGAACTTTGAACCTCACCTCTCTGACAATTAAATTTATAATTTAGATATGATTTTACTATCAAAATTTTTAATTTTTAAAATTAATTTACCATTTTTCAAAAATTATTATGTTATATTAATTTAAAATTAATAATAATTAATCTATTAAATTATTAGATTTAGGACCTACTACACTTAGATCGGGCTCGCCAAGAACTATGAGTCGTTGGGTCAATTACACACTCCACTAGTGCGCGAGTCCAAGAGCAAGAGGGCTCAAAAGAATTTGAAGTTTAAAGTGATAATTTAAATAAATTTATTAATATAAAAAAATTATAACTAATAAAATTTTTAAAATTTTTTTCAAGAAAATTAAACACTAATTCTTAGTTACTAAAAACTTAATTTTTAACTTTTTTTTTTGAAATTATAAATTTTTTTTATTTATGTAACTTTTTTGTTTTCCCATACTTTATTTCCACGTGCCTACCTTTTTTTGTGAGTTCATATTTTTTTTAATATATATTTTTAAAATTGTGTTGTATTACAGTAAGTTTCTTTACCCATGTTTTTTTTCGTTTATTTTTATTTTTATTTTTATTTTTATTTTTTTATCTATTTAAGAATTTTTATTTCAATTAAATCATAACTCTACTTACTCTAAAAAAAAAAAACTCTATTTTTCATAAATCTATTAGCATACACATATGATAATATATAATAGATTATAAAAAAAATTTAAAAATTAAAAATTACATAATAGACAGTAAAAAAAATTCATAGTAAAACTATTTTAGTTTATTTTTAATTAAAATGAGACAAATAATATATGATAAAAATAACAAAAAAAATTTTGATAAAGTTACCTTGGTTGAAAAAAAATTGAGATAGATAGTAATTTGATTCTCTCTTTTTTTGGTATTTTAAATAATGTTATATGATGCTTAAGTTGATTAGAAAGATTATAATAGATTAGAGAAAGAAAGAGTCTCGAGAAGAGAAAGACAAAGACATAATGAGCAGATGTAAAATCGATGAGTTATGAGTTTATTATATTTATTATCAACAGTTCAGTTTTATATTTATTTAAATTTTTTTCTTTTTTTTTCCTTTTCTCCGTATAAGATATTATTGGTAAAAACAATATCGATTTTGATGTTTATGGAATAAGAATGTATTTTTTTAATAAAATTTAGAGTTTTATGTATTTTATATTTTTACTTTTACTACAAATATTTATAAAATATGATCCTTTTTTTATTTATAAGATTTAGAATTTTATGTATATTATATTTCTACATATATTATATATATATATATATATATATATACACACACACAAAATTTGAGTCTTTTATCATAAGTGGAATTTAAAGCAATAGCCGGCACTGCCCAGGAGTGGGCTTCTTTGGCATGGGCCAAGAATCAATCTTGTCCTCCGCCAACTTGAACTCTAACATATGCTGGGCACACTGGCACTGTTATCCCTTGTTTTTCAATTAGCCTTTGCACTTTTATAATTTTATTCGAATCTCCAGAAATGCAATATAGGAGAAATATTGCCCAAGTGACTTCGCATCAAAGCCAGCAAGTCTCATTTTTCAACTCACCGGATAAGTGGCCGGAATAGCCATTAATGGCATTCCAAGCTTTAAACATCAAACAGTAAAAAAATGAACAAAGATGTAGATAGCCGGTGCTACATTTGACGTGGCAGAAAGAGAAGAAGAATAAGAGTGTAAAACGCGGATTCCCAAAACAAATGCCTGCATGCATCAATTACTACGTATTTACTGCATGGAAAATTACAGGTGAAGAATGCATTTACTTCTCTCCCACAACCACCTTACCTTACCACGTCTATTAAATCTTTCTGCCACACTCACATGCACTGCACTTAGCTCTTTCACTTCATCCAACTCTCTCTCTCTCTCTTTGCTTCTGCCTCTGATCTCTCTCTCTCTTTCTCTGGCTCCAAACCAACATACAGAGAGGGGCATGGCTAAGTTTAGGTTTTGTTTCTTTTGTGTTTCGTGCATATTATTGAGCTCAGTTTTGGGGCAAGGCCCAGAAGATGCATTTGCGCCAGAGGGTGTGGGGAGAAGAGAGATGGTGCCTGCTATGTTCATCTTTGGTGACTCTCTCATTGACAATGGGAATAACAATGACCTTCCTTCCTTTGCCAAGGCCAACTATTACCCTTACGGGATTGATTTCAATGGTGGCCCTACTGGCCGCTTCTCCAATGGTTACACCATGGTCGATGAAATCGGTGATAACTCACTCTCTCTCTCTCCCCCCCGTATGTTTTTGTGTTATTTTTCTTAATCTACTGTAGATAGAGATTTGAACTGATTGTAGATTGTTGACTTGAATACACAACAATTTACAGTATCCAAGGGGCAGTTTGATTGGAGTATGTGTCAGGAAAAAATAAGTGTTCAAAGAATTTGAAATTCCTAGTTCAATATTTCATGGGTTTTTTTAGGATACTTTTTCTGCAAACAAAAATTTATAATCCGGCCAATGTTCACTGGGCTAACTGATATTTGCCGTCCAAATTTGTCTTTCATTTATCAATAATAAGATTAGGAATAAGGTTTCCATTGCATTTTTATTAGACCAATGCAAGTCCTCATTGCTTCTTATCTGGGCCTAATGTATTAAGCTGTTCTCCCTCCTCTCTCTCTTTCTCTCAAAGTAGTAATACCCAGCCAAAAAAAAAAGGCATTTTAATTAGGCTTAAATACTAATACCCATAATTCTCAGGCTCTTGATAAAGCGGTCAAAAAAAGTAATCCAAACTACCTTGCTATATCAATACAAAATTCCTGATTAATTTGCCTAGAAATAAGGTGGACGGAAAACCTCTAAGACCATAATGATCCATTGTACGTGAAGATTAGTATTTGTGCATCTGTATGGCTGTAACATTTTAATTAGATTAATGATAATATATTACTACTGTTAGGATTAACTCTGATTAGACCATAATGATGTTCATAATTAACCTTCTTTTTTTTTGTGTTTTGGTGGCAATACATACAGCTGAACTGTTAGGATTACCTCTGATTCCTGCTTACTCTGAAGCTTCTAGTAATCAAATGCTTCATGGAGTCAACTATGCCTCAGCTGCTGCTGGAATTCTTGACATCACTGGCAGAAACTTTGTAAGCACTTCACTTATATATAACTAGTTGTTTAATCCATTCCTTTATCATTTCACCATACTACGTACAGTTTCTTAGTTGTAGTAAAAACTGATCTTGGTTGTTTGTGGGTTGTTTTATCGATCAGGTGGGTCGCATACCATTCAACCAACAAATAAGGAACTTTGAGAACACGCTTGATCAACTAACAGACAGTCTTGGAGCAGTTGATGTAGCCCAGGCCATTGCACGCTGCATTTTCTTTGTTGGGATGGGTAGCAATGACTACCTAAACAACTACCTCATGCCTAATTATCCAACTCGGAATCAGTATAATGGCCAACAATACGCTGATCTCTTGATTAAACAATACACCCAGCAGCTCACTGTAATACAATTATAGCATGCAATTGATTAATTTGTTTTTCTTTTCTCTCTCTCTCTCTGATCAATATGTCTCATTTTTGACTGAATTGCACGTACAGCGCCTTTACAATCTGGGAGCCCGGAAAGTTGTGCTTGCTGGGCTCGGAATAATGGGTTGTATACCGAGTATCCTGGCTCAAAGTGCCAATGGTAGATGCTCCGACGAAGTGAACCAACTTATTCTACCTTTCAACGCTAACATGAAGACAATGATCAACAACCTCAATACCAATTTCCCTGGTCTCCATATTGTTTACATTGACATCCACAATATGTTCCAAGATATCCTTACCAACCATAGATCATATGGTATACGTTTACGCCACCGCTTTTACTATATAAGATCCAGAGTTGATTAACTATGCAGTTTTGTGTTAAATTCCACAAGTAATATTTAATCATTATTTTCTGTAATCATCTTACAGGATTTAGTGTAATCAATCAAGGGTGCTGTGGAATTGGGCGAAACAGAGGGCAGATTACATGTCTTCCGTTTCAGACGCCATGTCCAAACAGAAATCGGTTTGTGTTTTGGGATGCATTCCACCCAACAGAAGCTGTGAACATTATAATGGGGAGGAAGGCTTTCAATGGAGATACAAGTGCTGTTTATCCCATCAACATTCAGCAACTTGCCAATATTTGATAATACAAAACCTGCAATATGGATTTGCCACTCTACTATATGTGTGATGTTTCTTTTTATTTGTTTGGTCTATCCATTGGATGGAAGTAGAAACTATATGAGAAAACATTTTGTGAGTGTGTAGTGCCTGCCACTAGATACACTTATATTTTTTGTCATTTCCTGTGCAACAACCTTCCCAAGTCTTTTTCTTTTTCTTTTTTTCTACTTAAATTGAAGGTGGGTTTTTTTTCTGGTTAACATTTCGCATATGAATGGTCCAATCTTAGTATATAGTACAAAAGGGTTGTGGAGTACTTAATTATGTCTATTCTTTTGTTGTTTGGTAAAGACCAAAAGAAGAGTTTCTTATAAATTATATAGCATAAATACAAATTGTAGACTTGCTTGATTATTTTGTTTTTTTTCAAGACGGTAGTTATTTGATTTAGTTTTCCTATTACTATGCAAAAATTCATGAGATAAATAGTCAATAGTACAATAATAATTTCTTTTATTAATTACAATGATTAGATTCGTTAATTGTTTTAAAAAATTAAGTTATTAAATTATTAGAGAATTGATGCATATATATCAAGCTCAATAACAATATTTCAAATTTCTATTGAAAAAATTCAGTCACTTTTTCAACAGCTCCATCATTTGGACGAAAATACTATGATTTCACACCATGCGACAACTTCGTAAATCTTTTAGCCTTTTCATATCCTAGCTATTATTCTTATCACTCGTGCTAAATGCTTAACTTGCCATTATGATTATGTATTAGTCTATGTTACCTTAAATGTACTTATAATTCTATGCTAAATTTACTAGGTATAGCCCAATAGGAAAGAGTGTCAAAAATCTGTAATATGATGGGAAAGCTATTCTGACTTGCAATTCTCAGCATTAGTTCACATTCTAATGCATACCTACTAAAATTAACCTATTCTCTATCACTAGGATATGGCTAATTGACTGCCTAATTAACATAACCTAGCTAGACTTTGATTCATTGATTAGAATAGCTAATTGAGATTATTTAATCCTAAGCTAGCTCTACTTGGAATAGTTATTGTTGTGTTTAATTTCTAACTAATAAGATCAACAGTGAGAACCTCCACGTCAACCACCTGCAAAATAGAATAATGAAAATATCAACGAAGAGAGTCTGGTGACAGACTCTTCAATGACTAAGTTAGTTGAATTTTTTAGAGTGAATTGAGCTATAACTTAAGTCGAGAGTCAGGGCGTAACTTGAGAAGCAATGTTGATCTTCTTATATAGGTGCACATACCCTATTTCTTGTAGGATTCGTATTGAGAGATTATAGGAATTGCACTTATCCTCTTTTAGGTAGTTTCTTAATTGGACTCTACTCGTGAGCTCTATATCGAATAAAGTAAGCTCGGTACCACTATGTGTTCGGTATAATGAGGTATCCTGTCAACACCCCCCCAGCGTGGGGACCTTATCCTTTAAAGTGCGGTGGTTTATATGTTTCCTTGATTATTTAATTCGGTCCACATGTCATATCTCTGTGCTTGACTTATTTTGGGCACAACAACTATTTCCCCCAGGCCTCGGGTCTTTGGGACTAGTTCTGACATGAGATTAGGGTACAGAGGTGAGAGTTTCGTACTAGCACACACACGATCATGTCATGCGGAAATTCAAACTTGTAGAGAGGATACCATATTCTTGTGATATCAGTCAAGAGCTACCTTCTGTTAATCGGCATGGAAGGCATAGGTATGATTAGTTGCACCATCATCGGGTTAAATTTATATTGAGATATGGAGACATTGTTGTGAGCACCCCATCATTGGGGAGCTTGCCATTGGCTGGATGCACGAGGATGACCCCTACATGCATTGGTACAGAGATATTACCTGCAAACTCATTGGTCCTTCAGCTGAGAGGCCACTGGTTGGTTTCTAGCCGGTGGCCAGTATTAGAGAGCTACTCATATGATATAAGTTTATATCAATTTAATTAATCTGATTTTATGTCAAAATAAGAAATTCTTTGACAATTAATTTATCGCTTCTTTTGTAGAAAGATAGCATGACATGGATCTACCAACTTTCACATGACACCGAGTAGGGCACTATAGACCCAGCACAGTTGGTAGACAATGTACGACATATTAGGGTCTTATTTTCCATTTAGAAGCTGTATATGAGGAACGACGTTTGTCTAAGCACTAGCCCCAGTCTCACTATCCAAGACAGCCACGAAGTTTTATTCCTCCCTAATTAGTACATGCCACTAAGGCCTACACATTTTCTAAGTAGTCATTTGATTCGATCTTATTTTCATCATGGAGCTTACCTTTGTAGATAGTGCATTTGCATCAGGATTCTCCTTCATCGAGTATATCATCATCACCACACACTTTTTTTATTCATTTTAGCCATGTTGTTGCCGATGAGGAACATATGGAGGGGGTGACATAGTTGGACTTATAGCCTATGAAGGGAGTGACATTGGTGGACTCACAGCTCGTGGAGCGAGTGGCACAAGTAGACTCATGACCACTCACAGTATATAAAAGGGGCACGTGCATGGGAGAGGTCGTCAAGTCATCGACGATGGTCCATCGCAACTTTACTTGACACACAACATCCGATCCCAACTCAGCATGACCAACGACCGATTAAGAACAGGAAGAGACCAGCATGTGACATTCAGTTTCTATTTTTTCCTTACGTAGAGGACTCACGTAGTTTTTTGAATGTGTACATGTATAAAGCTTTTGTATGTGTAAACTAAAATATATGTATTGAATATATTTATATATGTGATGCATTTTTTTTCTCACATCTTCTTTTTAACAAGTAATATATATATATATATATATATATATATATATCTTAAAATATATTGATTTTTAGGGTGTTGGATAGAAAAAAAACATATATATATATATATATATATATATATAACACTCACACTGACTCCAAACCAAGACATACCACTCAATCCGAAATAAATATAGTTTTTCAAACTGATTGGATGGAAAAAAATAAGTCTAGGAGAGTAGTTTGCAGGGCAAATGAACTTAACTAACTTATATCTTGAAATGTATTGATTCTTATGGTTTTGGGTAGCAAAAATATACAAAAACACTCACACCGACTCCGGACCAAGACATACCACTCATTCTACCATAAATATAGTTGTTCAAAATGATTTGATGGAAAAATGAACTTTGAAAGCCTCTTGTTCATCAAAATTGATTTTCTAATGTAAGCGTCTTTTAAAAAACAACCTATTAAAAGTTGTTGTCCAGATATTTATCCTAAAAGGGGGGTGAATAGGGTATTTTAAAAATATTAGTTACTTTTTAGAAATTTAAATATAAATATCAAAGATACACAAATAAGTAAAAAGTAGAGAGAGAGAGAGAGAGAACAAAAACAACGATTTACGAGATTTGAAAAACTTTCTACGTTCTCAACTTAAGAGATTTGAAAAACTTTCTACGTTCTCAACTTAAGTATTCTCACTTGAGTTTTTTCACTATCTTGATTTCCTTGCAGGTTGAGGTCAAACATTTACAATAAGATATCCTCACTATTTTTTCTAGCAAAATATACCATTTTGCCTCATTGAGTTGCACCTACTCACAACTCTCACCGTAATGAAATTATACAAAGAAATTTACCAAAGAATGCTCTCAATATTAAGAGCTGAATGATACAAATAAGTTCACTTTCTAAAGATTGATCAATAAATACTTGAGTATTTAAGAGCTAAATGAACTTTGAAATCTAGATCTAAAGATGAATGAGATTTCAAGTTACTGGAGAGATTTTAAAGTGAAAGCAAGTTTGGGAATGTTAAGAATAGCAATAAATGCTTCCAACAACTTCTATTTATAGGCCTTGTAAGAATATAACTGTTTGAATTTGAAACAAGTCGTTTTCCCCCTTCAGATCTGTTTAAAACTTGAATTTAAAACTGCCAGATCGACACAATCAGTTGACTGAGTTTACCATTCAGTCAATTGAATCATAATTTAGTCGATTGAAGGACTCGACTAATTAATCCAAAGGATGATCTGTTTAAAACTAGAATTTAAAATTGCCAGATTGACACAATTAGTTGACTGAGTTCACCATTCAGTCAATTGAATCATAATTTAGTCGACTGAAAGACTCAACTAATTAATCTAAAGGATAGAGGTTGATCTTTGTAAAAATCCATTAGTCGACTGAATCTACTAGTGTGTGTGTGTTTTTTTTTTTTTTTTTTGTAAAAAAGGTTCAAGTAATTCAGTCGTCTGAATCAACAATTTGGTCGATTGAATCTCACAATGTGTAGGGGGCCTTTTGAACAAAATTCTTGTTCAAACAACTAAGTCTTAGGTCTAGTACACTGAATCTTCCAAAGACAAAATATGCATATTTTTGTGAATATGATTCAGTTGATTAAATTGAGAACTTAGTCGATTGAATTCAAAAGTTTAGCTTTAATGCCTATTTTGTTCAATGTTTTATTTTTCAAATCTCTTGAATTTTCAAATCTTTGTTTCTAACATTGTTATGCTTTTGAAAAATCATTTCGTTGATTAATTTTAATTGATTACTTAAATATTTTAAGTATTATATTTTGATCGATTAATTATAGATCACTTAGATACCCAACAAAAAATAAAAATAAAAGTCTTCACTTGATTCTTTAGACACGAGTGCTTTTTTTTTTTACTTTTCTTGTGAGCATGTTTTCATGATGTTGATCATTTTCATCTTTAGTCAAGTTTTGGTTAGCCATTTCTTGAGTTCATTTACCTATTTGCTTTGACACTTAAGATAAATAATTAATCTACATTCTCAATACTTTTTATTATCAAAATTACGAGAATGTCTTTAGTTGAAAATATTTACGGTCGACAAATGCATCTTTTAAAAAGGCGCATATAAAAATGTATTTTAAAAGGACGCCTTTAAGGTACCTAATGTTGGACACTTTTGTATGTTAATCAAGCCTACTAACTAAATCATAAGCATCTTTTGGAAAGACACTTTTAAAGACATTTATGTTAGAAATTTAGTCACAAAAGTATCTTTCAAAAAGACACCAATTAAAAATGCATGAGTCCCAATAATAACGAAAAATTATGCATAAATTTGAGAAATTTAAAAAAAAAAAATACGGGTGTAAATTTTTTTAATAATCACTAGTATTTTTACTTTTTACGAGAATTAATTTACTAATAGATCCTTTTCAATCTTTCCTCTCAAATTCCTTTCGCCCATATGTCCGTATGAGCCTGTCAATGGACTGGGTCTGAGCAGACCTTTTAAGATCCAAACCTGGACTCACCAAGCTTAAACGGGCTAAATGCAAACCCGCTGAGACCCACCTCAGCTAGACTTGGACCCGGATCTGGTAGATCAGGGTATCTGACTCCAAAACCCAACCCATTCGCAAAAAAATAAAAAAGAAAAATTGAGAGATAAAATTTTCTATTTGGAATAGTCCAACTTGGCTTTACAAATAAAAGGTTTTATTGGCCCCAATTATATCATTGTTGATTGAAACTAAGGGTGTAAATTTATGATACGACATGATAATACGACTCGAACATGACATGGAGTTAGCGGGTTAATGTTGAGCTTAAATGGATAGGGATCATAAACAAATTGATATGATTGACATGATTATTAAATAGGTCGGGTTAGGGTTGACATGATTATTAAATAGGTCGGGTTAGGGTTGACACGCAGGTCGACACGATTAAATATGAATAATTAAAAATATTATATATTATAAGTATTAATATATGTAATAATTAATAATTTTTTATAAGTATGAAATTTTTTTAATATTATAAGTATTAATATTATTTTAATAATAAATTTATATTTTAATTTAATGAAAATATTAAAAAAACACATTAAAAGAAAGAGAATAACTCAACAAATGTATTTATTAAATAAGTTATACGTGTTACGTGTGTTAATCATGTCGATTCTAACACGCTCTATTTATTAAATGGGTTAAACGAGTCGTGTTGTGTTATTCGTGTTAACACGACTCATTTATTAAACGGGTTACACGGATTGTGTCGTATTGCATGTATAATAAATGTGTCGTGTTAGGGTCGAGGACTTTGACATGATTAGTTAATTGTATCGTGTTCGGGTTGACTTATATAATTGAATACCCACGACATGACACGATACGACAAAATTGACACCCCTAATTGAAACCGTTTCATGTGACAATTATTATTTTTTGTATATTTCATTCTTATAATCGAATACATGATGAATAGTAAAATGATAATAATTGTCATCTAATTTTTTTTTTTTATAAAAATATAGGCCTACAAAAGGTTGTTTTATTCTCAAATATAATAGAAAATGGAATAAAAATGACATAAAATGAAATAAAGATTACTCATTCAAGATAAAAGAATGCTTGTAATAATTTTTAATGAAATGTTTATTCAATGGAATCAGGTATTGATAATTAGATTCATGAAATAATTTTATAAAGTGATTTCTAAAATATTTTCATAACTTAAGACGACGTTAGAAAGTTAAAAACGACAACTTTACTAAAATTATCTCTCTTTAACTTTTATATATATATATATATATTTATATATATATATAATAATTTTATTGAGATATTAAATATTTTAATTTTAATTTTAATATGATATTAAAAAGAGATCATACTTATTAATGGTTTAGTAGATTAAGTCTTTAACAAATCTTATTGGAAAAATTTATATCCGTTCTATTTAATTAATTTTGAACGAATTCAAATCCATAAACGGTCTGAATTTAAATCGGACCGACACGTTTACATGCCATTGTCCGTAGGCCTAAGATCCTATTCCCACCGCCTAAACCGCAAGCTCCCGGAGAAACACGATTCTTTCTCGAAGCTTCAGGGACCTGCACCGAAAAATAAATAGATTTGCTCTCACTAGAAGCTGCTCGACCTTTCTCCACTCCCAGTACAGTCCAAACTCCAAAATCCGATCGTACGGTCGTGGATGGCTCTCCCCCTAATCCAACGAGCGCAGACCCTTCCGCAAGTGTCCAACCCCAAGATTCTTAAAACCCCACTCTCCCTCTCCCTCTTCCTCCTTCCCAGAGCAAAGTCGCCACACTCGTATCATTGCACAAGTCCAGGAAATTTTGAGAACCTTCATAACCAGAATTTTCCCAAATTTTCTCTCAAACACGTAAAACACTTTCCCTGAAATATATTTTTATTTATAAAAAATGGTTACTTCTGTAGCAGAAGTTCATGTTCTTAGAAAGTATCATTTTCCTTCAATTTCCCATGAACCAAACGGAGACTCCCTGAGAACTGCATTCTTTGGTAAGAGATTAAATACTAATAATGTTTCTGTGTGTCGACCTAACTTGGCGTTTTTCAAGACTGGGATAAGCAGAGGTGGTTCTGCAGTGAGACCTTTGAGGGTTGTTTGCGAGAAGGTGGTCGGAATCGATCTGGGTACCACGAATTCGGCGGTGGCGGCGATGGAAGGAGGGCTGCCGACAATAGTGACGAACGCGGAGGGGCAGAGGACGACGCCATCGGTGGTGGCTTACACCAAGAATGGGGACAGACTTGTTGGGCAAATTCCAAAGCGGCAGGCCGTTGTGAATCCCGAGAACACCTTCTTCTCTGTGAAGAGGTTCATCGGAAGGAAGATTTGGGAGGTCGACGAGGAATCGAAGCAGGTGTCGTACAAGGTGGTCGGAGATGAGAATGGGAATGTGAAGCTAGTGTGTCCCGCAATTGGGAAGCTGTTTGCGCCGGAGGAGATATCGGCACAGGTATACATTTTCTCATTTCTCATTGACACGTTGGTTTGTATTGTCATAGTACGACAATCGGAATTTTGCCTACGAGGACCAACTTTGTTGAGAAAATATTTGACTATTAAATAAGTATAATTTTTTTGGGAAAAATATTAAAAAAATCATAAATATATTTTTTTTTATCTAAAACATAAAAGAAAAAATTTAATACAAAAAGTTTAATTATTAATTTTCATTTTTAACAGTTTTGAATTAAAAGTTTAGTTTTTGAATTTTTCAGATAGAAAAAAAACTTTTAATACAACTTTTAATTAGGCTTTTTGTATTAAAAGTTTCTTTTTTTAAATTTTTTAAATAAAAAAAATAAATCAGAAATTTTTTGAATTAAAAGTTTTATTTTAAGAACTCTTTAGTATTTTTTATACTTAAGATTTTGGAAAAAAAAAAGCATAAAATTTAGGAAAAAATATTAAAAAGTCCCTCAAATAATTTTTTCAATCCAATAAAATTTATGATATATTTTTTCTATATAAGAAGTTAAAAAAAAAAACATTTTTAATACAAAAAAATTTAATTGTTAATTTTTATCTGTTAAAAAAATATTATTATTGATTATACTAAAATGACTTTCAAGATACATTTTAGAAAAAATATATATAAAATAAATTTTTCAATCCTAAAAAATCATAACATTTTATAAAGTAAAAATTTATTTTTTAGGCATAATAGATAAATAAAAAATGTTATATATATATATATATATTTTTTTTTTTTGGATTGAAGAATTCATTGATATTATTATATAGTATTTTTTAAAATGTATCTTAATGGTTATTTTGATCTAATTAATAATATTTTTTAACGATTTTAAGATGGAAGTTAACAACTAGGCTTTTTTGTATTAAAGTTTTTTTTTTTTTTTGTGGATAGAAAAAATATATCATAGACTTTTTGGATTAAAAAAATTATTTTAAGGACGTTTTAGTATTGTTTTCTAAAATTTAATATTAATTAATAATCGTTTTGATAAAAAAATTAAAATAATTGATATAAAATAAATTATGAATTAAATAACAAGTCTAACTAAAGAAAAAAAATACTTAATTAACTTTAGAATATACAAAAAAAAATTCTAAAAAATTGATAAAATCTCATTGAAGAGATTAAATTAAAATAAAAATAAAAATAATGGCAAGTCTGAAATTTTTTAAATTTGGGAGGGGGAAAAAGCATAATTTAAAGAGTTATATTTAAAAATATTTTAAAAATTATAAATAAAAAAATTTGAGGGGGGCAATTGACCCCCCGGGCTACATTGGCTCTGTCGATGTTTGGGATGCTCAGTTAACTATAATAGTTTTTTTTTTTTTTTAATTCATTTTTACCGAAGTGATAGAAATTTTTGTGTTTTTAGTTGATATTTGCATGTACACATAAAAGGCTTATTTGGTGATATGTCGTTTTCGCCAGAGAACTGGTTGAAGTTGCCATTTTTTAAAATTAAGGATAATTACATTAACAACTCTGAATTATGACTTGGTTACACATTATTCCTGATCTTTAAAATGTAAAGAGTTATCCTCTCGAGTCAATTCTCTTTTAATGGCTGTAACCATTGGCGGAACCAAGAATTTTAGTTGGAGGGGCAAATTGAAGGTACTAAAATTTAATATGGTTCATATGAATATATAACAAAAGTTTGAAAAGGGAGGCAAGTCTTATTTTGTTAAAATGTTCTAACAAAATTAGAGGTAAAAAATACAATATTACATTTTTTTTTGGGGGGGGGGGGGAGAGAAATTGGAAGATATTAAAATTTAGGAGGATTCATATGAATATATAAAAATTTTGGAGGGGTCAAGTCTTATTTTATCAAAACATTCTAACTAAATTAGGCATAAAAAATACAATATCAATTTTTTTTTTTTTTTGGGGCCCCGGGGGGGGGTGGCCCCCACTTGTCCCCCCTACATCTGCCAACGGCTGTAACGGAAATTATAAATATTATTATATTCATATGTTACATTACACTCATACCCCCTCTTATATATCAAATTATAGTTGCACCTCCTCCATACTTAAGTTTCTCTCTTCCCCTCTCTCTGCAATATTATTTTTCCTCCTCTTTTTTCCAAGTCTCACATCTTTTTAAATTTAAATTAGTACAAATAAAAAAAAAAGTTTATTGCTGAAACTTTTTTCTTTTCATTTTCTTTCCTTTTCCTCTTTTTTTTTTTTTTTTTTTTTTAAAAATTACGGTAAAAGAAACACCGATCAAAAAAAAAAAATTGTAAAAGAAACTTAGATATTGACTAGTTTAGGGGAAAAAAAAAGCTCATTTGCAGAAAAATTTAGGTCCCGTTTGGATATATATAAGAAAACAGTTTTTAAAAATTCTTTTAGTGAAACTTGTTTGGCTGCATCAGTTTTTTAAAACTATCCCCCAAAAAAGATTCCCTCTGTTTCTGAAAACAGAAGCCTTTGTATCCCAAAAATATGAGATCCATTTTCAGATCTCATTTCTTACTTCAGACAGCACAGGAGGAGAGGACGCCACGTGTTTGTGAAGCCACGTGTAAGAAAGTTAAACTTCTATAAATAAAAAAACCGGTTATTTTTAATTCTTTTAAAATTAAATATTTATTTTAAAAAACTTAAACAAACATAATTTTGTTTTTTCATCTTTTTTCAAGTTAATCAATCCAAACAATAGTTCAAATTCCAAAAAATTAATTAAAATCACTTTTCAAAATATTTCTTAAAACTTTCAACTCTCAAATACTATCCAAATAGAGCCTTAATTTTTTTTGGTTTTATTTTGAGTTCTAGAATTTGTACAACTGCTGTCTGCCCTAAAGATAATTTTTTTAATTTTTATTGCATTATGTGCAAGGAACATGTAATAATTCTATTTCAGATATAATTGTTTTGGCTTTATTTATAGCAAATATATAAATAAGTATAATACTTGTTGTTCTTAACTTCTTTTTATCAAAAGCAAATATATAAGTTAGAGTAAGAATTGTTGTCCTTCAATTTTCTTCATATCTCCAAGAATGTTTCTCTGATTTTTCTGTGTTGTAGGGAGTTTTTACTAGAAATGTGGTATTTTATTATTTATTGTAATTGTAATTTTATTTTTTGTAGTTTTATTAAGTTTTTATTAGCATTTGAATTATATAAAACTTAGGAATTGCTTCTTTTTTTTTGCTAGTTTCAACCTAAGGTCAATCATGTTTGAAATATCTAAAAGTATCATGTGTAAGAAGTAAAAATGAAAAACAAATCTCTCAAATGAATAGGATAAAGGCACTTTTGTTCTTGAAAAATCAACCAAGAAAATAAGGGAAATTGTCTTAAAAAAATGTTGTAAAGTAGCACATGACACTCACATATATATATTTTTTTCCATGTTAATTTTACGGACCATAGACCAATGGAGGGGTGTTAAGTGTCACATGTCATTAGTTGAAGGGGAATACTCATCAGGTAAATTAGTTTAAGGTGTTGAGTTAAAAATGAGTGGGGCGTTCATGTAATTATCCCTCAAAATTAAATAGATGTGTCATAAAATTTAAAGAAATTACATATTGCTGTGTTACAAAAACTACTATTTTTTGGTCTCCATTTTCGTGTGATGCTTGAAATTTGGACGAGTCAATAATTTTAATTGAAAAAAATGAGGCTTACTCGTTCGTTTAATTTTGGCATGGGCAATGAGCATGAGAAGGACATTTTATTCCATGGTTGGGATTACCAAAAGATGAATTATACAAAATGTTATTGATGTGTAAAATTATTTATTTTTTCATCAGGAGTAAGCAGATACCTCCCTGGGAAATAGACTAATGTTTTTGAGTTGTGTTTAGGGTGTGAGATTTGGGGTTTTGCTATCTTTAATTTCAAGATTATCTATTTGAGTTAAAAGATATGTGGATTCTTAAATCTTTGTGTGTTTTGTTAGAGGGATTTGGAGGGCTTAAATACACAGATATGATCTCCTCATAGCAAGTGTTTTTTACAAATCCTAAAAATGTTGAGGAATATGGGCCAGCAAGTTACCTAAATGGAGCAAGGGAAGCAACATTTAAATACCTCCTCCTCGCGGCACCCCATCAGAGATCACCCTCTCATACTCGTTGACTTGAAAGAAAGTTAAGTTGGATTCCTCACTCTTTCATTCTTAAAGATGACATGAAAGGGACTCATCTTTTTTTTTTTTTGAAGTTATGAAAAAGACTTATCTATTGTTTCACTCTCCGTTTTAATTAATTAATTATTTCTTTATTGATTTGAACTTTAGCCATCTTGGGTTCAAGGCTCGAATATTTTGGGATCTCTTCTTTTATGTATCTTACTTTTGACTAATAAAAAACTTGAGTCATGAATATTTAGGGCTCCTTTGATAATGTTTTCGAATTTTTTGTTTTCAATTTCACATTTTTGAGACAGGAGCAAAAAATGAAAAAATGCGTTTGATCATTTCTATTTTCGTTTTTTGCAAAAGTTTTCAAATTTAGGCTAAAAATTGGAAGTGAAAAAAATGGTTTCCAAACATTTTTATAATGGAAATCAGAATCGAAAGCAATGTGCAACTCTCATCTTTAATGAGCTTCGGCTATCGTTTCCCATTAGAATGGTTGTTAAAATCTTGATTCAGATCCCATAATCCTACGATTTTATGATCCAAAAATACCAAATTGATGTGGATCACATAAAAAATTCCTAGAAGGTAGAATCCTTATGAAATCCTTACAAAATCACTAGTATCATGAGTTGACTCCCAATTTTACTGATTTTACCAAATCCTATAATATAGCTAAATGATGTTTTTCTCGCACGTGTCTTTAAAAGTTACAGCCTGAGACCATAATAATAATGATATAAAACAAATAACAAGATTTACTATATATCTTAAGGGAGATAATCATGTCAAAACTTTCTTCACATTTTGGTTCTTTGAATGACTCTTCTAGTTTGCTTCATGCTAGTCAAGTTATACTAGTTAATTTAAGTCACTTGACTTAACTCCTCATTATAACTTGCTATTTAGGAAAAAAAAAAAAATGATTAGTAACTTGCCATTTAGAAAAATTTTGCTTTAAAAATATTACTTTAGGCTAATGAGACTCTCTCTCTCTCTCTCTCTCTCTCTCTCTCTCTCACACACACACACACACACACACAAACTTGTTTGCAAGCAATTGATCTCTTATCGAAAATGGATCCTATTTCTAATTTTTCTCCTTATGTCATAGGTTTTGCTATAAAGCCTTTCATGGCCAAATGGCCCAAATATTTTAAAATAAAAATCTTCTTCTTATATACATTAGATATTTGATATAATAATTGATGGCTGATAAATGATGATTCATGAAGTTTTTTTTCCTTATTATAGTTTACATCTAATATTTTATTGCGATATCTTAGTTAAATGTTATATAAATAAAATATTTGTTATATTAATGTACTAAAAAAAATATTAGGACTAGTGGAAGCTTTTTTGTTCTAAATATTTGTTTTAATTTTTTCATTAGTTTTAAGCTTATCTATTGTGTATTTTCAAGGATCCTTACTATTCTCAATCCGATCCTACGACCCAATCCTGAAGACCTCCCATTGATCCATTGTAGGATCCCAATTTTAACAACTTTTTTCGTTAGTTACAAAATTTTCATGATTTGTCGACTTTTATTACAATTCTACGGAATCACTAATTTCTCTCTAACCCTTTTACAGTAGAACTCTTAACTCCCTGACTGTAGAGGTAACCTCTCCATCTTCTCTATGCTGGTGTCACTTCCATGACATCTTTGAATCTGGACAGAAGGGGTAGAAAGAGCATATGGCAAACTGTTACACAATTTTAGGAAGCCCAAGATAACATCATCAAACACATAGCCACCTCTCTTCTTGTTCTTGCTCAATCCTATGAAAGAAGATGAACCATTTGTTGGGTTTGTAATCACAGAAGAAGTGATTTCAAAAATTTATTTAGATATTTTTCTTTACATGAATCATATAATCTTGAAAAGAGGGTTAGAATTACCTTATTCTTGATAATTTTAATTGTTGAAAAAGCCTTTCTGAAGAGATTGATACAATCTTCCTTGTTCTTGATTGTTGAAGAAGTCTTCTTGAAGATATTGATGCAATCTTCATTCTTATTTTTTTACTCCTCTAGGTCTTCTCCTCTTTTTTCTCTATGCAAGTCGTACCACCAGAGAAGAGAGTGGGCTCCTCTTTTACTCTCTCGTAGAAAAATAATATATTGGCTTGTTATATACGGCTATTCCTTTAAATCATAGATTTAAAGGGGTTTGCAAAATTAGAGCAAAAAGAGGGATCTAGGGTCTCACCAAATTACCTCCAATTAGTCAATTAATTTCAAATTAACTCTTAATTAATTAATGACTAATTAATTTAATTAAATAATTAGAATTGCATTCTAATTTAGTGAAATAGAGAAAAACTCATAATCACTAAACATATACAGTGGGTCCCTCTACTTGGATATAAATAATTAGGATTTGGGCTTATACACCATCAAACTAATTTTTAATTATTTTTACAACTTAATTCACCAATTATTAATAACTATAAAATGGTCAACATCTCAATAAACAATTTATTGAAAAGATCGGATCTGGATTTCAGTGATTAATCAATTAAATTAATACATTAGTGATATCCTTCTTTCTAATATAGAGAGTGTAGATTCCATCTTGAAAATATTTGTTCTCACAGTTTAAACAATGATTTTTCAAGATACAAAGGTGTTGATCTAAGAGACCTTACTCAATGGTAACTCAAAGTCACCACTATTAAGAACTTCAGTCTACTATTCTTTCAGGATTAAGAGCTTACTGCGAATAGTGAATATAAGAATTACGTAAAAAATGACAGCTTTATATAACGTGTTTCTTAAAGTAATCCAGTTTAGTGCATTCCAAATACACCAATACAATAACCTAGAGTCCACGACTCTAGTGGTTAAGATAAACCACCCTATTACATAGAACTCAAGTGTATTACAGTCTTACAGACAAGATGTCCAGTCTCATCAATGACCGTGAACAATTTTAGAATTGCTTGATCATAAGTTTATATCTCCTGTATATAAATATTATTTATATATATGAACTATTTCAATCATGTTTTTTGTTTTCGTTTTTATTTTTAAAAATGTTTTTGTAGCAAACCCATTTTTTGTTTTCTTTTTATAAAAAAATAAACAGAAACTAGTTTCATTTTTACGAAGTTGAAAATTGAAAACATAAAATGTTACCATACGCCACGTTAGTTTTTCTATTGTTTTGGTCGGATTAAGAAAGAATAATGAATTGCCACTATTTTTTTAACTAATTAACATTAATGATAAAAGTCTTTGGTGACTTCTGTTTTATTTTATTTTATCTTTTTGTAAGTATGAATGGAGAAATTGGAATTATATTTTATTTTTCTGAATGTGCACAGGTAAAAAATTATTGCACTTCAGAATTTTTTAAAGATTTTTGAAAATTTTGGGATTTTAAATTCTATGAGCTGGAAATTGCAAAATTTTCATCCAAACACGTTCTTAGACACTAGACGTTCTTAGACACTAGACTTCCCGCTCTCCTCTTGATCTTAGTCTCAACTTTAGTAATTGTTTTTTATTCTTTTAAGTTTATTTGTTTTATGCAGAGCTTTTTGCTTCTGTTTTGACATTAGATTGTGATAGCCAATATTGTGTGCTTGCTTCTTTTTTGTCGGTGTTTTTTTATGTGTTCTAAATGCTGCTTCTCTTTTGCAAACATCATTGGTGTTTTGATCTCACGTTTTTGTAAAAGAGAATTCATGCACTCTTTTTGAGTGGCTGCCTGATGTGCCAGGCCAAGATGAGATTGTCGACCTCTGCATGTCCATGGCAGATGTACCGTCCCTTTGTCTACATACTTTGACATTCTTGGTTTTGTTGGTGTTAAGGACGCTTAGTTCATGCTGCTGTTAGGATTTTTCTAGCTTGTTTAATTCAATATGGGAGGGAACTCCCACCCCAAGGGCCACATACCTATAAAAAAATGTGAGAGGGGATGAGCTTCTTGTCTCTGGGTGTTTGTCACATCCAAGTTTAAAGGAAGTCCTCTTTTGGATATTCTGGAAGCCGTGCATGTTGTATCCTTCTACTATCCATTTATTTATTTGACTTACTTTTGAGTTAGTGGTGTTGACCACCATCACGCTCCTTGAATCTGAGTTTTGATGGATGCTTATTGGGGAATGTCTTGGTTAGGGGTGGTTAATATCAATAATAGAAGTAATTCAATGAACAAGAACTTAGATTTCTAAGTTTCTCTACAAGAGAAAATGGGTGGTTTTTACTACAAGCATTACTTTGAGAGGTATTTCCTCCAACTCCCAAAGAGAAGGTTGCGGGATCGAGTCTCAAATAAGACAAAGTGCGTGTGTATGTTTTACTTATCTAAAGAAAAAACTGGAGTTTAAAGAGATTAAACTGAGGGTTAGGGTTATTTAAGGCCTGGGTTTAAGCATTAGGTTAAGGGGTCATTGGTTGGTGCAGTGGTAAAATGTTTGAGCTGCCAATTGTTGAGAACATGAGTTCGAATCTAAGAAGAGCTGCTTTCAGCAAATTATGCCAAATATTAGGTCTTATCTTCCTTCTTGGCTCCCTGCATTGGCTGTGCCAACATTGGGGAATAGCTTTTTAGAATCTTCAGCATTAGGTTTGGATTATTGTAATGAAAAGGGCTGTGAATAATAAATTGCTGTGAGAATATCTGTTTTTTTTTTCTTTTTTTTTTGTGTGGATACACACACACACACACATATGTATATATATATATACACAACTGGATCATGGTTTGTTTGAAGACCACATTTGAGACCTATTTAAGACTTCTACACTTAATAACCAAAAGAACCATCTCTAGATTTGTTTTACAATGACAGGCAGAACCATAGATGCTAGAAAAGCTTAAAGACACATTAACCTTCTTAAAATTTCCCCATCAACAAATGAACCAAATAAGAACAAAAACTTCACCAAAATAAGAAGTTACTAACTAATGAGGTACCCTGCATATTTAGAGAAAGGTCTGCTAACACAGCTCACAGAATAACTTATCGAACACATTGAGCTTGATGCAAAAATATATAAAATTATTTAAATATTATTATTTTTTTTCTAAAATTAAGGAACCAAATGATAACTGTGGTGAACTTTTTGTCAGGAAACTACATCTTCAAAGGTTTGGGCACGTGGGGCCCTCCTGATCAAAGTGTAGGTGCTTCCCTCCCCCTTTGGCTGAGTGATCTCAATTCGATTGATTTGAAGTCTGACCTTGTGTAGTTTTGTGCCAGTATTGACTTCAAAGTGTAGGTGCTTCCCTCCCCTTTTTGGCTGAGTGATCTCAATCTGATTGATTTCAAGTCTGATCCTGTGTAATTTTGTGCCAATATTGAGTTCAACCAAATTATATGTCAATATATGTAGGATGTGTGGGCCACATTCTTCAATTTAGTGACAAAATGTTGCAGCCTTAAGGAAATAAATTGTTAAACTGTGTAGCAAGGACAAAAACTGATTTCCTTAAATTTATGATAGTTCCGAAATTTGGATTCTATTAGGATCAATGAAGTTACACTTTTTTTTGACGTATTTATATATATATATATATATATATATATATGTGTGGGTCTTTTTCTCAACAATTGGATTAATCAAATTGCAAGTCACTTTGAGCCCCAAGGCCCTCAATGACCACCTCTAGTTTTGTTCAGGCATAATATTCATCTCTTTCTCTCTCTCTCTCTCTCTCTCTCTCTCCTTTTCACTTTTGTCTACACTTAGAGACACTTCCACACTGATGCTACAAGAATATTAGGTAGTGTAGTTAATTGTGAAAGGTGCCTTTAAGGCGTCAAGGTTCCACATTGCTTGAAAAGTGAGGCGATAAAAAAAGTTAGCTAGAGTAAAGTAAAGCACTAACTTGTAAAAATAATCAAAAAATTATATTAGACATTAAAAGTCAATTCGTTCTAAGTTAAATAATATCTTGTAGGTATAATAATTATTAGGTAACACTAAAGGGTTTAATCTAAAGGTGACATGACATATTCAAGTGATGTGATTATTTTAATTTTTGATGCTTTCTTCTCAAATAATATTCAAAGTTTTGTTATCTATTCAATTCTTATATAGAAGATTTGTTGGTTATAATAATGTGGAAGACATGACGGGGCCAATCTTATAGAACTCTAAATTGATTATCAAAGGTCATGTCTATGTTGGGAAAACTTCACATATAGGTGTTCAACTTGGTTGATGGAGGAAAGAGCTTTGTATCATGGACAGGCCTAGATTTTGTGAAGAATGATGGCAGTTTGTCAATCCCTACTTGTATTTTTTTACATGTTGAAATTGTTTTTCTCCATAAAACTTTTTATTTTTGCTAACAACTCAAATAATTCAAATGCTTATTAGGTTATTTTTGTGTTAATGTTTGATAATTATACTTCTATTAATATGATAAATTGGATAATAATACTTTTAGAGTACAACTATGTTTGTTCATATTGATATGCTGCTTTAAAAATTGTTAATTAAGTGCATTAAACATTATAAACATAAGGGGCATACAAGTAAAATATATTACAATTACTTGGGGTTCCACACTTTGCCACAAAGGCCCCCACTTGGGTGGCAATTGTTACATTTCTATCTAGGAGCTCAAGGAAGTGGTGGTTTGGTGGGCCAAGAAGGAACTACTAGCTAGTGGATTATGCCATGGGATGTTGTTGAGGCATATATGTCAAGATCACTGCGGGTGGTCCCATCTCTTTTGAACACCATCCACTTCCAACTCTAGCTAGTCGGTTCATTACTTGAGGGGAGAATGAAAAAGAGGTTATGGATACGCCTATATCCTTTGGAGGGACCACATGTTTTCCTGTTATTGGCTACCCATTGCATATGCTTGAGTCACCATGTTGTGAAGAAAATGTTTTATTCATTTTTATGTTAGCAATTTATTCAAAAATATGACTATCATTATTATGATTAGTTGAGTCATATGAGCCGTACATTCCATTGTGACAAAGACTCAAGTTGAAGTTCGGCTTAATTATGGTGGTGATTCTAAGGATGTCTTTCATTTGAATTCATAGTGTTTCAGATTGTGTGCAAATAGAAGGTAAACATACACATGCATTTGTATTTCACACACTTCGGGTATTTTATCCAAGTATTTTTGGGGTTGTGTTTTATTGAATTTACAGCCTTAGGTATTTCATTTTTGATTGTAGGCAAAATTGACTAATTGAGTTGACTAAATGGCCTTGGACTAATTATTGGACTTAGTATTTTTGATGTGTGAAATGAGAAGTATGCCCACATCTACATGGTTGTGCTCCCATTTCTTGGTACCTTTAGTGATAATTACTTATCTAGAAGAAGAAAAAATTCTTAGGAATTTGGATACCAAAAATAAATAAATCACCTTTATCTTAGTTTTTTGTAGGTCTGCAACTCTAAAAATAACTTAAAGATATGTACTTCATATTTTCATGGTCCTTACACTGCAAAGTTCATCATATGTGCATTTTATTGTTTTAATTTGAAGCGGCATTGTATCTTCTTGCCTTCAGGTTTTGAGAAAGCTTGTGGATGATTCTTCTAAGTTCTTGAACGATAAGGTTACTAAAGCAATAGTTACAGTGCCAGCATATTTCAATGATTCCCAGAGAACAGCAACAAAAGATGCTGGCCGAATTGCTGGTGTAGAAGTTCTTCGCATTATCAACGAACCTACTGCTGCTTCACTAGCTTATGGGTTTGATAAGAAGAATAATGAGACCATTTTAGTATTTGACCTTGGAGGTGGTACATTTGATGTTTCAGGTATGGACACTCTCTTGAGCTGACTATCATTTTTGTTTTTTCTTAGTTTTGTTCTCATTATAGTTAATTCAATTACATTCTGACATTGAATCACTGATTTAAAATTTCATGAACCTTATCTTTCAGTGTAGCAATTCTAGAAAGTTTTTTTGACATGAATTGATTTTCAAGGGAATGAATTTTCAGTGCTTGCTTTTAGCTAAAATGATCTGATCATTGCTTTGTTAATGTTGTCCAATTTTAATCTTAATCAATTTGTTCAAATTTAGTTCAATTATCTTAATGTTTCCGGTGTGTGCAATCACAATCTGTGAATAATATAACAAAACAATCAAACACAATCACACAAGAATACCAAGGTTTTTATGTGGAAAACTCTAGAAGGGAAAAACCACGGGACCTGGTCTAGACTTGCACCAATCCACTATGATGAAAAGACGAGTATAAGACATGACTTACTACCAACTCAACTCTTCAAGCCTTGCAGACGAATGGAATCTTGAGCCTCAAGTCTCCACCGATCATTCTATCCGGAATCCTCCATGCTAAAACTATCAATCAATGATAAAAAATATGTGATCTTTGTGTTTTGATGTTAGAGAGCATGCACTTTCTAAGTGATATAAAGGATTTAGTCTCTTTTAAAGACCTTAGAAAAACTCTCAAAAGTAGGGCCAAAGTACTCATATACCTCTGTAGAAAAAAGGTTTAAGTTTGGTAATTGTAGGAAAAAGGAATTACAATTTTTCCAAACTTAAAACACTATTAAGCTGAACTCAACAAGTGCAATTCGAACTGAGACGAATTTGAGTTCGAACTTGACATCAAACTTCATCTAATTGGAGTTTCTGGAATGCGATATTTCACTTTGAGCTCGAATTTCCCAAGTATGAGTTTGAACTTGAGTTGTTGGAAGCAACTCTAATTCGAGCTTGCATCAAACTCAAATCAAACTGGGGCTACTGGAGTGGAATTAAAAACATATAAAAATGTCCCAGTTTGAACCTTAGGAGTATAAATTCTAGCTCAATGTGATAGGTATCTAACCAAGTTCGAACTTGGATCAAGCTTATGGCATCGTTTTTGTTAAAAAAATTAACTCTTGAATCCCAGTTCGAACCTAGGTTCGAACTCACATCAAACTCGACCTTACTGTTCTTATAAATTAAGCTCCAATTGACTTAAGTTTGAACTTTCCCAAATACTTCAAATTTTTAAATCAAGGAATTATAATTGGTCAAATGGTATGACCAAATTACTAGTAAAAAGTGAATACTTAGTTATTAACTAAAATACTTATGAAGATAGAGAAAATTAAATTTGAATTAATATTACAAAAATTTCTATCCATATAGCAAGGATAAAGAATTACATCAAAAACAGTACTTGATTCTGATCAACCTCGCATAAAAAATTAATACTTAGTTATTTTGTCATATATCTTATGAAATTATAGGTAACACATGGAAGTTGTTGGTGACTTGCTTAATGTCTATATCATTTCATAATGAGTGTCTTCTTTTCTCTACGATGTCTTGATTTTGTCTATTATTATTTTAGAACATTCACCTAACCTTCTTTAATCTAGCACTCCTTGTTTTTTGGCCTTCTGTAATTCATTCTCGGTTCTCTCTTCTTCTTTTTTGTCTCTCTCATCACAATTTATATCAGGTTTCTTGGATTGTATTTAAATTGACTTTTCTGTTCTCAAAATATTGAATATAAAAATGATGCAATTTGAAGTGACACTTTTGAAAATTATCTTTGAATAGATTTCCTGGACATGGTTTATTAAGAACTGAAAATGTCCAAAATAATCCTTTCACAATTTTCACACTTTCGTGCTCGGAATTTTCAAATGAAAACCAAAAATGACAAGGTTTTGAACTCAATACCAAAAGGACCCCTCCTTTTGCTATTGTCTGAACGTTTTCACAACAATGTCCTGATTATTTACAGAGTTGTTAGTTACACTGACAAGTAAATCCCAAACATTGTGTCTGGTCTTGTATGTTGTATATGTGCTCATGAGGGTATAAGGTTGTCTGAACATACATTTATTTGGTCACCTCATAAATATGAGGGACCATGTGCAACATGATTCATGTTTAATGGGCTGACTGCTGACATATAATTACCATGCATTACATAAATCCCAGTTATTTGATTTTCTGATGGCCACATCCGCAGTGATTGTCACAACTCCATGGTTGTGAATTATTTCTTTCTTGGAACTCAATTCTTGCTAGCTTAACCACATTTAAGCCGACTGGGACCCAGATGTGGATTTGGTGTGTTAGCTAAAGTGTTGTGTTTGTTTTGGGGCTAGAGCATGTATAGATAGCTTTTAAACATGGATGAATATTTTTGGATTATTGGGATAGGGCTTTGTCGAGTTGAGTATGAATATTTTTTGATGAGGGAGGTGGTGTTTATTTTTATTTATTTATTTATTCTGGTTTGAGCTTTTTTGCGCTTTATGTTCACATTAGTAAATTTTTCCTGTACAGTTCTTGAGGTTGGAGATGGAGTGTTTGAGGTGCTTTCAACCTCAGGTGATACACATTTAGGAGGTGACGACTTTGATAAGGTTTGAACTAATCTTATGAGTTTATAGTTTATTTGATGTTTGTGAGTGATAGTTACTAAAATAACAATTATGCATCCTATGATTGTTGCAGAGAATTGTTGATTGGCTCGCTAAAAATTTTGAGAGAGAAGAAGGCATAGATCTTCTGAAAGACAAACAAGCTCTTCAGCGTCTCACTGAGGCTGCTGAGAAGGCAAAAATTGAGCTGTCATCTTTGACTCAGACAACCATTAGGTAAGTTGTTTGTCATGCCTCCTTTTGGTCAATAGATCTATTTCTTTTAGTCTCACCAAGTAATGCCCTCTGTTTTGCAGTTTACCTTTTATTACTGCCACTGCCGATGGGCCAAAACACATTGAAACCACCCTCACAAGGGCCAAGTTTGAAGAGTTATGTTCGGACCTACTAGACAGGCATGTATTTCTAATCCAATTAAATTTCAAAAACTAAAATTTTGAATTTTACTTTTGCAAATTGACAACTCTGGAAGTTATTCTTTGGTAGCTGTCAGTCTAGGTTTAGAGATGGAAATGGTTTTCTACTAAGTAGTCTTGTTCACTTATTTTCCTTTAATGCTGCTGATCTGGGGATGCTTTTCTCCTCAAGTTTAGTAATTCATGATTGGCAATCATTTTCCGTAGGCTTCGAACCCCGGTTGAAAATGCACTGCGGGATGCAAAACTCTCCTTTAAAGATGTTGATGAAGTGATCCTTGTTGGTGGGTCAACACGTATTCCAGCTGTTCAAGAGCTTGTAAGAAAGATGACTGGAAAAGAACCCAATGTCACAGTCAATCCCGATGAAGTTGTTGCTCTCGGGGCTGCAGTTCAGGTTGTTATGCTTATGTTCTTTTCCTGATCTGTCTCCCCCTCATCTCCTTTCCACCGAATACTCCCTTTCCAAACCAAAAATAAAAAAGAAAAAGAAAAATAACAGAAACATTTTCCTGAATACTTTTGTGGTGTTATGAGAAGTTGTGTCGATCATGTAGAATCAGGACCAACTTTCATGTTAACTATTTAAATATTTTGCACGTGCATCTTTATGTTCAGGCTGGCATCTTAGCTGGAGACCTTACTGACATTGTGCTCTTGGATGTGACACCACTGTCATTGGGACTGGAAACATTGGGTGGTGTAATGACAAAGATCATCCCAAAGAACACAACCTTGCCAACTTCCAAATCTGAGGTCTTCTCCACAGCAGCTGATGGGCAGACCAGAGTCGAGATCAATGTCCTTCAAGGTGAAAGAGAGATTGTGAAGGACAACAAATCTCTAGGGAGCTTTCATCTCGATGGTATCCCACCAGCTCCACGTGGTGTCCCGCAGATTGAAGTCAAATTTGATATTGATGCCAATGGGATCCTTTCAGTCACAGCTGTTGACAGGGGAACTGGAAAGAAGCAGGACATCACTATAACTGGTGCTAGCACCTTGCCCAAGGATGAGGTATGCATTTGGAGAGTTGTTATTATGATTGATAAATTATATAAAATAATAGGCCAAAATACACAACTGAAAGATTCATGTATAGAGTTGTAGCCAAGGCTGAAAAAGAACAGACTCAAGGTGATTAGGTTTGATAGGTGAGAAAGGTTCAGTCAGTCCTAAACTCATGCCTTCCTACTATTTTTTTTTTTCCTTTTTTGGGTAGGCAAGCTTTGTATTAAAGAAAGGAAAGAAGAAAAAATACAAGGGGTACTACCCTTTGCTCTGATTTACTTATACAGTGATGCAGGATAACCTTGGGAATCTGCACGTAGGAGGAAAATAACTGGAATTCACACCAATACAATAGTAAACTTCTTCATTCATCAAAAACTGAATATTCAATCACAATCAATCTTTTTATAGACAAACCCTAAGAAAGAAAAATTACCAAAAAGACCCAAAATAAAAGAGATCAATAAATAAATCCTAAAATGAATAAAAATTACATAAATAAAATCCTCCAAGATCAGCAACAAAAAACCGATGGGGTGGTCCTTCTTGGTCCCCATCACACACATAATCAACTAGGAATGTTCCAAGCCTGAATTTGATGGTTATCTTGGGTGCTTTCCTGAGAAGTCCAGCTTCCAACAACAATCGTTTGATGTTTTTAGATGCCAAAACCATTGGTTCTTTATATGATGCTTGTTAGCATCACCTGTTAGCATATTTTGGGTTTGAGCTTTGCTATTGGTGGAGCGCTATCTTCATTCTTGAGCTTTGTGGATATCAGTGGGACACCCAGATGCTTAAAAGGAATCATTCCAATAGGGATACTTAGGATTCTGCTAAAGTTTCAACTTCTCTAGGAGTGACCCCCTGCAAAATATGCCCTGCCTTTCATGAGATCTGGCTGTAGACCAGATAAATTGGTGAACTCCATTAGTGTTATTTCTAGTAACTTGAAAAGAAAATGGGTCCGGGTATTTTAACAAGTCACCAGCAAAGCTCAAATGACTAATTCTTTTCTCTTGGCGTTTCAGATGGTATGTGAACTGTCCATGGTCAACTCCATTAGTGCATTTTTAAAGCTAACTTGTACCCTATAGAAATTAGGGTTAGGAAAGTAGACAGAAAGAAGGAAAGATAGAAATGAAAGGAAGGTTCAGTGCTTCATTAATCTTTCTGCTCTTACACCTTGCATGTATATTAACATAAGATAAAAAAGTACAATAATACCCCTTTAGGAAAAATAGCAAAACACTAATACTCTCTCTCTAGCTAGAGCATACAAATCAAACATGCTCAACTTTGAAGAAGAATTATGAGAAGAAGCTCGAGCTAACACCTTTGTCAGAACGTCTCCCAACTAAGTATTGGATTGAATATAAAAAGTGAAAAATTTGTTGTCCGTCAGCAAATTGTGAATAAAATGACAATAAACTTCTATATATTTAGTATATTTGTAGAAAATAGGATTAATAGAAATAAAAGATAGTGGCTTGATTATCAAATTGCATCTGCATAGGGTAGAAACATCTACACCAAGATCTTGAAGGAGATAATGAACCTGTGTATAGAAACATCAACACCATGATCTCAGAGGGAACACACACCTACAACATTTGGATTCAATATGGGTCATTGTTCGATACTCGACTTTAGCATAGAGTGGGAAATAACATTCTTTTAATTGAGCCACGTAGCCAAATTCCCTCTTACAAAGGCACCATAACCATAAGTAAACCGCCATAGATTGATAATTAACTCAGTAAGCATTAGTAAAACGAGTCATAGAAAGAGAAGCAAAAAGCTTATATAGAAGCTTCCTAGGAGCATTCTATCGATAATGCATGTTACAGAATATACATGTACAGCCTGTAGGATTGTTCTAGAATATACAGCTTGTAGGGTTGACTTGTATAAATAGGCTTAATTATAGGGATTCCTAATTAGTTGGCTTTCCTATTATAGACTCTCAATCTGTGTATGTATATCCTAGTACCTATGAATAAAAATATATCAAGAATTATTTTTCTCTCTTGGTTTCATGGTATCAGAGCAGGATTGAAAAAATTTTCCTGCGGCTATTTTTTTTTCCTTTCTTTCTTCCTCTTTTCTTCTTTTTTCTTTCCGGCCAGTCTGCCCACAGTGAGCAGACTTTGAAAAATTTCTTGGGTCACCCTGTTTGAGTGACCAAGCATTCTCACCGCCGGTCAGGTCTGACGCCCCACCTGCCGATCGGTCTCTCCCTGAAGTCCGGTCACCAGAAGCCTAGCGCGTGAGCCTCACGCGCCACTAAAAGTTTTCGCCTCCATCACTGACCTCATGTGCCGGTGCATGGAGGCACGTGTAACTATGCCTCGTTCTCCGCTCAGCCTTCCTGGTGTCGCCTCACCCTGTTTGGCACTTCTGTGTATCTGGTTGCTTTACTGCTATTGGTTTGGATACTTTGTGTGTCCTTGTTGCTTCACGACTGTTCGTTTGGACCCTGTGTGTCCTGTTGCTTCACTGCTGGTGCTTCCCTGCTGCTTTTTGGTTCGTTGCTTCTTGGTGGTTTTGTTTCTATGGCTAACGAACAAAAGAATTTGGTTGTGACTGATGTCATTCCCGTGACGTCCAAAATCACATAACATAAATTAACTGGTCTGAATTATTTGAATTGGTGTAAGACTGTTAGGATTTACCTGCGGAGCATTTCCAAGGACAATCATCTCACTGACGATCCACCAACGAATGAGACTTGTAAGGAATGGTTGAGAGATGATGCTCGCTTGTTCTTACAAATCAGGAAGTCTATTGACACTGAGGTTGTTAGCCTAATTAATCACTGTGAGTATGTTAAAGAGATGATGGAATATTTAGAATTTTTGTATTCTGGAAAGGGAAACATTTTCCGTATTTATGAAGTTTGTAAGGGCTTTTACCGGGCAGAACAACAAGATCAATCTCTTCAGGCCTATTTTATGAATTTCAAAAGTGACCTATGAAGAATTGAATGTCTTGTTACCTTTTAGTCCTGATGTCAAAATCCAGCAAGCTCAACGAGAGCAAATGGCAGTAATGAGTTTCTTGGCTGGCCTTAATTCTCAATTTGAGATTGCTAAATCTCAGATCCTCTCTAGTGCTGAGATTTCCTCTCTCCACGAGGTCTTTACTAGGGTACTTCGCACAGATACCCGTGCATTTGTTACTCCATCTGTTCATGCTCCTAGTGCTCTTGTTAGTCATAATGGTGGATCTGAGCCTCGACGGTCATATCATAAGAATCATCACAGAGGAGGTACAGGCAGTCGGGACGATAAGGGTCAGGATGCAGGAGGAGTTGTATGTTATTATTGTCACGAGCCGGGCCATACCAAACGCACGTGCAAGAAATTGCAAAATAAATCTCAGAAGTCTCACTCAGCCCATGTTGCCGTTACTCCTGCCACACCTAGCTCATCTGAGCAGACCATTGCAGTTTATACAGATGCATTTGCTAAATTCACTCAGTACCAAGAAGTCTTGAAGAATTCATCTCACCCCATCACTGCCATGGCTAAGTTAGGTAAACCAAATACGTGTCTTCTTTCTTCTTCCTTACAATGGGTTATTGATTCTGGTGCCACAGATCATATGATAGGTAATCCTAGTCTTTTCTCCACTTTTCAGTCATACACATCTCCTTCTAGTGTTACTTTAGCTGATGGTTCTACTTCTTCTGTTCTTGGTTCTGGTACTGTTAGTCCAACTCCCTTAATTTCCCTGTCGTCTGTATTGAGTCTACCAAGATTTTCTTTCAATTTAATGTCCGTAAGTAAACTTACTCGTATCCTGAATTGTTGCATCTCATTTTTTCCTGATCATTGTCTTTTTGAGGATCTTATGACGAAGAAGATTATTGGTAAAGGATATGAATCAGGCGGTCTCTACGTTCTGGATACCCAGTTGCCCAAGCCCATTGCATGTTCCGGTGTCTTAACTCCGTTTGACGCACATTATCGGTTAGGACATCCTTCTTTACCTCTATTGAAGAAACTATGTCCTCAGTTTCATAATGTATTTTCCTTAGATTGTGAGTCGTGTCAGTTTGCAAAACATCATCGTTTGCCTTCAGTCCCTCGAGTCAATAAAAGGGCTAGTTTTCCCTTTGAGTTAGTCCATTCAGATGTTTGGGGTCCGTGTCCTGTTGTGTCCAAAACTGGATTTCGATATTTTGTTACTTTTGTTGATGATTTTTCTCGTGTGACTTGGCTTTATTTAATGAAAAATTGTTTTGAATTATTTTCTCATTTTAGTGCCTTTTGTGCTGAAATTCAAACACAGTTTAATGTTTCTGTGCATACATTACGAAGTGATAATGCCAAAGAATATTTTTCCGATTCATTTCAGACTTACATGATTCAGAATGGCATTCTTCACCAATCCTCTTGTGTTGACACACCATCTCAGAATGGTGTGGCAAAAAAGAAAAATAGGCATCTCCTTGAGACAGCCAGGGCACTCTTATTTCAAATGCACGTCCCTAAACCATTTTGGGTTGATGCAGTTTCCACAGCCTGTTTTCTGAATAATCGTATGCCTTCATCTGTTTTTAATGGTGAGACTCCTTACAGTGTCGTTTTTCCTACTAAACCCTTGTTTCCTATTGAACCCCGAATATTTGGTAGTACTTGTTTTGCTCGTGATATTCGTCCCCAGGTCACTAAATTGGATCCCAAGTCTTTAAAATGTGTTTTTCTGGGTTACTCTCATCTCTAAAAGGGGTATCGGTGCTATTGTCCTAGTCTCAACAAGTATCTTGTGTCGGCTGATGTTACCTTTGTAGAACATATTCCTTTTTTCCCTGCTTCTTCTCCTTCTTCCAGTCAGGGGGAGAATGATGATCTGTTGGTTTATACTATCACCTCTCAGTCCACTAATGTAGCTCTTACTCTTGCTGCTACACCACCACCACCTCCTATTCGCTATGTTTATTCCAGACGACGAGACCCACCTGATACATGTCCGGCATCTGTTTCTTCTTTGCCATCAGATCCACTGACCAGTGATCTTGATCTCTCAATTGCCCTTCGCAAAGGTACGCGTCAGTGCACTTATCCTATTTTCTTGTTTGTTTCTTATGCTCACTTGTCGTCTTCTTCTTGTTCTTTTGTTGCCTCCCTTGATTCTGTGACTATTCCCAAAACTGTGCATGAAGCCTTGTCCCATCCTGGCTGGCATGATGCTATGATAGAAGAGATGAATGCTTTAGATGCGAATGGTACTTGGGATTTGGTGCCTTTACCTGCAGGAAAGAAAGCTATTGGCTGTAAATGGGTGTTTGTTGTCAAATTCAATTCCGATGGCTTCGTGGCTCGCCTTAAAGCCCGTCTTGTGGCTAAAGGCTATGCTTAGACTTATGGTATGGATTATTCTGACACTTTCTCCCCCGTCGCTAAATTGACCTCGGTTCGTTTATTTATTTCTATGGCAGCTACTAATGATTGGCCTTTACATCAGTTAGACATCAAAAATGCTTTCTTACATGGTGATATCCAGGAAGAAGTGTATATGGAGCAACCACCTAGGTTTGTTGCTCAGGGGGAGTGTGGGCAAGTTTGTCATCTTCGTAAGTCCCTATATGGCTTGAAGCAGAGTCCCCGTGCTTGGTTTGGAAAATTTAGTCAGGCAGTGGAAAAGTTTGGAATGAATAAGAGCAAGTCTGACCACTTAGTTTTCTATAAACATTTTACATCTGGCATCATTCTCCTTGTTGTGTATGTAGATGATATTGTTATTACTGGAAGTGATATTGTGGGAATTTCATCTCTGAAGTCCTTTCTTCACAGCCAGTTTCACACGAAAGATTTAGGTGTGTTGAAGTATTTCTTGGGAATTGAGGTGGCACGAAGCAAGAAAGGCATCATCTTATCTCAGAGGAAATATGTGCTTGACCTATTAACTGAGACTAGAAAGTTGGGGGCTAAGTCATGCAGTGCTCCAATGCTTCCTAATCTCCAACTCACAGGAGATGGAGACTTATTTGAAGATCCTGAAAATTATAGCAGACTGGTTGAAAAATTGAACTATCTTACAGTAACTCGTCCTGATATTGCATACTTTGTCAGTATTGTAAGTCAGTTCATGTTCTCCCCAGTAGTTCACCATTGGGCAGCTTTAGAACAGATCTTGTGTTACTCAAAAGGAGCTCCTGGACAAGGGTTACTGTACAAAAATCATGGACATACTCACATCGAATGTTTTTCAAATGCAGATTGGGCAGGTTCCAAGATTGACCGAAGATCCACTACTGGCTACTGTGTTTTTGTTGGAGGAAATTTGATCTCAGGGAAAAGTAAGAAGCAAAATGTTGTGTCCCGATCCAGTGCAGAATCAGAATATAGAGCTATGGCACAGTCTGTATGTGAGATAATGTGGATATATCAACTCTTAATTGAGGTTGGTCTTAAAGCTTCAATACCAGCAAAGTTGTGGTGTGATAACCAAGCTGCTCTTCATATTGCCTCCAATCCTGTGTTTCATGAACGAACTAAGCATATTGAGATTGACTGTCATTTTCTTCGTGAAAAGTTGCAGCAAAATTTGATCTTTATAGGACATGTGAAAACTGGTGAACAACTAGGAGGTATTTTCACAAAGGCTCTCAATGAGGGCTCAGGTTGATTATATTTGCAAAAAGCTGGGCATGATTAATATCTATGCTCCGGCTTGAGGAGGAGTGTTACAGAATATACATGTATAGCCTGTAGGATTGTTCTAGAATATACAGCTTGTAGGGTTGACTTGTATAGATAGGCTTAATTATAGGGATTCCTAATTAGTTGGCTTTCCTATTATAGACTCTCAATCTGTGTATATATATATCCTTGTACTTATGAATACAAATATATCAAGAATTATTTTTCTCTCTTGGTTTCAGCAAAATGCAACAAATAGCATCAAGATGAGGTTGATGAGAAGCATGAATGTATTAACTAACCACAATAGCAGCGTAAGTAATGGTTGAGTAATAGTAAGGTAAACTAATTTCCTAATGAGCTATTAGTATCGACTAGCATCAACAAACAATTCTCCTTGCTCACCATGAGTTTCACAGTCAAATTTATAGGAGTATCAATCGGCCGAGCACCTAAGAGAACAATCTTAGAAAGAAGATCAAACATATATTTCCTTTGAGACAGAGAGATGACATGACGAGAATGAGCAACTTCAATACTAAGGAAGTAGCAAAGAACACCCATATCTTTAATATAGAAGTGTTGATCGAGGTTTTTTTTTTTCAAGTTTGCAATGCTAACGAAATATTCCTAGAGATGAGAATATCATTCACATAAATGATCAGGATCATGGTATTGGTAGAAAATTGTTGAACAAAAATCGAGTGACCAAAAGTAGAATGAAGAAAATTATATGCTAGCGCGATTGCACTTGATCAATCAAACTAGGCACGAGGAGACAATATTAGATTATAAAGCCTTGTGCAGTCGACAAAGAAGATGTTCACTAGCAGTAACAAAATAGATAGGGGGTTGAGCCATGTAAACTCTCTTTTGAAAAGGCAAACATTTTTTTATATGAGTCAAGAATAACATCAATAGAAAGCAAGGATCCGTGCATGATTGAGACGTGCCACAAGAGAGGTCTCCAAATAATCAACAAGATATGTCTGGGTGTAGCCTTTAGCAACCAAATGTGCTTTAAGATGCTCAACAGAACCATCAGGGATGTACTTAGCAATGTAAACACAATGATAACATGCTATTTGTTTTCCAGGAGGTAGAACTGTAAGTTCTTAATAGGGGTGTCAATTGTGTTGTGTTGTGTCGAGGTATGAGTATTCGATTATATGGGTCAACCCAAACACGGCACGATTAACTAATTGTGTCAAACTTCTCAACCCTAACACGACATGTTTATTACACGTGTAATACGACACGACTCATGTAACCCGTTTAATAAATGAGTTTGTGTTAACATAAGTAACACGACACGACTCGTTTAACCCATTTAATAAATAGATCGTGTTAAAATCGACACGATTAATATATATAATCCGTTTTGACACGTTTAACTTATTTAATAAATATACTTGTTGAGTTATGCTCCTTCTTTTAATGTATTTTTTTTTATATATATTTTTATTAAATTAAAATATAGATTTAGTATTAAAAAAGATTAGTACTTATAATATTAAATTTTTTTTATACTTATAAAAAAATATTAATTATTACATATATTAATACTTATAATACAAAATATTTTCAATTATTCATATTTATTCATGTTAATTGTGTTAACCGTGTCAACCTGCGTGTCAACCCTAACCCCGACCTATTTAATAATTGTGTTAATCGTGTCAACTCGTTTATAACCCAAACCCATTTAAGCTCAACCCACACCCACTAACTCTGTGTCGTGTTCGAGTCGTGTCATCGTGTCGTGTCATAAATTGACACCCCTAGTTCTTAGGTTTGATTCTTATCCATAGCATATTCTCATCCAAGTGCAGTGGGATGTCCCCTAGTGCATAGGGGGAGATTTCAATGTGGTAAAGTCTCTATTTGAAAATTTGGGAGGAGGCAGGCTTACAAGGGGGATGAGGGAGTTCACTAGATTTATCATCTGGTTGATCTTCCCCTAGAGGGAAGCAGCTATACATAGTCAAGATGTAAGCAATCAAGCTATGTCCAGATTAGACCATTTCTCAACTTCCTTTACATAGCTTCTTCCCCATTGTTTCCTAGATCTATTTAGCTTGGCCCCTATCAAATCATAGTCCTGTGATACTGAAGTGGTCGTTTTAGCTCTGGAAGAAGCCCATTCCATTTCAAAAGCCTGTGGCTAGAAGTGGAAGGATTTAAGGAAATGGTAGGAGAGAAGTGGCAGAGATATAACATTTCTGGAACACCTAGCTTTATGCTGGCTGGGAAGTTTAAAGAGGTTTAAGGAAGATATTAAGAAGTAGAATAAGGAGGTTTGTGGGCAAGTGAGGGTCCAAATTGATCAAAAGCTGCATGTTATCTTGGAGATTGATAAAAAGGAACAAAATTGAGAACTTTCTCAAGAAGAAAAGCTGCAGAGGGAGAGGCTGAAAAGAGAACTGGAATCCTTAAAGCAGAGGGAATTTCTTGGCGCCAAAAATCTCGAGCTCTTTGGTTGAAAGAGGGGGACAATAATACTAAATTCTTCCATTGGCTAGCTAGTGCACACAGTTGAAGGAATAGGATTTCTTTCATCAAGATTGATGATTAGGTGTTATCCTAAGACATTGAGGTAAGGGAGGGAATTTTCACTTTTTATAAGAAATTGTATATGGAAGCTGAGAGTAGAAAATGAATTTTTCTAGGTTGAATGGAGAAGAGGCTATGGGATTGGAGAGGCCCTTCAGTGTTGATGAGATTGTGGAAGCGTTGAATTCTTGTGATGGGGATAAAACCCCGAGACAAGATGATTTTACTATGGCATTCTTCAAACACTATTTGGGAGGGGGGTGGTTTGAGCATTTTTCAAGAGGTGGTCCTTTGAAAAAATCTTAAATGCTTCTTTGTGGCATTGATTCTTGTTAGAGTTCTTATTTTGTTAGCTAGATTACTTAAGTAGGGGCAATATTGTAATCTTCATGCTTTCCTTTGCAATATAAATCATTGGTGCTGTGCTAGACAGTGGATACACAACCGACCCTTCTTACGTTACTCTTTTCTCTTCTTTCTTTCTTTCCTTCCTAGAAACCCTAATGCAACTTTACTTGGTATTAGAGTATTAATCAAAGGTCGAGTATGACTGATGAACATTAGCAAATATGTAGTCAAAGGTTGTCAGCATCAAGGTGATGATGTCAGTTTTTTCTGGTCACCGTCACCACCAGTTGGATCACCCCCGTCCGCTAGTTATTGTGGATATTTTTTCCCAATTTGTTTTGAAGTCATTTAGAGGAACTTTTCAATTTTCGAATGTTTTTCCAGAAAATTGGGGTTAGTTTTGCGATCTGAATTTTCTGCCAGATTTAGTGGAGTTTAATGGTTCAAATCTTCTCTTTGAGGTGCATCTAGATGATTGAAGGGCATCTATGATCAGCCCATATGTTTCTAGATGCAGTTTGGATGATAATAGACTCTTATAGTGGTCGACGGTCCATTTTCCAACATATTTGATGATCGGTTTGTTGTTCTTTGGTTTGTTTCGTGAGTAATTATGGTCCTCCTCATCTTAGTTTGTTGAGTAACAACTTGGTTAGTTTTGGTGTATTCCTCAATCTGCTGTGTAGTTGGATTGGATATTGTGGCTTATTTCATAATCCTTTGTATAGTTGGTTTGATTGAATTGGTTTGTTTTGCGAGTATTACTATTGTTTTTTCTATATGGGTGCATCAAATGACATGAAAAATGATGTTATAGATGAGCAGATGCGATTGGTGACTTTTATGAGGTTGAATGGAAATAGTTATAATTCCCAGTCTCATGCATTTAAAGTTTTTTGCGTATATAGAAAAAATTATCTCCTTGAGGACCTGCTTCCTATAGATGCAAAAAATTTAGAAGATTGGTAGAATGAGAATTACTCCAATCTCTTGAGTTTATGAGATTTTTGAGCATATGTTTAACATTAAACAAGGTGACAAATCTCTTGCAGAACATTATGGTACTTTAAAGGGACTTGTGGGAGGAGCTGTTGTATCAGCCATTACCGATTTAGAAGCTCAACGTTGACAGTGTGAAGAGTTTCAAGATGCTATATTTTTGTCTAGGCTTAATTCTGAGTATATTGTTTTTAAACATTAGTGTTTGGCTAGTGCGAAGCTTTTAATTGCTACCAATGCTTATTCTCATCTTCAATGTGCTCTTACTCAAGGTCCTACTTCCTCATCTAGAGAGTCATCTGCGCTAGTCTCTAGTGATGGCAGTCGTGGTGGTTTCTATGGTGGTCGTAGTGGTAATCATCTTGAGGGAAATGTACTTATTATAGTGGTATAGGGTATATTGAAGATTATTGTTGAGATGAATGGGGGGAGACCAGCCCATGCTAATCAACATATGATGATGCTTTTGCTCCTACCATGCCCCACACATCTACAAATGATCCCAATTCTTCTACTTATGGTTCTCATAATGCTATCACTTCTCAACTTAGTTAGCTCTTCCAACAGTTGTCTTCTTTCTTCTCATTTATCTACTTCTATTACTACCTTGACTAATATAAGTAATTTTGCATGTGTGGTTGGAGACTATTATGCTCCGTGGATTATTACTTCTAGAGCTAGTGTTTAGATGCCTGGTATATCTTCTTTGTTCTCTAATATTTGTCCTTCAAAATCTATATTGTGTTGGTTGGTGGTTCCTTTCGACAATGCTTGGAATTGGTGATTTACATCCTAATAAGTCTCTATATTGGTCTTCTGGTTTATTTGTACCTCATTTTCTTTTCAATTTGTCAACTATGAGTCAATTAACCAAGTCTTTATAGTGTTTGAGTGATTTCCATATTCTTGTGTTTTTAGGATCTTAGGACGAAGAAAGTGATTGGTTCGAGGCATGAGCGCAATAGTTTTTATTATTTGGATCTTGGCGAGTCTATTGCTGCTTTAAGTGCCATAGTTTCTACTCTGTAGTGGCATTATCGTTTGGGTCATCCATCATTATAGAAATTACGTCAAGTTGTCCCCAATTTGAGTCCTATATTTGTTTTGGAATATGAGGGCAAGCATCGCCGTATTTCTTTTCCTAGTAGTTTAAGAAGAAGTCAATCTAGTCCTTTTAACATTGTACATTCAGACATTTGAGGTCCTACAAAAATAAAAAGTACTTTTGGTTTTCAATATTTTGCAATCTTTGTGGATGATTTTTGTCTTATGACTTGGTTATTTTTTTTAAAAGATCGTTTTGAATTGCATAAGATTTTTGTTACATTTTATAATAAAACTTTGGGTCAATTTGACAAATGCATCAACATTTTACGGTCTGATAATGCACTTGAGCATACTTAGTCCTTTATGGATGAACTTTGCGCTGGACATGGCGTTATCCATCAGACTACCTACCCATATACATCTCAACAAAATGGCATTGCTAAACATAAGCATCGTCATTTAGTTGATATTTTTCGTACTTTACTATTTAATATGCATGTGCTAAATTCATATTGGGTTGATGTCCTCATTGTTATGTATCTCATTAATAACACGCCATACTCTATTTTGGCCAATAAGTCTCTCTTTTCTCTACTTTATCCTAGTGTTCTACCTTTCAGTTTGACCCCTCATGTTTTTGGTTGTGTAGCGCATGTTAATCTTCTTGGTCCAGGTTGGGATAAATTGTCTCCTTGTTCTGTCAAATGTGTTTTCTTGGGCTATACTCATACTCGGAATGGTTATTGTTATGATCTTGTCTCTCATCGTTATTATATTAATGCAGATGTTACCTTTTTTGAGTCCTCGTCTTTCTTTTTAGCAATTGGATGACATCTTGAGCCTGCCTTGGTTCCTTCTCATCAAGGGGGAGCTTTCTTTGCTGAGTCTTGTCCGATTCGGGTCCTTGTCTTCTTTTGTGACTGCTCTTGCTTTATAGGTTTATTAGCGTTGCAAAGGTTAACAATTTATCCAATGGGCTCTTGCTCCATCCCAACCACCTAATTCTCCTAAGGTCCTGTTTACTACTTTGTTTGTGGTTCCTTCTTCTTCTAGTTTGCATATTGCATTACGGAAAGGTACTCGTAGTTGTGCTTATCATCTTATTTCTAATTTTTTATCACTTCATCGTGTTTCCTATATCTTTCGTTGTTTTATTTCTTTGTTGTCTTCAGTATTTGTTCCTAGTTCATTTTCATAGGCCTTCGTTGTCTCCTGGTTGGAAACTAGTTATGGATGAGGAGTAGCAGCGCTCTATAAGAATTAGACCCAGGATCTCACTCCTCTTTCTTCTAGTAAGCAACTTGTTAGGTGTCATTGGGTTTATGCTATGAAGTGTCATCTTGATGGTTTTATTGAGCGTTTGAAGGCTCGGCTAGTTGCCAAAGGCTATACTCAGACCTATGGCGTGGATTATTGTGAGACATTCTCTCCAGTTGCCCGCTTGAATTCTGTTAGAGTTCTTATTACAGTTGTAGTGAACCTTGATTGACCCTTATATTAGTTGTATATAAAGAACGCCTTTCTTGATGGGGATTTACAGTAGGAAGTTTATATGGCCTAGAAACCAAGGAATGTTAGACCTGGAAAGGAACATTTGGTATGTAAGTTGCGAAAGGCATTGTATGGCTTGAAACAGTCCTCCCCAAGAGCATGGTTTGACAAGTTTAGTACCATTGTGGTTTAGAATGGTTTCCAGCACTCAACTTCAGATCATTTTATGTTTACTTGTCGTTTCTCTTTAGAAATCATTGTATTGATAGTTAATGTGGATGACATTATTATTAGTGGTAGTGACTCAGTAGGTATAGATAGTTTAAAGCTTCATTTGAGTAAGCAGATCTACACTAAAGATTTGGGTTTCTTCATAATTTTCTTGAATTGAGGTTGCTTGATCCAAGGAAGTTATAAGCTTGTGTCAGTGAAAGTATGTCTTGGACTTACTCTTTGAGACTGGTACTCTTGGTACTCGTCTTGTAGATACTCTGATGGATTCTACTATGAAATTAGATGTTGGTAATAGAGAAGTTTGAGGAGACATGGTGGTATAGAAAGTTAGTAGGTAAGCTAATTTATCTCACTATGACACGCCTAGATATCACTTATGTTGTTGGAGTAGTTAGTCAGTTTATGCATGTTCCTCCTAAACCACATTGAGAGTCTATTTGTCGTATTCTTCAGTACCTCAAAGGCGCACTAGGAAGGGGATTGTTATATAGGTCATCATTAGTTTTATCAATTATTGGATTTTCTTATGGTGATTGGGCAAGCAATCGTAGTGATCAATGGTTTACTTCTAGATATTGCACATTTGTTAATTGTAATCTATTTACGTGGCATAGTAAAAAATAGAATGTGGTGGCATGCTCTAGTGATGAGGTAGAATACTTTGTTATTGCTCATACTACGTGTGAGATGTCATGGGTGAGGTCTCTATTTCTTGATATAGGTGTTGATGTCTCATCTCCTATGTCAATATGTTGCGATAATCAGACAGCTATCTTAATTACTAGTAATGTCTTAATTACAAGTAATCTAGTATTTCATGAATTGACCAAACACATTGAGATTGATTGTCGCTTTATTCAAGATCTAATTATGTAGAAACAGATTGCCACCTTTTATGTTAGTCTGGTGATCTGCTAGGTGATATTTTTTTACCAAGTCGTTCGCTCGGTCTACCTTTAGGGGTTTATGTTCGAAGCTAGGCATGTTTGACCAATATATACTCCAGCTTGATGGGGAGTGTTAAAGAGTTCTTATTTATTTAGTTCTTATTTTATAAGCTAGAGTACTTAAGTGAGGGCAATATTGTAATCTTCATGCTTTCCTTTGCATAATATAAATAGTTGGTGGTGTGTAGATAGTGAATACACAACCAACATTTGTTATGCTATTTTCTCTCCTTTTTTTTTTTTTTATCTATTTTCTCTTTCTTTTCCTTCATAGAAACCCTAATACAACTTTAATATTCTCAAGGAGAATGGAACGGAGAATAATTGGGACTATAGGCCCATTAACTTAGTAGGAGGTGTGTATAAGCTAATGGCCAAGTTCCTTTCTATGCGGCTGGAAAAAGTGATTGGTTGTGTGGTCTCAAGTAGCTAGAACATGTTTATGGGGGGATGAGTGTTTTAATGAGAGTGTTGATGACAGGAGGAGGAAGGAGAGGGGTATTTTGTGGAAAATTGACATAGAAAAGACATATGACCATGTCAATCGGAGTTTTTGTTGTCTATGATGGGGAAGATGGGTTTTAGGGAGAAATGGAGAGGATGGATGAGGGCTTGCATCTCTATAGTCTCTATGTCAGTATTGGTGAATAGTTCTCCTGCTGGCTTCTTTCAAACTTCAAAGAGTCTCAGACAAGGAGATCCCTTATCCTTTTTTTTGTCATTGCGATGGAGGCATTTAGTTATATGATGAGAGGAGCGGAGGAAGGGGCTTCTTGAAGGGCTCCAAAGTTGGTGGGAGAAGAGAGCGGAGGTTTCGCATCTAGTATTTTTCTGATGATACTATAATTTTTTGTGAAGCTAAGGGGAGACAATTGAGATTTCTTCAATGCTTTCTTTTGAGTTTCGAGGTGGTCTTTGGGCATAGAATTAATCTAAGAAAAAGTGAGATTCTTCCTATGGGTGAAAGGGAGTGGAGCAATTGTCATGGACTTTGGGGTGTAAGGTTGGGTCGTTGCCTTCATCCTATTTGGATTTGTACTAGGGAGTTTCAGCTAGATCTTGTGTTATTTGAGACTCGGTGATTGGGAGGTTTCAAAAGGGCCTTGTAGGGTGGAAGTGGAAGTACCATTCCGAGGGGAGGTTACTCTTAGTAACAGCACTCTTGCGAGCTTGCTGACTAATTTTGTGTCCCTTTTTCCTATACTGGCTTCGGTAGAGAAATTACAACGTGATTTCCTATGGGGGGTTGAAGATGAAAGGAAAATCCACTTGGTGAAATGGGATGAAGGCGTCTTGTGAAGAATTTAAAGGTGTTTAATAAAGCTTTGCTTGGGAAGTGGATGTTGAGATTTGGTGAGGAGGATGACTCCTTGGGGAAGTGGATGGGGATGGGGGATGGTTTTCAAATGATGTGGTAGGGTCTTGGGGTTGTGGTTTATTGAAAGGCATTTAAGAGGGGGCTTGGGTGGATTTTAAGGTGGCAGATGGAGTGAGGGTGAGATTTTGGAAGGATTTATGGTGTGCTAATGGAGTCCTCGTGGAAAGTGATCCTTGGCTATTTAATGTGGCTATATTCAAGGAGGTGTTGGTGCCTGATTGTTTTTCTAGGAAGGGGGGAATGGTGGTTAGGAAGCCAGAGTTTAAAAAAAAAGTTCAACAATTGGGAAAGTAAGAGGTGGGGAATTTGTTGGAAGTACTGAATAAGAGTACAATTGTTGAGGTAATTTGGCATTCGGGGGTCCCAAATAAGGTGGCCTTTTTTTTTTGCTTTGGTGGCATCTTGAGGTTGGGGTTTAGCCATGGTTAATCTTCAGATTCTGGTTGGTCAATTGGTGTGTAATGTGCAAGGTAGTGGAGGAGTTAGTGGACCATCTTTTGTTCATTGCGAAGTAGCTAGAGATTGTTGGCATTTCATTTCTTCTGCCTTTGGTTATGCTTGGTTGATGCCCGCCACATTGAAGGATTTGCTTCTAAGTTGGGAAGGAGGTAAAAGGAATAAGGGTGCTAGGGTGATGTGGAGCATGGCTCCATTATGCTTCATTTGGATGATTTCGAAGGACAGAAATTCTAGATCTTTTAGGGGAAGGAAAAACTCCTTTTTTCGGTGGAAGATGATTTTTTGCGTGTATTATTATTATTATTATTATTTATTTTTTTTTTTTTTTTGGGGGGGGGGGGGGTATGTAGGTTCTTTTATTGATTTTTTGGAAGAGTTGAAGCTTTAGTTGTAGTGATCTTTTGTATATGAGTTCGCCCCCCTCGGATGGTCTTTTTTATTTTTTTAAATACAATTCCATTAATTTTAATATATATCTATATATCCAATTGGTGTTTAGCACAAGGATCAAAATTCTATTTCAGAGTATCGTTTCGATCACCCAGGAAATAGAAACATTACGGAAACACAGTAAAAACAATAAAAGAATTTATATACACATGAATCTTCGTTACCAAATTTAATGGTCCTTGTTATAATTGATCCTCCCACCTCCTCTCTCTTGTATGCGCATGTAAAATGATGCATATTTATTTAAGTTTATATTTTTTTTTTATGGTAATGTAAAAGAACATTTAACATGAAACTCGAAACTCCTAATCCTTGCAACCCCTTCTCCGAATGTTGCTTGCTGTTGGCCTCTGACTCCGTGGTCCCTTATGAGTCATGACTGAGCTACAGCTTCTGTATTTATTCCTTTTGAGGAAGGATGTTAGTGCATATCACTTCACTGCAATTACCCTTATATCTGGTACCCCATTAGTCAAGTGCATGTCATTTGATTTTTGTCTTATTATGCTCAGACCAGTGATCATTATTTTATGAAACTTGAAAATCATTTTATTTCATTTGGGTGAAATGAAATTGTAGGTGGAGAGGATGGTTAAAGAAGCTGAAAAATTTGCAAAAGAGGACAAAGAGAAGAGGGATGCGATAGATGCAAAGAATCAGGCAGAGTCTGTTGTGTACCAAACTGAAAAGCAGCTAAAGGAACTGGGAGAGAAGGTTCCTTCCGTGGTCAAGGAAAAAGTGGAAGCTAAACTGAAAGAGCTCAAGGATGCTCTCTCTGGTGGGTCGATGGAATCTATTAAGAGTGCAGTGGCTGCTCTGAACCAAGAAATGATGCAGCTAGGGCAGTCCCTTTACAACCAGCCAGGTGCTCCTGGTGCTGGAGCTGCTACATCTGGTGGTGGTGCTAGGGGGGCATCTGGGTCAACTAGTAGTGGAGTGTCCGGTGGAGGTGGAGATGGAGATGGAGAAGTCATTGATGCAGACTTTAGTGAGACCAAGTGAGCGTGACTCCTACCGGGACATTTTCATCGTGTAAATGTGTATAGTTTATGATATTGCTAGGTTGGTTTTTGATGTAACAGGTTACATGATGTTTGACTTATTATATCTGCTTTGGATGATGTTACATCTGATCTGGATAATAGAGAAACGTAGATAAGGAATAGTTTTGTACAAAGGTCTGACTCTGATTGAATAATCTCTCGAGGAGTTGTTTTGCAAACTAGTTGATTCCCATTCTCCTTCTCTTTCCCAGCAGCCTTGATATCTACTTATCATTTTGGTTTATGAGAGGTGGTAAAACTAATGAATTTATTTATGGAAAAGGGAGGGAGATAATTCTCCTTTGATCAATGTTTTATTTATATGTGAATGCGCCTTTGATCAATGTTCTTTGGGGCTTCAAATATTCGATAAGCCTTGAGTTGGCTAATAAGCGTTTCACTTTCAATATTAGCACTCTTTTTTTTTTTTTTTAGCTAATTTCAACTTTGTTGCAAGCTTGAGATTTGCTTTCTTAAGTTTAAGTGATTCTTTATACAATTGATCATATGCTACATGAATGTCTTGATTAATTTCACAATCACTCCCACTCTTTGAGGAATTTTTGTTAGGTTTGTAACCAGTGGAAGCGATTTTAAAAATCTATTTGAATCTTTTTTTATATATATATGAATTATACAACCTTGAAAAGATGGTTAGAATTATTTTATTTTTTATAATCTTGATTGTTGAAGAAGACTTCTTGAAAAGATTGATGTAATCTTCATTCTCTTTTTCTTTTAGGTCTTTTCATTTATTTTTTTTAGGCAAACCGTATCACAGGAGAGTGGGTTGTCTCTTATTTTTGTTTAGCACAAAAACTTATGATAAATGATTTCCTACATATTATATATATATATATATATATATATATATAGGGCTTAATTAGGGCAAGAGAAAGAATCTAGTGAGTGTCACTAAGTTACCTTCCAATTAACCAATTAAATCTTAATTATTTCATAATGAATTTTAATTGACTAATTAATTTTAATTAATTCCACTATATAATTGAAATTATACTCCAACTTAGTAGAATAGAGTAAATCTATATACATTATATTTTTGCAGTTGGCCTTTATACATGGATATTAATAATCAGGTTTTCTTATTATACTGTCAAATTAATTCTCTAGTTATTTTAAGAATATAATTCAATAATTATTAATCACTTGCAATTAGTCATCATTTCAATAAACCATTTACTCAAAAGACTAGATCCGGATTTCAGTGATTAACTCATTGAATTAGCACAAATGTGATCTTCATCTCTCTTATATAGAGTGTAGATTCTATCTTAAGAATATGTGTTCTTACAGTCTAAATAATGACTTCATAAGATACCGAGGTATTGATCTAAAATGCCTCACTCATTGGTAACTCAAAGTCATCATTATTTAGAACTTGAGTTCACAATTTTCTCAGGATTAAGGGCTTATTACGAATAGTGAATAAGAAACTTATTAAAGGTGACAGTTCCAAATAATACGTTTCTTATAGTGATCTAGTTCAGTGTATTCCTAATACGCCAATACAATAACCTAGAGTCCACTACTCTCTAATTATTTTAAGAATAGAATTCAATAATTATTAATCACTTGCAATTAGTCATCATTTCAATAAACCATTTACCGAAAAGAACGGATCCGGATTTCAGTAATTAACTCATTGAATTAGCATAAAGGTGATATCCATCTCTCTAATATATAGAGTGTAGATCCCATCTTGAGAATATGTGTTCCCACAATCTAAATAATGACTTCTTAAGATACCGAGATGTTGATCTAAAATGCCTCACTCATTGGTAACTCAAAGTCATCACTATTTAGAACTTAAGTTCATTATCCTCTCAAGATTAAGATCTTACTACGAATAGTGAATAAGAAACTTATTAAAGGTGGCAGTTCCAAATAATGCGTTTCTTATAGTAATCCAGTTCAGTGTATTCCTAATACACCAATAAAATAACCTAGAGTCCACTACTCTGATAGTTGAGATAAACCACATTATCACATAAATGTTAATTGTATTAGAGCTTTATGGATAAGATGTCATGTCTTATCAATAGCTGCGAACAATTCTAGAATTGCCTATATAAGCAGTTCATATCTCCTGTATATAAATCTCATTTGTACACATGAACCGCTCCTAATGACAATTCAAGAACTAATCATCTCATGATATAAAGTAGAATCTAAACATATGGCAATATGAAACTCAATAATAAATCGAATCTATTAAATATTAATAAAATGTTTTGAATATGAGGGCACACATCTTGACAAACTCTCATTTGCACTCACATCCATTTCTCATAACATCTGAGACCCATCCTATCCACATGAAGCGTGAAATTTTTAGAAGGTAGAGCCTTAGTGAAAGGATCTGTAAGGCTGTTCGTAAATGCAACCTTGGTGACAATAATGTCTCCGCGCTGAATGACCTCTCTGATGAGGTGATACTTGCCCTCTATGTGCTTTCTACCCTTGTAGTTTCTTGGCTCCTTGGATTGAGCTACAGCTCCATTATTGTCACAATAAAGGACCATAGGCAACTGAGACTGTGGTACCACTCCTAGTTCTGAAAGGAACTTCTTGAGCCCAACTACTTCCTTAGCTGTTTCAGTGGTTGAGTCAGCAATATACTGTTGCTTGACACTCCTCCAACTGATAGCTCCACCACTAAAAGTAAACACATATCCTGAGGTTGACTTTCTAGAATTTTGATTTGACATAAAGTCAGAGTCTGTGTAGCCAACTGGAACTAGATCACCACCCTTGTATCTTAACATATAATCTCTATTCCTTCTCAAATACTTAAGTATATGTTTCACAGTAGTCCAATAATTTGTTCCTTGATTAGATTGATATCTGCTGACCAGGCCCACTACAAAACAAATACCTGGTCTAGTGCAAAGAATAACATACATAAGGCTTCCTACAGCTAAAGCATAAGGAACCGCCTTCATGCGTTCCTCTTCTTCAAGTGTCTTAGGACACTGATTCTTAGACAGAGGTACTTCATGCCTAAAAAGCAATAAGCCTTTCTTGGAGTTATGCATTGCAAACTTGACAAGAATTCTGTCTATATATGCAGCTTGAGATAAGCTTAACATCTTGTTCTTTCGATTTTGCAAAAGCTTAATCCCGAGAATGTAACTGATTTCTCCCAAGTCCTTCATATCAAACTGATTTGCTAGCCAAACCTTTATTGTATACAACACCCCTACATCATTCCCAATGAGTAGTATATCATCCATATACAGAACTACCACATTTCCTTCACCCTTCTTATACACACAAGGTTCATCCGGGTTTTGATTAAAACCAAATGACTTGATTGCCTAATCAAATCAGATGTTCCAACTTCGAGAAGCTTGCTTGCATACCATATGCTCTTCGCCCTTCACTATGAAACCATCTGATTGCATTATATAGATCTCTTCCTCAAGATAGTCATTCAAGAATGTTGTCTTGACATCTATTTGCCAAATCTCATAATCAAAATGAGCTGCAATGGATAAGAGAATCCGAATAGACTTGAGCATAGCAACAGGTGAAAAAGTTTTCTCATAATCGATATCCTCTTTTTGAGTAAACCCTTTCGTCACCAGTCTAGCTTTAAAAGTCTTAATTGATCCATTAGGTCCTCTCTTTCTCTTGTAAATCCACTTAGAGCCAATTGGTTTAATATTGGTAGGTGGTTCCATAAGTTCCCAAACCTAATTAGAATAAAAAGATTCCATTTTAGATTTCATAGCATTTTGTCAAAGTCCCGAATCTTTATCAGAGATTGCCTCATCATAGCTATTGGGATCTAAAACATGTTCATTTGAGATAGACTCTCGTAAGAACATGTACCTATCAGGTGGCCCGACAGTCCTCCCACTACGACATGGCTCTAGTGTAATAGAAGATGTTGGAATAGAGGCATCTACTCCATGTTTATCATTTGACTGAGGAATAGAATAAATATCTAATGTTTCTTCTAAGGTAATCTTACTATTGGGCTTCTGACTCATAATATAATCATTCTCCAAAAAGATAGCATTCGTGCTAACTAATACCTTCTGCTCACTGGGATTATAAAAGAGGCAACCTTTTGTCCCCTTAGAAGAGCCAATGACATAGCTCAATTCTGATCTTGGTTCCAACTTGCTAGTCTTTCCTTTCAACACATAGGCTAAACACCCCCAGATCTGGTAGTGGTTTAGACTTGGCTTACACCCAGTCCAAAGCTCTACTGGAGTCTTGGGAGCAGACTTAGTTAGAACTGAATTCAAAATATATACCGCTGTCTTGTAACACCCCAACCCAAATAAATAGGACTAATTCCATAAATGCCTAAAGAGGGTCAAATAATAATACTGAGACAGGTGAAACCAATGAATGTAATACCAAAATAAACTCAAACTGTTAAGATTCTATGTTACGATATCAAATGAAATGAATGGTCTTAAAAATACAGACGATGCCCGGGCAATACCCGAGTAAGCCACGAACGAGCATCAAAGTACATGTACATGTATGTATACGTACATGTATACATGTATAGGTGTGTATACATAAATGTATATGTAATATAAAATTGTATATATATAACCATGTATATATATATATATAATGTTAAATATATGTGTATATATATATCACACGTGCATTAAATTGTGTGTGAGAGTGTAAGTTACATATATAGTGTACATATATAATTTACCAAATAAAAGCAAAACATAAATAGGGGGAAAGGAGTTATGAATTTAGGAATTTAACAAAAAAAGAAAAGTAAAAAAAAGAGGAAACGTGTGTATGTATATGTGTGTGTATATATGTGTGGTATATACATAATATACATATATAACATATAAAAAAAAAAACAACAGCAAATAAAGGGGGAGGGGGTTACGGATCAGAAGAGTAATAGAAAAGAGGAGAGAGAAAGAGAGAAAGGAGGGGCAGTTACAATTGTTATATATGTATACACTGTGAGTGCGTGGAGGAAACCAAAGGGACTGGAAGGCTGGAGATTCAGAAGAGGGGAAAAACAGAAGAGAAAGGAGGAGAAACAATAGGGAAAAAAGATATGAATTCTCTGTAAATTTCAAAGTTACATTTTCTGAGTTTTTTTGTAAACTTGCATGAAGCTTAGAAATACTTGTATAGTTAAATTCTATGGAGAAAATAGAGCACATAGGAAGAAACCGCGAATGAAACGGTGAAGAAATGAGGAAGAAAAATGGATTTATCATAAAGATGCAATTGTGAAAATTTTCATTTTCAATGAGTTTTAGAGGCTGAAAATGATGTATAATAGTTCTAAACTATGTTTTATAGTATTTAGAAGTGAAATTAGGCTTCAAAATGAAAAAAAAAAATTATATATATATATATAGTTGCAGTCCGGTCACCGGCGCCGGATATGGTGACCGAAGTTGCACTATTAGGCTACCGGAAAAACGAAAGGGGAATAAGGGAAGGGGATTCGGGTCACGGGTCGAGTTAGGACTCGAGTCGAGACCCACCCAGGTGCAGTGAGGGTTACTCTCACATGACGTCGTTTGACCCTTGCTATTGTTTTGTTTAAAGTGAAGTTGTTTTAGAAAAATAGAAGGGAAGGCACAGCTGAGGGGAATCAAACCCCAGACCGCATGGGCGTGAGGGCCTTATGGCCACTGAGTCCACCATTGTGCCACTAAGGCACATGTGATTAAGTAGTGACTAATATATATATATATATATATATATATATAAAATATAATATTAGTTAATAAATTTAATTAATTAAATTATTTATTAATTTAAATTTTGATGTCCAAATTAGTCAAGAGAATAGTGTAAATCTATTATTTTGGACAATCTGAACCCAATGGTGAGGTCCGTTTCACGAGATAGAATTCCAAAAAATAAAATACCCATGGAAATGCCAAATGACCAAAATGCCCCTATGTCAAATATGAGTTAAACGGATCCCAATTAAAATAAATGAATAGTGAATCTTTATTATTTCATGCATTCCAGACTCAACGGTGAAGTACGATTTGTGAAAATAAAGACAAGTAAAAGTATAAAATGACCATTTTGCCCTTTTTAGTACAGAAGTCCTAATTGGAAACCGTGAAAGCCTAAACTGACTTTCTTCGACATTCCAAACTCAATAGTAGAGTCTAAATTTGTCAAAGAGATACTTATAATAATGAAGTATAAAATTTGATGAATAGCATTAGAACTGAGACATGTTTACTTAATTATAGGGAACTCAAAGGGAAAAGGAAAAGTCACGAAATACTGAACTAGGATGCACTGATAAGGTAAGTAAATCTCAATCTCTTACATGTGGTCTTCGAAGCCACATTCATTCTATTACTGTCAGATTTGTACTCTTGTACGTACCAAATGTTTATTATTTCCACATTATGATATTGTTCTATCTTGTGGACGTTATTGATTGCTCTATCATTGATCATTATATTGTACTATGCCTTGAAAGGCCTACTGTTATATTTTTACTGAATGCATGATATTTCATTTTTCTATACTCTTATGGAATCACGAATGATCATGATATCTTATGAATGCCAGATTTGTGCTCAGTCATAATATCAATCTTATGCTTTCTGAGTTGATAGGACCTACGGGTCGAGTCTGTGAACAGACATATGGCAATGATGGCATTTTATATGCATTTATTGAGGGGGGTATGTTGGGTCGCAAAAAATCGAGGGTCTACCAAGTCCTGAACAAAGTAATTACGTCACTTATGTTTGACTGATATGATACATTTATTAGATTTATGGCATTTTATAGGCATTTATTGAGAAGGGTCTGCCGGGCCCCAAAAGACCAAGGGTCTGCCAAGCCCTGAACAGAGTAAATGCATCACTTATGTTTGATTGATTTAATTACATTTATTGGATTCATAGGATTCCCTATGAATAATCTTATGTTGAGAGGTCACTCATTGATTGCGATTGATTGTTATCAATTTATTGTGGCAGTACATTTATGTTGACTGATTGCTATTGAGATTTTCATGTTCTTGTTATATCCATTACTCGTGATTGATTATTGTGACCTCTACTATTCATTGGCCATTGTGGCATTTTATCCTTATTGGCTATCACAACATCTTATCCCATGATTGGCTATCATGTTCACATTTAGGAATTCATGTTTTTTTCATGTTAACCTTAACCCGTGTCAGAGATGAGAATTTACTTATTCAGCTTCGTTAGTGCACCCCAACTTACTTATTTTTTAAGAAGGGACGCTGCAAGACCACAATAGAAGTCCAAAAGCATACGAGGACATTTTGAGAAATGTGTTAGTTATGATGTAGTTCTCCTATGTATTCACCACGTAAGGGTGATGTTATGTTGGTTCCTATTTTGACATTATAGAACCATATTATGTATTTAAGACTTCCACTGATTTACTGTTTAAGTTTTATATTATACATTGTTGTCATTGATACAAAGAAAGAAAAAGTAGGGACGGCCACAAGGTCGGCCCTGCGATACGAGATCCGCATAGGATGGGTTTCGGGTCGTGACATGTCTCCAACGCGTACCCCCAAAGGAATATAGGCAAAGCAGAATAACTTATCATTGACCTTACCATATCTAAAAGTGTCCTATTTCTTCTCCCTGCTACACCGTTCTGCTGAGGTATGCTAGGTGCAGACAATTGGGATAAAATCCCATTATCCAACAAATGCTGACTGAAGTCACTAGAGAGATATTCCCCACCTCAATCAAATCAATGTGATTTTATGCTCCTATCTAATTGCTTTTCCACTTCTACTTGAAACGCTTTAAACTTTTCAAAGGCTTCTGACTTGTGGTGCAATGAATAGACATTACCATGTCTAGAGTAATCATCAGTAAAAGTGATGAAATACTCATAGCCCCCTCTAACCCTAATATTTAAGGGTCCACATAAATTAGTATGGATTAACTCCAATACTTTTTTGGCCTTGTTTCCCTTTGAAGCAAAGGGTCTTCTGGTCATTTTTTTGTCCAAATAGGATATACAAACTGGTAGTGGTTCAACAACTAAGGAAGACAAAGTACCCTCTTTTACTAGTCTATTAATCCTATCCTGATTAATATGACCTAGCCTCAAGTGCCAAAGATAAGTTGAATCAGTAGAAGAAACTTTTATTTTAAGTGGTAAAGCTTGTGGTGGTTCATTCTTTTCGATGTCATGTATCTCATATATCTTTGGAATAATCAAATAAAGACCATTAACTACTGTGCCAGAGCATATAAAAGAACCAATATTTTTAATAACAACATTTGAATTAAAATAAGTTGAATAACCTTGTTTTATTAAACTTGAACCTGATAATAAGTTCCTTCTAATGCTAGACACATATAAGCAATCATTAAGTACTAGTGTCTTATTTGAAGAAAAACATAAACTAACTACTCCTACTAACACTGCAACAACTTTTGCTTTTGTTCCCAAGTGCAAGATAATCTTTTCATCACTTAGCCACCTGGTCTTCTGAAACCTCTGCAACGAATTACAGATGTGATTAGTTTCACTGAAGTCTACACACCTAGAATCTGAAGTACCCGTTATATAGCTTACTTCAATAACAAGTGATTCGATTATACTTGTGTTCCTTTTCTTGGCTAGGTAATCTAGACAGTTTCTCTTCCAATGCCCCATGACCCAGCAGTGGAAACACTTTCCTTTGGGCTTAGTGGTTACCCCTTTCTTTCCTTTTCCAAAACCCCTTTAGGACCGATATTTCCCTTAGAGTTTTGGGGTTCTATTTCTTTTTTCCACTTGCCCTTGCCTTTGGGCTTAGGCTTAAAAGAAGAAGCCTCAGATAACTTTTGATAATACCCTCTGCTGCCTGTAAAGAGTTCAGAAGCTCAGCTAAAGTCAAATTCATTTTGCTCATGTTATATTTGAGCTTAAATTGATTAAAAGAGTCAGGCAGCGACTCAAGGATAATATCAACCTAGGACTCACCATCAATGTCAACCCCTAGAACTTCCAACACATTTAAAAAGTCATCATTTTTAAAACATGGTTTCTTACTAGAGTTCCTTCTGCCATCTTAGTGTTCATGAGTGCTCTCATGGCAGTCTACCTAGCAAGACGCCGCTGATCCCCAAACATCTCCTTTAAGTTAAGGATTACATCCCTAGCTGTTGGGAAACTTTGACGCTAATGTTGTAAAACACTTGACATCGAAGCTAAGATATAGCAACGTGCTATCGCATCAGCCTTGACCCACCTAGAATAGCGGTCAATGTCCTCTTGGGGAGTATCAGTCCTTAGAAGGTTTGGGCTATCCGCAATAATCACATATTTGTACCCCTCTGTAGTAAAGACAATGTCCAAATTCTGTTTCCAGTCCACATAGTTAGGTCCAATCAACTTGTTTTCTTTCAGGATGACAGTAAGTGGGTTAAATGAAGACATCTGAGAATCATATATATATATATATATATATATGCACATACATTAGCATGAATGTAAATCAACAGCAAAATAACTTTTGCTCTCATGAATGTATTGTGGTATCCTTAAGCCACTATCAATGAATGTATTGGAATATAACCTTATAAACAACACACTCTGTGGGGATGACAATGTCATTCATATGATTAGGAGGACCATCATATCATATATGATTTCACTATCTAGACATCTTATGTCAAATGAAACATATTTTCCAATATCCTTTGGTCTTTAAAAGACAATGATAGACTCCGTGGGGAGAATATCATTCTGTTTTGATTAAGTGTATACCATCATCTCAAAAAAAAAGATAACCATTGCAAGTAGTGTCCCCTTAGGGAGATCACCCTCACCCCATCTCTTTATATTCCATCCTAAGAGGTCCATACTTGTAACCAATTAGATAGTTACCCTCAGTAGGGAGGCCACTCGAAGATGGCTCAGGGCACCTATTTTTGTCTTACTATGGGCCGATGATGGAAGACTGTGGGAGCTTTCTTAAAGCATCCTTCTCCCACTTATTTTTATAAATTGAGGATCTTTATTATACAACACATACATAATTATATTAACCTATTCATAGATCAATATTAATCATGTGATTTTATGAAAATAAACATGCAAGCATAAAATTAAAATTATCTCTCATAGCCAACTAAAATTTTTGACAGTAGGTGCTGTACTTCCATTGGTCTTTTTGATGGTTCCCATCCTTTAGCTCTTTCTTCAGAAATAAAATAAATACATGAAGAACCTATACTCACATACGTGAGCTTACATTTAATCTAAAATTAAAAAAAAAAATTAATAGGCTAAGGAAACCAATAGAGCTTGCCTATTCGTGGAAAAAAATTTCAAGTCCATTACCCTTTACAATTGCCTCAAAACTAATTAAATTAAATACATCACCTAATGGCCAGCCATGAGAGATAGGATACATCCATTCACATAAATGAACCATTCAAATATGAGAAATAAAATATTAAAGCATTTAAATATGTGATTAATCATATACATCACCCATGTATATTTTAGAATGTACTAAGATTTAATCTTTGTATCCAAGAACTATTATAGGTCAAGTCTCACTTAACCTATAATTTTAAATCCAACATATTTGAATATCAAATACCCATGTGAATCATAAGTGATACCCATAATGTAAAAGGATGGATAAATTAAATAATTGAGCTCATAACCAAACAATTTAATAAATTTAGGTATCTAATATCTAATTAAAATAATAATCTATATTACTGTCAAGATTATCTATCCATGAGTATCATATACCCATAATAAAAAAAATGGATATATAAAAAAATGAAATTGAGCTATTGGGTATCATATACCCAAATAGTTAAAAATAATATTTTTTAGTAAAATATATAATATCAAATATTATATATTTATATATATATATATAATATTTGTCATGTGCCAACCATGGATATCAAATACCCAAGTTATTTAATAAATTTAGGTATCTAATACTCAATTAAAACACATGATTAGAAAAATTAATATAATTTTTTTTAATAAACTATATGTATAAAATATTATATCTAATATCTATTATACTATCATGTGCCCAGTTTCACGATCCCACATCGGTTGTGAGTAGGGGGTCTTGGGCCATAAAACAATCCGGTACTTCTACCCATCAGTTGTAGCTTTTGGGTTAGAGCCCAGTCCATGACAGTGGTATCAGAGCCGACCCGAGACTCCGATGGCCAAGTGGTAACCATAAAGCACGGGGCCTGAACTCACCTTGAGGCCCTACCGTGACGAGGGCGTCGTGGATTCGAGTGGGAGAGTATGTCATGATCCCACATCGGTTGTGAGTAAGGGGTCTTGGGCCATATAAGTGATTCGGTACCTCTACCCATCAGTTGCAGCTTTTGGGTCAGAGCCTAGTCTGTGACACCCGGCTACTTTTTGCTTCAGAGCAATCTTAGAACCCTTGCGAAGTATCTCATCTTCCAAATCCAAGTTAATCCATGAGCTAATTTTGCCAAAGAAGTGACGACAAAACCAAAGCCACCATTGATATTGAGAGACAATAGTTGAGGCATGTCATCGTTGAACTCTGTCTCCATGCCACAGTAGCGCAAATCGCTTTTATCCCCCGATATTTCCCCTAGAGGCATTTTTCATACTTCAATGAGGGTTTTGGTAAGGTTTCTTTTTTTTGTTTTTAATTTTCAATGCCACAAAGCTGTAGCTTTGTTTCCATTAACTATTTAGATTCACAATTTGTAATTGATTTATAGTCATACCATCTAATGGTTTTTTAAAATTAAAAAAAAAAAAACTCCCTTTTTTTTTATTGATGCACATTGCTAGTATCTCATACCAACAATTCTTCAACCACAAACCCATTACTTGGTGAGATATAATAAAAATAAAATTATTTAATTAATCTATCTCTATGGGTATCAAATAAAGATTAAATATTTGTATCAACGGACTGTACCACAAAATCTCATTCTAAAATAACCATTTATTTTAATTGGGGTCGATGAATAAGTTTATAACAAGTAAATATAACCTTCAAAATTGATGGATTCATGTAAAGTAGCTTTGATACCAATTGTCGGGTTCGTAACCACAGCAAAAGCGATTTCAAAAATCTATTTGGATATTTTTCTTTATATGAATCATACAATCTTGAAAACAGGGTTAGAATTACCTTATTCTTGATAATCTTGATTGTTGAAGAAGACTTCTTGAAAAGATTGATACAATCTTCCTTCTCTTTTTCCTCTCGGTTTTCTCCTCTTTTCCCTTAGACAAACTGTATCACAGAAGAATGGGTTGCTTCTTATTTTTGTCTAGTATTAAAACTTATAATAAACGGCTCCCTACATAACATATATATACATATATAGAGCTTAATTAGGACAAGAGAATGGGTCTAATGAGTCCCACTAAGTTAGCTTCCAATTAATTAATTAAATCTTAATTATCTCATAATTAATTTTAATTGACTAATTAATTTCAATTAATTCCACTATATAATTGAAATTGCACTCTAAATTAGTAGAATAGAGTAAACCCATATACACTATACTTTTGCAGTTGGCCCCTTTACATGGATATTAATAATCAAGATTCCATATTATAGTGTCAAATTAATTCTCTAATTATTTTGATAACCTAATTCAATAATTATTAATCACTTGCAATTAGTCATCATTTCAATAAACCATTTACTGAAAAGACCGGATCCAAATTATTTCAGTGATTAACCCATTGAATTAGCACAAAGGTCATATCCATCTCTCTAATATATAGAGTGTAGATTCCATCTTGAGAATATGTGTTCCCGCAGTCTAAATAATGACTGCCCAAGATACCGAGGTATTGATCTAAAAGACCTCACTCATTAGTAACTCAAAGTCATCATTATTCAGAACTTGAGTTCACTATCCTCTCTGGATTAAGAGCTTACTGCGAATAGTGAATAAGAAACTTATTAAAGGTGACAATTTCAAATAATGCATTTTTTATAGTGATCTAGTTCAATGTATTCCTAATACACCAATACAATAACCTAGAGTCCACTACTCTGATGGTTGAGATAAACTACATTATCACATAAAGGTTAACTGTATTATAGCTTTACAGATAAGATGTCCTATCTTATCAACAGCTGCGAACAATTCTAGAATTGCCTATATAAGTAGTTCATATCTCCAATGTATAAATCTCATTTATACACATGAACCGTTCTTAGTGACAATTCAAGGACTAATCATCTCATGATATAAAGCAACATCCAAACATATGGTAATATGAAACTCAATAATAAATCAAATCTATTAAATATTAATAAAATATCTTAGATATGAGGGCACATATCCTAACAATTTTCACTATAAGAACTTTTTTCACTCACATCATAGGTATGTGAACTTTCAGAAATAGTTGTGGTGGCTGTGAAGGCCAAGAATTGGTGTTGTTGTTGTTCTTCTTCTTCTTCTTATTCATTACTTTCACATTCCTCTTCCTCTTCCTCTTCCTCTTCATTATCATCATCAGTTAGGGTTGAAGTCATTGCCCTAGAATTATTATTCCTCTTACCTTTCTTTTTGTTGGGGTAATCTATAGCAATATGGTTATACTTATGGCAATCATAACATTCTATGAGAGATTGACCAGATGATTGATTTGAGGATTTTCTCCTATCACTGCTAGAAGTGGATTTGTTGCTTAAGTTGTTTGAATTAGAAGTAGATTTCTTTGATGCATGAGCTTCCTTGATTAGATGAACTATTTCTTCTACTTTTTAGGAATCTATTGAACATTTTGACAAATAAGGCTAGCTTATCATCATTAAAAGGTGCAGACTTAGTGTCTTGATCCTCTTCAAATTTTTCTTGGACAGATTTCAAGGCTATGCTCTTTTGTCTCCTATTTTGTCTATAATTTAACTCATAGGTCTGGAGTGAACCTACTGACTCATACTCTCATGAAGTCAACATCTTTGCTTTCCTCTTTTGCAATGACTTTTGGTTAAAACCCCTCAGGTAAAGATCTCAAAATTTTGCCCACAATTTTATGTTCCTCAATCCTTTTCTCAAGATTAAAGAAAGAATTGACAACATCACTTAGTTTGGCAAAGAAATCATCAAAAGACTCAGACTCTTCCATCCTAAGTGTTTCAAACTTGGAGGTCAACATTTGAAGTTTAAACCTCTTGACAACAATAGTATCCTTATGGGTAGTCTGTAGGATTTCTCAAGCTTCCTTAAAAGTCTCACATGTCATAATACGCCTAAACTCATCAGCACTTACGCCATTGAAAATTTCATTCAACCCTTTGGTATTATATCCACTCATTCTCAATTCAACTTCATTCCATTCACTAGCATTTTTAAGTTCATACAGTTTTGCAGTAGTGGCTGTTGTGACAGGAGATATCCAGCCACATACAATAGTTAACTAGACACGTTCATCAATAAACCTAAGTAATGCTTTCATCCTAACTTTTCAATATGCATAATTAGTATTATCAAATAATGGAGGATGAGATATGGATCCTCCTTTATGATTATCCGTTTAGACAAAAATTATGATCAATCTAATGCCTAAGATTTTTGCTCTGTTATCACTTTGATAGGTCCTATGTGTATCTAGAGGGGAAAACCTTGACCTGGAACGGGGGTGAATAGTCAACTTCCAAATTAAACTACTTGCAAATTAAAATTTTGTTAATCAAATATCAATTATCCAACAATGATTAAAAATCTCACTTTAATTAAGTGAAGATTATGTTCAAGTGCGTGCAACCACAAATTAATTTGAACTATCACTTAAAGAAATAAAACAATTATAAAAAAAAAATAACAACGAACACACTAATTTTTGTTGACGAGGAAACCGCCACAAATCAACTGTATCTGCTTTGAAAAACTCCGAGGCGCTGACCTAGATACTGAATCCACTAGAAAAGATTTGGTGATTACAGACACAACAAACACACTGACTTAGTTCCTTAAGCATTGTTCTTGCACTGAATTTCATCCAACTCGAATCCACAAACACTCTTCAAGTCGATCTCCATTTCGAATCCACAAACGGAACACTTTAGTCATAGCTGCAAATCTCCACGCAACCTCGAACTCTACCGATTGCACACAACTTGAACTCCATAAACTTATACTTCAATGGTGAAGAAGAATATATGGTAAGGGTTCTTAAATCAATAAGCCATGGATGTGAATGATCATGAATATGCCCACAAAGACTTTTAGAACAAGAGTAAAATATAGCAGCCGCCAAAAGTCCTCTAATTTTCGTGCAAAAGCCTTTTTTATAATCTAGGGAAAAACACAAAGAATCCTTATAAAAATTGAACATAGTTGTCTTGTATTCCTGAAATTCATTCGAACGAGCCTTTGGTCATTCTAACGAGCTTCAATAATAAAACTCGTAAATAACTCTCTATCGTGGTCGTTCGAACAAGGTAGAGAATGAGAGCGAACGAAGATATGTCATGTTAGCCACTGTCTTGGTCGTTCGAATGAAGCCAAAGCTCGTTCAAACGAGTAAGGCAATAACCTTATTCGCACGAAAATTACAAATGTAAAAAAGTTATAAAGAAAATAGATTTTTCTATAAAATCAATAGTAACCTTAAAACATATTTTAAATACACTTACGATTTGAAAACATTTTGTAAATGAATGAGGTGTGTGTGTGTGTGTCTGTGTGTATGTGTGAATCCATGGTCTATTTAATTCAAAAAGATATACCTATCTATCATTGTTACCATTAATGATGTGAAGAATCTTCATGACCCTTAAATTGTAGTGATGATCACAAGGCTTAAGAACCATGACTTGAATTAAATACAACTCAATAGTTTTGTCAAACATAGATTAGCCAATACTCAAATAGACTGAAAGTCCTAACAAAACCAGATAACGCATGCAACCAATGGTGGAACTTGGAAAAAATTTGGGGAGGGCTAAAAAACCTTAGTGGGAAAATTTTGGGTTAGGCCAAAATTTTGGGGTGAAAAATGAGAGACATAATGGGTTTCTTAAGAATTTTAGTGGAAAATTTTTAAGATGTGCCAAAAGTTTGCGTTAGAAATGAGAAAAATGATAGGATTCAATGGGTAAAGATTGTGTTGGGGTAAAATTCTGAGGTGGGGCTAAGTTGAAATGGGCCAAAATCTTGCATTTATGATTTTTTTCCTCTAAATTTCGGGGTGGGCTATAGCTTGGGGTAGTCAACCTATACACCTATCCTTGCATGCAACATAAGTATGAAAATCTAGAGTTACCTATCTTCATTGTATGTTTACTTATGTTTTTGTCACAAAGCAAAATGAAAAAAGAGTTGGAAATAGGAAGTAACCAAGAGAATACTTTTCACACAAATTGCTTATTGAAATTCCAAAACCTTCCACATGTCGCTGTTATATATCAGCCCACAATTTCATCAACGAGATCACAGGTGGAATTGGTGGATGGAGAGAAATCAAAGAGCGGGTAATCATTTGGTTATTTTCATGGAAAGGCATGAGAAACCAAATGTAATCTAGTCATTTGAAAAAATATAAAGTTGTCATCTCAACACTCTTGGACTTGGGCTCATATAATTTAAATATGTAAGGACTTTTGGTGTTACAATGTTTCTTTTTGGACCTTAGTTTATAGGCACTTATTTTGAGGGACCTTTTACTATTAACTTTGAAATATATAAGATACCTAACATCCTTGATAATAATTCTACTAAAGTAATTTGTAAAACAATAACAACTAAATTATGAAAAATTTGTAGACAAAAAATCTCTGAAAATTGAAAATGACAGATTGCACTTTTGAATTTTTTTTGTAGAAACCAAATCTAATTTGAATAAAAAATCATCAAATTACTTTATGATATTGCTAAGTACTAACATATCATTAAGTATTCCATTATATCAGTTTTGTGAAACGCGAAGAAGAAAAATTAATAAAATTCAAATATGTTGTTAATTAGGATATGGTCTAAGTTCATTCTTTTTAACCTCAAGAGTCTCTCAATATTTATGTGACTAAAATACCCCTCACTAAATAAACCATTTCGTCTATGTAACTACCTTCTGTGATTTCATTAAGTGTTAAAAAAAAAACATTTCAAATTTCAAAATTCAATACCTTACAAATTATAAATCCATTATTGAGAAAATTTTTGTATTTGGACTTTAAAAATCGAGATCTACCAAACAAGATCCATATCACATATGAAAATCTCAACCAAAAAAAAAAATACTATAAAATAGTGAAATTTCGTCCTAATAAAATAGTGAAATTTCGTTGTTTCAATGGGAAACAGTAAAATTTTACTATTTTAAGCCTTCAACAAAAAAAGTGACAGAGGGAGAGAATGATGAAAGACTAAAAATCTAGAGACAAAAAATTCATTTTGCTAATCCAAGAAATCACTATATGGACACAAAATTCATTAACTCTAAAGCAGTAAAATTTTACTATTTTCCCAAAATAGTGAAATTTTACTATTTTGAGAAAACAGTGGAACTTCTCTAAGAGTATTACATCAATCAATCTCAAATTTAGGGTTCTCTATATGCCAAAAATATAAATGTTTCCATTAATTCTCAAAAAACTCAAATGCCAACAATAATTAGAGTTGCGTATATCTACCTTTCAGTAAACCTATAGTCTAGCTCTCTGTTCTTTTGCTCCATAAAAATAAATCACACCATGCAACAAGAAGATATGTCCCACAAGAGCAAAAGGCACTAGGGCTGTAAACGGATCCAATCAAAGCTGATCCGAATCCGATCCGTTTAATAAGAAATCCGATCCGATCCGTTAATCCGAACGGATCCGTTTAAAACTATAATATATATATATATATATATATTAAAACTAATATATATTATATATATTATATTAATATATAATATAATATAATAAATATATATATATATATTAAAATTAATATATTAATACATATATATTATATGTTTATATAATATATTAATTTTAATATATATATATATATAAACGGATCGGATTGTAAACGGATCGGATCAGCCTATGTCATATCCGGTCCGTTTATATTTGGGATAATCGGATTCGGATCGGATCGTATCGCGGATCACTATTTTTAAAACCATATCCGGACTTAACAGATCGGATCAGATCGAGATTCGATCCATTGATAGCTCTAAAAGGCACCATGAAAAAAATTTGTCGCTCCTATTAAAGAATAACATTGCATTCCATTCTTCGTCTTTAATAGATGATCGTTTTCACTAATGGTACCAAACTGTTGTGATAAAATTTGGTGTGATTAAATCAATGGCTGAGATCTCCTAGAGAATTCCTACAAAATAATTGACAATGAAATTCAACAAAGAGGTCCCAATAATGACCGCTCCGACAACCAAATTAGGAGATAACAGAATAATAACAATTTTCAATAATGCAAGCAGTTGAATGAACTTAGGGCTAGGGCATACCTAGCACCATTTTTATAAGCAATGTACTTTTAATTTTGAAAAGATCTTATGTGAAAACCCCAGAATTGTGATTATCACAAGATTTGGAATAACTTATTTAATGTTGAATCTAGTTGATCAACTTTGATGTGTGAGTTGGGAATTATTGAGTTATCCTAAGAGATCGACCGTTCGTGTCATAAAATGAACGGTTAGAATTGTACGTGACTTTGTATCTACGTATCATAATCTTGAGAAAAGAGTTATTTTTAGATAAACATCAAAATCATTTTTAGGATAAGAAGTTTAATAATTAAAATTTTAATTTCATATCAGTTCAAACTTACACTAGTACATGTCGAGGTATTAACGGAATTGGGAGGTAAATACGGCACGGCAAGTGTTCGAGTGGGTTGACTCGGTAATTCTTTTTATTGTTTAAAGCCCAGCCTACGACTAACGCTCTGTTTTACGGTAAAATAAAATGCATACCCTCCCGGCCTTGTTCTGGAAGTGCGTGTGCAGCAACTTGCTTCCTTCGCTGGTTCGCTCTTGCAACTTGTAAGTTAATATATATGTACGTATACATACATATACATATATATATATGTATTTGTAGTCATAGATTATATGTGTTCGATTTCATTCACCTGTAGACTGAAATTGAATCATTTGTATAGATACATAATGCATATAGGTTATGATCTATGCATGGAGTTTGAAATTGATGATCACTTTTGCGATCCTAGCACTTTGTTTTTTCTTTCCCCCAAACTCTCTGAATCAATCGTACTAAGTAGCTTTAGAAGTACAGCATTCAATAATCACTCTTTTCTGATAAACAGATTCGATTTGTGTTCTTTCCATATCAATTAGAATCTTGCCTTTCGTTCAATCAATCAAGAGAGAAAAGAAAACCCGTTTGAATCAGTTATGAGGAACCAAAGAAACAAGAGGGTTAGAATCACTGATAAAATTGACAGATTTAGCGAGTTGCCAGATAGCATTCTCAGTCACATATTGTCTTTTCTTTGCACCAAAACGGCCATCCGGACATCAGTTTTGTCGAAAAGATGGAGACTTGTTTGGGCTTCTCTTCCCAATCTCGACTTCCAATACGGCCCGGGGAAACCCCAACACAGTTCACATTCTTTCACTGCATTTGTCAATCATGTTCTAACTCTCCGTGACAATTCCCAAATCAATACATTCCGATTTTCCGCTCACCTTGACGTGGACCCAAACCTTGTGGAGGAGTGTATAAGTTACGCAGTATGCCACAATGTCCAAGAACTGAAGATTCGAGCTTTCTGCAGCAGAAGACCCGTGGAAATTGCTCCGGAATTCTTGACTTGCCAGTCACTGAGAGTACTCAAACTAACTTGTGCTAGCTCTATGAGTTTGGTTTTGCCCAAAACATTGGGTTTACCAAATTTAAGGACATTGCACCTTAAGCATTTCATGTTTTCAGAGAAGAATTTCAATGGGGAAATCTTTTCGAGCTGCTTAAGTCTTGAAACTTTAGTTTTATGCAAGTGTATGATAAAGCCTCGGGATAAATTGATGATCCTGAATATATCAGCGCTTCAGCTAAAGAATTTGGAAATATTGTATTGGAGATGCCCTTGGTTATATAATTATGAACAGGCCATATTTGTTGCTACGCCAAAACTCACTTCCATAAGGATTGAGGGGCATATTTCACCGGTGTGTTTTAAGGAAGAGCTAACTTGTCTAAACAGAGTGTATATTGACCTGTGCTGTCCGAGTTCTTGTGCAACGATAGATTTGAAAGACAGAAAGCGAAAGACAGCAGAAAATCTTATGAGTATGCTTGGCGATCTTTCTCATGTGAGGTCTCTTACGTTGTCCTTGAAGACAATTGAGGTATTGTTGCACTAGACTTCATTTGATTTGGTTAGTTTCCGGGAAAGGATTGAATATGTTTTTCTTTAACAAATTTTGATTGCATCACAGAAGGGTTTCTGAGCATATGGCTACAGTTGTAGAGTCCAGTTATTTCATTTCTTATCAATGGTGATCTGAGTTATTAATATTCCATAACAGAGAAATGGCTACTTTCTTTTCTTTCCCTTCAATTTTCGGTCATAGAGTTGCAGAGCAAGTGAATTTATTCAACTGTTCTGATCTTCATCTGAACTAGTTAATGTCAATACTCTAGACCTAGATTATATGCAAATGTGACAAATTGTGTTTCATCTTGAATGTTGGTGGTAGGGCCACAATTTTTAGTGAAAAACATTTTTTCGCTGGCTGATTGCTTTTCTTTCATGTGCCTAGATTTTCTCCTCCATTCCAAATTTGCGAGAACGTGAATTCTATACACTTCGTAATTTGACGTTTCTAAGGTTCAAAACAGAGCATAAATGTACAGAGATAACTATACCAATCAATATTATGGTCTACTTATTGAAGAGCTCTGGCAGTGCAAAAACTTTGGTGGTGGATCTCCCTAAGGTAGTGATTTATCCTACTATTTAGTTTTAAGTTTGCTCGTGTTACTTATTTTTATGCTACTTTAACATCTTAAAGACTATAGAAAGAAAAAAAATGCTAAAGAAACTAAACCAAAGTCGGTGTAAAAGAAATTTTTGGTTGGTCACGAGAGTGCATGCGGATATTGTACATCTTTTCTGCATGTTATTTTGGAAATTGTTTGATAGACTTGGTATTTTCAAAATGAACAGAGCATTGTGGTTTATTTGTGGAGACCATAGAGTTGAAAATGAACAATTAAATTTCTTTTTTTATTCCTTTCATTTAATTTTCCATTAGAGTTGCAGAGCAAGTAAATTAGATCCTGAATATTTCTTTCTAAACTTTGACCCATAGATTGTTCAAAAGCACGGCATAATAAGGGCCCATATGGGGCAGCTTTTGCACCTTGTTTTGCATTTGCTTTTGTAAGAGCTGTTTCGAAAATCATGCTTACCGGTTTACCCAAACTTTTAAAACTGTTTTTTTTTTTTTGTTGATTTTGCTTCTCCAAACACACAAAAGTGTGTTTGCAAAAAAGTAGCTTTGGGCTGCTTTTTTCCCGAAGCAACCCCAAACACCCACTAAGTGTAGTCCTAAAAGAAATTACTAGACTAGTATTTTTCTGAACTTGCAATTATTTTTTTGTCCAACTATTAATATATGTTCATTTGCTTAGATTCTCTCCACCACTCCTCATTTAAAAGAGCAGAAACTCTCTACCTTGGGTGATTTGAAGCATATAAAGTTGAAAGCAGGGCGTAAAGGCATGAACGTGACTATACCTGTTAATGTTATGACCTACTTACTGGGGAGCTCTCCTTGTGTAGAAAATTTAGTTGTTGAATTTCCAGAGGTGGTGAGCTGCACTTTTTTTAAAAAAAAACTTGTTTTAAAGCAAAACCTAAAATGAAAAGAAGAAAAAGAAAGATAGCTTCCATGTCTCACATTGGTATGTTGTATTTTTTAGGCATCATCTAGAGAAAAGTGGTGAGCAAAGATCTTATTTGCTGCATAATGTATTAATGCACAAGGAAATGTATATGGTATTTGGGTTAATGAAGTCATGTGAAGACAGCTACAGTTTGGGAGAAGATGTTCTGTGCTGGTTCGTCATACCAAGTTGTATTGCCCTTGGATCCAATGTAAGTCATAGATTGTAATAAGATGTTTTCTTATAAAGCTCATAAATTCTGGCTGTCTCTTTTCACAAATTTGGTTTGTTCAAATAATATCTACGTTGTATAAAGTGTAAAAGCTCTTGTTATTGCCCTCAGATCGGATCGGATGCAATGTAAGTCAGACATTGTCATAAGTCGTTTTCTTAGATTCTCTTTCCAGAAAATTTTTGTTTCATCAAATAATATCCATGTTGTATAAAGTATAAAAGCTCTTGTTTGCATGGGGTAAAAATGTTATTTTACTAGATTTTAGAGAAAATCTGCACTTTGTTGCCTCTTTTTATTTAGTCTTTAAGTCATTCAATCCTTGTTAACAAGTTAATTCATTTTGCCATTTTGGTGTTCTACAATTTTATTTGAAATTTAATTCATCAATGGAGAAGTCGGGTTGAGGGGGGAAAAGGGGTTCTTGAAAGTAGAGTTTGACTTGGATTTTGATTTCATTATCAAAACAACAATTTAATTAGATGATTACAGCGTTTAGACACCAATGTTGTTAAGAATAAAGGTACAGGGGTACTTATACAATATATAACAAAAACCGTTTTAGCACTTCAATTGCTATGCTCTGCAATTTCATATAAAACAAAAACCATTTTAGTACTTTGATTTCTATGCTCTGCCATCGGAAATTTTATCTCTGTTATCTTTCCCGGATTTGAAGCAAGGATTGTGGAATCTTTATGTGTGTGTGTGTGTGTGTGTGTACAGGGAGGGATACCGCAATAGTGATTTGCCCTGTTTAGTTTAGTAGCCAAAATTTGTGGAAATGAATAGCAATTGGAGAAAAAGCAGCAATAAAATACCAATGTTCTTAAGGATCAAGGGGGTGTTTGAAAATAGAGTTTGATTCAGATTTTGATTTCATTATGGAAACAACAATGTTAATTTGATGATTACATCAATAAAACACCAATGTTGTCAAGGATCAAGGTACGGAGGTGTAGTCATACAATATATAACAAAAACCATTTTGGCACCTTCGATTGCTATGCTCATGGGTTTGGGGTAAGGGATTGTGTGATCTCTAGGAATGCCACAATAATCTAATATGTTTACCCATTTCAGTTTAGTAGCTAAAATTTGAGGAAATGAATAGCAATGGGAGCCGAAGCATGGATTAAATTGATAGTTTTTTTTGTTGGTAAGTTACATTAAAATAGGTTAGTTGGTTTGATCATAAGAAGGCGGCGTTTTTGCCCAATCCAAGTAGTCATGAATGGAGGATCTGCTGAGACGATTTTATAGCCTGCGTTGGTATACAATTTGCGAGCTCCGAAATCATCTTCATAAGCCCGGAGGACAAGATATTGAAAACCCCAAAGAGCGGAGAGCATGTCACAGGCTTTGAGCAATGCAGTCGCTACTTTCTGCCTCCTGTTTTTAAGTGAAAGGGAAGGGGGAGGGGAGGGAGACTGGTTACTATATATGCAGCATAAAGTAATCAGTGAAAAATATAATTTAAATTGATCATCCAAATTGTAACCTGAAATTGTTTAATACAGCAATGCCAGAGACGTAAAGATATTCATCTGCTCCATGGAGGTGCTGAAGAACAGCTTCATCTCTCAAAGCTGTGACATCTACAACACCAACAATCTGCTCCTGTCAGGGCCGATGATCAGGTGCCTCACTAGTTGCACCTTCAGCGACCAAACATGCATACCTGTTAATCAACCAACTGAATTCTCAAGTACAAGATACATTGATTATGATCGATCCTTTTATTTTAGTAATGATGGGAGGAGATATTCTTGTAGATGTTAATTATTTAATTGGTGAATGGAATTTACTGATATAATGTAAGGTCAGAAATTAATGCATGCCACTAAATTCGAGGTCTTACGTGTTGTAAATCCAAATAATATATATATACAGCCAATTAAGGTCCAAGTATATGTAAAAATGGCATGGCCATTTTTGCACTCCTAAGCGGCATTAACATTACATTTTGCACAGCTAGTTTAATTTACCTGTCTGGAGGTGAGTTCCTAAGTCTGTAAACTAGTCCAGAGAGCACTTCAGCCTGCACTACGATATGCATGATGAATGTTAAAAAAGCAGACCCAACAAAACATGGTTACCCAGTGGAAAAGGAATTCCCAAGAGAGTGTTAAACAAATTGCAGAGGAAAATGGAAGAAAACCTGAAAGAAATCGAAAAACAAATCATTGAAGAAAATCATAGGCACATGAAATGCTTCAGCTTGAACTTGAGCTACCTTCCTCATCTCACTTTCCTCCTCAAACATCCTCCTTACCCTCCACCCATACTCACTCACCAAATACCCACTCTGTCCCTTTCTGTCTCCAAAATTTCCATCTTTCTCAACCAAATCAACTTCCCCAGGTGATGAGGTTGAAGAAGAAGAAGAAGAAGAAGAGCTACAGCACTGCAAAACAAAACCATATCCTCTCTCCCAAGTTCCCGTCTTTTTCTCACCATTCCTAACGTTATGGCCTGCCCGTTTCCAGCTTATTCTGCTACCTGCCATCATTTGCTTCATACATCTATATGATCTCTGTAAAGGTTCTCTACGGTATCCTTTTGAAATATTGGGGTAATTTGGTTGCAAATAAGCCATTTGCTTTCTCTGTATAACTATCAATTATATGATGGAGCAGATCACTTACGTCAATTGCCGCTTAACTCTCTCTCCCCCTTACCCTCTCTGTTGTTGTTGTTGTTATTGTTTTAATTATATATATATATATATATATATATTTCTTCTTCTTTTCTTTTTTTTTTGGTTCCTGATTATTATATATATTTTCTCATGTTTGTTGACAAGGGACAACAGTGAGAAGGGAGGGAGTATGAGAGAAGGATAAGAGGTGGTATGCGAGTGGTGGTGGACTTGTGCAAACTTGAGACCACAAAATGAGACTTGCCACGTGGAAGTTCTACAGCCAAACACTCGGTCTTCCAATGAGTAGGCAGCTTTGAGCTTCGTACATAAGCCTTTCGGGTTAGAATAATGTTAGGCTCATTTAAAATTTTTACGTGATAATATTATATTAGTTTTATATCATATTATGATGTAATATAAAATTAATATAATGTTATTACATCAGTTGTATAAAAATTTTTGATAAAATTATTGAATCAGTATAAAATTACTCTTTAAATTAACGAGAAACCCTTGAATTTCTAAGTGGTCCACCCTCACAATTATTTTGGCTCACCAAAACATTCTCACTTCCTGAAAGCTGCGAGTTTTGTTTTTCAATTTTTTTTTTTTTCAAGGAATAATGAGATGTATATTCGGACTTTTTTGTTTGAAAAATTATTGTGAGTCAACTGATTCATATTATTATTTGATGTAAAGTAACTGTTTCTTGCTATACTTCATTTTAAATTTTAGATAAATATTTTTTCTTAATTTTAAAAAAAAGTAATAAAATTTATAAAAAAAAACTTCATTCCAAATCACACAGAACAACAGTGTAGAGCAGAATTTATATTATGTTAATTCTAGTAGACTATCGAGTCGATTGAGTCTAGCTTCCAACCAACTGGTTCCTCCAACCAGTCGACTGAAATTTTGTAGTAGTTCGATTTTTTAGCTTCTGTTAATTCTAGTCAAGTGGTTCTAACTTCCAATTGATTAGTTCTTCCATTCAATCGACTAAATCAGACTCCCACACCTGAACCTGCTATTTTTATAACTTTTCCATTCATCTTTTGAGTCATTTCTTCATTAAACTCTATTACAAAATGGCCAAATCATTTTCTAGCCTAAAAGAACATCATTTATACTTTTCTTCTCAATAATTAAGTACACATAGAAACTAATTTAATCATCATCAAGAGATTAAAAATCCTAACAAATCTCAATACCATACTAAAAAATACTAATATGAAAATTCATTCATGTTTCATCCATTTCTACTTCAACAAGCTATAGTCTCATTCCTTTAAGCATAATATATATATATATATATATAATTATTTTCAAGCTTCATACAAGTGTAGGGTCATAATCAAAAGTAGATTAAGCATTACAACTTTAATATTACTCTTTACAAATAAGAATTTATACAAGTGTACTATGTAAAAAATAAGAGAAAGTGTCATGGTTTTTAAAAGTGTCACGACCCGAAACCCACCCTGTACGGATCTCGCGTCGCGACCGCCACCCTTAGGCCCGGGGACCTTAGGGCGAAGGCTCACATAAGCAGCAGTATCGGATGGCAGTGCAACATGTGTTTGCAGAAGCGTGAAATTTTTTTCTTTCTTTTCTTTTCTTATTTTAAAATTTTGCACATCCGTCCGGTACTGCCGCTCTTCACAATAGTACACATGATTCAACATTCAGAGCATAAATAAAAATCTTAAAGACTTTATAATTAATACATGTTTGATTGTCCCGTGGGACTTATACATAACAGTGTACCGCTTTACTAATAAAAAGTAAATACTTAAACTTCATAGTGCTTAACAAAAAAACTACTTTAACATCTCTTCCAAAGACGGCTAGACTTATCATCATCATCCTCATATCAGTACTTCCGTCAATCACCTGAAAGGGGGGGATCAGATAAAAATTCGGTAAGCTAATCTAAGCTTGTGAGTAATTCCAGTATTTGTCATGGGGTTTCAATTGGTAGTAGTTAGTATAAGAAATTTTATAAAACAATTACCACCAATTGTTCGTACACTTTGAACACAGAATATATGCATTCCTTAAAACATATAGCTTTGAAACATTTAAAGTATTCAAGCTAAACATGTACTTCTTAAATAGAGCATAAAAACTCAAAACATATGTATAGTGAAAATGAAGATAAAACCTGCTTCCATTCTCACACATATCATCTTATCGCTTTCTTTAGTAGAATCTGTTTCGAACCGGACTCCAATTTTTACTACAATGGAGATATCTCATGCCTGGGGGATCAGATCCTGCTACCTGACATTTTTACGTGTCATAATTGAATTCCGAAGAATTTCAACGTCGTGTGTCATAGTTGAATCTTGGAAGATTTCAACGTCGCACATAGTGCTTATGCACAGCTTATCTTGCATTTCTAGTGGCAACGGGAGATATAATATACTTAAAATTAGATGCTATTTAAAAGCATTTAAAACATGGTCTCCCAATAATTGCAATTTAAAATGTATAACATATAACTTCTTCAATAGGACTTCAATATACTTGGAATAGACAAATTCAGAATCTTTAAAGGAATTTATATTTTTCTTAGACATGCTAAATAATTTTAAGGAAGACTGAAGTAGAAACCATTCGCTGAGCATGTCGAAATAGGGTTCATAAGGACAGAAATATTTTAAAGCAGAAATCATGTAAATTCTGAATTTGATATTCAAATGCTTCACATATTTTGAACTTAAAACTTCTTCAAATTCATGGAGTTAAATCTCCACTTCAAACACAGGGTTACTCACCTTATACTTCCGGGTTGGCTCTACTGAGGTGCCTTCCCTTTCCCTTTTCTTAACCTAAAAACAATTTATGAAAAATTCATAAATCTTACATATACTTAATTAACCTGAAATCTTTCTTATTCTTAGACTGAGGAGGTTTATCTTTAAGAATTTAATTAACTCAATCTGCTTCATTGTTGTATCTCATGTTTATTTATTTATACATATATACTTATTTAAAATCAGCATTTACCTGTGAAGCATCGCATTAAGCGTCTCCGTATTTTCTAGTTCTTCCTCTTCTTCCTTTAATTTGGCTTCAGCAAGTTTCTTTGTTGCAGCCTCTTTCATGAGCCGTCCCATTGGGACTATAGGGGCTTTGTATATGAATGGCCAGACCAAGACGATCTCGGTCGTCCTAGCTATCCTTATCTTCCGGGCGTTTACCTTTTGTTGCCACAAAAGTTCATCCATGAAGTCTGTTGCTTTTTATACATTATAGTTCACTTATATTTTAACCTAAAACACAATTTAGCGTGTTCGGAATAAATTTCATTTCAAAACTATACTCTTCTGGTAGCTCCATTAATTTTAAATTTGATTTATTTACTTCACATGTTTATGCATCGTGTCTTTTCGTATTTTATTTCAACATATGAGCCTTAGTTTGGTACCTCGGTAATGTTCTAGTTTATAGCTACCTGACTTATGCTATTCATCAAATTTTATGTCTCTTTATTTTAGACACTTCTTTTGATCGAATAGACTCTACCATTGAGTTCAAAACGTCGAAGAAAGTCAATTTAAGCTTTCGCGAAACTCTGTTTGGGGTTTGGTAACAGTAGGGGTATTTTGGTCATTTAGCATTTTTATGGGTCTTTAATTTTTTGGGACCTCATCTCGTGATGCGGACCTCACCATTGGACTTAGGAGGTCCGAGATAGTAAGAATACACTAATAACTTGTTAAATTTGGACAACGGGCCTTTTTGTCCTTATTTATTTTAATTAATTAAATAAATTTAAGTTATTTTATTTAATATATTTTATATATATAACATATATATATATATATATATATATTTTTGTGCGTTAGTTTGGCACGGGATAGTCCCGTCCAAACTGGTTCGCACGCTTGGTTCCTCCCTCTTGATCTCCTGTTCGAGTCCTAGGGGTTGCGGCCCCTTATTTTTTTTTTTAACTTTTTTGAAACCAAACGGCGAATAACGCCCCTAAATCAGAATAAGTTATTCCTGTCCATGTACAATTTATTAAATTGGGCCATAAACGCGTAACCAAACAGGTTGGTTTAGGGTTTTATAACCCTTAGGTCAAAACGGCAACGTTTCAATAACGTAGTGGCTATCCTCAAGGCCACCATGTGTCCTGAGTCACCCCCACCCATTTTAAACGAGTTGCGAGTCAACTCATCATCTTCTTCCTTCATTTTTCCACTGTTGCCCTAATATCCGAAGCTAAAAGCTTCCAATTTCGTGCGTTATGGCTAAATGAAACCTTACTATTTTTAATCTAAATCGTTTCTGACATATTAAGGATCATCTTGGCGTTCATTTTAGGGTTCAAATCGAGCTCAAGTGTTTGGTTGAAGGTTTGATAATCAAACCTGCAACTCAACTGTTTGTGCTCATTTCTTGACCAATCTTCTTGGGATTTCTTTTGTTTTGGTCCCCTCTTCATGGGGTTTCATCTTTCATTCTTAAAAGGGGTTTTCATAGTGACTTGATGAGGTTGGGTTTTAAACCCGAAACCTGCAACATCGGTTTTTATGGCCTTTAGTTGGTTTCTTTGATCGCGTACTAGAGTTTTTAACATCCTCTAGGGATCTAGTTGGGGTCTCAATACACCAAACAAGGTTTGGTTTCAAAGATTTCAAACTTGTTATAAGCAAGGTCCTCCCATGGCCGTCCCTTCTGGGTTTGACGTTTTAGGTCATTTTTAGATCTCAATTTCATGCTTGAACAAGTTTAAACACATTTTAAACATTAAATATACATAACACAGCCTAAATTACTTACATCTATGCAAGTTATTTTAGAGAGAAAAAATACGGGTTGAGGTATTCTCTCACCTTTTTCTCTTGTTTTCCTTCTCCTCTTTCCTTCTGGATTTGTTCTTCTAGCTTCTTGTTTCCTCTTCTTTTGGATTTCCTTCTTATGAAATGAGAATGCAATGCATGCATTGGTTTTTAAACCAATTCACGGCCATTTCTCATTCCCCCTTTCTCTCTCTCTACATGACCTCACTGCCCTACTTCTAGCTTTCACTTCTCATTAATTTCTCTTACACCCATTTAATTTTACTTTTCCACTTTTTACTTTCCATTAAATTTTTGTATGATATTTTTGTATATTACATATATATATATATATATATATATATATAATATAACACACATACTAACACACTAAGACACACACACACACTATCAGCCGACACTCACACACTGTTTCACAGTCTTACACACATACATATACATACTGCATGTATATATATATATATATTCATATATACTTGTTTCCCTGTATATATACACACACACACACACACACACACACATATATATATTTTAAATCATATACACCAAACACACACTGTGTGTATTTATTTACTATAATATACATATTAAACTCATATGTATATATATATATATATATATATTTATATATATATATATTTATATATACCATACACATAATAGAATGCATATAGATATATTTATTTAAGTACTCTTCGACTCTCGGTCTGTTTGTAGTTAATTTTTAACTACGATTCGTTACCTCTTAATGCGTGCCTATGACCCGATATTTAGGTCAGGGTATTACAAAAAGGTTGGATCAAAAGGAGTTTTTCATCAAGGCATCATCCCGTGGCTAGCTCTTTGTCAGTCCCTGCATTTGGTAGGGGTCAGAACAACAACCCCAATAGAGCATATAAATAAAGGAAAAATTAGGTTGTGACAAGTGTATACATGTGACTTGTGTAGTGACAAGCAAGTAAAAATCATACTTATATAATTAATGACAAGTAATGTATCATTTAACTACTATAATTGTCATATCCCAGATACCATCATATACGGATTAGGGATAATGATTGACAGGTTAGACATTTCACTAATACGCTAACTCTTTTTAACATATTGATGACATGTTTTACCGAACACCTCTTTACATAACCAAGTAGATTGCATTCAGTCATATAAAAACTTACAATGGAAATCTGAGTCTGTAAAAAAAAATTTGTTTGAATACAGTCGCACTTCACAGAGCATAAGTAACATTACATTAGAGTTATAATAATATGAGCCCAATATTACATTACACATAAGTGCCTGAATTATTACATCATTCACATTTTATTCTTAATCTAAGTTGTCACGTTAATCTGGTATTTGTTGATCCAGGTTAATTCTTCCGTGACTGGAACACTAATCCTCTTCTAGCTATAGTCTCCATTCATCATTGCTAACTAGCATCTAGATCTATAACTTTTGAGTCCTTCCTGAAAATACACAGGATGAAAACCCTGTGAACTTTATGAAAAGCTCGTGAGTAACGTAAGTTTCTTGTCGTGAGTTTTTGAAAAAATCCATTTTTAATACCCTTTGTAACTTTGCATAAACTTTCATAAACATTTAGAAACATTTATGACTTTCGTAAACATTTTTGGCTTTCATTGATAATAGTAAAAAATTTATATTGAAGCTACTAACATTTATAAAATGTATTCATATAATTGATCACAAGGCATTTAAGAAAATGCATATTCTTTTACCAAATAGTTTTGCAAGATAAAACATAATAAGCATAAAGTTGTAGCTGAAAATTGAGTGATGAGACAATGTATATGTCAATCTTTCATTCTTTAACTTTGTCTTGTATACCTTGGCGACTAAGTGTAATCTAGAACTCTGAGCCTACACAGCCTGGCATAACCCCTCAACCAGGCATGACTGTTTCATGAATATGGCTTAACCCTCCAACTGAGCATGACAATTTTTCATGAACATTTTATGGTGTATAATTTCATGCTAAAAATATGCTTGTAAAACTTTTCATTAACATATCCATGTCACATAAAACATTCAAGGATATGTTGATAAAGACATAAAGTTAAACATTTGATACAATATCATAAGGTTATAAAGGTGTTGCATGTAGTATTGTATATTGTAAAACTATAAAAACTGTATTTAATGGAGAGTCTACATTTCAAGATTTAGGGTTACCTGTTATCCATAGTCCACATTTACTTGCTTACTCGGTTTGCCTTGACATTTCTCTTATCTTTTTTTTCTTTGCTAGTGATCTTAAAGCATGGATCAAAATACATCGGTACTGTATCAGTATAGATACTCGACTTAATCTTTGCTTATTTAATGTTCCTAATCCCTTGTAGACTTAGTTTTACTGTTTAGGATTCCCTCATGATCTTTAATTAGGTTCCTAATACTTCTTAATTCATCATGTGACTTACTTTAACTTTTAGAAAATTTTGGTCATTTGCCCTTTATGTGTCTTGTACTGTTTGGTACTTTGTTTATCTTATCGGACTTCATCTTTGAGTCTAGAAGGTCCTTTAATTATAAGACAAGTCCCTCTTCAATTTTCTAAGCTAATCGAATTGCTTAATTAAACTTTAGGGTTAATTTGGTAATTTTACCATTTTTATGTCGTGCTCTGATACGATTTTGTCGCGACCCTAACCCGAGAAGCCTAACAATAGGGTCGTCTAAACCCTAAAGGGAAGGTGAACGGACTAATCAACCAAGTCAAGTGTATTAAAAATAGGTCATTTTTTAAAGGAAATGTTTTTGAAATCGTTTTACTTTGATTGATTTCATCTCGTTCTCCTGTTTATACTTGTTCGAGTTTCGTAATGAGATTAAATAAAATTGATTACTATCATATGCAACTGTACAAAAACTATACATCAATAATGTATAACAAGGTAAGTGTTTCAGAGCTAACTCTAATAGTCCACCATATTTGTACAATGTGATCAAGGAAGGGTACGTGTAATGTGCAATGTCACTCCCTTATCGCAAGTAATGTAGCACATAAGGCCAGTATGCATAAGTCTGCATGCATCATCAATTTCTGGTTATAACCTCACAACTCAAGTCTAGCACGATGTATATCAAGAGGTGTATAATACTCAGGCTATAAGAAGTCAATATCAAGTATAGAATACCGTCACCCCTATGTGATTATAATTGTAGCCATTACCTGACTATAAGCAAACACTACTTGTGCCTTACATAATATTAGTTGGACGTCTTATACATTTATACTTTAACTATTGGGGCCGCAGACAAATGTGTAAGACCCACAAAAGTTAATATAATTCATGCAATCAAAAACGGTTAAATATGAGTTGTTACCTCTCCACTGCTACAAAATAATCCATTCTTCTAGGTGTCGGAGCAACATAAAACCTAGAAAGCAAATGAAGTGGACCATACTAGTTAAGATGACTACTTAATATAAACACATAAAATGTATACGCAACTGTGGAATGTAAGAAAATAGTAATACAATCCTCAAATATGTTGTATGGAATTACTAATTAAAAAAAAAAAACTAAAAATGATTTTACTTCACACGTGACATCTATTATTACTAGACCTCTCCATTATATTTAGACGTATTTAGTATGATTAGTGTTTCTAAGAAGCAGAGTGCGAAATAGGTCCTGTGCAAAGTGACAATTGCACATTAGACGACTAGGATTCTTGAAGTGATGCGAAGAGTGAAAGTTGAGACAATTAAAAGAATGAGAAAGACAAAAGAAGAGGGGTACGAGTCCGGCACAGGAAGCATGTAGAAGACCACACAAGTGTACCTTTCATACATAGTACTAAGTATGGTAATGTGATGTCAGAGGAGTTCGAAATAGTGCAATTTATATTAGTTAGTGCAAGCGATTAGCTTGAAAGGCATGTGATAGGTGAATGAGCAACAATCACAGTAGTGACTCCATGTATCCAAAAAGACACTATATGGATCTCTTCTTCTCTAGAAGCACCAAGGTATGCCAGATCATAGTTGCACATTACGCTCAAGGAGCTTCTTAAGGTTTGCCTCCAGCTTTAGACAATCGCAAAGTGATACGGTGAGCACCATGTGATAAATAGAAGGTCAGGTAAGCAAGAACTACTCAGGGAGTCGAGGATTGACTCAACCTAAAGAAGAAAGGCACAGAACGGGACTAACTCGACTCCGAAGGAGGAGCCAATCTCAAGATTATTTCGCGTAGATAACTCATCCAGGTTCGAAGCTAACATACAAGATGTGTTGACTCTCTTAAGGAAACAACATGATTACAACCTATCATGGACACCACTAATGACGTGTCGTGTTATGGGCGTCTGTGCTTCTTAAGATACCTCTATCACCTTCCTTAGTCTTAAAGCTAAAGTCTATGCAAGAATTTTATAGATACCCCTTACCAAGCTGATGGAACGAAAATCCTTCATATCCTTAGTGGGTCTTTAAGAAAATATTGTGATGAACATTGACAATTCTTTTCATATTTATGCAAAATTTTGGAAAATAACATTACTTAAAACCACCAAAAAGAGGTGCACCATTCAACACCGATTGTAGCCAAGAAACACTCATCAAATATAAGCAATAGCCAATAGCAATATATTAAATAGTTGTAAAATTCTATAAGACGTGATGCATTTTCCAAAACATTAACTAAGATCAATATACTATTTTACTCACCACACCAGAAGAAACGTTGTAAGATAGTAAGCAGTATTCAGTAGCCCATAGGACAATATTCCAGAAATCCCATATCTCCTCAATCTCTTCAATATCCTGACAAATCTAATAAAAAAAATGAGATCCCAACATAAAAAAACAGGATTATGGATATTAATTCTAAACACATTTAGTGCCGGAAGATGGGTCTTGGGAGAGAATAGAACATAAATGAAAACAATATCAAGTCATTCAGTCAGTGGTCTATTTATAATAATAATTATAATAAAAAAAAAAAGACACAAGGCATAAAGGGTAATTCATTTAATCAAGCTCGTGATAGAAACAAGCCTTCTCTGGCATCTTTTCCCTTGTGGTATTCAAACTGTGTCAGTGCAACTTATTAACACCATTTAATTGAAAACAAAAAAAAAAACCTATGAGCGCATACCTTGATCCAGTACACTCCATGATGGAGAACAATCTACAATTTCTAGAGCCAAACTACAAGAGTTCGGTAGCAAAAGAACTGAGTTCAACCTCAGCTGAGTAAAATTTAAATGGTCAAGCTTGTCTAATTACCTAAATGATCTGGGATTGTTCAGACTTGGTTTGTTTATAAAAGAGTTTGAACATTTGAGTCAAGCTCAGATCATAGTTTAATAAATGAGCTCGAACCCCTTAGTCGACCTACCCAAAAAAAAAACTTAGTCGAACCCAGCCCAAGTTGATGAACATCTTTTTTTGTGGCCTATATGCAAATAGTGCTGGATTTAGGGATTGAAACAAAAGAATTGTGGTTAGCATTTTTACTGCAAACCAATGATTTCTAAGCCTTGGGGTTCAGATTTTAGTATGTAACGAGTGCTAACAGTGCTACCGATAAAAAAAAAAAGAGTGCTAACAGTGCTATAGCATAATCATTTTCAGTAAACAAGACACAGGATTAAAAGGTGAAGAAAAGTAGTACACTACTCCCTGAGGGCTTGTTTGAGATCAGCACTCGAACTGATAGAAGAGTTCCACACTCATTCTTTGACTAAGAAAAAACCATTAGATAACTCTAACCTCATTTTATAACAAGGAGCAATACCTTCTAAAAAATATTGTAACCAATTGAGGCAACTTACATCAAAAATACAAAGTTTCTAAGCTACTAATAGGCTAGAATGCAACTCAAACTTGAGAATGGGACAAAGTTCTCAAACTTGAACCAAAGTTTGAGGCAGGCAATGAGCTATGCAGCAGTCTTATGCCAATGGTGTTCATTTGAATCGTATGATGAGATTTTTAAAATAAGTTGGATCTTGGGGCTTCTTGTATAATATACTTGAATGCATGCCACAAAATACTTCATCTTCAAAGAAATAATTTGTTTAACTATGCAGCATGTGCAATTATTCTATTGATCCAATAACACCATTGCCTTGCAATTCAAATTTTTGTTAAAAGCACAAAATAATCTGGTTGCTTTTCTACTTCCCAAAACTCTGAACTTCTGACTGTCCCAAACAATGTTACCTGGAATGCAGGTTGTTATGGTGTGTGGAATGGGAATGGGAACACAATACCCTGTATACAAGCTAAATGAACCTATCTATATTGATCTCTTGATTTGCTTTAGACATTTCCTATTATTGTTTCTCTAAAACAGAAAATTAATGAAAGAACTAGAATAATTTCTAACAATAATTTCTTGACTGACCATCAAATGTTAACTTGAATGGTATCGCTTTCACCTCCCAAAGAGGAGGTCAAGGCTTCAAGTCCCAATGAGGACATAGTGGGTGTCTTACCTGTCCAAAAAAGGAAGAAGAAGAAGAAGAATTTCTTGAATGAATCACTAAATTGTAGTTTCTTTTGTAAATTTTGTGGAACAAATGAGATTATAATTGTGTACTCGTTCTTACTTTTGTAAATGGGTTCGCCACCTTGGCAGATTTTTAATAGATTATTCCTTATCAGAAAAAGGGGGGCAGGGATTGCTAGGGTATTAGATTTTCTTTGGTAACCGCGGTTTCAATTATTAGATCAAACAAACCAACAGAGCTTAAACAACAACCTCGAGTGATTCCTTTGGCGTTCTATTCATAATATTGTCTTTCCTTGAGAAACTTCTACTTTGTTCATTGAAGTAAGATAGGCTCTGTGTAATGTAAACTTGGGGTTAATGTATTTATTACTCCTTATGTCAGAGAAAACTCTCCAAACAAGTTTGTAAGAATTAAAGTTGGCCCGTCAACCATCACCATCCATAGACTTTTCCAGTGTATCCACAAATTTTATCAGCCATGAAACTCTCCTTCAATTACAAAAAAATCCCTACCAAAGCTTCATTATTGCAAATTCCCATGATTTTGAAACAAAATCAGCCCAAACTGCATACAAACAACCACTTAGAGAATTTGACATCCTAGAGTTCCTGAATTCTAGGCAGAAGTGTAAGGGAAAAGTGTTGGCGTTAGGGTTAAACAAACAGTAAACAAACCAATAATTTCTCAAACTTTGCGGTCAGATTTTGGTAGTTAAAGAGAGTGATCAAATCTATAGCACTTTAGCAAAACAAATAATAATAAAAATAAAAAATCAGCAAACAAGAAAGAAGAGTAACAAAGAGAGAAGTACCCGACTCCATAAGGGCTTGTTTAAGATCCATACTCATTCTTTGACCAAGAAAAAACTATTCAGTAACTCTAATCTTGTTTTGCAGCAAAAGGCCAGATTTTATACATGCTAGAAAACCTAAATTTACGAAGAATTTTCTGAACACTACCTCAATATTGAACACTACCTCTTTAAGTCATGGCCTCATATATGTTTCCCTTCCATCTTCTTGATAATACTAAAAGTATTATGAAGAATTTTCTGTAGCATTCAAGGCCTGGTAATCCACTAGTACGTTGGAACACCATTTGTCAGCCTAAATGCTTTGGATGTCTTGGGATAAAAGATTTTAGAATTTTGAACAGAGTTTCCCAAATAAAATTGACTGGTGGTTGATCCAAGAACCTAAATAACTTTGGGCACAGGTGAAAAAACATTATTATTATCCTACTCAGCACCATTTTGAAGCTCAAACTTCTTCAAATTCTTCATGGCCTGGAGAATAAATCATGGTTCGATTGACACTCTCAAACAAAATATATTATGTCAAGTAGGGAGAGGAAACCAAATTAGACTTTAGAATGATAAATGGTAAGGAAATTAGAAGCTTCAGGATTATTTCCTTACTGATGATCTTCCTCAACCCTTGTGGGATCTTACGGTATCATTGATGCTCAAACTAAAGACTGGAATTATTCATCCATTCAGCATATCTTCCGAGAATGATTGTTGGCCCTGATTAAATGTAATCCCATTTCTTATCATAATAGTAATGATCAATGTTACCTACAACGTGAATCATTATGGTACGGGGAACGGGAACGAAGATCGTCACTTGTTATAGAACATGGTACGTTAGGGGTAGGCTTCTTTGGATCGCTTTATTGGAATGCAATACGTTTATTTGGAACGTGATATACTTTTTTATTGTATTTGTAATAATATTGGTATGTATATATAAACATAAAAAAGATTTCAACGAATCCAAGCCATTATAAAATAAAATTCCAATGATGTATGTATTTTGTATAATTTTTTTGAGACTTTTGATATTTTAGATTGGAACACTAAATTTTGCGTTCCAAATTGCTAATGATCCATATTTTGGATCGTGCGATCCCAATTCGCAATTCGCTAGGGGATGAGCGAATTGTGGTAACCATGGTAATGATTGTCCAGTCCGGGGCCTTACATCACATGGCCAGTTCACACTCAAGTCTGCATAAAGAAGGCTGTCTTTGGAACTTCATCCTCCAACTCTTCCTTTAACTCCCTGTAGTACAATCTGGAAACTTCCAATTACTCCTCATGTTAGGTTTTCCATTTGGCTTCTAAGTCATGATCGTCTTCCAACTGCTGAGATCCTCGCCAAACAAAACATTATAAACTGTCCCTCATGTCGGCTTTGTTATCATCCTTGTCAGTCTTCTTTGCACATCTCTTCTCATTGTCCTCATCTTGCAGCAGTGAGACAGCTTAAAACCCACATTCTCTCTTAATGAAAATAATATTTTATTTATCCCTACAGGTCTCAACAGTCAACACAATCCCCATTCTCATAGCTTCTTGGCATCTCTGTTTTGCTTGGTGTGACAAGGTAGAAACAAAGAAATTTTTGAGAAGTACATTATTTCCCTTTTAACTGATTCAAGAGGAGAAATCTCTGTTTCTGTATTTATGCAAGTAAATCCTAGATCTTTTTTCCCCAAATCCAAACTCAGTGCATGAAAATGATGACTTTAGTTCCCTAAGTGCCTCTTCTACAGTGGACGTTTAAGCTCAATGTGGATGCAGCTACTAAACATTATCCAGGTACAGCAAGTATGGGGGTTTACTTCAAATTTGGAGGACAGTTCACTGTTGGTTTTGCTAAAAGCATTGGAATTGCAACCAACGTTATGGCTGAAATATGGGCCATCAAAGAAGGTCTTAACCTCACACAACAGCTTGCTATTTCCAAATAGAAAGTTGAGACTGACTTCTTGGTGATTCTACATGCTTTCTGCAGGAAGAAGCTGAACCAGAAACAAAGATGTGCTGGCAAACTCGTCCTCTGGATGGGGCTAAAGATTTTGAACATTTCAAGAGAATTTATCAGCAAGGAAAGCCCAATGAACAAAAGTGAAATGCATATAAAAAATGTGCTGGCAAGAGGTCTGCGTCATATCAAAAGATGGTCACCAACACTGACTTATTGTACGGTGCTGACAGGACATGAATGCCGCTCCATGAAAACTCTCTCAAGGAAAAACAGACCGGAAAGTTCTTTTCATTTCCAATAGTCTTATTACAACTCATTCACTTAAGGCAACAGAAGCATATACAACCTTTCCCATTAGAAGCATGAACACCACAAAACTGGAATGGCCAAAAGAATAGTGGCAAATCCATACTTCTTTTATCAGGAAAACTGAGAGAAGAAACAAAAGTTAACCATACTTTCCCTGTTAATGCCAAACCAAACCATTTTTTTACAAGTAATGGTAACTTGCAATAGAAGCGCCCAAGGGGGGCGGAACATTGATTTAAATCGCGGCCGCGGTATAATGGTATCAGGCTCATAGGGTCATCCGTAACGGGAATCGGAAATTGCAACCGTGAATTTTTTCAAATATTAGCAAATATCTTAAAAGTTACTGATGTGCATATGTTGACAACAATTTATCACATTTTAATATTTTTTACTACTATTTTTCAATTTTTCTACACCTAAAAAAATATTTTTCTTATAAATAACACCTAAGAAGAGATTTTATTATTTTATATGAATTTTTAAAAGTTAAACTAATAAGAAGTATCATTTAATTTGATTAACATTACAACAAGTAATATAAATAATAACAAAAAATGATTATAAGCATGAAAATCAATTAAGTGTGATTAGTTATAGATTTAAAAAAATTAAAAATTTTGAAGCAAAGAGGACTTTTTGAGATTAACGGTCGATACAATACATAACGGCCATTATTTAAAACCATGGGCAGAACCCAAACCCATATCTACAAAGAAGGGTTGTGAGATTAAAGCCCAAGGGTCCCCAAAAAATCAATTGAAGAGTTTACATACAAGAAAGAGGCTTCTTTTGCCCAAAAGAATAACATGCTTAACAAGCTAAGAGGGAGGGGGGAGGGGGCTGGTTTCAATCATGCACGACTTGAATTCGGGATGTGATCATCACTCAACATCTAAGAAGCACGAACACAAACACAGACACGTCAATTCTAAAAAAAAAAATAGGGCACGGACACGCTGAATATATATATATATATATATATTTATATTTTTTATATGACTGTATAATAAAAACTCAAAGCTATTTCAATTAAAATTGACAAAAAGCACACAAATCACAAAAAATATTATTAAGATATTAAAATAACAAAGTTATTAAATAAAAATTTAAGAACTTTTTCATTTAATCATCAACATCCATGATTCAAGTTTTAAAACAAATTTACAAACTATTACATAGAATATTTATACATATATGTGTGTGTGTGTCTATAACCAAAAGAAGAACTAAGGAGAAGAGGAGAAAAAAAGGAAAAAATTCAAACAAAAAGAAGAAAAAAAAATCCATCCCAAACGTTTCCATAACCTGTCCAAAATTCAAAAAATAAAAAATTGGACACTTTTTTTTTAGTGTCCGATACGTGTCCGGGAAGTGTCCTAGAGTATCGGTATCCGACACGGACACATGAATCGAAATAGAGTGTTCGTGCTTCATAGCTCAACATCGAGGACTATAAAGTTCAAACCAAATTTATTGTCTAGTACAAAAAACTACGATGAAATATAATGAATGGCACATTGGTTGTAAAACTATAGGCTTCACACTGCTAAATAATATGATTTAATACTAGAGGTGTAAAATGGGTCCGGCCAGCCGAAGCCTGGAACACGAAAGGGAGGCCCGCCATGGTCCAAAACGGTTGACACGTGGAGGCTCATGTTGAGCTTCTATAGGCATCACAATTGTTGAAAAATACGATTTAATACGAGAGGTGTAAAATATGAAGCATAGCACGCGAAAAGGAGGCTTGGCACGGCATGATTCACACGTAAGCCATGTCACCATGCCCCTCCTAGCCCATAGGCATAGCAAGGCATGAGCTTGTTGAAAGCCCAAGCACGGCACAACCTAGGCATGATTAGGCATGGCCCAATAGGCCCTTTAGGCCCGATCCATGATGGCAAGGCAAGGCCCTTTAGTGGAAAATGTGAGGAAAAAAATAATTAATAAGTTAATAAATAATAACTAATACGATAAATAAGAAATATAAAGAAAAAATATAAAGCAATAAGTTATAAACTTATAACATAAAATAAAGAAAAAATTATAACCACTAACTACAAAGTAAAAATTTTGAATAAAAGTAAAAAAAAGTTTTAAAAAAATATATCAACTAACATAAATGTTAAAAAACAAAACAAAAAAAACTAACAAAGTAATAAATTATAAACTTATAACATAAAGCAAAACAAAAATATAACTACAAACTACTAATTAAAAAATCAGAAAAGAAGTAGAAAACTTGAAAAAATCTCAACTAACATACAAGTTAAGAAATAAAGGAAAAAAAAAACTAACAAAGTAATAAGTTATAAACAACTAAGTAACAATTTTGAAAAGAAGTTGAAAAGTTGAAAAATATCAGCTAAGAACTTAGAAAATAAAGCAAAAAAAATGTGGGAAAAATAAAAGAAATTTGAAAAAAAGAATTGGGATGGCCAAGCACGGCCCAGGCCCTCCACGTGCAATGTTGCGCTGATAAGCCATGCTAAGCTTGAGTTTTTGGGAGTTATGGCACGACATGTTAATTAAATGGGTCAGCACGGCCCAGCCCATTGCCACTAATGGGCTTCAAATTAATGGGTTGTGTTATGTTGTGCCTAAATCCCTTTCACTTTTGAAGCATACATATTTTGGTTGAAAGAATAATTCATAGATAGAACTTCCAATAGTTATTTCTACCTAAACTTGTAGAGGCACAATTACAAAACACATCATTTAATACAACAAAGCTATAAAATAGATAAAACATACCACCTGTCACCGACCCAAAAAAAAAAAAAAAAAAAACATAGTGAAAGATCAGAGCAAGAGCTACCGTGTTACAAATTATTACATACCTTTTGGAAATAATTGCCTCATATAATCCAAAAATAGATTTGTAGTGCAAAACAAGATAAAAATAAAAATCAGTCAATGATCAATTTCATCCGTCTCATCCTCAGCATCCTCCCAGTCAACATCCTCACCATTTCACCACTTTACCCTCATTTTCTTCTCATTTGCCTAATTAGAATGATTGTGCTCTTCCGTGCGTAAGCTTCCTCATTATGGTCCTCTATGGGACAGTGTCACTCATGTTCTTGAGATTTATGTGGTTGAAGTGGCAAAAATAAATTGAGTGAGTTTACTACCTCATTAGTGGTACCTAAACATATAAAAGATCCATACTAATCCATTACCATTTAATAATTCTTTTTTCAATTTCATGAAGAAAGATCAAAAATTCTTTGGGTTTCTTACTTGTCACTTGCAAGTTGACTTGGTCTCCTCCAACGATATTATCATGTGTCACGTAATATAGCTCTCATTACCTATCCAAAAAAAATATGGCTCTCATCTCTTACTAGTCTTAGGGACTTAAAAGCTAAGTTATATTGTTGTACTGAATTAAAATATAGACTAAACTTGTAACACCCACACTCAATGATTAGGGCAATGTAATGGAATTATGTCAATAGAAGGATCTTTTCAAAATTCTTTGGACACTAAGCAATGACATGACCTAAACTAGGGTTAAAAGCCAACCTAAACCAAACAGTAAGTCCTAACCCTAACTAGGCCATAACCTAATGTAGGGTTAAAATCAAACCTAGCCATGGGCCAACGTAACTTAACCTAAACCAAACAATAAGCCCTAACTCTAACCAGACCATAACTTAGTGTAGGGTTAAAATCAAACCTAGCCATGGGCCAACGTAACCTAACCTAACCTAGGTTAATGAGTCTATTGGTTAAGTAAGCAATACATCACTAACCTAAAGTGAAAAAAATATTACACCAAATATTATAAATTAATAAATAAAATAATTATGAAAAAATAGAAAAAATACATAAAATAATAGGAAAATTAAAAGAAAAATTATATAAAATTATTTGGTAAATCATGTGACTTGCACATGATACTAGAGACCCAAATACACACACTCAAGTGTGTATAAATAGAAAAATAAGGAAAAATATTGGGAAAATATATAAAAATTATTTTTGATTATCATGTGCCTTGCACATGATGAAGGATGGCTGGTACACACAGTAAGTGTGTATTAGTGTGTGGATAAGACTTTGAACCATGTATGTTGTTGGTGTTTCTTGGGATTTAGCTTTTTCACAAGCTCCTTGAACTGGTCCTAAAGGAAAGCCGCTTTTAAAGCAATATCTACTTTGTGCCCTTTTATAGAATTTGAAAGAAGACACTAAAATATTTATGCGGATGAAAGTAATGATGTTGACGGAGTCTAGGATTCCTGATTAGTTGGGATTTTGAAACTTTGGGTTTTGGGTTTTAGGTTGTGTAATGCGTATGAAGCATTACCTGATCACCATGTTCCTATGTAAATTTGTTTAGTTCAGATTTTTTTTCATTGTGTTTGGTGGGGGACAGAGTAAAGAGAAAGGAAGCAAAGAGCAGGGGAAAAAAGGAAGTGGAGGGAAGAGAAAATAATCATTTTTCGTTTGGTTGAAAAGAGGAAGTGGAGAGAAAATAAAAAGAAGAGGAAATGAAGAGAAGAGAAAAAGAAAGGAAAGAGAAAGAAAGATGAAGTGGAGTGAATCTCAAAACTTTCCTTTCTTTTGTTCACTAAGAACTAGGAAGAGAAAAGCGAAAGGCAATAAAACAAGAGAAAAAGAAGATAGAGAAAGGAAAGAGAAAATCATTTTCTTGTGTGGTTGAGAAGAGAAAGTGAAGGGAATTTAAAACATTTCTCTTCTCTCCAACTGAATACACCATTTGTTCTATCCTCGCTTAGTTTTGGAACGCCTTGCTGCATGCCTTGCATTTTTTTCATTATTTTCCTTTGATCAATTCTATGAGAAGAAAAATAATAATAATTGTAAACCATGGCATACATGGGCTTCTTGTGCGACCCATCAGAGGTAGGTAATCCTTGCCTTGCTGAGGTAGTTTAGTGTGTTTCAATAGTAGGTTACACTAAACTTAGTAAGAGAAACCTCAGGCCCCTTTTCTATTTATATATTTCACCTTTACCGATAAAAAAAAAAGAACTTAGTAAGAGAAACCAAAATAAGTAATAAATCAAATCAAAATTTAAAGCCTTAATTTTTTTGTTTGGGCGAGGCAATTTTGACCCTGGACAGGGCAAGCAGGGGTAAACTTCTGTCCAATTGGTACTGCATGTGTAGGGGGCGAGCGAAGATGCTAATCACTTGCTTCTTCATTGGTTATGCCACATTCGGTGAGAGGCTGTTTGTCTAATAGGGTTCAAGTGTGTAGGATTGTCCCACATTTCTTGATTTGGTGCGTATGGTGGGAGAGAAATTGGCTTATGTTTGATGATGTACAGGTGTTGGTGTCTCAATTGAAGAATTATTTCCTTGTCACTTTTCATTTTTGGAGTTCTGAGCATCTTCCAGGCTCAATTCATACTTTCTTAGAATTTCTGGGGGATTTCAACTGTATAGGAGCTTGGCTCTAGCTCCTTTGCATCTAATCTTTTGTATATGAGTTGCAACCTCTAGGCATTTTAATAAATTAACACTTTTTACAGATAAAAAAATATATACAGATCCAAAGCCTGAAGTAGATATATACAACTGATTGTGAACAATCCTAAAATATCAACAACTCATTCCTTTTAGGACTTCTCAAAAGCACATTTCAATTTACATTCTTAACAATTAGAAGTGATCCCTGTTGTTTAACCCTACTTCCAGCCATATCAATCCACTTTAAACAACTTAATTTTAACATTCCAAAAATCATTAGCTTTCCATTCACCTTTGACGTGTGGCATGGTATGTAGTACTGACACAGATGTTCTTCACTAGTTCTTTTTTCACGGCCACACACCAGGCCATCAGTAGTTTAGCAAAGGTTAAAATAAAATAAAATTTTCAGCAGGAAAAATAATGCAATTTGGTGATGCAGAAAACACTGCCTATTTAATTAGCACAAACAAGTGAACACAATTCTCAGTCATGTAGCTGATATATTGTCAGAGAAAGAAAAGGTTCATTTGTTTCGGCGTTGACTTTGTTAATAACAACAAATAAGGTTAAAACAAAACAAAAGGTACAAGTAAGGATGTGGAAATCCCGAATAATTTGAAAGGGATTTGGAGGAGATTGTGGTAGGAGGTTGAGGCCGATATTTAGGTTGATTATAGGCTGATTATTTGGGTTGACCTTTTTTGTTTCCATTTTTGGTTCTCTTTGTACATGTTAAATAGGGACCCTAGTATGTAAATTATACACAATTGAATATACAAGAATTTTATTCTCATTCTCTACATGGTATCAGAGCTCGGGTTACTCTGAAACCCTAGCAATCCATGGCTGCCCAAAAGGAAGACAGTCATGAGTCCAGTCAGTCGACAACCCAGAGGGGAGAGTCGGAGCTTACCTCTTCCATGGGCTCGGCTGGTGTGTTCGAAACTTCCTCACTTCATCTTACCGTAGAAAAACTCAATGGTAAGAACTATCGGGAGTGGGCGCAATCCATCAAACTCATTATCGACGGTAAGGGAAAGCTCGGCTTTCTTACCGGCGAATCTCGTCAACCACCTCCCACCGACGCAACTGCCTCCCAGAAATGGCGGTCCGAGAATTCCTTGATAACCTCATGTCTGATTAACTCCATGAAGCCAACCATCGGAAAAACCTACATGTTCCTCCCGACGGCAAAGGATGTGTGGGACGCCGTGCGAGAGACATACTCCAATGCTGAAGATGCATCTCAAATCTTCGAACTCAAGACGAGGCTATGGCAGAGGAAGCAAGGAGATCGGAAAGTTACAGAGTTCTACACAGAAATGTTGGGATTGTGGCAAGAACTCGACCTCAGCTACGGCGAAGAATGGGAGTGTACAGGTGACAGTGTTCGATTCAAGAAGAAGATGGAAGCCGAGAGGGTATTCGAATTTCTGGCAAGACTGAATCACGAGCTCGACAACGTGCAAAGCAGGATTTTGGGTCGACGGCCGCTACCTTCCATCCGAGAGGTGTTTTCTGAGGTGTGACGGGAAGAACAAAGGAAGAGGGTGATGTTGAAGGAGAAAGCAGAGCTTGGGATCGAAGCCTCTGCTCTTGCAAGTCGCGGGATGGCGTCGAGCTCTGCTCTTGCAAGTCACGGGATGGTGTCGACAGTAGGATCCGGTCCAAGACAAAGCCTTGTGCCTGGGATTGAAGCCACAGCCCTTATAACCCGTGGGCCTTCCAATGGATCCGGCCCAAAACAAAATAAAAGGCCACTTTGTGACCATTGCAAAAAATTGGGCCATTCAAAAGATACTTGTTGGGCCTTACATGGCAAGCCTACTGACTGGAAGCTCAGACAGCCCAACAAATCCCACGGGTACCAAGCCACAACTAAACAGCAGGCAGAAACAGGCGCTCTAGCCCATCACACTCAGTCTACCTTTATTGGGGGTTTTAATCCCGAGCAACTTGAGAAGCTATATGCCCTTTTTTCGACCTTTCAAGCCTCGGGTCCATCTTCTACTCCACTGCCATCGGGTTCCTTAGCCCACAAAGGTACTTTTTTGACTACTCTTAGGCCATTTTGTGACCATTGCAAAAAATTGGGCCATTCAAAAGATACCTGTTGGGCCTTACATGGCAAGCCTACTAACTGGAAGCCCAGACAGCCCAACAAATCCCACGGGTACCGAGCCACAACTAAACAGCAGGCAGAAACAGGCACTCTAGCCCATCACACTCAGTCTACCTTTATTGGGGGTTTTAACCCCGAGCAACTTGAGAAGCTATATGCCCTTTTTTTGACCTTTCAAGCCTCGGGTCCGTCTTCTACTCCACTGCCATTGGGTTCCTTAGCCCACAAAGGTACTTTTTTTACTGCTCTTAGTACCACTTTGCACTTTACTCCCTGGATTATTGACTCTAGTGCATCCGACCATATAACTGGTACCCATCATTTATTTTCCACACATTCACCTTGTGCTGATAACTTGAAAGTAAAAATTGCAGATGGTATCTTATCCCCAGTAGCTGGCAAGGGGAGTATCCATGTCTCTGAATTTATTACTTTGGAGTCTGTCCTTCATGTTCCTAATCTCTCTTGTAATCTGTTGTCCGTTAGTCAGCTAACCAAACAATCTCATTGTTCAGCAATTTTTTTGTCTTCCCATTGTGTTTTTCAGGACCTATCATTGGGGAAGACGATTGGCAGTGCTAAGGAGTGCGAGGGGCTCTACTACTTTGATGATGCTCACATGAATAAACAGTGTCATCTTCCTATTTGTAATTCTGCATCTATCCTACGGATAGTGAACTTTTGTTATGGCACAAACAATTGGGCCATCCTAGTTTTCAATATTTAAAACATGTGTTTCCATCACTTTGTTCGAATAAAAATCCCTTGGATTTACAATGTGAATTTTGTGAACTTGCAAAACATAATCGCACTACTTTTTCTAAATCCCCTTATAAACCATCACTGCCTTTTACCCTGATTCACAATGATCTTTGGGGGCCTTCACGGGTTCTTAATAGGACCCACAAAAAATGGTTTATTACATTTATTGATGACCATTCTCGTCTCTATCGGGTATTTTTACTAAACGATAAATCTGAGGTTAGTTCGGTATTCATGAACTTCTACAATATGATTTACACCCAATTTCACACAAAAATCCAAATTCTTCGTACTGATAATGGCACTAAGTACTTCAACTCTTCTTTGAGTCCCTATTTTCAAGACAAAGGTATTATTCACCAGAGTTCTTCTGTTCACACCTCCCAACAAAATGGGGTTGCTGAACGAAAAAACTGACATATTCTGGAGGTAGCTCGTGCCCTACTATTCACCTCTCACATGAAAAATAACTTTTGGGGTGATGCCATTCTGACCGCCGGATTCCTCATCAATCGAATGCCTAGTCGGGTTCTCTCATTCGCAACCCCTCTCCAAAAATTCCTGGAGATCTTTCCTGATTCTCGACTCAGTTCAGCTCTCCCACTTCGTGTTTTTGGGTCCACAGTGTTTGTTCACGTTCACGCCCCCCAACGTAATAAGTTGGATCCTAGAGCTCTCAAATGTGTCTTCCTTGGATACTCTCCCACTCAGAAGGGTTACAAATGCTTTGACCCTCTCTCACAAAAGTTATATGTTAGTTTGGATGTCACATTTTTTTAGCATACTCCCTACTACTCGCTTCAGGGGGAGTCCTTGAGGGAAGCTCGACTCTCAGATACAGACTTCGATGTTGCGATCTTTGAATCTACCCCATACAGTACACCTTCTCCTTCTTCATCCAACACAGAAGGACCGACTTCGATGTTGCAATCTTTGAATCTACCCCATACAATACACCTTCTCCTTCTTCGTCCAACACAGAAGGACACTCTCCTTCTTCGTCCAACACAGAAGGAATCTTGAACTCAGGGGGAGATGTGGGAAAACAAACAAACAGGGAGACACTTGTCTACTCAAAGAGACCTAAATCAAAGCCCGATGAGACTCTCGCATCCGAAGCACCAAAAGAGTCAGAACCGGTGATAGCTCCGACTACTCATGAGCCAAAATCCAATCCTGACCAGGTAAAAATTCTTGATAACTTACCCATTGCTCTTAGAAAACAACCTCGTTCATGTACTTTCCATCCTATCTCAAATTTTGTATCTTACAATGCTCTTTCTGCCAAGTGTCGTGCTTTTACGTCTAACCTTGACAGAATCCAGATTCCTAAGAATATTCAAGAAGCTTTGGAAATTCCAGAATGGAGAAAAGCAGTGATGGAAGAAATAAGGGCATTGGAAAAAAATGGAACTTGGGAGGTGATGACTTTGCCAAGGGGGAAGAAACCAGTGGGCTGTAAGTGGGTGTTCACAGTGAAGTACAAGGCGGATGGTACAGTAAAACAGTACAAAGCCCGCCTAGTTGCAAAGAGGTTCACTCAGACATACGGTATTGACTACACTGAGACATTTGCACCAGTAGCAAAGCTGAATACTATACGTGTTCTCTTGTCCTTGGCAGCAAATCTGGACTGGCAACTTCACCAATTTGACATCAAGAATGCTTTTTTGAATGGTGAGCTGGAGGAAGAAGTGTTCATGACGCTACCACCAGGATTTTACAAAGAAAGAGAAGAAACCAGAGTGTGTAAATTGAAGAAATGCCTGTGTGGACTCAAACAATCACCAAGGGCTTGGTTTGATAGATTTGCGAAGGTGATGAAGAATCAAGGATATCAACAGGGACAGTTAGATCACACGATGTTCTTCAAACAATCCAATGAAGGAAGGAGGACCATCCTGATCGTGTACGTCGACGACATCATTCTCACTGGAGACAACACAGGAGAGATGGAAAGATTGAAGAAGGTCTTAGCCACAGAGTTTGAGGTAAAAAAACCTAGGTCAAATGCGATACTTTCTGGGAATGGAAGTTGCCAGATCAAGGAAGGGAATTAGTGTCTCCCAGAGAAAGTATATACTTGACCTTTTAACTGAGACTGATATGCTTGGTTGCAAGCCAAGCGATACTCCGATCGAGGCAGGAAAAAGAACGGAAAACGTTGGAAAGCCTGTGGATAGAGAAAGATATCAAAGACTAGTAGGTATATTGATCTACCTATCTCACACTAAACCTGACATTGCTTTCGCTGTAAGTGTGGTCAGTCAGCACATGCATTCACCAAAGGAGGGTCACCTAGAAGCAGTGTATAAAATTCTCAGATATCTGAAAGGCTCTCCAGGGCGAGGTCTATTCTTTAATAGATGAGACAGTAAGAAGATAGAGATCTATACAGATGCAGATTGGTCAGGATCAGCAGAAGACAGAAGATCTACTACCGGCTACTGTACCTATGTTTGGGGAAATCTAGTAACATGGAGGAGTAAGAAGCAGAGTGTGGTAGTCAGAAATAGTGTTGAAGCTGAATTCAGAGCTATTGCACAAGGGATGTGTGAAGGGCTATGGTTACAAAAGCTTTTGGAGGAACTACATATCACAGTAGAGCTCCCCATCAAACTCTACTGCGACAACAAAGCCGCTATCAGCATTTCCTATAATCCTATTTAGCACGACAGGACTAAACACAGAGAAATTGACAGGCACTTTATAAAGGAGAAAATTGAGAAAGGAACAGTCTGCATGACCTATATCCCTACAAGATAACAATTAGCAGATATATTCACTAAGGGATTACAGAAGTCCAGCTTTGAAGAGTTTATCTGCAAGTTGGATATGATCAACATCTATGATCCAACTTGAGGGGGAGTGTGGAAATCTCGAATAATTTGAAAGGGATTTGGAGGAGATTGTGGTAGGAGGTTGAGGCTGATTATTTGGGTTGACCCTTTTTGTTTCCACTTTTGGTTCTCTTTGTACATGTTAAATAGGGACCCTAGTATGTAAATTACACACAATTGAATATACAAGAATTTTATTCTCTTCTCTACAAAGGATTTTGATCACATATGACATAATTATAGAATTCCTGTTAAATTGAAAGCTACATCTTGTATTTAATCTCAAAGAGAAATTGCACAACCATAGAAACAGTTCCTTGTGTGACCAATTTAATAAGCAAATATAATCATTGAAAACATAAATAAAGACAAACTAGAAGCAAACACACAGTTAAACTCACCATCAATCACATTATTAATAAAAATCAGTGGCCTTTAGTATTTGACCAATAACATTGTAAGACAGTAGTAAGTACTCATTAAAAGTGAGCGATTCTCCTTGACGATTTTCATTCTTTTCCATTGAACCTAAAACATTTTATGGGATAAATCTTCAGAAACCTTGATTTCATATAGATGAATTGCAAAATATGGCATCAAAATAGAACTATCTCATTCATAGTTATTCAGTAGAAATATTGATACCGTCATGGTCTACAGAGCTGTTTTGAGCATCTGACATACCGCAAGCCTAACCTTGCAAAGAACAGAAAATATTAGAAAGAAATTACAGAAAACATGTTTAATTTTCAGAAAGTAAAAAGCAGCACATTTGAATTACTTGCAACGTCATAATATTTAATCCATAATAACTAAAAGAGGGAGAAAATAACATATATTAAACCCTAGAACTGGGTCAGAAAATACAGGGTCAAGTATAAGAACAGAAACTTTGTGCAAATTTAGTTGAAGGATGGATCCATACCCATTACCTAGTCCCCCCTCCCATCACTCTGGATAGGACTATCATTTGGTAATAACTTTATATTAATTGCTATGACTGGTGGATGAGTACACCATTGTACTCCGCTACAAAGTGTCAAACACAGCAATTCCTGATAATAGACATACAATTACAGCATCTTTTAATTTTTTTATTCTTATTTCTTTTGATAAGTAGATTATACAATTGCAGCATATATTTATTTCTTTCACATTTATGAATGAGCACTATTCAGTAATGATGTTAATCTACGGTAAATGGTTAAATAAGCCTGCCCCATTGTGCCACGTTCTAGGGTAAGTGCTTACAACATACCCTTTCATGAAACATATACCACAGTGATCAATGCTTTAGGTAACAATGTCGTAAACTATAGAAAGAGGTAAACGAAAGGTGGTGTGCTGGTCAATGAGACAGAGAACAGATGGATTTGTATTAAAATCAAATTTCAAGAGAAGAGACTATTAAATGACCAAAGGCTGTCAGTTCAGTGCCCTTGGAGTCGTGGGGTTGATGATAAGTGGAACTGGAGTAGCATAGACATTTGCAGCACCTTTATCATTGATTGGACCATGGGGGCACGATTTCAGTGTTTTCCCTTTTCTGCTTAATGTATTTTCCTACTTTTCTGTATTGGCAGGACAGAATTCTAAGAACAGATTATCTAATATAAAGATGACTAGAAATCTCTAATTGTTGCTTCAACTCCAGAAGAGATTCAGGGGGGAAAAAAGAACCAGCACCAATTCTACTGATAGTATTTGGGCCTTCAGAAGAAACAAAGATGATCGATTATATAACGGGTATGAGGGAGGGAAAAAAGAAAAGAAAAGAAAAGAAAAGAGCAAGACTTCAATTAAGTTTTCTTCTTCTGGTATTGCAAAGCACTTCGAAAGTGAAATCAAGCCTTCAAATTACAGAAGTTTTATCTCAGATTGTGCTATGGGGCTTCCTCACTCATTCTTTTATATAATCTTCATACAACGTAAACAACAACAAAGCAGAAAAGCAAAGAAAAGGACGGAAAACTATCAAACTTAAATGGAGTAGATTAATTCGCCAATGTATGAAATAAACTACTAAAAGTAAAATATTAAAGGCAAGTATACATAGATGGAAAATATTAATAGAACTACAGCAATAATTTCCATGCGCCAGATTTCACAGTTTAAAGAAATATTAAAGTAACTATAAAGTCTTCAACAAACTCTGAAGAGAAACAAATACACAGATGGAATTTACATATTCAAAAAAAAAAAAAAATAAAGAACAGAAAATAAAAGAAAGATTATTGTGTGAAATTGAAAATATGACTTTTGGAAGAAAAACTACTTGTTGGAATGCAAAAGTAGCATAGTTCCAACAGCAAAGTTTTCCAAGATGAAATTTGATAAGTGCATATTCATCTATGCCACTTACTAAAGAAAAATTCATATTGATTATCCTCGATATGAAACATAAAGGAAAAAAAAAACAAAAGAAAAAAAATGTAACTGGTGACTTTAAAATTGTTAATTGAAAAGTTAGATGTTAATACACATCATAAATTTCAAACACTATTTCATGCAAAGTGTATATAAAAGGAGCAACCTTCAAGTACACAAGATGCATACAAGTGCCTAGGCAGATAGGCCCAAATGAAACAAAGCCTATAGACCCCAAACAAAGCAAGAAAATTCCTTCTTTCCCAATATTTTGTTGCCCAAAGCACAGCCCATAGGCTAAGCACCCCAAGTTCCACCCAATCCTATCCCTTTAAAATGCATAACTTGTAAAAAATTAAAATTAAAATTGAATTACTGAAATCCTCAAATATCTCCCATGTGTGGCACAAAAAGATACAATGATCTCACAAAATATATACTTCTTCCATCCCATATTAAGTATCATGCTTTCCATTCTTGTTTTTCCCAAAATATGTGTCTATATTAAAACGTAAAAACATTATCTTTTCATTTTTCCACACTATCCCTTGCTACAAAGCAAATCACTTGTCTTTAATTAAAACTAAATATTTTCCCTCCCTTTGGGTAAGGGAAACTTCAGAAAGGAAATACCAAAAATGATGTGCTGATGCATCAATAGTCTCTCCTTAAAACTGGAACATTTTCAAAGGAAGACACTCATTTTGGGACAGAGGGAGCATGTGTTTGTGTGTGTAAATACACGCACATGCATGGGCATGCTTGAAGAAAGGGAGAGGAAAAACAATATTGTTAGCTAGTTTGCCAGTACTTTCAAAAGGTAGAATTATTTACAAACAAATAATTAGCACCACCATCATAGACAATTGTATTCCTTTTTTTTCACCTCAATGATACTTCATTTATCATATTTCTAAAAAATCAAGAAAACGCAATAAGAATCACACAAAATTCAGAAATATATATATATATATATATATATATATATAAAATATACAACATCCCTCAAACATGAAGTTTCCATTTGCAAAACTTGATTGCATAGGACAGAGGAGGAAGCAGCATGGATTTGAAAGCCACGACTTAGAAGCTCTAAATCTAACATATCAAAAACTCCAAAGACAAGGTTGTTCGGTAATAAATGATACAATCAGTTTCCAAACGCTTTGACTTCCAAGCTCCAACCCATGTATCCATTACAGATGATTTGTTTTATCATCACAAAGATTTCTTTAAAGCTATAATGGTTAATTATATTATTTAGTTAACATATGTAACCAAGTCTTAATAGAACAGTGAAAGATCAATAACCATTTGTAAGGTACTGGGTTTATCATTTATGTAAAATCTATGACTGAGACCAAATACTTGAGTATTAAATTGCATAGGGATGGTGTCATAAATGAGTATTCGGAGAGCATTGTAAGGCTTCTTTGTTTTTCTGTCCTATCTTGAATCACCCAATTAACACTGCCCTTAGCACTTTAAGGTCTTTAAAAATGTTCCAGATCCTCCTCTTCCACACATTCGTGTCTAATTCTCTCTCTTCTTCTCACACCTTCTCACCCGCTTTTAAATTGCTACCTACCCAAGTTAGAAGGAGACTCAAATTCAAGATTTTTTAAAATGTAATAATACTAATGACTTGGACCACTTGAGTGCACTTCAATGTTATCCTACCAATTGGACTGTCCAATAAAAGTGGGAAAAGATGCAATAATTGGAACAATTAGCAAACCTTATTTCAGTGATCTACTTAATCTTGGTTTTAAAATTAAAAAGTTGAAGTTTCTAGACTTAAATAAAGAAAAACTCAATAGCAACTCACATTGTCGTCACCGTTCACAGAGCAGAGTCGTGGAAGATCCAACGAGAATTTTTTTCAGTTTCTTTTGCACGTATGAGCATGTGGAAACCCTGTGAATGCTCGTGGTGTAGAATCCACTGAAACCCTAATAGGTTTGACCAAATTCATGGGTCAGCGAGAAACAGACTTCATGAACAATACAATAGAGAGAAACAGACCTAGAAATTGAAGCTTAAAATTGAAGATACCTGGTGATATGAGAGCGGAGTAGAATGGAGACCCACGGAGATTCTTAGAGTGGAACACATGAGAGACTTTCGGAGGACTTAGAAGTTGATTGAGAAGATAATGGGCGGGAGAGAAACCAGTGTTGAATGGTTTCCATGATAAAAATAAAATAAAAATAATGCGAATCTGTCAAGGAGGGGCAGGTTTATAATTATTGTGAACGGAACAGTTTAAAAAGAAAATTAGTAAAATAGTATAAGTATTGCAGCAGTCTTAAACTTTTGAAAATTATAATTTTTACCCTAGTCGGAAAAGAATTTTTTGAAATTCGACTTCTACTGCCTTGCCTTCGTAGCACTATGTCACGGACTTAATATTCTAAACACGCGTGCGACACTTAGCAATTCACAGTTGGACTTGTAGTGCTAAGTCAACCTATCTAACTAACACACTTAGTCTTGGTGGCTAGGGAACAAGAAAGATAGAAAGAAAAGAACTTGTATTGCTCAAGAGAGAAAGAAACTTGTATTGCTCAAGAGAAAATTGATTACACTTGATTGAGTTAGTAGTAAATAAGACTCCACCCCTTTTTATAGGCTTTTGGCCTTACAATGAATGGCTAGGATCATTTTGATCTAAGAGGTGTAAGGGTGAGTCTAGAATGTTCCCACCTTCTTTGGGAATCATTCTAGAATCCTCAAGTATCTATAACATTCTAAAATAATTCATACAAGACTAGCAATATGTGCAAGGTTCTACACAAGTCTAGGACTCCAAGAATATTCTAGAGAATCCACGCATGCTTGCTATGCAGACAAAAGTGATCGTCCAGTAAGCGCTCATGTGGCATCTACGTGACGTCTATGTGGTGTAACCTTCCAACAGCAGACGGATTGTGACATCCTCCCCCACCTAAGTCCGCGACGCCCCCGTCGCATCTTCTTCCTTGAACTGTTGGATATGCTCTGCAAATTGTCATAGCGAGTCTTCGTGTTCCCAGCTTGCTTCGCTATCCGGCAAGTCCTTCCACTTTACCAAGTACTCGATGTAGTTCAGGACACCCCTCCTTTGCATTACTCAATCGGCAAGGATGCTATCAACTTCCTTGTCAAAAGAAGTTACTACGGCGGTTGGTGCTCGCATTGATTCTCCACGACTTGGGTCTTCCTTGTCTTGATGATATAACTTTAGTATACTAACATGAAATACTGAGTGGATCTTTAGTTTAGGTGGAAGCTGAACTTTATAAGAGACTTTACCTACGCATTGTAGGATAGGAAATGGTCCCTCGTATCGCCTTATTAACCCCTTATGTACTTTCTTTAGTGTTTTGAACTATTAAGCTAGAAGCTTGATAAGGACCAAGTCTCCCACATTGTACTCCCTTGGTTTCCTCTTCTTGTATGCCCACTTTTTCATCTTCTTTGCCGCCTTGTCAAGGTAGGCCCGTGCCAAGTCGACTTGCTCTTGCCAAGTTCGAGCGAATTTGTAGGCCGCTGGACTTTTCCCACCATAGGAAGATGCTATTGCATTAGGCGTCATTGGTTGTCGTCCAATGACAACTTCAAATGGACTCCGATTAGTAGCCTCGCTTCGTTGCATATTATAAGAAAATTGTGCCACATCAAGGAGTTTTGCCCAATCTCGTTGGTTAGCAATAACGTAGTGTCGTAAGTAGAGTTCTAATAGCGCATTGATTTGCTCGATCTAGCCATCGGATTGGGGATGAAAGCTAGTAGAGAAGTTCAAATCTGACCCCGTGAGTTTGAAGAGTTTTGTCCAAAACTATCCTATAAACCGAGGGTTTTGATCACTGACAATGTTTTATGGAACTCCCCAAAGCTTCACAATATGCTTTAAAAATAGCTTGGCTGTCTCCTCGGCAATACAATCGCCCATAGCAAAGATAAAGGTGGCTTACTTACTGAAACGATCAACCATTACTATGATACTCCCACATCCTTTCGACTTAGGTAGTGCCAAGATAAAGTCCATGGAAACACTTTCCGAAGGTCTCTCCGAGACTAGCAGTGGCTCAAGTAGACCGGCGGGTTGTTGTTGCTCCACCTTGTCTTGTTGCTCTACCTTGTATTGTTGACACACAAGACAAGTTTTCATATATGCCTCTACATCATCGTGCATTTGAGGCCAATAGTAAGAGTCGTCTAGCAAGGCTAGAGTGCGTTTCATACCCGGGTGGCCAGCCCACCTAGTGTCATGGCATTCTTTAGTTAGCTCCCTTCGTAGACTCCCCTACTTGGGCATATAGAGTCGGTCCCTTTTGGTGAAGAGTAAGTCATCCTTAAGCCAAAAACGCGTGTCTTCCGATTGTTGGCCAACCCAATTAGGTTCTTGGCTAAGGCGTCATGCTGCAACTTTTCCTTTATGCAGTCAAGTAGGGAGCTTTGGGGCTTGCTAATTGTAGCAAGTTCGGCTTTGTGACTTAATGCATCGGCCACCACATTCCCTTTTCCCAGCTTATACTCAAACCGGTAGTCAAATTCTGCCAAGAAATCTTGCCAACGACTTTGCTTTAGACTTAACTTCTTTTGGGTCTGAAAATAGGTCATGACAACATTGTCAGTCATGATGACAAATTGAGTGCTCAACAAGTAATGTCTCCATGTGCGTAAGTGCTTTTGCACAGTGTAGCGACGCTCAGTGTCATTGAGCTTTCGGCTCTCATAGGCTAGGGGTGTCCTTCTTGCATAAGAACGCCTCCAATAGAAAAATCTGACGCATCTGTGTGGACCTCATAGGGCTTGGAATGGTCTAGTAGGCTAAGGACAGGCTCTTCGGTGACTGCCCGTTTGAGATCTTCAAAGGCTTCTTGATATGCGTTCGACCATGTCCACACTCAGTTCTTTTTAAGTAGATCCGTCAAGGGGGCTGCTCGTGCAGAGTAACCCTTGATAAAGCAACAGTAATAGTTGACAAGGCCCAAAAAAAATAGTTACTCGAGTACTTTAGTAGGTGGCTCTCAATCTAAAATGACTTTTACCTTTACTTCCTCCATCATAAGCTTCTCTTTTTTGATCTTGTGCCCTAGGAACAAGACCTCCTCTTAGGCAAATGAGCATTTCTCCAACTTAACATAAAACTCGTTCTCCTATAGCACTTGGAAGACCTTCTTTAAGTGCTGCATATGTTCTTCTAGGGTGGTGCTATATACCACTATGTCATCCAAGTAGACTACCACAAACCGATCAAGATAGGGGTGGAAGAGCTTGTTCATGAGGGTGCAGAATGTGGCTGGTGCATTGGTGAAACCAAAAGGCATGACTAAGAACTCGTAGGAGCCATACCTTGTGACACATATGGTTTTGTGCTTATCTCCTTCCGATATTCTCACTTGATAGTACCCGGACCACAAGTCTAACTTGGTGAAGTATCGTGCCTTGCCAAGTTGATCAAAGAGGTCAGCTATCAATGGTATGGGGTATTTGTTCTTGATTGTTGTCTTGTTTAGTGCTCGGTAGTCGATGCACATACGTAGAGACCCATCCTTCTTCTTTTGGAAGAGTACTGGTGCACCATAGGAAGCCTTGGAAGGTTGGATGTAACCTGCATCAAACAAATCCTTGCGTTGCCTTCTTAGCTCCTCCAACTCAGGTGGTGCCATACGGTAGGGCGCCATAGCTAGGGGTTTAGAGCCTAGCTCTAACTCTATCTTATGATCCGCCTCCCTCCAAGGTGGCAGTTTCTTGGGCAGCTCTTTGGGCATGACATCCTTGTACTCACCAATCATTTTTTTAATGGCCTTGGGCAGTTCTTGTTGAGGGGGGGCTAGCTCATTGTCCTTAAATCGTAGGGTGGCTAGGTAGCCAGTTTCACCTTTCTTGAACCCCTTCTCGAATTGTATGATGGATAGTGACTTAGCTTCTAGCTTGGCAACTTGCTCTATTGATAGCATTTAAGACTTGTAAGAACCCTATGTTAACATCTTCTTGCTCTTGTTGCTCCTCATATTAAGACGTTAAGGCATTGAGAGTCTTTCTCTTGGGGCAATCCCTTACCCAGTGAGGCACACAAAAAACATGAACTCTTGGGTTTTGAGGGTTGATCCCTGCTCTCATTTCCCTTGCCTTTGTCCTTGCTTATATGGTCCAGCTTATTTGTTGTTGTCATGTGGTGTAGTATTGTTCTTGCCTCCATCACCTTTACTAGTGTTACCCCTCTTGGGTTGGGAGTTATCTCTGGTATAATCGATGAATGACTCAGCCTTTACAATGGCTGTGGAAAGATCTTGCACCCCTCGTTGCCTTAATTCTGTCTTGGCCCATGATTGTAGACCATCTAGAAAGAAAAATAGAGAATCCTTTTCGGATAGATCGGGGATCTCAAGCATTAAGGTTGTGAACTCTTTCACATACTCTCGGACGGGACCCGTGTGCTTGAGTTGGCGGAGTTGGCCCCATGCTTCTTCTTCGGCATTCTTCGGATAGAATTGTTGTTTGATCTCTCTTTTGAAGTCCTCCCAAGTGTCAACGGTGCAAATGCCCCTTTCTATATCATGATGCTTCCTACGCCGCCATAGCATAGCAGTGTTAGTGAGGTATAGAGTATCAGTACGCACCTTTGAAGGTTCTTTGGTTATACCAACGTCTTGAAAGTATTGTTCTAAGCCTCATAGGAAGTTTTCAAGCTCCCGAGCATTCCTTGTGTCGGTTTAACTCTTGGGCTTTAGGACATCTACCTTGGGCATCTTTCAGGTAGCAATGTTGCCTATAGTAATGGCCCTTTTGCATAATGGCCAATCAAATCGTACTTCTTTTACTTGAGCACGGATGGTGTTGAGCTCCTTATCAATGTATCCACGTAGGTTAACGAGCTTGCCCGTAAGTTGATCTTGTAGGGCTCGGAACTCCAGTCTAATGGAACTACCTAGCTCGTTAAGGGATCCCTTCATAGCTTGGTTGAGCTCTCCACATTCTGTCTCTAAGTCTTCGAGATGTTGCCCAACTTCCTCCAAGTATGAGTCCCATAGTGACACAGAGGCCTCCACGTTAGCCACCTGTGACTCCAAGCTAGCCATCATGTCTTTAGAAGTGTCCTTAGACTTGGTCCGTTGCTTCCCTTGGGCGAGTTGTAGTGCGTACCTGGACCACGCTCTTGGACTTAAGTTTGCTCATTCTCGTGAATTGTCTCTAAAGTCGACATAATGTCTTTCGCTCCTTTTATTGCGACACGCTCGCAATCTAGGCTTTGATACCAACTGTCACAGACTTAATATTCTAGGCACCCGTGCGGCACTTAGCAACTCACAATTAGGCTTGTAGTGCTAAGTCAGCCAATCTAGCTAAAACACTTAGTCTTGGTGGCTAGAAAAGATGGTGGCTAGGGAACAAGAAAGCTAGAGAGAAAGAAACTTGTATTGCTCAAGAGAAGATTGCTTACACTTGATTAAGTGAGTGGTAAATGAGACCCCACCCCCATTTTATAGGCTTTTGGCCTTACAATGGATGGCTAGGATCATTTTGATCTAAGGGTTATAAGGGTGAGTCTAGAATGTTCCCACCTTCTTAGGGATTCATTCTAGAATCCTCAAGTATCTATAACATTCTAAAATAATCTATACAAGACTAGAAGTATGTACAAGTTTCTACACAAGTCTAGGACTCCAAAAATATTCTAGAGAATCCATATAGGCTTCCTATGCAGAAAAAAATGATCGTCCAGTAAGTGCTCATGTGGCGTCTGCGTGGCGTTTATATGGTGTAACCTTCCAATAGATAGATGGATCGTGACAACTAGCTCTAGACAAAGTATGGCTGACAATTTCAACAAAACTCACCAACATGACATGATAATTAATGTACTAGCATTCTCTTTCTCTCTGACATTTTTTCTTTCTTAATTTCTCTCAATATTGTATTGTATGTATGCCAGAGGATTAAAATTTTGAAAATTATACTTTATACTACAATCAAAAAAGAATTTTTTGAAATTTGACTTCAGTTTTCGTAGCACTGGACAAATTAGGTCTAGCAATTTAACACGACCCATGAACATGACTCGATAATTAATGGATTAGGATATTCTCTATTACACTTTTTTCTCAATTCTGCCAAATGTGATATTGGATGCATGTCACATTATTTTCAATAACCTTACACTTTTAAAAACCATACTTTTACCCTAGTCAAAGAAGAACTTTTTGAAATCTGACTTCAACCTTTGTAGCACTAGACAAACTAGGGCTGGCAATCTTATTAAGGCACGCGAACATGAGTTGATAATTAATGGACCAGGGTCCTGTCACAATAAGGGCCCAAAGCCCCAACCATGACCTTTAAGCCCATTTCTAAATGTTGCTTTGATACCTGTTGTCGTGACTCGAGACCCAAATGAAAAGGCAACCAATAGGGGATGGGTGAATAGTTTGACCCTAAATTTTGAATTTCTTAGTAAATCTTTAGAAGAAAAAGGAACAATGAGTATAATAGTAATACAATAGACAAGATTTATTGTGGTTCGACTTGAACGGTAGCTTACGTCCACTCTTAAGTGATGATCCTTTGATCCAATTATCCGAAATCCACTATAGCTATTGAAATGGTGGTAGTTTCACCTTTTACAATGTTCAACTCTTCACAATTTCTTCTCCACCTCTATACAATCGCCTGATTGACTCATAGTCGGTCTCCACAACCACAATTACAAGTTGGATGTATACAAGTAGAGAACAAGCCCTCTATAAGGGTAATTATAATAATGAATGCTTCTAAGGGAATAAATGTATATAATAAATACTAAGTGATGATCAAGCACTTTCCTTTAACTCACACAAGAGACTAATAAATACAAAGAGTAAATGCAAGTCTCTACTACAAAGAGAATAAAAACTAAAGGACTTGAGTGAGCTGAGATGACTCTTGAAAGCTTTTGAATGATTCCTTAAGACTCTAAAAAGTTCTCTTGACTTGCTTATATAGAGGATCAAAGAAATCTACAAATTTTGGGCTCATTTGAAATGCCCAACGAATAGTCGACTAGCCCCTACGGCTAGTTTGACTAATAAGCAATTAACCAATTGGATCGATCTGTAGATCATCCATCTGAAACACCTCTCTATCTTCAAATGAAAATTCCTAATTAATAAGGAGCCTTCAAATAGGGTAATCGACCAGTCTTTCATCCAGTGGATCATTTGCTTTAACAATGCCTTTATTTTGGAGTTTTATTCATCACTCGATATTAGCTCTTAGCCTTAAATGGTTGATTGGTGCATCGTTTAATGCGTCATCTACTTGAGTAAGGCTTCTAATTTTGATAAACTTCCTATCTTAAAAGTGGCTTATGAACTTGGCAATCATCTGGTGCATCTTCGCCTTGTGTAAGTCACTGAGATGAAGGCTTCTTTGGTTCCTTAGTCATCCACTACATGAACCAGTTGCAATCAAGGAAGTGGTCGATCCGTGGGTCATTCGGTTGCAATCAAATATATTTATATGCCCTTCATTAAATGGTCTTTCTTCCTATCTCCTTGTGCCTCTTTTTGGTCATGTATGCTATTCATTTCACTAAACGTTTAATATTCTAATACTCTTTTAAGTCCCACTATAGTGTCTCTCAGGTAGGTTAGCATTTTTTTGGCAAAATGAAGCCTTTTCCCCTAAAGTCATTTAATATGTTCAAATGACCTCAAATGGTCTTCAAGATTTTTCTAACTTACTATTTATCATTATTAACCAACTATATAACATTATACTACATTATTTATATTTTTAAATATTTATTTAATATTAGAAAACTATGGGACATCACATTTCCAAATACATTTCATACTTACCAAGTGTTGCTCCACATTCATGATCAATCCACATTTCACCAAGAGGTTATATACTACACAAACCTATAGGATCCCAAGTTTATGGGCTACTAACCCAATGGACCATGGCAACCACCTGTACAGGTTTACAACCTGAATTCGATTGGAGACACAATCCCCAACACAAGTACGGGTCATGAGTCACAACCAAAAGTGGCACTCCAAGCCATCAACAATCAATCTCCAACCTCCAAAACTCCATTCAATACTCAAGTTCCATGAGCCATAATATGAATTTTATACCACATACACAAAATAAGAATCATTAATCAAACAAGCATGCCAAGAATACTCATTATAGCTCAAGTTGGCATTTTAACAAACATTAGATATGCATACTTCAATATTTAGGGCAATATAAGCAATACACACATGATAAGCTATCACATGTTTCGTTTATGAATTCCAGCTCAATTTTAAACACAAAGGAAGATCTTGTGAGATGAGACATAGCAATGAACATGAAATATAACGAGATTAGAAGCTACTAGTGTCTTTCAAAATATACCAAATGATCTCAAAATCAGTGCAATGCCACAATATACATATAGAACATGAAATAATGCCCTAGATTTTTATTTCTCTACCTTATGTTAGAGACCTGCTTCTTGTAGTTGATTTGTGTAAACCCTAGCTTTTTGGGTAGTTTTATTGCTTATATTCTTCAAGCCCTAGCTAAATAAAGTTTGTAGGGATCTCTCAAGATCACAATCTTGCATTAGAGTTATTTTAGAAATCTTGAATCCATGAGAATATGAAGAGAAAATTGAGAGAAGCACGAAAACCCTAGCTAACCGTGAAGAGAAGAGAAGGATTAGAAGTGGGGAGGTGGTTTGGTCGTGACAAAAGACCAAAAAAATATAATTTCCTTTTTTTAGTCAAATTACACATTGCCCCTCATTAATCTTTATCCCTTCCTTCTATTTTCTTGCCTTTTTTGGTCATCTAAATACTCATGCTCCTTATTTTATACTATACCCGCATAAACCCGTGTTTCTAGCAAAATAACAATTTTTCCCTTTAGGTCATTTTATGTACCCAAATGACTACTAAAGATTCCCAAAAATTTTTAATCCACCACTTGTCACTTTAAATCAATTATATATATATATATATCATGTTTGTGCACTTTTTCTAACTTTATCTAATTGTTAAACATTTAAAAATCCAAAAAGATTACAGATCCTTACCATTACACTTTCCTTCAATTTTTCTTATTGTGGTCTTGGATGCATGCCACATCATGCATTTGTATTTAAATAATTAAACAATAAATGATTTGGCAGGGATCTAAGTTACCTTGAGAGAAATTGATGAAAAAAATTAATGGAGAGGAGCCTTGTCCATAATTAATAAACATGGGAGATAAATAATTTATTAATTATTAATTATTTTTCAAACTTTCATTAATCAAAAAGTGTTTCCTCTATAAATTGTTAATAGTATGCCCTAAAACCAATGGTTGAAAGAAGTGTTTTAGGAATATTATATTTGAAACATTTACATTTATCTTAATAATAAAAAGATAAATTTATTTATCATGTTTATACTATTATTTGTTTACGTGATAACTTCATAGATTAAAAGTTGAGAAGATATGTTCTTAAAGAGTTAAGAATTACAAAACATATACTTCTCTATACTTTACTCTTAAATATATTCCTGGTTATAGGGTTATTAATTGGCCTTATTAATATGGATAGACTCGCACATGTTATGTTTGATTTTGAAAACTATGACTAGTCTCAAAGTCATTAAGTATAAAGATGCTTAAATAAATATGTGAGTGCTTGTTAGAGAACAAGTACACTGAACATGACCAATTGTTAAGAATGTCCATATAGAGTTTTACTTGCCTGTCAATGGAGTGTTTTTAGTTACAATTGTGCAAGTGATCTTTAAACGTGCGACAATATGGTTGTCTTGTATGTAACCTATTATGCTTTAATAGAACGCGATGTTTATGTTTATTTATGAGATATATACATGTGTTGTTAGGCATGTTGAATTACATATGAAGGTATGCGAATATGCAACAGGGATCTGTCACTCTCAAATAAAAAAAGAATGTCTTATGTGATCTTCATTGATATAACTCAAGAAGTTCCTTGGCCAAGGCAAGGTGAGAATTAGAAAATCGTTTTTCTAATTTTACCAACATGAGTTGATATTATTTAGGTTGAACACATATGATTAAGTTGGGGTTTGACAGTTTTTCCATATCCAAGTGACTTAATAGGGACATTGCATGGTGGAAGGATTGAATTGTACAATAACTATTGATAGAAATGTTTAGAACCGAATTCCTACTATCTGGGTAGTCATGATATGTTGCTAGGTGTTACTTATGACTTATAGAAGTTCAAAAAATAATAATAAGAATTAATTATTATTTTTTATTAGGAAAAATTAGAAAAGGGTTCTAATTTGAATTAAATTAGAAAGACTTATAATTTGTAATACTTGAAAGTGTTTATTCCTATTACCATATTAGTATGAATTTAAGAGGTCACACACAAAAGGGTGATGTATAATTTGAAGAATTAAGAGAGGCCAATTTCCTATTAAGAGTTCATAGTGGTAGTTTCCTATTATTGTTAGAAGTTAATAGTTAAAGTTTCCTAATTTAGCCAAATCCTAACGTGACTAGGTTTAGGGTTGAATTTATTATAAATAGGACTGGTAGAGACAAGAGTTAGCATTTTTGCTTCAATCTCAAGGAAAGGTCGTCCTACCCTTTCTCTTTCTCTTTCTCTCTCTAGCCATTTATCTCTTTCCATCTTCAAGAGTTAAAGATTCAAGTTGTGGTATAAAAATTCTTTTAAGTACGGGATTCACCTGTATGGATATGCTTAGAAACTGGAAGCTTGTGCGGTTGTTGTGGATTGTCTACAAGGTTTTTTAAAGCACGCTACAAGGGTAATTATAATTTATTCCTCTCATAGTAAGTATGATTATTTTGTATACATCATATACTAATCATGAGATGATACAATCAATATTGAAATTTTTACTTTTGTTGTGCATAAGATGCATAGTGATTCCTTTCATAAATATGACTTTTGATTAAAAAAAAAAAGTAAATCACACCTAGCAGCTCTATGGTTTTTGATAATTATAGATAGTCCCCTTCTAATTAGATTAGTTACACTGCACTCCCCTATGATGTGACACTTTGTAGCACATTGCCCCCTATATTGATGGTTCGTTATTAATCCGTTGCTTTTTACCTTTGTACCCCTACTTTTACAAGTTGAATGACTCTCTCTCTCTCTCTATATATATATATATATATCTAAAGTTTTTTTGGGACTCACTTTAAAGATACTTTAAACCTCTGCTTTGCTTTATCACTTTCATAGACTTTTCTTTCTATAAGACCATTTCTCTCATGAGCTCTCTTTCCTCCAGCTTCTACCATCTTCCTAACAACACGAGCTCAACAACTCTCAATCACTTGCACCTCACTCTCTAAACATTCCCCACACACAAGCTCCTTTAATGCTCCTCCCTCATAATATCATCTCTCTTACCCTTATTATTTCCCCATTTTCTATAATAAAGATGGCTCTGTTCACAACAAGGCTCAAAGAAAACTACACTCTCTCCTTCGTCAGTGTTGTCTCTCTCATAAGCACAAAGAACTTTTCATGGCTGAAATTAACTCTCTCACACAAGAAGATTCGTTTGGTATATTTGGGTTCACCTAATTTGAAATTTTTGAATAAGGATTTCGTAATAGTTGATTTTTGATTTCAACACTATCAGTTTTTCAAAAGAAAAAATTAAAATAACTAAGTGTCAAAGATCACCTCCAATCAACTACCCACGCCACTAGAGCTAGTTCATTTTTATTTTAGGTTTATTCTATAACATGAAATTTAATTCAATAAAAATAAATTAAAAATAAGAGTTAAGCTGTGGTAATAATTCCTCTAGCATTACGACCTTTACCACAACGATGTTGTTCATAAATCAAATTATTTTGTGGATTGGATTTCACTTGACTGTCTATGGTCTAGAAAAGAGTTGCTTTTTAGAGAGCACAATATGATAAAAGTTATAAGCTGTGTTCGGGGGGGGGGGGAGTTATTGTCTATCGGCCTCTATGGTAGAATCAATCGGGGGACCTGAGAGGCAGTCAATCAATATAGATTGATCCAAAATCTGATTCAAATCCAATATAGCACCTATGAGTATATAAGAAATCTATTGAATAGATTCTTTTTAATGAATAAATTCGATCGTAACTTCGAATAACAAAGCTTGACTTGATTGTTGTTTGTTTTCTCTTTTTTGAACAAAGATTAAAAATATGTATACACACACGTGTGTATACTTATTTATACATTTGGTTGATTAATTTAAAGGCGGTCTCTCTTATAAAAAACCCCATTTCCATGAATTATGAAATTCAGAGTACAAATCAACAAAACCACATTGATTCCCTGACCAAATGAACAATAATTCATAAAATTTTTCAAGAATTATTTTTTCATGTTGATGTAAATAATTGAGTTTCAGAAAATTTCTAAAACCCAAATAAAAATGGGAAAATTCTATGGTTTAAGAATAGATAATTCAAGAAGATAGATTTTCCAAAATTGAAGCAAAATTATAAGTAATTAAAATATACCCATCAAACTCAATTGTTTTTTACTCAGTTTAGCTCGTGAGATGGAAATTTAAACCGCATGTGTTAAAAAAAAAATTCCCATCACACAATCACACATTTGATATGTAAAGTGACTGTTATAGTTAATGGTGAGGGTGCACTTGTGTTTGATGACATCATAGTGGTTAAGGTTCTAGTTGAAGTCATTACGATACTAAGACTCGTTGAGCACCAGTGATGAAGACAGCGACAATAAAGATAAAATGAAGCAGATCTAATCATTTTATATCATTGTGTGTGATATCAAAGAGAGTTTTTGAAATACACGGTCATATATAAATTCTAAAGGGACGTTATCAATTTTAGATCTTTTTGGAGGGCATATATACGGTTCATATATATATATATATATAAGATTTATACACACACACACACACACATATATATATAAAGTTAACTTTTGACATTTAAATGCAAATCAAATGAAATGCAAAATGAAGTGAAAATATGAAATAAAATGATCGGGCTTATTTTAGTCTTTTGCATTACAATTGTCATTTGACTAAAAAATTATTAAACAAATAAGAGATATAGTGTTAGGTAAAGTAAATAAAGTCAGTGTAGTTTCAGAAACTTTAGGGGAGGTCAGTGTAATTATCAGAAATTTCAGGAGAAGGCAATGTAATTTACCCAAGAAAAAAAGAGCAAATCACCATGTGTGCAACACCATTCAACAATACAATGGAAGAAATCTCTACAACACCATTCAACAATATAGTAGAAGAAGTCGAGAGAGAGATGAGAAAAACAAAATTCTCCTTTGCAAGTATATCCCAATTCATTAAATCAAATAGTGAACGCTTGCACTTTTGGATAGTTGCTCCATGTGAACTATTCATCTTTGCAAGTATATTTATAATTCACATATTTCCAAATATTGGTTAATAAGGGTTTATTATAAGTGTTGTCATTGTTAATTGCATTTTTCATACAATTATCCTTATTAAATGATATTGACTTCATAATATATTAGAACAAAATGATGACACCAAACTTCATGAAAAAGCAAAGGAAATAGTCATTTTTTCTTTCACAATCTTTATTGCATATGTAGAATTGCCTATACCATGGTGGTGACTGAAAAATAGTCTTTATAGCTTTGGGGTGGTGGCACTAAAAGCAATCATGGGAAATCATCCAAGAGAAAACTCTTCTGATCACTGTCATTAATGTCCTATGTATATTCATGGCAAGTGGAGTGAGGTCTCCTTTTCAGTTTAGATTTGCTATGATGAGATGGGGGAAAAAGCTAGTGTTTTGGAATAAACAAAACAAAGGAATATATCATAATTTGATAGCTAAGATGACAAACATTTTGAGCGAAATTATCGTTGATATACTATCAAGACTCCTAGCCTATCAAGTTTTAGATACAATTCAAGTTTGTGTCCAAGTAATAGTGTATTTTAATATTTGATTCCCAATTTTTCAAATTGCATCTCAAACATGTATGACACCGGTGGGTTCTTCTCTTTATCTTTATTAGATCTTACTACATCAACATTATCATTTAATGTTGATTGTGCAATAGTGCACTAGAGACATGTAACGGAATTTGGATATATATATATATACACACACACATATATAATAGAAAAGGTGAGAGAGAGGTGATGGTCTCTAATGAAGGTATGGAGTGAAACAAGATTATGATTTTAGAAGGTGTCTATAATCGGGAGCAAAAGTGATGATGATTACGAGGTTAATATGTGTTCTTTTGGAAGAAAATGAAAGAGTTATTTAGTGAAAAGAAGGGTTTATTGAAAAGTGAGCTAACATTTATAATAGTCATTTTTTGTTATTAGTTTAATCAAGTCTAATTTCGGTACTACCCTTTCATCGCCTATTATCATTAACGTAAGCTAATAATAGGGCAAGCGGTGATTTTTGAAACAAGTTGGGTTCAAATAGAATATGAATAAAATTATGGGAGGTATTCAGAGCTATTAGAGCGGGATCCACTTTTTGGGGAATGACTAGAACATCTTTCACAATCCTTGGAGAGATAGTTCACTAATAGACCGAGGGATAAGTAATTCGACTCATTCACATCCAAATCATGAATGTTTGGAATCCATATTATGCAAGGAGACATTACTTTTGCTAATTCGAATTGAAGGATGATATAAAATCGGTCTATTTTCGACATCATATCCAGAGTTAGTGCATTCATCATAGTTAGCAGCTCCATGTCATGGGCTTGAAGTTTCAAGCATGCGTGCGACACTTAGCTACTCACAACTGGGCTTGTAGTGCTAAGTCAGCCTACCTAGCTAGCACACTATTGAGTGAGTGGCAAATGAAACTCCTATCCCTTTTATAGGCTCTTGGCCTTACAATCAATGGTTAGGATCACTTTGATTTAAGAGCTATAGTAGTGGGTCTAGAATGTTCCTTAAGGGATTATTCTAGAATCCTTACAAAGTCAACTATCTAGAATATTCTTAAGACTATTCTTTATACAAATGTTATCTCTAAGTCTCTAGAATATTCTACTTGTATTTACATGACTCTAATATACTAGAAGACTCTAGAACATTCTGCACTCCATGAGAATGCCCTAAGTCACTATGAAATTCTTTAGATGCTCAACCTTGTAGACATGTCATGCAGTGTGGATGCTTCCTGTAAACGTCAACGTGGCACCCATGTGTGACGTCTGCGTAGCGTCCATGTAGCGTAACCTTTGTCCCTTATGATAGGGCGTGACATCCAGCTCCAAATCAAGGTGACGATCGAATAAATAAATTAACAGAAATTGCCCTAAAATATATAACATGAATTTAAAAAATATATAAATAAATTAATGGATTGAGGTTAATTATGTCAATTTAAAGGAAAGTAAGGGTTTTATTTTCGTTCGGCAGCAGTTCAGCCGTTGATATTATTGTTGTTCCTTCTTCTGCTGTTCTTTCTTATACACGCGAAATTATAGCTGCTAGGGCAACCCGCAGGGCCGCAACCAGAGCACCGAGGGAGACGGACGCTGGCCTACTGGTACTCGCCTGTGATCGGACTTCACCTACTGGTACTCGCCTGTGATCGGACTTTGATGATTGGGTAATGTTTTGGGACCAGCCCTGAGAGAGACGCTAGGTAATATTTTTGGTAATTTGTTTTCCAAGAATTTGAAATCAGGATTTCTAGATCTTTCATGCAAATTGATGAACTCATTCTCTCTTCTCTCTCTAGAAAATCTTGAAGAACAGATTCCTATTGAAATCTTCATCGGTCTTTAGCATCAAGGTAAGACTCTTCGCCCAAATCTCTCATCGAAATTGATGAACTCCAGGACCGCATGTGGTCCTCATCAAATTGCTTAGCAAGATTGTAAACTTCTCTTTCCTGATGAACATGTCCTAATTGATATGGTCCATAAAATTTATACTTTTGTCTTCTAACAATTTTCAATCTGATACCGATCCAAAAAAAAGTGTTATATTCCTGATGAACACGTCCTAATTAAAATAATCAATAAATTTTCTTATATTATGGTTCTTTCTACGATAACTCATCCATTTGGTTCCTTATCCTTGACTATCACTGTTTAATATTTGACTTTTTAAAATAATGGTTGCGGATTTGAATGCACCAGATTTCTGCCTTTTTTTTTTATACTCTTTCTTGGTGGTAGATTTCTAAGAACACAGTTGAGTCGTTGAGCAAATAAGGTATTGTAGCAATGAGATTATGCAATTCTTTTGTTGTTGGGTCTTGAGCAAGCGTTACTGCCTTATATTTTTGTTTCGTCTTGTTAAAAGGTTCTTGATTGCTGAAACCGCGTTTTTTTAAGTTAACTTTTACTATTACTTATTGTGAAGAATGGATTGCACATTTGAAATTTTTATGTTATATTTTATATTTAAAGCACACATACTAAAAAAATTAATTTAAAGCATGGTATCTTGATTTGCTTATGCTAGAACTTCAAAAATTTGTTGACTCAATATGCTAATTGTTGTTTCATATGGAGTGTTTCTTAAATTCTCTTGCAAGCACAAATTACAGATTAGAGCAACATGCCACACAGCGACAGTTAGCTTATTTAATACTGTTGAACTGGTATTGTAGGTAATGGTTTTGGGTGCTGTTAGGTCTAAGACAACACTATAAAATTTAGAATGACGTTGGCTTCAATTATTTTTTGGTGGGCAAAGAAAAGCTCGTACCCTTAGGGTTAAAAAGTGGTGCAAGAAAAGGTGAAAGATTTGTGATGAAATAGGGTTGGATTTGACTGTTTGGTACCAAGCTTTGGTATCACCTGTTAGGTACTAAGATCTGATTTGAAATTAAATTGATGTGCTCCTAGCTTCTCTAATTCTTCTAGTTCTAATAGGACTTGATTATATAAACCATGAGACTCTTACTACTAAGACTATTCTGGACTTACTAAAGGCTACTTAAAAGTACCCAATGGCATAAATCAATCCCAAATGGGATGGTCCAATACTACAGCTCATGTCCTGCAAAATTTGAAATTAAAATACCATGAGTCTTTGAAATAAGAAAACATAAATAAAAGTTACCAACAGAATGATAACTTAAAATAAATATGAATAGTGAAAGAAAGTATAATGTGGGTGAGCGTGTGTTATATTTATTGTGCCTGTCCAAATACTCCTGGTTGTGCATGCACTGTCTCAGACATTGTAATTCTTCTGTCATTTTGCCAGATTTGGAGGCTGTGTCTTGCAATGCATGTCATTTATTGAGTGTTTAATGTCATGTTCAGATTCCCTCATGCACTTAATTGTTAGTATCTTACGATATGTGATACGCATCTTACGATTTATTTTGATATGTATGTAAAACAATTCGTATCTTATAGTCGTATCATTTTGCACTGCATCACATGATATGTTTTGATATATGTGATATGCGCAATCAAGCTTAATGGCATTGTTTTGACATCTTTTTTGTTATTTTGTTATATACATGGAAATGTTTTATTTTTTTAAAAATTTTGTTTGGCTTTATCTTGTCTCTTTGTAATGTTTAAAGATCTTTCCTTAAAGAAAGAAGAAAGGAGAGTAAGTATTTTGATAAAATGAGGATGGGGATGAGGAGTGAGCACGTAGAAGAAGTTGAAGAAGAAAAAAGAAGTGAAGAATTATTGGCATAATGGATATTGAGATGAAAATGGGATGTATTATAAAAATGAACAATTTTGGATTTTGTCTTTAAATTTTGATATTGATGAACTATGTTAGAAACTTAGATAATTAAGTTTTGTTTTGAAACGCGAGTATGTAAAAAATTTGATTCTTGTATTATATGGAATTTAGGTTGATTCGTTTTTTATAAGTGAGTTGAAATATTATTTTTATCATTTTATACATTATTTATATATATATATATATCTATAAGATACATGATACAATATTTTTGAAAAATGAAACAATTATGCTTGGTACCACTTTAATTTTTAATTGTTGGATAAATAATAATAACTTATATATTTAATTTTTATGACAAGTGAATTGAAATGTTATTTATATCATTTTAATCATATTTATAAATATAAATGTATTTTTTTTTAAATTACACGTATCTTACGATATACAATATGCTACACATTTTTTTAAAAATGATAAGGCTTCCGATACACATTTTGACAACTATTCTCATGCATTCATTATTTACTATCACTTTCCTGCAAGTATTATCATTTCTATGTGCTGTTGTAAATTTTACATGAGCCTGTACCAATTGATGTTTACTTGCCCAATGCAGTTGGAGAATGTTACAGCTAGTTTCAAAAAGTGCCAAACTGAAGTGAAGCTGTTGTTGGATATTGATATCAACATACTTTTGGCATTTAATTTTCGTTGTTTTTTGGGTTTCGAGTTCCTTAAAAATTATTATGGCTGCCCAGACATGCATTCGGCTTATATCCTACTCGCAAGAGATTGTAGATGGCGAGCCCATCTATGTTTCCTCAAATTGCATTCCAATCAAGGCTTTTAAATTTGAACCTGCTGGGCATGCTTTTCATTCTGCTGCTCTTAGGCTCCTTGGTTGCTGTGAGGAAGAAGATACAGATGGTGATGAGCAAAATTTGTCCAATGATAAAGAACAAACGTATATGCCATCATCAGATTCATATAGCAGTAAAGGTAAAAAGAAATCTGGTGCTGAAGGGAAGCAACAGGATCACTATGCTCTATTGGGTTTGAGCCACTTAAGGTATCTTGCTACTGAGGAACAGATAAGGAAGAGCTATCGTGAGACTGCTTTAAAGCATCATCCTGATAAACAGGCTGCTCTTCTTCTTGCTGAGGAAACTGAAGCTGCAAAACAAGCTAAGAAAGATGAAATAGAGAATCACTTCAAGGCCATTCAAGAAGCATATGAAGTGTTAATTGATCCTTTGAGAAGAAGGATTTACGACTCCACAGATGAGTTTGATGATGAAATCCCCACTGACTGTGCTCCGCAAGACTTCTTCAAGGTATTTGGTCCAGCATTTACAAGGAATGGGCGATGGTCAGTTAACCAACCCGTGCCTTCTTTAGGAGATGAGAGTGCTACACTAAAAGAAGTGGATAATTTTTATAGTTTTTGGTACAGTTTTAAAAGCTGGAGGGAGTTTCCACATGCTGATGAGTTTGATCTTGAGCTAGCTGAATCACGTGACCATAAGAGATGGATGGAAAGGCAGAATGTTAAACTTACAGAGAAGGCTAGGAAGGAGGAATATGCACGGATACGTGCCCTTATTGACAATGCCTACAAAAGAGACCCCAGAATTCTGAAAAGGAAGGAAGAGGAAAAAGCTGAGAAGCAGAGGAGAAAGGAGGCCAAATTTCTGGCGAAGAAGTTGCAGGAGGAAGAGGCTGCCAGGGTCGCTGAAGAAGAGAAACGTCGGAAAGAGGAGGAGGAAAGAAGAGCTGCTGAAGCTGCTTTGCAGCAGAAAAAGGTGAAGGAGAAAGAGAAGAAGCTGTTGCGCAAGGAGCGGACTCGTCTTCGTACACTTTCAGCTCCTGTTTTGTCCCAACATTTGCTTGATCTTACTGAGGATGATGTGGGAAGTCTTTGCATGTCACTTGAAATTGAGCAGCTGAGGAATTTATGCGACAAGATTGAGGGAAAAGAAGGGTTAGAGCAAGCAAAACTTCTCAGAGATGCACTTGGACATAACAATGACATGGAGGAGGAGAAACAAGATGAGAAGAAGAACCCAAAGCAAAATGGTTCCGTGGAGGTTAATGGAAGTGTTCCATTAAGCAGCTATGAGAAAAAAGAGAAGCCTTGGGGCAGAGAAGAGATTGAACTGCTGAGAAAGGGGATGCAGAAATTTCCTAAAGGAACATCACGGAGGTGGGAGGTTATTTCGGACTATATTGGTACTGGAAGATCTGTTGAAGAGATTTTGAAGGCAACCAAAACGGTTCTTCTCCAGAAACCCGACTCTGCCAAAGCGTTTGACTCATTCCTTGAGAAGAGAAAGCCAGCACAGTCCATAGCATCTCCTCTTACAACTAGAGAGGAAGTAGAGGGGGTGTCTACAAGTGATGGGGCTGAAAAAAGTGGTGCTAAGATAGATTCTGGGAAGGAGTCTTCCAGTCAAAGTGCAAACCAACAAAGCTTGGATGATGTTATTGCTGCAAATGGTGTTTCCTTGAGTTCAGATCAAGATGCGTGGTCTGCTGTTCAAGAAAGAGCACTGGTTCAAGCTCTAAAAACCTTTCCAAAGGAAACTAATCAGCGTTGGGAAAGAGTTGCGGCTGCAGTTCCTGGGAAGACCATGAATCAGTGCAGAAAGAAGTTTGCATTGCTGAAGGAGAACTTCAGAAACAAGAAAAATGCGGTTTAAATTTTTTTGATCTTGCCTCTAATGATGCGGCAGAGCTGACTGATGCGCTCAAGATTGTCTCATGGCATCGTTTAAAACTGATTCTTCTCTCCTCTAATATAGGAATAGCTAGAGCTACATTACGCCTCGGGAGAGCTTTTCTTCTTTTGCCCCTTTTTGACTGATATATCTATAATTTTTGGAGAAGTATAGCCGTGAAACAGATATATAGGAAGGGATTCTTGTCTTGTGCGCACTGTCCGCCAAAGGTACTTGTTATTGAAATCTTTTTACATTCTATCTTTAAGTTAATGCTTTTTATATTTCAGTATCCGTCTTACATCAGCTAATAATGTATAATAGTTGTAGAAGAGTGGTTAATCTTTTCATGGGCAACTCTTGTCTCTAGAAAAGAAAAATGGTTATAATTTAAGAAATTTCCCATTTTCAAGTTCAAAGATAGGCTTTGATACTTTTAAGTACTGTTTGTTTTTTTTTTTGTATTGATGAGTAAATTAATGTACTGTTTTAAGAAGAGTAATAAAGTTATATATTTATGTTTTTGTGTTGATTCTTAACCGTTTTATATTGTTGAGAGTATTATCTTGAAGTTAATCTGGCAGACATTTCAACTCCACTCACTGCACCATGGGTAGGGTATTCTATAAGCCACCTCTTGGACTTATTAGATGCAAGTGATATATTCTATGTTGTGCATTTTTGATTTGGCGTTTCCAGTATGTTTGTAAATGGTACCTGTTGCCAAGTTTTGATAGCGTCATGCCAGTGGTTTAGTGGTATGGAACAATGACTTGTGACATTTTAATTCAAATGTCACTATGATGTATAGAAAAAGAGGGTCCAAGGCGATTGTTTCATTCCACAACAATTTTATTCTGCATTTCTGCGCCTGAAATGGGTAATCTTATCTTTAGAGAAGATAGATGTCCTGGGGGGTTGGGAGGATCCTATTCCAATTTCTATTCCTACCACCATCGGCGGGTGGGATAGACTTACAGTTCGTTTGGATAAGTAGGAGAGAAAGAAAAGGAAAATAGAGTATTAGTTATGAGAGAAAAGAAAGGAGAGGAGAGGAAAGAGTAATCTTTTTTTTTATGTTTGGATAACTAATGAAAAGAAATGAAAAGAAAGACTAATATAATTCTTTTATCTTGTTTGAGAATAATAAAAGAGAGAAAGGAAATGAAAGAATTTTATATTATTTTATTATTATAACCTTTAGATGCCTTAGGATAGAAGTGTCATTTTTATTTTGACTTTTATAATTTTAAGGGTAATATTGTTATTATTAAAAATTTATTAAATCTTTCTTTCATTTTCCTCCGTTTCCGCCCACTTTTGGAGGGATAACAAAATTGTTGAAATAAGAATTAAGCTCTCCCTCCCTTTCTCTCTCTTTCCTTTCTAATTTTTAAAACAAACATGATATAAGCTCTCATTTCCCTCTCTTTTTTTCCAATTGCTTTCATCCAAACATAGTGTTAGTTCTATGTCCAAGCGACCATCCAAGTAAAAAACATGATATAAAAATAATTTAATTATTATTTTAATTCATAATTTTACCTAATTTATTTTATTAATAAAAATAATATTCTTATTTCTACATAAAAATATGAAGAAAAAAAACACACAATAGCAATTATGTATTATTAATGTTATTTTGTGTCAGAAAATAAACATAAAGTTTGAATTTTAGAAATATTATAGCATATGTAAATAAATAAAAAAATGGATGTAAATAAATAAAAAAATGGACAACACAATAGACAGTACTTGAATAAAAGTTAATCTATTCAAATAATAAAATTTGATGATAATTTAAAAGGTAATATTGAACAAATTTGATAATATTCAGAGTAAGTAACGAATATTAAAGAATTATAAATATAATTTGTTTTATTTTGACAACATGACATAAACATTTGGGGGATTAAGATAATATTAACATAATTTTCTATTCAAATTTGATTCTATCTATTGTACGTAAAAAAAAGAAGAGATTGTTATATATATATATATATATATATATATATATATATATATATATAAAAGAACTTTAAGTACAAATAATCAATGTTTAATTTTTTTTAATCTCTATTCATTTTAACTTATTTATTTACGAATAAAACAAAGAGAGAGAAAAATAGAAAATATAATAATAAAATAGAAAGCTAATTATGTATTAAAATAAATAATTTTCTTAATAACAAATTATTATTCACAAATTCAATGAGATATTAAACCCACAACAAAACAAAAATAAAAAAAATAAATATAATAATAAAATAAAATTTTAATTAAAGTTGGGCTAATTAAAAATGCTTACTGTTTATACAAATTAGGCGCTTAAACGATCGCCTAGATATTTTGGTTCAAGCGGTTATCCTCTATGTACTTTTACAATAGTTAGATGCCTAAACGATTGCCGTAATAACTATAAATAAATCAACTGTGGGAGAGAATTAATAAATTTATGATAACATACTTATTATCTTATATCCATCGCGTTCTACAATAATAGTAACAAACTCTATATTATTTGGATGATATAAGAAACTAACTTTATATATTAGTTTGATCAGTCTGAACTATGTAATTTTATATATACCATTGCTTGCTAATGATAAAATGTTTGAATTGTCAAAGCTCGACTCGGAGACTAGTTTAAGAGATAAAGATGAACATCTATCGTTGTTATAAATTAAGGGTAATTGCATGAGATCTTTACTCAATTTGAGACATAGTTGTTAGAATTGGATCGGATAATAAATTAATAAAAGAGTCGGATCTAACAAAATATAAATATAATTATTAAAATTATTTTAATGTATAAGTTTTTTATATTTGTATATATAACAAAAATATATATAACAATATCTTATTTTATATCAAATCTAATACTTTAATCATCAAATATAAGAAATTTTGTGAAAAAAAAATTATAGGTGATAAAAATACAATATGATTCAACTCGTTTTTTTTTTTAAAATCGATTGATTCAACCAATTTTTTTTATAACAAAAAGGGTATATTAATCGAAACAAATTGATTGAAACAGCGGATTCACTCCAATAACTATGATTTGAGATGCTAGAGTGAATCAATGCACACTATGCTGTGAGAAGCCCATTATTTAAGAGAGAGAGAGAGAGAGAGAGAGAGAGAGAGAGAGAGAGAGGATCAAAGAACTGAACATCACACACTTAAAAACAGGGTCTCACTTTGATACAGACTTATAAATACTATACGTATGATACATACTTTAAAACTAAAATACGAAAATCTTAATACAGTCACCCAATTTCAGCCTTCTTCCCTCTCACTTGTACATCTGCAACTTCTCTCTTTCCACTCTCCCTCTTGATGAAGTCTCCTTCCCGGCGAAGACTCCCTTGCGGTAAAGAGCCCTTGTCTTCGGTGACATTGTTGTCCCCCTCCGATAGCATCTCTCTCAATCATCACTGGTATTTTTATGGCAATTACACATTGTTGGCTTCATTATAAGCTTTCTTGTTGGTAGGCTTTCATTTGATCGTGAAAGAATATTGATATTTTATCTAAATAATATCTAGACATGACATAAAAAATTTAAGTGGTAGTCATTCGAGTGTTTAGTTGTTACAAGGAGTGTTGGTTGATACCATTTATTATATGATCTTCTCTAAAGGGTAAGTGGGTGCCATTTGAGTGCAATTTCGTACTGTATTATTTTAGTATAAATTAGTATCATTTGAATCTAAGTTTTTACCATTTTACCATAAAAATTTGTCTTGGGTATTCGAGTGTAAATTGTTACTCAATTGTCTGTAATTTGGTAGTATTTGAGCGTATAATTTGCTTTAAAGTTAACTGGGTACTATTTTATGGTAATTTGGTACTAGTTAAATGTACAATCTAAAATGTTAAAATCATAGCGTTATATATACTGATGATTTCTTGGACGTATTAATACACATCATCATCATCATCTTATGTACATCATATTCAATCACGTCCAAAATTGCCTTTTTAATCATTTTTTGATAGTTAAGATGACAAGCATTTATAGTAAAATCATCGTTGATATGTAATATCTAGACTCCTAGTTCAATTTATGTTCGTGTCCAAGTAATGAGTAATGGTGCACTTTAATATTTTGATTCCCAATTTTTCAAATTGCATCTCAAACATGTATGCCACTAATGGGTTCTCCTCTTATCTTTATTACATCTTTCTACACCAACATTATCATTCAATTTTCATTATGCATTAGTGCACTAGAAACAAGTATAGTTCGTTTGGATAACTAGGAGAGAAAGGAAAGGAAAGGATAGTATTAGTTATGAGGGAAAGGAAAGGAGAGGAGAGGAGAGAGTAATCCCTTCTTTATGTTTGGATAACTAATGAAAGGAAAGGAAAGAAAAGACTATTATCTTGTTTGGGAATGATAATGGAGAGAAAGGAAAGGAAATGATTTTATATTATTTTACTATTATGTCTTAGGACAGAGATGTTATTTTTATTTTGGCTTTTATAATTTTAAGGGTAATGTTGGTATTATTAAAAATTCATTAAATCTTTCTTTCCTTTCCCTCCGTTTCCGCCCACTTTTGGAGGGATAACAAAATTACTAAAATGAGGGTTAAGCTCTCCCTCCCTTTCCCTCCATTTCCCTCCCTTTCCTTCCTAATTTTTAAAACAAACATGATATAAGCTCTCCTTCCTTATCCTTCCCTTCCCTTTCTTTCTAATTCCTTCCATCCATTCATAGTGGTAGTGGAATTTGGATGTGTATACATATATATATATGTATGTATGTATATCGATTAATCCAAAAAAATGAGGTGCCTTTGAACACCAAACGATATATATACCACATGCCTTGCATGTTGGTTGTTACTCTCAAGTGGCACAAATAAAGAGAGAGACAAGAGTTTAGACAGAGAGAGAGAGCACCAAACGATAGTAAAATGAAAAATTCCAAGAGGTATGAATTTGTAATTTAAATCTATTAACTGTAATATCCCGACTCGGGATATAACACGTATATTAAGGTAGACCAGTCGCGTAGTGTAACACCAGTTGTAATCGAGTTGTTAAAGCTCTATCATGATATTTTATGGACTGAACGTTAATTAAATGTGAATGGTTTATTTTAAACTGTTAGTGTTGGGTGACACTCGAGCAACTCAGGACTGAGTCTCGTAATGCGTGCATGTGTGCGATTTCATGTGTGTGTAGGCCGCTAAAAATAAGTGTATGTATATCCTAATAGAAATTTATATATATGGATATATGTTCATGTATAGATAAAGTATAAATATATATATATATATATATATATATATATATATATATATATATATATATATATATACAAATGCATGCAAAAAGCATGCAAGAGGGATGGTGTGTGCTGGACAAATATCAAGTGTCGGCAGTGTGATGTGGGGTGTGTGTGTGATATATATTATATAATATATACATAATATCTCGATTGGAAACAAGGAAAGCAGCAAAGAAACAAAACAGAAAAAAAAGGTCAAAGAAAGGGGTTGAGGGAAAATAGGAGGAAAGAATGATGAAAGGGAGAACTGTGAGGGGCGGTGCATTGCTGCTCTCTTTCTCTCTCTCTCTCTCTCTCTATATATATATATATATATGTACATATGAATACTAAAATGTAATTGAAGAAAACACATAAAACAAAGAAGCTGAGAGCTTAGAGGGATTTTAAAACATTCAGAAGTAAGAAATAGAAGAAGAAGGAAGGCGAAATAAAAAGAAAAAGGTGAGAATTTACTGTATATTTCAAGTTTCAAATTTGCTGGCTTTTTTGTAGAATTTCTTAAAGCTTAGAAATAATTACATGGTTTTAAAGAGCATCACAAATGGTGAATTTAGGAAGAAACCGCAGCTCATTTGGTTAAGAAACAAGTGAGAAAAATTAATTTAAAATTTGAAAAAAAATTCCGGGTCATTGGATTTTTGAGCGATTTAGCTTGTTTTATGAATGAGAATTGTTACCCATAAGTGCAGCAACTTGTAGGTGAAATTTGGGCTCAAAACAATGGCTAAAAAGCCATGAAAAAGTAAAAATTCAATTCGCCTTGGGACAGCTTGCCGGAGGTGGCTGCAACTCCATTTTTCGATGCCTTCTAGTGATGCAAACTGAATTCTGAGGGTAGATATGGAAAGCCCATGAGGAGAAGAAGAGGACCCGAGTGGTCGGACATCGAAACGTCACCGGAAACCGACTGCCATTGCCGGAGAAGACAACTTGCCGCATGGCTGGGCTGCGCGCACTAGTGCTATGCATGTTGGGTTTTTAGCATTTTGGCCCATGGGTTGGGTCGGGTTGACCCGCCCAGCCACCCATGGGCTAGATCAAAATAGTTTATAATTTTTAAAAGTTTAAAATTATGGATTTGGGGCTATTTGGATGCAAGAATAGTAGATAAAAATTAAATTAAAATTGAGAACAAGGATAACTTATCCAAGGTTTAGGAGATGTCCATTGTTTGGCTATTCCAAATTGGAATAGGAAATTATGATAATTATAAATTTACCCAGAACTTATGATAATTAGATTTTGATCCCAAGTAATAAAATAATATTTAATTTAAAGGAGAAATTACCAAAATGCCCCTAAGTCGAAAGATAGTCAAACAGACTCCGATTAAAATAAAAGAATAGTAAATTTTTATTATTTCGAGCATTCCAAAGTCAGCCATGGAGTCCGATTTTCAAAAAGAGGTTTCGAGAAGTAAGAAACCGTAAAAGTGCAAGATGACCGTTTTGCCCTTTTTAATATAGAAGTCCGAATTGAATTCCATGAAAGCCTAAACTGACTTTGTTCGACATTTCGGATTTGATGGTAGAGTCTAAATTAGTAAAGGAGATATTTATAATAGCAAGGCATAAAATTTGATGAATAACATTAATTCTGAGACGGATCTATTGACATATAGGGAACTCGAAAAGGAAAGGCAAACTCACGAAATACTGATCTAGGACTGCATTTAGAGGTAAGTAAATCACTTTCTCTTCCATATGGTGTTTCCAAGCCAAGTTATTCTATTTTACTGCCGAATTTGTATTCATGAACGCACCATATATTCTTGTTTTCCACAATGTGATATTGATCTATCTTGTGGACATTGATTGACTGTTATATCATTGTTATCATGTTGAACCATGCCTTGAAAGGCCTACTGTTATATTTCACTGTATACTTGATATTCCATTTTTATATTCTATGGAATCACATATGATCATGATATGTTTATATATCGGAATTGTGCTCAGACACAATATCCATATGATGTTTTCTGATATACTAGAGACCTACGGGTCAAGTCCGTGAATGGACATATGGCAATACATTGGAATTCACTGGGGGGTATGCCGGGCCCTAAAAGACCGAGGGTGTGCCAAGCCCTGACACAGAATAAATGCATCTCTTATATGATTGTTTTGACTACAACTGTTGAGTTACACCATCCCTTATGATTATCTTGAATTGAGAAACATTTCCTTATTAATTTGATTGTGATTGGTTTATTGTGGTAGTATATTCTTGTTGTTATGTTATCATTGAGAGTTTCATGTTGATGTTATATCCATTACTCCTGATTGTATATTGTCATCCCATTGTTCATTGGCCATCATAGAAACTGTTCTCATTGGCTATCACAACATCTTACTTCTTATGATTGGCTATCATATTCTTATTCATAGATTCATATTCTTTTATGATCACCAATACCAGTGTCGAAGATCTGTATTTACCTGCTGAGCTTTTGTAACTCATTCCACCTTACATACCACTTTCAGGTAGTGACGCTGCAAGACCCTAGTAGGAGTCTGAGAGCGTAGGAGGACATTTTGAGGAAATGTACCAATTTATGTTTTAGTTCTCCCATGTATTCACCACTCACGGGTGCTTCTTATGTCTGATTCTTATTTTTGATTATTGTAGAACCATATTATGTATTAAAGACTTTCGCTGATTTTATCATTGACAAAAATTTTGCTTATTATTGTTTAAAATTTTTAGTACATTGCATATTAGTACTATGATACAGGAATGAAAAAAGTAGGGACGGCCTTAGGGTCGGCCCTGCGACACGGGATCCGCAAAGGGTGGGTTTCGGGTCGTGACAGTAACTAACTCCGGTAAGTTTTGAGGACAACATTTTTTAATAGGAGATCCGAGATGTTAGAATTATAGTGTTACATCCATTGATTTTCGATAAGGCCCCAAGACTAATTTTAAAAATTAAATTTAGACAATACAAACCTCATATTCAGAATATACGCGTTCCAAAATGGATTATCTGGTCAATTTTGACACAATTCTAAGATTATGGCTTCTCAAGCACGTGAATGCGCCAACACATTTCAATATTGAAAAGTGCGTCTTGGTCGGGTCTACCCGAACCCGGATCCGACCTGCCTGACCTAACCCGCAATGTAGTAACCCCTTTCGCACTCGAAATTCTCTTACTCTCCTCATAGTTTCATCAAATGAAGCCTAGGTTATACATGTGTACACACACACACACACACACACACACACACACACACATATATATATATATATATATATATAGAGAGAGAGAGAGAGAGAGAGAGAGAGAGAACTTACTTCATGGTTAAGAAATTTTTTGATCAAAAGTTTGCGTTTGGTTAGTGTTTCAAAACCTGTTTCATGGTTTCTAAAAATCCAATCTGTGTTTGGTTACGATTTTCAAATGTTGTGTTTCAAAAACTGATTTTGAAAATTCTTCTTCTCCCTTTTGAAAATGTTCAAAATCTTCCCCCCTCCATCTCTCTATCTCCTCTCAACATTACCCGCCATCTATGGTAAGCTCACCCGTTTCCCATCCCAATCCCCCATTGACCTCCATCTACAACCACCAAGGACGGTTACTAGAAGGGGTGTCGGGTGTCGTTGCTTTATTGTTCTTGTTGTCGTTTGGATAGGGAGGGAGGGAGAGAGAGAGAGGAGGTGGTTGTCGGTGAAACTTGGTGGTCACGGTGGTGGCTTCCAGTGGGTCTTAGTGGTGTACGCCGGTGAGGTGGTGTGGGAGGTGGGTGGTGATGCTGTGTTGTGAGGAGGTGGGTGGTGATCTTTGTGGATGCCTGATAGAGAGAGTAAAAGATAGGATTCTTTTGGACTGTGATTCAATGTAGTACATGGTTTGTGAGTTCATTTGACTTAACCATAAAAATTTTGACTCTTGATGTCTTTCTCGTATGAGGTTCGATCACGGTGATTAACATGCATTGATATTAGTATGTAAAAAAGGAGAAGAATTTTTTTTTTTTTGGAATTATATCCAAACACATTTTCATATATATATATATATATTTTTTTTTTAAAATTTAGATTATCATATCCAAACACATTTTCACAATTTTTAAAAAATCAATTACAAAATTCTGAAACACATTTAAAAAGCATTTTATAGAAAATCATGGTGCTGTAGAAATCTCTCTTGCATGCATAATTTTTTTCTTCTTCTAAATCTCCATCTTATATACACACACACACACACACACACACACATATATATATATATATACATGCATACACACACTAATACACACTTGTGTATGTGGTCTAACCTTCTCTCATCATGTGCAAGGCACATGGTGAATAAAAATAATTTGTAATTTTTTTTTCTATTTCCTTTTATTTTTCCTTATTTTTCTTTATATACACACCTATTTACACACTTGAGTGTGTGTGTTTGGCCCTCCTTTATCATGTATATGTTACATGATGTAGTAAATGATTTTATTTTATTTTTTCAAAATTTTATGTATTTATTTTATATTTTTTATAATTATTTTATTTAATAATTCATGATATTTGAAATATAATTTTCTCCCACTTTAGGTTAGAGATGTGTTGATCACTTAACCCTATGAATCTTGTCATCCCAGATTAGGTTATGTTTACTTATGATTTGGTTAAATTTTAACCTTACATGTGCGATGATCTAACTTAGAGTTATGGCTCACTGTTATGTTAGGTTACTTTCTAACCCTAACTTAGATCATGTCATGACATAGTGACCACAATATTTTAAAAAATTGCTTTATTAAATTAATTTTTCTTAAATTGTTCTAATTATTCATTTTACTAAAATGGGTGTTACAATTAAAAACCAAACAACAAAAGATGAGTTCAAACAATAACATTTCACATGTTAAACAAATGTATACAAGATAGACTTGTAAAAGTAGTGTAGCTTGTGTGTATATATTTTCAAGAAACTACCAAAATTAAAGAAAATAATTTTTTACACCAAAAAATAACTAAAAACAAATATCAAACTTTTTGATAAAATGAATGCGAGATACATATCAATATACAAAATAGAAGTCTTTCATGTGGTTTTCTTCTAGTGAAAAAAAATTAATAGGAATTATATTGTTCAAAACAAATAGAGCCTAAACTTATCCTGCCACCACCAAACCCAAATTGCGCAATGATTGACATTAAAATTTAGGAAAACGAGAAACAATACGTATACAACTAAGGTTTGTTTGTTTGTGTGTGTGTGTGTGTGTGTGTGTGTGTGTGTGTGTGTGTTTGTGTGTCTCTCGGTGGTAATTAAAGAAAGTTACTAGAAAGAAAAAAGAACCTCAAGACTACTACAAATTATCACAAAAAATCCTCGTAAAAGGAAGCACCAGACCTCCGCTTGCTTATATGGAAATTACTTCCACAAAAATGTTGAAAGAAAAAATAATAAAATTTAAGCATTTATTTTGTCCACACGAGTGCGTAGATTAAGGTTTATTTATCATGCCTCTGGGAATTACGGAGAAAGAAAAATCAAAACTGGCAAAAAAAAAAAAAATTATATATATATTTAGCAAGTGTGTAGTGTGCATATCTGTGTATATATCGTGTTTATAACATGAACTAAATCCGTCCAAATTTGTCGGTCCGTCTTAATTAAAATGTTACTTTTTAGGGTTGATGTGATTATTAGGACGTAAGAATATATGGAATAGGTGAATTTTTTACTAAACTCATGTAATTTTAGTTTTTTTTAATCAAATCTATGTAATTTTTTTAACTATTTTTTAAATTTATATAATTTTAAAAATCGTATTTTAAACATGTGATTTTATCGTTAGTTTTTCATCGAAATCGCATCCTCAAACTAAGAAAGATTTAAGATAACTTGTATAACCTAATAAGAATTTGTGCTTCATTTAAAATCTTTGTTAATTTGAAATTGTATCTTTAAAATGTAATTTATTTTAAAAAATTATTATTAAAATTATATATTAAAATTGTATCTTGAATGTGTGTGTTCAAATTATATTAAATCACCCCTTCCCACCACAAACCATTGGTAGTGTGTGTTCAAAATTACCAAAGTGGGTGTGGTGTTATTTTTTCACGTGCACGACTTAAATTCTCCAGCTCCACAAGGCCAACCGTTTGCAAAGTCATGACCAATTGGCTATTATTGGCCCCTTCAACATTACTTATCCTTTCTCTCTCCCTAGGATTTATTTTATTTTAAAAAGCACCGTCCAACTTATCTCCAGTCTCAAAACTCCTTTTACTTTGACCTTTGAATATTTTGACTTCTCTCTCAGATGTTGCTGGTCAGCCCTTTTATGCATTCCATATCCAGCAAAGCCTTTTATTGCACCCTCTTGACTTTTTCATTCTTCAACCTATATAAACCTGCTTCTTTTCCTTCCCATCTCGTCAGGAGCCACTAGTTAATTTCTCTCTCTTTTTTTTAGTTACAAAAAGCTTAAAGCTATAGAAGAAGTTGTCAAAATCATGAGTAGCTCGGATGAAGCCACAAGCTCAAGTCAGAACAAGTACAGAGGTATACGTTGCCGGAAATGGGGTAAGTGGGTTTCAGAAATTCGAGTTCCCGGCACGCGAGAGCGTCTCTGGTTGGGGTCCTACTCAACACCTGAGGCCGCAGCAATTGCCCACGACATAGCCTTCTATTGTCTGAGAAGACCGTCTTCGCTAGACAAGCTCAATTTCCCATTAATGTTGCCCGCCAGTATCCGAATGGACATGTCTCCAAGGTCCACACAGAAGGCTGCGTCGGACGCTGGCATGGCTGTTGATGCTCTGCTGGCGGTGAACCAATCTGCTGATAACGACGTGCAGCTGAAACAAAGCGGTCTAGAGAGAGAAATTTGGCAAAGTACTGTGGATGATAATTCTCCGACTTGGGAGGGAAATGAGTCGAGAGAAGGTGAAGCTTTGAACATATCTATTGAGGATTATCTCTAAGTTGTTTTGAATTTAACATCTGGGTTGTTGTCTCTGTAAAAATATATGTGAGATGATAAAAAAACTATATATATATATATATAAATATTATATTTGATTGAAGAAAGGAATTTAAATTTGTGTTGGGTTAACCTTTCAAGTTGTATACGAATCATGGCATGCCACGTAGTAGTCTCAAGGAGTTGCCAAATTACTAAAATATCCCCATTTTGCTGAATAATGACGGATGTTATACAGACCATGAATTTAAGAAAAAGTGATCGATAGCTTACGGTGAATGACACGCTGTGATTATAATGACAGGTTGATTTAGTCAATGAGAATTTAGGACTACTTGGTCTCGATTATCGACTTAATGAAGAGTACAAAATCATAGGATGAAGTTCTTGTAACAAAGACTCCATCTTTAATCTGATAATGTTTTACTCAGAAAGTGACCCAAGAATGAAAGGTAAAAAACATTTGACTCAGCTTGTTCTAATAGCCACCTTGGACCAATATTAGAATTTGAATATTCCAGTGGGCTTTGCTCACAGATTTAATTTTGGTGTTCCGCCTTCAAACTCCAAAGGACATGCTGATTTTAGTGCCAAAGTTGCAATTTGGAATTGTTGATCCTCAATTAATTAATCACAATTATCTCCTCAAATAATTTTTACAATATTATTTTGGCAGCCAATAGGCCCCATCCAGAGCCCAAAATTCTTGATGGCAGGGCTTCGTTCAGACTGTGCCAAGCCAAAATCTGAGAGATGGTCTGAAAGAGTCATTGATGCGTGTGTGATTGTTTGGGCGGGGGACGGCGGTGAATGGGTACACAACCTAACATTCAAAAAGTCCTTTGACTTGCCACTACACTAGTCGGCCGGGATTATCCATAACTAAAACTTGATTAAGCAATTTTTCAACTACTATTTCATAAATGTGATTTTTTTTTTCGAGTATATATGAGTCTTTTTGTGTAAACTTAGATATTTATTGTCATTAAATTTTTAATTTAAATTATATATATATATAAGACTTTTCTTATAATTAGAATTTCATTGGTTTTAGATTTTTAATTAGAATTATAGTAGAAACAAAATTTGAAGTTTTCTTTATAAGTGAGGTTTAAAGTAATTGTTTTATTGACTTAATGGATGAGTTGGCCTTGCTATTTCTTTTTTTTTTTTTTACAAACGATGTGAAAAAATGAGAAATTTGAAATAATATGTGTGTAGCGACTCGAACTAAAATAATTTGTATAGGATAAATGAAGATTTTCATTTCAGATAAGTTAACCTGTCTTTTCAACAACTATTCTTTTTTTAATACAATAATAAAAGAAGAGTTACAGAGATTTAAACTAATGCCAATTATACGAGAAATGTACACTTACATTATTCGAGTAAGACCTAAATCCTCAACTACCATTTATAAGGAGTTGAATATATTTAATTTTTATTTAAAAGACCTAAATACTCTTGAAGCAATCCATGTTGGGTGGTCTTACTTTTGACCAAATGAACAACCCTTTATGGGAATTATCTTATTTAAATAAATCTTATACTTTGTACTTTTTTCAACCACTTTGACCAAGAATAGTAATAATACAAGGTTGAAGAGGTTTGCTGAAGCAATTCTTATGTGCGAGTTAGTTTTTTTCAAACATGGACAAAGTTTGTTAATTGTTCAAATATCAACAAAGTTTGTTAATCCTTGATTAAACAATTTTGTTAAGCAGACTCTGGTGGACTTAGAAAAGTTGTGGAAAGGAGTTCTATTATCCTATACGTGGACAAGGTTTGTTATTCCAGTGGTGAAGGGAGTGTGGTGTATGTGTTTTTTTAATTAATCAAATAAAATGTTTATATATCCATCTGTATTTATTTTTAAAACAATTATAAATCTATTACCAAAATCTTATGTTACTTTTAAAATGTCACTTTAAGTGAAAGTGACAACTCATTAGAAGTTTGATTTAAAGTTATGATTTTAATGTAAAATCATCACTTAAAATAATACATGAGTTTGGTAAATCAATTTATAATTATTTATATGAAAAAATAAATAATTACGTGGACAGCCTAGTAGATCTCGGAGGTTGTAGGAAGGAGAGATGTACGTGAGTTGTGATAGAAGAGCAATTTTCACTTCAAAAGTTGAATGGAGGGTGAAGAGGTAGGAGAAATTGATGGCAATTTAAAACCTTCACAAAAGATTTTGAAAGAGGGGCAAGAATTGAGATTTTCCACTTAGATTTTAGGTCGGAGGAATTAGAGTGGTGTGAGATTCATGAAAGTAAATTCTCTGGGATGATTAGTGGTAGTTAAAGCAACTTCAATGCTAAAATTTATTTGAATCATGTTAAAGTTAAATTTTAGAAATATTATAGTACTAAAATATTCTATTTTAATATTTTCTATTCCAATACCAAAATGCTATTATTTAGTTGAACAATTATTTTTCTTTCCAATTATCATTCCCTACTATAAACACATTCTGCCTTTGGAATGTTTTAATCATTGTATTAAAAACATTCAACTTATTCATTTTAATAATAACCTGTCAAAAGTCGGGTTATATTTGAGAGAAACATTGACAAAGTCAAAATTTGAGTTATCTTTTAACATGTCATTAGAGCATATACTTTTGAATTACGGGCTATATTTTTGTGTATTGCAAGTCAAATGAGAGCTGTATTGGAGAAGCTCTTCTTACTCTTTTTATTGTGGTAGTTGATGGATATTTATATTGGTCAATCACGTGCCAATCATTGGGCCCTATGTTTGTGTTCTAGAGTTGTCATGTGTCCCACCAGTGACCAAAGTAAGATGTAATTTAAGGAATTTGTTAGTTTTAAAAAGTTCAAAAAATATCATGCATATGGTGTGTGACACTCTCTAGAGATTTCATTACGTTAACTACTATGCTACAAGATTTTGGATATCTCGAGTTTGTGGGACCATGGTACGATGATTATACCATAGTCACCCACCAAGTATGGTTTTCATTGACCCGAAAACTGAAAGTTAAACCATTAAAATCAAGAAACCCGTAATAAATATTATTTCTAATGCTTTTGCATACTAATAAGTAAATTAGATTATTTCTAAAATTTTAAAGAAATATTAATAACTATTCACTATCAACAAATAAATAATAAACAACCTGTTTCCAAAAGTTGAAATGATAAAAAATTTCATAAAATAAAATTACTACATGTTTCAAAATTATCTAATTAAAATTAGTTCTAACTACAAATAATTGAAACTAAATTGATCTTCAATTGTTGTTCATTGCGCCGTACCTTGTATTAAAAGATATCACAGATAATCTACATTCATCTGTGGGAAAAAATATTGGGATAAACTCCAAGAGCCCAATAAGTTAGCATGGCATAATATACACCGAAATATGTCAAGTGAATAACACGATTAATTTAAAAAATAGTTATTTATAAATTGAAGCATTTCACAAAGTTTCATATCAATATTTATAATACGAAAACCGATATCATTTTTCAATTCAGAAATCATTAACAAATAGTGTGGTAACAAATAGTATTTTCAAATTTGCATAAGCATTTATCTTGGTTGGCACATAAGATGCCTATTCATTGCGAGACTTTCACATAATACTACTAGATGTCAACAATATTAAACTCCCATTGACACAGACCACATAGCCAATGATAGTAAAAAATATTTGGATAAACTCCAAGAGCCCAATAAGTTAGCATGGCATAATATACACAGAAATATGTCAAGTGAATAACACGATTAATTTAAAAAATAGTTATTGATAAATTGAAGCATTTCACAAAGTTTCATATCAATATTTATAATACGAAAACCGATATCATTTTTCAATTCAGAAATCATTAACAAATAATGTGGTAACAAATAGTATTTTCAAATTTGCATAAGCATTTATCTTGGTTGGCACATAAGATGCCTATTCGTTGCGAGACTTTCACATAATACTACTAGATGTCAACAATATTAAACCCCCATTGACACAGACCACATAGCCAATGATAGTAAACTACCACTGAACAAAACATACTACCAACAGTAATAAACCACTGCTCACACGAAATAGACTCCAACCAGAGCTCACACTTACACTAAAACAATTCAAATAACTTTGATAATGATTATATGAATAAGCCAATTATTTTCAATAAACAGAATAATTTTCGTAAATAATTTCACTTGTAAACGAAGAGCACATATCAGAAATAATTAATTTTGCTTGAGCCCAAGTAACGATAATGAAACAAACAAAAAATTGTAAAACATATTTTTGAACTCAAAAAATTTGAAATCATTTGCTTGCATAATAATTTTCATAAAAACAGAAGTAAGAAAATATTTATTTGGCATTTATTCAAAAATTGGATATATTATGTATGTTCCCTTACCATGAAGCAAAGTCCTCAAATCACGAATGCACTCCAAAAGTGTTCTTTACAAATTCTTTCCAATCCTAAAATAACTCACCAACAACATATTTAATCAATTAGCTCGATTTGTCAAACTTGATTTAACTATACATACCCTAATTAATATAGTGTCGCATGTACTTATTATGCCTAAGTATTTTTAAAATACCTAAATGATGACCCTAGAGAGTTTCATAATTGTTCTATAATTTTTAAATATTAATTTCTATTTTTCTCGAATTTTATCAAAATTACTCGATTAAGCTTAATTCAAGGCCTACGGTCAACTATGGAACTAACATAATTCTCCAATCATCTAAATGTCTTATCTTCAATCCGAGTATACTTCTAATAACTCAAATTTACTTATAAATAAGTATCATAATTTAAGTCACGAAATTACACATTTATATAATTAGGAAACCAATACAATAAGGTGGAATTTAGTAAAATCTCAATTATACGTATTATTTTAAGCCTCACCTCTTCTTCTAATAGCTTAATAATATAAAATAAGATTTTCCTACCAAGTTTCATAATTTTAGGAATTCGTTTACTATTTTTCATAAATTAGTAAGGTTTTATTCATTAAAAATTAATAATAATTTATATAATTAATTTTTTAGTTCGGAAACTGGACCATTAGGTTGAGATCGTCAAGTAATATAATTTAGACTCTGGTTTCATCCGATTTATATTAGAGGTGAACCATGAGTGGACTTGTACAAAAAGTGGCCATCTTCTCCAACTTAACATCCAAATTCTGTAATTAGAGCATTCTATTATTTTTGTTTTTCTTTCAAATTTCTTCCTTGAATTTCTCTCTCAATTCTTATCCAAATCATGCAAATTATATATGAATTTTGATCGTTTTTCCAAGATCTATCCAACCATATAGTTGAATTAGATTAAAATTCAAACTTAAAAAAAAAAAACTCAACCCAAAGCTTGCAGCTACGATATTTTCTTCTAAAATTTTGATCATTTATATCTCTTTAAATCCATCCCCGTATTAGACATATTATATATTGAATTAAACCTTACTTTACGGGTAATAAAACTATGTTTCCAATTCAATTAAAGACCATCAATTTCATACTACAAATCAAACCCTAACTTAATTGTTCTATAGTCTATTTATTATGAGAAATTATAATTTTTAAAATTAATGATTAATTCACAAACTTTCTTACTAAATCACTACAATAAAATAATCATAATAATTTGATGAAATCATAAACTTACCTCAATTGATGCTTTCTTCCAAAATTAAATTTCTTTAATTTCTACAGTATAGGTCTTTCTCTCTCTCTCTCTCTCTCTCTCTAGAATTTGAGATAAGTAAAATAGAGATTATGGTTATGTATCTATAATAAATTAAATTTATTATTATTATAATAATATCCTATATCTATTTATATTTTAATTTTGTTTTAATCTGAATTATTTAATTTAATTAAATAATCTTATTTATATTTTTTATATTAAATTATATCACTACTAATTTTCAATTAAACTTTAGTAAAAAAATGCGGGATATTACAAGTTAGGTGATATGTTCTATTGATTTCTGATTTCAATTCTTTGTAGGAGAATTCTTTGCAATCTTTCACGTGTATTACCTGATTTAAATAAAGCTTATGCTTTGTACTTTTTCAACTTCTTTGACCAAAAAAATAATAAAAGGTAGAAGATGTCTTGCTCAAAGTAATTCTTACACGTGTGAGTCAATATTTTCAAACATCAACAACGTTTGTTAATCCTCAATTAACTATGTTTGTTAAGCAGACTGGTGGAATTAGAACAATTATGAAAATGAGTTCCATTATCTCATACAGGGACAAGGTTTTCTATTCTAAGGGTGAAGGGAGTGTGGTGCGTGTGTTTTTTTATTTAATCAAACACACTATTTTTATGTCCATGTGTTTATTATTTTTTCTTTTAAAAAAAGAAATTATAAATTTATTAACAAAATCTTATGTTATTTTTAAAATGTCACTTTAAGTGAAAAGTGACAATTCATTAGAAGTTTAGTAAATCACTTTACAACTATTTATATTGAAAAATAAATAATTCTGTGAATTGCCGAGTAGACTGTAGATTTAATATCCTAAACCTTTAGTTCAAGTTTCTTACTAATTGATGATGTCACTTTCTGTCTTCGAGAGTTGATGTTTAGATATCTTTTTTTTGAGGTATCTGCAAAGATAAGACTAGAGAATGACCGGTGGAGGTCCGGCAAAGAATCTTCCAATGGTCAAATTAGTAGCTTGTACAAGGAATTACTAAGAGTGATTATAAAGTTTTGAGAAAGCGTACCTCTTCTGGTTGAGGTCCTGCCCCTTTTATAGATGATGAATATCTTGTTGTTGAGACTTTCTCAAAGAAGTGGGGACTCGATTTGATTCCTTTGACTTAGTAAACTACCGCATATTTCTGAATACTTTATTTCTCAGTATTGGGTCATGAGGTTTGGAGGTTATCCCTTCGGGTATAGTTGCCACGGTACCGAGTCTTATCTCTTCAGGTATGGTTGCCACACGTCACTCTTATACTATGAGTTGATTTTGGGTATATCAGCTACTCCCCCCCCCCCCCTTCAAGTCCCAGATGTCATGATCTGGGTCAACATTTTTAGATTTGAGCTCAATGCTCCGTCGCGTTTGATCCGTTGGTTCATTTTTCAAGATCTCAACCGTCCTATCACTTCATAAAATGTTCAATTATTTATTACCAAACGTCGTTTCAGAATCCCTAGGCAATTATCACTTACGAACTCCGATTGAGGCATTCTACCTATCATTTTGAAGTTGTTGAAGTTTACTTTTATATGAAATTGGTCTCACATCAAAAAGCAATGTATGTTTTGGGTTACGATAAAAACATGCAAACAATTCATTTGCTGAAGTTGACCATGATGCTCAGATGCTTGAGTAAACACAAGGCTTGAGAATACTACTCACGTGACTTTGATTCCTTACAACTCGATATAGTTTTGTCAACATGGATTAGCCAACCCATAGACTAATAGTCCTAAGAAATTTCAATATAGTTTTTATTAATGATTGATTGAATTTGAGTGAGATCATGAATACTACTCAATAGTTTGTAGAAATTCATTGCATTGGAAAATTTGGGCTTCCACAGTGTTGGAAAATTGGGGTTTGTAAAGGGTGATTGTGTAAATCTATTTAAACAATAGGTGATTGCAAAGAATAGGTTGCATTTGTTGTAAGGGAACTAGTGCAATTGATAATGTTGTCGAGAAAGAAGGGGAGAAGGAGCCAAACAAATCTTTAGACCAGGTGATTGCTCCCTCAAAGAGAGATGAGGTTATTATGGAGGAAGATAAGGGTGGGACTGATGGGTCTGTTTCATCCAATCTCTAAGCTGCAGAATCTATTCCAAGTCCAGTTGCAATAAATGAGAAAGAGAAGAAAAAAACCTTTATTGAATGACCCACCATCAATGATGGGTAATAATGGAAATGGGAGTCAATTGTAAGGAACCAGAAAATCATCGAAGTGCAAACTGGTAAATTACGAGCATAGACTGAGAACAAATTAGAGATAAATCAAAGATGAGTCAAATAAATTGTAAAATGAGTTGATAAGTCATCAATATGACACAGTGAGACTAAAAATGAATTTTGGTAATTTATTCAGGATTGGTGTGAGTCACGGGACTACATAATCATCTATGAGACGTAGATAGATAAGAAAATCCAAATGATAAAATTTGAAGATACGAACTGTATATTTGGAATCAGAGTGCCAAAATTAATTAGGGTGCCACTTTTAGTACGATTTGGAGATAGTTTTAATTTAGGTGCGCGTACGCAGATAGTTGGCCAACTGGCCACGTGGTGCCTCGAGAAGTGTGATAAGATTTTTCAGGGAGCTAAGTGGGATATTCTAGAATGTGGACATATGTCAACATTGTGGTGGTGGAAAGGTGTGAGGGTGTTGTGAGGGTGCATTGTAAGGGAGAACATTTGACATTTGATGGGATAAGAGAAAGAAAAAAAAGTTAGATTTTTCCCATTTTTTTCTTATTTCTCCCTCTCCCTAACGCCAACTCTCACCCTCTCTCCTTTTTTCAGACTTTCTCTTTCATTCTCTCTCTCTCTCTCTCTCTCTCTCTCTTTAAAGGCCATCATGGCTGAATTTGTGAGTGTGTGAGGAGTGTGTGTTTGTGTGTGAGAGATTTATGAGAGTGTGAGGAATATATTGTGTGTGTGTGTGTGTGTGTCAGTGGGGGTGTGTGTGTGTTTGTGACACGCACATGGAAGCTGAAACTAGAGAACTAGAAGGAGAACCAGGGAAGGAAAAGGTAAGAATCAAGAAGAAAGGAGGAAAAAGGAAAGAAAGAAAGAAAAAGGAAAAATGGAGTTGGACTAGTGGTGCGGAAGCCATGGGAACTTCGGTGAAGCTTTCTCTCTCCTTATATTTTCTCTCTTTAGATTGTGGATTGAGGTAGAGATCTTTTTTTTTTTCTTTCCTCTTTCTAGAGTCTTAATGGTTAAGATTGAAAGCAAATAATGTGATTTGGTGTGTGCATTTCCATGTGTGAATGTGTGTGGATGTGTATACATGTATCAGTATATACATATATATATATATATGTATATTTGTGTGTGTATGTGTGTATCTATTGTGAGGGTTAAACCAGACCACCATAGAGGAGAGTTTAGACCATATCTCACAACCGAACAATTGGTCTTGGTCGTCGAACGATTGGATGGAACAAACGGACGATCGGAGTAAATTTCTAGGCAACTATAGTCGTGCCATAACTGATTAAGGATTCGCTGCCTTCGAATCATTCTAAGCAGCGGGTTAAATCTCTAGGAGTCCAGAAATCAAATGAGAAGAAAAGAAGTGGGAACTAATAGTGGAAAGGGGGAGAACGGTTGAGAGTTGTAGTTGCCGGCTGTGAGGAATGACCGGCTAGATTCTTGGTATTTCGATTAAGTTGGATCTTGAAATATGGTTCGAATGGTGTTAAAAAGAGTTTGGAAGTGTTAGGTAGCTGAGAAAACATGGGAAAATGCATGAAAAATGGATTGGGAAAATTTAGGTTTCGTAGTTTTCTAGCAAAACTCGTCGGAGAAGGCGGTCACCAGAGTTGTTGCTGGTGGCAACTATTTTGGCGTTGACTGGTTGACAATTAATGATCAACGATTGACTAGGTCAGTCAACTGGGTCGCAGATCCAGGTTTGCGGGTCTGGATTTCAGGTTGGACTGGGGTTTGGGTTAAGGGCTGTTTGTTTGTGTGAAGGAAATATGGATTTTTAGAAAAATAATAAATTACGAAAATACCCCTCTTCTTAATATATTGAATTTTAGATACAAATAAAATGAAAAATGGGGCTTTCTTAAGGTTTTCGGGCATTTCAGACTCAACGGCGGGAATGGTTTGGACATTCGGGGAGCCATGGCGTTCCCACATAATTATGTAAAATTATGAAAATACTTATAATGATAGTTTAAGTAACTTAAAGGCTAATTAAAATTCAGAAAAGGGCTATTCCAAGGATTTTGGATGCCCAAAATTCAAATAGATGATTAGATTGAACTAATTGGGACTCGGTAATGGTCCTACATAAACTAAAAAAATGAGAATTATACCCCTAGACTTATATTAAGCAATTGAAAGCCAAATTAAGATCCGAAAGAGGAATTTCCAATGTTTTTGGATGCCAAGAACTCAAATGTGATATCAAAATAATGAAATGGGGACTCAGGGTAGTCCACATGAATATGTAAAATTACTAAAATGCTCCTAGGCAAGAAACAAATATCTAAAAGAATAAATAAAAGATAAAGAGGACATCTTTAGGATTGTTAGACCTTCTAGATCCGATTTCAATGTTGGTTTTGTGAGTCAGTATCTCAGTAGATGCGTAACATGTCTAATAAATTAAAAAAATACCCTTATGGGCTTAAAAGACAATCAAATGACTTTGAAACAATACGATATAACTTCTTTAGGATTTTTTATACCTGAAAATATGTTTTTTAATATCCGTTTGGGCAAACAGGCAACCGATGTATTGGCTAACCTGTAATTAGCCGTAGAGAACATTAAGACTTGACACGATACTGTAGTGCTATAGGTCAGGGTGGTCCTAGGGATAGAACAACAGGTACGTGAGGTAATTTACAAACATTATGAAGACCCATGTCGTGTCTCCTTATAGTGGGGCGATGATTGGGACTAGGACGATGTCTTGACTCCTTGATGTATATACTTGACACATGGTGTTCATGATATGTTTGTCATCACTATCATATATCTTGTGATTAATGTATTGATATGATGTGATTTTTATATTGATTGCCATGATATTGGACATTGTATGATATTATTGGATAGAGGTGATCACCATGTAGATGCTTATTGTTATTCTCATTTCTGTCATGGATAATGTATGATCACTGTTGTTTCTGTAATTATTGTGAATCAAATATTCTCTCTTATAATTATTAATTATGAACTTGTTGATATTATTATCTATATTGATGAACATACCTGAGTGGTGTGAGATTTGAAGGGATATGATATTGAGCACCCGAGTGGTGTGGATTTGAGATATTTGGAATTTGAAAATGGACACTTATGAGAAAATGACTTGGGATGAGAATTAGTCACGTCTTTTGTATGCTCTTGAGCATGGTGAGATTGCACTTTAGCTGGAGTTCCATTTATGATAGGGATGGTGTCTTCTATTGGCTTACAAGTTGTAAACCCGCGCGGGTGGTCATTTGTTTCTATCAAGTTAGTAGTCCGTAAAGCACACAGGCTTACCAGGAACCAAATTAAGCGGATACTCATGGGATTAAGATTATTGAGGGAATAGAATAAGTTGAACAAGGCTTTATCCCTTTTGTTATGGATTAATCGACTTGAGATTATTCCCCTTGACGCTCGTGTGATATTTCCTTATGTTTTTTGATGAACTGTATATTACTAGTTTATGATATTGTGGAAATTGTGACTAGTTGCATAGTTATGAATGTATATATTGTTCTTGTGGCTTCGAATAGGAAATAGAGGTTAGTCATCCAGTTGGTAAGCTTATACTTACACCTTGTGATGTACATATATATATATATACATTGTTCTTGTGGCATTAAAATAAGAAATGAAAGTGCTTCATGAAATTGTATGTTTATACTTATGTCATGTGCCCGAGCCTCCATATGGTGACTACTTGACTATTATTATCAAACCACATGTAGTGGTGTTATATCTCCTTGATACTTATGCTTGTGTTTAGAATATGTTGATATTGTGTACTTGTGATGTATACTGGACTTTAGGGTGTGTCATCTTTGGACTGTATTAATTTTGCCACGTTGCTTGCTTGTGTGTTTTGGAAAACCCTACTGAACGTTATAACTCATTCCTATTGTTCATGGAAATGACAGATATTGACTCAATGGAAGATAGCTGCTAGAGCAGTGCAAGATGGACTGAGGACATTGTAGCATTTAGTTTACATTTATGTATCTACCCAGTTGTATTTATTAAGGGTGCCTATACCCTTCAGACTAATGTTGTATATGTTATGTATATAAGGATTATTAGAGTCAGCTCTGGACGTCACTATAATGTACATTGTTGATGGATGACTGGTATAGTGCCTTTGAATTTAATCATTCTTATTTAATACCGTTACGGGACTTGAACAAATCTATTCATGGAACCGAGCCGAAATCAATTAAAGAGAAACCAATTAAAGGAATCATTTCAAAAAGAAACAAATGGCATGTATTTTATGTACTTGACTAGGATGCTTAGTCCCATTGCCTTCCTTTCGGGGTCCCAATGACCCCTTAGTCTCGCCCTACGGGTTAAGGGCACGACATCGTTGGAGGACAATAATTGATTTCTCGAATAATTAGTATTCCTCATGCATAGTGCCGGAGGAGAATAGGTTGTTGTAGGTAGGATGGCCCTTATGGTTAACTTCGGTTGTTGGAGAGGCCGTCCAAGGGTGGGTTCTTCCAAGTGCAAAATCATTTGAAAAGTTGGACAAAATCAGTTCTATTTCTTCTTTATTTGTTGCCTCATTCATGCATTTTATGCCTTAAAAATAATTTTGTTCAGGTTTACAATAATGTGTAATTGTATCTTAATTTTTCCTCTCATAATTTGTTTCTTTAATTAACTAGTACTTTTTAATTGGCATATCTTTTTTTTTTTTTGAAATTTTGTCATGTAGTAATTATGGGAGGTGAAGAGCTCCAAAACACCACTTATGGTGGTTGCCTAGGACAAATTGACACTCAAAAAAACTCTTATATAGATGAAACAAACTTACAAAGCAAAAAAACATAAAAGGAGAGAGATTTTTCTCTCTCTGTATCTCACTCTCTCTTTCTCTTATTTTTCTGCTCAACTCACCACACTTGAATACTAAAAACACACACCTATTTATAGAATTTCCTAGCAGTACACAATCCAACACCAAATCTACTAATGTCTAAAATTTCAAACTTAGCACACAACCATATTCAGTAAAATCTGCATTGCTAGAATTTCATCTTGAACGGAGTAGAACTTTAGCTTGTGTAGAACTTTAGCTTTTCTAGAACCTTGAGTTTTGTAGAACAAAGCTTGTCTAGAACCTTAACTTGTATAGAATAAAACTTCAAAAATATGAAAAAAGAAATATATAGAAAGAAGAGAGAGAATTATTACAACAGCATCTAGCTATTAATTTTTCTATCATTCATTATGGTGGCCAATAAGTCTTATTTATAAGAAAAAAAAAGGAGGTTTGATACAATGACTCATAATGAATCTAATGGATGGATGACCAAGATTAATACTTAATGAGTAAGCAAATTAGATAATGAAGTTATTTGGTTCACAAGTAAAAATAATTCCCTTAAAATATGGAGCTTGCTCAGGAAATTACTTGGGGACAAGGAATAAGAGAAAATAGGCAAGTATTTGGTTGGTGCACAAATCTAGGTAAATCCCTTGAAATAAGAAATGGAGGAAAATTGAAAAGTTTTGGATGCACACCTATATTTACTATATCGCCCTAATTCGGTAAAGAATTTAGGGACAAAGAAATTTAAAAAATGCCGCTAAGGTATAAAAATTCAAAATTGTCCCTAAGGGCCAAAATTACCAAATTAACCCTATATGGGTAAAATGACATGAAAATTATATGTACGCCCATGAATGACCAAAATAACCTATAAATGATAGGATTATGCTAAAATTACCAAAATGCCCTCCAAATGACAAAATGACACTAATATTACAAAAATATCCCTAAAGGGTGGAAAACCTTTAATATTTACCAAATTATCCTAACAGGTAAAGAAATACTATAAATTACTAAAATGCCCTTAGTGGGCATAATGACCTAAATGTCCTCTATGGGCATAATGACTTAAATGTCCTCTATAGGAGAAATGACTAAAATGTCATCGATGGACATAATGACCGAAATGCTCTCTATAGACGAAACGTCCAAAATGCCATCGGTGGGCATAATGACTTAAATGCCCTTGATGGGCAGAATGTAAAATTACTAAAATACTCATAGGTGGGACATATTGTTGTCACTTCCCAAAAATGGCAAAACTAACTCTATACAATCAAGAGTCTCAAAATGAGGTATCTATAGAAGGGAATAGTCAATAGAGGCGCTGACATCAATCTTTCCTTCAATGTTTGAAGACTTTTCTCCCTGTCTTTCGTCCATTCAAATGGCACATTCTTTTGGGTCAATTGGGTGAGGGGTTTTGCTATTTTGGCAAAGTCTTTCACAAATATATGATAATAACTGGCTAAACCCATAAATCTTCGGACTTCAGTAATGGTAGTAGGTTGTGGCCAATTCACAATGGCCTATATCTTTCGTGGGTTTATGGCGATATCGTCTTTATTGATTATGTGACCCAAGAAAGTGATGTTATCCAACCAAAATTCACATTTCTTTAGCTTCATGTACAACTTATGCTCCCTAAGCATTTGTAATGCTATCCTCTGGTGTCTTTTGTGCTCTTCCATAGTCTTAGAGTTAATCAAAATATCATCTATGAACACTATTGCAAAGTCATCTAAGTAGGCCTTGAACACTCTATTCATCAAATCCATAAAGGTTGTAGGAGCATTAGTCACATGTCATTACCAAAAACTCATAGTGACTATAACTAGTCTTAAAAGCAATTTTAGGGGTATATCCTCCATTCTCACTTTGAATTGATGGTATCCAGACCTCAAGTAAATTTTTGAGAACACATGTGCCTTTGTAACTGATTGAAAAGCTCATCAATCCTTGAAATGGAGTACTTATTCTTAATTATCACTTTGTTCAACTCTCGATAGTCTATGCAAAATATTAAAGATCCATCTTTCTTCTTAATAAACAAAATTGGTGTGCCATATGGAAAAACACTGTGGCGGGTGAATCTTTTATCTAGTAATTCTTGTAGTTGAACTTTCAACTCTTTCATCTCGGTGGGTGTTAGGAGCAAGGTCTACGGTGAACTTGATTTCCCGATCTACCAGCTTACTAGGACTCTTTAGGAAAAAATCCGGATAGTCACAGATGACCGAAATTTACTTTAATAAAAGAGTTTGAGTCTGTATATCCAAAATACTACATAGGTATTCGCAGCACCCCTTCTTAAGCAATCTTCTGGCTTGCGAGTGAAAAGGCAACCTGGAGGGGGTGAATAGGTTGTTTATAAAATTTAATGCTAGTTTGAAAAACTTTGCCCCTCTAAATGTTTGTTAGTATCAAAAAATTAAATATAAGACAATAAAGAAAAAAAATGCACAAATAATTTATAGTGGTTCGGCTATCCAACTTAGCCTACATCCACTCTTCGATGTTGATCCCTTGATCCAAATATGTAGAATCCATTTAAGCTATTAACATGATGTTAGCTTCACCTTCTTAGAACAAAACAACATTTCTTCAGTACACCACTCTTTACAATGATCAGTTTATCTTTAAAATGAGGTATACATTTCTTCAGTAACTCTACACAATGTAGAAAGAAAGAGCTCTCTTCTCTCACTAATGAAACACAAAGAACACAAGAGAGACAAATTCTTCTTCATAAAAGGAATCTTGCATCAACAATGAATTTCACCCTAACAATCCTTTGAATCGAAAATTGAATGCACAAGAAAGCGTTCTTCACACGTCTGCATAAGTGTTTGATTACCCTAGAAGACACCTATGCTTCATATTTATAAGACGACTAAATAGAGGACCAAAAAGAAATCACACGTATCCCAAAATGACAAGGTTCTGATTAACCGAAAAGGTCTTATCGATTAGCCGGTCCCATCTGAAAAATCTTCAAATGCCACCAAACAGTAGCTATCAGTCAACCCGAAAAGGGCTTCTGGTCAGTTGGTACCTTTTGGAATTCTTCACTCTTGAGCAGTGCCTTTAGGTTAGCTGGTTAACAATTTTAGGTCAATTGGTTAGTGCTCTAGGTCAGCTAGTATTAGCTGCTCCAAACTTTCTCTACCTTCAATTGCTTTCGGTTAGCCAGATATGTGCACCCAGTTAGCCAGATTACTCTAGGCTTGCTTCCTTGTTCTTTCATTGATCACCTGTTGTACTTTAAACTAATTTTCTTCTAGTTTCAAGGTTAGCACACAAGTGTATATACATTTAAAATGTATTTCCAAGAAACTAACTATACATATTATCTTTTATTAGCCGCCAAGCATAAGGTCCTTCATGAGTTTATGATTTCTAAACTTGTTTATTCAAAAATGATTTCCTAAAATGTTCATTCATAATATTTGGCTCAACATTATTATAGGGATGCATTCTAAATGTCATGCCTTATAATTTAAATACTCATGTTGCCATTAATAAGTACTTATGAATATCATGACTACTTGAGCATAAATGAATAGGCCTAAAACTTATGCACTTGCCTATTATAATATATTTCCTAATGCATATGCTTATTATGGTCTTAAGCATGAATTTACATTATTTCCTTACGTTTATTCATTTTTTACTTAAATGAGTTATTATATTGCTAATTATTAACTCATGTTTGAGGTCTTTGAATAAACTGGTCATGTACAAAGATGTCTGACAACATATTTGAATTCCAATGTATTTGGACATCTTAGCATATTTATGTGATTCAACATTTTACAACGTATACACATTTTGTCATATTGAATCATAACTATTCAATCAATAAGCTATATCAAGATTTCTCAGATATTATGTTGAATTCATTGCTTAACTATTCTTAATAACACTTGCACGCACTTAAGCAAGTCATAACATTTTACACTAAATATATTACTTAACTATATTTTTACTTTAGATATTACATTTTATCAACAATAACCATATCTATAAATATAACATATACGTTCAATTTCACATTAACTATATTTAAATATGCAATGCATAACTAAAAATATACATTCATTTGTGTCAATATTAAGTACAAATGTCTTTGAGATTATCAATTTGAATTTTATACTTTGTAATTATTTAGATGCTTCTTGAGATTTAATTCTCTTATTTTATAGATAAGAGAAAACATATCATTATAGTTCAATTTTTAAACAAATACATCAAACATATACATCAGGAGTCATAACCAACAATCAGAGTAATCAATTTCTAGAATATTAAGCATGGCCATGCTGAACCGATGTTGCAGAATAGGCATCTCGCACCAAGCATTAATGCCTGCTTTTCTGTTGAATCTGATCAAAGTTCATAGATCATTTTCACTTCCAGAACTCGATGAAATAAATTGTATGGACACGTCATCTTTTCCCAAGATACCGCAATTTAAGCAAAAAATGCTCCCTCGGGCTCAGTCAGCTTTTGCGGTGGACAAATTGGTTGAGCTCAAATTAAAATGTACTCAAGGGGCTCAAAATTTAGGCTTTTCTTCAAACAAATGAACTATAGAGTATAATTTACATACAAGAAACCATAAATAACACAGTTCTACCAAAAGAAACAAGATCTACTGATTAAAAATCTATGCCAACATTCTGTACATTTGAATTCACATATACCTTGATATTTCTTGCCTTGACTTCTGGCTCAATTTTTTATTTTTCCCAAAGCCCTTCAGCTAAGAAATAACTAGATATCTTGTTTAGGCTTCCGGCTCAGTTCTGAGTAGTGACCACCCATGAGCTGCAAAATCTCTTCCCACAAACCCTCTGGTGAAGAATCTGGTGAACCCCCAAAAATCAAATTTGCACTACATGCAGCAACATACCAATAATCTGATCCAATCTCCTCTCTCAACTGATCCAGCTGCCATCCAGCATATCCAACAAAGAATCTGAAGTCATGAGGCTTAAGCACCCCTTTCTTCACCAGCCCAGCAGCTTCATCCAAACTGTTCCGAGCACCAAAACACAGGCCAGGAATCACCTCCTCAAACCCAGGAAGTTGTGATTTTTCCCCCGTTTTTAACAAAAACATACTTGCCTCAAGGGGCCCACCGAAATGCAATGTACAATCAGCAAATGTAGTTGCTAAATCAAGATTAGTGGGTTTCATGTGTCTGATTTTTTTATGAAGTGGACGGTTTATAACAACTCCGAATGGCCCCTCTTGTGGGTGTCTGGTTCCAGATCTGAGGAGGAGAACAACGGTTCTTTCAAAGGTGCGAACCCCATCAAGCTTTTCTGTGGCAACGAGAACACAACCAGTCTCGGGTGATGAAAGAGGGTGGGCCCATTTCTGGCCAAGAGGTTTGGACTCCAGGGCTGCCCCACCTTTGTTGTGAGTATCCGACTCCGCAGTTTCAGCCTGGTGAAATTTCCAGAGGTAAATTATACTATTTACAAAGGACAGACTCCAAATTGCAAATGCTCAAGGCATTCATCTAATGCAACGTTGAATTTCAATTGAGCTATATTCAACAAAATAAACAGGTTGGGTTCAGGAATGTCCTTGATCCAACCAACACAAACAAACATTTTTAAAGTGCACACCTGATTCTTAAAATTGATTTAGTATTTCTTTTGATAGTTCAAAGTTCTATTGTCAGTCAACAGGTTAATTTGAGGCTGACCAGTGACCACCTTATAACAGATCAAATTTGGGGTTTAACTTTTCCAACTAGATAGTAGACAGGGTTAGAAGGTTTGAGTCAACCAAACTCAATGCGCTGCCAGCTCTAAGGGTACTTGTAAAAAATTTCATCATGAAATTTTATGCCAGCCATACCAACCACGATCTGGTGTTTAGTACCAACCAACAAATTAAAGAGGCCCACAACATATGGGATACAGGAGATAGATGCATCACCAAATAAATAGACCTCCTAAATCTCCACCCTAGAACTGTGCACCATAGTAAATTTCAGCATGCGAAAAGATGCAGAGCCTCGTTAGATTTGGTAAGTAGCTAGTTTAAAAACTTCAGAATTATAGCAAATTTCACAAAAAACAATAACTATTCCCCAATATAGAGACAAAAATTCACAAAAACAATACCTGTTCCCCAATATAGAGAGCTGCTCTAAATTCTCTCCAGTCCAAGGTTTTACGAGCAGACTTCTGGGAGGCAGTTTCATTAGATTTGTTGCTCTCAGAGGAAGGATTATTTCCTTTTGGGCCATCTCCTTCTGGGATCGACCGATCACCATTCCCTGCATTTGTAATAATCGCCGATACAAAATAGATGACTTCTATTGCATTCTAAGTATGCTAATGGAATCCCTATAAAACTTAAACAATAGTAGAAATCCATCTCCAAGCTTGAAGAGAATGAGCACCACATACAAACAAACAATCCCAGTATATTTATATATTTAAAAAAGGGTTACTTATGAATTCACAACTTTAAACCCTTTTTTCCAATCAGAAAGCTGGAGAGACCTCTCTCTTTTGCACAAGCCAAACAGTCAGCCTGCAATCACCCTAAGAGGTACTTTAATTGGTAGATAGACAAAATGGAAGACTTGGCACAGCCCTTTGTATCTCATGGGTACAAAAATACAGATAAAGACTATTGGTGCCAATGCACCAGATTTACTTTGAAAGCAGCAAGGTTTGAGAATGTCAATTTATCGGTCGAAAGAACATATATATTGATATGACTGATACAATGATGTTAGAAATGGAGTTGTGGGGTTCCTCTTTTACCCCTTGTGTTACATATGTTAAAATTTTTAAGTAGAAATTAGAAACTACATACCTTTAAAAAGTACAACAGCCTATTGCCGGAGAAATGTACAACTGATGGCAGAGTTCCAGAGAGGCATTGAGGCTAAAAATAAACACACAATTTCTTCATATTGTTGAAACCACAATATCAGGTGAGTCAGGTGACCATGACATGTTTCATGAAATTCAGAATTATGCTCATTATATTCTATTGGGACAGTCATAAAATTGACCCCTACCCCCAAAACAGGAAATTTTGCTATACAAATGACAGAAAAATGCATCTTTTGGACAAAGAAAATGGAAGAATTATCCCAAATTTTGGGGACTAGTCATGAAATAATAATGCCTTCGCGCTTACAAAATATCGACAGCATCAATGGATTTTTTGGACAACGGAATCACAAAATTAACCCAAATTATTGGAATTTTGGGACTGCCCTTAATTGAACACCCCCCCCCCCCCCCAAAAAAAAAAAAAAACCCATCCATATAAAATAATAAAATATTTTCTTAGGTATTATTTAAAATAAGAATATTTTTTTAGGTGTTAGAAAATTAAAAAATAACAGTAAAAAATATTAACATGTGATACATTTTAGTCAAGATATGCACATGAGTGATTTGTAAGAGATTTGCTAGTGTTTGAAAAAAGTTCACGGTTGCAATTTCTGATTCCCGTTACGCATGACTCGATACTCCCAATATCGTTACACTGCGACCACGACCGCGTTGTACCCTGCAACCGCAATTTAAATCCATGATTGATAGTATTCAAATCGAACTCTGCCCATGGTATGTAGGGAGTTGTTGCCTCCGAGCAAGAGAATCAAACGAAGAGTGGGTTCGTTTCATAGGGCTCCTAGCCAAGCTATGGTGTATGGAATTGCTTAAAGCCCTAGGAAAGCGGTGCGGAGAATTTGTAGGAGTGGATAAAGACACGTTGAGGAGAAATCATCTCATTGGGCTGGGATACCAGTATTGGTAAAGATCAGAGTGGGGACTGAGTTGTTCGAAATCCCGATTTGGTCGTGAGTAGGTCCTCGTTTAATTTCTGAAGAGAACAAGGGGGAGGTGTTGGCAGCTATCTGAACTCGGAAGTAATGAGGAGGACAAGGGAGATGCTTCACCATGCGTCGGAAACAAGGAAGGTAGGATTCGGCAACACCCGATGATGGGATGTTTGGTAGGGAATCGGGACCTGGAGTGACAAAAGAGAGTAGTAGTTTGAATTTCAAATGGAAAGGCGTACGTAGGACGCTTCGAGATTGGCCAGTGCTCTTGGGCCAAGGAAAGGGTAGAGGGCCTATTCCATTCAAAGGCCCATCTAGGGGTTGGGGCTTCTTAGGCAAAGAGAGACCCAGATTGAAATAGGGCACACAAAGGTGGAGGAAAGTGGGTTGCACTAATAATATGAGGCCCAGCGAAGGAGGACTGGGAAGGGCGGAGCCTAGTAGACAAGCCTGCCATCAAAACATTGAAGGTGAGGGGCCCAACCCAGCCCCAGAGCCCAACGTGGAGCAAGAAGATAAAGGGGTTGTGTCCCAAACAAATATAGAGGCTGAACGACAGGTGGAAGCTTTTGGCAGAAAACTCAAGCCCTAATCTCGATGGGGCAACAAAGGGCCCTAATCTCAATGGGGCAACAAAGGGCTGTGACGATAAAGTCAAGGTGATTCGAGTGGAAGGGGTGCGCCATTCTCTACCCCCGGAGAGGATTCTAGAGACAAGGAGGTCATTAATCATCAACAAGAGAATTTAGAGGAGAATAGCATTGTGGAAGGTGAGGCAGAGGAGTGGTGCAAGATGTCTAGTGGAAGGAATGAAGAGGAAGGTTATTTCGCGTTGGAAGAAGACTCACTCTCGTCAGATAAGGAGCTACAAAGGCGTTTGGAACGAACAGTAAGTGGGTGTGTCTTGTCCTCAACATCTATCTCGATGGAAGGAGGAAGTATTCAATATAGGGACAAGATAGCAAGGGTTCAAGAGGCTTGCACTGCCCGGGTTCAGATGGGCAAACGGGGGTGGCGAATTGGTCTTTCAAAGAATCAAAGATCATGAAGTGCCTCTATTATGCCCTCCGTTGGCGTCTATCTCTCCAGATGAGGAGTTTGATGCATGGAGGATCAGAAAACAGAGTTGGAAACCAAATAGGGGAAAGAAATTGCAAGTCTCCAAGTGGGTGCTTAGGAGGAGCAAAGGAATATGCAGGTACTTAGCAATCTCGGATATTGAGAGGGAGGGGAGACTACTGGAAATGATGGGGGAATGGAGAAGGAGAATAGGGTGAAGAGAATCACGGGCAAAAGAGTGGAAAAGGGATCAGAGCATGAGCAATCAGCAAGGTAACTAAAAAGGATGCTAAAGAATCTTTCATGTTTAGTGAATTATGAAGGAAGGCAAGGGCGGGGGTCCCTAACAAAGGGGGAGGGGGAGGGAAAAGTGCTAGCAATTTGTTCATCATGGTGCTAAAGATTATCTCTTGGAATGTGAGAGGTCTCAATGACCTAGACAAGAGGGGAGTAGTGAAAGGCTTGCTACTGGATTGGTGTCCAGAGGTGGTTTGCTTGCAGGAAACAAAGACAATGGATTTCTCCAATGGTAGGATTAGAAGTTTGTGGGATCCTCGATGGGTTAAGTGGACATGTCTTCCAGCGAGGGGAACAATGGAGACTGCAGAGTTGAAATGAGTATGAAGATTTGTCTAGTGGTTTCTTGCAAATTTGAAATGAGTATGCAACCCTTGAAATGGGCTTTCATGGGAATTTATGGCCCGCAATCAGAAGCTACTAGGAGGGACTTATGGGATGAAATGAAGACTGATCTGAATAGGTGGCAAGGCCCGTGGTCCAAAGGTGGAGACTTCAATGAGGCAAGATTTACTTGTGAAAGGTGGGGGTGATTGACTAAGAAGAGGGATGAGGGACATCTCCAATTTTATGAGCAGAAATAGCCTTGTTGATTTGCCCTTGGAAAGAGAATATTTTACATGGAACCAAGGTCGCCAAGATGCAAAATCGAGACTCGAAGATAGGTTTCTGGTGTACTCGTGCTAGGAGAATTCCTTGCCTAGTCTGGCCCAAAGTTGCCTTCCCAGAATAGTGTCAGATCATTGTCCAATCCAACTCTATTGTGGTGATTTCAACATGAACCGCTCTCCTTTCAGATTCAAAAGTATGTGACTGGAGGCATAACGTTCTGTAGATTTAGTGGCATGTTGGTGGAACTCTTACAGGGTAGAAGGAACTCCAAGTTAAATTTTGGCCAAGAAATTAAATAAGTTGAAAGCGATGGAATAAAGAGCAGTTTGGAACTGTCACCGAGAGAAAGAAAAGAATTCTGCAAGAAGTCTCAGACCTGGACAGGAAAGAGAATTCTTCTCCTTTGACCAAGAAGGAAGAGGTGAGAAGAGAGGGTCTAAAGGGCGAGTTGGCGGTTACTCTAAAGATGAAGTTATTATCATGGAGGCAAAAGTCCACAGTTCTGTGGCTTAAGGAAGGATCACAACACTAAGTTCTTCCATAGGATGGCCTCCGCTCATCATAGGAGGAACAGGATCTCTTCCATTAAGGTCAACGGGTAAAAACTCTCTGAGGAGGAAGAGGTGAAAAGAGAGATATCTAACTTCTATAATGGGCTGTAAAGTGAGGCGAGAGAATGGAGACCAGGCATAGAGAATGTTATTGTTAACGGATTGGATGGTGAGGCAGCATCCGAATTAGAAAGATCCTTTCACGAAGAGGAAGTCTTGGTAGCCTTGGGGGCTTGTGAATTGTGATAGGGATAAAACTCCTGGCCCGATGGTTTTACATTGGCATTCTACAATAAGTCTTGGTTCGTGGTTCACGAGGACATTATGAGAGTATTTCATCACTTCCACAACCACGACAACTTTGAAAAAAGTTTTAATGCCTCGTTTATTCCCATGATTCCTAAGAAGAATGAAGCAGAGGAGATGGAGGAGTTTCGGCCCATTAACCTGGTGGATAGTGCTTACAAGCTAATAGCCAGAGTTTTGTCTTAAAGGTTAAAGGGTGTTCTTGACAATTTAATCTTAAATAGTTAGAATGCTTTCATTGGGGGCCCGCAAATTCTCAATGCGGTATTGGTGGCGAATGAATGTCTTAATCAGAGGAGGAAGAGGAAGATAAGTGGTTTGATGTGCAAGTTGGATGTTGAGAAGGCTTATGACCACGTTAATTGGAACCTACTGCTTAATGTGACGAGGAAAATGGGTTTCGGATCTAAATGGAGAGAGTGGATGGATGCGTGCATTACTTCTATGTCCCTTTCAATTCTAGTTAATGGGACTTTAGTGGGATTCTTTAAAGCTTCAAGGGGCCTTCACCAAGGAGATCCTCTTTCTCCTTTCCTCTTTGTCATGGTCATGGAAGTCTTCAGCTGTATGATGTTTAGAGCCAAGGGGTCTTGATTAAGGGCTTTCAGGTGATAGATGAGGGAGGACGTAATTTGGATGTAAGTCACCTCCTATTTGAAAATGATGCTATAGTATTCTGTGAGCCAAAGGAGAGAGTTGAGATTTCTAAGGTTTATTCTTCTCTACTTCGAAGCGGTCTCAGGCTTACACATAAATTTCTGCAAGAGTAAAGTTATCCCTGTAGGTGATGTCAGTGGGGTGGAGGATCTGGCTGTCACTTTGGGTTGTAAAGTTGGCTCTTTGCCCATCACCTATCTCGGGCTGCCATTTGGAGCCTCTCCAAGATCTTGTAAGATTTGGGATCCGATAGTGGAAAGGTTTCAAAGGAAGCTTGAAGGTTGGAAAGGTTTGAAAGGAAGCTGGAAGGTAGGAAAGGTCGGTACTAATCCAAAGGAGGTTGCCTTGCACTCATTAAAATCTCTCTGGCAAACTTACCCACATACTATAGGTCCATCTTTCGCATTACCTCTTCAGTTGCGACCAAATTGGAAAGATTTCAAAGGGAGTTTTTATGGAGGCGAGTGGAGGAAGGCAGAAGAATTCACTTAGTTAACTGGGAGACTGTTCTAAGTCCAGTTTCAAAGGGAGTTTTAGGGATTAAGGAGCAGAAGACTTTTAACAAAGCTCTCCTTGGAAAATGGCTTTGGAGATTTGGAACGGAGGAGGACTTCCTGTGGCGAAAGGTTATAGTTAATAAATTTGGGAGTTCAGGGGGTGTCTGGTATTCGGGTAAAATGGAGGACTCAGTAGGTTGCAGTTTGTGGAAGGCTATCAGAGAGGATGAGGTGGATTTCGGAGGGCACGGAAGGTGATCTTGGGGGATGGCTCAAAAATCAGGTTTTGGGATGAGGATTAGAGTGGGGAAGGGGTTTTGAAGAATAGGTTTCCTGTTCTGTACAGGCTTGCAGTCAACAAGAATTCAACGGTCAAGGATTGCTATGTCAGGGGATGAGGAAAGGATTGTGTGGTGCCCTTCTTTCAGAAGGGGGCTTCTTTGACTGGGAAATTAGGGAGGTGGATGGGCCGCTGGCATTGCGTCAAGACTGTAGAATCAGAGCTCATCAAGAGGACTTCCTAGCATGGAAAAGGAGAATTGAGGAAAGTAGTATGTGCAAAAAGGATGTTGAAACAGTGGACCACCTATTGATTCACTGTCCGGTTGCTAGAGATTGCTGGGAGATGGTTTCCAACATGTTTGGGGTGGATTGAGTTGTGCCAGCAACAGTAAGGGAACTCTTGAAGGGGTGGAGAAGGAACAAGGTAGAGGGAATGGTCCAAAAAGCTTGGAATATGGTGCCGATGTGCTTGATGTGACCTTATAGAAGGGGAGAAACAGCCACATTTTCGAGGAAGTAGAATAACCTTCTTTTGTTATAAAGGATAGTTTTGTTAAATTTTTTTTTTTTTTTTTTGGGGCCAAAGAGGCTTTTCCTAATCATGTAAATGTGTTAGTTGATTTTTTTAGGGACATTAGGCCTTAACTTGTGGCCAGGGCCCTTTTTGTTTACGGGTTTGCCCTCCTTGCGCGCCTTATATATATATATATATATATATATATATATATATATTTACTTTACTGGTCAAAAAAAATTAATCCTACGGATTAGGTAAAGTAGGTATTTGATCAGCAAGCTATTTAAATAAATCAGCAATAATTTTGAGGTTTAATGTAACAAACAATTTCGTAGGGGCTTTGGCAAAGGAAAAAGAGCCAAAAGCTTTATGACTCAGTGCGATACTGGCTATTACTTGTGTGTTTTAGACAGAAAGAAAATCTAGGATCTGTGGAAACCAAAGAATTTCATTTTGAGGAGACTTGAGATGGAATTCATTTCCATGCTTCCTTCTGGGCTTCTACTTCTAAAGAATTTTAAACATGTACTTTCTGTTATGATTTTGAATGCACTTGTAAGGAAGAGGGACATGATTTATATCAAGGATCATGCTAGGGGGCGGGGAAGATCAAAATTAACTTTAGTAGAGATAGTATTAAAAGATAAAATAATGTGTGGCCTAATGGAGGGGATGGTCTTAAATACAACAGAATGACGACACAAAATTCATGTAACCGACCCCAAATAGTTGGGATAAGACCTTGCTGAGTTGAGTTAACTTATGTTATGATTTTGAGTGCAGAGTGATTTCTACCAATGTGAAGTCTAAAGTTGTTTCCCTTGCATGGATGCTACCGCAAGAAGGGAGAGGCAGTCTAAGTTAGATGGTCGTTCTCTTGTTAATGTAAGCCAACAGTCTAGGGGTATCTTTAAAGATGATGCTGGAGATAAAATTTCTATATTCTCCAATACCGCAAGAGATATTTTGGAAGGGCTCACTGAAGCTTCCACTTTGGACCTCCAACAGTGCTTGTAGTGGCAGATCTAGACTATGGACTTTGGGAATTTAAGGAGATTTTTAGTGAAAATATAAAAATTTGGGGCCAGGGGAGGGGTGTGGGGGGGGGGATTCTGTTTTTTTAAAAAAATTCCATTGAAATGTGGGGTAAAAAACCAGTTTGGACATTGCCCCACCAAGATACGTGTGGCTCCACAACTGAGTGCTTGATTGAGGGAGGTTCGAAGGTGATGGTGAGGCTAGATCTGCCACTCTTCACTCATGGTGATTTATGGTCATCTAATGAGAGACTTCAAATTTATCTTCTGTTTTAGACAAGGTGGAGGAGTACCTATCTTAACCAACAGGAGTACAGATTCATCGACCAAGTTTAGGGATTCTTTGGTTGTTCCTATGATGGCTTATTTTACTCACCCTGCCCCCATACAAAAGAAAACAAGAGGCCAAGGATTTTTTTGGTTGTTCCTATGATGGCTGATTTTGACTTACCCAGCCCCCTCTCCCAACCAAAAAACAAAACAAAAACAAAAACAAGACATTTTTATTTTTATTTTTTTGGTTTTTATGAAGGTTATGTGCATTGTCTTGATTTAATTTGCTTTTAGTCAATCTTTTGTCTTGTATTTCATTTACTTTTCCTTTAACCGAAGGATTCCTCATCCTTGTTCCTTTTTTTTCTTTATGTTTCAATAAGATTCTCTTGTTTCATAGCATTAAAAAAAAAAAAAAACAAGAGGAAAAAAATTAGGAAGAAAGAAAGAAAATATTACATTAACTGTAAAAAGAGTACACAATGATGTTACAATGATAATTGAAAGGCCTAAGGTGTAAGAGTCGGTCTAACAAAAATGTAAAGCAAACATGTATAACAATGAAGGAAAAAAACATGGATAGGTTAGTTTATTCATTTTTACTTTGTATATTCATTTGACATATTTGAATACCTATAAAAGCACTCTACAAAGAATTAATTTGAATAAATATATAAGTAGGAATATGAACTGGAGAAGCCATTACATCCTTTATATATAAAATTTTGAATATCATAGCCAATTACTGAATTAGTCAATTTGAAATAGCCAACTATTTCTGTTATGTAATTACCACGTATTGTGTCACTCTTTTAAATTGTTTTTGTAAGGTTTAGAGGGCAAGAACAGCATATTAGAGTGCATTCATTTACACGTAAACATTTATATAAAAGTGCAACATACATGGAAAATAGTATCAAGCTTTGTTAACTGCAGTAGGTTGAGTATAAAACATGGGTGTGGGATATAAAAGACAAAGACCTAAACAAGGAAAAGAATAAACACAAGTAAAAAATAAATTGAAAAAAAAATCAATATGACTACTTATGAGGTCCACATCTCTAGTTTCAGCTCATATTAGGATATGCCCCAATAAAAGACTCCCATAGTTTCCCTTGTTCATCAGGTACCCACCACTAGGGTTGCAAGTCGGGCAGGCTAACCCGAGCATGGCCCGAGCCCAACCCGAAATTTTTAGGGCTTGGGTTGTATGTTTAATGTTTCAAGATGGGCTTGGGCAAAAAAAGCCAAGCCCGACTTCAAATCTGGCAAGGCTGGGTAACTCGAGCCAAACCTAAGCCCAAGTATATTATATATATTCTTTTATTTTGTACTGTTGATGGATTTTTAAGACATATCATAGCCATAGATTTCTCTCTATATATTATTTCTCTATGATTTTAGGGCTTCTGAACCAACACAACACATTGTTGGAACTTAGAAGCTTCAAGAGCCAGGCAACACAATGCCACCGACACAACCCAGGCACCACGACAACACCGGCACCGTCACCGACCAACTATTGTAGATTGATTCATCCGTTCACCTTCGTTGTGCTTAGAGCCTTCACTATGTGGCACAACACTAGCATCGTCACCAACCAACTATTGTAGATTAATTAATCCGTTCACCTTCGTTGTGGTCAGAACCTTCACTATGCAGCACAACACTAGCACCGTCACCAACCAACTATGTGAGATCGATTCATCCGTTGTGGTCAAAGGCTTCACTTGTCGTTGCCCTTTGTTTAGAACCTCACATTGCCATACATCTACCAGGAGTGGTCATCAGAGGGACACCACGATCAACACAATTTCAAGTCATCATTGTCTTCCAAGGAACTAATTGCTTTTCTTTTCTGCTTTGTGTTGTATCATTTGTGCTTTCACTTCTTGTTGTATGTGTTTATGGAGATAGAGACAGTGTGGCTTCCATTTTGATTTAATCCATTCATCTTCATTTTATTTTTTGAAATCTATTGTCTCCCCGATTTCTAGAAATCTATTTGAGTGATTATTTTTTTTGCAAAAGCATTGAAAAATTTTCAGGTTCGGGCTCAACCAAATACCAAGGAATTCTTGTTCGGGACGGGCTTGGGTAGGGTTGCTCGGACTCAGGCTCAAGCTGGGCTTGGACATGCCTCAACCCGAGCCCAACCCACCCGAGTTGCACCCCTACCCACCACAACTTCTATTTTCTTTTAAATAGTCTAAGGTCAAAACAACCACCGCTCTCCAACAAATCCATCAGCCTTAGAAAGCTGAATTGGTTGTCCCAAGAATTATTGGTCATTCTCAAATGAGACCATGTTTCATTTATGGATCACATAGACCAGCCTTCTGCCAATATTCATGAAACTAAGACTATGCAACCGTTGTGTGAGAATCAATGGTAGCCATCACTTCAGAAGCTCACCGATCAAGAATAAGATTTCCAACAATTGCATATGATTTCTTACTAGAAGAACCAGGCAGGGATGTGGAAGGCTTGCAGGGGGATGATATCCTCCAGCAGTGGTGGATCCAGAAATTATGCTTGGAGGGGCAAAATATATGTATTAGACTTTTGGAAGTAGGCCTTATGAAAATATAAAAAATGTTGATGTGTCAATTTCTAATTTTAAAGAATTTTAGCAACATAAAAATGTGGTAAGTGTGAATTTTTTTTTTTTTTTTTTTTTGGGGGGGGGGGGTTTACCAATGGAAAAACCCTTTTGCTATCGCCATTGGCTCCAGTGGATCAGATTTTATTTAGTAAAGAAGCATTTATTTCATTGACCAAAATAAATAATTTCTAAGGTCTAAGGGACAAAAACAAAGAATGCAAATAATGCTTCAAAGGTCTAAAACGAAGAATGCAAATAATGTTTTAAGAACAAGTATTTGATGCCTTTTTGTTATGAAACCTATTTCAAGGTTCTTACTTTCTATCTTATTAAATTTTCTAGGGTTCTTCTGAATGTGTGTGAAACTCATACGGACATTGGTTGTCTACATGTTATCTAGATGATTCAAAATCATACACCTATGTAGTTGTGTTCTTGTCTCTATACTTTGGGGAATTGCAACGTCCGACAACCCGTGGCCATGTGAAAATACGGTATTTACGTCCTTGTCCAAAAATCATAGGTTGTAAACATAATTTTTTCCAAAGATAAAAATATTTTTTTCCAAAGAGCAAACCATGTAAAAGCACTATCCTATTATATAATATAACACTTAGACCAAGGAGAAGACAACAAAACTTTGTCAAGTCATTGGTGAGTAATTTTCACATGTCAAAGAAAGTCAATGGTGAGCAATTATCACTTGTCAAAAAGAAAGAACAATGGCGATAAAAGCTGCATCAAAGAAAGTCATTGGTGAGCAATTAGCCATTCAGATTGACTCTCACATCTGCCCTTATTACAGGTACCAAAAGCACAGAACAAGTTTGCAAGTGACATAGTCTCCAACGCCAAATGATGACTGAAGGATAGAGTTAGCAGTCAGAAAGGTAAACAAAAAACAATGTTACTGTGGGTGTGTGGCAGTTACATGTCAAATAACTATGGTTCCCGAGGCAATATGGAGGGTGAGAGCTGAGACAATCTAGAGAGAGAGAGAGAGAGAGAGAGATGTGGCAGAAGAGTAGCTTGAGAAAAGAGGTAGGTTCTATACAAGTATTGATGGATCATGTGATTACAAGGAAGTCGGGAATCTCCTTGCCTTGAGGACAAAGACTTTAAATAAGGTGACCAACAAGATGAACAAATGGAATAAGGGATTGAATAAGTACATTGCATAAACAAGTAATCAATTACAATCACTAATGTAAAAAAAAATATTGTATCCACGGTTTGACTAATGGTAGTGTGGTGATTAAAGGAAATGAAAGAAGAATGTAGTTAAGCTAAGTTATTGCTACTCCTATTGCTATTCTAGGCTAGGCTAAACTAAAATATGCTAGGTTGAGCTTGGCTTTGATGTTGAATGATGCAGGTGTCCTTTTCTCCTCTTCATTTTTGGTATTTATTGATGTATTTGAGCATCAGTTATCCTATGTTCTACACATTTCCCACTTGGTTGTCCATGTTTCCATGTTCTTTGGCACCACAACATGTTGGACAACCATGTATTGTTATCTACTAGAATGTTGCCCATGAACATCCACACACCCATGTTTTGAAAGAGTGATTCAATCCTGTTGTCCCAGATTGTCGCCACATGTCCCACATCCTATCTTATAAACGTGTTGGTTGCATTTTGCTAAGGCTCTAGCTGTAGTTGCTACATGCCACACGTCATAAATGATAATAAGGTTGATCATCTGGACGTGCAATCATGGCCCTGAGCCTCTAGTCGTCCAAAGTTACAGACTTAATAAATTTCCAAATATCTTGGACATCTTCAAAATTGAACGTTGTTGTTACCATGCCCCTTAGCCATCTACAAAAGTGAGGTAGACGTCCAAGTCTCCACACTTAGTTGTGTGCCTAGCATTCCTGGGTCTTAGTTGTTGCTCTTGTGATCTCACGGCCTAGGGATTTGTGCTTATGCTTCGTCCTTGCCAACACCTGTATGCCACAAATCCCGACGAGTTAAGCCAAATACTTGGGCAAATCATCAGGTTTGGAGCCCAACGACACCTTCATCACATGGTAGATGATCAACGTCTGAGCACAGAATAGGATGTAAATAGATTAAGATTTGGGTAATGGAACCAAGAGTGTTCAGCATGAACTAAGGAGGTGCTACCACGTGTCTCAACAGCAATATAACAATCATTGTGCTTTTTTATTGTATTGTAATGATTGCACTTGTTGGCTCGGCTATAAAAGGATGAGGGAACTACGGTTCATTTTTCACCTTGAATAATTTTATCTCTAGGTTCTTAGGAACAATTTGGCAGACTTGGATAACAGCAGTGGTAGGATGGGGCATCACTTTAGAACGTCATCTAGGTATTAGCTTCAATGGCATGATAGATTTCGGCCTTCTAAATTTTCTTGCAATGTCTGCAATTTCAAAGATGAAATTAACCCACGTCCATCCAAGAGGCCTACCAGTGTGGGTTGCCAAACTTACTTTGATAAAGTGGTAGTCACCCTTTTCTACACCCATTCAAAAGAAACCTTGAGGTTCTAGGCAAACCCTCTTCTTTGTAGGTGCAATATTCGGATAAAGTAGGAGGCCATTAGGAGGAGGAAACACTGAGAAAACACTGAGAAGTCAAAGGTTGCGAACCTTGCCTAGAACTCATCATCTAAAAGATCGAACTCTTTTCCCATGATGACTCCAGGGCATTGGGGGCTCGGTGGAAGGATTAGCATGCTTAAGAATTCTCTCCCTTCTTTCAACCATAAGGAATTACCTTAGGGAATTAAAAAATACAGAATGTTGGATGGAAGTAGAAGAGAGAATAGCTCAGTCAAAGCATGTCTCAAATGATCCCCACTAGTGAGCAAAGTTTTTGCTTATATAGCCCCTCCTCACTCTTCAAAATTGGCGCCAAATGAAGCAGTTAGCCCGAATGATGTAACAAGACAATTTTAGCACCAAAAGGGACTAAAGTAATAATGGGCCATGATTGCGCTGGCTTCACATTAAATGTGAAAACCTCATATCGGAACAAGTGAACATGTACAAGTGTACGTGGGCATTCCATGAGTGGTACTTGTGCATAGAGGCAAAATAATGGTAAATGACATTTAAGCATTGGTCATGTGGCAATGTGAGGTGATACAATGTATGTCATTTGGGAGCATGGATGAAGCACCCTCCAATAGTCCTCCACTAAAAAACATAAGCATAATTATCAAAATTGAGCCACACATCAATCCAAAGATGGTTGTGGTTGACGATGCCCCAGTTCAACCATTCGTTCAATCAGTTGAAACATTTGTTATAAATATATATTATTTAAATAAGTTATGTAATGAAAAATCAATATAAGAGATAAAACTCTTAAAAGTATAAATTTTTGATAATTAATTACAAGAAAAGAGTTGTAGATTAGTTGTTCTGTGCAAGAAATACCAACTCACCTGTACAAGTTCAAGACTTTGGAAGGCTAAAGTTCTTATCTATGAAGCACATATATTCTATTTTTGCTCATGTATCAGTGTCGGATACGGACATGCTTGAATACATGAAAAACGAGTGTCCAATTTTTTTGAATTTCGACCACTTTCAAGACACATTTTTGGATATATATTTTTTAGATTTTTTTTTTCTAAATTTTCCCTCTTTTCTCTGCTATTTTTGTTTTTATATATATATATATATATTATAGTTATCAAATTTGTTTTGGAACTTGGATCATGAAAGTTGATGATTCAATGAAGAAGTTCTCGAATTTTTATTTAATAACTTTGTTATTTTGATATATTACTAACATTGTTGTCATTTATATGTTTTTATGCCAATTTTGATTGAAATAATATTAGATTTTTATTATATAGTCACACAAAAATATAAAATACATATATTGAATGTGTCCCCAACGTATCCGTGTCCTACTTTTTTGAGAAATGTTGTGTTAGCATATATGCTTCGTATTGTATCCGTGTCTGGTGTCTCATGTCTGTATCCGTACTTCTTAGGTTCTTATTTTCTTCAATAGAATGGAGATGTAATTAGTTGGTTTTCAACCAATTAGACCTAAACCGGGCTGGTTTAGGCCAGTTCAAGTTGCTCCTTTACGGTTCATTAAAGCTACATTTGATATGTTAGAATGGAATACCAAAGGAAATGAATGAATTAAGGAATGATTTGATGTGTGAATGGAATAGAAATGATCATTTGTTAGTCCATTCATTTTTTTAGTAACAACCCACTCATTCTTGCTCCTTTCTGCAGTACATAGCTCCCAAACCTCTGAAAATAACTATAGAGGCTTCATTCAGCTTTTTTTCTTAGATTTGAAGTTAAAAATTCCATCTTTCACCACATTTCTTCCTTTCTCATAACCCATTTCTCATAATTTCAAGATCTACATCCCCTAGTTCTAGATCTACTTGGTTTGGGTCTACATCTACTACTCTTGAGTGTAGATCTACACTTGTGGTGAGAGGTCTCATGGTTTGAAGACTTGGAAAGTGGTTACGTTTCTACAACTTTATTTTTTGACGTAATTTTAAATTTTTTAAACCTTGTTTTGTTAGTTTATGCAATGAAAATCATATTACGAGCAATATTTCATGTTCATTGTTGATTGATTACTAAATAATGTTTTTGTATAATTTATTTTCTGTTTTTTCATTTATTTTTCCTTCATTTTGAAACTTTATTTTGTTAGTTTAAGTAATAAACATCATATTATAAGTAAGATTTCATGTTGATAGTTGATTGATTAGTGTCTAGTGATTAAATTTTTTTGTATCAAATTATTTTTTGTTTATTTTATTTTATTTTTCCTTCCATAATATATATGAAATATGAATCTATAATTTTAATTCATGTTTAATGTGTTATTGTATTGTGTAAGGTACTAATGTGTATATTTATTAAATAATAATAGATTAATATTTTACTAGTTATGTAATTATGTGTATAATTACTTAGTAGTTACTTACTAGTTAGTAGTAAGGTCGTCGAAACGTGTATCAAAAGGTGTATCGTTTTTCAAAAAGTGTGTATCGTATCATGTATCGTAAGATACGCGTAATTTTTTAAAATATATATACATATGAATATATAAATAAATATTGTTAAAAATGATATAAATAACATTTCAACTCTCTTATAAGAACAAAAATTCAGCTTAAATTCCACAATCCATGCAATACAAGAAATAAAAAATTATAAATATTAAATACAACAAGTTCCAATCAGGCAACAATAAAATTTCATTTTTTTAGAATAAAAATTCTTTTTTGGTAAGAAAAATTTTATAAATTATAACAAAAAAATATATACAATGTACAAATAGAATGCAACCCACAAAAAAAATTTTACAAGTTACATAATGCAAGCACTGCTAGAATAAAAAAAAAAGGGACTTAGAGTTTGAAGGGTCGATGACAGAGTTGGAAAACATGATCATTCAGTACTAGTGAGGAACTAAAATAGCTTTTATACTAAGAAAACACGACATCGTTTTTTCCCTCAGCCAAAACACAAAAAAAAAAAAAAAAAAAGACACTTGCCATTTTTGTTTCTGCATGTATCGTTCGATACAAAGTATCATTTTGTATCGGAACTATATCGTACAATACAGTGCAAAACGACACAAAATACCGCGACATATCATTTTTCTGCTGTATTGAAACGTATCGTACAATACTAACAACTATGGTCAATAACCTTACTAATTACTATTTACTAGTTAAGTAATTATGTGTAGCTGACATAAGATGGCATGTAAATTCTGTAGAAGCGTTGTCACGGGAGGAATAACTAGATTGAAACAAAACTTGGCGCATGCAAGAGGGCAATTGCACCATGGTCCTAATTTCTCTCAAGAAATAAGAGAAGAGATGATGAAACATCTTATTAGGTTACCAGGAGAAACAAAGTGAGAAAAGAAAACAAAAAGAAAAAATTGAAGAATACATCAAACAATCTCTGAGAAATTATTACGAGCTTGAGGGTGTTATCCTCTCTTCTAGTAATGATTTTGATCTAGAAATGACAGTTGCATGACCAGAAAGCTTAAGAGAACATCGGGGATCATTTTGATGTTGGGGTAGTAGTCGTGGCAATGTTGGTAGTAGCAAGCCTACGGGTATGGGTTGATCTGCTATTGTTCGTGAAGTTAGCGGCAGTAGTTGCCAATGGATTGATCCAAACAATCCAAGGACTCGATTGACTGTAATGGATCCTACACTTCATTGAAGTAAAAGCGCCAAACAACCTAAAATCTCTTCAGCACTGGTGACGACTTTCAAAAATAAATTATTGACCATAGTGAGCTAGTTTGGTTTATACACTTGATCATATGCACAAGTTGTTGCTTCTCCCCAGTTCAATACATAAGGACCAAATAAAATCAAAGTCTATACATATAACGCATATGTGACTTAACTATTTTGGGATGATATTTGGTAATGAATAAAACCTAATTTATCCCTCAAAATCACTGGAAATGCAAATTGTGAGGAGATACAAAAAATAGGCGCCCCCCCCCCCCCCCCCCAAATCCCAATTTCATCTTTTATTTACCATTAGTTTCAAAAAGCTCTCTCTGCACCTCACTTCTTTTGATTGGAACCCTTTTTTCTTTCTTACTTTTTTTCATTCTTTATAGTTGAATCCCAAACAAAGCAGGCTCTGCCCCCCTCCATCCATTGGCATAAAACCTACTAATTATCTTTCTAAACACCCTATCTCAAAAAGATTCTAATAAGTACTTCATACATAAAATATCACTTTTTTAATAACTAAAAGTAACTGTATTCATAATAACACCCAAGAGGGTGCTCCCATGCACACCAAAAGTATAAAGAAAAACTAAATTAAAATAAAATAAAAGTTCATCACACAGAAGTTTAGTTTCAAAAAAAGGAAGAAAGCCCATACATAGAAGATCACTTTCACTCACGGATCCATTAACTAATTCAACAATCCACATAAACATTTTGTTGATCATTTATCAGTTGGTTTCCATAAAACCACCATCTGAATATATCCTACACAAGATAATATAGAAAAGGGTAAACTTGTAAAACATATAAACTATAATCTGCAATTAAAAGAAGAAAGGTCGTCGTGCTCCCTTTGGCTGTTGGAAAACCTAAGGAAAAGAACAAAAAATGACAGCTTATTTTCTCCATACCAAAAAAGTCAACCCAACTTAGCGTTGGGAATTATTTCACGAAATCTATTTAATTCGTTCACTTTCTTACGAAGCAAACATCTAGACATATAATTGTTATTTGAAAAAGAAAAAAGAAACTTTCATTTTATCTCCTCTCAGTTTTATCGGCAACTAAACGAGCCTTACTATGAAAAAACCATAAACATGACATGAGTATATGGAAAGAAATCCGAAATCAAACAACCCACATGTTTAAATCTGGAATCTAAAATCCCTGAAAAGGAAATTTCATGTCAATTGACTGCACCAAGAAGAGAGATCGTACCAGAGGAAGAAGAAGAATTCGAATTCTCGTGATCCTTCTTTCCCATAGCTCTCACACCATACGATTGATACCCAGAAACATTCCGCTTCGAAACCCTGATCTCCAAAATCCTTCCGTCATCAACTCGGAAAAAACCCATCTTTCTCAAATTCCAGGCAATGGGTTTCTCGGGAATTGAACTTCTCAGCAGAAAGGGGCTCCAGTTGGTGTTCTTGACCTGTATGGCCCATAGATCCATATGGACGCACAATGAAATTCCCGGGAAATGAATACTGAAATGGAAATTTTTTTTGGATGATTTTATTCGACAGCGTTTTAAACGATGAGTACAGAATTATGAAGGACAACAGGGAGAGTAGTGTGAAAAGGACGGCAGCACAGAGAGAGAATATGCTTATTTTAACCGAAATGGAGGGGGGGAGGGTTCTGATGCATGCAGATGCGGCAGCGCAGGATGCAAGTTTCCACGATGTTTGGATAAAATGCGCAGACGGGAAGGCATAGTACCACTCATAATTTGCCAGATTGCCTCACAATCTCAAGGGATGGACCTAAGTTACTGACTAGGACATGGGCCTAACTTCCTTCTTTCAAGCGATTGGCAACCAAATATAAAAGTGATTTAATTATTATTTTAATTTATATTTTTTAATGTCGTTAATTTATAATTTCTTTTTTTTGATTTAATTATTATTTTATTTATAATTTCTAATTTCTAATGTCGATAATTTATAATTTTTTTTTTTTGTAAAAAAAAAAAAAGAATTGTGTGAACGCAAATGTCGAAAAAAAACTCCACTTGTCCGTTCCTTCGATGGGGGAGATGAATGTCTTCTTTTTAAATTTGATGCATGTGAATACAAAAAAGAATTGTCAGACTTGTTTTAAGCAAATAACAAACAAACCCAATATAACTCATGAAAAATATATGTAAAAAAAATAGCAAAGTAAATTAAGAATTACAATACTTTAATTCTAATTACATTCTAAACTCCTTGATATGGGTCAAAAATAAAGCATACTAGTCTACAATGAATAAGAAAATTATGAATTTAGAAGCTAAAGTACGAGATGGAAAGGGGTTAGGCACCCATCCCGCCCAATATGAATAGACGGGCCTCTAGTGTTCATCCACAAGACGTATATTGCATGACATAAAATAAAAGAAAAAAATAGAGAATAATAATGATTGCATGAACGAATAAAATAAACGAAATAAATAAAATAAAATAAAATAGTAGACTCGGACCTATGAGGCATCCTACGTATCCGTTCAGATAACGAAATCAGAACTATCGTAATTAACCAATTCAATTAATTCTAGGGTTAATCAGGCTTAATTCCCTGTGTAAGACAAATATTATTTTAAAATTTACAATTTTTTCGAATCAAAGGTCAAGGACTTTCATTTTTAAAAAAATTGAGCACAAATCTAAGTTGCTAAAGTGGTAGAGACTATTTTTCCATTATTGACTTGTTTACCCCTTATATGAAATTCCCTCATTGCTACACCAATTCGCAATTAGCCAGAACACCAATCTCTCTCCACTTTTCCACCAGTCATTGCCATTGTCTCCACCCATAGCCATCAACAATTCCACCATCGAAACCCACTATGACAAACCATCGTAAACCACCAAGCCGCGGCACAACTGCTGCTAGAACAACCGTCACCGAACCTTTTTTGGTACCATGCCTTTAGGCATTCTTGTAACAAAATTCAATTAATCTATAAAATAGCCTCTCTTTTTTTATTGTTTAGTTTCTTTATCTTGGGTATATCCATCAAATTTTTTTTTTTTTTCGTGAATGGCTTGTTTTGTGGTTGTGTCTCGCACTTATTGTATAAAGAAAAACATAAAAAGACGGGGTGCAAAAGCAAAAAGGGAAAAGAAACATCCATAAGAAAATCAAATAACAATTCTATTTCATTAATGGTAAATTGGCCTAGACTACAAGAGTTATTTGCTAATGTCTAGGGATAATATTTCTTTAACCACTTTAGATTTAGAAGTTTGACACAACCATGGCTATCTATGTTTTCAATCTCACAATACCTAAAGTGATTGACCTTCGATACCATGGAGGGACCTTTCCATTTCAGTGTAAACTTAAGTGTGCCTTGCCCTCTCATGATTTCGATCGCAGTCTTCAATACGAGGTCACTCTCTTGCAGTTCCCTTAGCCTTACCTTTTTTATTTTAGGTCTTTTCCAGTTGGGTATGATAAGCCAGGAATTTTATCCTTGCTTCTTCCCTTTTTTTTTTCCCACCTTCTCAAGGTCAAATATTTTTACATCTGAGTGTAGACCATAATCCAAAATGACCTTGGCTGAAAGAATTGTGAGATTCGCAGGCATTATGGTCTCAGAGCCATAAACTAGCATGAATTGTGACTCTCCTATGGGCTTCCTTTTGGAGATATTGTACTCCCATAAAGCCTTCGGGAATTAGTCTGCCCAATCCGTTCAATGGTCATGGACCGTTTTACTTAGGATTTGGATTAGTGTTTTGTTTGTGGTTTCGGCCTATCTGTTCCCTTAGGGGTAGTATGGAGTCGACTTGTGGTGGGTGATGCTGAGGTTCTCGGTCAATGTAGTGACTTGGTGGTTTATGAAGGGAGTTCAATTGTCTAACAAAATTACCTCAAGTATGTCGAACCGATAGGCTATGTTTTCCCTTATGAACTTTTGGATTGTCGCAATTGTCACGCACTTATGGGAAATGGCTTCTACGCATTTAGAGAACAATTTCGTAGTTGTTAAAATCCATACATGCCCCTTGGAGGGCGAGGAGATTCTTCTAATGAGGTCAAAGGCCTATATGTGAAAAGGCCATAAAGTTTTTAGGCTGTGAGGTTTTGTTACGGGAGCATGGATAAGGGGACCACGGACCTGATACTTGTGACAATGTTTCACAAAGGTGGTGGTATCTTTCGTCGTGATGGGCCAGTAATATCCCATTACAAGGATATGTTGATGGAGTTTTTTCGCACCATGATGTTCGGCGATATGGACTTCTTGCAATACTTCTCGGACTGTGACCCCTACTAAGCATTTAAGGGGTTTGCCTCCAATCTCCCATTGATATAGGCTCCTTTCGTAGACAGAATTGTATTGCCCGTCTCTTTACATGCACCGCGTCTCAATGTTGTAAGGGTAACACCCCTTAGGTTAGGTACTCTAGGTAAGGTCTTTTATAGTCCACCATTTCTTTAAGAAAGTTTCCCTCATCCAACATTAGGAATTCTTGGCATGTTTCACATTCCCTTTGAGTTGTTGTAGCTTGCTTCACCAGATTGGGTCAATAATAGCCCGCTCTCTGCATCCTTCAATATAGGCTAACGTCCCTCATGCCACACATCTTTTGGTGAATTTTCTTGACGTAATCTTTCCATTCTTACTCATTCACGCACCTTGCCAAAAGCACCTCGGGGCGACAAAAGTATAGCATTCCAAGGTGGAGATAAAAAATTTCAGTTCTTCAAAAGAAAGGTTGCCTTCCCTTCCCTTGAGTCAAGTGTGCCCTCTTTAAGAAAGGTTTGTATAATAGTAAAAGGCACAGTGTTTCAGATAACCTCTATCTTGGCAGTATTTCTCAAGACTTCTAGTATAGCTGCCAAGGTTGCGAGGGCATCGGGAAATCTATTTTCTAATCTAGGCGCGTGTTCCATGCTTACTTCCTCAAATTGACTTATCAGGCATTGTATGATGGCCTTATAAGTAGCCATTCGTGGCGTCCTTGCGGCGAATATGCCTATGGTATGTTTTACCACCAAATTAGAGTCCCCTCAAACCTTTAATAACCGAATGTCGTGGGCATGGGCAGTCATGAACCCTAAGATGAGTGCCTCGTATTCTGCATCATTGTTGGTATAAGGGAAGTCCAGCTTGTAAGAGAAGCTAACTCGCTTCCCTAATTTTTGTTGTTGTTAACACCATGCATGTTCCTCTTCCATCGGTGATAGCTAAGCCATCAAATGAAAGGATCCACTACCTATAGTCATTCAGGTTGTAAACTTCGACCAAGTTCTCGAGTAAATTCTTTTCAGTGGGTTCATATTTGCCTTCGGGGAACTAGGATATGAGATTTGTTAGGGCTTGGATTTTGATTATTTTGGGTTGCACCGCAGTCATGTCAAGCCCAGCTAGGGTCAAGATCCATCTCGTCATTCTCCTAGTTAAAATGGGTTGAGTTAGGAAATATCTTAATGGATTGCATTTGGTAACTACGTGGGTGGTGAATGCCAAGAGGTAGTGTTTGAACTTTTCGATACGAAGGACAGAGCTAAACAG